>CM057452.1:269067500-271467500 GCA_016271365.2 Neoceratodus forsteri | reverse complement strand
CCAGGAGGGGTTTGTCAGGGAGAGCCAGCTCAGAAAATATACGTGACCTAATACCCTTAATACAAGCTGCAGCAACTCTCCTCACCCAGCAGCAGCCATTACAATTGACTTCAAAAGGCCTTTGACTCGGTGGAGGGGAGTATTTGCATGCAGTATTGGAAACGTTCAGCATAGGCCCATACTTTGCCAGCTGGATCTGGAGATACCTTCAGATCAGAAACCTCTTCACCTCCTGGGCTAAACAGAAGTGTATGTGTGTAGCGTGTAGGAAATATAAGAAGATCACCCCACCCATACTTCCATTTGAACCCTGGATCAAGCATCCACAAAGTAGGGCAGGAAACATCCAAAGGTTCAAGAGAGATAGTGCCCATAACCCCTCATTCCCAGCCAAAGCTAAATGGGAAGTAAAGCTGGGTACTCCCTATAACTGATCAACAATGGCAACAAAACTGGTTAAGAATACACCAAGCCTGCAGTGACCCAAGAAGCCTGCTCCCCAAAACAAAATAATTCACCTTTGGTACCGCACCACTACTCAACTGAAATCAAGGGACTCGCTCCCTGCTGACACCTTCTGGAGATGTGGCACCTCAGATGCTGATCTGTTGCACATCCTGTGGGCCTGTATCCTGACACCATTTTGGTCCATGGTGATTGACTATTGCTCCCAGATCCTGGAGACACATATCCCAGCAGATCCAGGACTCTGGCTTTTAGGTCTTGCTCCTCCAGCTCAAACCCTATCTAAACACCAGTTACTCTGGTTTATACAAGCCTTAGTGGAGGCAAAAGACTTATTCTGAAACATTGAGAACTACGGATGTCCACTTAATTAATTAATGGTTTAGAGCTATAGAGAATGTGGCCAACCTTGCCAGGCTGTCCTGTTACAAAACTGGTAATATACCTAAATATGTCAACGCCTGGGCCCATATCTTGCTTTCATTAACTAATTTAGTGCTGGGTGCTCTGTCAGGGTAATCAAGGACAAACTTAGACCCCCGAGCTCCCAAGTAGGTCTGGTTTGTGTTATCAAAGAATGTCTAAATTTTTCTCCTCATAGGTATCTTGAGTGCTAATCTGTGGACAGCTACAAGGTCCCCCACCTCAGTCTTCTACACAATAGGTGAAGAAGCATAGTCTACTCTGTAGATCCTTCAGACCCCTTTTGGAACATGGTTAAACTCTAGATCCGTGCACACAGATCCTATAAGTGATGGGTAAGTCACTCCATTCTGTATCTCTACCAATACCCCCAACATGGTCTTGTGATATGGTGGTACATTGTATTTAGTTTATCAATGTTCCTTGAATATGTAATACTTTGTAGTTTCTTATGAATGTTGTAGTGATGTTGTAGACCACTCCTTTAGCCTGTTATTTAAAGACTCATTACTTGTATAACTTGAAATCACTCAATAAAAAGATTAACTGCAAAAAAGCGGCCCTGTAGAGGAGCCATCTGAGGGTCTGGTAGAGAGAACAGCGATGGAGCGAAAGGAGCAAGGAGGAAAAACGCATATATGGAATTGTAGGTTGTGTTTAATTGAGAGAGCAGGCAGAGGACAGATGTGAGTAGACAGGGGAGCAGTAGTCTAGGAGTGGCAGTAGGTTTTCCTGAGCGATGGTAAGGTGTACTTTGTCAGACAGGTAATGTTTATGTCGATAAGCTGCTCCAGCTTTTGTGGATCCTTCATGTTGTTAGGTTGACATGTTCGAAAAAGAGAGTAAGGGTCAAGGGAGACTTCTAAGTATTTAAATGAGGTGACATTTTCAAGGGTAGGACTTG
The DNA here is from genome assembly GCA_016271365.2 of Neoceratodus forsteri. Lineage (NCBI taxonomy): Eukaryota > Metazoa > Chordata > Ceratodontiformes > Ceratodontidae > Neoceratodus > Neoceratodus forsteri. The sequence goes on along the minus strand of CM057452.1, from coordinate 271,465,708 downwards.
CTGGCGTGAGCATCCGGAGGGAGGATTTGGCTTTAGGGTCTTGGTGAGGAAGGGTTTAGAGCCAAGATCATAGATTGTCTCCTTTCATTTACTAGTAATTTATTTGAGAGGAACCATTTGTGGGCAGAGCAATAGTTGTGTGTGAGGGCAGCGGAGATAGAGTCAACTGATTTGTCACTGTGATATATGACTAGATTGTCAGCATAGAGAAGAGTGTTACAGCTACGGCTGTCCTTGGGGAGTGTATTTATAAACATGGAGAAGAGCAGAGGCCCAAGTATGGAGCCCTGGGGAATCAATAAGTACAGGGAGGAGTGCAGAGGACGCTTTCCCAATGATAACCGACTGAGATCTGTTAGATAGGTAGCTGCAGAACCAAGCAGCAGGTCCTTGGGAGCAGCCAATGCATAGCCGGGTTGAGTGGAGGAGGTAGTGGTCAACCAGGTCAAATGCTTTTGATAAATCAACGAAACCACTCCCGTGGGTTTGCCCTGGTCCATGTTTCTCAGTACATGATTTGTGAAGATTGCCAGAGCAGATGAGGTGCAATGTGCTTATGGAAGTCATGTTGGAGGGGCATAGGAGGTTGTGTTTGTTCAGGTGTTCACAGCTGAGCATGCACGATTTTCAAGCAGCTTGCTTAGGTGGGGAGGAGGAGATGGGTCTATAGTTATCTGGGGAGAGGAGTCACCAGCTTTAAAGATTGGTACGACATTGGCATGTTTCCATGAATCAGGTACAGTAGCTGTGGCTAGGGCAAGGTTGAAGATGTATGTAAGGGGTCTAACAATTGTAGCTGAGACAAGTCTAAGGAAAGCAAGATATAGCCCATCACTGCCAGGACTTCTTTTCACTCGCAGGGACTTTAGCAGCCTGATGGTGTCAGTGTGGCTGATGGCCCTGAAATGGAAAGAAGGGGCTGGATGGTGACAGAGAAGGAGGGGAGTTGTTTACCTGGAGGTTTCGGGCTGTGGTGGTCTGGGGGGTAGTTTGCAATGGTAGGGGATAGGTTGGTGAATTTTACATTGAAGGTATTTGCAATTTCAGTGGGTCCAGATAAGACCAGAGGAGGATGAAAGCTGGAATATCTGCCTACTATTTTTAGAGTTCAGAAGGGACCTGATCGCAGATCAGAAAGTTTGTGGGTTGCCACGGTTGTTGTTTTGCTGATTAAGGTAAAATTTGCGCTTGAGCATCTTGGCGGTCTGTTTACAGGTGTTTCTCAGCTGCCTGTATGCATTCTAGAGGAAGGGAAGGGAACACTTTGTAGGCCTTCCATTTGCTATACTGTTCTTTCATTAAGTTCAGGAGATTCTTGGTTATCCAGCATGTGGGCCACCTCACCCGTCCTGGTCATGAGGGGAAATATGTGTCCTGTATGAGACAGGGTGGAGGTAAAGAAGGTGACTGCATCACTGATGTTGCTGTGGTGATACAGGGCAGACTAGTTTGCACCCAGGTGTCACCAGACTGTGGATCCTGGCAGTCAAACCTTCGGAAGGACAGAAGTTTGTGGGGGCGGTTTGACTTGGTGAACAGTGCAGCATAGGTTGGGATGTGGTCGCTGATTGAATACGACATTGTATCTGCTTGGATGATTAAGTCTGTGCCTTTTGTGGTGACCCAATCAATGAGGGAGTGGTTTTGTGTGGGCATTATGCCTTGTGAGGGTGGTGATAAGCTGTTCTAGGTTATGTTCCTTTAGTAGGCTTCGTGAGGTTAGTACAGTGGCATCTAGTCAGTTGAGGTTGAAATCTCCAACTGCAACCAGGTCTCTTGTGGGTGCTAGATGCCCCACACCATCAAAGAAGTTGGATAGTCCTGGGATGCCTCCTGACAAGGGGTTATAGCAGCAGCCTATGTGGATTTTTATTTAGACTCACCCAGTGTTAGCTCAGCAAGGAGCCACTCACTTGGTAAGGTGGGGGTGGAGCAGCTGATAGTGGAGGCACTAATATGCTGTTGTACATAAAGTGCTACACCACTGCCCCTCTTTCTGCCAGGTCTGTCCTGGCATAGGAGTGAATAACCCTGTAGCTGGAAATGGAGTCAAGGTGGTAGGGTTTGAACCAGGTTTCAGAGAGGCCTAGTACCTGTGGTTTGTACAGGGCTACCCATGTCTCAGATTCAGGGAACTTTGATGGGAGGCTGCCGACATTCATGTAAGCAATTTTTAGACCAGAAAGCTTTGCCCAAGTGGTGTCAGTGTGGTCAATGAGGATGTTTGTAGGACAGGGGTTAGGTTTTGTGTCTCCAGAGAGGAGAAGAAGAGCAGGGAGAGGCCGTGGGTGGGTGCCAATGTGGAGCTGAAAGGTGAGGGAGTGCCCAAATAAGCTGAGTAGCTGATGTTCATAGTTTGACATTAGCGCAAGGAGAAATTCACTCATAAGGGTGATTTCATGACTACACACATGAATTTGGGTATCCAAGTTACTGTCAGTGGTGGGTAAGGGGCATAGCTTCTCCTGGTCAACCACCAGGATGGATGCACAAATATTGGTTGCTAGTAGCAGGAAGTTGGAAACCAACACAGTTAAGTGATTGAGCGGGAGTACATGTTTAGTTGGGGGTGACAGGCCTGCAGGTTGTAACCAGGGTTAGAGGAGAAAAGCCAGGTCAAAAGAACTAGGGCACTTGTAAAACAGAAGCGGTGTTGTAGGCACAGAGGGGTAGTAGGACCAGTGAGTGGGAGTAAGATGTATAGCAGTGCTAGGAAGGGGAATGGTATTATTTAAACAATGGGTTTAGGAGGAAAGGGGCAGGGAGGATTTAAGAAGATTGGCCAATAGAAGTAAAAGGGAGGCAGGTGTGGGTGGGACTTGTGTGGATTTAATAGAGGTTGGGGCCCAGGAGGGAGGGTGGTGGGACAAAAATAGCAGTGTAGAAAGCAGCTGAGGAAAACAGCCCCATGCTTAGAAAGCAGGCTTGGGTTCCTTGGCCGGCTTACTGAGTATCCGAGGAGAACCAATAGGATGTTGGCTTCCAGAGGCGTAATGTGGGAGGTGGGGAGTGGCAGTCACCATGCTGCAGGAGCAGGGCTAAAAGCCGGTCTAGGGCTTAGTAGTCGAGTGTCCAGGGAGAGCCAATAGGAGGAGTGGATTTGCAGGAACAGCCAATCAGGTGGCAGAATGAGGAAAGTACCAGAAATCAAAAATTAGTCAGGTGCTTCAGGACCATACCTGATGTTGACTTCCAGGAGCATAGTGTTGGTCGGGATATAGCAGTCACTGTGCCACAGGAGCAGGGCCAAAGCCTGGACAAGGGCTTAGTAGTTTGATATTAGCTTCCAGGAAGTGTAGTGCAGGTGGTGGGGAGTAGCAGTCGCTGAGCTGCAGGAGCAGGCGAAGCCCAGTCAAGAGCTAGTAGTGATCCTCCCCTCCTGTGATTGCTTGCCTGAGTAAAATAAATAACATCTCCCTGGTACTACTGTTTCCTCTCCCATTCCTCACTCACTATAAAGACAAATGTCTTGGTAGCTAGTGGTCCCTTCCCCACCTGATCCCTCTCCAACATATCAAAATGATTTCCTGGTGGCTAGTGGACTCTCCCCACCCTATCACCCACCCAATATATAAAACAAGTGTCTTGGGTGTCCAGTGTAACCCCCATCTCAATCCCTGTATAGTCAAGTGCAACATTTTCCTGGTGGTCTAGCAGACCCCTATCCCCAATCCTCTGTATAGTTGATGTAACTCTTTTCTGGTAGTCTAGTGAACCCCCAATCTGGCAGGTGCTGACCCACCCCTTTCCCCACCCCAACCCCAGCCAGTGACCGGCACAGCCCTTCTTCCATCATGGTTGCCGGTCGACTGAGCTGTCATTGAGCATGTATTGTATACAGTACACACTCATTGTTTGACAGCTCAGAGTGTGTGAATAGCAACTTTTAAAACTAGATAATCACAAATCACAGTGCAAACTTTGCACTGTGATTTGCAATTTTTTGTGAACTGGGGCTTAAGTCCAAAATCCTTTTCGTGACAGGATCCTTTTTGTTTGAACAATAAAGCTCAAACAAAAAGTAGAAGCAAGTGACGAAAAGTATTTAAAATGTTAAAACAAAAGCATTTCAGGTCATTTCTCCAACAGTAAAGTGCAAAATCTAGCTAACGGAGTCCCAAAGACCACAATACATGTTTTAGTGTTCTGCAGGATGCCATTTTTGGCTTTTGATATTTTTTTTCTAAAAAATGGAAAAACAAAATGGCAACAAACAAAAAGAATTTTCTGTCATGAAAAGACTGGCCCAAACGAAAAGGATCCTTTTCATTTGAGCAAATTCTTTTTCATTCCAAGCAGCTATCCAAAAGACTGTATTGCCCATTGAAAAACACTGATGTTAAAATGTAATAACTTGGAATGGATTCATATTTTTCACTAAATATGTAAAATGCACATCTATAGGTCAAGTCATTTCTACCCTGAAAATTGCAGGCAAAATTCCAAACCATCTGTGCACAAGGCAATGACATAAAAACAGCAAAAAACAGCAAATGTTTACATTTTTCACTGTGTCGGGGTGTACCATGGGGTCATCTGACTAACTCTCACCCATTCTCCTATGCTGTAGTGTATAAGCATGTTTACAAGTGGAATGGGGTGAGAGTTGGGCCTATGGACCCATGGTACACCCCCGACACCTGTTGGTGTGTAGAGAAGGGTGGGTGGTAGGTAGGAACCCTGGGGTGGGGCATTAGGTTAGAAACCAATAACACCTCATTTTCCTGCTTTTGTCACTGTGGTATCCACCTAACCAATGCATTAACGAAGTGTTTTGCAAAGAATTTCTCTTCTTTTCAGATAGAATAATTGTAACACTCTGGATACAGAAGTTGATACCAGCCTGTTTACAGAAGAAAGGGTTCTGAAAGAACTCTTAAAACTGAAGGTGGACAAAGCAATGGGGCCTGATGGGATTCATCCCAGAATTCTAAAAGAACTAAGGGTAGAACTAGTGACACCACTGACTACCCTCTTTAACAAATCATAGGAAGATGGGTGGTACCCGAGGACTGGAGGAGGGCAGATGTGATTCCCTTCACAAAAGTGGGAGCAAGACAGAAGCAGGAAACTACAGACCTGTTAGTTTAACCTCAGTGATAGGGAAAATGATGGAATCACTTCTGAAGGAAAGAATTGTCGAGTATCTAGAGGCCAGAGGGCACAGGACCCAAGACAGCATGGATTCACAGCAGGAAGGTCATGCCAGATGAATCTAATAGATTTCTTTGACTGGGTGACCAAAGTAGTACATCAGGGAGGGGCTGTGGACATGGCCTACCTAGACTTTAGCATTTGACACAGTTCCACACAAAGATTAATATACAAGTTAGCCAGCCTGGGAGTGGGTCCCAAGATGACAGCCTAGGTAAAGAATTCGCTGGAGAATAGGACACAGAGTGTAATAGTAAATGGAGTCCACTCTGAAGAAAGGGGTTACTAGTGGGATACCGCAGGGTTCAGTATTAGACTGTCCTCTTCAATGTCTTTATAGTTTACATTGCAGAGGGACTGGAAGGAAAAGTATGTCTCTTTGCAGATGACACAAAGATCTGCAACAGAGTTGATGCACAAGGTGGAGTGGAAAGGATGAGAAGGGACTTGGCAAGGTTAGAGGAATGGTCAAATGTATGGCAGCTTAGATTCAATGCTAAGCAAGGTAATGCACCTGGGAAACAAAAACCCAGGGAAGAGTACACATTGGGGGTGAGATACTAACAACAACAAAAATGGAAAGGGACCTGGGGTAGTCATATCAGATGACCTAAAGGTGGGCAAGCAATGTGAGAGGGCAGCAAGGAAGGCTGGGGGATACTGGGATGCATAGGGAGAGGCATCACCAGTAGAAAACAGAAGTTATTATCCTCTGTACAAACAGCTGGTGAGACCCCATCTGAGTACTGCGGCAGTTCTGGAGACCCAATCTCCGAAAGACATAGACAGAATGGAAGTTGTCCAGAGGAGGGCACTAAAATGGTGCAGGGTCTGCACCGGAAGACATATGAAGAGAGACTAAAGGAGCTTAATATGTATAGCTTCAAGGAAAGGAGGGAGAGGGGACATATAGAAACTTTCAAGTACCTCAAGGAATCAACAAAGTCCAAGAGGGTAGCATCTTTCAAAAAAGAGGTGTCAAGAATAAGGGGCAAAATCTGAAGATGGGGGGTGGCTCAGAGGTAATTTAAGGAAGTATTTTTCGCAGAGAGGGTTGTGGATGCATGGAACGGCCTTCCGGAGGAGGTTGTGGAGTCAAAAACAGTGGTGCAATTCAAGCATGCATGGGACAGTCATAAGGCAATTTAGGGATGGGGTAGGAAGAAGTAGGCTGCTGGTTAACTAGGATCTGCAGCTTATCCATTAGGTTGGGAAATGGGCAGACTGGGTAGGCCAAGCGGTCCTTATCTGCCGCCAAATTTTATGTTTCTATGTTTCTTATGACTCTCATGTTCAGTGTGAGAAATAGCTATGTTGAACATTTGAGGTCAAAATATTGAAAATTAACAAAGTTATGAGTGAACATTGAACATTTGAGATATTCATTCATCACCTGGTCATTTTAACATATTTTTTCACCAAACTGTCAACATAGCCTTTTCATGAGCCCTATTCATGAAGCTGGTAGGTAATTTTTCAAATCTTACCAGAAAAGTGATTTCACAGAGCATTTGTGAAACCACTTGTTGGTACAGATTTGAAAATGTATTTTCAAGGAGCATGGCTCTATACCAAGGGACCCTCAGTAGATGAGTGTGTGTGTGTGTGTGGGTAGTGGTGCTGAGTAGGGGATGGGGGTTATGGGTTATCAGGGTGCAGTAGGGGAGTCGCTTTAAAATAAGAAAGAGCACCAGGGTCAGAGGGCATGAAATGAAGCTGGGGGGCATTTAAGAGGGATGTGAATAAGTATTACTTCACAGAAAGAGTGGTGGTCACCTGGAATAGACAGCCAGCATATGTGCTAAAGGCTAAAACAGTAGAAGACTTCAAGCATGCATGGGAGACATAACATAATGGAATATTATTAAATAGACAGATAAGAGGAAGGATTGCCGGAGACCAGTTACAGTCTGCAGAGACAGACTCGGCAGGGACCATCTTGGTAGACTGGGTGGGCCAGGCAGTCTTTTTCTGCCAACAGATTCTATGTTTCTACTTTTCTGTGTGGTGGCTGGGTGAGTGGTGCATGGTGGGCCAAACAGGAGAGGAGAAAGAGGGGGCCACCCCAGTGTCAGAATTTACAAATGTATAACAGCCGGCAGGATTGGGCACACACTGACATTTTTAGTTTATTAAAATTAATTAGTTAATTTAACTAATTCAACTAAAACTATTAGGGCTGGGATTTTCTCCAAGTGGGCTGTCACAGCCCAGCAGGGTGGAGCTTGGGAGGCACAGCCGGAGTCAGTGTTCCTGGGGAAAGTTCTGATCGGTAACAATAAATGAGGCTTGTGAGGTGATCTCTGAGCTGTGGTCAACATTTTGTAACCTGGATCCAGGCCCATTGTGACTACTGGTGTGCTGCGCTGGGCATCTGGGCTTGGTGTTCACTGAGATTGTCCAGTGTTCCTTATCAGAGGCGGTCTTCCTGAAGTCACTGAAAAGCACTCTGGTGAAGCATGTGCTGAAAAAGCCATCTTTGGACCCAGACATCTTGCTGAATTACTGACCTGTCTCTAACCTTCACTTTTGGGGAAGTTTATTGAGAAGGTAGCTGTGTCACCGCGAGGTGGAACTTACTGCCTTTAACATCTATGAGTGCCTCCAGTCTGGGTTTAGGGCAATGCATTGCACATAGAGTGCACTGGTAATACAGGTGCAAAAGACCTGCTCAGGGTGAGAAACAGGGACAGCAGTCAGTTCTTGTTCTCCTCAATTTCTTGTTAGCGTTTGACACTGTGGATCATGGGCTACTTTTGAACTTATTCAGGGGATATGTAGGACTCACCGCAAAGTTATCAGCTGGTTTGAGTCCTACCTAAAGACAGGACCCTGAGAGTTGTGCTGGGAGAATACTCTTCACATCTGGTGGCCCTGCACCATGGGTGCCCCAGGGTTTGATCATGTTGCCATGTTATTTGCGTGTAAATGCTGCCCCTGGCAAGATCATTAGGTGGTATGGCTTGGGTTTCATTGTTTTGCCACTGATACTCAGCTCTATGTCTCCTTTGCACCTGAGATGTCAGATGCAGTTGATGTGCTGAATAATTGCTTGTCCAAGATTCAGACCTGGATGTTGTCAAGCTGGTTGAGACTGAACCCCAAAAGTCTAAAGTGTTAGGGCTAGAGCCGGGTTGAAGGTGGAGAGTGGAGATTTGGAAGGAAGACTGGACTTTAGCTTGGCTCCTCTAGGTTATTAGTCTCCACCAAGGTGAAAAAATCAAGGAGTCATTCTGGATAATGAGCTGACACTGGAGACTCAGGTGGTGGCAGTGAGGCAAGGCAAGGCAAAGTTTATTTGTAGGGCACCCAATCCCAGAGGCTCTGGGTGCCAAACACACAAAAGGCAGGTAAATAAAACCAAAACACAATGCAAAAGGAAATAATAAATAGCAATAAAATAAAACCATAAAACAGTAGATACAGTTAAAATCAGATCTGAAATCAGGTTAGATCTCATCATCTGGGAAAGCCAATGAAAATAAATGGGCCTTGAGACCACTCCTGAAACACTTGATTGATGGGCCCCCCAACATAAGATGGAAGAGCATTCCACAGAACCGGACTGATGACACTAAAAGCCCAATCACTGACAGTTTTCAATTAGGTCCTGGGAACTTTAAGGAGGCCTCTGGTTGAGGAGTGGAAGGATCGGACTGAGACAGCCGGTGTCAGAAGGTCAGTCAGATAGCCAGGGCCTAGTCCATGAGGACCTTATAGGTGAGTAAACTCACCTTGAAGATAACCTCCACCTGGCCAGCAGCCAGTGCAGACCCTGCCAAACCTGGATTACAAGACTGGTTTTAGAAAGGACAGTCAGTAACCCGGCAGCAGCATTCCACATCCTGTCATGTGTCATCTGTACTGTAAGAAACTCCACTTGCTGCCCGTGTAGTGACGTATTTCCTTTAAAGTGGGTCTGTTGACCTACAAAGCCCTACAAAGGCTGGGTCTGGGCTACATGTTAGAGCTTCTGCACCCTTACGCCCTGGGATGTCTGCTCCACTCTGCCAAGAAAGGCCTCCTGGTAGTCCCAAGAGACAGGTTAAAATCATCTGGGGACCAGAGATTTTAGGTGGCTGCCCCAGTCCTCTGGAATTCATTGCCAGGATTCTGAGAGAGGCCGCTTGGTAGAGACTTTTAAATGTGATCTGAAAACTTTTTTATTTAGGCAATTATTTGGGGATTAGCTAGAGTTGATTAGTTATTCATAAGTTGTATTATCATTCCTGTATATGTTTTATGGATTGAGTAGAGTCCGTAGTTGGGTAGTTTATAATTTATGTTATTCTTTGCAATGGCACCCTGCACATCAAGGGAAGGCACCACAAATAAATAAAGACTACTACTACCAAAACATGAGTTGGAAGGGATACTGATGTGGGACTAGGCACCCAATGTCTGGAAATATTAAATGAAACATGGGTCAAAAGCAGGGAAACCACCACCAGTGGAGATGGGCACCTGCTTTTCAGTAATTGTGACGGCAGCAGTGAGGCATTCCTGTGGGGTGTGCATTAGCAGTGCGAGTGAAACTGATTTCTTTCACATTGCTTTGTCAGCTGGCTGCAAATAAATAGCAATATCCAAATTAAGATATTTCTTAGCTCAACTGTAGCTCAAAATGGCTGATATTTGAAACCTGAAACTTTCAAGAGTGTTACAGTTTGACCCAAGAGAATGTTTAGTAGGTGGTTTTACTGAAAAATGTTTACTTTGTAGTTATTTAAGAATGAAAATGTCATTGTCCCTCATAAGCAGAATGTTTTTCCAGTGATCTAATTATATGGTGTTTTGCTGCAACCAGATTATTGTTGTTTGCAAAGACAATATCATTTTGTCACTCATAATTAAACTTGTCAGTTGTTTCTGCTTGAAACTGACTGGCGGTGCCTAATTTTGCCACCAGTACCCCTTCCTGCTCGATCATCTGTTTTTGTTTTATCATGTTTAACCATAAACGGTTTTGTTACTTCTTGGCAAAAATCATAACATCGTATTAAAAAATGACAGTCACTAAAGATCTTCCAGACACCCTATATGGGTGTCCACATAAGTTTCAGCCAGGTCTGCCAATTGTTACCGCGTGTGCATGCACAAAGTTTATTTGTTTGTACTGGTTACATAACCACTAATAGTCACATAACCAGTAAAATTAACAGAATTGGTTTGCTAAAATTATCATATTCCCAGAATGTTCAGTATTTGCACTGTGCATCTGTAAACACAAGACAAAGTTTCATTAGTAACTAAAAACTAAACTTTTTTGGGAGAGGTAGACATACTTCAGAAGGATCATTCTTGGCCAGTCTTCAATGAAGCTGTAAATTTCAGCCTCAAATCCCAACTGCTTTTTGCTATTGGTGACAAAACAATCTTACTTTCCATATTTTTATGTCTTTTCCACCTCTAGAATTTTTAAATAGTTGAACTGATCTTTACTAAACTTACAGGATCCAGAGATCCTGGCACCAGCTCAGCCCCTGCCTAATTTCAGGTGAATCAGGCAAAGGATGGTTGGTGTGCAAAACTGGGGTTTAACATTAAATTGCCTACTCAACCCTAGTACACAGGTGCTACAGTACTATGGGCAGACTGGATGGACCAGTGAGTAAATTCCAAAAAGTTTGATAAGTGCATACAGTTCATCGGACGGTGCAGGGCAAGTGTATACCCCAGAAAACAAACAGATAAATTCCAGAAGCCACTGCACTCAAAGACAACTCAAACAGCTGCTGAAATTGAATTATATCTCCTTTTTATTTTCAGGATGCACAGCTTAAATTCACTCATGCACTGACAAAGCCAGCACTTCGCTCTCTGAGGCGCCCAAGGGCTAACTGATAACATAATTATTATCTTCTTAAATTCAATCAGAATAATGACATCACTACATTGGTTGCCATTTGATTGGTCAATACAAAATTCTGGATGGACTAGTGGTCATTTTGTGCCATCATTTTCTATGTTTCTATGATTATATTTATACAACAGGAATGGGTCTGAATTAGCCAAGATAAAACTACTATCTTATGACCAGCTTGCAAGATAGTACTACTTTCTTGCATGTTCTAAGACAGAACCACTATCTTGCAAAGCTGGTTAGTCGCAATGGAATACAGCACCAACTAGAGAGCAGCTTTAACAATGCTGATTACATCACAATAGCCATGTGCAGCACTGAAGCCAGCAAATATTAGATATTTGTAGACTTGGTTGCTTTAATTTGCATCTGTATTGATTGGTACTGTACTGATTTTTAGAAAATGGAAAGTGTGAATCTTAGTCCTGATTGGCTAAAAGAGCCAACCAGCCAGTCAGGTATGAGACAACAAAGATTGGGAAATAATTAGTCCCAGTCTCTGTTGCCTCATCTAGTTCTAAAATGAATGGGCCAGTGGTATGGTCAAAAAAGCAATTGTTTGTTCCTCATTTAATGGTGGTCCCAACCTGCTATTGATCTCCTCATTTCCCTGTTTAAGAGCATCCATGTCACACAATGCAATAGAAAAAGTATAAATCAGACAGTAGCAGCCGAAATAAACCTGGGCTGCAAACCTCAAGGTAGTTCAGTGCCAGTGAAACGCTAGTCAGCTACCATAACTGTATATGAGAGCACCAGTAGTTTCTTTGATTTCTGTACCGCAGATGGAGATCAAAGAAAGTACTGCTAGTCTCACATGCAGCAGTGGTGCTGGAGCTAGCGATGTCTCTGTCATGCTGAACTCAGTGATTAACAGCAAATGGATTTTTTTGAAAGCAAGCATGACCCTGTTTCTCTTTCAAATATAATAATATGCTAGCTGATCACCATCCCTTCTGGTATCTCCCACTTTCTCATTGTTCAGACCATTCTTATGATGCCACTCAATATGGCTACATTTAGAACCTGCCACATACAAGTTCAAGCTGGACTGAGTACACTGAATTTGCTGAGCTAAATCATCTGTGCATCATTCTTTCATTTGCCAGCTAATAAGGTATGGAAAATGATAGCAACATGGAGCACTGGCAAGTGAGTTTTTTTTTGGGGGTCACGATCAGCAACCCACCAGGAGGGAAGAATAAGGCAGTAGAAAAATGTAGAATAAATGAAAATTTAAAAAAAATACAACAAAAGTGTTTAACTTAAGTTATATGTGTGTGTGTGTGTGTGTGTGTATGTGTATATGTGTGTGTGTGTGTGTGTGTGTGTGTGTGTGTGTGTGGGTAACCATGACAGTTAGAAAGTAAGAACTACAGGGCTCCAGTGGAGCAAAGTCCCTAGGTTAAAAAAAAAATAACATTTTAATGCAGGCTTAGGAACTATTTTATTACAAAATAAATCAAACTGCTAATAGTTTTCACATTTAAACATAAAAATATTTTTTCCAAACATATATAATACAGTTGCCCATTTTCTGTTAGATAATACCCTCCAGGGTGGGTGGTATGGGCTATACTGAATCTTCTAAGGGCTATAAGGCCCTCTGCCTGTAGCACTGGGCCTCATTACACCCTGGGCGGTCCAGTATAGCCCAATACCATCCACCCTGTTGGGTATTAATACTTACATACTGCATTGATTTGTTCTGCTGATTTGCTTTTTTATGCTGAATCATTGACCAGAGGGTCACAGTTTACATTCTGTACTTTTTTCTTTCTGTAACTTTTATCATTTCTATCACAAAACCACCCAAACATCTGGGGTGGGATATTCAAAGGGTTGCACCACGCACAGGGGTTGGCGCCCGCGCAAGTCCGAAATTGCACCATTCTGCAATATTCAGCAAGAGGCAGTTGCGCACTGAAAACATGCTGAGCAACAGCGCAATGCTAATGAATGCATGCTGAACTGGAGGAGGAACTATGATAAACTGCACAGCCCGATATTCAGCTGGCGTGCAGAGTTGTGCAGGCGCAACCCCCAACCTGCGCCCTGCACAACTTTAAGCCAAAAAAGGAGTAAGTCGAGGCCACCCACAGGTGAGCTGCCGCATTGCAGGGTGCAACACAGCAGCTGCCACCTGTGGCTGACCCTCAACCTACTCCCTGTGCCCTGCAGCCCGATCGGGCAAAAGTGTAAAATCCCCACCTCTGACTGGCCCGATCGTGGCAAAAGCATAAAAATCCCCCCCGACTGGCCCGATCATGGGCAAATGTTAAATAACCCCCACCAGCCCGATCGCGGGCAGAAAAGTGTCCTCCCCAGAACATTTCCCTGGTGGTCCAGTGGACCACCAAGCCCTATCACGGGCTGAAAAGTATAAACCCCGAGCGTATCCCTGGTGGTCAGTGGACTGCTAAGCCCGATCGTGGGCTGAAATGTTTAAACACCCGAACATATCCCTGGTGGTCCAGTGGACCACTAAGCCCGATCGTGGGAAATGTTTAGCCCCGAACATATCCCTGGTGGTCCAGTGGACTGCTAGAATCGATCGCGGGCTGCATAACATGGCGACACCCCGCCCCAAGACCATATCCCTGGTGATCTAGTGTCCCCACCCCATCCACCCACAAAGCCCCATCACCTCGCTCCCGCCGCAGCCAGTGGGCAGCAGCATCCCACCTGCCTGCCGCCCGTCGCCCACCGACTGATTCTTCAGTAGGGCTGCACGCCCATTGGTGCAGAGCAAGAGCCAATGGGCATGCAGCCCATACCGATAAGGCAGTCAAGATATGTGAATGAATTGGTACTTGCACCACCGCGACTTGAATGCTCCCTCTGACCACTTGCGGTGGCACAAGTTCCACTGCACCATGCACAGTGGTTGGCTGGGTGATTCAAAGGAGTTGCCAATAGCTAAATTCCTTTGAATATCACTCGCCACACCCCCTGCACAACTATTTTGTGCAGCGAGAGGCTTGCGCCACAAAATAGCCGAGTTTGAAATATCTGGCCCCTGTTGTACAAATAAAATATGATATGGGAGAGTGAAATAGTAGAAATATTTTCACCCCTATACTTGAAATTTTCTGACCACACTCATGGCTTTTCCACTCATGAGGTCAGAAGGTCATGTGTCGCTCACAAATATATTTTTACTTTCTTATCTCACCCATGTCATATCCCATATATATTTGTATTATACTAGTGTGATAGTGCCAGTATAGTTAGGACTGAGCGACAGGTTCTATTTAAACCCCAAACGTTGTACCTTAATAGCTCTGACAGCATTTGATGAAATTAGCTGACATTTTCTTGTATTCTAGTAAGGAAGGTCTGCATATGTGGAAAATTTTGTGACAGCAGCTTGTGCAGTTTCTGAGATTCGCATATGTAATTTTCCTGTTGACATCTAATTTTTTCCTATACTTATCATTGGTTTTGGTTTTGCTCCATGTACAGCCTGCACTGAATGGAATTTTTCCCCAAAAACTTTCAGGGTAGAAGGAAGGTAAGCCAGCCAGCTTTCATCTAGGCTTGTGGGACTCTGTTCTTTACCTCAGATTCTGTGCCTATCCTCCCTCAAGTGCCCTGATAATTGCAGCAGAACATAGAACACCTGAGGAGGGTAGCAACCAAGTGTAGCGTCATTCTTTGAGGAGGGGCAGGACTGCATTTAAAACTCATGCTGCAACAGCAGCTGAAGGTAAACCAGCCAGCTTTCATCTAGGCTTGTGGGACTCTGTTCTTTTACCTCAAATTCTGTGCCTATCCTCCTCGAGTGCCCCAGTAATTGCAGCAGAACATAGAACACCTGAGAGGGGTGGCAACGAAGGTAGCATCATTCTTTGAGGAGGGGCAGGACTGCATTTAAAAACTTGCACTGCAACAGTAGCTGAAGGTAAGCCAGCCAGCTCATCTAGGCTTGTGGGACTCTGTTCTTTTACCTCAAATTCTGTGCCTATCCTCCTCGAAATTGCCCGGTAATTGCAGCAGAACATAGAACACCTGAGATGGGGTGGCAACCAAAGTGTAGCATCATTCTTTGAGGAGGGCAGGACTGCATTTAAAAAATCACGCTGCAACTCGCGCTGAGCGCAGTGGGAGCGAGCGCCACTGCATTGAAAAGAAAGGGTCTGCTAAGTAAAATTTGAACTGTGAAGTACATAATTTAAAATGTCTGAAGGTTTTAACACAAATGTTAGTATGTTATGCTAAAATGTTGGCATATAGAGCTGAGGAAGCTTGTTAATATTTATATAGTAGTGAATTAGTGTTGAGGAAGCTGAGGAAGCTTGTTTTAGCCTGTTAAGTTTTAAATTTGAAATTTTCCCTAAATACCAAGTATTATACATAAGTAAAAGGAAAGGTTTTAGGGTAAATATAAACTAATTAAGTTTTATATTGTTTGTGTTGATAAAATGAAGTTGCTTCATAGGTTGCTGGTGTATATTTGTACAATAATTGCACTCCATGGAAAGTTTACAAACGCATGTCAATTAGAGATAACTAGTACCTTAGCAATTGTAGTTGGGACCTCTATTAGAGAAGGAAATGTTTTATTGAATGAGGCCTGAAAAATAAGGGATCAGCTAGAAATTCCTTTTCAAAAAATAAGGACTCAGATTAAAAATAAATATTATGTAATAGGGCTACTGGGACATGGATAAAAAAAACGAGAAACTGTCTATTAATTTCATTACTTCTAGGAGGTGATATTGAAATAAATCCTGGCCCAGGAAATATTGGATCTATTAAAATCATACATGACAATGCCAGGAGCTTAAGGAAGAAAATTGACTTATTTAAAACTTGAATCAATGTTGAATCTCCGATATAGTAGCGTTGACAGAAACATGATTAAATGATAAGATTGAAACAGGGGAAGTTAAGAGGGCTCTTTAGTCATCGACTAGATAGGATTGGTTGGAAAGGTGGGGAGTCATCCTATTTACTAAATGGGAACTTGGTCAAACTTCAGTGTTATTTGCAAATCAAATAGGTTTAGTAGATTGCATACTGGTAAAAATTCATAAATTGGATATAATTATAGGCGTAATTTATGCCCTCCTAGAACAGTAACAGGCTAATTTGATAATTTAGCAACAGTAATACAAAAGTGCTCTATGGGTTGTGAATTGCTGATAATTGATGATTTTAACGCAGCCTGGGACAAGCCACGAGGACTAGCTTTGGAAAATAGTTTTAAGATATTAGATGTAAATCAAAAATGTTCTTCCCCACTAGGAAATCGACACCACAAAGTAAAGGAAATATATTAGATTTAATTTTGTTTCAACTAGAATCTTGATTAAGTCAGCTGAAGTAAATCAGCCTATTTTGGGGATCATAGCTTTTTAGCTGCATTTTCGGACTTGGGGAAGAAGGTATAATTTAACACAAAACCCTCCTTTAAAATCAAGTGCAGAAATTAAAAAAATGCAATAAAGAAGCATTTTTGCAAGACTATCTCAAGTCAAATGGGATAGACTATTCCTTATACCGTCAGTAGATTTAGCAGTCCAAGAATTTACTAAGTGGCTTTTAGAAATATGCAAATTAGCCCCTATAGAATATGTGAACAAAGAAAGTCTCATGTGCCCTGGATTACAGAAAATTGAAGAAGCTAATATGTATAAAAGACCGTTATGGAAAATTGCTGGAAAAACATTAAAATAGAGGACTGGGATAAATATAAAAGAGCTAGAAATAATTTGAAATTACAAATAAAAAAGCAAAACAAAAATATTACAAAGAGAAACAGATCGAACTACAGACAGTAAAAATTTGGTCCTTGATAAAGTCCTTTGAATTACCACAAAATCAAGGTCCCCCATTCAAATGATAAGTAGTGGTGTACTTCAGTCAACTAAACAGTCAGCAAATATATTGAATAACTATTTTGTAAATCTGCCTGATTTGGACTTTTCCCATTTGACACTCACAGACCGGCAAAGGGATGGAAAATATGAATGCCCTAAATTTAGATTTAAAGGGATTACTTGTAGACAGGTAAAAATGAGATTAGAAAATTGAAATCAAAAAAGCTTATGGGTTAGATCTAATAGAAACCATTTTTAAAGGATGCTGTACAAGTGGTTGCTCCAATTCTGACAAAATATTCAACTGGAGCTATGGAGGGAAATTTTCTAGAGGACTGGAAAATGCAAAATTATACCAATATATAAGGGTGAAGGAGAATATATCAACCCACAAATTATAGGCCAATAGCCCTCTTATCAGGGATTTCAAAATCCTTGAGAGATTGGTACAGGAACAGTTGATTGATTTCCTGGAGAAGCATTTCTTCTAACAAAATATCAATCTGGGTTTGTAAAGGTTTTTCCATGGGCACTGCACTCACCGCCATGATTGATAACATAGCTTCAAAATAGAAGATGACTTGTCAGTGAGTGCAGTGTTCATGGATTTATCAAAAGCTTTTGACACAGTATCTGATAAGCTCCTGGGAGAACGGTAGAGATTGGCCTAACTAAGAAAACACATAATTGGTTTATATCTTATTTAAATAATAGAAAACAGCAAGTTAATATAAATGGGTGCTATCCAGTAAAATATCTGTATTGAGAGGAGTCCGTCAAGGTTCCATTTTGGGCCAACATTGTTTTGATCTATATAAATAATTTAATAGACATAATAAATGTTCAAGCATAAATCTTTGCAGATGGCACCTCGTTGATGGCAGATGGTCGACACCTAAAGAATTGGAAAACAAATTACAGGCAGACTTTACCAGACTATGCACTTGGTTAACAGAATCAGGTTTAATAGTTAATAGTAAAAACTAAACTTATAGTTTTCTAAAACAAACCAAAAGCTGAACAAAATTAAGGAAAAATAACTACAAAAACATTATGAAATGAAGTATAGAACATGTATTGGAATATAGATACCTGGGGTATGGATTGATGATGCTTTAAAATTTGACAAACATATACTAGATACAATATTAAAGGTAAATAAAAGGTTGGGAGTGTTTAGACGGACCAAATTCTGTATGAATAAAACTATAAGGAAACTGTAATAAATCAACTTCTGTTACCTATACTTGAATACGGTAGCCATGTATATGGCTTGGCATCAAAAAGTCTTTTACAAAAATTGATTCAATGTATACTAAAATGGCTAGATTTATAATGAGGAGAGACTACAAAGTGCATCATTGTGAACTTTAGAGGAACTAGGTTGGCTTTCTCAGGAAGCCAAAAGACAGATTGCATGGGCAACGCAAATTTACAAAGTTTTAAATCAAAAACAACTGGAGTATCTAAGTGACAAACTGAAATGAAAAACATGTTCATAATTTGCAAAATATAAATTTGAGAAATTTTTTTCCCCAAATTAAAAACACATACAGTAATATGCTCCCAGTGATTGTAGATAGAACTTGGAACATGTTAAAACCAGTAGTAAATAATAAATTTAAAGATGTGAAATTGTTTACATCAAGCCTCAAGTTGGAACTAAGTATTAGGTGTGAATGTCATGGCTAAATGTGGGTAATTTAAAATACAATTAGTACAGAGAAGTGTATTGTATGTTATACTGTCAAATAATTGCTTATACTGTAATATGATCTACCCATATTAATTATTGTGTAATGTTTGTTAATTGAATGTCTGGTTATTATTTTGTTGTATGTCATATCTCTAGTATTTTTAGTACAATCTTATACAACAGGAGCATCTTGCAAACAGGACATTGTCCTAATGATGTAATTTTGTGAACAACTTTCCTGTATAAAATAAAGGTTTTACTTACTTACTTACTAGTATGCTGTGATAAGGTAGTGCCTTTGGAAAGTTTCATGAAAAATATTAAATGGCTCTAAGTTATAATGTTTTAAAGTTTTTTTTCTGTCCTGAGCATGCTCAGTAGGGTTTTGGGAATATAATTATGATGACACCAAATATTCTGGGTTGCAAGACCTTTTGGTTTATCAAACTTGCTTCTCACAGCATGAAAAAATTGTGCTGTGAGAGTTGCCATCTAGTTTTCCCCTTGAACTAAAAACATGGAAAACACATAAAATGGTGTAATTTGTAAAAGCAAGCACTCAAACCTAGTTAAATGAAACTCATTCAGCTAGATTCTGATGCTTGTTTTAAAATAATGGCCAGGAAAGTTGTTCTGGGCACTCTAAAATCCAGGGTACCTAGCTTAGTGAGAGGAGCCATTCACCCATGAGAACAGCAGGACTTTGTTGAATGCTGAAACCACAGCTGGAGTTGTGCTATCCACTTCAGTGGAAGCAGTGAGCTGGTGAACCCCATTCTGTCTGTCTGTCTGTTATTGATCTATGTATCTATCCATATATCTAATTTAAATATTAAAGATGACTGGGTGCCCACCTCCCTCCCTTCCAGGTTGCATGCCCACCCTTTCCAGTGTGTATTTTATTTATTTATTTTTAATAACATAGTGGACTGGGGTGCCCACCCCTGGTACCACTTCATTTGAACTCCCTCCCTCCAGGTTGTTACCCACCCCATTCTCAGGTCTGTAGCCTGACACTGTGGTGCCAATTTCCCATGTCAGAATGGAGAATCAGTATGTTCTCTGTGGGAAAAAAGTCCCTCAATGATTTTTTTAAACCTGCAAAACAGAAAATTATCCCAACTGATCTGATCCCCCACACAACCACACCCACCCACCCTGACCTCCCACTCAGCACCCACCACACCACACCCCCATACCCCATACACACTCTCACTCACCTAAATATATTCCATGGCATAGATCCACTCCCTGTTGAAGACACATCTTGCTGCTGGAACTGACAACTGCAGTATGAGAAACTAAGGTAAGTGCTATTTAATATATTTCAAAGGGATTGAACTAATATTCATACTTTTGTCATTTTGCATATTTTAAACCCACATTTTCTACATGGGCTTTTTGGGACACCACCTCATGACCAATGGCAGTGGAATTATACAAATCTGGCATGAAAGATGATTTGACGGTCACTTTGTGAAATCACCTTTGGGGAATTTGAAAAGTTTCACCACTCTTGTTTATGACAAGGTTTATAAGAAAGTTATGTTGAAAATTTGGTATCAAATATAGAATGACAAAGTTATGAGTGTACATTGACATTTTTCTATGCTCACTCATAACTTTGGTAATTTTAAATATTTTGACCCCAAATTTTCAACATAGCCATTTTTTCACACCACCTTATGAACTTGACAGCTGTCATTTATCAAATACTGGCCAAAATATGTTTTCACACCTGTGTGGTGGAATGACATTTAACATTTCACCTTCACTGGGTTTCCTGAAGTGGGACCATAAGAAGGCTATGCTGAAAATTTGGTGTACAAATATGGTAAAATGTCCAGTTTATGAGTGAATGTTGCAATATTTCGATGTTCACTCATAACTTCACTAATTTTCAGTGTTTTAATATAGCCATTTTCCACACCACCTCATAAACATGACAGGTGTTATTTTTAAATCCTGGAGGAGATGTGTTTTTGCACTTGTGCAAATGAAGTTTTGGGCAATATGCTACAAATACCATATATCATGTTTATAAGGGAGTCATAAAATGGCTATCTTAAAAGTTCAGGTCAAAATTAAAAAACAGTTGTTAAGTATTAAGAAACTTTTGTGTACTGCCAGTCTTCACCCCAGCAGGTATGCTCTGTGATCCTGTTCTGGTGACTAGGGTATGTGAAAATCCAATTCTGCCAGCAGAATTTCTGTGAAAGTGCAATTTCGCTTCTGCAAAAGTTCGAAATCATTTCTCAACTTTCATGGAAATTCTGCTTTAAAATTGTGAAATAAATATACAGACTGTGGGTTAATTTATTAAACTGCAGGAAAAAAATGCAGAATGGACCACTGCCAGTGGTCAGTTCAGAGGATTTTTAACTGCAGTTTAATTCGGGAGTCCACAACTGTGGCAGGTTTTAAACAGGCGCTAAAGACCTTCTTATGGTGCCAGGCCTTTAATAATATTGAATGAAAGAACCACGTCAGACTTTTGTCATTGTTTGTATTGTATTTATTGATTTTATCATTGTTGTTTTAATCTTTTGTAAAGCACCTTGGTTTTTGAAAGGATCTTTTGTGAAATAAACTTTATTATTATTAATCCACCCCCACTGATCAGGGGTCCCAGTAAATAACTAAATAAATACAAACCTCCAATCCCTTCCTTGGACCCTCCTGGTGTCTAGCAGCCTCCCCCACCCACTGATCATGGGTTCCAAGTAAAATCCCTGATCTCTGGTGTCTAGTGGTTCTCATCCCCTCAACTGAGGATCATAGCCTGTGGGTCCCAGTAAAGAAGAAACAAAACTCCAATCCATCTCTGGTGTCTAGTGGCCCCCACCCACTGATCATGGCCTGTAAAACATTTTATTTCCCTGGTGTCTCGTGGACCTCCTTCTTATCCTGGATCCCTTAATCCACAAAAACAGCTGGCAGTCCACTGACTCATCCCCTCTATTCTTAATATTCCCTGGTGTCTAGTGGACCCCCATCCCCAATTCTTTATAAAAAGTAATCCCAATTTCCTGGTGTCTAGTGGACCCCACCCTGACAGTTCATCCTCCACCACCCTGCACCCTATTCTGCTCTGAGCAGGCCACTGGTGCAGTCCCCTCTCTCCTTCACTACCAGTGTACTGAATTGTCAGTGAATGACTGCTGGTTGTACAAACACGTGCTCATTCACTGACAGTTCGATAAACTGTGGATAGAATAAATCCCACAGTTTATATGCATTTTCTGCAGTTCACAGAAAAATCTATGGAACTCAGTGAAAGTCCGAGGAAAATCCCAGTTTTGCCAATGATGACATTTCTGAAATTTTGTGGATGATCTACGAAAGTGAAATTTGCAGCTTTTGCCCACACCTACTGGTGACCTGTGTTTGGTGGCAAGCTCACTGACTCAACTACATGGGGTGAGGGTGGGGATGGCATTGTTATGTGACACCCCCTGGCTGGGAATGAAAGCTGCTGGGTTGTCCACATGGGCCTAGTGAAGTGAAGACTGAAGTGAAGACTGATCTCTTCTCTTCTCATCACAGCCCTTCACCTGGGGAGGCATAGGGCCTACTGCACTGGCTGACAGATTGGCTCATTGCCCTGTGAGTCTGTATCTGCAACCACATGGAGCACAAGGACCAGCAGGACCTGGCTTCTACAATCCACAAGACAGTCCATGAATTCTTCACATCTGTCACTACATGGAAGTACAGAGCCTGCAACTGCGCTGCACTTCCATAGGCAGATGGAGTCTTCCTTTGATGGAGAGCCCAAAAGTTATTACATTTTAAAGTTTCACATTATTTTTCATGGGAGCAGTTAGATGTGCTGTGTGAAAAAGGATCTTTTATCACAAATGAGTAATCTTTTGCTGCAAGTGGGTAATCCTTTGTCACAAATGGAAAATCCTTTTTAGTGCTGCTGCCATCTTGTTTTCTGTTAGTGAGGAAAACAAATTTATTTTATTTTATTTATTTAGCTTTTGTTAATCAGGTAAGTGCACTAGCCATAAAATTACTATTTTCAGGCATGACCCGGGAGAGTACAGACATGCAGAAACTTAACAGGATAACAGTTTATAAGTGCTTTACATACAATGAGTTAAAGAGGATACAATATATTGGAACATACAAAGTATAGCACTTTATTACAATGAGTTAAAGTGGACACAATATATCAGAGACATACAGAGTACACCATTCATCAGTTCATAGGTGCCTATGCAATGAATAGAGAGGACCTTGGGCAATAAATTATTAATTTAAAGAGCTAGTGGATAAGGTTGTTATTTTAGAAATGTCATGTTGGAGCAATGTGTTATTTATTTTGGGAATGTCCAGAGCTGTGAATAAAATACCTTATCCTTATCATTTTAGCTTCTGTTTCATTTGTTTGGGCATTTTCAGTGTACAGTCTGGTTTTGAAATGCGGAGCATGTGCTGAGGTGAAGTCTGACAGATCATGACGCTGTGTGGGAAAGCTAAGCAGTTTAATCAGTGAAGTGACCTGACAGGATTTATAGGCTTTACAATATTTTTCTGCAGTTGTGTGTGAATTTAGTTATGTGTTGTTGTTTTTCTCTGTTACAATCTAAGAAAGTGTAGCACAGAATAGATATTGTAGCTTTTATTTTCCAAGGAGACCCAAAATAATGACAAGAAAATTATTGCCTGCTTCATTATTGTTGAGCAGTATAAATTTGCTCTGATGCGAAATCAGGACCCGTCAATGAATTCACGAATACTAAACATAACCCATTGTCACTTCAACTGAAACATGTTGTTATTGAGAATGTTAAAAAGGAGAATGTTATTTTTGGCTAAATTTCAATATTAAAAATGGCAATACCAGGAGATTCAGGTACCCATTAGAGGGGAAGGGAGATGAACCAAGTAATAGGTCACAAACCTTTGTTCCACTTTTTTTTATTTTTTACATGCCTGATTTATTGGATTAATAGAGTGATATATGATTTTCTACCTTAAATGTGTTATTTGCAAGTCTGCACACATTTGCTTTGTGCAGTGTCTCTCATCACTGCTTCTCTTGTAATTTGGCAGTCTATTAGTGTTGTGAAACTGTCATAGTATCCTGTTGTCAGTGAAATTAACATGAAAAATTGTTAATACACACATTTGCAAGTGTTACAATTTTTTTCAAATAGTTTACATCAGCTTTACAACACTCAGTTACTACATTTGATGATGTTCAGTCAGTGTTGCAGAAGTGACTATACTGAGTTTGCAACTTCGCTGAGCTCATGCCTGCGTTTGTGACAGTAGTTTGTGTCTGTCTGAAACCAGAAAGATAGAAGTCCACTGTTAGTGACTTGATAAAACAACCAGGCTTAATTAAAATTCAAGAAAGAGTGTAACTAAACGGGTTGCCAAATATTGTTTAATGGGACAGTGTTTTGATTGAATAATTCTTTCTGCATTTGTGAATGGATGTCTTAACATTTAATTTGTTCTTCATTTTGTACTACTATGATCCATTGTAGTATTGTAAATAAAAGATACTATCATATCTGTTTGATTAGTCATTTTTCAGTGATTTATATAAATCCTTAATAAACCCTGTCAAAAGAACAGACTCATTTATGGCAGGCTGACACTCTTCCTAATATATTGAAACTACCAAAATACAATGCAATTTAAAAATATTATATATACATTATAGTAAGGAAGCACTGATGGCTGATAGTGCCTGCTGTGCTAGCTACAGTAGAGCTGAGCTTTCTGGCCAGGTACAGACTGTGTCTCGATCAAGACACAACAGCTACCAGTCAGAAGAAATAAAGGAGCAAAAAGATAACCTTGCTTTCTTTCTATTGTTGGAGCTACAACATGACTATCCTTAATTTTTCTTTTCCTGCTGTTTAGTGGCACCCACCATGCAATGATGGCTTTCCTGGCTGTAAAAAAAGAAAAGGGTCTTTGATGTTTATTTTTGGGGGTCCTAAAATAAAAAATGGTCCCTCACCAATCAGACACCCCATCTCCCACTCAGCACCCACCACCCCATAGCCCCCAGTACACACACCACATCCTCACTCACCTGAACAGGCCCAGGTTTGAGATCCACTCTACTGATGGAAGACACGTCTTGCTTTAAGAAACTAAGGTAAATGCTGTTCAATGTATTTCAATGCATAACTCAGCCATTTTTTCAAATTTTGACACCAAATTTTCAATATGGCCTTTTGGGGACCCCACCACAAGAACAATATGATTGTCTTTATGAACTCCTGCCCAAAAGGTGATTTCATGTTTGGTTGGAAATCACCTTTCAGGCAGGATTTGACAATTTGTCCTGACCTTGTTCATGAGGTGGGGTCATAAGAAGGCTATGTTGAAATTTGGGTTAAAATGACTAAAATGGCAAAGTTATGTCCATTTGTTGCAATTTTGCTACACACGCCGAACACTGGAAATTTTAAATATTTTGACCCCAGATTTTCAACATAGCCTTTTATTACCTCACTCCATGTATGTCACAGCTGTCATTTTAAAAATCCTGCCCATAATGTGTTTTGCACCTGTGACGTGTAATGGCATTGCAGTTGCATCAGAATAACATTTTGGTGAGGATTAATTTTCTGTACCAGGTGTCACAACCTCACTCAGCAAGTCAGGCCCTCTGCTCCCACAATGCCAAACTCTGAGTGTAGTATGTGAACAGTTAACAGAACAGGGTAACCCTCTTGTCTGTTTTGTGGGTTCGAATCAAACTTTGGTCTCAAGTTCTGGAGGGGATTTGAACTGTGAACCTCTTGCTAGCGTACCCAATGTACAGGCTCAGATAATTCTGCTCTTCAGGGGCAGATATCTTTCACCTGTGGGCACTGAACCAGGAGTACAAAATTAACACTTAAAACTCTATGAAAGACCTCAGAATAAACTCTTACCTTTTCCCAGTTTGGTAAAACCAGTAAGCTTTGTGCAGGGTCAACTTTACCATATATGCTTTCACTTGTCAAAGAAAAGAATGTTAAAGGCACACCAAGTAGTCTCTAGAAGTAGAGGTTTACTTAAAATGGATAAAATGTTAAATGCAAAACTAGAACCATATATCACAAAACATGCAATCTTTTAAAACAATAAGGTTTAAAAGTGCAAATTCCTACCAATAATACACTTAGACCTGTCTACCTAATGTATTCTTATCTTCTTATAGTGCTGTAGATGTTTCTTTTTCAGAGTCCAAACATGTGTGTCTCTAAAGGTCTGTTACAGCATAATTAAAAGACTGTCTTGACTCCTGCCTTCTCCATGATGTCACCCAGCTCCTCATCTGTTTATTAGAAATTATACAATCGGGATGTCTTGTGTCAGGAGGTAAATTAATAGGTGACAACAGCAGAAAAACTTGTTTCCCATATGACTTCCCAATTAAGTTTGTAATTTTCCAAGTCCTTTCTTTCATCCATGAGCAGCATCCTCTCTCAAGGACATCAAAGCACTTTTATGACATAGCACCTAAGTGCCATAACTGTATTCTTCCTCTAAGCACAATAAAAGTTTATGATTTCTAGCCTAGCAGCTGGCAGCTGCAATTAAGCTAGATAAATAGAAGATCTTTAATTTAAGTCTCTTCTAGCCTGTAATTATCTCCTGGCTTTTATCTTTTAGCTGAAACACTGAAACTCATGAGAGACACTTAATACCACATTTTTATATTACAAAAATCATAGATTAAACAGAACCAGCTGTACAAGCATCACAAACCTCCCTACCTAGACTGAATTTGGGGCTCTATCCCTGCATGGAATAAGCTTTCCAAATCAGCACACCCTCATGGACACGAGACAACCCATCTGAGTTCTGATTTTTAGCTCCAGCCCTATGTAGAATTGTCATGTTATACCCTTGTAAAGCAAGACTCCATCTTAGCAATCTACCATTGTTTTTTCCCATCTACATCAGCCAAACCAGGGGTTGTGGTCAGTCTGTACCACAAATGCTGCCCATACAAGTATGGCTCCAACTTCTTTAGGCCCATACTATGGTAAGACACTCTTTTCCACAGTGGAGTATGCCTGCCTCGGGAAGTAGCTTTTACTCAGATATGCTACAGGGTGATCTTTCCTTGGCTGGATGTCTGACTCAGTATTGCGCCAATACCACGCCTAAGGTGTTAGTCTGAACCATAAAGGGTCTGCTATAGTCTGACTTGTCAAACAGGAGCACTGCACAGTGCCTCCTTCAGTCTGGTAAAGGCTTCTTCACAGGCTGGTTCCCAGGTAATTTTCTTTGGCATCCTTTCTTTACCAGGTCAGATAGGAGCAACCAGGGCACTGTAATTGGGTACACATCTATAGTACCCTTCTGTCTCAAGGAAACTCCTGTCCTGCTTCTGCATTTCTGATCTGGGCCACACCCGGATTACCTTTATCTTTATTTGGTTAGACGGAGCTGTCTCGCCTCACCACATGCCTGAGGTATGCCACCTCCCATGGCCACCTGGCACTTCCAGGCTTTGACAGTGAGCCCAACCCTCTGTATCCTGCCCAGCACTTTCCTAAGGTGGGATAGGTGTTCCTCCCAGCTGGTACTAAAGATGGCAGTATATCCAGTACGCCACGGCGACTCTCAGCACCATTTAACACCTGGTTCACCAACCTTTAGAAAGTGACCGGGTGTTCTTCATTCCAAAAGGCATTACTTTGAATTCAAATAAGCCTATTGGAGTAATGAAGGCTGACCTCCCTAGCTCTGTCCATCAACTCTACCTGCAAATACCCCTTGCTAGGTCAATGGTCGTAAGGTAGGTCACCCTCCCAACTTGTCCAGGAGTTCATCCGTCTGGGGCATCGGGTGGGTGTCTGACTTTGTGACTGCATTCAGTCCATGATAGTCCACACAGAAATGAGTAAAGCCATCTGGCTTAGGTACAAGGACTACAGGTGAGGTCCGGGGACTGTGGGATCTCTGGATTACCCCTAAATCCAGCATCTCCTCCACTTCTCTCCTAATGTCCTTTTGGACAGCCTCTGACACCCGATATGCTGTCCACCATATGGGCGTTATGTCCCTGTCTCCACATCATGAGTCGCCAAGGGGTTAGTCCAGGCTTGGTGCTAAACAATGGGGCAAAGTCTGCTAAACCTCCTTACTTCTTGGATCTTGTTCTGGTGTCAGTTGGGGAGACAATTTAACTGTCTCCACAGAGGACTTCCTCACTTTTTTCAGCAAGTCCAGAAGGGGTCTCCTTCTGCCCATCCCTCCCTCCCAGGACTACACACTGCAAACACCATGTTAGCCCTATTTGCATATGGCTTCATCATGTTGACAAGGTACATCCTTTCTGTCTGTCTTTGGTCAGGTAACTCTATAATATAGTTCATGCCATTTACCTTCCTAACCACTTTGTACAGTCCTGCCCACTTAGCCTGCAATTTATCTTTCCAGACCAGAATAAAGACCATGATTTCTGACCCACCATGTACGAGTGAACTCTGGCTCTGTGGTCATACCACACTTTTGTTTCTGTTGGGCAGCTAAAGGTTGCTCTGGGCTGTCCCCATAAGCTCCTTCAGCCTTTCCCTAAACCTAAGGATGTAATCCACAATGGGAGTTCCCTGGGTGGCATGCTTGCCTTCCCAGTCCTCCCAGATCAAGTCTAGGAGCCCACGTATTCGTGCCATATAAGAGTTCAGAGGGAAATCCTGTCGATTCTTGGGGCACCTCCTGTATGCAAACAACAGATGTGGAAGGTATTTCTCCAAGTCCCTCCCATGTTGTTCAGCAAACGCCCGAGCATTGACTTCAGGCTACCATTGAATCTTTCCACAAGCCCATTGGCTTGTGGGTGATACTGATGTTGTGCATCTCTGCACCACCCCACTCTTCTCCCATTAACATTTCATCAGGTCCGACAT
The DNA here is from genome assembly GCA_016271365.2 of Neoceratodus forsteri. NCBI lineage: Eukaryota > Metazoa > Chordata > Ceratodontiformes > Ceratodontidae > Neoceratodus > Neoceratodus forsteri. The sequence continues at coordinate 271,437,286 of CM057452.1, read as the reverse complement.
GAAGGAACCCCCGATCAGTGATAACCTCCTGTGGAAACCCAACCTGGGAGAAAATCCCAAGTAAGGCATCTGCCACTTTGTCTGTCCTCAGTGAGGATAGGGTGACTGCCTTTGGGTACAGGGTGGAATAATCCACCACAGTCAGGATGAATCTCTTCCTTGAGGAGCTGGGGTATTTAAAGGCCCTCACAATATCCATTCCCACCCTCTGAATGGCTCCTCCACTATGGGCAATGGAATCAGGGTGGCTTGGGCTTTCTTGCTTGCCTTCCTTATTTCTTGGCACTGGTGACAGACCTGCAATACTCCTTCACCTGCTGGGTGAAGTTAGGCCAATAGAAATTCTGGGCCAACCACTGCGTAGTGCGCGTGATTCCCAGATGACCAGACAAGGGAATATCATGTGAAATCTTGAGCAACTGTTCACAATACCTTAGGGAATGGCAAGCTGCCTGCCTAGCACCCTCCCTCTGTCTGCACAGCCTGAGTATACATCAGTCCATTTTCCCAATAAACCTTATGTCTGTTATCACCTCCCTGTGCCCGCCAGAGTCTGCCCAAGCCCTCAGCTTCTTTAGGCTAGAGTCACTTCTCTGAGCAGCTGAAAACCCCTCACACTTCCCACAGCATGGGACAGGTCCCTAAGTTGCTAAACAAGGTCCCTAGCACTAGCATCAGGGCAGTCAGGATCACTGTCAATCCCACCCCTCTGACAATGGGTCACCCCTTCTTCAGAGTAACCCTCTGTAGCTGTGCGGTTACTTGCTACTGGGAAATTTCTTGCCCCTTCGTTAGTCTCCATATCAGGAGACACAGACTGGGGAACCAGCTCTCAGTGGTTTCTACAATGGCTTCTGTGGGGTTCAGGGAACTACAATTTTCCCTTGCCGCTCACTCATGGGTAACTGCACACACCATCTCCTGCTTGAGATTGTTGCCTAGGATCACATCCACTGTTAAGGTTTGGGCTACAGTTGCCTGTTGCACAGTTCCCCATTTCACCCCAGTCTAGGAGAACACTAGTAAGGGCAATGTTTTCTCTTCACCAGTAAAGCCCTGTACAGTGACATATTTATTGGGTATCAGCTGATCCGGCTCTACTAGATCCCCTTTACCAAGGTCAAGGATGCCCTGTGTCCCTTAACCCTTGCATCTGTACACCATTCACCATGACTGGTACATGTGTTCCCTCATATTCACCGGCATGTTTCCAGGGACACACAAACAACCCACCTCCTTCCTAGCCCCCTGTTGTGTATTGCTCATCTTTTGGGACACTGTCTGGCAATATGCCCATTTTTTTACACAACCAACATTCATTTCTTTCATCAGAGAAATCTTTTTCTGAAACCTGGGGTTAACTGGTTTTGGTGGAGGCAGTGAGGGTTTTAGCTGCCCTGAAGGCATGTTTTTCCCCTTCTGCACTGTCACACACCCCATTCCTCTCAGAGCAGATCTGCTCTTGGCATAGCAGTCTGAGAGTTCAGCAGCCTCTTGAACTGTTTTGGGATCTCGGTCCTCCAGCCAGGTTTTCAGCTTTGCTGGGCATGCCCAGAAAAACTGTTCTAACAGAATCACATTTTCAATTGTATCAACAAAGTTTGCTTCAATTCCTTCCCACCAACGCTTTAAAACTGACTTTGTTTCATGGCTATCTCCTCATAGCTCATGTCAGAGCTTCTCCGAGCTTACGGAATTTAGCTTCATATGATTCAGCAGTTAATTAGAATTTCTTTAACGGTTGCAGCTTTAAGTTTGCTGTAATCATCACTGTCCTCATTGTCCATTTGATCCAATGCATCCCGAGCTTTCCCAGTGAGTAGTGGGGATAGCTGGAAGCTCCAGGACTCCTAGGAATTTTAGCCTGAATACAAACTTTTCAAAAGAATTTAAAAGGCATCCATATCATTCCCCTCTTTAAATTCAGCTTTCAATTTAGAATTCAATTTGTAACCCAGTCCTGTAGTCCAAGTTAAACCCAAGCCCTTATCTGCTCTGGTGCTGGTGGTTGGAGTCGTAGCTTCTCGGTTCATGTTGCCTCTGGCGCTCATGCTTCTCATGGTCAGCCTCCGCTGTTCCCCTCTGCCTCTCGGCATTCTCGCTCTGCCTCTCAGCATTCTTGCTCCCTCTTCTCCTCTGCAGCTTGCTGTCGATCATGCTCCTCATGGTGTGCCTCCCACTCTTCATGGTCCCTCTCCTCTGGAACTCCTGCTCCATTCTCATGCAACTCAATTTGCAGCCTGAATACTTCTGGATCCAGGATACTGGTGACCTTCCCCTGCTGCTGTGGCCCTTCGTGACAGTGGCCCTGCTGCCTCCTCATCAGATCTGGACACTGCACAGGCCACTAGCCCTGCCACACTCAAGGTTTGGTCCTTTTCAGTCACTGTCTATGACTCAATGCTCTGGGCATATGCTACCATCAGGGCATCCACAAGGTTCTGTTTGGTGGCTTTTGCCTCTAACAGGACTCCTCTGTCCCCGCACAACTGCTTTAAGTAGTCTACATGTGCCTGCTGTCATTGGAGCCATCTTCTTCCCCAACTACGTCTCGCTGACTTGCACTTTAGAAAAATAAATAAAATGGGTAGGAACTTGACTGTATGCCAAGTGATATAGTTCTGTCTCCTTTAAAAATAAATCACTGACTTTTTCTTTCTTTGCAAGTGAGCTGATCATCTCAAGCTGACACACTGAACAATAAAAGCTCGTAATACCAAAATTATCACGCTGCCAACCAATCTGTCACAACCCCACTCAGCGGGTCAGGCCCACTGTTCCCACAGTGCCAACCTCCGAGTGTAGTATTGTGAACAGTTAACAGAACAGGTAACACTCCTGTCTGTTTTGTGGGTTTGAATCAAACTTTGGTCTCAAGTTCTGGAGGATTCAAACTGTGAACCTCTTGCTAGAGTACCAATGTACAGGCGCAGATAATTCTGCTCTTCAGGTGGGGACAGATATCTTTCGCCTATGGGCACCTAACCAGGTGTACCAAATCAGCTCTTAAAAACTCTGTGAAATACCTCAGAATAAACTCTTACCTTTTCCTAGTTTGGTAAAACCAGTAAGCTTTGTACAGGGTCAGCTTTCACATATATGCTTCACTTGTCAAAGAAAAGAATGCCAAAGGCACACCAAGTAGTCTCTAAAAATAGAGGTTTACCTAAATAGATAAAATGTAAAACACAGAACTATATATCACAAAACATACAATCTTTTAAAACAATAAGGTTTAAAAAGTGCAAATTCCTACCAATAGTACACTTAGACCTGTCTACCTAATGTAGTTTTATCTTCTTATAGTGCTGTAGATGTTTCTTTTTCAGAGTCCAAACATGTGTGTCTCTAAAGGTCTGTTACAGCATAATTAAAAGACTGTCTTGACCCTGCCTTCTACATGATGTCACCCAGCTCCTCCTCTGTTTATTGAAAATTATATAGTCAGGATGTCTTGTGTCAGGAGGTAAATTAATAGGTGACATCAGCAGAAACGTGTTTCTCCATATGACTTCCAAATTAAGTCTGTAATTTTCCAAGTCCTTTCTTTCATCCATGAGCAGCATCCTCTCTCAAGGACATCAAAGGACTTTTATGATGTAGCATCTAGTGCCATAGCCTGTATTCTTCCTCTGAGCGCCATAAACGTTTATGATTTCTAGCCTGGCAGCTGCAATTAAGCTAGCTAAACAGGAGTTCTTTAATTTAAGTCTCTTCTAGTCTGTAATTATTTCCTGGCGTTTATCTTTTAGCTGAAACAGCATGTCTCATGGGAGACACTCAATACCACATTTTTATTACAAAAATCATAGATTAATCAGAACCAGCTATACAAGCATCACACCAGGTACATGAGGTGGGATAATAAGATGTCTATACTGAGAATTTGGTCACTGTTGCCTATAATGAAAGTGCAGGGCCTGGAGGGCCCTGTGCTTCCACAGCTATGTACTGCATGTATACGCATCTATGGAGGGATGGGAGTACAGGGTCCAAAGGCCCCTGCACTCCACCATAAAATAAGAATACTATTATACTATCTCAAAAAGTAAGGAAATAAGTTGCAAAAATTGTTAATGCTACAGTTAGGGTCCAGGCAACAAAAGTTGGAAAATAAGGTATTAGGGTTTCCACCCCTACCACCCACCCTCCCAAACCAGGCAGAAGAGCAGGTGTGGGGTGTGCCTAATGCTTACCTCATTCTCATAAAGTCTGTGCATCTGACCTTATTTACAGATGGAATGGGGATGACTGTTAGGCTTGAAGCCCAAGGCACACCCCACACCTGCTCTCCTGCTTGGTTTGGGAGGGTAGGGTGTTAGGGGTGAAACCCTAATGCCTCATTTCAAACTTTTGTCACTTTGACCTAACTGGAGCATTAACAAAGTTTGTACATATTTTGTTATATATATTTTGTTCTCCTCTCACATGTATGTATGTCACAGCTGTCATTTTAAAAATCCTGCCAATAATGTGTTTTCATATCTTTGTTATAGAAACATAGAAACATAGACTTTGACAGCAGATAAGGACCGCTTGGCCCACCTAGTCTGACCATTTCCTACCTAGAGGATAAGCTGCAGATCCTATGTAACCAATAGCCTATTTCTTCCTACCTCTCCACAAAAATTGCCTTATGTCTGTCGCATGCATTCTTGAATTCTCCCACAGTTTTAGACCCCACAACCTCCTCAGGAAGTCTGTTCCATGCATCCACAACCCTCTCTGTGAAAAATACTTCCTCACATTGCCCTAGGCGCTTCCCCTTCTATCTTCAAATTGTGTCCCCTTGTTCTTGCACATCTCTTTTTCTGAAAGATGTTACCTCTTGGACTTTGTTGATTCCACTGAGGTACTTTTAAAGTTTCTATCATGTCCCCCTCTCCTCCTTTCCTCAAGGGTATACATATTAAGCTCCTTTAGTCTCCTCGTATAGCTTCTCTTGCAGACCCTGCACCATTTTAATTGCCCTCCTCTGAACTGCCTCCATCCTGTCTATGTCCTTTCAGAGATGGGTTCTCCAGAACTGGACACAGTACTCCAGATGGGATCTCACCAACTGTCTGTAGAGGGGATAACAACTTCCTGTTTTCTGCTGGTGATACCTCTCCCTATACATCCCAGTATCCCCCAGCCCTCCCTACCACCTTCTCACATTGCTTGCCAACTTAAGGTCATCTGTTATGATTACCCCAGGTCCCTTTCCATTTTTGTTGTTGTTGTTACTACCTCCCCCATTGTGTAATCTTCCCCTGAGTTTTGTTTCCCAGGTGCATTACTTTGCACTTCTTTGCATTGAATCCAAGCTGCCATACTTCTGACCATTCCTCCGACCTTCCAAGTCCATTCTCATCCTTTCCACGCCTCCTTGTGTATCAACCCTGTTGCAGATCTTTGTGTCATCTGCAAAGAGGCATACTTTTCCTTCCAGTCCCTCTGCAATGTCACTTATAAAGACATTAAAAGGACTGGACCCAGTATTGAACCCTGCAGTACCCACTAGTAACCCTCTTTCTTCAGAGTGGACTCCATTTACAATTACCTTCTGTGTTCTGTTGTTCAGCCAATGCCTTACCTAGGCTACCACCCTGGGACCCACTCCAAGGCTGGTTAATTTGACTACTAATCTTTTGTGTGGGACTGTGTCAAATGCCTTGCTAAAGTCTAGGTAGGCCATGTCCATAGCCCCTCCCTGGCCTACTACTTTGGTCACCCAGTCAAAGAAATCAATTAGATTAGTCTGACATGACCTTCCTGCTGTGAACCCATGCTGCCTTGGGTCCTGTACCCCACTGGCCTCTAGGTACTCAACAATTCTTTCCTTCAGAAATGATTCCATCACTTTCCCTACCGAGAGGTCAAACTGACAGGTCTGTAGTTTCTGCCTCTGTCTTGGTTCCACTTGTGTGAAGGGAATCACATCCACCTTCTTCCAGTCCTCAGGTACCACACCATCCTCCCATGATTTGTTAAAGGGTAATCAGTGGTGTCACTAGTTCTCTGCTTAATTCTTTTAGAATTCTGGGGTGAATTCCATGTGGCCCATTGCTTTGTCCACCTTCAGTTTTAGGAGTTCTTTCAGAACCCTTTCTTCTGTGAAAGGACTGGGATCAACCCCATCTCCAGAGTGCTTCTGTTAATTGGATTAGGCACCTCCCCACTTCCTCTTTTGTGAATACTGAACAGAAGTATTCATTCAGTATCCCTGATTTTCACTGTCCTCTCTGCCCACCACCATCCATTCTATTCAGCCTCACTATCCCTCCCTTTGTCTTTCTATGCTCCTGATATACCTATAAAGGTTTTCCCTTCTTAACTGAGTTAGCTATCTTTTCCTCAGTTTGTGCCTTTGCCATTCTGACTACCCTCCCTGCTTCCTTCTGCCTTAACTGGTACAGTTCTCTGTCCTGCTCCTTCTGTGTTTTCTTATACTTCCTAAATGCTATCTTTTCTCCCTAACCTTCACCGCCACCTCTTTTGAGAACCATAGTTGCTTTTTCTTTTGTTTTGATTTTTGTATTTGCTTCACAAAGGCTTGTTGCCTCTATGATGGCAGTTTTGATATTTCCCATTGTTGCTCCACCCTTCTTCTAGTCTGTTTGCTAGTGCTTTCTAAGGCACTCTCATCTTGCCAAAGTCAGCCCTCCTGAAGTCCAGAACCCTCACTTTGTATGGCTTGACTCTGTAGCTGAGTTATCGTGAACCACGCTGTTTGGTGGTCACTTGTTCCCAAATGGTTACCCACTTCTAGATCTGAGATCCTCTCACTGTCCCCATTTGAGAGTATGAGGTCTAAGATTTCTCCCTCATGAGTAGGTTCCAAAACTAGCTGTCTGAGGCATGCCATCTGAAAGGCATCAAGAATGGCCCTGTTTTTGGATGTGGCTGCCACAAAGGTGCTCCAGTTAACATCTGGCATATTAAGGTCCCCCATCAACAGTATATCCCTTTCTCTGCCATCCAAAGTATGCCTTCTATCATATAATTGTCCATTCCCTCCCTGACATGGGGTCTATATACAACCACTGTGTGGATTGTGTGTGCCATTTCAGTCTGTAAGGTGACCCACAGTGCCTTCTCTCCTCCCTGTTTACTCTTTTGTTCAGTTGCTTTTATCCCTTCCCTTACATGAGAGCTACCCCCCTTCTGCCCTCCCTGTCTCTCCTGTAGGTTGTGTACCCTGGTATGTTAACATCCCAGTCATGGTTCTCTGTGTACCATGTTTCTGTGACTGCTACGATATCAGGCATCCCTCTTCCATCAAGGCCACCAGTTCAGGGAGCTTGTTGCCCAGACTATGGGCATTGGTATTCATTACTCTCCATTTCTTGATGGCCTTACCCCTTTTGCCCCATCCCTGTCCTTATTGCATTTGTCACTTTCTCCATTTACCCTGCACTTCTTCCTATCGACATCTCTATGTTGGTGTCTACCTGTCTTAGTACCCTGATATTTTGGGGCTAGGAATTCCTTGCTCCTTTCAGTGCCTCGCTCCTTGGCTGGTTTAAATGCTTGTCAATTAAGTATTTAAACCTATCACCTAGGATCCTGGTTCCCTCCTGGACAGATGCAGATCATCATGCCTGTATAGGCCTGCATCCCTCAGGTGGACCCCCAGTCCCCAATGAAGCTAAATCCTTGAGCTCTGCACCAGTTTTTCAACCACTGATTGAATCCCATGGTGTGGAGCATCCTAGCCTCACCCATGCCATAGACAGACAGCACCTCTGAGAAGGTTACCGTGTGTCTATTTATCTAAGGCCCTTCCCATCTCCACAAATGCTTCTTCACTGCTCTGATCCCTTTCTTAGCCCGGTCATTTTTCCCTAGGTGGACAATGACATCCAGCTCCTCCCTGTGAAGCTGCTCCTGCGATCCTGAGGATTCGCCTCCTGTCCCTCCAAGCCATGGCACCAGGTAGGCACCTTACCTCCCTCTCCTTTCCTCCCCAGTTCTACCTTCCTAACAATGGAGTCCCCTACCAGGAGTTGTTTCCTTCCCTGTAGGGTCCCATGCCACCCTCTTGTGGGTCTCCTTTGTGAGGTTCCCAGCATCCTCCTTGGTCTCCACTGTGAGTGCCTCCATAGAGGAACCACACTTTTCCAGAATGGCATAGAAATTGTGGAGAGGTACAACTGGAGGGATGCACCTCTGTTCCACCAATCTCAGCCTCCCTGAGCCCACTGTGGTCCAACTACTCCTCTTTCTTGGCAACCTCTGAGACAATGACAGTGACCCTGGTGGTCCCTGGGTGGGAGAGGAGGTCCCACAATCCTGGCCAACTCAGCCTGGAGATGAGCAACCTCCTCCCTCAGCCCAGAGAGGTGCCTGCAGATGGAACAACACTGCATCCTCAGAACATCTCCTGGAAGACTGCTGCTCCACAGCCACTGCACTGCACCACTCCCAACATGTCTTTTTCTGGACCCTAACTGTTATTTGCAATACTTACTCTTTCCTCTGTTTGTTTATTTTTTCTCCTCTACTTGCTTACTGTCTCTGCACCTTTTTAGCTCCTGATCTTCCTCTTCTGAGACAAGAAGTTCCTATATTTCTCAGTAGTCTCCTTACTTGCTCAGAGTCAGACCTCAAGCAACTTGGGGGGGCAGAGAGCTACTCTTGCCCTTCTAGGATGGTGAGTCTTTGTGGCTCTGTGATCACTCACTTCCTGCTACCAAACAGGAAGTTCCTGTTGTCAGTTAAATCTTGTGCCTATAAAAGTAGAACTGGTTTAGGGTGGGGGGTGGAGGGAGGAAAGAGGCAATATAGCCCCAGTAGAGAAGTTTTAGTTATACCAGTAGCTCCTTCCTCCCGTGTTCTGTCTGTTCTCTGGCAGAAGCTATCTAGGCAGTGTTTATATCTGGTCTTAACCTGGCTCCTTCTAGCTAAGCCACTCCCCTACTTTGCAAATCTTTTTACACTAATTAATTTCACAGATAACAATTCCTTCTGACACCTGTGACACGCACCTAGATAAGTACACAGATAACAGATAACAATTTACTTCAGCTACCTCTGACAAACACACTAACTCCTTTTTGTTTTGTTTTTACCCTAAATTGAAGGTCCCAGTACAAGAGATCTAATTCTTAGCCCCAGTAGAAGTTTTAGTTATACCAGTAGCTCCTTCCTCCTCGTGTTCTCTCTGTTCTCTGGCAGAAGCTATCTAAGGCAGTGTTTATATCTGGTCTTAACCTAGTTCCTTCTTGCTAAGCCACCCCCTACTTTGCAAATCTTTCCACACTTAATTTCACAGATAACAATTCCCTTCTGACACCTGTGACAAGCACCTAGATAAATACACAGATAATTTATTTCAACTACCTCTGACAAACACACTAACTTCTTTTTTTTATGTTTTTACCCTAAATTGAAGGTCCCAGTACAAGAGATCTAGTTCTTAGCCCCAGTAGAGAAGTTTTAGTTATACCAGTAGCTCCTTCCTCCTGGTGTTCTGTCTGTTCTCTAGCAGAAGCTATCTGGGACAGTATTTATATCTTGTCTTAACCTGGCTCCTTCTAGCTAAGCCTACCCCTACTTTGCAAATCTTTCTACACTTAGTTAATCTCACAGATAACAATTCCCTTCTGACACCTGTGACAAGCACCTAGATAAGTACACAGATAACACAGATAACAGATAACAATTTACTTCAACTACCTCTGACAAACACACTAACTCCTTTTTACCCTAAATTGAAGGTCCTAGTACAAGAGATCTAGTTCTTAGCCCCAGTAGAGAAGTTTTAGTTATACCAGTAGCTCCTTCCTCCTGGTGTTCTGTATTTTGTCCTCCATCTCAATATGAATTGGCTCATGTATGCTTCATTATTGTTTTGTTTTCATTGACCCTGTATGTATGTCCTACCAATTATTGTTACCTTATGATATGTCACCACTGCTTACCAGGCACCAGATTCCGATCTGTTTTATAATTGTTTTACTGACCATATATGCACTTTTTCCTACCAATTATTGTACCTGTATGCTATGTTATTACTTTTATTGTACACTGTTGTTTAATGTTGTCCTTAAGGACATCCTTGAATGGAGTCTTCCTGCCAGTAAACTTTATATATATATATATATATATATATATATATATATATATATATATATATGTAATAGATATACCACTCTGAGGTGTGCGGTCGTGCTCTGATATACACATGCCTTGGTGTGCAATGTACGCAAGAGGCTGCAGGCGAGTCTGTCAACCGCCCAAGGCATGCGTATATCAGAGCATGACCGCACACCTCAGAGTGGTTTATCTATCTTATAAAATGTCAAAATTGTTTTGAAGGGGTAAAAGTGCAGGTGTGCAGTTGCACTCTGATATACACACGGTCATGTGATGTGGTTTATCCAATCAGGTATGCTATTATTGATTGATTTTTCCTACACATTTTATAAATATATATATATCCCATTGCAAAGATTTTAACATGATGCTGATGACTGGACTTCTGCTGCAGCTGTTTGTCATCACCATGGGCTCAATTCTCAGTCACAACATGGGGAGGTGTAAAGCATGGCAAGCAGCCACTCCATTGATCTAACAGTCTGCTACATGTTAGTGAGTTTGTGCCTGCTAATGTATCCCAGGAGGCTGGAGCATTGCATTTTGATAGATGGCACTATACCATGCCCACAGCTTATGAGGCACTGGTACTGCCACCAGACATGCCAGCACCCATCCACGTGTAGCTTTCAGCATACTTCTGGGCATTCTAGTTAGGATTATATCCTGCCATCCTGGTCCAAGCCATCATAGTCCAGTGGTCCCCAACCTGCACCCTGGCCCTTAACACTCCTGCTGCATAGTGGACCTACCATCCCTAGTCCAGTTACTCCATGCTATGCATTTGAATACTTGTCCCCAATTCAGTCTTTATCCCCGATAGCTCCTACCTATCTACCTAGAATTGCAATGCTCATACCTCTTGTACTTTGTAGTTTATAGGTGGGGTGTTGCAAAACTCTGCGGTAGTGTTTGCATATGATGTTGTGCTTTGTGTATAACTCTGTGTGACCTTTGCATGGTGACTTCTACCACTTTCCCATATGGCCACAGTGTGCTTTGTGACCATGCCTGTAAGTCTTGCAGTCTCCATTTGGCATGGCACAGCAGGACACAAATTACTGCAGGGTCTGCGACTAAGTAGTCGCTGGGTCCACTAAATGGCAGTCCAGAATTACTGTGGATGGGGTCACAGTTATCATAATCCTCTGTTAATAACATTTATTATTTTCACAGCAACAGACTGTGATGTCACAACAAAGGACTGTAATGTCAGGAGCAGACAAGCAAATGGTGAATGACATCTTGGTACAGTGTTATTGAACATAATTATAAAGAAAAGAGGATGCCAAATACAGAGAATATGTAAAATATATGGTGAAATATGTTGACAAATTACATTTTTCCAAAGTTTCCAAGGCAGCAGGAGCTCATTAATCATTTATCATGAAATTCTGCTACCACATACAGTACATTTGGATTATTTTTCAGCAAGACAAGGGACTTGATTGTATTACTTTATCAAGACTCTTAGTTCACCAAAATGGTAGTCTAACCTCTGGAAGCAAGTGCTAAAAGATGTGTTCAAAAACTGATGCAAACTTCAATATTCTGACACGTGTAATTTTTTTTTTGTCATAAAGTGAGTAAAGTGTTGTAAAGGCAGCAGAATGCTTGAAAATTAGGTGCAAATATTCTGATGCATTTAAAGTAATGCAACTGTATCCAGTTATGCATGTCCTGTGTCCAGATCTTTGAAAATCCAGGACCAGATGTGTTGTCTGCAGTTGTGTAGTGCCACTGGAAGGACAGGGTAAGGGAGAACAGGGTTTTTAAAGACTCAGTAAGACAGAGGGAGGGAGAGAAGCTATTTCTCTGACATCTCTCTATATGTTTGCAATCCTGGAAAATTATCAAATAGTTTCCTACAATACACAGAGACAGCAAGGACACCCATGGTCCTGGCAAACAGAAGTGATAGAATCTTATCCCAAGGTCTCCACAAACCAACATGAAAGATTAATTGTAAATCAATACTGTACTCAGGCTGGTGGAGAGATAAAGCAGGAGACAAGAGAAGCTCCTGTTGTTCAGCTGAATAGCACAGTATCTATAGAAGTAGTGCCACACATTGGCTTAAAAACATAGCAGCTAGCTCCATTTCGTTAAGTAACTTTAAACAGTTCCTTTTCTACTTTAAACATAGCAGATTCTTTTCTTTTAAGTAGCTGTTTTACTTTTCTTCACCCCTTTACCTGTTCAGTAGATTTCTCTTATCTGTGCACAGTAATGCCGGCAGTACAGCACCAGTGAAACCTTTTATAAAATAGGTAAAAGTAAGGAATGAAAGGGAAATTAATTAACTAGGAAAGGTACAGTAAGCCAAGTTTGTTTCCTGATGTGACCTGGGAGCACAAGGAAGTTACGTGACTTGCTCAGGGTCACACAGTATGCAAGTGGAGGCTGTGGGATTCAAACCCGGTCTCCAGGTTTACAGCTCAGTGCCCTAAACCACAGCATTATATTGCCTCCTTCATGGTAGTGTGATTGATGGAACACAATGATATAATGTGTGGTTATTACAGTACAACTACTAGAGATAGTTGGATAATCCATGGCATCTTTAAGACATCCCAGATAATTGCAGCTTTTAGCCCAGATATTTTTATCCAGAGCAGATAATGAGGTATCCAAGGGTCATTATACTGAAAAATGATCCATCATATGGACCTGTCTGCCTGGATATCTAAGCTATCCATGGACCATGATCCTACATTAGGTCAGTGAAATGGCTTTTCTTTTGAGATCTGAGGCTTTATCTACCATTTAATTCAGGCAGTAACTGTCTCCAGGGTGTGCTTATGAAGCGATAACCACACACCAGTCATATTCTGTAGCTTTGAATACAACTGAAAAGTACAAACTAATTGGAAAAAAAGAATGAAGACAAAACCAATCAGAGAGCAGCTTTCACAATGATACTAAAATAGACATGTGCTTTATAGAAACATAGACACTGTTGGCAGAAAAGGACCAAGGGCCATCCAGTCTTTTATGAAGCAAGCTGCTAAACTCAAAGAGAAACAGTTAAATCTTCACACAGACAGCTGATTCAAAAGTTATAACCTTTAAACTGACCTTGTATAAATCAGTTCACAATAGTTTGACTCAGACTAACACAATTTACCTCCACTTGTGATTGGTCAGAACTTTCAGTAACTCACTCCTGGCTTGCCACCTGTGAGATATAATCCAACGCCCTCACACTTAGAGATCGTTGGCATATTTTGAGTTAGACATAGGATATTTCTTATTAAACATGGCACATTTATTAGCACCACACTCCTTCCAGTCACCTACTGGATCCCAGGACAGGGGAATGTTGTGTTCATACAGACTCACAAGCTTCATAATGGAAATAAAAACTCAGCAAAATTTACAAAATTGGTTAAAGGTACTAAGAATAAGAGTTGTGAGTGTTTTGAGGTGGGGGAACAGAATTACATGTTTAAAATTTACAAATGTAGTTGGTTTTGTTAAAAAGATACTCCTGGCTGCCCAAAGACCCAGTGGCAGCATAACACACATTTTGGAGCAAACTTAGGATGCTGCATCTGGAGGCTTGCCACAGCTGCTGTTTGACATTGTGCCCCTGTATGAGAGGGATGGCATTGGGCTTCACTGCCCCAGTGACCTCTGCAGTGGGCCAAGGGAGTTTGCTGCTATATGCAGGATGTCCCTGCATGCAGCTAAGGCCTCTTGATGTGCAATATCCACACCAGTGGAGGAGAGCAGAATGAGGCAAGAAAGCCAGGAGAAAAATATGACTGCCAATTTGATGGCCTGGACTTCCAATGCCTCCCCTGGCTCCTAGTGCTTACTATCATGGTATCCTAGTACACACATTGGACTGCCTTGGGGGGCATAACCCTCTCCTGAAGCCCCTGTCATGAAGGGAGAGCCATAAAAGAAGACAGGGACAGTGCCCCAGGAGGAGTGGGGATAATGTGCCAGAGCAGGGTATATCCCTGGAAACAGGGTATATCCCTAATGGACATGGCTGGGGAGAAAGAGCTCTATGGAAAGAAAACAAGATATGACTGAAGATTACTTGCCCCTCCCCAAAAATTGTGGATTTACCAGTAAATGGAAGTCAAGTAATCCCCAGTTATGTCTTATTTATATTGGAGGAACTGTCATTAGGCAGTTCTCTCACCAATGCAGAAAACCTCGAATAATAGCTTTGGATTAGCAGAAGGAGGTGAGCCTTGATGTACTGTACAAGTTTTTCCCATCGCAAATACTTCTATGTTCCTGTTAAGATGTCACAAATTTAGATAAATGTCTTTTCATCAACTTGGGTTTTCCTCTTTTAGATCTCACATCACTGTATGGCTGATGCTTTTTTCTAACATGGCTGTTTTTCAAATTACAAATGTTTTTTGATCTGCTATGATTTAATTGTTCAACAAGGGGCGTACAGAAAACACCTGAAACAAACCTGGTCTTGTGATATGAGACACTTTTCAGAACCTAATTTTCTGGAGAGTATTAGATCAGAAAGATGGAGAGATGTTTATTAATACCAGAGCTAGATCTTAGTATTGAATACTTTACTGATACTTTCCAAAAATTGTAATATCCATGCCCCTAAATAATAAGAAACATAGTGATTTTCCTAAATTTCCATGGATAACAGAAAGGTTGCAAAAGATAAATAGAGTTAAAAACAGAATTTGGAGGAAAGCAAAAAGACAAAAAAAAAAATACATGATTGGGACTTATTTAAACTTAAAAGAAATGAGTGTAGAAAATTAATAAAAGGGCAAAATGTCTTATTATCGAGTAAATTAAACCATAACATTAATCCTAAAAATTTTGGATGACTATAAAAATTTGTCAAATCCTGGAGGGCATGGTGGAAAAGTTAATTTAAACCTGAAAGTAAATGAAAGTATTATAGAAGATCTAGGAGAGGTATCAGATATTTTAAATGATTATTTTGTTGATCTCCCTAAATTGGGACAAATAGGAGCTACATCAACGTATTTAATACTAAAAGTGAGGAATGTTTTTCTAATCAACATCCCCTTTTAGATTTAAAAATTAACTTTATTGGAAGTTACTAAAGAACTGTCTACAATAAACCCATATAAATCTGCAGGATTAGATAATTTGGAGGGCGATTCTAAAAATAGCTACCCCATATATAGCACATACAATTCTAGCTATATTTAACTGGAGTTTACAGGAAGGGCATTTTTCTACTCTATGGAAAGCAGGGAAGATAGTACCTATCTATAAAACTGGAGACAAGACATCCCTAATAATTATCGCCCTATTGCTATTTTGCCCATTTTATCAAATGTTTGGAGAGACTGGTAAACCAGCAAATGGGAGAATATTTGAAAAATATGATTTATTAACAAAATTTCAGTCAGGAATTTGGAAGGGTTTTTCAACTACATCGGCTTTAGTTGAATTCAATGATCTGATATGTACATCCTTGAATAAAGGAAATGATACAGCAGTAATATATATTGATTTATCAGAAGGTTTGACTTGGTGAACCATTCCATTTTATCTGAAAGGTTGGCTGGTTTGGGTTTCTCTGGGGATCCACTTAAGTGGTTTATATCATATTTGACTAATCGAACTCAGAGAGTGCAGTTACAAAATCACCTCTCAAACCCTCGAATCATCAAAGGGAGTCCCACGGAGTCCATTTTAGGACCCTTGTTAGTTTGATATTTAACAATGATTTACCATCAGTGATTCAGCATACAGACATAAGGATGTATGCAGATGATACAGTTCTACTGGCCTCTGAAAAAACCTGGTGGATCTCCAGAGAAACCTACAGGCTGACTTTAATAGGGTACAGGAGTGGTTCACCAGGTCAAAATTAATAATGAATGTAAATAAAACTAAATTTATGTCTTTTGGTACTAGTAGACTACAGGAGTTCACGGATGTACAGATCACATCATTGAATCAAACATTAATAGAACACGTTTTTGAATATAGCTACTTGGGAGTTAATATTGATTCTTCATTAACTTTTAAGAATCATATAGAGTCTACTATCACTAAAACACGTAAAAGTTGGGAGCTTTGAAGAGAATATCAAAATGTTTTAGGTTGCAAGACAGGAAATTGATTGCAGAACAGCTCATACTTCCAGTGATTAGATATGAAGAGGTTATTTATAGGACTGCTACTAAACAACTTTTGAACAAATTAGATAAACTACAGTATAGGATGGCAAGATATGTTCTATGTTGTAATTTTAGAACTCATCATTGTGATTTGTTAATGAGGTTAAACTATTTATCTCTTGACCTGGAATATAGGAAGAGTTGGTCCTTATTTATTTATAAATATAGGACAATTTATTACCATAATATAGCAAATTATTGGCAGATAGGGATCCTGCACTTAGGAAACATTCAGCAAGGGTTTTGTATCAAAACAGAATTGATCCAGACAAGCACAAAATAAATTTGGGATAGAACAGTAGTATCACAAGCATCAGTAATTTGGAACACACTCCTCCTTTATTGCGGTCTGAGAAAATTGATAAAAGTTTTGAAAGGGTTAAAATGTATTATGTCTATTCGTGTGTTTGTGTTTGATATTGATTTTTATTGTCTTTATTGAACGGTTTTGTAAATTTGTAAATTGTGTATTTATGTATATTTTGTATTAGATTGTTTGTTACTGATGTGAATATGTGGAACTTGGAATACTTGCACAGGAATGTCTTGAAAACTGGATTGTATTATCCAAATGACATGTATTATTCCTGTATAAAATAATTTTTTAACTACTTACTAACAAGGAGAAGGAGAAAATACGTTTTCCTACCTTTGGCTGTATCATTCTCAGAAAGCAGAACACCTGTGTGAATGTTTTTCAGATGAGTAGATTTGTAGAGAAACACTAAGTACCCAAGATTTCCCAACAAAACTGGTCCTGTAGGGATAGATACTACGGTAGTGCTTTCAGTATATTTTTCTAACTTAAAGAAATACAAAGTCACACATACCCAAATAATACAATGCATCATTGGAGGTATATGCAAATCACCATGAAAGAATCTGGACTGATTCTGCTTTCAGCGGGAGAGTTGTACGAATGGTATCTCACGCAATCTGCAAAGGCTGGAAATAGAAGGCACAGATGTGCTGCATCCTTCTCAGGATCCATCAGCGTGCCTCATCAGTATCTCAGCCCAGGGGACTGGGGAACCAGCCTTATAATGGTCTTATTGCATTTGATCGTAGTGAGCCCAAAATAGGAAAGCAATCCCCTCGCTATGGAACAAGCTACAACACACCTTAAAGACAGGCACCTTAACTAGTCTCACTGCTTTTATCACTCTCCTGAACATCCCTGTGTCGATATATGCAACTGCTGATCAGCCATACCATTCTATTTTTTACACATGCCCCTGACTTACTGTATTGACCTAATTATAGTCATGCAAAACTTTTCATAAGCACTGTATGCAAAGTCTTCTATTAGATCATGTACTATTATTTTTATTATTCTGTTTGCTCACTGCTGTATATGATTTTATCCATGCCTATAATGTATTCTGTATATGTACCACAATGAATTTTTGATTTCTTTACTGTCCTGACCAGACCTCCTTGTCAGTGAGCATCAGTCAATGGAGCCTTTTCCTAGTAAAACAAATAAATACAAATATAATTTAAAAGAACAAGGAACAGCAGCAAAAAGCATTAATGTAAGGGTTACACAGGAACAGAGTTGGATAACTTGGTGGAAAGGTTGTGTAATTAGAATTGCCTGAAACCAAATGTGAATTTTCTCTGGTGGCTGAACTCTCTAAAGATGCTGTTTTACCCTCATACTGTGGAAGTCCACATCACTCCATGACGGCTGTTAGAAAAGTAATTTGATAATGCCCTATCAAAGTTTTTTTGTATTTTTAACTTTTCATGGCATAATATACAGTGTTTAAAATACCCACCATAGAAACATAGAAACATAGAATATGACTGCAGATAAGGACCACTTGGCCCACTAGTCTGCCCATTTCCTTCCTGATGGATACGCTGCAGATTCTAGTTAATGAACAGCTTACTTCCTCCTACCCCCAGTAGACTTGCCTTATGCCTGTCCCACGCATTCTTGAATTCTCCACTGTTCCTGACTCCACAACCTCCTCAGGAAGGCTGTTCCATGTATCCACAACCCTCTCTGTGAAAAATACTTTCTAACATTACCTCTGAGCTGTCCCTCCTCTATCTTCAAATTGTCCTTGTTCTTGCACATCTCTTCTTCTGAAAGATACTACCCTCTTGTACTTTGTTAATTCCTTGAGATACTTGAAAGTTTCTATAATGTCCCCCTCTCTCCTTTCCTCAAGGATATACATATTAAGCTGCTTTAGTCTCTCCTCGTATGTCTTCTGGTGCAGACCCTACACCATTTTGGTTGCCCTCCTCTGAACACTCCACTCTGTCTATATCTTTGCAGAGATGGGGTCTCAGAATTGCATGCAGTATTCCAGATGGGGTCTCACTAACTATCTGTACAGAGGATAACAACTTCCTGTTTTCTACTGTTGATACCTCTCCTGTGCATCCCAATACCCCCTTGCCCTCCTTACTGCCTTCTCACATTGCTTGCCCACCTTTAGGTCAGCTGATATAATTACCCTAGGTCTCGTTCCATTTTTGTTGTTGTTATTAACTCACCCCCATTGTGTACTCTTCCCCAGTTTTTGTTTTCAGATGCATTACCTTGCACTTCTTTGTATTGAATCTGAGCTGCTACATATTTGACCATTCCTCCAACTGTACCAAGTCCCTTTTCATTCTTTCCACTCCTCCTTGTGTATCAACCCTGTTGCAGATCTTTGTGTCATCTGCAAAGTGCATACCTTTCCTTCCAGGTGTTCTCCAATGTCACTTATAAAGACATTAAAGAGGACCAGTCCAGTACGAACCCTGCGGTACCCTACTAGTTACTTTCCTTTCTTCACTGTGGACTCCGTTTACTACTACCCTTTGCGTCCTGTTGTCCAGTCAGTTTTTTATCTAGGCTACTACCTTGGGACCCACTCCAAGGCTGGCTAACTTGTATATTAAATGTTTGTGTGAGACTGGGTCAAATGCCTTGCTAAAATCTAGGTAGACCATATCCATAGCCCCTCCCTAGTCTACTACTTTGGTCACCCAGTCAAAGAAATCTATTAGGTTCATCTGACATGACCTTCCTGCTGTGAAACCATGCTGCCTTGGGTCCTGTGCCCCACTGGCCTTTAGGTACTCAACAATTCTTTCCTTTAGAGTGATTCCATCATTTTCCCTACCACTGAAGTCAAACTAACTGGTCTGTAATTTCCTGCCTCTACCCTGCTCCCACTTTTGTGAAGTGGAATCACATTTACCCTCCTCCAGTCCTCAGGTACCACCCCATCTTCCCATGATTTGTTAAAGAGGTAGTCAGTGGTGTTACTAGTTCTACCTTTAGTTCTTTTAGAATTCTTGGGTGACTCCATCAGGCTCCATTGCTTTGTCCACCCTCAGTTTCAAGAGTTCTTTCAAAACCCTTTCTTCTGTGAATGGACTGGTATCAACCCCATATTCAGTGTTTCTCTCTTGTTTGGTTTAGGTACCTCCTTTTCCTCCTCTTCCACTGTGAATACTCAGCAGAAATATTCATTCAGTATCCCTGCTTTTCACTGTCACCCTCTGCCCACATTCCCTCCCTTTATTAAGTCTCTGTATCCCTCCCTTGGTCTTTCTTCGCTCCTAATGTACCTATAAAGGTTTTATCCCTTTTTAACAGAGTTGGCTATCTTTTCCTCAGTTTGTGCCTGTGCTATTCCCTGCCTTCCCTGCCTCCTTCTGCTTTAACTAATAAAGTTCTCTGTCCTGCTCCTTCTGTGTTTCTTTATATTTCCTGAATGCTATCCTTTTCTCCTTAACCATCCCTGCCACCTCTTTTTGAGAACCATAGTGGTTTTCCTTCATTTTGTTTTGTTGGTTTGCTTCACACAAAGGCTTGTTGCTTCTGTGATGGCTGTTTTGATTATTCCCCATTGTTCCTCCACCCTCCTTACATAGAAACATAGAAACATAGACTTTGATGGCAGATAAGGACCACTGGCCCACCAGTCTGCCCATTTCCTACCTACTGGATAAGCTGCAGATTCTAGTTAACCAACAGCCTACTTCCTGCCACCCCCACTACAATTGCCTTGTGCCTGTCCCATGCATGTTTGAATTCCCCCACTGTTTTTAGACCCAACAACCTCCCCAGGAAGGCAGTTCCATGCGTCCATCACTGTCTCTGTGAAAAAAGATTTCTCACATTACCCTGAGCCGTCCCCTCTATCTTTAAATTGTGTCCCTTGTTCTTACCATCTCTTTTCTGAAAGATGCTACCCTCCTGGACTTTGTTGATTCCTTGAGGTATTTGAACATTTCTATCATGTCCCCCTGTCCCTTCTTTCATCAAGAGTATACATATTAAGCTCTCTCAGTCTCTCTTCATATGATTTCGGATGTAGACCCTGCACCATTTTAGTTGCCCTCCTCTGGACTGCTTCCATCCTGTCTATGTCCTTGCATAGATGAGGTCTCCAAAACTGCACACAGTACTCCAGATGGGGTCTCACCAACTGTCTGCACAGAGGATAACCACTTCTCTTTTCTACTTGTGATGCCCCTTCCTATGTATCCCAGTATCCCCTGGCTCTCCTTACTGACTTATCACATTGCTTACCCACCTTTAGATCATCTGATATGACTACCCCAAGTCCCATTCCATTTTGTTGTTGTTAGTATCTATTGTGTACTCTTCTCCTGGGTTTTTGTTTCCAGGTGCATTACTTGCACTTCTTGGCATTGAATCTAAGTTGCCATATGTCTGACCATTCCTCCAACCTTGCCAAGTCCTTCTCATCCTTTCTACCCCCTGTGTATCAACTCTGTTACAGATCCTTGTATCATCTGCAAAGAGGCACACCTTTCCTCAGACCCTCTGCAATGTCACCTATAAAGACTTCTTGCCCATTTGCTAGTGCTTTTCTGGGGCACTGTATCATTTTCCCAAAGTCTGCCTTCCTAAAGTCCAATACTCTGTTTTTGTATGGCTTGACTCTATGGCTGTGTTTATTGTGAACCACACTCTTTGGTGGTCACTTGTTTCCAGATAGCTACCCACTTCTAAATCCAGATCCTTTCTCCTTCCCATTTGAGAGTACCAAGTCTCAGATTGCTCTCCTGAGTGGGTTCCAACACTAGGTGCCTGAGGCATGCCCTTGTAGGAATCAAGAATGACCCTACTCTTGGATGTGCCTGCAGCAAAGGTACTCCATTTAACATCTGGCATATTCAGGTCTCCCATCAACAATAGCTCCCCTTTTTCTGACATTTTAAGAATGCCTTCTATCATTTCCATGTCCATTTCCTCCCCTGAGATGGGATCTGTACACAACCCCATGCAGATTGTGGTGCCATTTCCTGTCTCAGGGTGACTCATAGTGACTCATCAACTTCCTGTTTACTCTAGTTCTGTTGCTTTAATCCCTTCCCTTATATAGAGGCTACTCCTCCTCCTCTTTTACCCACCCTGTCCCTCCTGTAGACTGTGTATCCTGGTATGTTGACATCCCAGTCATGGTTCTCTATGTACCATGTTTCAGTGACTGCCACACTATCCAGGCATTCCTCTTCCATCAAGGCCACTAGTTAAACTAAGTTAAAGCCTGGACTGTACTGCTAGTACTGTTTATGAATGCTGACTGTTAATGTATGTTTTCCCTGAATACTCCTTGACTATGTATGCTTCCCTGTATTTTTGTCACTCCCTCCACCCTCTGTAACCTCTGTATTTTGTACTCCTCCACCCTCTGTAACTTGACGTGGAACCTTTGCAAAGGTCTATGACTCAAAGGATTGTAATTCCTATCTTATGCAATATAAATAAATAAATAAATAAAATAAATAGTTCAGGAGCTTGTTGTACAGACTGCAGGCATTGGTACTCATCACTTTCCATGATTTTTATGGCTTTACCCTTGCAACCTCATCCCTGCCTTTACTGCCTTTTCTGCATTTATCCCTGTCCTGCTCCCCACTGCCTTCTCTACCTTGTTGTTTACCTCTCTAACTACTGTGTTTTTGTGAGGGAGGCTGGGATTTCCCTGCTCCTTTTCAGTGCCTCCCCTTGGCTAGTTTAAATGTTTGCCAATGAAGCATTTAAACCTGTCACCTAGGATCCTAGTTCTCCCCTAGACAGATGCAGACCACTGCACCAGTATAAACCTGCATCCTCCAGGTGGCTCCCCAGTCCCCAATGAAGCCAAAACCCTGAGCTCCACACCAGTTTTCAACCATTCATTGAATCCCATGGTGCAGAATACCTAGCATCATCCTTGCCATAGACAGGCAGCACCTCCGAAGGTTACCATACATGCTACATGCTAATTAGGTTTGCTTTGCTATGAAGAGGAACACACATGTGGCTGTGTTAAGTACTGTGGCCCCACATATTCAGATGAGATGCTGTGCAGCACATCTCCAGACTTGTGAGCCATCGGGGTGGGGGTGGCCATATTCACAGGCTATGGATATGCCCCACACTCCTGACTTCTTCACGGTGCACAATATTGTGATGTGCCTATGCAAATGAGGATCCCTCATGCATATGCATATCACAATATTGAACCTGGTGTAACTATGGCTGGCTGTGCCAGCTCATAGTTACACATTTGAAACCCTACTTTAACTATGTGTGGGGAAGGGTGGTGCATAGTCAAAGGCCAGGTGCAGTTCCCTCCCCAGCCTCAATCTCTATTTAATGATAATAAATGCTTCAATTCCCTTTTCCATAGTGTGGTGTCCCCTCCCCAGCCCCAAGGGGTCCCACACTATGGAAAAAGGAAATTGAGATTTTTTCTTTATAAGTACTCAGGGCATAGGAGGGTCCCACATTATGGAAAAAGGAACTTGGGGAGTGTTTTCTGGAAACAGGGATCAGAGCACTTTATTTTACTTACACGGAGATTGAGGCTGGGGAAGTGGACACTACTCTATGGAAAAGGGTATTGGAGCACTTATTGCCATTAAACAGAGATCGGGGATGGGAAGGGGACACTACACTATGAAATGGCATCAGGGGTATTTTTCATTACAGCAGTGTGTGGGCTTGGGGGCTGGCATGGTATATTTCTCCAGGTGCAGCCATGCAAATAAGCCCATAATGAGCATGCAAATGGCCCCATGTTGAGGATGCAGTGCATACAGGTATGTGCCATGCATTCCCCTATGGGGTCTTCAGCCCTGCACCCCGGATGCACCATGCCTTACATGGTGACTGCTTGCTGCCATCCAGGGTCTGATATTCAAACAGACTGGGCAATCTGTTCCATTGCACATTCTGTTTGAATATCGCAACAGACCAGCCAGCACAACTTATTTGCACGACACACTGTTATGCACATCCGTCCAGCTCTGGAATATGTCCCCTGTAACTGAAGTGACCTAAAAGGAAGCTAGTGTAATCTAGCACTAAGCATACAGAACTGTGATACAAGAGGTCACAAGTTCAAATCCCACAGCAGCTGCTGGCTCACTTTCTGGGGCTTCAGCAAGTCACATGATCTCACAGTGCTTCAGTTCCACTAGCTGTAAAAGGAAGAAAAAAGCAGGACTCAGTAAAACCATGATATTGCGTCCCTCCTCTAGGGCTAATCTGGGATAAACACAGTGCAGAAAAATAAACTAAGGAATAGACAGTGGAGCTTTAAATTCCATCTCTGACAATCAGCATGTCAAGAATTTGGAGATGCAAATATTTATTTTGTTCTTGAGGGCTTCATTTGCAATAGAAGATAAAATAAAGCCCTCCAGGAAATTCATATGGTTAGAAATGCTACTTCAGCAATATTTCCAATCTGATCAATTAAACAAAAACAAAAAAACAAAAAAAACAAGAGTGCAAACATAAGCTTATGATATTTCAATGTAATGCATTTATTTTATATTTGTTGACCAGGAGACACACACTAAGCCACAGCACATTTCATTTGTGACATAGGGAAGCTTACACAGTGGAGAGAGATAGGGGATACATGATGGGCAGGAGTGGAATATGGAAAATATCTAAATCAGTGAACAATGACCTCAGGACCCCTCCTGAGTGGTAGAGCATAGTGGAGCCACAAGTGATGGTTCCCTAAGGTCACTGTTCATGAGTTTAGATATTTTCTATATTCCACTCCCTGCACATCATGTATTTGATTTATACAATAGGGCTTTAAATATTTTTGTTTTTTCTGTGGATATGTGTATGTTATTTTGGCTTTTATGTGGTTCTCTGGGTGTTATTTCTGCAGTGGTTTCTCTCCGATACTTACTGTATGTGTTCTTTACAAAGGATTTTGGATTCAGTTTTGTGAATGGAGTTGTTTTTAGTGTTTTGATTGGTTAAATAGATAGATGCTTTATTTATAAAGCGTCCCATTCTGGGGACTCTGGGTGCTGTACAATACTGACAGTAAAAATAACACATAACATACAATACATATTATCAAAATGTCATATAAAACATCAAGAGACCAGCAACATTAAAACACATCTATCTATAATAACACAGGCAATCAATATAATATCAATTACAGTTCAAATGCCTTCTCAAATAAATATGTTTATAGACCGGTTTTAAAGGTTTCTACTGAGGTTCCTCCCTAAGATATCTAGGTAATGAGTTCCATAGGTACAATGGCAACCAAGAATGCACAATCCCAGAATGCCACAAACCTAGCCCTGGGAACCCATGGAGGCCACCTCTGCAGAACAGAAAGCCCAGATCAGGTGATGGGGCTCAAGGAGATCTTGCAGGTAGACTGGTCCCTTTCATGCAGGGCCTTGTAGGTGAGGGCCTACCTTGAAAACAATCCTCCACCTAACTGGTAGCCAGTGCAGTTCATGAGTGGACAGGATAATATGCATATTCTTTTTACTCCCTGATAACAATCTAGCCACCACGTTCTGCACCAACTGCAGCCGGGAGATTGCCTCAGATAGCCCTAGGTACAGGACATTGCAGTAGTCCAACCTGGACATAACAAAGGTGTACCAGTGTAGGCAGGCCATCAGATGGAATTAGGGCCAGATCTGGGCAATGTTACTAGATGGTAGTATAAACTTTGGACAACAGCTGACACCTAAGCCTCAAGTGTCAGGCCATCATTCAGGATCATGCCCAGATCCTTCACCTGTGAGGATGGTTGGTTTTATCAATGGGTTGCTTACATTTGTTGTGATTGGTTGTGTGTTTGGATGGTGGTTACTGGTTGGTTGTTTCGGGTTTATGGGTGGGGTTAGTAATGGCGGAGGTTGTGTAGCTCATGGATATGTTGCTCATGTTGTGGTAACTATCCGTTTGTCAGATTTATTTTTGTATGTATTTCTTGGAATTTATATGTGTAGACTTGATGGATCATACGGTCCCCATCTGCCGACAACGTCTGTGTTTCTATGTTTCTATGTTTAGTGCCTTTTAACATTGACTATGATTAGCTTTTTCTGGTGCTTGCCTCGGTTCACTTCACTGAGTTGTTTGGTTTACTTCTGGTGGGGGTTGTTATTGTCATTTTCCCTCACTGGGGTAATTCTGTCATGTCTTCTGGTTCTGTTATTATGTTTTTGCTTTATTCTGCTGTTGCTTTTCTGCTGGGTCATTATTCAGAGTCCATGTTTCTCCAGAGGTTTTGCGGTACTCTACTTCCTGGTGCAAGTACTACGTGAGTAACTCTTTCTGTTCAGAAGACTGAACAGGTGATTTTCATTGTCACTGTGGATATTTGCAAGTAGTTCCGCATGGGACCTTAAACTTGAGGAGGTATAGTGACATAGGCACTGTTGGAATAAATGTTAGTGATATATGCACTGTGTGTATAAATGTAAGATATTATTACAGTGCATACGCTATGCAGGATTTATTCAAAGACAGAAAAGGAAGACTGACCAGCAGAGATTATGCAAGGAATATGGAAAAGCAAGTGTTGGAAGATTAAATGAGAAAGATGATGGGACTGAGGGAGAGGCGAGAGCTGAGGTAGGATGGGATGGTAGCAAACCAGTATGTATTATTTGTTACATACTATACACATACAGTAATATTGCACATTATGTACCTACTGTATCTGTAATATATTCCAGACTATTATGTTACATATAGTATTACCGTACATATAATAATATTACTTATGTTATACGGCACATTAGTGCCCTGTAGTTAGAGTTGTACTGGTCCTTTTATGTTAAATTCAAAATTGTGTACCTTTAATAAGTTTGGCATTTTGTGACAAAATAGCCCAAGATTTAGCATGTGCAGTCGGTCATTCTGCAAGTGTCTCAATATGTGAAAGTTTCATAAATGCATCTTATATTGTTTTGGAGATATGGAATGGTAAAAATGAAAAGAAAATCATGTTTTTCCCATTGGATAACATGGATTTTTGCCCTCATCTACAGCCCAGATGGAATGAAATTTTTCTTAAAATTTTCAGGGATGATAGGATCTGTCCCAAGGCTGTGCCTTTGGATGGTCTGGTGAGAAGATATCTCATCATTTTGAATTTGTGACAGCCGCTAGACAGGCAGATAAATGAAACCATTCAAACTGTTAATTGTTAAGGATTTACTGTTCGATTTCAGAGAAATACTGTTTGTGCTGTTCACCATCTTGTTTTTCCATTTTAAAATTGATTTCTAAAGAAATGCTACTTGGTAAGGAATGACCAAGACCGTATTTAGGTCTCAGTTACATGCTTAGTTCCATTATTGCATTACTATTTAAAATGTTGATGGCAAATATGTCTTTTGGGGTGAGAATCATATCGTCTATCACTCGCTTAATTAAGGATCAATTGATCAAAAATAACCATTTGCAGTTCTTTACAGTTCAAACTTTACTTGACGTTGGTCTAAGAGATCCTATCAGGATACCTCAGATGAGTCCCAACCTGGTATGTTGGGTAAACCCTTCACTCCACATCCATCATAGTACATTCACAGTCTCCTGGGAGTATGTGTACCATCGTTACCTTGTACCTAAGCTAATATGTGTGCAGTGTTTTTCCCTCAATAGATCCTTCTCAGAGTGCTATCTGTAATTGCCTACAAGTTGTACTTGGTGTCCTGCACTCTGTAACCACCTGCGGACATACAGGTCTTATGTTTCTATAAGGGGCACAATTAGAAGATAGAGGGGGACAGCTCAGGAAACGTGAAAGTATTTTTTCATGGCAAGGGTGGTGGAACATGGAACCGCCTTCCTGAGGAGGTCGTTGGGTCAAAAAACAGTGGGCAAATTCAAGAATGCATGGGACAGGCATAAGACAATTCTGGTGGGGTTAGGAGGAAGTAGGCTGTTGGTTAACTAGGATCTGCAGCTTATACAACAGGTAGGGACATGGGCAGACTGGGTGGACCAAGCAGTTCTTATCTGCTGTCAAAGTCTATGTTTTACTGTTTAAATTGATAATAAAATTTACAATAAAAAAGCAAGGAATTCTTTGCAAAAAACTATGTTAATGCAACAGTTAGGTTCAGGATTAAGTGGCAAAAGTAGGAAATATGACATTAGGGTTTCCAACCCTAAAACCCTTGCCCTTGAGTGAATGAGGGTGGAGTCTCCCTTGGGGTTGTCAACCCTAGTGCTCACCCCATTGTATGCACTCATGAAACATACACATCTGTCTCCATCACATCTTAGCTTTTCTGTTACTACAATGGAATGAACTTTAGGTTAAGAACACTAAGGGAGATTCCACCCTCATTCACTTCAGGGTTGGAGCAGAAGTTTTAGGTTGGAAACCCTAACGCCATATTTCCTTGTGCTGTCGCGTTCCCTATATAGTTAGGGTTGAGTAGGCACTTCAATGTTAAACTTAAATTTTGCACTTTAATAACTTTGCAACTGTTCAACAGATTTGCACAAAATTTGGTATGCACTATCCTGTGGGGTGGATAAACGATGTGGCAAGCTACGTTCTGGTCAGATGTGGTTTCTTGAGATACAGAGGTGAAAAGACATGTTTTTGCTCATTGACTTTGCTGGTATTTTTCTTTGAACTTGCCTACAGCCCAGATGTTTTTTTTTTTGGACTGAAATTGTCAGGGCAGAAAGGGACTACCTCACAGATGTGTCTTTTGCTAATCTGGTGAAAAATAATAAGCCATTTTAAGTTATTACAATTTAAAAATTTGAAAAAATGTTGTTTCTGAGCATGCTCAGTAAGCAGTAAAATATAGCTGTATGAAGCGAAAGAGGAATCCTGCTTTATATGAGAAAATTCCTCATTTGTATGGCTGCCATCTTGTTTTCAGTTTGCCTGAAATATTCAGATTTGGAAACCCTAAACAATGACCTGGGGAGGAACCAGCACATGTAGCTTGCTTATTATGACCTCTTAGGTGCATTTAGCACTTTACTGTGAAAAATGCCCTTAAAATGGACTTTGATTTAATAGTGAAATTCTTCTTTCATATCCATGTACTACAAAGTAGGACCTTACTTCGCATGATGAGATATGAAGTAAGATCCTACATCGTGAGACAAAATAGAAATATTGCTGTAAAATAAGTTTTACTGCTGATATTGGGGTTCCTAATCCCGTATCAGCACTAGATGACCCCACCACTGTGTAACACTGGGGAGCCCAACCCTATGTCAATTGGCAGTGTGCCACCACCCACCCCATCCCTGAGCCAGCAACCAGCACAGCCCTCCTTACACCTCCACAGCAGACCACTGACTGAGCGTAAGTGAATGCATACTGTACAGTATGCATTCATTGATAGCTCAGTCAGCAGCCATCCACAGAGGTGTGAGGAGGCTGTGCTGACTACCAGCTTGGGGATGGGGGGTGAGTGGGATGGTGGGGCACTGCCAGCTGAGTTGGAGGGTGGGGACTACTAGACTACCAGGGACTATATGACATATATTGTGGGGTGATCAGGATTGGGACTGTTGGAGGCCAGAGGTGCCCTAGATCTATAGGGCAATGTACATTTATTTTTACAAGGGAACAGGTCTGTTGGAGTGCAGGGTGCTCTAGACATACAGGGTGATTTAAAACTATTCTTACAAAGGGGATCAGAGATTGAGGCTGGGGACACTGCTGCCAGACAACTGCCCATGGTGTTGCTGCTGAGGGCCAACTCATGGCTTGTGGCAAACCTTCCTGTTTTGCCATATGTATGGTGCAGGGAAAAGTTTATTGCAAGCTGCTGGATTTTGCCATCTGCACCTACCTGATAAAGAGTCTGGAGCAGGGTCCCTGTGGCATGAGAATCAGGCCCGTATGTCATCATTGCTTCATTTCATGAGAAAATGGTACATTTAGCTAGCTTTTATTATAAGGATTACTAGCCCCCAGAGTTGTGCTTCTTTTCATTTTTCCTAGGAGTGAGAGTTTGGAGGACAGAGAGACAAGGGAGTCATCTGGAGAGACAAGGAGTTGAAAATCAGGAACCTGGGAGTCTTGTAGAGCTGGATACCAGTGGAGATCAATAAAAGTGCAATAGACAAGGACCAGGACACAGAGAACAGAGAACAGAAGCCAGAGATTTGTGACCAGATTGGAGACCAGAAGAGAACTCAGAAGGAATGCTGGAGAAGAATCAAAAGAGCTCAAGGAGGGAGTAAAGGAGAGAGAAAAGGAGGGAGAGAGATGGAGAGACATCTGTGGAGTTCTTGTGGAGTTCCTGTGTAGTCTGCATCATTTAAAAAAAATTCTGTAACTGGAGTCAAAGTGAAATTCAGAGGTACAAGGCAGCACAAGTAGTATCTTTAAAATAAATGTAAAGATTAATAAAGGTTATAATCAGTATTAACAGAGCATTCATAGCAAACGGAGCTTGATGTAGATATTGAATTTTGGTAAAATAGTTCATGTAAATTCACACTTTGTAAAAGTGCTCAAGGAAATTAAAAAAATTAAATTGAGGTGGACCAATAGGAAGGTCTGGAGCACATATTAAAATTGGTATGTTGGTCACAGTGGTAAAGCACAGATACATGAGCAGAGAAGAGCTTGTAGAAGTGGCTCATACTGGAGTTGGCATTTTTTAAGGGGGAGAAAGCAAGGCATAGAAACATAGAATTTGAAAGCAGATAAGAACCACTTGGCCCAACTAGTCTGCCCATTTTCCTACCTACCTAACATTGTATACCTTACTTGATCTCTGACTTCGCCCTCCTTCCCTAATGACTAAGGTTCCCTTATGTCTGTCCCATGTGTTCTTGAATCCCACTACAGTTTTGTGCCACCCACCTCCACTGGAAGGCTGTTTCAGGCATCTACCACTCTTTCTGTGAAGAAATACTTCCTTATGTTTCCTAGTCTACCCCAACCTAGCTTCATAGCATGCCTCTTATTCTTTTTTATAAGCACACTTTATTAAAACTTTCATTATGACATACAGCAACTTAAGGGCACTTCTAGCACCAGGCTGTAACAATCAAACTATAATCAATACATAAAAACTACATCACTTTTGTTTTGCACCCCACTACACCAGCCAATCACTCCTTCAAGCCCCAAGAGACCTTACTCATCCATGCCCACCATCCCACATTGCAGCCACCCAGGGTACCCTGATGTATCACTTCATTGGGTGGGTCCCCTTCCTGCAAAAGAAATTAACTTACCAGTCTGCCAGTGGTCCTGGTGCTGCTGGGTGGCCATTGTGGACCAGGATCTCTGGCAGCAAGGGTCCAGGGGCCATCATCTTGACTGGCTGGTGTGCCATTTTCCCTGTTTTTTACCCTGGGGTGTGATGTATCAGGACATCTGGGCCTGAGCCTACAGTGCCCTGACATGCTGCCCTACTTCGAGCTCTGCCAGCGGTCAGCCAACACTGGGTCATGGACCCCCTCCCTCCTGGGATATGGCGAACAGTCTTTGGACACTAAGCCATCTCCCCCAGCTGGCCTTCCAACACCCATTCCCAAGCCTGGGTCATTGGCGGCACAAGCAGAAATACAACTGCTGTGCCCGTGAGCCAGCTAAAATGACATCGCTTTTGATAAATATCAAAATCCACAGAAGATCAATCTTAAATGCATTTATTCTCTAAACACCTTCTGAAAAAGAAAAGAAAATATTGACACAAGGCAAATCACCAGACTCTAAATATATACCACATCAATACATAAAATACAGTCCATAAAAAGTAAGGGAAAGGAGAAGGGTCAGAAAGCACTCCAGTTACCAAGGTTAAGACATATATCATCATGGAACAAAAGTAGAGTCAACTGCTAATTGAAATTAATCCATGGTCGCCAAAATTTCATACAGTACATAGGTGTTCTTCATCCATAAACTTATAATGAAGTTTTTCACTCCATAAACAAATTTTACCACTTCATACCAACTGTCCAAAGTAGGGACATGAATCTATAACCAAAATTTGTACAAGGCTTTTTGCACACAGTAGTAATAACAGTAATAATTGAATGTGCTGTCTTGGGAGCGGAGATTCCCCCGAGAATCAGCGCTAAAACCAGTTTAGAAGATAAGTTATTTGTTCCATAAATATCTGCTGCAAGTCCCCTGAATCCTTTGCCAGTATGGTATCAACTTGGGACAACCTTAAAAAATATGTGTCTGATCAGCACACATTCACCACAGTCCCACCAGCAACTTGCATATTGAACACCTTTATAGACCCCAGATGACCACTCTGCTCCTGTTTCACTCTTAGGTATCATCTGATGACTGCTTAAACTGGTACATTGTTTTATGCTGAACTTATTGTGTGTACCTAAACACCTACCACCCCACATCCATCTACTGTCACTACTGTATTCTATAATGTAGCGTTCCTACTGCCCTTTCCCACTGAAACTATATATTGTTATTATACTCTGGATGATATGTCCAGCACTGTACTGTTGTATCCAGTAATGTAATGTACCTACTGCCCTCTTCCATAAAGCTGTATACTGTCTCTGTCATCCTGTATGATGATATGTCCTTCACTGTATTACCTGCCTGTATATGCAAAAAGATATGTAACTAACCTTGGGTCACCCCGGAATGGGCCGGCCCAGTGGGCCTACCCGGTTAACAAAATTTAATAATAATAATATAGTTAGACAACCTCACTGAGGTAAGAAAAATCATGTTCTACATTTCAATAAAAATTATTTTACAGAAGGCAAAGAAGATAACTTATAACTTAATAATGCCATTTGGGACCATTCCTCCCATGTTATGGGTTCTTCCAGATCCTGCTCTCATCTGGTAAAGATAGGTTTAAGCCATATCGGATTTTTTCAGCTTGGATATCCGATACCAATTCCCAATGAGATAACTACTGGCCTCCCCTTTTGTCCCACCAATATAACACGAATCCCTAGAGCACCCAATAATTCAGGGAGAGAGTTAATATAGGATTTAGTTTGCAAATATAAACCTATTTGTAGGTACCTAAAATAGTCTGTCTGCTGCAGGTCATATCTTGCTTGTAAATCGGAAAAGAGAGATGACCCTTGTTGTTAAAAAGTTGGGAATAGTATACCAAACCCATCTGTACTCACTGTCAGAGGAAAACCTTCATACTAAAAAAAGGGGTAGCACCATCCCATGCCAAAGCTGTAACCAAAAGGCATGATTTTGGAGAAAGAGAAGTCAGATAACCATGCCAAACCTTTAGTACCACCCACATATGTAGTAAAAATTGTTTAAGGGAATCCATGGAATAGGTGCCAAATAGGAAATTCAGGCCACATCATATAAATCATTCAAAACTAGTTCTATATCCTTTCAAGAAGCCAAGTACACTGGGCTAGTCCAATAATATACGATACACAAAGAACCACATTGGCATACTACACTAAGTTTGGTAAGCCAATCCCCTTGTGCTGGAGACAACATAACACTTCCACCGTATCTCCCAACATGTCCTCCCTCCAAATAAACTGTAAAATAGATTTTTGCCAGTCCCTAAGAATGGCCTTAGAGGAAAAACAGTGAGTGTTTGCAATAAAAATAATTTTTGTTAAAATCGCTTATACGAATAACCCCAACCCTCCTTAAGAGCGATAATGGCAATGTGGACCATGCCTGAAGATCTTTTGTAGCTCCTGTAAAGTGTGCAAAATTTAAAAGCTCCACATGTTCAAAATTTTGTTAGGTCAATTTAGTTATGGGTATTATATCTTTTATGGTTTCAGGTGGAGGAAAGCTGCATGCAATAACTTCAGTTTTGATTTGTTTAATTGAAAACCTGCTAAAGTTTCAAATTCCTCCAAAATTCACTAAACCTCCAGAAGTGAAGAGGTAGGATTTGTTAGGGTCAATAGAATATTGTCTGCAAATAGCATCACCTTATACCCTCCCCATGGAAATCCCTCCACCTGCTTAGAAAGCCAAATCAATGATGCTAGAGGCTCAATGTATAGGGCAAACTGAAAGGGACAGGGACACCCTTGATGTGTACCACAGGCAAAAGAAAATGGTGCTGTTCAGTGTCAGTGGCTCAGTAGGTAGCACACTTGCCTCTGAGGCTAGGAGATTAGAGAGCTATGGGTTCAGTTCTCACATTTGGCATTTGGGCTAATATCCCAATATTGACACTGTAGTGCAGCATGAGGGGTGCTGCACTTTGAGGTGCCGCTTTCAGATGAAACATTAAACTGAGGCCCCATCTGTCTGGATTGGTGGTAGTCCGGTGGATGTTAAAGATCCTATGGCACTTATTGAAAAGAGTAGGGAGATTTTATTGTACACATCAAACAATAAAACAATAATGTCAACAAAACAGAATCATACAATAAATGTATAAAAGGAAAAACAAACAAAAAATAGGAAATTACACAAATTAGGTCAATGCACCATTGTCAACACGATGAAATTAAATAATCAAAACAAACTCTACTTATATTTAATAAAATAAGTGAAACCTTCCACCAGTTCAACACTGCTGTGAAGAATACAATGAACAATCTGAAAGGTAAACATTAATAAGTTCATTTGAGACTAAAATACTCAAACAATCATAAGACATTCTTTTTGTTGCAAAACCCATTGACATCGGGCTTGCCATAAGAAAACCTGAGACAGCAAAAACAAAACAATTAAAGTGTCAGGATGGTAGTTTGCTAGACCAGACCCATATTTCCCCACAACCAGAATATCATGAGATAGATATCTAAGCCAAGTCAAAGACCATTTATCCACCAAAAATTCCATAAAGCTGTGGCATAAGAACAATGTAGCAGGAAGTGCTCCATGGATTCCAGCGTGCCACAAACCCATGTAAGGACAGTTTCTTCCATCATATACTTATGTTTAGCATTTCCCTTAAATGTAATCTCTCATAGACAGTAAGCCATAGATTTTCCCATATCTCTTGTGGAATTCTTGAAGGGTTAATTGATGAAAGATGAAGCAATTGTCAGCTGAGGGCAGTTTTAAAACTAGGTTCCCTAGGTATTTCTGAACATTATGTCTTGATAAGGAGTTTTAGTGGTGTGAGTAGTAATGCAAACCTTTGTGATTCCCCATTTATACAATTTCTGGGCTGCAGGTATGAAATAGAGAGGAATGTTAAGCCAGGGCTATATCTTAGGTGCCATCTGAAGCCATGATCGAAGATAAGTGGAAAGGGATTGTCTCATCCAGGTATTAGAAACTGTCTCAGTACTGTGCAATATATTACCAACTGAGTGCTTGAAAATAAAAAATGTAGGAAAACCACGGGTTCTATCATGTTAAGACCTCCTAAATTAATTGCTAAATAAGTATAATGTCATTTAATGGGGTTTAATCTAGCACCCCACAGCATTTGAAAACATAAACTATAGAGTTTGGTTTCTAGTTGATGAGTAAAGGGTAGAAAGATGCCACATGCTGTAAGAGTGGTAAAATACATTTTTTCAAAAGAGCAATACATTTTAGTTAGAAAAGTTTCCATTGTTTCCATCTATTAACTTTTAATTCAGCCTTCTGAATGACCAGATCCCAATTCTTTTCAGGTAAGTTTTGAGGACAAAAGAATATCTCCAAAATGTTCAAAGGAGTGAGGAAATCATAAGTCCATGCCAAATGGCATCATGGTGTATGCCAGGTCCAATGAATAGTCCTTTACTTTTTCCATGTTTAATTTAGCATTAGAAACCTTCTGGTATTGAGAGATTTCAGTCAAAAAATTTAATTTGCTCGATGTGAAAAAAAAAATGCACAAATATCAGCATAGGCTTGGATACATAAGGCTTGGGGATTCCAATCCAGTGAGCCCTTTCTATTGTGGTGGTGACATAATGGAACAAAGTAAAGGGTAAAGAGAAAAGACATATAACAGAGGGCTCAACGGGCACCCTGTCTAACTCTACAATGTACCTCAAAACCATGACCAATCACACCTTTTGAAAAATGTCTGACTGTGAAGAAAGAGTATAATAACTGTAACTGATTTATAAAAGGTAAAGGTACTTTATAAGTTTGTAAAACTAAAAATAAGTAATGAAGAAAAACCATATCAAAGCTTTCTCCTGGTCAGCTGTTACTACACAACCCAAGTAACCTGAATTATTACAATGATAAATTGCAATCCTCAATGTCCTTAAGGCTTGTTGTATATTCCTAGCAGGCAGACCACAATATTGATATGGTGAAATTACCATGGTGGCATAAGTTCCTTTAAATGGGTGTTTAAGATGTGTGTAAGTATCTTATAATCAGTATTAAGGAGAACTATGGGTCTCCAACTACTAATTTGAGAATGGTTCCTGTTTTTATAAGTAAAACAATAAATCTTCAGAAAAGAAAGATGGAAAGCATTGGTTCTAAACCAAAACGTATAGGTTATAAATAAGCTCTCTACAAGTAGGGAGCAGAAAGTTTTATAAACGCATGAGGGATACCATCCAATCCTGAGCTGTGTGAAGTCTTAAGGACTGTATAGCTTGTGTGATTTCCAACATGGTTATAGGGACTGTAATTTCAGAAGTTGTGTGGGTAATCTGGAACCACAAGAGACTGTAAAAACTAAGATATCACAAGTCAAAATAGGTGTTTGTGGTTTTAAAGAATCATAATGTTGTTGAATAACTAATTCCAGTTCCTTGACTGAATTGACCTCCTGTCCTTCTGGAGAGTAAGAAGTCCAGTAAGATTTTATTTTTAGGGTTTTACAGGCTTCTAGAGTGGTCTCCAATAGGAGAGATCATAATACCAGTTGACAATGACTTAAATGGAATTGGCTCTATCAATTTCAAATATTTTCATTTCCTCCTTCACCATGGCAATCTGTGTAGATAAGTCACATCTGGAGAGATTTGACAAAGACATTAATCTATATAACTGCAGTGAAGGGATAAATATTTTAAAATGTATCATTTCCGGTTCTTTTACCATAGTGTATAAACTAATTTCTTAAATCAGATTTAGTGTCCATCCACCATTCCCTTTGTCAGGGTACAACAATTCCACTGATAATCTTGCTTGAAGCAAGGTTGTCATGTTCTTAATAACCATGGAGTCTTTCAGAGCTGAAACATTTAGCTTCCATCTACCATGTAAGGGAGATAGTTTAGTAAAATGAGTCAGTAATAGAAGTAACATTAAATGATAAGAAAATGCGACAGATATAATAGAGAGAGACCCTTAGGTACATTAGAGGAAATAAATATATAGTCTATTCTAGAGGTATAAGCATTACATCTATACATGAAATTGGGACCTTTGCATGTAAAGAATGGCAATTCAGTAGGTCAGCAGTGTGAACCATCTGACCAAAGCATTTGAGTCACAATATATTTTTTCCCTTCTACTTTTGACTTGTGTTTGTCCTTTACTAAACTACAATTAAAGTCCCCACATAGGAAAATTGTATAGTGAATAACTAAAAAGGCTGGATTGCTCTCATAAGGCTTACTTTTTCCACTTTAAGTTGTGAAGTGTAAACAGAAATAAATCTGCAATCTATATCATTCCAGAGTCCATCTAAAATCAGTGCCTCCCACGATTAAATTATATAATTTACATAGTGAAATTATATGAATAAAAGTATCCCAACTCCAACAGTGGAGTCTAGGCCTAAGGACCAAAACGATGGACCCCAAACTCATGCTGAGACTGTCAACTTGATCCTCATTATACAGCCAGGTTTCCTGGATTAAACAAACATCAATAGACATATCACGCAGAAATTGAAAACAGCACTTCTCTTGTCAGAATTCAGCAAACTATGCACGTAGAGAGAACATATCAAACCTGCAGCCATTTAAATAGTTCAAGTGACACAGCAACTAATTTTTTTTCTTCATTTAATAATGGTATGTGAAACTTATTCAGTGACAGATTTCGTGAATCAGAATCTCCCATGTCAAATTCAGAGTCCCCCAGTTTGTAAACAAAGCAAAATATGAATTTGTTGTTTCTATTGGAGTTGGAGGGTCAGAGGAAATAGATTTTGAAAACCTAGAAGATCTCCTATGGGGCAAAGGGTCTGGAATGGGAAAGTCAGAGTTTTCCATAGGGGTAACAGTTGGATCTTCATAACAGACAAGGGTGGAAATGTCTGTGACAGAAGGCTGCTGTTTAGGAGCTTGTAAAGTACTGTCACGTGTGGATGGTTCAGCTAAGACAATAATGGAAGCCTCAGGAAGGTTTTAGTAACTTCAGGAGTGAAGGAATCAAGAGGGGGATGGGGAAGTGGGGAGGGATTCTGAGAAACACCACTAGATGAACCAGGCTTCGAGTGGTGGGTAATGCAGAATCCTGAACCTGCTGAATAAGTAAATCTGGGCTTATACAGGAGGCCTTGTTTCTCACCGCCCAAGGGCATTCACCAAAATATGCCCATATTCCTCACAAAGATCACAGCGGTATGATTGGCACATTGCATAATGTTATGGCCTACCTCCCCACAGTTGCATCTGGGTTTATCACAGGTACTAGAGAGATGAGTACGGAACCACACTTTTAGCAGGCCCGAGGCTGACCCGCATAAAACCAAACCCTGTGATCACAACCTAGAAGAAAAGAATTAGAATATGTTCTATTCCAGCATCACTGCAGTGAAGTTTGACTTTATATTTCCACCCTCAGTCCAAAAGTGTTCGCTGTCAAGGATAGCTTCTGGTTAACTCAATACCTCACATTTCATGATAGCCAATAGGTTATGTCCTCAACATGGACCCCCTCGTTATGAAACATAACAGTTACATATTTCACCAAGGGCTTCCAGAGGTATAACAACAAAGGGGTCCAGGTTGGTGACGTTTTAACCTGTCCATAACATTCCCAGAATAGATCTAAAGCATATGAAGTTTGAAAACTAACATCATAATCGCTCTCTCAGAGATGTTTATAAAAGCATAACCCTCTCTCAGAGAGAAATGTAAGGAATCCTTTAACAACAGTTTACCCACATAATATCTATCAGGCCTATCCTGTAATCCACCCTTATAATGAATGCAACATCATTCCTACATGGTGCTGCTTCCTGTTTTGGTTTTGTAACTAAATCAGATAACAAAGGCTTTGAGTCCTGTGGGGTATCTGTATCCAAAGGTGAATGCGGAATGTTTTTGGTTTCAAAGGTGGGGAAATGTTCATTTTGTCATTATCTGGAGAAGAAGTCTTGGGAATTTATAGTAGAAGGCAATTTAGGAAAATTATGGTCCTGCATTAAGGAAACATCTGGTACTGGGCAAGAAGGGATTTTTCGGCTGCCATTCAGCAGAAGTTTGGGAAATTGGAAATTCCATGAGGGGTCTAGAGCCAAACACCCTGTTGATTGCTTCCATCCTGCACCAGAGAGTGCCTTCTGAGGGGTCCATGCATCCGCGGCTGGGAACCGACGGTTTAGTGGGAGAAGAAATAGGAACAACAAGATCATTTGCAGAAATAGGGACAGAAGGAATAGTTACAGTGTTATGGTCAGTTTGTTCCATTATCTGTTTTTCTGTGCCTTCTTGTACTGGCCTCTGTGGCACTATTCCCCGAGGACTTGTTGCCAAAATCAAAACTTGTAGCGCCCTCCTGAGAATTAGTCTGAGTTTGATAGACAACGCAGGATTCTGCATCCACAGCTTTGGATGTTTAAAACAAATCCTGCCATTTTGGAGAGATTTATGCCTGAGAAAGGTAGTGCTGGAGTCACATTATATGAAGCAGTGCACTGCGGGCTTTATTCGCTGAGAGGAGCAGAAGGAGAGTTAAATTTTAGTTTGTGAGTGTCAGACTCTAGGCACACACCATGGTCAGTGTTACAATTGCCAGTCCGAGACTCATTTTGAACAGGGAGTCAAGTCCAGTCACATGTGTCTCTGCCGAGACAGGCTGTGCCTGACTGTGAGGAAGCTGATAGTTCAATGTGAGCAGAGCTCGCCCCATCGACAATATGGAAGATACGCTCCGTAGCTACAGGAGAAGGGTTGATAGTAAAGCAGGCT
This sequence comes from Neoceratodus forsteri, assembly GCA_016271365.2. Classification (NCBI taxonomy): domain Eukaryota; kingdom Metazoa; phylum Chordata; order Ceratodontiformes; family Ceratodontidae; genus Neoceratodus; species Neoceratodus forsteri. The sequence continues at coordinate 271,397,803 of CM057452.1, read as the reverse complement.
CTTGACACACACCAAAAAAGTGTTACTTCTATCAGCCGTATGTGGTGAAATCGCAATGAAAGTTTTTAGACTCACCCAGCCCTGCCAGGGTGTTGTCAGTACTTGCTGCCAGCAGGCTGCTTGACAGGCCTAACAGTCGAGATGACAGGAGCCATGTCAGAATGTAGAACAGCCAGCTGTGCTTCTAAACACATTCTTTCCATTTTATGCCATTTTTCTTCAATCTGCATCAACCTTAAAATTTCCTGCTGTTTATCGTCCAAATTAGTAATTAAATCCTTTTCTTTAACCAATGCTGTATCCATGCTTAAATCTTAAGTTGAGACATAAATATCCATAATATCCTTAGTAGAAGAACTTGGAACAGTAGTTACATTTTTTCTTCAACCTCTGGCAAGCTCAGAACAGGAGAGGAGGTCTGCTCTCCTTTGCAACATGCCTGCACCCTCCGGTGCTCCAGGCAGAGTGGCCATCCTGCATACAGATGACAAGTCCCCCACTGTCAGAGTAGGAATTTCCCGTGTCCTGGCCAATTTCCCATTCACTAAAAATAGCACCAACAGCTTCATGTGGTTCAATTTCAGTTGGTTACCATCTGTATCCCCCAGTCGCCTCTGAAAAAGGGACTTCTAGGCCCAGTGGGCCTACCTGGTCAACAAAATTCAATAAATTCAATAAATAAACCATTCACCCTAACATATGCAAAGGATGGGAGTAAATACAACGAATATAGTGACAAAATTAAGGAATCCAAATGCTCAAGGACTGACCAAAGAAAGGCCAAGAGACCTATCAGTGGCCTTCTCCACGTCCAGGCTGGCCAGAACCAGAGGGAGGGACCATTCATCTGCATAATCCAATAACAAAAAGTACACCTCACATTATCAAAGACCTGATGGCTACAAACAAACCCTGTTTGGTCCCGATCAACCAAGGATGGGAGAAGGCCCTCTAATCAGGATGCTAAACAGCCATGAAGCACTTAGAGTCAGTGTTCAACATAGAAATTGAGCTATAAGATTCTGGCCTAACAGAGTCTTTACCTGGTTTCAAAGGGCAACAATGATTGCGCTATTCCAAGATGGGGGATTCACCTTCCTGAACTCCCTCATAGCTCTTAATAATATTGGACACAGTAACTGCTGCAAGTCCATTAGCTTATAAAATTCTGATGGAAACCATCATTACCTGGGCATTTACCAGTTTGGGATCTCTGTATCACAGCAGTTAAATCAATATAAGTAATAGGAGCAAGTACTGAAGCTGCCTGTTGCTCTGAGAGGTGGGGCAATTTAGCTCAAGTCAGATACTGAGAAACCTGATCTTCAGATGGCCTTATGTATTCAGAAGTATATAAATCCTGATAAGTTCTGAACATTTGGAGAATTTCATCCATTTTATGGGTGGTGCTACCTGTAGCTGGGTTTCAAAGCTTAAAATCATGGCTGCCACCCTCTGCTCTCAAACGTCTGGCTAAATATTTGGCCCCTAGGTCCACCCACTAGTATCTTTTGCCACAGATAATACAAGACATGTTCAGTTTTCTGATCCAGATATTTCTGTAGGGTCACTTAATGTCTAATAATCTACTCCAAACTGATTTATCCCCTTTAGCCAGTCTAGCTTGAAGCAATTTACTTCCTGATAGAGATCTGAGGTTTTTGTCTCCATTCCTTTTGCTTAGTGGAAGCATAACAACCAAATTCTCTAATAAAAGCTTTTAATGAATCCCACAAAATACTATCAGAGACATCACCCACATCATTACTCTCCAAAATAGTTTTAGCTTGTTCTATAATACATTGCCTCAAAGTTGGGTCCTTTATATAGGCCATATGTAAACGCCAAAAGTATTAGTAGGTTTTCTAATATGACCTATAGTAACCAAAACTGGGGCATGATCCAAGAATAAAATAGGGCTAAACTGGACATTTTGAACAACACTCAAATGTTCCAAAGTGATAAAAATAATCTAGCTGGGTTGAGCTAAATGTCGAGCCGATAACTGCATAACTTCTCTCCCTAGGGTGTAGGCACCACCACCTGTTAACCATCCCAAGATGTTTCAAAGTGTGATTTAAGTGTTTAGTCACAGCTGAATGCTGAAAACTCATTGGGTTTGAAGAATCTAGTGAGGGATTAATGTTAAATTTAAATCCTCCCCAAAGTACTCTTCCTTTCAGATGTGAAGTGAGAAGAGATAGGAATTTAAGAAATACTCTTTGTTGAGCTTGAGGAAACAAGTATTAACCAAAGTTACCTCTCTTTCCATATAACAATAACATATCTTCCCTCAGAATTAGTCACTACTTGATACTTCCAGAGGAAAACCTCTGCAAAGTAAAGTCAGGACCTCTATATCTCCCCCATGGAAATGAAGCATAGAATACTTTCAAATCCCAGTTTAGAAAATGTTTTATGCTCCATAGGCAAGAGGTAATTCTCCTGAAAAGAAACTTACATCTGCTTTCTGCTGGCGGGCATAATGAAGGAGGCTATACCACTTAATCTGATTAGTAATCCCATTAACATTATAGCACAAAAGTCTTAAAGTATGAGTTCTAGTAAACGCCATCTCAATATTTGTATAATCTGAAAATGCACAAAAGGAGCTGATGAGACCGGAGTACACCCTACCAAAATATAATACAGCTTTCCATTTCTCTTTGACAAACACATAGTAATGCATTTTAACACATCTCAGCCACAATCTATTTGAATATGTCTCCCATTCCATATGTCCTGAAAAAGAAATTACCAAGTCTAAAAAATGTAGCTTTAAATTAAACAATTCTAGATGCACTATATAAGTACAAACCACCAAAAGACCTAGTCTGTCTCTGTCAGTCACAGGAATAAGGGTATGACATACCCACTAGAATCAAAAGTTAAAATAATTTAAATCCTGGTGACATCCGATAACGAGAGAAAAAACAACAAATATGTTGTAGGTGTAATCTAGACATCCCTGCCTTTCTAGCAAACGGCAGGTGGCATGCTGTTGAAGGTGACAGCAGTACCTGGGGGACTGGGTTTGGGGAGGATGAGGTTACCGCACAGGGACCTAGGGTTTGGCTACTCTGCACAGGGGCACCTAAGTAAATCTGAACACAGGAAGCAATAACTGTAATGTCCAGGACCAGGAATGGGATTCTTCAGTGTGGCTTTTATTCACATCCAAGCTGAACAAACAAAGCATAGATGGACCCCCATGGTGCTACATTTCCTGGTAATCCAGATTAGAGACAACAGAACACTTTATCACTATTTCCAGCCCTCAGGCTCTAAACCCACCAGGCACACAGCCCAGACTTGCACGCAGCTTTGGGTACACAGCCCGACTTGTACATGCCAGATTTTCCCACTGGCCAGCTCCCCGCTGGCCACTTGATCCATGGTCCATTTGAGGAATGAACCAATTATCCTGTTGTGGCTCCTCTCTAAACTACATCACTATAGAGTCTTCGACTCCTAGAGAGAATTTTCTTTACAATCCCACATCTGGGTACTTCTATCACTGGCCAAGTGCCTGAGGCAAAGTAGAAATCCACAGAAGAAACTGGAGAGGTGGACCTGGTCACTAAAGATGGGGGCCACCCACCTCCAGCCCCACAGCCCATACCCGGCCATTTCTCTGGACACTGAACAATTCCTTTTCTGAACTTTCAAATGTAGATTAAGGGAAGACGTCTGTCACATCACCTCTACATATTATTTGCATCCCAACAAACTCTGGCACTTTAAACTACTTTTACTTGCTTAGCCATTACTCTAGGCTTCCCAATATTTAGTAGTTCAATCCTCACATTGTCACACAAGTCCCAGGGTGAAAACATAGGCCCTTTAGCCAGAGCAGACACTCACCCTTACGTTGCAGGTGCCCCACAGGCGACTCACTAATCTCCTTTCTCCCAAATAAATACTGGAACATATAGGCAGCTTTTCCTCCACAAGCAGAACTAGGGGTTGCCCCAGGAATCTGCAGGAAACTTTCTCCATTCCCCTGGAGGGAGGGGCACTGAGACCCAAAACAACGGTCTCCACCACTTCAGTACTCTTCTGTGTCTCTCTTTAAGGTGGAGACACACACCCTTCTACTTAAAAGTAGCCCTCTGTGAGGCTGAGGCTCTAGAGCCTTCACTGAGCTGCTTTACCAGCAAGCTCCCAACTTCCAACTTCACTCACTGAACACCAACTGAAGACTGACTTCAAAACTCCCAACGCTCTATCTAACTCCCTTTGCTGCAGATTCCAATGTGGCCCTGCAGCTGCGATAGTTCTATTGGTGATGTCATCCCTCAGTCTCAGCTGAGACTGAGAACAGAGTGAGACAGTGTGAAACCCATTTAGCTGGAGTTTCACAAGCTGCCTTCCCTGGTCTTACTGGATTCTAAGTAATCCCGGGTAACAGGGTTACACAGGATACATTTTAATTGGACTAACCAAATTATTAGAAATTATTTTGTTAGTCAAATAAAAGGTATCACCTGCAACATATTTGTTTTGTTTTTCTCTACATTGTTGACAGGACTAACACGGCTACCACATTTCTTTTTGACATCCAATAACCAAACCCTATAACTAAAAAGGAAAATTAGTGGGCCAATTACCCAGGTAAAACTCAATACTCTGACTATAAGATGAGCAACTTGTTGTTCAGTGTGCCTCCCTAGTGAAACATTTCAATAAGAGATATAAACGTCTAATTTAACAAACCAGTAACTTCCAGCATTTCTTTACAATACAAGCAAAGTAGCCTCGTAAATCATATAGTATTACAATTAAGCTATAGTCTAGTGCTAGATAACCCATAACAACTTTTGACAATAATTATACTATTGTAACGCTTAAACCAAAATATTTTGAAAACAGAAACCAATTATGTAATAACAAGATTATACAATAAACGAACAGTCCACCATCCCAACCTTAAAAGATGACAGGAAAAATTATAATTCATCCCAATCCTTAGGACAAAAAAAAAGATACAAAAAGCATAATCCTGTAAACTATAGTAATTAAATCACATGCTTCTGTCCTTTCCTACCTAATCTGTAAGAATGAAAATCTACCTCTAGCAGGAAACAAGTAGTAGGAGAATAACCAGTCTGATATTGAAACAGTTTGGCCAGAGAAATAGAACTTTCAAACCAGAGAGCCAAATCAAATTCATGGCTCCTAATCAGTGCCCCATTGGTATCAGACACCGTTGGGGTACTTACCTGGAAACCCAGATGACCCCTGGGGAAATCACCCTAAAACACAAGAAGACGAGTAAAGCACAGCTCCATTTTAGGCAAGGGATAATCATGCGGGTCTCTAAAGTATAACCATAATAAAAATAAATAATATAACAGTCTTTCTAATAGATTAGTTATCTACTGTGAGATCTCAATTAGGTCTGGTAGATTATATATAAACCATCAACCAAAACTCAATCTGCCTCTAAAGTTACATATACAAACCCACTGCTCAGAATGGTAATCCAAAATTTATAATGGCTGCCCAATCTGCACATCCCTGTTGAAAACCAAGTGATCATATCAGTCCAGCAATATCTCAACAATATAAGAGAGAGAGTGCTTATCATTAATAGCATAAACTGTGGTGTGCAGAAGAGCATTATATTAAAGGGTGAGATAAAGGTAATAATACAAAAGTAGAAGGGTCCCATATTACTGCTCCATATCAATATCTAATAATTAAGCAATATACCACCACAGGGTGTGGATATATATGTGTGGATTTACCACACCTGGTGTGGTTCGGTCAAGAGGGCAGCAGGCTGAGTGACTTAAGCACACCAGAAGTAGTCAATCCACTAATATACCCACACTTTGGTGTGATATTTTGCTATTACTTAATGTTTAGCTTTATTTGTTTTAGAAGATTTAAAGAGAAATGTAAATGTATATATATATATTTTATTGTTTTTATTAAAATATTGTTTTTGGTAAGTTAAATAGTCCAGTTTGGAGGCAGAATACTATTTAGCTGGTGTTAGCCAATGGTGGGCAGGAGACTGAGGAAATCCAGATGTGAGGAAAACAAACTGTGTTTATGTGGAAGGGGCTCTATTTGTGTCTACTGTTGTGTAGACAAAATTAAAAAATGCTGGTCATTTCTGTTCTGGGCAAGCTTGCTGTTTGCTGATCATGCACCCACATCAACACCTTCAGCGCCACACACTCCTGCTCTAGTTGTCTTGCCGGTGCTTCCTGTACTACTGTCAGCTGGTCGGAGAGTTTTTGTTGCCCGTTCTTTCTGCAGTAATGGGAGTCACTAGGAGATTCCTGCTTGCTTGTCAGCATCCCCCACCCATCTTCCTCCTCCCGGTTTTTGTGTGTAGTAATACTTTTCGCTGTAGCGATCTTTCAGTGGTTTAGTAGTGCAGCAGCAGCACCATAAAAGCAGAAGAAGCAAGCGGTTTCAATTGAGACGAGAGGCTGAAGAAAAATGCTTCACAGAGGTTAGTCCAAGCAGTTACGGGGAAGAGTTGGGAAACATTGCTTTGCCTGAACTGGTATTATGACTTATTGAATTATTTTGTTTAATTTGAGTGTTGGGAGAGGTTCCAGTTGCCGTTTAAGCGATGATGTAAGATGGTAGCTTTTGCAGTATTTTTGGGGTCATATTGATCTTGGTTAAGGGGCTGGCAGGCACCATTTCCAGTGGGTACACTGGAGGATTTACCATGCTGGCAAAGGTGCCAGACAGCCAGTCAGATTGTGGGGTTTCTGACTTTGGATTTACCCCATTGTATAATAATAAATAAACAACTATAAAACAAAGCAGGTATAACCCATCCTAAAAATAAAAGCTTCCAAGAACCCAACAGATCAGACTGCTCTGCCCCACTTCAAGCCACTAGGAGGCACAATCAGAGAAGTCCCTTTGATACCAGATTATCTATAAAAATGATTCCAAAAACAAAACAATTTTAGTAAATCCCCATATAGTAAAAATTACTATAACAGTCCATAAAAGTTCCATATGGCCAACATCTAGCATCAAAAGAAAGTTAGTTCAAAGGAAAAACAGCTTAATGGATACCTAAACAACATTTTGACAACAAACTATCCAAAATCTGACTTCATAGGGGACTAAAGGAAAGGCTGCTGTATACATTAATGATAAAACTATATTTATATAATTTACCTAAATGTGGTTCCAAAGCATTTGAAAATGTAAATCAGCCTTCAATTTCAAAAACTGCCTTGCCTGCTTCCTAAAATGGCCATCAAATATGTGAAGTGATGACATCATTGGAGCCAGAGTCAGAGAACTATATGGCTCTCTATAGTGTTAACTAGTTCTTTTTCTCTTTGTTTAGAATTGTTTCACCAAATGGTCAAAAACCATGTGCATTATTTTGATCAATACACATGTTAGGCTATGGTTCTGTTCATTTGGGCCTGGATATTCAAAGCAGTTGCGCATGGTGCAACTGAGTTGTGCCGGCTAACCGCGGACTTCGCACCAAGGAGCTATATTCAGCGGAGCCAATGCACAAGCACAAATATCATTGCACCAATGCTAACTATAATGAATGCAGGCACAAGCGTTAATGGCATTCCCATGAATATCCAGGCAGTGGGATATTCAACCATGAAACCATGGCACAAGTGCAGAGCAAATCAAAGATGCACCGAGCAGACTTGTTCCTATAAATACAGGGTGCAAGCACACAGACAGCACTGGCACCAGGAGAGAGGGAGTGAGAGAGAAAGTGAGAGAGAGAGAGAGAGAGAAAGAAAGAAAGAAAGAAAGAAAGAAAGAAAGAAAGAAAGAAAGAAAGAAAGAAAGAAAGAAAGAAAGAAAGACAGACACAGAGGGAGAGGGACAGAGGTGGCATTGAGGATGGAGACAAGGGCAGAGAGAGGAAAGAGACAGACAAACACACCACCAGGCAATGCACCAGGGTGGCACACAGCCAGCAGCAGCCAACCGCCATGGGGGATATTGGACAGCAAGGGCCATAGATAGTGTGCCCTTCATGATGGTGGCCATAGTGAGGGGTGTGGAGGGGCAGGAGGAACAGCGAGCGTGGCCATGGAAGGCCCGTGGTGGTATGCCCAACACAGGTGGTACCACACCCACATCACCTTCAAGCAGTACAGTGACATGGAGATCATGGCCAGTACCACCTGAACAGGGCCATTCTGAGGCAGCTCTGTGAGCTGTGTAGTGAGTAGACGGGCACCCACCAGATGGAGCCATGCCATGTCCATGGAGACGAAGGTGACAGCGTCATGTGCCTGCTCACCACAGGCACCTTCCAGAGACCAACAGGGGATACCACAGGCATAATCCAGTCAGCCACATCCCACCTCCTCACACAGTTCCTCAACGCTTGCTACCAAGTGCATTGGGTACATCCATTTCCCAGAACACAGGCAGAGTGTACAGCAACCATGCAGGACTTCCACAGGGTAGCACCTATGCCTGGTATGACTGAGGCCATTGACTGCACCCACGGGCATCCGATGCAACCTGGCCCCGAGGGGTGTATGCACATCAACAGGAAGGTGAGCCCAAGTGTCAACTGCCAGGTGGTGTGCGTGCCACAGGGTGCATAACCAATGTCTGACCACACACACCTGGGAGTGCACATGATGTACATTCATCTGGCACAGCTCTGCGCTGTGCCACAGGTTCAAATGTAGGACATCCCCACGGGCCACCTAGTGGGTGAGTATGGCATGGGCATGGGGTGATGGGCAGAGCATACCTTGAATGGGGAGGCAGGGTGTGCATGGTTGGTGTGCACCACAGACAGACAAGGGCACAACATAGAATAGCAGAGGGCTAACCATGTCATTATCTACACAGGGACAGCATCTATCAACTGCAGATCTGGCTGCTCACCCCCTACTGGTGCCCGCCATCACCAGCAGAGGAATGCTACAACGAGGCACACGCCAGCATGCACAACATCATCGAGTGAGTCTTTGACATGCAGAAAGCATGGTTATGTTGCCTAGACAGGGCAGGTGGTGCCCTACAGTACAGCCCCTCAAAAGCCTGTGGCCTACTCCAGGCCTGCTGCATACTGCACAACATGGCCATTGACCATGGGGTAGCTGTCGAGGCTGATGAGGGTGACAGTAGTGGGATGATGGAGGCAATGGGCCAGAGGGAGGTGGACAGCCACCCCTGGGTGGAGGGATCCCTGGCTGCAATAGCAGGTGAGACAACACTGGGACACCATTGCACAGGAGCACTATGGTGCACACAGGTAGGTGGTGTGATACACATGCATGGGCCACACAGACAGGTTCAGCACACATGCAGGGGCATGCACGGCATTGGGCATGCACACACAGAGGTGTGAAGCAGGGGTAGGGAGACAGGGCACACACCCACATACAACCTCACACAGCACCTCTCACATCCCCCACACACACACCCTCACACACAGGCATGGGTATGTGGCATGGATCAGATGCATCGCACCAGTGCACAGGTGCAACCAGTGCAAGACTGCCATCATCATGCCCATGCCACATGACTCAGCGGCCAGGCAAGCATGCACATTAAGCAGCGTGGTGGTGCGATACACAGGCACCACACCAGTGGTAGGCACACACACACACACACACACACACCCCGCCCATGTGCACACTGGGCAGCAGCTGCAGATCTCAGGTGGGGTGGCCTGCACATCAGGTCCACTGCACAGAACCATGGCCACCATGACCATGAGGGCAGCCATGTCTCAGCCATTCGGCAGCCACAGGCTGTGCAGCAGCCATGGGGGAGAGGTGCAACAGCCCCCAGAGGTTGAACTGTGGGACCACAACCGTGTCCGTGCAGGGGTGTCAAGGCGCCCAAACAGGCCAGCCCTGGGCGTGCCTGAGATGCTGACATCAGAGCTCAGCATTGACTGTGCTGGGGTACCCAATGCTGGGTACACAGGGTGGACAGCACACTGTGGGAGGGTCATCTGTGCCCGGCCATGCCCTGTGGCAGCCAGCAGCACAAAGCCATCAGAGATTGAGTGGCAATATGATCGAGGGATGCAGTCATGACCTCCTGCATGTACTGCATCTCCACCAGGATCTGCACAGTGCCCCTATCCTGCTGCTAGGCTAACTGGCACACCTCCACTGCAGTTCATGCACCCCAGTGGCGAGCAGCACCTGTTGCTGAATGGACGTCGCAGCAAACTGGTGTGCTCAGCTAGTGAGTCAGTGCCCTGGGGCTCTGGGCTGGATGCCAATCCCCATGTGGTGACTGGCCATGCTGCACAGCCCCCTCTCTGGTGGACACTGCACAGTGGGGTCTGCAGGGGGATTGGGTATGGCAGGTGCACTGGCGGCAGACCCTATGTCCAGCTGCCTGGTGGCACCCGTTCTGCTGCTGTCACCCATCGGTCCTCTGCACACCACCCAGCACCTGTGCAGCCGCACCGCCACCACAGGGCACATCCAGGGCAGTGTACATCGCTGCACCCAGAGGTGGAGGCAGCTGTTCCACCTCTGGCAGAGCGCTGGGCATGCTGCCTGTGTCAGTGGCCAGCAGGAGCATCTCACCCACAATGGTGGCCATGCTGTCCAAGATGAACATGGCATCATCATCGGTGTTGGACCCTGCCCCGATCTGTGTCTCTGTGCAGAGACACAAGGCTGGCATCCTGCAGGAACACATCCAGGTCCTTGTCCAACCCCAGGTCCAGGACATCCACCTGCACGGTGGTGGTGGAGCTGAAGCCTGTCAGGCCCTTGGATGCCTGTAGAGGTGGAAGGCTGGTCCTCTGGGGCTGGTCCAGCATCCACGGCTGCTGCCACTGCCAGCCCCCATCATCTGCACGGAGGCATGATGGTGCTACAAGAGAAAGAGAATTGTGTTAGTGATGCATTGCCCACATGTGCCCCCACACTGCCACTGCATGTGTCTTGCAGCATGGCATGCACGTGGGTATGTACACATGCACATGACATGCATGCGGCTGCATGCATGCCAGCATGGCTGTGTATGCACCTCCACACCCCCAGCTGTGTGTGGCTGACATACTTACTTATGCAGTGATGGATTGCCACCCATCTGGAATCTGCCACCAGGCACACCTCCACCATGCTGCAGCACTTGGTGGCTGCCACCAACTCCTCCTGCACTGTGAACAATGGTGCATCTGCAGGCCCCCTCCTGTGGCATTCCAGGATGCACGGATGGCTGCCACCTTCTTCTTGATGTGCTCTTGTCCATGCCCACCTTCTTCCTGCACTCCTGTGCTGACCGGCTGGTGGCTGCCTGCTGGTTGATGTATGCCACCACCCCTCTCAGGCCCCAGCCCTGGCCTGTGGTGTGCTCATGGCACCACTCAACATGGGCCCTGTCAAGTGTAGGTACTTGAACAGGGCCTCTGTCTCCACTTTTGTGAAATTGGTCCCATGCTTGCGTGCAGGCCCACACCTCACCCTCCTCACATTCCGACATGTCACTTCCTGTAGACATGGACAGCACAGTGTGTCAGTGGTAGTGACCACCCTGTTCCATCCTAATCCTGCTGTGCTGGCTGCTCCCAGTCAGCTGCAGCAGCATGTAGTGTGTCCCGAAAGGATGCCATACCGATCCATGACCTGTGCTTTTCGTGGGCGCTTATATGGGGCAACACATGCAAATGAGCTTTGGCGTATGGGTGATGACATGCTAATGCCTCAGTGTGCCACGCATTGGTTGATAAGCTCATTTGAATGTGGCATCTGAATATCGCATTCTGCTTTGTGTGCAATGAGATTGCTCTGGAGCAAGTCGTGCACTGTGCATGCATGCGAGGTGCACAGGCCCACAGTGTGCTTGCACCGAATGGTATCATGGTGTCAATCGTGCACTGTGCACTGACTGTGCAATGGAGGGCATGGTGCATGATGCGCCGCCTGCTATCGAGCACATGCACTGCACAGAGGCAGGTGACCCCTGACCCTGCTGTGACCAGCTGACCCCTGGTAACTCCCCTCACCCAGTGACCCCACCTAGCCATGCCCATGCTGTGCATCTCTGAGACTGCGTGATGGGTGGACACAGCGCATGTTCCTCACGATCGCGATCTGGCACATGTCGTGGCCACATGCACTTACTGATGCCATTTTGGTCACCGGGTTCGCTTCACAGCTTGGCGCAGTGATGGGTACCACGAGTATAGAATTGGACACAGGTCGAGCTGGTCAATCTGTTCACCTGTGTCCAGCCCACACCCCCAACCTTGGCCAGGTGCCCTGCAGCAGCCCAGGGTCACAGTGTGGCAGGGATTGCTGCCACTCTGCAGCAGAGGACCAGGGTGGCCAGGACAGGAGCAGTGCTGCTACAGGTATGGTAACCCAATGTGGAGGGACCCAGAGCACCTGAGGAGGCTTGAGGCACATGTCAGGTGTGGGGCTGTGCTACAGCCAGGTGAGTAGACCCATATTGCATGTATGCCCTGGTGCTGTACTGTGGTGTTGGCTAAGCTGCCTGGCATGCCCTGCAGAGCAGTACACTTCCATCATGCGCATCATGGGGTGGCATTGCGAGCCGCTGCTTGAGTGTGATGCAGTTGTGTGGGACATGTCGGGCAGGGGCTCACCCCTGCATAGGGTGGGGAGGTGGGCATCTGCTGTGGATGTTTATTGATGTGTACCTATCTCATGTTCTATTCCCAGGGCCTGAGAATTGCATGAGGGCACAAGGGCGGTAACAGTGGCAGCAGCAGGATGGTAGGCTGCAGCAGCCATGGAGGCAGTGCAGGGCGGCTCCAGCACCGATGGGGCCCACGAGGGCAGGTAGGCACTGTCATGGTCCTTCACAACATTACATGAGGAGTGGCGGGCGGCGTGCGAGCATGGCTGCTCGTGCTATCGCACCGTAGAAGCTATGTGTGTCACACTACGCGTGGTGATTGCCACTGTGGCGCATCCATTGGACACGTGTGTCAGCTGTTGGTGGGTGGTGTGCTTGGCTACCACTGATGTTGCTGTGGTGCTGCCGGTGCACTGTGCCATGTGACTGTCATTGCCACAGTTGGGTGGCCATTGTGCAATGGGGACCACCTCTGTGCACTGTCATGGTTTGCCGCGTTGCAGGCATTGGCCCAACCCCTATGGGTGGCCAGTTCGGCCTCCAGGGATGCGTGTTCCCACTGCCCATTGTGCGCTGTGGGTGGGCATGGTTCTTTGGACATTGCACTGATCACCTGTCCTGTCCCATGTCATAGGTGTCCAGTGAGGAAGACGGAGGCCCATCAACTGCAGGCTGCTCTGGCAGCTGATTCTTATAACATCTACCACAATGGAGGCTGTCCTGCAGGTTTGCCACCTGCTGCTCGAGGGAAAGGAGGCAGCAGGCACCAAGGGGGCAGGCTGTGGCTGCCAGTAGTTGGCCCCAGCATTCCCCTGTTTCCCTTGCTGTACCTCCCTTACAGTACCCCATCCCACTGTACAGTCCCTGTCTCCGTCCCCTTCCTCACTTTCCTACCCTTTCCCACCCCTTGTCGATGTAAATAGTTTGTTTTGCAATATATATTTTGTGACTTACCTGCCTGTGTCAGTGTCTGCTTTGCAGGTGGTGTGAGGAGCCATGCTGCAGTGGCCTAGTGCCTGTCTATGTGGTGTGCATGTGTCGGGCGCTGTTGTGCTTCTGTGGTTCACTGCTGAGTGCTGTGGCGTGTCCCATTGTGGTGGTGTCCCTCCTCAGTCGGTGGCTGTGCCTTGGGGTGCCCATGAGGCAGCTGTCAGGGTGTGTTGTGGGTGTGTGCATGCTGATGGAACACGGCCATGGTCTTTGGTCAGATACTGGCTCAGACACTGCATTGGGGCCCTGCTTAGCACTGTGTGGCCTGTCCCATGTGGTCTGTTGTGCTATGCGTCTCCCGCGTGTTCCATGCCTACTGTGTGCGCTGTCTATGTGCATGTGCGGGTATGTCTGTGTGCTTGGCTGCATGGTCCTGGGTGACCTGCTCTGGTCTGGGTGTGTGGGGGAGTATGGCCTGCAGCCTGTGGGGGCTCCTTGGTGGCCTCTGTTGGCCATTGGCACCTCCTGTTGCCTACTATCTGTGCCACTGTTGTGTTCTGGGGGTCTGGGTGCTTGTGTGCCTGCTGTGCCCTGATGGTGGTGGCCTCCTGTGGCCTGTCATTGTTATCCCCTGGCTCTGTCCCTGGTCTCTTCTCTGTGCCATGCCCCTCTGTGCTCTACTCCCACAGTTGTGCTGGAGCATCTTTCTGTGCCATGGTGCAACTGTGTTTGCCCCATGGAGCAAGCCTGGTTCGCCATGATTGCAATTGTGCCATATTCAGCTGGGTTGAGCTGGCGCAGTGTGGCCAGTGCAACCTCTGAATATGACTCCTGTTGCACCATGGCGCACTGGATTGTGCTGTGCCAGACTTGCGCCGCCTTGGTGCATTTCTGAATATCTGGGCTTTTGTTTACTTTAACATGTTGAAATTGTGTTTTAATCCAATGACTTTCTTTGGCAAACCACAGTGCAGTACAAATTTAAATTATCCTGGTGGTCTAGTGCAGTAGTTCTCACACACTGTCATAGTGAGCCTCCCCAAGCCCTGAAAAGATCTTGAGCCCCCCGCCACAAATATAGAAATAATTTTGGCCTCCCATAGTTAGAACAATTATTGTTCTTGCACAGTACACAAGGAATACAGTGACACTCCTTTGAATAGTTGAGTTTATTCTCATTTTATTAACCTTCTTATTCTCCATCTGTATAACCCCATCCCCATGCCAGCCTACTCACTCCACACTTCTGGGTTTTGGAGCCTATTTACTGTACTCCTTGTTGTAATACTCCATGAGTCAGATTAGTTTCTTTGTCAGTTTAACCTTGTTTTAAACACCTCCTCAGGGACCATGTCGCTTGTCCTGGTCTTGCTCCTAGTACCTCTCAACCTAGCCTTTGCATTGGTGGTTTTCTGCAGCTGGTATAATGGGTCAGTTATTACCTTGTACCTATTCATTTGTGTTATTTTGCATTTTGTTTTGCACAGTTTCCAAGAACTGCACTTCCTCCGCTCAGCTTTCCCCATGTCATACCAAGAAATAAGTGTATGTTGAGTGCGACTTTCCTGGTCACCCATTTTGTACATACATTCACATGCCATTATTCACTTTAGTTTGCTGCATCCTATCACACAAAGCATCCAAACCTGACATTTAAATATAGTACATTTTAAGGCTTGCTTGAGCCTCCCTGAAGAGGTTGGGGCCTCCCGAGGCTGGCTCACCATTTGAGAAACCCTGGTCTAGTGGTTATGGCGGATCCAGGATGTTACAATGGGGTGTGTTGGGTGATGTGCATACCTGATATGCACGCTTTTAACATTTGTATTAAACCTTTATATTGTCTGCTGTTATTCTTTTTATTACGCTTTTGACAGAACCTACAAATGTAATCCATAGTTTTGAATGTAGACATTTGTACAATCAATAAATCAGACTTCTTCAACAAAGTGAAATGCAGCAGCAGAAAGTAAGTTACATGGGGAGGGTGCAGCCACACCCTTCACCACCCCAGATCCACCACTTGTTTATGGCAAAGTTCTGTGTAGTCCAATGCCAGAGTTCATACTTTCTGAAGTCAAAAATATGCTTGTGTTGTCTTCTTTTCCATGGGAAATAATAATAATAATAAGAATTAGCATTTATATAGTGTTTTCATAACACACTGTATCCCAAAGTGCTTTACAAGCAATGTTAGACTGGTAGTGAAGTGACTGAACCTGTAGTGGCAGCCATTTCACACATTAATACCCACACACAGCCTTAAACAATTGCATGAACTGGTTTTATGGGAAAGGAATGTTGGCCAGGACAATGGGGACAGGTAGTGATCATGGTGCTGACAGACCCACATCTTATATCTCTCAGTGATCTGCTCATATTTCTCCCCTTCTGTCTTCCCCTTTCCTGAATATAGCAGTAGCTTGCAGGAGTGGCTTTCTCAGTCCCCTCTAGTATTCATTCTTCACCTTCTCCCCACACCAAAACTGGTGAGCTCCTTACCCTTCGGCATCATGAATGCAGGTAGTACAGTCCTCAGGTTTTTGACATATCAAAAATAAACAGCGATTTGTGAGGATCCAGTCAATCAGAGTACATCATGTGGTGTTCTGCGATGTCCTGCCGGGTCTCAATGAGTTGTAGAAGATTGGCCTTACTGATAGCAGAGGAAAGAGTGAGAGTCTGGGCTCAGCAATCAAGATTAAAATCACCCAGGCAAATAACCTCGTTGCTTTTTGACACTGAGGGAAATAAGGTTTATGATTTCCTGAGACCAAGCTTGCAGTGTTTGGGCGGATTATATATGCATAAGATATGTACTTTCTTGGCTCCACCAGGAGTAGGAGGAGTGAAGAACTTACAGTTATTTAGGGAGGTGTGAGTATAAGGGAGATATTGAGGTGAGGTTTATAATAGTGCCAGCCCTCCTCCCCTTTTGGAGGAAGGCGGTCAACCATAAGCAGGTGATACCCAGGAAGTGAGCAACTAAGATTAGAGACAGAGGGTTTCAACCATGTTTCAGATAGGGCAAGGATGTCAGGTTTATTGACATGCACCCATGCCTCAAGCTCAGTGAGATTGTGCAGGAGACTCCGGATATTAATGTGGCCAGAGAGATACCCAGAGTCTGAGGAAGTAGGTGAGCTGAGCAGGAATTTGAAGTTGAAGGAACTGAGGTACAGCCAGGATTGGGTTCAATGTCCCCAGAGAGTGTGAGTGATAACAGTATGATCCATAAAGTGGCCAGCATAATGGCATGGGAGGTAGCCTTAGGTGAGGTAATTTTCCTATGCAAGGCATGCCTTAGGGCTGACCCACCAAGTTTGAAACTGAGGAGCACTGGGAAATGGGCTGCTGATGCCTCTGCTAGCATGTTAGAGTAGTAAAAATCTGAGGAATGAGCATCAGAGCGGAGCACGAAGTCCTGGCAAAGAGGGATAATGCATTTATGCCCAGTAGTGCAAGTAGTGCACATGGTAGAAGACACATGGTCAGTCTACTCATCCTAAGCTTGTGCCAGATCACGCTGCTATAGGTCAGGAGTGCAGGAAGTAATTGCAAAGGGGAGCCCCAAGCAGACATGAAGTGTGTGGAAATTAACAGAGGTGGGTAGGCAGGAGGGAGGTAAGATGTCAGGATAGGAGGTTTGGACAGTCAGAGAGACGGTGACAGAGCTAAGAGATAGGAAGCAGTATAGAGAGACAGGAGTTGGAGACAGCATAGAGAAAGCAGTTGCACTAAACAGAGTTTGGGAGAACATGATTTGATGAAACAGCACCATCTGGAGGTGGAAAAATATAAACTGCAGGTAGAATTCTGGGAGATAGGTTTTAGCGACCTACCAGTGAACAAAACACGTGACACATTCGCCCTATTTAAGTAAACCCAGCTAAGGGTGGGAGGTATTGGGGACCGGGAGTAAAGCAACAACCAATGCAGCACAGCAGTTCCCGCTCAGTTCTCAGCAGCCCGAGAATTTCTGATCAGAGCAGCCCTTACTTTAATGTTGCTTAACCCCAAGTTCTATTAATTTTAGTACTGCAAATCCAGCCCCAGTCAGTTGTTGTAAGTTAGACAGAGCCCCAAAATTTTGTACAATTCAAAGGAGCCCTGAGTAAAGCAGAAATGCGAAGCCAGCCCTGAGTTAGACTAATCTAGGCAGTCCCAGTTTCTCTGGGAATTACAGAGCAGCCCCTAAGGAGCACGCCTGTCCCAATGCAGTGGAACTGGGAGCAGGTACACAAAAGACTGCCCTAACTGGAGGGTTGTGGAGCTGCTGTGCAAGCTGGTTCCGATTTGAAAGAAAACTGCCCCGAGGGACAGGTCCAGCAGTCTGGTTCCAGTAAAAGCAGATAATCGCTGTAAAGCTGCACAAATGCACCCGGAGTTCAACAAAGAATAGTTGAGTGCCAACAGAACACTCAGTAGTGATGCTTGTTCAGGAGCTTAGTCAGCGGTAGTACATGAAATGTTAGGCGTATAGGAAAAAAGGCGCCAAATTTGAAATTCGGCAGCAGGTCCGCATCTTAATTCAGTGGGCGGTCTCCCACGCAGTCTCGGGGCAGGATGCCCAGAGGCAGAGATTAGGAGCTGTGGAAATAAATAGGGAGGGGTGAGTAGAAAACAAGGAACAATGGGAGGTACCTAGGAGGAACAAGTTAAGTGGCATCAGGTAACAGAGACAGAGGCAGTCCAGGAGGAGGAGGAGGGAGGGTAAGTGGAAGGATCTTATAGCAGTGGAGAAGCAGGTTAAGTAGTGGGAAGGCAAGCAGGATTGCAGGTCAAGAGCAGACTGGGAAAATTAATTTAGATAGAGGAGAGAAGAGAGATTTAAGAAGGGCAAAGGTTCACAGCACATAAATGAAAGGAACATTAAGAAAAGACATATCCTATTTCAACAACATGGTACAGCAGTTTGTAATGAGGGTTCCACACAACTAAAAATTATTACTACTTTACAGTTTGTAAAGAGGGTTCCACTTAAATTTAAAATTATTACTACTACATCGAGTGCAGACATGAAATTACACAATGTTACCAGGGAGTAAAGCAGCAACCAATGCAGCACAGCAGCTCCCTGCTCAGTTCTCAGCAACCCTGAGAATTTCTGATCAGAGCAGCACTTACTTTAATGTTGCTTAACCCCAAGTTCTATTAATTTTAGTACTGCAAATCCAGCCCCAAGTCAGTTGTTGTAGTTAGACAAAGCCCCAAAATTTTGTACAATTCAAAGGAGCCCTGAGTAAAGCAGAAATGCAAACCAGTCCCGAAGTTAGACTAATCTAGGCGGTCCCAAGTTTCTCTGGGAATTACAGAGCCCCCGAGGAGCACGTCCATCCCAGTGCAGTGGAGCTGGGAGCAGGTACACAAAAGGCTGCCCTAACTGGAGGGTTGTGGAGCTGCTGTGTGAGCTGGTTTCATTTTAAAGAA
Organism: Neoceratodus forsteri; assembly: GCA_016271365.2. Taxonomy (NCBI): domain Eukaryota; kingdom Metazoa; phylum Chordata; order Ceratodontiformes; family Ceratodontidae; genus Neoceratodus; species Neoceratodus forsteri. The sequence continues at coordinate 271,378,885 of CM057452.1, read as the reverse complement.
AACTGCTGTGAGGGACAGGTCCAGCAGTCTGGTTCCAGTAAAGACAGATGATCACTTTAAAACTGCACAAAATGCACCTGGAGTTCAACAAAGAATAGCTGAGTGCCAACAGAACACCCAGTAGTGACGCTGTCTCAGGAGATTAGTCAGCTAGTAGTATATGAAATGTTAGGCAGAGTAGGAAAAAGGCACAGAATTTGAAATTCGATGGTAGCAGGTCCGCATTTTAATTCAGCAGGCAGTCTTCATGCAGCTCTGGGGCAGGATGCCCAGAGGCAGAGGATAGGAGCATAATTCAGCAAGCGGTCTCCATGCAGCCCAGGGCAGGATGCCCAGAGGCAGAGGTTGGGAAGCTTAATTCAGTGGGCGGTCTCCACACAGCTCTGGGCAGGATGCGCTATTAACCACATGTGCACATCGTTATGCATGTCATTTAATAGTGCCCAATCACAGGTGGCTTAGATCATATATGGGTAGGGAAAGCCTATTTTTCCCCTTGTGCCCTGCTGCTATCAGCCTGGCTTACCAGAAGATCACATATTATTAATATGTAAAACAACACAGGAGACTGTGCTAACTGCATTCAAGATGTGGAAGGGTAGTGAGCTCACCAGTTTTGATGTGGGGAGCAGGGTGAGAAGAATGAATGCCAGAGAGAGGACTCAAGAGGCCATTCCAGCAGGGTCAGCTATATTCAGGTTAGTATAGGAAGGGGAAGTTGAGCAGATCACATTGAGATCTGAGATGTGGGGCTGCCAGCACTATGATCACTACCTGACTGTGGATGAGGAAGCCAGCGATGACAAATACTCAAGGGCAGGTTGCAACTAAACTGTTACTTGAATTCAGTGTAGGAGATTACCCTTGGGTGGGGCGGGTGTTGACGTTTGTTAGGACAATATCGAGGGAACTTGTACAGTATATCAATCAATCAATCAGTCAATCAATCAAACTTTATTTAACCAGACATCAACACCATTGAGCATGCTTATTTTCAAAGTGGTCCTGGACAAAAAAAAATACAATACATAGACACAATTGCAGAGACTTGGAAGCAAACAACATAATACAGGTAAAGTAAAGTAAAGGTAAATGCAGCATCAGTGGCTCAGTAGGCACACTTGCTCTGAGGCTGGGAGATCAGAGGGCTGTGGGTTCAGTTCCCACATCTGGCACTTGGGTAATATCCTAGTTCCTACACTGTAGTGCAGCATGAGAGGCATTTCTGAGGTGCTGTCTTTGGATGAGACGTTAAACTGAGGTCCCATCTGCCTGGATTGGTGGTAGTTCAGGTGGATGTTAAAGATCCCATGGCACTTATTGAAAAGAGTAGGGAATTTCCGTGTGTCCTGGCCAAATTTCCCTATTCACTAAAAAATTCCACCAACAGCTTAATCTGGTTCAAGGTCAGTTGGCATTCATCTGTGTCCCTCTCCGGTCGTGCCTGAAAATAGGCAGGATTTGTCTAGTGCACTTACCCGGTCAACAAAAACTAATAAAATAATAATAAATAAATAAAGGTCAATACAGACCAACTTAAGTTTAACATAGGGTCACACAGGTACAATTCATAATGAGGTCTCATAGGAGAAAGGAGATGATAAACACGGCTAACTTTACTAAATGGAGGCTAGTACCTTCATGAAGATATCATGGAGAGGAAGAAGGAACATTAGTGCACTAGGGAGGAGGGAGCGGATGCAAGGATGGAGGAGAAAAGCTAGAAGTGCTGGGTTTCCCGTGGAGAGGGTGTGAGTTGAGTGACATTCTGTTACATTAGAAACATGGAGGAGCCAGAAGCTGAGGACTCAAGGATGCCTAAAGCAGCTGCAGGTTTCTCAGATATTCAGATATCAGAGCTTTGAAAGTGAATAGACTTGGGAGTGAGGAGAACTGTAGTGAGCTTTTGCATAGTGTTCCATAGAGATGGGAGTGAAAAGTTGATTGCGAACGTGCCATAGGTAGTATTCACTCTAGGTATCTGGAAACAAAGTGTGGTGTAATGTCTCAGGCCTATAGAAACCATTAGCATGCTTGAAAAAACTTGAGATGTATGTGGGAAGTTTGTCGAAAGTGCTGTAAAGAGCCAAAGGAGAGCATTTCTTTTCTCCTTGTTGAGAGTGAGGGCCATCCGGACTTTTGGCACAGAAGGCAGTGGTGAGTGTGAAAAAGCAGGTTAAAGATGAATCTTAAGGCTCGGTGATACAGAGTGTCAAGTTTATTTAATGCTGATAAGGGCAGTGATTGTAGAGGAAGTCGGGTATAGCGAGTATGGGTAGGGATGTGGATTGTACTAGTCTCTTTCTAGCTTCTATGGTAAGCAGGTGTTTAATATGGTAGAATAAGCCTAGCGTGTCTTAGCTTTTTCAAGACTTCATTTAAATGGCAGAAAGTTAAACTCGATTCAGAGGAAATGTGAGGAAGAGGAAGAATTTCTTCACAGAACGGTGGTGGATAAGTGGAACACCCTGCCTGAGGAAGTGGTGGGAGCTGAAATAATCACAGGATTTAAGAATGCATGGATAGACATAAAGGAATTCTGGAGGTCAGGGGTAAGGGAAACAGAGTTCTAGGAAAACATAAACTGAAGTTACAAACTCAAATGGGCAGACTAGGTGGGTCATAGGCCCTTATCTGCTGAACACTGTCTATGTATCTATGTATCAGACAGGTTAAATAGGAAATCATCTGTTTTATTAAGTGTGTTTTAAGGTGTCATTACAACACTTTCTGCATTTATAATAATTGTTTTGTATCTACAGTGAAACTAGTGAATTATCACTTTTACATTTCAAACTGTTAGTAAAATAATCCAATAGAATTCTAGCATTGTTATGGTAGAAAAGCCTATTCCATCCAAAGTATTTCAATAAGAAACTGCTATACTTTTAACTTCATCAAAAAGTAAAATATTCTTTAATAATGCATTTCAGGTTATGCATGTTTAGCAGTGTTGTCCATCTATGTGTTTTGCAATTCATAAGCAAGTAATTGTGTCCTATTGTTTTTCTTTTCAAGTCATATCTGGATAGAAAGAGCACAATATTTTCAGAATCATAACACATGCTCAGATTATTTTACTGTCTTTGTCCAGGAAAGGCACACTGAGCTACAACTTGTTCCTGGGTGTGTTTTGGGAGCACAGGGAGGTTAGTGACTTGCTCTGGTCACACAATATACAAGTAGAGCATGTTGGAATCAAAACCATTCTGCTGGATGAACAAAGCTTGTTCACATCTCTTTGCTTTAACCTCTAGGCTGTACTGCCAGTTGATAATCAAAAGCTGCACATTTCAAGGCTGGCCCCATGGATGCCAGGACAGCAGGTATGTAGCCACATTTGCATCTTGTAGACCTGAGTTCACACCAGAAATTGTAAGAGAAAAGGCTGTAAGAGAGGCAATGGAAAAGACAGAAATTGGCACTGTGGCAGCCCCAGAAATCTGTACTGACATGAACACAGCCAGGGTTTAGAAATCTGATATGGGGCCCCAATACCTGTTGGCACCACAGAGCAAACTTTGAGATGTGTAGTTTTAATGATCAGCTAACAGTATAGCCTAGAAGTTAAAGCAATCCTAAGGATGGATTATTTTTTCTAACAGTTTGAAATGTATAGGTGATAACTCACTAGTTTCAATGCACAAAACAATTATTATAAATGAGAAAGTGTAATAACACCTTAAAACACGCTTAATAAAACAGGTGATTTCTTATTTAACCTGTTGGATTCTCTACTGTGAAAGCAGGGCCAAGAACTCGTGACATCATTGCCTGTCAGGAGCCTAAAACACATGGCTGCCTCCAGCCAATAATTACAGGCTGATTTACATATGAATAACTCTGGACTGTAATGACACACAGATAAACACAATGGCTAACTCAAATTAGCTTTTTATGGGCTCTCAGGCATTAAGAAATCCTGAAGATGACAGTTCCCTTTGAAATCTTCAAGAAAGAGTATGTGTATTTGTTAGAGAGAGAAGGCAAGGGAAAGCAATATGGGGATATAAAGCAAAAAATCCAGGTGAGTCAAGTGCCAAACAGAAAGGTAGAACTCTCAAAGTTAAGCCAAACAAAGACAAAAATTAGAATATGAATAGAGGACCTGGAAACTTCAACAGAAGAGAGATATTTAAAAGAAAATGACATTAACAAGTGCATCCGATTAGCAACACTATGTCTCAAAGGAATACCAAATATGAGAAATTAGACACCACAGGCATTAAAAGTTATGTCTTACAATTTATGTAAAGTGCAGTAGGGAATACATTTAGATGGCTAGATATTTTGACTGCCTACAGATACAAAAATAAGGAGCCTCACAGGTATCATCTGCATCAAACTGTGCAACCATGACATAAAGAGAAAGCACCTGAAGGTAATCAAGATTTTATTCCAGTGGGAGTTAAATTGGACAATACAGTAGAAACACTAATAAAAGGCATAAAATACAGGAGCACAACAACACAAGGAAGCTGAAAGGGAAAGGAAAGGAATACATAGTTAAAAAAAAAAGCAAATAAGACAAAGGTGCAAAAAGTCACACTAAAAATCAAACAAATAACAGAGTAGGTGAAACCTGTAGACACCATTCCATCCCTTGAGAAGGACTATAACTTTGTACTATGGAAGGCACACAAGGAGATCAGAGGAAGAAAACAGAAAGGCCTTTTGATTAACAGCAGCACAGTGCTATTAGAGACAGAGTCCGTGCAGAGAAACTAAGACACTAACAGAAGATGACCTGATAACAGAATATGAAGATGACATAAAAAACAGTGGTGACAGATTGACCAATAACTACAGACAGGAAAGAAAGCAAAATCATGACCTGGAATCATGCTGAATAGGTGACAACAAGTGTGACAATTTAGCATGGGTAAATGGAATGAGTTCACACAATATAATTCTGCAATAAATGTATTAAATGGAAATAATTTTATTTTGCAGGCTATGCCAGCATTGAAAGAGCTGCTAGTAGAGATTAGACAAAGGAAAAGGGTATATCCTTAGTATCAATTGTCACTTTAAGGAAGCTAACATGTCTGATACAAGAGAGCTATACTTTTCATGTATATATGTTATTAATTTGGCAATACATAGTTTATTGTAATGAGTACACATACCACCTGCAAGTTTCTCTCAAACTAACTCTCACCCTTTAGAATATCCAAATGAAACATTACAGAGTATTATGACTTTCCAGGAACAATGCTGCTTATAGCTGAAATTTTAATATCACAATTGGGGCTACACAAGAAGTTTATGAGAACTGACATTTGGATGATGTCCTTAATAGCCCACTAAGAAACTCTATGGATGGAAAGTGAGTAATTATGGTCAAATGTATGTTCATCCTGGCAGATAGTTTTTGATAGTAATAAATGGATGAGCAGCAGATGCCAGAGGTGAACACATTTCTCCCTACACCTACAGGTGGTCAATTATTAAACTTATGTGCAATACTTGTTTATAATTTTAATACAGTCTTTAGTCTAGTGGTTAGAGAGATGGATAATTATTCCTTATTATTACTATGAGAAATTAAAGCAATACAGTATATAGAATTATCATAACCAAGGAAATCAGGCACTGGCACAAAATCACATGTCTATTTATAACAGGAAAAAATAAAGCGCCCTCAATATATGGAGAATTTGTTAAACATTTTATGTAACAATCTTTGAAAATGAGACCTTACCATTTGTAGTACAGAAGGAAATGGGAAATGTTTGCATGAAAGAGGAACTCATGCATAATTATGAGAAACTCATTGCATGTTTGTTAAATGAAACGAACTCCAAAACAAGATAGCTGAGACAAGGTACAAATAACCAGTTGAATAAATGATTTGACAATTAGTGCCAGAAAATGAGAGATTTGGTTTATAGGGCAGGAAAAGGAACACAGAAAGATACTAATAATACATTTTAACAGAGCACTTATCACATTTAGAAAGGAATACAAAGAGATGTTAAAGCAGAAAAAGGAATACAATAAGAATGTATGGGCTCAGTTACAAGAATCCATTTATGAGAAATACAATGCATATCTGGGGAGTCAGTAGCAGTAGGAACAAATAGAGAAAGAAATACCATCTCAGTAATAGACAGCTCAAAGTGGGAAAGTTCCTTGCAGCAAAATATAGTATTTATTTATTTACTTATTTATTGCCATTGTTTCACCAGGAAAGGCACACTGAGCAACAAGATGCTAGTCTCCGTGTGACCGGCGGGGGTACATATGGATATGATAATATCAGGTTATCAAGTGAACAGTTAACAGAAGCAAATAAAAAGCAGCATAAGGATACACAATTGCATGAATATACAAGCAGCCATATTGAATGCTTAGGATATTATAGTATCAAATAACAATTTTGTGACAAGAAGCAGCAGACAAGGTAAATTAGCACAGTAGTAACAGCTGTAAACAACAGAGGACATATATCACAGTTATACAGTTATACACAGTGCATAGGGCAAAATAGGCCCAGGGACATACGGTGAAGCTGTGTTATATGCCAGATACTTTAGCAAAGGCTAAGGCCGCTGGTCAGGCATTGGGGGAGGGATAGGGGGCATGGCAGGTTCAGGGACAGGAGCAATTGTAGTAAGGAAGTTTGCTAGGGTGGTGACAGAGAGTAGGAAGAGGAGGAGTGCTGAATTTATGTGGGGAGGCATTCCAGAGCTTAGGTAGTTGGTGAGAAGGCAGCTTGACTGCAGAGGTCTTCCACCTAGGGACTGAAAGTTGGCGGAGTCACTGGATCTAAGATGATGGGAGGGGTGGGGCATCTGTGAGCACAGTGGCAAGGTAGGAGGGACGGACCCGAGCCATAGGTTGGAGACAAATTTAGCACAGTGAGAGATGCGCGGTTTTCAAGAGATGGTAGTGCCAAGGCTCAGTAGAGGTTGCAGTGGAGGAGAGGCATCAAGAGCTAGTGGCAGAAGGCATTATAGAGTGTGTCCGGGTTAAATAGGGTGGACTTAGGGGCTGCACTGTATACAATGCGCAGTAGTTGATGGAGGGCAGTATCATCATCAGGATCAGTTCACATTGGACCTCAGGGAGGGAGGCTGCTGCAGTTCCTATACAGTGCACTGAGCATGGGGCATATTTTGTTTTGAGATAGCATCGATGTGGTCAGAGAAGGAGATGGCTGCAGAGCCAGACCCCCAAGTAATGGAACGAGGAGACATTTGTAAGTTTTTGGCCATCCAGGGTGGCAAAGTTGGGAAGGGAGGGCAGTCTGGCTAGGCGTTGTCATGTGCCAAGGTCATAGTGACAGTTTTTTTTTGCATTTAGGAGAGCTGGAGTGATCTAAACCATTGCTGTACCTTGTTGAAGTCAGCTTAGAGGTTTAATTGTACCACATCAGAGGTGGAGCCCAAGTAGTAGAGTATAGTATCATCTGCATGCATGCAGATTGAGGAGGAGAGATGAGTGGCAGGTCATTTAGGAAAATAGAGAATAGAATGGGACCAAGAACCGATCTCTGTGGGACACCGGTAGTTAAAGAAAGGGGTGAAGATCGCATTTGAGACTCTAATGGACTGAGTTCTATCAGAGAGGTATGATCTGAACCAGTTTGTGGCTGCGACTGAGAGGCCTGATTTAGCGGACTCGAAAGCAATACTGGGTGGGAGACGGTGTCAAGGCTTTTGCAAGGTCGACAAAAACAGCTGAGGTGATCAGTCCACTATCCATGCCTGTCAGATAATGTCTGTAAGCCTTATCAGGAGGAGGTGGTGGAGTGTCCTTCCTGAAGCCAGACTGGAATGGTGTGAATAATTTGGAGTCAGTGAGAAAGGAGGTAGGTTGGTGAGCACAAGGTGTTTTTGTAGTTTTGCTAGGGCTGGGAGGAGGAGATAGGATGAGAAGTTAAAGGGGAGGTAGGAGCACCTCCTTTGGCAGAGGAATGACAATGGTGTGCTTCCATGCATGGGGGATGGCAGCAGCAAAGGATTGGTTTAGGAGTTTGGCAGCGGAGTTGCTATAGCAGGGGTGGAGAGGTATAGAAGTTTGGGTCTAGTCCAAACCTTGCCTTTGAAGGGTTGAGAGAAAGTAATGCATCTAGGACCTCAGTTGCAGAGATGTCTTTGAAGGAAAAGGAGCGAGGCCTAGTCTGGCCTTTATGTCTGTATGTGGTGCGAGAGGTAGTGTTGGGCAGGGAAAGAGGAGGGTGGCAGCACAAGTGGAGAAGTACAATATTGAACCCAGTGGTGACTGCTGTGGGCTCTGATAGGAGAGAGTTATTAACATTTAGCATTGGAGTGGGATTGGCAGCCAGTGGGGTGAAAAGGGAATGAATGACTTCCAGAATTTTGAGGGTTTATTTAGGTTTGACTGAGGGATCTGCTGAACTACTCTGCTTTTTGCAAGGTGAGTGGCTCTGGTGCACTTGTTACAGAGCATGCGGTATGTGGAGAGGTGTTGTGGGAGGCGTGAGGATTTATGCATTTTCCAGGCTTTGTCCCATACGATTTGATACCAATCAGTTCTTGGGTGATCAAGGTGAATTGGTTTTCCTCTACTCTTGTATGGCGCGGTGGGGCGTGTGTGTTCAGACACTGAGGAATGTGTTTTTAAAGTGTAGGAAGGCATCATTAATGGAGATTATAGGAGGGCCAGGGCCCAGTTTGCTAGCGCAAGGTCATCTAATACAGGGGCTAGATTGAGGGATTTATAGGAGCGTTGGTCTACAAATTTAATTGGATTTTGGGTGGTGGATTTTATGCACTAAGAAGGTTACGTGGTGGTCGCTGAGGGAGTCAGGAAGAATATCGGTTGTTTGACCAAGTGGGGTGTGTGGTAGGGACCAGTCAATGAGTGAGTGGCTACCAGACTTTAGGTTAAGAGGGGTGGGCTCAGTAATGATTTGTGAGAGGTTTAGGGTGGAAATTTCAGTCCTGGTTTTGTTGAGGGCAGGAGCTAGCCAATTGTGGTTAAGATCACCCATAATGTAGAGTTCCCTGTCGTGGTTAGGCAGGAGATTAGCTTGAGAAGGTCGGGTCGGTGACAGCAGAAGCTGATGTACCAGGGTCACAGTATATCCCAGCAATGTAGATTGGTAGCTAGAAGGGAAGGACAAGCTGGAATTAGTATTACTTCAAAGACTTTTGGTTTGGACTTGGTCAGACCACTGAATAGTGCAAGTCTGAGTTTACGTGGATGGCTATTCCACTGCCTTTAGAGGCTTTATCCTGGTGGGCCATAGTGTAGCCTGAGAGATAGCGACAGAGAGTCGCTGATGTTTTTGTAGAGCCAGGCTCGGACAGGGTGAGGATATCTGGAGTGTAGTGGATGGCAAGAACCTGAAGGGAGTCAAGCTTGTGGACAAGACTTCTTATATTTAGGTGCAGGAGGTGCAGGCCACATGGGAGAAGGTCCCCAGAGTGAGGTGAAGAAGAGGCCATGTTGGAGAGGGGCATGGGAGGAACACTGGGGCCAGGGTTGGGTGGATGTCACCTGCTGCAAGGAGCAGGGGAGTGACAGTTAGGTAGTGAGCGAATAGCTGTATATGACTGACTGTGAGCAGACATCTCTTAGATTGATGGCATGTAGAGCTGAGCATAGGGGAATAAGTTGAAAAATGACCCAGGGAGCAATGGGTTGAAAAGAAATGGGCTGGGATGTGTGGCAGACTGTGTCCATGCTTGGGTGAAAGGGGAGGTGGACGCTGGCTGAGGTGGAAGAGCTCAACAAGGTTTGCAGGATTTGGGAGGGGGTATGGAGAGGTGGGTGGTATGTTGTAAAGGAAGGGAGGGAGGGAGGGGGAGAAGAGAATAGGGATGAGCAGGGTCAGGTGGCCTGGTAGGAGGATCATGGCGGGATCAGGTGCTAGGAGGACCCTACTGTTGTGGTTACTTAGCGGGAAGGTAGGTGCTGTAGTTACTTAGTGGAGAAGGTGGAGGGCTGGGATGTGGGAGCAGGGAAATGATAGGGACCTGTAAGGATTAGGAACCAATGGGGAAGCAGAGGGAAGGAGGATTTAGGTAACCAATGAGGAAGCGAGCAGTGCGTGAGGGGACAGCAATGAGGGAGTGAGTGCTGCTAGGCTTACTAACCAATGATGGAGCGAGAGGAATATAAACATAGATACTTGTAAAAATATAGAATCTCCAGATATACTGCTTTATAAAGAGCTCAGGTTTAACATCAGGAACATGCTAACAATGAGGAAATGCTTTTAATAACTGATCAAGAAGTTATATCATCTATCAATGGTTCAAACCAGCAAAGCAATCTGGAAATTATTGAACCTTTAGAAGTATTTTTGCAACCCCAGAACTCAGTCTAATTCCTATATTCAAAAATATTATTAGTACCTTAACATTACCAGTAGGTTCAGTGAAGGAATCATATTTCCACTTTTAAAAGCAGAGACTCTAATGATTCCCAAAACTATAGACTCATAACAGCACTGTGCGTGGACTAAAGATCCCTCTCATATTATTTTATCCAGATTTGAGTAATGTGTAGAAACTCAGGACATTTTTGAGAGTACCAGTTTGGCTTCAGAAAAGGAAAGGGGCAATCAGTCATATATTTATGCTGTTGTTCATAATGAATAAAATCTGTTGCTGAAAAAAGCAAAAACTGTATCTGTCATTTTAGACATTCACAGCATCATAAAAGGAAAAATATAGAATATGCTAGTTAAATTAAAAGTAAACAATCATCTTTTAAAAAATGCTTACATTATTACACTCTAATAACATAGCTCATGTTAGAATTAACAGATGGAAAATGATCAGTGGAAATAAAAATAAGAGAAGGAGTCATTGATTCATTAATTGAGGTTATGGCAGAGTAGATACTCTGCCCCACTGATTGGGAATAGATGTATACAAATGCTATGCAATGCTGATGAGATAACATTAATTTCCCAAACACCACAGGGCTTGAAGAGGGCTCTACTACTGATAATAGATCATCTTACAAAGTTAAACCTAAAATAAATGTCAGAAAAGCTAATTAATGGCTCTTGGGAAAACAAACTAAAAGCAAGGCTGCATGATAGATATGTTCCATGTATTATGAATTTATCTATAAATACAAATACCTGGGAGTTTTATTGGAATATCATGGAGTTGGGGCCCCCATATGGAGGGAAACAAAGAGGAAAGCCATGTAATCTAATAAGGATGTAATAAGATTTGGAAGACAATCTGCAGCAAATCCTTTAACCCATGAAAGAAAAACATTTGACATTGAAGTTAACGACATGGGGTCCATAATGTGAAGACATTATGCCGCATGGCAAATTGCACTGAAAATACAGAGCGATTTCGCCATGAGGCATAAGTCTTTTTGTGTGGGCTCCACCCTCACACCTCCTGTTCTGGGGAGGTCACTGACCCCCACTAAAGAGTCTCAACTCTGGGGTTAACTTGGGAGCGACCAAAGCCCCCAAAACAAAAGTCTCTGGGACCGGAGTCAAACCCGGTCGCAGACACAGCACCTGGGTTCCTGCTGCTGTGGCTCAGTCCAGTGAGCCATGGCAGCTGCTCAGTGGAACCCAGTCCCAGCAGAGGTCTTATCCTTTGCCTGAGAAGTGTGACTGGTGCAATACAGTGTATAGCAGTATACACGGTATTGCACCATTCGCTTCTGCCTACAGCACTATCCCGGTTAGCCATAATGGTATGCTATTAAGTGCGACATTATGACCCGGTAGGGAAACTTAACAGCCAGATCATGTATGGCAGTGCAATTTGGGGTATTATTTGCAAAATGGGGATATAAAGAAACTGGAGGTGGTACAAAATTTATTCATAAGAAACATTTTATTATTACCTTATGGTGGTAATGTTGGGAGACTTTAATCTGCCTAATGTGGACTGGGCTATACCGTCACATCTTGTGCCAGAAGTCAAGAGATACTAAATGCGGTACAGGGAGGGTTCATGACCCAGTGTGTTACTGAACCCATCAGAGTGGGCTCAGTCTCTGACTTAGTGCTCACCAGTGAGGAGCACATAAGAAGATAGAGGTCAAGGAACCTCTGGGTAAACGATCACAGTACAGTGGTTCAGGTTGACATGGGCAGGATAACATCCCCACTAAGACCAAAACATTGGATTTCAGGATGACTAATTTCAAGATGATGGGAGAAGTGCTAAGGTCACACCTGGTGGGCATTAGAGAGGACATGGGCGAAACCAAGCAAGGACAGATTGAAGATATAGCCACTGGGGAGGCAATATAAGTGGCACCAAGACAGAGGAGCTTAGGTTCCATGCTATCGTGGCCAGCACTGGAGTAGAGGGAGAGACCAGAGAGCAGTCTCTGCACCTCTTGTGCCATCACAACCTTGAAGTAGAATAACGGTGGGAGTAGGGGCGCTGTGAAGCAGGGACTTGGACATGACTATTTATTTATTTATTTATTTATTTATTTTTTGTTGACCGGCAAGTGCACTAGACAAATCCTGCCTATTTTCAGGCACGACCTATGGGAAGGGATACAGATGAATCAACTGATCTTGAACCAGATTAAGCTGTTGGTGGTATTTTAGTGAATGAGGAATTGGCCAGGACACCAGGAAATTCCCTACTGACTGCTTCCTGTGAGCAGGGGGACCCATTTTCTGGGGACCAAGATGGCGGAGGAGGAGGAGTGTCTTGGTAGGAGAGATAGCCTGCCTCCACTATTATTATGTTAGAGGCTGCAGCCGTGTTTCGCTGAATTTATTTCAGAATTTAAGCTCTCGAAGGAGAATCTTCAGGGAGCTTACTAAGGAATTTACTGAAGAACTACAGCCAGAGGTATTGCCTGTAATGGCATCTGCAGATATTGAGGAAGAGAGTGGCTCTGAGCACAAGATTACAACTGGGTTGTGAATTCCTTTATTTGCTGCAGCAGGATTTGAACCTGAACCTGCGATTTGGTAATGGCAATACAAGGAAGGATGAAAAATGGTGGAAACAAGGCAACCAGAGGTGGTCATGGAGCAAGAAGAAGAAGGGAAGAGATTGGGAGAGTCTGTGAGCTGGCGGCTGTCCAATGGAACTGTGCCCCGGTGAAAGGCGCCAAATTCAAACAGGTACTTTTATTTTCCCAACATCGAGAATTTGCCTGTTCTAGCTCCAGAAATGACTGTAAAGTTGTCCAAACAGGTAGAATTGCCTGTCATCTTGCAGCCAAGCTCGCTTTTCCAAAATTAACACTGCTACTGTTTCGGTGTAAAACGGAGCTCAGATCTCGGCTTTAATGACAGAAAATAGGCTATGAACGAATCGAGCTCTGAAGCGCCTGCTGCAATATAGTCGGGAGGATTTAAAAGAAGAAAAGTCTGGGATGCCTGAAAGCCTCAAAAAACTGTAGCCTGTCTTTTCAGCCTGCACAAAGGAAGGAGGAACAGGACATTATTTCAACTAATGCTGAAAAGAGCTGTACCACTTTGCCTATGGATTTTACTGACTTTGCTGTCCCTATGGATAAAATAAAAGGTCTTGTGTTGAATAATAATATGAAGCAGAGGGATGCAGTAGAGGCAACAAAAATGTGGTTTATCAGTCTAATGTAGGTTCTCAATTAGGGGTTACAGAATTTTCTTTTCTGAGGGCACACAAGGAAAATGTAATTCCCATGCCAAATGCATTAGGTTTAGGTAATAAAGCAGCCGCTTATTATAAATAATGAGGGGCAAAAAGATTGACGCCAGAAAAGCTCTAAGTGGGGCAGGTTGGTCTCTGTTGGAATCAGGTGGATGGATTCCTGACCCCACTTGGAGCCCGAAGTTATCCTTTTCTCAGGATTCTCCTGAGGCTCCAAAGGTGCAACTGCAGGAAAATGTTTCAGGTACAGATAAGAAGGTAGAGGAGTGTATGTTTTAGGTACTGCAGGTAACCTGAATAACTTGAGTGATTCAGCTGAGGCTGCTGTGTCTCATAAGGCCTTACCTAAACCTGCAGTGGAATTGTTAGTACCCCCAAAAGGAACCAGATAAAAGCCTTGCTGTCGGAGCTTTTTCCAATGCACAAAGAGAAGCTGCTCCAAGGAGGAATGCAGTGCGGCTACGGTATAAAGGGGATTGAAGTCAGACCCGACAGACATTACGTAGGGAAAGTTTTACTGAAAGATTCTTTGCATTTTCTCCTAAGGATGTTTATGCATTTATACATTTCGGTGAAGATAATTTTGATATCAGCTTTAGGTCTCAACAAGCACTTGACCTCTTCTTTACGCTTATGGGCAAGTAAAATTTTCCCAACATGGACCCCTTTATTTGATACCATTGTCAAAGCCCTTGATTAAATTTGTCACTATAATGTTTCGGAATGAAGGGGTCTGGGTAGAAGATATTACATTCTGGCTAAAAAAGGTGATGTTTTATGAACCTGAGCCTATTTTAGACTCAGAACAATTTTGGACGGGAGGGTGGAAATATAAAGTTGCTTAGCAAAATGAAGCAGGAATTGAGCACATTCCAAACTCTTTTTGTAGGAAAGGACAGAGGAGTGTGCTTTACAGTGGACAGCCTCGTGCTCTGCTAGTAAATGTGGGAGCAAAGACTCACCTGTCTCAGCGCTTGACCAACCCAGATGCGAATAATTGTGGGAGGTAGGGCATGTAACTATGTTTTGTGGTAATCCATCTTGCTGCGATTTATGTGAGGCAAAGGTCATGTGTTTAAATTCTGCCCTGGGCCGCATATAATTTGTCACATAGTTCTGGTTCTGAGTCTTATATACAGAAAGCACAGGAAGCTGTGGTTCTATCCACCCCTTGCAGGAGGGTTCCATTTTGTTCCTAGTTCTGTGGTACAACTCCCTGAGGTCAGAGGTACAACAGAAAGGAAAACTAGCTTGGTTTCAAAATGGTGGTACTAGGGGAAAAGTGTTTCCTGAAAATCAAAGAAATAAGCAGGGTACTGATGTTAGCAAAAGGACATTTAAAAGGATGGAATGGTCCTCTGAATATCTTAAACATTCCCGGTTTGTTTTTCTGATGAGAAAGTAGGGAAAACAGAAATGGTAAAAAGTCAGAGGATACTTTTGTACCGGTTCCGCAGCGCAGATCAGCAAGAAATCTGCATGCTAAAGGTCCTCCCAGATTGCCAGATGGAGACTAGCAATACTTATGCGCTCTGTTTACATCTTGGGGTAAGACAGAAGGGGACGAATCAGACTCTCAAAATCCACTATTTCAACCAAATCTCAGATACTAGACAACTATAAGGATAAAAAAAAAGAAAAAAGGAAAATGAAGGGTATTGACCATTATGAAGGACTATGGTGCTCCTGGGGTTCATTAAACACTTATAGCTTATTAAATAAAGCTAAAGCTAGCTGTGTTTAATTTTATACATGATTTTCCTTTGTCAGTCTGGTTTTACAGGAGACATGGATGTCCACCATTGACCAAAGGTTAGCATTTAAAATAGATTGGCTGTGGGGCCCATCCTATTGGTCTTTGGGAGGATGTTATGGATGGAGTGGGATTTTATTCAACTCTTTTTCATTTCAGTTGCATAATCTGATAGACTTGGTACCAGGGAGAGTTTTGATTTTGATGGGAAATGGTGGTGGGTTTCGTTTCCGTTCAATATCTACAATCCTCAAACTAACGTAGGGTGAACTGCCTAACACTGGTGCAGCCTTTTTATTCATGACGGTCAGAGTTTTATGGGAGGGACTTAACTGCACAGTTCCAGATCTTATACATGGTAAACAAAGTGGCAAGAAAACCTACTGCATACTAACGCTTTAGGTAAAACTTAGAGATGCAGGTTTAGTGAGTTGTAATACTTTTAAATCTTAAGAATAATTTTTTTCAAAAGGGAAATCTTTTCTCTCATCGACTATATGTTTGTTTCTTCAAACATTCACATAAACTCATTCCAAATTTTTCCCTGTGAATTTTTCAGATCATTCATTTTGGTAAGCACCTTTTTCCTTCCAGAGATGACAGAAATAAGACACATAAGATGGAAGCTTAATAATTCAGTGCTAGAACTAAATTATCCAGATTAGGATAAGACACCTATTGAAGGCTAGGCTTTCAGTAGTCTTTTATACACAGATATATGTATATGGTGGTTAGACACAAAAGCAGATCTACATAACCTGTTCAAAAATACTGGGAGGAAAATTAAAATGAAAAATTTCATGCTTATCTAAGTTTGAGACAGCAACTTCAGAGAATTTTGTCCTTAGCTTACACATCTAGGTGGGATTACTCAGATCAAATCTCCTTATTAAAAGATGCTACAAAGAATATCAGTACGATAGAAGTAAAACAATGCAGGCTATATTACTTAATGGAGTAAAGAAATCACCTCTTGGGGACCCTTTCAGATGTGCAAAGAACTTAGCTATTCAATGGGTTTGGAGGAGCTAAAAGATCTGATGGGGGTAGTAACTTCAGAGCAGGAATTAAGAGAGGTAATAATGAACATTTTGGTTCCCTTAATCCTAAAAAACTATTCCTATAACAGGATAGAGGATTATTTAAACAAGATTCCGTATCATGTATAAGGCATAACAAGGAAGTAGAATGGGATACTATCTCCAGAAAGAAATTATGGAAACTATCAGGTCTCTAAAATTAAATATTTCACCTGGTCTAGATGGTCTCACAAATAACTTGTATAAACAGTTTTGGATGAACTAAGTCAATGCCTGGGCCTATTATTTCAAGATTTTCTAGACAAGAATCGCATCTACCCCTCCTTTCAGAAGGTTTATTAACTTATATTTTTAAATCAGGTGACAGGCAAGATATGGGGAATTGGAGACCAATCACCCTATTAAATACTGACTATAGCTTTGCCAAATATTGAATGAAAGGCTTAAACATCACGCAGGGGAAGTGATTTCACGAATCAATATTGTGGCTTGCCAGGAGAAGAATTCAATCTGCCATCATGCAGATAAGAGATGTAATTGACTATTTCAATGAGATGGGATTAACAGGTTGTTTAGTAGCAGCTGATCTGGATAAAGCATTTGACAGGGTCCATTTGCCATTTCTTTTAAAACTTTGAGGCATTATGGGTGCAGGTTAAGCTGACAAATTTAATTGAGCAATTGTACCAGAGTGGGATGGTTTTTCCTTTTGTGAGAGGCCGAACGGCTGCTGGATTTCTTAACCACGGGTTCGGCAAGGGTGCCCTTTAAGCCCCTTTTATATACATTTGCTATTGATCCCTTTTACTAACTGCATTGTAGGCAAAGAAATGAAGGGATACAATATAGAGAAACAGTCTAGCACAGCTACATATTCAAGCTTATGCTGATGATTTGGTTATATATTTGGAGGACTGTTCATCTGTTACGGGGTTTATGAGAGCATTTGAGGAATTTACTACAGTGTCTAACGTAAAATAAACATAAATAAAACAAAAGGACTGATTATTGGGGTGTGGATTTGGAACTATGGCTGGAGAAAATTCATTTTTCTAGAGACCCGCTTCAATTTTGGGCATTACCTTGGTCCTCAGAATGTTCCTAATGATAATTGGCAGAGGATACTTAGGAGTGTTGAAAATAAAGTTTCTAGATGGAAGCAATGGCATTGGTCTAAAATTAAAAGAGTTCAGATAATTAAACAATTCCTTTTGCCCATTATTCAATTTGTGGCAATGATATTTCCACTACCAACAGAATTTGAAACCAGTTATATAGCATCTTTTTCAGATGCTTTGGTAAACTGTTAAACCCGTTAAAAGAAGTTTTACTTACTAACAATAAAACAGGAGGGTTTAGGAATGATAGACCCAGTGGTATACGCCCATGTTTTCTTTATTACCAACTCCTTGAAAGAAGGGGTTGATATCGAATCCAGATCTGAAAATTCATGGAATTTAATAATTATGGGGAAATACTTTAGTGTTGGACTTCTTTAGCCCTAAACTTAATAAATATCTACATATTCCAGAGCACTTTCGCCAACGCACAAAAATTATATAAATGGGAAATACAGAAGACAGTAGCACTCACATATAGTACAAGGGACTTGTATCATCTAATGAAAAACTATACCCACAAGAGTCGAATTTAAAAACTGCCCATTAACTTTGAACCCCATCGTAGTGGCTCAATTGAATAATCCTAGGTTGCCCAAAATCAATGGGAGGTACAGTGGTTAATTTTCTATGGAAGACTGAATGTTAGGGGAATCGTAAATATAAAGTCTTACAGGAAAGGTTATGCCCTTACCTTGAATGCATTAATAAGGAGGAACCATGGTCCATTTTTACTAGATTGTTCCTATGCTTCAGGATTGTGGGGTTTTTAGCAGATGTATGGAACCTGACATGGCTGAAAATATGACATATGAATTTTAGCTTTAGGAGTGTCTCCAGTGGGTTCATTCGGATTGCATAAGGGACTTTGACTTTTATTTTGGGATGTCTCAAATACTTCCTGTGGCAAGCCAGAATACAATGGGTTATATATCAAAAGAAATGTAGTATGTTTGCATTAGTAGGCTAATTGTTAAAGAGTTGGAGAACATTTTTGCCTCTGATATGTTAAGAGTATCCCCAGGATTACTAAAGAAATTATGGAAAGGGTTTTTTCATTTTATTAAGTATAAATAAAGAAACTGAAGAAGCAAGAATAAATGTGAAAATCAGTTTGATAGCAGGTGTTCAAGAAGTGGATCTAAGAGTTAAATGGATATAGTGTTGTAGTCTTTTGGCTATTATTTGATTTCTGTGAAAACGTGTTGTATTTATGTTTATTTTTGCAATAAAAACACCCCTACTCTTGTCGGTAGGGGGCCCTGATGTTGCGTGGAGTGTCAGTCCATGGCTGAGGTTGAAAGGGAGAGGTTGGTGGAGGATTCATCCGAGGAGTTGGTTAGCATGGATGCACTATCAGAAGTAATGGGAAATGCTGAAGCGGCGGCTGGGAGCACCCGAGGGTGGACAGCATATCGCCCATGAGAGCTATTATTCATTTCTGAATCGGGAGCTGTGCTAGCCTAGCACAGAAAAAAGCAGTGTCTGGAAGAAGAATTATATAAAATAAATCACCAACTGGAGAATGCCCTTTCACAGCCAAGAGGATCGAAAAGGAAATGATCTGCAGCCTCCCGATGTCGGATACTTCTCTGGGTCCTACTAAGGTCCGGCTCTGTAGATAGTGTCAATTTTACTTCCTGGTCAGGAAGAAAGGCCCCACGATGTGACTGGGGTGAGGGAGATGACATAGAATGGATGAGAAAGCTCTTCCTCAGCAGGATGGACGCCTCCTTCCCATGGAGTATGGCAGCCAGACCCTGCTTATTCACAGGTCATAGTAGCGGATTCAGTAGCTCCTTCAGTCAGGTTGGATTCCGGGAGTCTTCAGTTCTTTCAGGTACTGTTTTTCTGGGGATACAAATGTGCAGCTGGGGAATGGGATAGAGACTGGGCCTCCACAGCCTGAACAGGAGGAAGTCTGTCCTGAAGATACAGCTTCTTCTGCTGCAGCCCCCCACCTATGCGAGTCATTTTCATAAAACTATTGACTTGGTGAAATGAAGGACGCGGTTTGTTTTCGTTATGTGGGACATAGAATTCAGCTCCAGATCGGTTTCATGTGGGCAAAATTTTACTCAAACAATCTCTGGGTTTCTCCTTCGAAGTATATGCCCTGATTCATGCACCAGGAGAATGTACTTTGATGTCAGTTTTAGGACTCCGGCCTTGCTGGAAAAGTTTTGGTGCAGATTTTCTAATTTAAAAACAAACCCACTCTGGTAGATTTTATTGTAATACCCTTAACTAAGCAACCTTTAGGGTTATTACTATACTTTTTCGCAATGAAGGGGTAAATATCACTGATGTGGTTTATTGGTTGAAAAACGTGTACTATTCAGGGAACCCATCCCTATAATGGATGATGAAGGGTTCTGGACTGGGGTTGGAAGTTTAAAATTAAATTGCATCAGTCTGATCAGGATGTTGTTCATTTACTGAATTGTTTCTTTATAGGCTGTGACAAAGGTTTTTTATTCTACCCTGGGCAACCTAGGATGTGTTTTAAATGTGGAACTAATAGGCACATTAGTACAACTTGTGAGGTGCTGAAATGAACATATTGTGGGGATCTGGGACATGTCAGCACATTGTTTTCAGGAACCCAAGTGCAATCTTTGTGACGAGACAGGTCATGTGTTCACTGATTGTCCTTGGGTGGCTAGAAACACGGAGAACACAGACTTTGGGGTCCAAGATTATTATATTAGAGAAGCCACTGCTCCTACGGTGTTTTCTGGGCCTAAACCCCTTTGGGCAGATATATAGAACAGGTATCTGATAGCAGACCCCCAGCTCAGTTGAATATTGCTCCAGTTATTATACTAGCACAGCCTGTTCCACAAGTGGTGATGGGAACCCCCATCTGATCATCTGTCTAGTTCCTAAGAATTTTCCGTAGTAAGACATAAAAGAGGAAAGGTCTTAGGCCCAAGGTCTCTAAAAGGTGATAGAACCCTTGGAGGACACAAATATTTATGATGTCCTTCAGGATGGTCTATCTGATCATTAGCACAAAATGCCTCAATTGTGGGAAGTACAACAAGGTGGGGGTACGTTGATTCAGGTGGATGGTTGAAGGTACTCCAGCCCCTAAAGTTAGTGGCAGAGCCACCTGAGCCTCAAGTAAAGTAAAGTGATGAAAGGTTTTTCTGTGGTTCCCCTAGGTATCATTTACAAATTGCATCTTTGAATGCGAATAGCACCCAGTCTGAATTTAAGAGAATGGCAACCTATGGGCTTTTTTTGAAGTCAGACCTGGATTGTCTATTTTAAGGATGTTCACATATCTCCAACTCTTATAGAGGCAGCCTCAGTAGGTTGGATATGGGGTGCCAGTTACTGGTCTCAGGGGCCTGAGCAGTGTTCTGGGGTAGGATTTGTTTTTCTCCAAGGTTAAAATACTTCGACACTTAGAAATTATGCAGGGTCGGGCCTTGTTGTTGGATATTATTTGGAAGGGTTTACCTACGCTCTACTAAATATATATGCTCCTCAATTAAAATATGACAGGGTAAGATTTTTCATACCATACAGCCTTTTTATTTACAACCATGCCGGTGGTTTTCAGGGGATTTTAATTGCTCCCTCCCAGCCAGGATGTGGCTCTTTGGGGCAAAAATAATATTGTGATGTTTCTTGTTTACAAAAGGTTATTTCTGATGTGGGGTTAATTGAAGTGTTTGGTTCTAGATGTACCAGGGCTCTACATACTTATGCTTGTGGTCCTCGACATCCAGAATTGATTATTTTTTATATTGGCTTTCCTTCGTATTCAAGATGCGGTAGTTATTGATGTAGCAACATCGGACCATCGAATGTTAGTCCTGTCTGTAGGTAGCTTACTTGAACAAAGACGTGGTCCAGGAGTTTGGAAACTAAATATTTCTTTGCTAGATTTGCCCATTGTTCAGGAGGGTTTCAAAAATGTTATGGAAGTGAGGAAATCTGTGTTTTTCCTCTGTGAGGATAGAAATCAATGGTGGGAAGATTCAAAATGGGACTTTTGATCTTATTTTCAGTCTGTAAGAAGACTTAATGGATCTTTTAAATGGAACAACTTAGGAGTTTAAGGTCTCAACTGAGAAGTTTAACCACTCAACAGTATGATAGGGGAGTATGTGATCTCTTGGCCATTAAGACCCTAAAGGATAAAATAACTGTCCTACAAAAAGAGATGATGAGGGGTAATTAAACAACAACGCTATCAGGTATTTGGGAAAAATGTGACACTATTCCTTTTGATACCCTGGCCCAGGTCTGGGAGCAGAGAACTATGGAAGCCCTACAGTTGATAAATGGTACTGTGGTAACTAATAACTCTGCCATGTTGGCAGAAATTAGTCCAGATTTTACTGAAGTTTTCACAAGTGAAAACTTGCCATATGATAAATTACATCATTGATTGCAGGAATGTACTCTCCTAGTATTTCTGAGGAGCTTGGACGTAGTTTAATTGAACCTATTTCAGTTCTAGAACTCAGGCAGGTTATTTGGTCCCTTTCTAAAGGTATATCTCCAGGCTCTGATGGACTACTCATGCCATCTATAAAGTGATTTGGGAATCGTTAGGGAGGAACTGGTGGCTGTCTTGAATAGCACCTTACTTTCAGGGTGCTTACTGCTAGTATGTATGAGGGGTGTTAGTTCTTTTATTTAAGGATGGTAATAAAGAAGCACTAAGGAACTGGCATCCCATAACTCTCCTAAATACAGATAGTAAAATTCTGATGAAGGTGGTGGGGAATAGATTGGTGGTGCGTAGATGCAATAGTTCACCCTACACAGTTTAGTGGGTACCTCCATGGAAGATACAGGATGCCCTGATCCTTATTAGGAGATTTTGCATAAAGGTAGTACTCAAGAACTGTTGGGGCATTTGGTAAGTTTGGATCAATCTAAGGCCTTTGATAGGGTTGAATGCATCTATATGTGGGCAGTTCTTTCCAGTTATGGGTTTCCTGAGCAGTTCATTTTTGGTTAAAATCTTGTTATAAAAGTATTTGCTTATTACCTATTATGAATGGGTGACTGGGGTTAAGATTCCAGTTGGCAGAGGGTGAGCAGGGCTGTCCTCTGAGTCCTCTTTGTACTTCTTGTCTTGGATCCCTTGTTGTATAGAATACATAAACTTGATAATATTATGGGTTTTTCTGTAAGTAGTGTGGACACGCAGATAAAAACAATTGCTCATGCGCGGATGACCTTTGTTTAATAGTTGCGGATAAAGCCTCAGCATTGTTGGCTCAGGAGGAATTAAGACTTTTTCAGAAGTGACTGGCATCATCGTTGATCACAATAAATGTAGTATTTTATCACTGGGGTGTGAGGGTACAGTTTGGGCTTTGATATGGCAATTCCGGTGGTGACTACTTACATTAAAATTTTGGGCTATTTTTGGAGATCCTGATCCACAGTTTTATAATTGGGACATAAAGCTTCATGCTGCGAGGCTTTGGTTACAAAATGGA
Source organism: Neoceratodus forsteri (assembly GCA_016271365.2). Lineage (NCBI taxonomy): Eukaryota > Metazoa > Chordata > Ceratodontiformes > Ceratodontidae > Neoceratodus > Neoceratodus forsteri. The sequence goes on along the minus strand of CM057452.1, from coordinate 271,355,938 downwards.
ACACCTGGCATATGTCAAAACGTAAAAGGATATACATGATTAAATCACATTTTACCAATGTTTTTATTTTTGTCTGAAGTATTTCCTCTTCCAAAGGCCCTGGAGACTTCAGTTTATAGTGTTTTTTCAGTGTCTATGGGGAGCCGATTAAACCTATTAAGAGAGGTATTACATTTACCTATAGTCCAGGGAGGACTGGGAATGGTTAACACAGTAGTTTTCTTTTATGTTACTTTTCTTTTCATAATGTTGTCCCGATTGTTCATAATAAATTGGTTGTAGAGTCCATGGGTACTGGATGAGTTTGGACCCTTGCTTAGACTATGGGCTTCTTCAGATTACTCTCCAAGCAGGTCAAAATCTCCTATTTGGCAAATTATTGGAAGGATGTGGTGGGTAAAATTAAAGTGTGGAATTGCCTTATTGTTACCTGACTACAGGTTCCAGGAAGACTGTGTATGAATGGTTGTTAATAACATGGTTTTATGAGGACCCATTGTTTGTGGAACTTTCCCTGAGGGAAAAGAGACCCTGACAAGTTTTCTTCGTGCCCTCGGATCCCAGCTTACATGTGGGATTTTGTTTGGCTCTGTGCACATCAAAATTAGGTAAAAGGAATATGAAGCACAAAGGTATAACAGAACATACCTGTCCTAGAGTCTCTACTTGTTCTGGGGTAATCAAACTATGCAGCATTTATTTGTAGACTGCCCCTATGCTGTAGAATTTTGGACTTATTTCCACACATATTGGGCCTCAGGTCCTTTAGGGTAGTAGACCCAGATATTTGGGTTAGAAGTGTTCTCCCAGGATCATGGGTTAAATTTGACCGGGACGATTCTATTATTTGTTGGGTATGTAAAATTTCAATTATGGCAGGCTCGCTGTGCATTTACTCTAAGGCAGCAGATACTGTCTAATGCCCAAGTTTTCATACAGTTCAGAGAGATTTTTCGATGGAGGATTTCGAACAAAATACAGCCTCACCTGACCTTATAAGTTATGGTGGAGACATATGTCTTGGTTGGATACAGGCTGATTTTTGCATCTTTTTAAGTTAAAATGTTTTTCCTGTGCCTTCTTCAGTGGGTGGGGTAGAAGGTATTGCATTTACAAAGATTAAGTTTGCTTGAATTTTGTTTACAAGGTTTAATTAATTAAAGAAAATGCCCCACTCCTTTAGTAAGGAGGGGAGAAGGTAGGTGGGAAGGGTTTTACAGGATGAGGGTGATGTATACTATGGATATTTTTATTTTCATGTTTGAATGTTATATGAGACCCTTTATGTGTTTGAATTTTTTCTTTTTTTCTTCCTCCTGTTTGGTATGTAGTAATAGACTGTTGTTTTTCTCACATTTATAAAATATTTCCTAATTTCCTTTAATGGGGATAGGAATAGGGTTTCTCTGACCTAGGCGATTACTTATGATTGTGGTATGTTGTAATACTTACTTATGTTTTTCTATATAGTATTACACTGTTGCCTATTGGTTTAGTTTTGAATTTTACATCCCTCTACTTTTAGAGTAGGGAGGGAAGGTTATAATGTTATAAGGATGGTTTATATTAGGGTCATGGTGATGAATTAATACCCAATTATGCTTTGAGTTTATTTTGCTTATGATTTATGTATGATGCAATACTGATTTCTATATGTGTTATGATTTTGTTTTGTTTTCAGTGGATCTTTTTCCTACTTTTTGGGGAAGGGGCTTTATATTTCCTTTGTACCTCTGTGATAATGTATGACTACATTATTCTTGTTTTGTTTTGCCATATGATTTGTATCCTATCTTGTGTGATTTAACACTGGTTTGTACTCATTTGGTTTTTGATGTTATAATAAAAATTCCCTACTCTTTTAGTGGGGGGATGTTTTCACATTATTTTCTTTTAAAATGCTCTGATACTGTATGATTGTAATATTTACTTGATTTTGTTTTTTACATGATTTGTTTATTGTGTGACTTAACACTGTTTGTATTTTTGGTTTATTGTGATAATAAAAATTCCCTACTCTTACTGCAGGGGCCTTGCTTCCTGTAAGCAGAGGGGATCACTTTGGCAGTCATACCAAGATGGCATCCAGGAGTGCTACTGAGCAGGAGAAAGTTATGGAGACTGAAGAACAAAATGAAGAAATGGGAACTTTGAAGTGAAAATGAATTTAGAGGAAGCAGAGACTACCACAGAACAAACAAATAATCCAGGTGATTTTGATAGTTCTTGTAATGTGGCAATGGAAACTGAAGGAGAAGGTAGACAGGGAGAACAACTCCCTGCTACAGAGAAACATTTATTTCAATGTTCAATGGAGATCCTGGTGGCAGATGCATTACCTGCACCAATGACAAGACCATGAATGTGTACTCTGCGATGATGGAGAAGATCCGCATATGCAGGATTTCTTGAGACCTGTACTTCTAGGAACGGGAAAGTTAACTCAGGGATACCTTCTCCTACAACAACAGCAGCTGGCACAAGTAGGTTGCTTCACATGATTCTGGACAACAGAGATGGAAGCTCAGAAATCAGGACAAGGAGCCAGATGAACCACTTGATAATTCCTCAGCCGAGGAGGCAGCTCAGTCCATAAACACGGTATGTGGTCTCCTGAAAGAGCTCTTGCAGCCATGGGCTGGTCGCTTGCTCCAGATGGGAAACACTGGCTCCCCGGAGACGTACTTCAGCTGCACAAATCATAGCGCTTAGCTTTGCAACCTGTTCTGGTTGCCCTAAGGATTCCCCGAGGAGAATTCATGGAAAGCTGTCACCGGGCGTGTCAGAGAGGGATGGGTTGCATCATGGACAAGACTCTACATGGCAAGTGAAGGCTGGCATTGCAAATGCTACTGACATTCCTATACCAGGTACTGCATTCCTCTCATATTGCTATGGCTGTTAATACTGCCCCTTGACTATAACCAATGAGAATGATTCTGTTGACTCTGACACTAGGCCTGTACTGTCTAGTGGGATTAGTAGCCCTGGGCCACCAGGGCCTGCCTCACAAACTGTTGCTAACAGGATTGATCAAGAGGCTCCTCTACTTCATGGGCTGACTCCATAGAACATCTGACAATAGCTGCTGATTTAGAGACTAGTGGACACATAGCCCGGAGACTGACCCAAACCCTGCTCGCCTCTTCCCCCTGACCCCAGCGGAATCCTATAAGAAGGATGACTGATTTATTTGTCAATCTAGGTAAACCAAGGTCTGAAGAAATGCAGTTTGTATAAAATACAAAGGAGGATTGGAATTTCCACCAGACAGAGTTTATGTGGCTCGAAACTTCTGAAGGAATCAATGCAATTTCAGGCACTGGATATCTTTGCATTAATCCACATATCAGGGAGACCATCTTTGACATTAGTTTTAACACACCAGTCCACCCTCGAAAATGTTGGGCAAAGTTCTCCTACTTAAAACAAACACTAGTGTGGGCCCCCTTCATAGCCATTCCTTTAACAAGACCATCTGTTAAACTCATTACAGTTCTTTTTTAAATGAGAATGTGCATGTGTCTGATATCCTGTACTGGGTTAAACAATGAGCAGATGTTATAGATAGACCTTCTCCCATTATTGACAGTGAGAACATATGGACTGGGGCTTGGAAAATTAAAGTTAAGCTACAGATGGCAGAGGAGGGCCCGTGCATCTTCCTAATTGCTTCTATTTGGGTGTTGACCAAGGCTTCTGTTTTACCCAGGCCAACCCAAGACATGCCACAGATGTGGATCCTTTTCACATTTAAGTAATGCTTGTGAGGCATTAATCTGCAGTTTTGTCAACAAATGGGGCATCCGAGCAATCAATGTCAAAACCCTCAAACTGCAATTTATGCGAGGATCATGGTCACTTGTTTCTGCAATGCCCTTGGGCAGTTCACAATAGGGTCTTTCTGAGACCAGGATACTATAGTACATGCTGCACAAGAAAGCAATCTGAACAACAAAGATACCTGAGCTCAGAGAAGGAGCCGGAGGTACCTACAGATCAGTCTGTAGCCCAGCCAATCATCCCTCAGGCAGACACAGAAGTTGTTCTTACTGGTCATTCTGGTCAGACTCCTACCTCCAGAAGATGACATTATATTCCAGTGGTCACATCTGAAACTGTCGAAGAACAGGCAGGGCCCTCTCCTGTGGCAAGCCAGTCAGGGGAAATGCCACCCCACCCCCAACTGAGGAAGGATACCAACTGGTGACAGGAAAGTGATGGTCTGCCAGGAATGTTCCTAAATCAAAACTTCTTTGAACTGAATATATTACTGATCCCAACAAAATATGCTGTTTTGAAAACTTCAGCTGGGGAGGATGACAAGGATTCTGAGGCTTCTTCATTAGCCTCATCTCAGAAGGAAACTTCAGACATGGAGGAGAGGTGGGGAAAAGCCTCTAGTGCGTAAACAGACGAGGAAAACATCTTGAATACCCCTCACCCTCGGTTTTACTTTTAAATGCCTAGCACTGCTGAAAATTGTATCAAAGTCCATTCCTGAATACAAACAGCATCACAAATTATAAGCGTAGATGCATCACCTTTCAGACTTTAAAGGACACCCAAGCTGACATTTGTCTTTTACAGGACACCAGGCTCCGCTCTGAAGCTGATATCTATCAGGCAAAAGGCTTGGGTTTGGGGCACATCCATATGGTCATTAGGGAGGAAGCCTGCTCTGGAGTGAGGATATTGTTTAGAGGCTTCATTCAACTTACCAAGATCATTGAGCTTGATCCAGGAAGAGCCCTATTTATTGATATCACTTATCAGTCACAGGATCTATGGGTCGAGGTGGTGCATGCACCTCAAAAAAAAAAAGCTGGGGTGCAGCTATTTCAGTTTCTGCAACCATACTTACATACACACCAAAAACTCATTTTAAGAGGCAATTTCAATTGTCCATTGGACCAAAAGATAAAACTGGGATTACATACAAACTGTTCTGTGATACAAATGCTTTAAAACAAATCCTGAGCACAGCAGAGGTGCAAGATACTTTCAGATCTTTGCATAAAACAGAGGGACACACATATCACAGGGCTTTTTGTCCTCAAGGATAGACTATGTGTTTGTTTCTAAACACTGGTCTATTTTGTCTGCAGTAATTTGTTCCTCTGCCATATCTGACCATTGTAGTTTGGAAATAGTTCTAGGTCAGTTACAAAGGAATAATTTAGGACCTGGTTATTGGCACCTTAATAATACCTTATTAACATACCCTGACACATTGGATAAGGTAAAGGAACATCTCTTGCCAGAGCAACATTGGTAGCCTGGTATGATTCAGTCAGTGACTGGTGGATGGACACAAAAACAATCCTTCATCAGTTATTTCAAAATGTGGGAAACAGAATGGAAATCTGCTTTATTTCCAATATTTAAAACTTAAAAGCACCTTTACCAACTTATTTCAGCACAAAATGCAGACCATGTTGATTATTCCACACAGATCCAGGCAATAAAACTGGGAATGAAAACTTACTTATATTCTAAAGACAAATCTTTGCAGATGGAGCAATCTGCAGGAACCCAAGGTACCAGAGCATCTTTGGACATATTTAAGGATTGTCAGTCAAGGGTTAAGACAAAGGTTTGGGAGGCTGTCAAAGATGACACAGGTGCAATACATTCTGATTTTAGACATATAATAGAAACAATTCAGTCACACTTGTTTTCCTCATTTGTGACCCTGATACAGACAAGGAGGAGTTAGAACAGTTTCTGACATGCCCCAATTCTTGATCCTAGAGAAACGTCATAGTTGATAACCCCAATATCCAAAGATGAACTTTGTATAGCAATGAAAAGTTAAAATCCATACAGCCCCAGGACCAGATGGGTTGGGCCCAAAGTTTTATGCTACATTCCAGGATGCCCTTATTCCATTATTGGTAGAAACGCTTAATGATATCTTATGTAATCAGGATATTCCTGATGCAATGGTGAAGGCTTTACTGATTTTGCTAAACAAAAAGGAGACAGGCTGGATGTAAACAATTGAGGCCTATTTCTTTATTAAATATAGACTTCAAGTTGCTCTCAGTTATACTATGTAACCGCCTTAGTGGTATGGCAGAATCAATTATTTCACCTCACCAGAATTGTGTAATTTTAGGATGCACATTGAAAGACAACCTGTTTTGTCTGTGGGATGTATTTGCTAGAGGGCATTTGGGGACCTTGCAGAGGTATGTTGTTACTCTTGATCAAGAAAAGCTTTTGATCGGGTATCACATACCATTATGTTCAAGATCTTAGCTTTCATGGCATCCCACAACAGTTTATTGCATGGCTACAGCTATTATATAGTTCAGCACATTTTCATCTGCTTTTAAATGGTATGATTGGCCAAAGAATTCAGCTCAGGAGAGGACTGTGGCAGGGTGTCCTTTGAGCCCCTACTGTACATATTTTACATTGACATCTTGGTAAAACATATTGACAATTCAAGGCATATTGAAGGTATGAGTCTTTCCCTTGCACCTCACCCTTAAAGTTTTAGCTTACACTGATGATCTTTGTTTATTTTGAAATCTCAATTGGAAGGGGACATTGCACACAATGCACTGGTGGCCTATTCAGAGGCAACAGGTGCTAGAATAAACTTCATAAGAGTCATGCCTGGTAGTTGGACAGACAGCACATATGGATCGGATCTGTGAGGTACCATTATCTCAGGAGGCAGTTATATTAGGAATTAAGTTTGGTCCTAAAGAAATGGAGAAATAAACTGGGAATTAAAATTAACTTCATGCGGCATACGATACAGGCATGGCAAGGCTTACAGATCACTAAACTAAAGAGGGTTTACTTGCTTAAAGCTTTCATAGTTCCACTTTTATTATTTGTGGGATCTATATTCCCCTGCCTGATACATTGGACTCTAGATTGTATAACACTTTTTTGAGTAATCTGGGAGCTGTTTGAGTCCATTAAATGGAATACTACATACAAATCTATTTCACAGGGTGGCATAGGTATAGTTCACCCATTGGTATTCTTTCATTCCATCTTTGGTATGGGAACTTAGTGCCTAGCCTGAGGAAAGGGACACAGAACTGGATGATTTGGGGACAAGAATGTTTGGAAAGGGTTCTGCCAATCTGGTCCTTAGATAAATGGACTTTTAAGTTACATACCATGATTATCCCAATTTATATGTGCCACAATTACAAAAAGTCAGGAACTGGAAACTTACCATAACTGATTTCCTGACTTTTCAAGACAGCTCATGTATCAACAGATAGTGTTAGTCAATTTTACAGAACCTTTTATTTTCCAATAGGAACTTCACAAGATGTTACTGTTACCACAAGGCAATTAACGTACTCCAGAATCCCCAAATTTTTGTGGGATACCACATGGCTGGCATGTCATGGTAAGCTGGGGTTAGAAATAATCATAAACACAAAAACTAGAAGAGAGGTATTGCCTTAGAGATATGTGTAATATGGTGCTGGAGACTCAAGAGCATCTCTTTTTGACTACCCTTTTGTCATTTATTTCTGGAATTTAATTAGCTTTATGATCCAGGATCAGGCCTTCTCAATATGTCCCATGAAGTTTTGGTTTTAGGCATCTATAATGGCCTCTGGAAGAAATATAATGTAGTACACGTAGATGAATTTGTGGGATTTAAAGTACCACATTTGGCAATCTAGGTGTCATTGGGTGTTACAGAAACAGTACATTTCTCAACAGGAGCTTGTCAGTATTATTTTGGGACAAGTACAATATAGTTATGAATTAGACAACAAACAGAATAATAATTGGCAGATGGATTTTTATGGAATCACTGTCTTGGGTGGATAAAATAGGAAAAACAAAACAAAAAGACAAAAAGATTTAACAGGATGAGGATAATGAGGAAAAAATATAAAACGAATGAAGAAAAAAAGAAGGGAAATGACTGGTTAGAACAGGTTGGTAGGAACTGGTTCCTTCAATTATGACGTTTTCTTAGACTTTGGTTAGTTGAGTTCATATTTAAACAGTTTAAGTAGTTAATATGATTAGTTTTTTACAGGCACATTGAAATTAAATATTGTAGTGAGTCAAAATTTCATATAGACATGTTTTTTCCATCTATGGATTTAGTCTATACATTGATTCCTACCCCAAGTCAGTCCACTGATTACTTTCAAAGATTTCTTAAAACTTATTGTCCCTAGTATTGATCGATTCTCTCACAATACAAACTTCCCCTACTCTTTTGATAAGTGCTATGGGATCTTTAACATCCACCTGAACTACCACCAATCCAAGCAGATGGGACCTCAGTTTAATGTCTCATCTGAAAGACGGCACCTCAGAAGTGCAGCACCCCTCTCATGCTGCACTACAGTGTCAGTACTGGGATATTAACCCAAGTGCCAGATGTGGGAACTGAACCCACAGCCCTCTGATCTCCTGTCTCAGAGGCGAGTGTGCTACCTACTGAGTCACTGACACTGACACTGCTATCACACCCACTAGAGGAGAATAGGGAGGTGAAGGCTGACAGGTCCGAGAAATGGGTAACTCATGAAGTGGGTGCATGAGAGGGTGCCGTCCATTATGGCGACACACCTTCCTCGTGCAATCCACTCATGGCGACCAGACAGGTAGGGTGACTGGATGAGGGGTGGGTGAACTAGGAGACAGGATGTCACTATACGTATGCGTGTGGGAGGAGTGAGCAGCCCTCCCACAGAAAGTAGTAAAATATGTCCTGGCGCTTTGTGCTGGTGCACTAGGTTGTCAGAGTGCCAAATGTGTTCAACACTCTGACTGAGCGATAACGGCTATCACCTTTAGGCATTTGCTGTTATCACATAGACTCAGAGAAATGTGAGTTAAATGCATTGGCATGATTAGCGGATTGTTACAACTAGAACCATCAATGAGCATGTCAGAGGTTTCACAATTGGAGGAACCACTTACTATGTTTTTAATGTTCCTCCAGAAATTCCTAGGGTCCTTAGCTGAATTCAGTAAAGTAGTTTTACAGAATTCACTTTTGGCAGCTCTGATTGCTTTTTGCATTCATTTCTGAGCCTCCTATATTGCTGAAATATGACCTGGTCCATCGTGACCTTGAAGTTGGTCCAGCACTTGTCTCTAGTCCTCATGAGGGCTAGGAGGCTCCTATGCAGCCACTTAGTGGCAGACCCCTTACCCTCCACCTAATGAGAGGGGCATGTTTTTCTGTTTATTCTGCAGCACCCTGAAGGTGCTTGAGAAAATGATTGACTGCAGTGGAGGAGTCCCAGCAATCCACACCACAGACCAGTCAGTAAGCCACAGATCGTTATGGAGGGACCCCAGGTCAAACCTGAGAAGTCCCTAACTTGGGTGATTTTGTAGGGAATTTTCAGGAGATCTTCCATACACAGTACACAAGGGAGTGGTCGGAGATAGAGTCAGGAAGGATACCAGAAGAGCTAATCCTCTCAGGTCCATTGGACAGGACCCAGTCCAGGAAGGAGCTAGTACAACCAGCAAAAGACCACCTAGTGGGTTCCTTAATGAGTTGGGACAAGGAGAGGCCAGCAAGCCCATCTGTGTGCTTCCAAGCTGCTGCTGTGGCTCCAGCACTCTTCGAGCTGGCCACAGCTAACAGACCGCCTGACTGACCCCTGGACAGATTCAGGTACGCACAGACCTCCGAAACTCGTGGTTTTGAATGCTGCTGTTTTGACTGGACGCCCAATGGAGGACCCAGGCACTGATTGGCAGTTTCTGATCCTCAGCTGATTTTCCAACTCCTGGCACATCCTGATCTAGGGAAAATTCTTTCTGTGCTGTGTTCTGGACTGAATTTTTTGCCCACCTCCTCCCAGTATTAATAGACCCTTGCTCCGCCCTTTCCTCAGCCTAGCAGCTGATTGGTCACTCCACTGCTGCATATTCTTATGGCTATTGGCCTGTCTTCAATACCTGACTTGACCCACTTTCTTACCACCCCTTTTAAAGCAATCTCATCCACAGGGTTGCACATTTGCTGTCAAGTTTTTCACAGCCACTCCAGTTAACTCCTCTCAATTACTTCTGTAACCTACCCTATTGTTAGGACCCCACCCTAATTCGACTACATACCCTTTCAATTCTTACACTTCTACTGCCTATGGTGACATACCCAGTCACAGCCAAATCATCCAGTAGCTGGCACCTTTCCTTAGCTGAATTTTCAATGATAGCACTAAATTAGTACTAGTGTCATTGCCACCCCACTAAGTAAATATTATTACAGACTCTTTCCCAGGCATTTACCAAAATTGCCCTGTGCTTCAAGCACTCTCACAGCTGGCACACCATTGCTGGCTAAGTTTTTTTTGTTTTTTTATTTGGTTGTTTAACCAGGTATGGCACACTAAGCTGAAAGTCTACAGGAGCGACCTGGGATAAGGAGGTTAAGACTTGCTCAGGGTCACACAGTATGCAAGTGGGATTCAAACCAAGGTCTGGTCTGCTGGATGTCACCAGATTTGCAGCTCAGAGCCTTAGACCACTGCGCTATACTGCCTCCTATTTTACCTCCAGCTACCTACTACATAACAATGGGCACCATCGTCTTCTACTAGGCTTGCTCATGTTTACCCTTCTGGCTCAGACCACCCCCGTCCTGTGCCCCCATCCTCCACCTCGAGCATTTCTCCCTAAGCCACCCCAAACAGCTCTGGCCCCTCCCACCTTGGACACCCCCAAACCCTTTACATCCACCACCTACCAACACCCCACTCCTCTCTTTCCTCCCAGGCCCATCCTGGACCCACTTCTTCCTTGCCATACCTACCTTCCATGCCTTACCCATCCCCTGCACCCTACTATCAGGACCCCACATCGCACCACACTAAGGGTCCTTGTCGCCACCATCCCCTAATTAGATTAATCACTCTGCTCTTACTGCCTCCGGGAATAAACACCCAAACCCTGGACCTATGTCAACTAGCCCTCCCACACCCTACTCTGGAGCCGGTCTCCGTGTTGCATCACTGAACATATGCAGTCTTCTAAAGAAATCCACTGCACTCCTGTGCTGGGTTGTACGACACCAACCCGATATTATTACGTTAGTAGAGACCTGGCTCTCAAATCAACCCCTGACTCTGTTATTTCCTCCCTGGATACACCCTGTTCAGGAAGACCGAGTTAGTAAAGGCAGCGGTGGGTGTGCAAGCTAAATGTGGGACATTCTTGTAAGCAATGCATTCCCCTGCCCGCTTGACTGTGGTGCCTAGCCCTCACTCTAAAATTACCTCTGACTCAGCCAGGGCCCATTCTTCCTCACGGTCTCCTACATACCCCAAGGAACCAGAACCCAGCGGTCCAGTCTCTCATCGACTGTCTCACCTCCCTACCACACAAAGCTGAGTAACTCATCCTAGGTGACCTTAACATCAATTGGTTTGGTACCACTGCCTCCCATACCAGGGACTCCTTTGCTGCCCTGGACATGTCCCAGTTAGTCACCCAGCCCACAAGAATCAACTGGACAAGTGGCTCCAGCACCCTCCTAGACATAATATTATCAAACTGCCCTCATAAAATCCGGGATATCAACCTCCTCCCAGACTCACTTAGTGATCACTCACCTGTCCTCTGTCTCTGGTCATCCTCCATACTGAAACCTGTGTCCCAGGCCACCTTGCACTGGTGCTTATGCCCGGGATCTCAGAAAGCTAAAATTGCATCTAGCACAGCTGGACTGGTCCCCATCCGTTATGCCCTGATATTGACTCTGCCCTAGACCTCTTCACCAATGCCTTTAGCAAGGCCTGTGACCTCCCCCACACCAGAATCCATACTAAAAACAAAATGCCGTATTGATCTCCCCATCTCTTATTCAAAACGTAAGCATAGGATAATCTCTGGCACATTACTATCGAATCAGGCAAGTTGGCTGATAGACAATCACCTTCCTGTGGTCTAATAAATTTATCAAAAGTCCACCCATCCTCATTGAAAGCAGGGTCTTGAGGAAGGGTAAACTTGGAGCCCTCAAATCAGCCCTTGCCCTGCATGACTGGACTCCTATTGACCTGGCGCCTACCCTTGATCAGGCCCTCAGTTACTTCATTAAGGGCTTTAGCTCCATCTGTGACATCTATGCCCGTCACCAAAAGAAAATTCAGGGCAGGCAAATGGTTGGATTGATGGGGAGCTCCTCCCACCTGAAAGAAAGGGACATTCTCTTGAGAAGCCAGAAACACAGGTAGCAAGCATGACTACCAGTGCTACAGAACAGCAGGAACCACTGCACCAAGCTAATCCAGCTCACCAAAGCCAACTATCATAAGGCCCAGCTTTGCAATTCTTGGGGTAATGGGAAAGATTCTGGGATAACATCAAAAGCATCCTTGGAAAGGAGGACAAGAAGCACCCTCAGCTGCTCAGTATCAGTAACACCACCACTACAGACCCTCTAGCTATTGCAGAAGCCTTCAATAAGGCCTTCACTGATCTTACCCCAGTGCTACCACCTGCCTACTTTCAACCTGATTTGAATCATTCTAACGATCATCACTGAGTGTTCTCACCGACCTTCTACTTTAAAAGGGTGATGGTGAAGGAGCCTTTACTATGGTCAAGAAAATACTAGGTAAGACCAGACTGGGCAGTGGCAGGATAGACATGAAACTTCTATCCCTCACCCTGGACATTCTTATAGTACCCATTACTATGCTGTACAATAAGTCCCTGGCTCTGGCCCAATTCCTGGTGGTTTGGAAGCAGGCCCTAGTTATGCCAGTGCATAAAGGAGACAGTCTCTGGTAGCCAAATACAGACCCATCTTGATCTCTCCCTTTGTCCAAGGCACTGGAAAAGATTGTGGTGGGTCAACTCGTTGACTACCTCAATAAGTATAATCTACTATGCCCCACCCAGCATGGCTTCAGACAAAATCACAGTACCACCACTGCCTTGCTGGACTACACACTATGCACATAAGGCCCTGGATGGAGGCAAACTGGTGGGGTCTGTCTTTATTGACCTCACCAAAGCCTTCAATACAGTCAACCACCACCTGTTACTGACCCAGCTGCAAAACATGCGGTGGCGCCCAATGCCCTTTGCTGGTTCCAAGACTACCTGTTACAGAGAAATCAATATGTCAAAATTGGGCAAACAGTATCCAGCGCAAGAGAGGTATCATTAGGAGTACCCCAGGATCAATGCTGGGCCCCTACTCTTCAACCTCTTCTTAAATGACCTCCCAGCAGCCTGCGACACCAAACTCATATAATATGCAGATGATGCTGTGCTCCTGAGCAGCAGCACATCTCAGGCTGCCCTACAATCTGAGCTGAAGAACTCCTTTTCAAACTTGAAGACTGGTTCTGTAGTCATAAGTTGCTACTAACCTATAAGAAGACCAAGATCATGCTTATGTCCAGCCCCACAACAAAAATAAGCACCACCCCTCATCATCTCCAACTTATGCAGTGAGCCACTGGAACAAGTTCACTTGTTCAAGTATCTGAGGCCATAATAGATGATACCTCACATTTGCGCACCATATTGACTCTTTGGTCAAGACAGTCAATACCAAGATTGGTGTCCTGTACAGGCTCAGGCAACACTCTCTCTGGGGCCCTCCGCCTCTCAGTCCACAGTTCAGTTATATCTACTATTGACTATGGACTAGTGGTCTATGGGGCGACAACAGATACAGCGCTCAAAAGGGTTCAGACTGAGCTCAACAAAGCCTGCATACTCACCCTGAATGCTGAGCATGGCACTCACACCTGTACTCTGTACGAATGCACAAATTGGCTGTCATTAAGAAAGGTCAAATTCCAGACTTGCATCCTAGAGAAGAAGGCTCTATTGGGTAAAACACCACCTTGTGTAGGCAGTTTGATCAAGGTGGCCAAGTCATTACAGGTCACCAGAGGGAGGACTGGAGGGCCTTGGCTATCCTCTTCCTAGAACCTCACTTGGGCAACGTGCATTTGCCTACTGGGCCCCCTGTGGATGAATGAACTCCCTGGGTACCTCTTGGCCACCAATTGTCTGGCACAATTCAAAACTGACCTCAAACAGCACCTAATAACACTCTCTAAGTGCACCTGCCCATGAGTCCAGCCACACCTGCTCTCTCTGTCCCCAGCAAGCACTAGGCAGGCCTCAGGTACCCCCTCCCTCTGTCCCTTCTCATGACTTGCCTCAGGAATCAGTCTGCATCATGCTTCTTGGCAACGCCACTCCACCTCCCCCAACTCACAGTTCCGTGAGTTTCCTAATAGTCACTACAATGCAGGCTGCCTGACCATGCCCCTCACACCCCACCAGTTACTTTAGCCTGTCTTCTCCACTCAGCCTCCCTCACCCCACCATTTATCCCTATACCTTATTGCCCTTCTTCCCCACCCTTCACCTCCACTGCATTACATACCTTTCTTTCATACCTCCTTTCTTCAACCCACTTCCAGCTATCCCGTCCCTCTGAACTACTGACAAGGCACTCCGGCTGCTTATTCCCCACCCTCATAAAGTATATTTCTTGTTATTTTAACGTGTACCTATGTTTTGAGTTATTCTATAAGTTCTGAATCCAAGCTGCATCGTGTCATTGTAATGTACCTTTGCTTTCTCCTATTGTTCTTTGTTTTGCAATCTATGCGTGGAACCTTTGTAAAAGAGCTTGCACTCAAAGGTCTTTTCTGAATTACTAAATAAATAAAATAAATTAACAACGCAGCGCGTAATCAATGCACCTGGGCCATTAGATGGGCCAAGGCAGAACACCATCAGACCTCCCTTGCATCCACCTGGGGTTCCACCCAGACTTTCTGGGACAGCATGAACGACCTTAATGGGAAGACCGCCCCCCCACCATCCCAGCTCTCCATCAATGGCACCATCACTACAGACCCAACTCGCATAGCTGATTGCCTCAATACTACCTTCTCTGACATAAGCTCTGTCCTCCCAAACAACTTTTTGACCCAATCTCTGCCTCTATCCCCTGCCTTGGATCACCCTCTCATCGGCACACTATATTCCCCACATAGCCAGGCCACACCTGCTAAAAGCCCTTGGTAGCAACAACCCTAGTTGTGACCCCAGACTCCAGGATTCTCCGCCTGGTCTTGGATGTCATCCTAGTGCCCTTACATACCTACTAAACCGGTCTCTATGCCTTGGTCAGTTTCCCAGTGCTTGAAATCAGCCAAAATCACCCCTATACATAAGAGTGGGAGATCGGTCCACACCTAACAACTACCGTCGACCTCTATCCTCACCCCACTCTAAAGCCCTAGAAAAATAGTGTCTATTCAACTTTCTGAGTACCTAGCCAAATATGACATAACGTGCCCAGAACAACATGGTTTCTGCCCAGGACACAGTACCACTACTGCTGTCCTGGAGTTCTCTCAATACCTGCACTCTGCTCTTGACTCCGGCAACCTTGCCGGTGCAGTTTTCATAGACGTCTCCAAGGCTTTTGACACTGTTTGTCACCCCTCCTGCTCGACTCCCTCCACCAACTCAGCTTTTCCACTGGTTCCCTTGCCTGGTTCTCCAGCTACCTCTCTGCTAGATCCCAGCATGTGAAGATAAATGGCTCCCTGTCCAATACCCGGCCCATTCATTCTGGTACCCCAGGGCTCCATTCTGGGCCCTGTACTTTTCAGTCTCTACCTCAACACTCTCCCAGTTCCTGCACAGGAAAATACTCCTTTATGCCAATATTGCAGTTCTCTTTGCCTCCCACCCTGATCCCTCTTTCTCCAGGTATCCCTCCAGCACACCTACAACCAAGCTGAAAATGGTTCCTTGACTACCGACTTGTCATTAACCTAAAGAAGACTAAGTCAATGCTCTTCTCCCATCACCAAAACAAAGCCAAGAATGCCCCCTCTTCATTCTCCCCAGCACTCTGCACCGCTGGAGCAAGTGACCTCTTACAAATATCTAGGCATCACTTTTGACTTGGCACTCACCTTCCACACCCACATCAATGCCGTGTTCTCTGCCATAAATTCTCAGATAGGCCTACTATACCATCATAGAGATTGCCTCCCCAAGTTGCCCTCCAGCTGGCCATCACCTCTTCTGTCCTGTCTCTAGATGACTATGGCTTGCCCATTTACGCTGGATGGACAATACTGCCTTAACTAAAATCCAGCTCTCAATCAATAAGGCCTGCAGGCTCCTGACCAGAGCCCCAGCTGCACTCACACTTGCCTGCTCTACTCCACCAACTTACTCACCTTGAGGAGCTCTGCGTTACCAGACCTGCCTACTTGCCAAAAAATCTCTTCTAGGGCTCTAGCCCTGGGGGTCTCTGCTTCTCACGGCATGCGTCCTCATCTGTTGCCACCCATAGCTCTGTCAAGGCCACCTTTCTGGTGCCCAGAACCAAGACCTCGCTTAGCCCAGAGGTCCTTCCATTACTGAGCCCTTCTTGGTTCAACTCCTCCCACCCTGCATCACAGACATTGCTATAATTGGTCCCTTCAAAATCACCCTCCAGAACCATCACTTTGATGCTCATTGCTGTAGATGCACCAAATTAATCCCACTGTGGATCCTCCTGTCAGGCTTCCCTGACTTGACAATGTCTTCCGGACAGCCTATCCCTCCCTCCCTCCCACCCACCCCACCTCATCCCTACCTCCACCCTCTCCAGGTATTATCTAGGTATGTCCAGGGCTGTACCCCCTATGTAACCCTTAGGTAACTTGTATATGGCTGTAACCTATTATAAGTAACATTATTGTGTAACCTATGTGTACTCTGTGTTTAATGTTCTGCACCTGTACTGTTCTTACTGTTGTAATCACACTATGTAACTCTACCCCCTCGATGAGGTGCCTTTTGTAAATGAGTCCATGACTCAAAGGTTGTAAATCTGACTTTTCTAATAAATAAATAAATAAATAAATAAATAAGCAGAGGCTCATACAGCTTGATATTTCCTCAAAGCCAATTTAAGTTAGATCTCCCAGGATCATTAGCTCGTTATTCTCAGCCTTTGAACCAACAGTATCCAGGAGGTAGGATAACCCCGATATACCACCCATGGGGGATTGAGGTACAGATAACGTGTAGCTTTTTGGTGTTCCTGAGTAATAGGACTGTGTGTAGTAGTTCACAGGAAGACTGCAATGGCTGTTGGTGGGACAAAACTGTCAGGCTGAGGTGACTCTTTAGTAGACCAAGATACCCGCCCGCTTTTTTCCTTGGCGGTCCTGCCTGACAAGATCAAAGCCAGGGAGCACACAGGCTGAGTCGGGTGGAAGGTTTCAGCCAAGTCTCAGTAATACCAAGGATGTCAGGCTTGTAGTGAGTGACCCAGGCAAGGAGTTTGGCCAGATTGGGCAGGAGGCTGCGGATGTTGAGGAGTAGCTTTTCATCCGCTTGCCTGACAGCCAGCACACAGGGAATGAGGAGATGTGATAAGTAGGACCAGGGTTGAGTCAATGTCCCCTACGAGAGCTAGTGTCACCAATAGGAGCCAGAGGAGATGCCTTATGGGAGCCATCTCTAACAGACGGCTTAAGACCAACCGCCTGACCACTATTGCAGGATACAGGAAGCACCTGAGGTTGAGACAGGCTATAGGCCAGGGGGGCTGTCTGCTGCAGGCTATTAGATAGGAGAAGGTAAAGTCTTGTTCCTCAAGCTGTCCAAGTGTAACCCAGGGGCTCCCCAAGGAGGAGCAGAAAGCAATGAGTAGAGGGAGGCATAGAGCAGTGAGCAGACCAGTGGTGAGGACTCTGGTGGATGGGAAGGCTTATCCCCCATGAGAAGCTTAGGAGCCCCATGTCATGAAGACCTGTCCCTGAGACTAACCAAGGTACTGAAGGGAGAATATGTGGAGGCAGGTCAAACCTATCAATTACTATGAGGGCCCCGGAAGGGAGAACCCAGTAGTGTTAGCCCACCAGACCCCACTAGGCTGTCCTGGTGGGCTTCGAGGAGCACCAATTAATGGACAGTCTATCCTCAGCTGCCCCTCAACCTGGGTCAGTAGATAATCCCCCTTTGTAGGAGCACATCACCAGCTACTGAAGGATTACTAAGTTCCATGGTGGTGATCCCCACTGAAAGCGAGGGTAGTAGAAGATCACTAGAAATCATAATACATTAACAAGCAAATAGAGATGTTTCCTAGCTAAAGTTGTTAAAGCAAGATAGTTAACAGGCAGAAATTTTTCAGAAATTCACAGTTGATTTGCACCACAATTGATTCAAGTCAACTAATCAAAAACAGCTGAAAAATGTTCAAAGCTTGGACCACTTGGGTAAGATAAGTTTGGCAGAGGCCTGAGCAAATTCAGAAAAAGATTAAACTGAACTGTATATACCACTAAGAGTGTTAGCTGCAGTATACATCTATTCATCTGAGAGTCAGGCCAAATAACAGAAGCATATTAACTGGGCAATGGTGAGCCTCCTAGCAATATCCAGTAGGGTTATGAGGCTCATGATTAACCACCAGGAGTCCCACCCCTACATCAGTTCAAGTGAATAAGCATCATGCAGAATGACCATAAGCAGAGGAGAGCTCTGAGCTACAGAGAGCTAGCCACAGTGGGCAACAGTTTTCTGAGAGTTCAGAGTTTAGTGAGAGTCAGCAGCAACAGATGAGAGCTTACCAACCATTCCCACTTGCTGGTTGGACACATAAGACCAGTGGGAGTGGCTTAAGGCCATTTATGGGTGGAGGAACGGGTGGGAGGGCAGGAAAATTCTCCCCAGTGCAGCATTGTGATTCCTTTCCTAAATCTCCTGCTTCATGCAGAGGCTCCATCGCTTAAGAAAAGAGTTTCCAGTGATAGTGTCCATGGCGCATGCAGGGAGGACCGCCCGACTCAGATCAGCAAGTCAGTGCCTCAACCCCGCACTTCAGTCCTTTTGGTGGTGGTGGGGACCCACCAAGGCAGAGGTCTCCACACCACCCCTCACACACAGGCAGTCAGCAATTTCAGAAGACTGCTGGATGCTGCTCTAGCCTTTTCAACTGGCAGAGCAACACGTCAGTGGGTAGTATCCAATCTGGTGCAATGTGGATATTCAAAATTGGCACTGAAATTCAGGGGTCCACAGCAAGAGGTAGATTGGCAAGTCCAGAACTGGGATAATGATGCGGATTAAAAAATTCTCCCAGTACAGCATTGCGATTCCTTTCCTAAATCTCCTGCTTCATGCAGGGCTCTGTCACTTTAAGAAAAGAGTTTCCAGTAAAAGTGTACATGCGCATGCAAGGGAGGACCGCCTGACTCAGATCAACAAGTCGGTGCCTCAGTCCCACACTTTGGTCTGTTTGGCGGTGGCGGGGAACCCACCAAGGCAGAGGTCTCCCACACCACCCCTCACACACAGGCAGTCAGCAATTTCAGAAGACCGCTGGATGCTGCTCTAGCCTTTTCAGCTAGCAGAGCAATGCGTCACAGTGGGTATATCCAATCTGGTGCAATGTGGATATTCAAAATTGGCACTGAAATTCAGGGGTCCACAGTGAGAGGCAGATTGGCAAGTCCAGAACAGGGATAATGATGTGGATTAAAAATTCTCCCCAGTACAGCTTTGCAATTCCTTTCCTCAATATCCTGCTTCATGCAGGACTCCGTCACTTTAAGAAAAGAGTTTCCAGTGAAAGTATCCATGGCAGATGCAGGAAGGACCACCCGACTCAGATCAGCAAGTTGGCGGCTCAACCCCACGCTCTGTCCATTTGGCAGTGGCGGTGGACCCACTCAAGGCAGAGGTCTCCTACACCACCTCACACACAGGCAGTCAGCATTTCAGAAGATCGCTGGACACTGCTCTAGCCTTTTCAGCTGGCAGAGCAATACGTCACAGCGGTAGCATCCATCTGGCACAATTTGGATATTCCAAATTGGAACTGAAATTAGGGATCCACAGCAGAGGCAGATTGGCAAGTCCAGAACAGGGATAATGATGCAGATTAAAAAATTCTCCCCAGTGCAGCATTGCAACTCCTTTCCTAAATCTCCTGCTTCGTGCAGGGCTCCGTTGCTTTAAGAAAAGAGTTTCCAGTGAAAGTGTCCACGGCGCATGCAGGAAGGACTGTCGGACTCAGATCAGCAAGTCGGCCCCTCAGCCTCACACTCGTCCGCTTGGCGGTGGCGGGGGCCCACCAAGGCAGAGGTCTCCCACACCACCCTCATACACAGGCAGTCAGCAAGCCACCACCCGAACCAAAACATGGTCTTTGGTCCACCGCTTACATTGATTTCATGCTGAATCTTGTTTTCATGAGCAGAACAGGCTGTGCATGTCCAGAAATGTTACAGGAAAAATAGTACATAAAGTTGAGACAGAAATATATTCTGAGTCATGAAGGCATGTGTGCCCCCACCCCACCACCATCCAGACATTAAATTGCTGTTTTGGGCCCTGTTTATTAACGATTTCAGCCTGAATCTTGGTGCTGCTGGTGCCAAACAGGGCCTACAAGTCCAGAAATGTTTCAAAAAAATGTTACAGTAAATTCAGCCAGAAATCAGTTCTCAGCCATTTTGTTACATGGCACCCAAACCACCACCCAACCAAACATTGTCTTTGGTCCACAGTTTACATTGGTTTCATGCTGAATCTTGTTTCTGTGAGCCCAGAACAGGCTGTACATGTCCAGAAATGTCACAGAAAAATGGTACATAAAGTTGAGACAGAAATATGGTCTGAGTCATGATGTGATGTGGTGCCCCCAACCCAGATGTAACATTGCTGGTTTGGGCCCTGTTTACCAATGATTCAGCCTGAATCTTGGTGCGCCACCTGCTGTGGTGTGATGAAGTCAGAACACGCATTATACAGTAACTCCAGGCAAAATTGTGAGAGAAGGAGAAACAGTTATGTTGGGAATTATTAAACAGCCAAAAGGTGCCATGCTGAGCAAATGAATTCTCCTGCAAAATGCTGCTGCTACTAGCAATTGTTTCATCCTGCTGCTGCTATTTCAATTGAATGAGAAATGTAGAATTATCATTTCCTATGCTACTGTCCTGATTGGCTGTGTTGACTGACTCTGTGGTTGTAACTTTACTGGCGATGGGAAGTGAATGACATTTTGGGGCACTATAGCTTGCTGATTGCTGTTGTCTCTGACTACTATTTGCCAGGTTACCATGAGAAGTACTGTTTTGGATGGTTGATGGTGGATCATCTTAACAGAATCCATACTGCTGCACACATAAGTACCTGTCTTTATTTTTTTTTTCTGTGCAAGATAAGGGTGTCGGTAGGTTGGTATTGTATGCCTTGAGTTCTAATATGTTTGTACTGCTTTTATATTATTTTTCAGTTAGCTGTGGATGACATCATCATGCCAGGCCAGGATTAGGATCTAGGGATGTTGGAATGCACCATTTCCAACGCAGATGGTAAGTATTTAATTTTTCATTACTAGTAGGGTACGCCTGTTACTGCCATCTGGATGCTTGAGCTTGACAATAATTGTGTTCTTTTGCATTAGTCAACATCAGGAATTCTATGGTTAACTCTAGCTCCTGCTGCCACTGCTGCTGCTCAACAAGATCTGGGGATTTATTTAATTGTGCAGTGGATCATCTTTCACAGTCCCTGAGGTAAGTATTTCTTCAATTTTATGGTCTTTTGTAGGGAGGGGATGTTGGGGTATGGTGGGGCAGGAACATTTTACAAATCTTAAAATGTGTTCTTTTATCTTATTTCCAGGTGCACAATACTGATAGGGAAGGGAATGACTGCTACTGTGCTTCATCATGGTCTAGAATCATGTGCCCTCCAGCATGTTCCTTCTGGGGCAATTTCTGCAGTTTAATGACATCACGAATTATGATAAGTATACATTTTTTTCTTTGCTTGTTCTAATTTACTTGCTAAAATCAGTTTGGCAGATTGGCAGTATCATTTTTTTTATCTTTGGTTTTGCTTAGGTCATTTTCCTCTGTTGAAGTTTCATCCTATCTCTGTGTGATGACTACATCCATCCAGGCCTGCAGGAGCTGTGTTGCGTGGAAGACAGGGGGTGTTGCTTGAACTGCGATAGAAACATAGAATTTGATGACAGATAAGGACCGCTTGGCCCACCCAGCTGCCCATTTCCTTACCTACTGGATAAGCTGCAGATCCCAGTTAACCAGCAGCCTACTTCTTCCTACCCCCACCCCTAGAATGGCCTTATGACTGTCCCATGCATGCTTGAATTCCACCACTGTTTTTGACTCCACAACCTCCTCTGGAAGGCCGTTCCATGCATCCACAACCTCTCTGTGAAAAATACTTCCTTAAATTATCTCTGAGCCACCTCCATCTTCAAATTGTGCCCCTTGTTCTTGCACACTCTTTTTGAAAGATGCTACCCTCTTGGACTTTGTTGATTCCCTTGAGGTACTTGAACGTTTCTATCATGTCCCCCTCTCCTCCTTTCCTCGAGGCTATACATATTAAGCTCTTTAGTCTCTTTTCATATGTCTTCCGTGCAGACCCTGCACCATTTTAGTTGCCCTCTCTGGACAGCTTCCATCCTGTCTATGTCTTTGCGGAGATTGGTCTCCAAACTGCACGCAGTACTCCAGATGGGGTCTGACCAGCTATCTGTACAGAGGGATAATAACTTCCTGTTTTCTACTGGTGATGCCTCTCCTATGCATCCCAGTATCCCCCAGCCCTCCTTGCTGCCCTCTCACATTGCTTGCCCACCTTAGGTCATCTGATATGACTACCCCAGGTCCCTTTCCATTTTTGTTGTTGTTAGTATCTCACCCCCATTGTGTACTCTTCCCTGGTTTTGTTTCCAGGTGCATTACCTGCACTTCTTCGCATTGAATCTAAGCTGCCATACATTTGACCATTCCTCTAACCTTGCCAAGTCCCTTCTCATCCTTTCCACCCACTTTGTGATCAACTCTGTTGCAGATCTTTGTGTCATCTGCAAAGAGACATATTTTCCTTCCAGTCCTCTGCAATGTTGCTTATAAAAGACATTGAAGAGGACCGTCCTAATACTGAACCCTGCAGTACCCCACTAGTAACCCCTTTCTTCTGAGTGGACTCCATTTACTATTACTCTCTGTGTCCTATTCTCCAGCCAATTCTTTATCCAGGCTGTCATCTTGGGACCCACTCCCAGGCTGGCTAACTTCTATATTAATCTTTTGTGTGGGACTGTGTCAAATGCCTTGCTAAAGTCTAGGTAGGCCATGTCCACAGCCCTCCCTGATCTACTACTTTGGTCCCCAGTCAAAGAAATCTATCAGATTCGTCTGGCATGACCTTCCGCTGTGAATCCATGCTGCCTAGGGTCCTGTGCCCTCTGGCCTCTAGATACTCAACAATTCTTTCCTTCAGAAGTGATTCCATCATTTTCCCTATCACTGAGGTTAAACTAACAGGTCTGTAGTTTCCTGCTTCTGCCTTGCTCCCACTTTTGTGAAGGGGAATCACAGCTGCCCTCCAGCAGTCCTCAGGTACCACCCCATCCTCCCATGATTTGTTAAAGAGGGTAGTCAGTGGTGTCACTAGTTCTACCCTTAGTTCTTTTTAGAATTCTGGGATGAATCCCATCAAGCCCCATTGCTTTGTCCACCTTCAGTTTTAAAGAGTTCTTTCATAACCCTTTCTTCTGTAATGGCTGGTATCAACTTCTGTATCCAGAGTGTTTCTACTGTTTGTTTTAAGTACCTCCCCTCTTCATTTGTAAATACTGAGCAAAATATTTGTTTAGTGTCTCTGTCTTTTCACAGTCTCCTCTGCCCACCCTCCTTCCCCTTTATTAAGCCTCACTATCCCTCCCTCGGTCTTCCTTCGCTCCCTGATGTACCTATAAAATGTTTTATCCCCTTCTTAACTGAGTTGGCTATCTTTCCTCGGTTTGGGCCTTTGCTGTTCTGACTGCCTTCCCAGCTTCCTTTGCTTTAACTGATACAGTTCTCTGTCCTGCTCCTTCTGTGATTCTTTGTACTTCCTGAATGCTTTCTTTTTCTCTTGAACCTTCACTGCCACTTCCTTTGAGAACCATAGTGGTTTCTTACATTGTTTCATTTTGTTTATTTGCTTCACAAAGGCTTGTTACCTCTGTAATGGCAGTTTTATTATTCCCCATTGTTCTTCACCCCTCCTTCCTGCCCATTTGCTAGTGCATTCCTTAGGCACTCATCCATTTTGGCAAAGTCAGCCCTCCTAAAGTCCAGTACTTTTGCCTTTGTATGGCCTGACTCTATTGCTGTGTTTATTGTGAACCATACTGTTCGATGGTCGCTAGGTCGCTAGATGGTCGCTAGTTCCAAGATGGCTACCCACTTCTACATCTGTGATCTCCTCTCCATCTGTTGGCCACTGATGTCCATACCATTAACGAGTAAACACCACCCACATCCAGGAGGAACTATAGTGAAATGTATGGTTGAAATGGTGTTTAGTAAATAATTAGGTGGAGGGGCGAACGCTTGTCTAATCATTTGAGGTGGTATAGCTGCAGTAATTATGAAAATTTGGAATATAAACAAAGGCAGCAAGTACTTCCCCTGCCCTGACTCCCCTAGGAACCATCACAGTTTCAGTACAAGAATTTTAACTTGGTAATATAGCATAAGTAATCTTTTGGGGAACTGATGTTGTAAGTTGTTAAGCCTTTTCATGATTATTTTTGTAATTAATGACTCGCATCATTAAAGATGGCCACCATTCACCATTTCTCAAAATTTTCTGAACTGTGGTGTTAGGTTGAATGAGTGTATTACATTCATTCGCTACTTGTACTGGGAGCCACGGTTCTCAACATGCCCCTGACAGTAAGTAGCAGAAAATATTTTTTGGTCGCATGGAGTGCATGTGTGTCAGGTGGTGTGGTGGGGGGCTCAGGAGACATGTGCCAGCATGGGCACTTTTAAGGATATCAAGACAACATATCTTGCTATAAGATGGGGTTGATAGTTGAAATGAAAGGTAAAATGTGTATCTTGATATTTTGGCAGCAAAACATTATAACTCTAATCATGCAAAATCTTTATGGTTATGGTAATTTCATTGCTGCTGTTTTATAGAGGCTGGGGATTGGTGGGAGCCAAGCAACGAGTTACAGCAAAGGGTGATCAAATGAAACTGATTGACACTGCAGCAGATAATACATTACCATAACCAATCCAATGGTACATTGCTAAAAATAAGTTATAACACTTTGTAACATGGGGAAGAAAAAGGTTGAATGTGATTGGGCAAAGCAGATCAACTGGAGATACATTAATTCTCAATTAATGTATGCCCATGCTGGAATTAATGTATGGTGTCATTTCAGTGTAGCCAGGCTGCTCAGGATTGGTCCAAGCTACAGTGCACACAATGTTTTCCCATGTGCTTTTTCCCTAGTGTGGCAAATAGCTGCAGTAGCAGTAGTTGGGCACATTCGGTTTTATTCACAGTTAGCCAGAATCACAGAAGTGTGTTATTTCTGGGAGTTAACAGAGTTTGCAGCATATTATTTTCAATGTGAGTGCATCAGTGAGTACATCCTTAGTTTCAGTGTTAAATAGTAAAGTTTACACAGGGTTTTACAAGAACGGCCGATGGATCTGTGTACCAGTAATGAGATGCAGTTCTCTCCTCGGGGACTGCTGGAGACATAATCAATCCCTTATAGTAACAAAATAGTGCGCCTACCCCTGAAGTTGTAATCCATTGTCTAATTTAACCCCATTCTCTGCCCTTTGCACTTCTGCTGTCCCTACCGCATCTACAGTGTGCTGGAGAATGGAGATCAACTTGGAAAACATCTGTCTCTTAAACATACATAGCTACTTGAGGAGTTAGAGAAATCTTTAAGCTTCTTCCCTTGTGCTTTATATCATAGAGTACATACGGTGACTCCCAACAGAAAAATAGATGACAGGGATAATAAAATGAGGAACAGACACACCAACAAGGCACTAGGGCTGGTTAATGTATAAACAGGCCGCAACAGTGTGCAGTAAGCAGGTACCAATGGTAAGAAGAACTCATGGACTGAGTGGTGAGGAACAACACCTTGTCACTGCCAGTGCGCACTCAGCATAACCACAAAAGCGCCACCTAGAACTGCAACAAGAAGGTATTAGAACCAATAACATGGGGCAAAAATGGTGTGACTGCATTCTCCAAAGTGAGCTGAGCCCTTTTTCTTCCCCATGTTGCTAAGAGGATTAACCCACCCCAGAGCGTGGGTCTATCAGGTATTAATGTATGGCTGGGGGTGTTGACCATACTGAGCTGAAAGTAGTTGGGAGGGTGGTAGCTCTCGAGTAAACTCCTGGCCTTTTTCCACTTCCACATCATCCAAGAAGCACCCTCACAGTCTTCAAGACTGGAGTTCTCACCAGGTGGGAATTCTCTCACCATTTCTGCTTCATCCACCTCGTTGCTGGTGGATGCCATAGTCGAGGGATTGTCATCATCCTCATTGCCGAGACATGGTTCCTGTGGCAACACCACTGATATCACTGTGTTGTGTGGAATGTGCCTTTCATTCATTTTGATAAATGTTAGTATGGACACATTCTTGGGTGACATATTGGTCCTATGGTCACTCACAATGGCCCCAGCCGCACTAAACACCGTTCCGCACTGACACTGGATGATGGGCAGCTCATGTATTTTACAGAAACCGATGTTAGTGCTGGCCAGTCAGTCATTTTGTTGCTCCAGTACAGCAGTGGCTCGTCAGTAATGGCAAGGTGCTTTGGGTCCCCATGTAGGCCTCCACCATTCATTCTGCTGCCCTGAGTCCAGTTGCCTCATCTGTTCTCCTCCTCCTTTTCATCCATATCTTCCACTCCCACCTGAAAGAGAACATCCCAAATGGGATTGCTTGCTGTTTTCTGCTGTGCCTTGCCCATGTTCTCTGATTGGGTTGCCTGTGAGCCACTAGTGGTGGTAGCAATGCCCATTTCACCGCAGTGCATGCCTTTTCATGTGTGCAGCATATACCATTCTAATGAGGTTCTCGTCAACTTTGTACTCGCTGACAATCTCCTTCAATTACAGAAGGCAGTCCACATTTGTAGCATGGATCTAGCATGGTGACGATTGCAAAGTCAGCCGACTGTAAAATGCCAGATGCATGGGTATTTGTGTCCAGCACATGGAGCATGTGATCCAGTAGATCACAACAGCCATGATCCCCACCCACTTGTCTCCATCTGGTGTCACACATTGACTAGTGTCTGCCTCAGCACACGTATGAGGGGTATGGATTGACTTATGCAAGCAGTGTCCACTCACAGCCGTGTAGCATGCTTGAATGGATGGAGAATGCATATTAGCCCATCTATTTGGTGCCACTGCTCTGTTGTTAGAGTGATGGACACTCCAGCACTGTCACGGGAGGTGTGCATCAGCAGGTATTCTGACACAGCCTTATACTGTTCATACAGCCGGTCAAGCATGTACAGTGTGGAGTTCCACCTGGTCACAACATCAAGCTTCATCGGTGCTGAGTCAGATAGTTTGTGCTGTAGCTCACATAGATGGTCATGGGTCTTGCAGAATGGGCGAAGTGGACACAGATGCGATGGGCGACAGTAACTGTTTCCTTAATGTCCATATGGTTGAGAAACTGCTGAACAACAAGATTAAGGCAGTATGCCAGGCAAGGTACTCTGAAAAACCATCATCGCTAATGCACTTCACTACATTGGAGCCATTACCTTCATGATGAATCCTGCTATGAGTGACTGTGTGTAGCCACCCATCAATCTCCAACAGCAGAACATTAGCTATTTTAGTTTTAGAGACTTTAAAGGCAGCTGAAATTGAGGGTAGTTACTGTATAGAAAATCATGTTTTATTCTGTTTAGAACATTGTATTGTACAGTATTTATGCATTGTATTTATTGATTGATGTATGGCGCCCAGAGCCTCCGGGATGGCGTCTCTTTTAAATAAAATGCATTGCCTTGCCTTGCCTTGCCATTTCTAAGCCATGTGAGAACCAGTAACACCTGTTTCTGGCCCATAGCCTTGACAATGTCCATTGGAATGCTCCCCTTCTTTCTTTTTTTTCTTTTCCTCTCCGCTGTTCCCCCACCCTTCCACATAGGTATTTCCCGGTATGACCAGAGTTGTGACTTCTACTATTGTTATACTTTATACGATTGCTATTTACTGCATGTAACTTTATTCTGTAAACCACTGTTATATTGTGTTCTTTTTGTTATCTGTATTGCACCTGTATGTTACCACTGTTATTTCTCACACTGTAACCATGTCTACCCGCCTGCAACGAGGTGCCTTTGTAAATGAGTCCCTGACTCAAAGGTTGTAAATCTGACTTTCAAAAATAAATAAAATAAATAAAATAAATCATACTCAGGGTCACATGCTGCCAAATATCAGGTATATTGCTACCACCACCATTTTGCTTTATGCAGGTTTTGCCAGACCCCAAATCAAATACCACCCCAGGCAACTGTGCCCAGTGTGCTGTTATGCATAGATACGAGCTTGCTGCTGTTTGTCCACTGGTCTACATACCCATGCTAAGATGGATATATTGTGATGCACTATGCTTCAATGCATGTCTAATGGAATCAACCACTTTACTGTTCAGTTCTGGCATGGCACGCTTAGTAAAATGGGTTCACAATGGAACTTACCATTTGGGACAGGCACAGGCCATCAACCTGCGGAAACCAGCATTCTCCATGAATGAGAATGGCAACAGATCGATGGCTAGCATTTCAGCAATAGCAGCATTTAACTCTTGTGCAGCAGCATGATGGGGGTACTTTGTCTGCTGCTCAAGGAAGGTCTTCAAGTGGGCTGCATCTTTGGAGCTGTTCTACCAGAACACTTTATATGTGGCAGAAATGATGTTCTTTTAGGGGTAACACTTGACTCTTGGGGCTGTGTAGACTGCATGAAACCAGTTATTTTGGTTGCTTGAGGGTGTGGTGGTGTGACTTTTCTGACTCAAGGGACTGGCACCTGCACTGCTATGCCCACTACTCAAGAGAGCAAAGAATTGCTCACCCTCCTCCTCCACCACTGACCTACTCTGCCCTCCCTCCTGCTCTTGTTCTACTACATAACTTGCTGAGGGAGATGCCACCAGCAGCTCTGGCATCCTTCTGGTGTTGCTGCCATCTCAGCGGGTGCTTGTTTTTTCAGGTGGCGTG
This sequence comes from Neoceratodus forsteri, assembly GCA_016271365.2. Lineage (NCBI taxonomy): Eukaryota > Metazoa > Chordata > Ceratodontiformes > Ceratodontidae > Neoceratodus > Neoceratodus forsteri. The sequence goes on along the minus strand of CM057452.1, from coordinate 271,326,845 downwards.
CTGGCCACCACTGCCTATGTGGCTTCCTTTGTCCCCTGACTAACGCGTGCTTGACAAAGTTGCATATAGCTATGGTCTCATCAGCTGGATCAAGCACATGAAAGTCCCAAACTAGGGACTTTTGACCTCTGGACTTCAGATGCTTCTGGGGCTGGGATAGTTCGAAACAGGTGTGGAAGTGTGTGTTTTTAGGCTGCTCTCATCACTGCCATGAGACTACTTTTAGGAGGGGTGACTTGACTGCTTGGATGTTTGCTAATAGGCTTGTTGACAGACTGACCCATGGGCTGTACATATAAATGGCTTACATCACCCTTGACTTTTTTAACTCAGGCTCGCATGTGGGATCATCCAGTCATCATCATCACCACCAGCGGCAATGATGTTCTTGTCCTTCTCTTCGCTGTCACTGTCTTTTTGCAGCATGGCACCTTTTTTCTCTACAACCATCTCAGTGGGCTGATTATCCCTATCTCCAGGATTTTAGACTCTGGCTGAACACTATCATCACCAACTCCTGCAGGAACTGGGACAGTCACACTAACAGACTTATCACCCTCCTCCAAGTCTAGGACCACTGTTCCTGTGCTAGTGTCAGTGCCTTCCTTCTTCTCACTGTCATCATCCACTACCAGCATGGATGCAACAGTTTGAGCATTAAAAAGTAAGACACAGGCATGCCAGTACTCCAACAACTCCTTTGCTGGTACATGCAGCACCACCAGAGTCCACAGCAGAAGACACTGAAGCAGACATACATGTGCTTTCACTGTGGTGGAGAACTGGAACTGAAGCTGTACTCTTTTCAGTAGACTTCTTAGCTCCTCATCCCTCCTGCCACTTCCCCCTGTACTGGGCCATTTCTTAACAGGCATTTTTGCTGGCTGCTGCTTTAAAGATTTGCCTTTCTCTGGAGTGTATCAAGAAAGGATGTAATACTAACTGCGTGAATAACACCTCACATGCCACACCTGCAGTACTGGCTTCCTTACAAGTCCAAACATAATCAGGATAGGTAGCAGCACTCTAGAGTACAACTAATACAGATATGGTAGGTAGCCTATTCTAGTAAGAACAAAAAGTAACTTTTTCTTCCCCAAGCAGGAATTAAAGCAACACACACAGGAAAAAGGGCACAAGTGGGTGACTTTAAATACAGATCACCTGTGTCTGGACTACTAAAGTACTGTAATGTGTTAGTACTTAGTTACTATCACAATTCGCATAATTGCAGAATTACTGTACGCATAACATTAGAGCTCTATGTAAGAGAGGCAGAGAAAGAATTAGTGATAACTACTTCCTAGCAATGTATGAAATAGCAGATATTCCTGGTCTGACCTTATATAGAAATACAGTCCATATAAGAGATCTGAGCTCTACTTAATACCCTGTGTAGGTTTAGAATGGGATTTTGGAAGGACTACAAACATTAAACAGAAATGGAAGTGTGAATAATGGCAATACAGTATTATTTCAAGGTGTAACATAGATACAAGTTTAACCATGCAACATCTTTTTAATGAATTGTAGTTTATTGGAGGAAGAAAGGAAAAATGGATGGAACAACTGAGTATAAACATTTTTGCATCTTACAACAGGAACATGGTTATGGAGAATTTTCTTTCTCCTCGACAAAATCAATACTTTTTGCTGCTGCAAGCTTTGCTTATCATACTCTAGGCCAACTTTCAAATTAGTGCAATAACTGTATCAGACCAGCCTTTGTTTTTGATAAGAAGTATTTGTCAGAATGTCTGAGCTACAGTTTTATAATTGTATTTTAAACTGTCTGGCCATATTGTGGGTAAACTGATAATCATAAATGGTAACCTTCTAATACAATTTGTTTTAATTTGTGTATGTTATAACATGTTTATTGATACATACTTCTAACTTCAATAAACTTGAACTTGAATTAGTTACTCTGTTTGCATAATGATATGGTTTTCTTGGTATTTACTATGTGATGGGTCAGTTATTCAATATATGTTTTATATTTTCCTCTCTCTCTTAGATATGTCTTCAGCGTTTGGAGTTTTATGTTATGCCTTCATTAGTGTGGCACACAAGTAGCCGCCAGTCAATTCTTATGATAATAAATGCTGCTGTGATAATGTTATATGTGCTTAGGGATACGAAATAATATATTAAGATCTTCTTGAGGATATCTCTTTCAACAGGCCACACCTTTGGAACTATATCCGCTGACACTAGGACCACACAGAAACATTTTTGCAAGCTGTCTACTAGAAACCACCCACAACGTCATCCTACATCAACACTTCCTATATAAATGTGGGTGGCCCTTCCTCCACAGTTCTTTTCCCATTGACCATACTTGCCAGACCCTCCACGGAGGTGCCGTCACTTCAGTTGACTGCAAGTTAACCTTTGAAATTTATCTCCCTAGTTTTTTTATAAAGTGATCATCACCAATGTGTGTGTCATTGAAAGAACCCCCAAGCTCTTTAAATACTGTGAGTGTGGTAAAAGATTTATTCTGGTCATAACATGTCTGTGCATGCTGCCTTGGTGTGGCACATAACACCATAAGGCCTGCAAACTCTGCCTTAAGTTCAATCCTTCACCAGCAATGCAGAAAGAATGCCCTGGAAACCCACCTCTTAAAACAGGAGGTAGCCAGGATGGAGAAAGAGCTCCAGGAGAAGAACTCCACCACGTTGTCCAGCCCACTCTTGAGCTCCAAATCATTGAAGTCCCAAGTACTGGGCAACACAAGAACAAACACTCGAAGAGGAAAGGAGTAAGAAGAAATTCTCCTGGTATGCACCAGGTTGCCCTGCAACCAAGTGTGACTGCTACTGCATCATTGACCACATTAGTGAGTATGCCTCTAGCTACCCAGACCTCTGACCCTCCAGGTTGGGCCAGGCTGTGAGTTCTGCCAAACCTACCATGGCTGGTGAAGGATCGTCGATATCAGGAAAACACATTTCCCATCAATGTCTCAGAACACACCTGTAGCACAGGCCTGCTTTGATGTGCAGGCTGTGCTTTCTTCCTTCATGGACATTTTACAGTGCCTGCTACCTCTTCCTCCTATGGGAGCAGCATCTACAGGGCACCCCATACAAGCCCCACCACTAACGCCTGTGGTAGTTGATGAGCCTTGTGCCTTCTTGATCATTGATGGCCTCTTCTTTGGGCCCACAGAAACCATCAACAAGGATCAGGAATATAACCTTGACCTCATGCTACCAGAGGAACAGAGGAGGAGGAAGACTATGTTGAGACTGCTTATGAGAGTTCAAGCTCCACTATTTCCACAGGGAGTGAGGATGAGGTTCCTCTCCGAGTTCTCTCTTTAACTCCATGATGCAGCAACCCAGTCTGCCATGTGATTTGAGTCAGAGGAGAAAGACATCAGCAAGAGGAATCTGGTGGAATTTCTAGAGCTACCTGATTCCCCACCTATCATGATTCCTCCTCTATTGCCTGCCCCAGAGGATGCCAACCTTGCTGTCATGCATAGGCCTTATATGATCCCTGCCATTCCAGCCATTCCAAGGAAGGCAGACAAGTTGTATCAGGCTCCCTCAGATAGGCCATTTTGCAGGCCTATCTGAGGCTGATTCTATTGTAATAAATGTAGCCCATGACAGGTAGAAGCACCTAAACACTTCAGCTCTCTCCCTCTTGACAAGGAATCCAGGAATTTAGATGTCCAGGAAGGACCTTTGCTTCTGCCACCTTGGGTCCCAGAATTGTAAACTACCAGGCCCATATCGTAGTACCAAAATACTCTCTGGAGGAAGGCCAAAGCTGCAGCACCAGAGGGTACTCCCAAGTAAGAGCTGTTAAATGCTCTCCAGGCAGGGGCAGATGTGGGTAAGCATCTGTTGAGATCTACTTATGACATCTCAGATGCTTCGGCTAGAGCAGCCACCTCTGGTGTCTCTTGGTTGAGGGTGGATGGATTTGCTAATGAGGTTTAGCAATCCATCTTAAATGCCTTATTCAGAGGATACATAGAAACATAGAAACATAGACTTTGATGGCAGATAAGGACCACTTGGCCCACCTAGTCTGCCCATTTTCCTACCTAGAGGATAAGCTACAGATCCTATTTAATCAACAACTTATTTCTTCCTACCCCACAAAAATTGCCTTATGTCTGTCCCATGCATTCTTGAATTCTCCACTGTTTTAGACCCCACAACCTCCTCAGAAAGGCTGTTCCATGTGTCCAACATCCTCTCTGTGAAAAATACTTCCTCACATTGCCCTGAGCCGTCCCCTCTATCTTCAAATTGTGTCCCTAGTCCTTGCACATCTCTTTTCTGAAAGATGCTACCCTCTTGGACTTTGTTGATTCCACTGAGGTACTTAAACGTTTCTATCATGTCCCCCCTTTCCTCAAGGGTATACATATTAAGCTCCTTTAGTCTCTCCTCGTATGGCTTCTCTTGCAGACCCTGCACCATTTTAGTTGCCCTCCTCTGAACTGCCTCTCTCCTGTCTATATCATTACAGAGGGGTCTCCAGAACTGGACGCAGTACTCCAGATGGGGTCTCACCAACTGTCTGTACAGGGGATAACAACTTCCTGTTTTCTGCTGGTGATATCTCTCCTATACATCCCAGTATCCCCCAGCCCTCCCTACCGCCTTCTCACATTGCTTGCCAACCTTAAGGTCATCTGATATGATTACTCCCAGGTCCCTTTCCATTTTGTTGTTGTTACTACTCCCCCATTGTGTAATCTTCCCTGGGTTTTGTTTCCCAGGTGCATTACTTTGCACTTCTTTGTATTGAACCCAAGCTGCCATACTTCTGACCATTCCTCCAACCTTGCCAGAGTCCCTTCTCATCCTTTCCACGCCTCTTTGTGTATCAACCCTGTTGCAGATCTTTGTGCCATCTGCAAAGAGGCATACTCTTCCATCCAGTCCTCTGCAATGTCACTTATAAAGACATTAAAAGGACTGGACCCAGTACTGAACCCTGCAGTACCACACTAGTAACCCTCTTCCTTTAGAGTGGACTCCATTTACAATTACCTTCTGTGTCCTGTTGTTCAGCCAATGTTTTACCCAGGCTACCACCCTGGGACCCACTCCCAGGCTGGTTAATTTGACTACTAATCTTTTGTGTGGGACTGGGTCAAATGCCTTCTAAAGTCTAGGTAGGTCATATCCACAGCCCCTCCCTGGTCTACTACTTTGGTCCCCCAGTCAAAGAAATCAATTAGATTTGTCTGACATGACCTTCCGCTGTGAACCCATGCTGCCTTGGGTCCTGTGCCCCACTGGCCTCTAGGTACTCAACAATTCTTTCCTTCAGAAGTGATTCCATCACTTTCCCTACAGAGGTCAAACTGACAGGTCTGTAGTTTCCTTCCTCTGTCTTGGTCCCACTTTTGTGAAGGGAATCACATCCACCTTCTTCCAGTCCTCAAATACCACCATCCTCCCATGATTTGTTAAAAGGGTAGTCAGTGGTGTCACTAGTTCTCTGCTTAATTCTTTTAGAATTCTAAGTGAATTCCATGTGGCCCCATTGCTTTGTCCACCTTCAGTTTTAGGAGTTCTTTCAGAACCCTTTCTTCTGTGAAAGGACTGGGATTGACCCCCTCTCCAGAGTACTTCTGTTAACTGGATTAGGCACCTCCCACTTCCTCTTTTGTAGAATACTGAAGAAAGTATTCATTCAGTATCCTGCTTTTCACTGTCACTCTACCCACCCACCATTCATTCTATTTAGCCTCACTAACCCTCCCTTTGTCTTCTACACTCCTTATATACCTATAAAGGTTTTATCCCCTTCTTAACCGAGTGCCATCTTTTCCTCAGTTTTTCCTTTGCTATTCTGACTACCCTCCTGCTTCCTTCTGCCTTAACTGGTACAGTTCTCTGTCCTGCTCCTTCTGTGTTTCCTTATACTTCCTAAATGCTATCTTTTTCTCCCTAACCTTCACCGCCATCTCTTTTGAGAACCATAGTGGCTTTTTCTTTTGTTTTGATTTGTTTATTTGCTTCACACAAACTCTTTGGGGCAGATAGTCAGGATATCCTGTCAAACCTTCAAGCCTCGGGCAGGACTCTAAAATCAGTACATTCCATCTACAATGCACAACCCAGAAGTAGGCAAGGTGCCCTCTCATCCAGCCAGTAACAGACACCAGTCAGGAACCAGATATCAAAGGAAAAGCAGAGATGGATGGGCTCTGCCTGCCCTGGAACCCACACTATGTGCTTATTCAAAAGCCCCTAAAGGTGGAAGTGTGGCTGCAGCTGCAGGATCAGCATCTGTATGACTCCCTACTAGACCCCTCTCCAGTACTCTCAGAGATGTTAGTAGGGGTCACCTCTCCCTCCATCTGGGTCAATGGAGAAAGACCACATCAGATGCTTAGTTCCAGCAGATAATGGAAAAGGGTCATGCTGTAGAACTACTAGAGCTTCCCAAGACCATCCACCAGTCCTTCAGTTTATCCTCCAGAACACATACCAGTGCTGCTAGAGGAGATACATGCCCTAATGTAAAGAGGGCTATAGAGCCAGTTCTTTGGGAACAAAGGAACCAAGGGTTCTATTCCACTACTTCCTATGCACAGGGACCTAAGGCCCATTCTGGACTTAAGAAATCTGAACCTTTTCATCGGTACAAGAAATTCAGAATAGTCACCCTACAAGGCATGTTACCACTACTGCACCAAGGGAACAGGATATGTTCAGTAGATATGCAGAACACTTACCTGCATATCAAAGTCTGTACCATCCCACCCAGGAAGTATCTCAGGTTCCCTTTCCAGGGGAACAGTACCAGTTCAGGGTGTTGCCCTTTGGGTTATCTTCTGTCACGGTATTTACCAAATGCTTAGCAGTAGTGGCAGCAGCCCTCAGGAGAGAGGGACTATATGTATTCTCTTATCTGGATAACTGGTTCCTCAAAGCTCAGTCCAAGAGCAGCTGTATTTCACTGTAGTATGCACCAGGTAGTTGTTTGATGTCCTAGGAATCATGATCAATGTGCTGAAATCAGTCCTGACCCCTTGTCAGTGCCTACAGTACATAGAGGCAATCCTGGACACAGTCTGAAACTTAGCCTTCCTGCCTCAGGACAGGGCCAAACACCTGATTGTGCAGTCCCAGATAGTATACTGACAAAGGTATGTCACAGCCAAGACATTCCTGAGACTGTTGGGCCTGATGGCATCTGCCATTGTTACTGTACCACTGGCGAAACTGCATGTCACGAATCCCTCAGTGGACATCAAGGGTCAAATGGGACCAATGCACCGATGATTTAGAACAGAAGGTTCTAGTAACATCTTCTGTCTGGAAGGTGCTGCAGTGGTGGATGGAACCCACTCATCTGCTGAAGGAGTTCCTTTCCTGATCCCTCCCCTCATCAGATCTTTATGACAGATGACTTGGGGTGGGCTGGAGAGATCATTTGGGTCCTCATCAGACACAGGGCAGATAGAAAATGGTGGAGAGCACCCTCCACATAAATGTCCTAGAAATAAGGGCTGTTCTGTACAGTCTGCAAGTTTTCCAGACCCATCTGTACCTGAGACATCTGTTGATGCAAACAGACAACATCAGTGTGGTGCACTACATAAACAAGCAAGGAGCTCACTCCTACCCCTATGCAGGGAAATGATGAGGGTTTGGTATTGGGCTCTGGAACATGGTCTAGAACTCTTGGCAGTTTCATGTTCCTGGCACCAAAACATCTTGGCAGACAGGCTAAGCAGGTCACAGTTCAGGATGCATGAGTGGGAACTGCTTATCTCAGTGGCAGAAGACCTGTTTGACAGGTGAGGTCAACCAGAGTCAGATCTTATTGCATCCCAACACAATGCAAAACTGTCGCTTTTCTGCTAATTCATTTCAGAGCATGGAGTTTTCTGGCAAGACGTGTTGTTCTTCTCTTGGAAGGAGGTTCCTTTATGCCTTTTCTCCCTTCTCTGTAATCCAGAGGGTGCTAATCAAGCTCCAAATGGAAGGAGCAACATTGGTACTCATTGCTCCCCTTTGGACTCATCAAATCTGGTTTCCCTTACTGCAGTAGCTGGCAGTGGAACCATCACTGCCTCTGCTTTGTGCAAGGGCTTAATGTCACAGGAACAGGAACCCTGGTCCATCTGGACTTCAAGTCACTCCATCTCCATGCATGGCTCCTGAGGACATAGCCATTGCTAGGTTTGGGAGTATCTCAAAAAGTGACTGATGTTCTGGTGGCTGCCAGAAACCTTCCACCAGAGCCACCTATTCCATGAAGTGGAAGCAGCTTGCCTTGTGGGCCACTTCTCCTCAACTAGATCCATTTACATGTCTGGTAAACCAAGTTCTAGAGTATTTGCTGTCCTTATCAGATGTAGGATTGCAATACTCTTCTATTAAAGTGCACTTTGCTGCTATGTCAGCCTTTCACATGCATATTGATGGTCATATGGTTGCTCAGCTGGAGGTGACCCATACATTTCTGAGAGGTATTCTGTACTTGGAGCCTCCCTATCTGCAATCTAGTCCCAGCTTGGGACCCAAATTTTGTGTTAGAAAAGCTTACTTTGGCTCCTTTTGAGCCAGCTATGACTGCACCCTCGCTTTCTGTCTTGGAAAGTGTTATTTTAGTTGCTATGACTTCTGCAACAAGAATTTCTGAGCTTTAGGCTCTAATTTGTGAGCTCCAAGTTTGAGTTTCCACACAGACAGGGTGTCTTACGTACCACTCCTAAGTTTCTACCAAACGTGCTGTCTGAGATTACTTTGAATCAAACCATTCACCTGCAAATTTATTTCCTGAGCATGCCAATTCAGGGAAGCATTGCTCCATAGTTTAGATGTACATAGAACACTTAGGTACTATATACACCATACGAAGGACTGCAGGAAGTCCTTGCAGCTTTTGTTTCATTCACCCTGGGAAAGAGGTGCTCCTGTTTCTAAACAGTGTCTGTTCAGATGGTTGGCTAACTGTATTACTTTCTCTTACAGGGAGTATAGTAAGGAACTTCCTGGAGTTGTTTCAGTCATTCAGGTAGAGGCATGGCCACTTCTGTTGCCTGTTTCAAGAATGTGTCTGCTGCTGAGATTTTTGTAGTGTCCACTTGGAGTACTGTCTACACCTTCACTAAACATTAGAGTCTGGACATTTTCCACCAGAAAAAGGGCAGGCTTTGGCCTAGCAGCACTGCAAGGCCTTCTTTCCTAGCCTATAGGCTCCAGTCACCCAGACCGTTTCTTTGTCATTACTGCTTGAGACTTGTTCCAGAGATGTGGTCTGATGAAAGAGATATATTCAAAAGACAGAACAGTTATCTAATTACCGTAACAGTAGATATTCAAGAGAATCTTTGTCATCAGGCCATACCATCCCACCTTCCATCCCCTTACATGTAGAGCTCTATAACTTCTGGCTCTGTCTCTTACTCCTGGCTCATTCTCAAGCGTGGTCTACCAGCTCTGCCTAGTAGCTTGAACAATTTACTCTCTCCAGGTTCCCTAGAGGAGGTCCTCTGAGCATAATCTCTGGTAAGGAACTGAGGAGGAAGGGGCTGCTCACATTTATATGGGAAGTGTTGACATAGGACGTCATCGTGGGTGGCTCCTAGTAGACTACTTGCAAAACATTTCTTTGTGGTCCTAGTGCCTGGCAGCTATAGTTCCAGATGTGTAGCCTGATGAAAGAGATTCTTTCAAGATCTACTGATACAGTGAGTATGTAACTGTTCTTTTCAGTGCAATATACATTTACCCTTTGCTTTTGTTACAGATTTTTCTGATAGATACACGTTGATAGATAGACAGACAGACAGAGAAATAAAGAAATAGACAGATCCTTTATTAAAATTGTTTCCCAAAGCTTGATAGACACTTTATTAAAATTGTTTCCCAAAGCTATATAGATAGACAGATATATAGATTGATACAGATCCTTTATTCAATTCAAGTTTATTGTTTGTCTTATACAAAGTTATTTCAAATGTAATACAAAGGAAGTCTTTATCACAGTTTACAATACATACAAACACATTAATATTGCACACATATATTAAAAGCTTAATACTTCTAGAGTCAGTTAAAAAGGTAAAGAGATCTCTAAAAAGTCTATATAGGTTGAGAAGACATGGGCAATATAAACAATTTGTAAAAAACAAAAACAAGGCGCTGCGTCAGCATGGGTCTAAAAGCAAAACAAAATGGTTATATTAAATGCACGGTGAAAATAGAAAATAGAGTTAAAAATCTATGTTTGACCTTAGGTCTTCTTCAGGAAATATCTAAAAGAAAAAAAAACAAGTTAGTGTGAGGAGAGGTAAAAAGAGAGATATATATGTGGAGAAAGAAGAAAGGGAGGCTCAGGGAGAAGAAGTGATAAATGGTAAGCTTAAAAGAGAATCTCATGAAACAAAAAGGTGATGATGGAAAGATAAAGCATAATGGGAGTGAAAGAGCTGGGAAGTTCCCAGGTGGAGACTAATTAACAGGGCTTAGTAAGAAGGCTGAAAGGTGACAAATGTGTGGGGAGGACAGAAATGGAGACATATGGTGAAAATGAAAAATAAATTAAATGAGTACAAAACAAATAGACTTTAGAGAAAAAAGGGATGGCTGAAAGATGTTAGTGGAAAATAAGTCTATCATTTAAACCAGGGGCTGCTGGGAGCCAAGGCGGATGATCAGCTTGGCTTCCATGTTTTTCTATGGTCAGGATCCCAGAAGTCCTGCTGAAGGACACAAACAGAAAGGTCATTGACATTGTGGTCCCTGGAGATAAAGTGGGCGCAATGGGTTTAGCAGTTTCACCATTCCTGACTGCTCTGTAATGTTCCTGAAGCGGTCAGCAAGACGCCTACCAGTTTCTCCGATGTAAATAGCTGTACATTTCCTGCAAAGAATACAATACACCACATTAGTGGAGGTGCATGAGAACTCCTTGGTGATGTGAAAACACCTGTAGGCCCCCGAATCTCAGTCACACTGGAAATAAATTTGCAGGTGTAGCAGCAAGTCCTGTTGCAAGGTTTGGTACCTGGGAGGGAGGAATTGTTGGAGTAGGCAGGCTGCTTTTAACCAGGAGATTCCACAGGTTAGGTGGCGGTGGTAGGAGGCAATAGGTGGTTCTGTAAAGGAAGCACCAATGTTAAGGTCAGTTTGCAAAATGGGAAAGTTACTAGTGATGATCCTGTGAAGAGAGGTGTGCTCTGATGGAAAGGAAGAACTAGTGGAATTAGCGTTGTTCTTGTGTGACAGTATCCCTCCTGTGGGGTCAAGGTTGAGGGCATGTTACTGACCAGGAGAGTGCTCTGTCCACTGTGCTTTTCAGGTATCCCTGTTGATAAAAAACTATGCATTATTTGGGTCTGCTCAGCAAAATCATCCTCTTCACTGCATAACCTCGAAGTCTAAGAAACTGTGAATAAGGCAGGCCATTCTTGACATGTTTAGGATGGAAGGAGCTGTGAAGGAGGAAACTGTGAGAGTCAGTGGATTGTAATAGACTGATGTCTTCAGACCAGTGTTCTGGACTGACAGCTGGATATCCAGAAAAGGCAGTGTGAGGAGGATATTTCAACAGTGTACTGAAGGGAAAGATGGGCCGTGGTAAACTTGTCAAGGAAGACTTGGAGAGTCTCCTGGAGCAGGAGGTGACCCCACACAGTCATCAATGTAGCATTTGTAGAGTTCAGGCACAGTCCTGTGAATGGGAGAAAAAATGTTCCTCCACCCAACCACAAACAGATTAGTAAAGCTGGGACCCATCTTGGTACCCATGGCAACTCCACTGACCTGCTGAAAAATACTGTTATTAAAAAAAAGCATTGAGTTTAAGAACCAGTTCTGCCAGATGAGTTAGTGTGTGTGGTGGCTGCTGGACTTCCTGCTTATTCAAGAAATGCTGCAAAGCTGTCAGACCATTATCTTGGGGATCACTGTGAAAGAGATTTGATGTCCATGGTGAAGATGAGCTGATGAGAGTCACTGAATCTGAACCTGTCAAATAACTGGAGAGCATGGTTAGTGTCTTTAACATAGGAGGGCAGGGACTCAACAAGGGGTCTCATGAGGCCATCCAAAAATGTGGAGATGTGGGATGTGGGGCAGGAGCAGGCAGACACTATGGGATGACCGGGTTACCTGTTTTGTGGATTTTGGGAAGGAGATAAAACCTGGATGTCTGGGGATGCTGAACTATGAGTCTCTTAGCAGAAGCAGGGAGCTCATTGTTTTCAATAGCAGAGGTGATGGTGGTGGTGACCTCAGTCTGATAGTCAGCAGTGGGGTCCTGTGGAACAGAAGAATAAAACCTGGTGTCAGAAAGTTGCTGTGTGGCTTCAGTGATGTATAGCTCCTTTTGCCAGACCACAACAGCACCTCCCTTATCAGCTGGTTTAATAACAATGTCACTCCTACATTGTAGAGATCTGAGGGCTGCAAGCTCACCAGGTGTCAGGTTGGAATGGTTGTGCCTGCAATGAAGATTAAAGTTAGTGGTGTTTTCCATGCATTGGTTAACAAAATAATCAACAGCAGCAAAGCGTCCTGGAGGGGTGTCCATGCACTCGCTGGGGATTGATATCATTGATTGTTCTGGTGATACTGTCATCATCTGTGGGAAGAGGTCATATTAGAAAATGAGCTGCAAGGCGTACTCTATGATAGAAGCACTGCAGATCAACTTGAAGCTGGGGTGCATCAAGATATCTGGGTGTAGGCACAAAGAGACCTTTGCTAAGGAGTGATTGCTCATCTTGTGTCAGGGAAGGTCTGGAGGAATACAATATACCAAATTGTTAAGTTGTGTCTGACTCGGGGCTCATGTTGGTTGTTGATCTGCTGGGTGAGAAACTGGAGTTTTGCAGATTTGGTGTCCTTGAGAAACTGAGAGAGTGGAGTTAAGGTTTTTGGATGCAGTGCTTAATAAAGGGAGGTTATGTGGAGCCGTACGCTGCAGGAAATCCTTTTGCCTTTAAATGGTTTTGTCCACAGAGATCAGCTGTGTTTTTGATGGAGAGAATGGTGTGCGTGATAAGTTTCCTAGAGAAAGTTTTCAAAAGTTTATTAGTAGAGAAACATATATCTCAGATCCAAATGAACAAGGATGAAATTTCAAACAGAAACCTTTAGGAATAATACCCAGGTGGCAGCATTTGGAAAGAAGCTGTAAGTGACTGCAGAGTTTCATCTTAGAGCAAATGGCAGAAAATAATTCAAGAGAAGGCTTAGAAATATGAGAAGAGAATGCAGACATAGATGAAATGAAGGAGCATCATAGAGAATTCAGAAGAGATTTCAGATTAGGCATAGTGGGTCACAGCAATTGTAGCATACAAATTGGGTATAAATAATACCAGTGTAAACAGCACCCATTTATACACTAGTCTATTTATTATGTTTCCATGTTGGGCTGTAGTCTCCATGCCTAAGAAAGACCATTGTCTGGACACACAGACTGAAAAACCTAGAAAAATTATGCTGTGTCCTGATTCTTTTTGTGAGTTGAAGTTTCTTTTCTTCTACTAGTTTAAGGAGGAGGCCACATGGTTTAATACTTGTTTATTGTTAGATTTCAAAGGTATGTTACTAAATGATATGGCTCATACTCTAATGATTTTAGATATTCATCAAGCAGTTCTGCCTATACTTTTCATATAGGGGCACAACATTATTAGATGGACCAAATCATCTTCTCCCAGCCCACATTTACATATTCCTTTCTTCCTTCCTTCTTTTTTTATTTTTATATAACTCTTTTAGCCAGTTACTGGTGTTACATTCAAACCTAAATCTTGTTATTATTTTCCTAGGACTGGGATTTTGATTATCATCAGGTATGGTTCTATTCGGTGGTCTCTCTTATTTTTGTCATCCATTTACTCACTCTGTATTGATGACACAATTCCAAGTCCTTTGACAGTGAATATCTTTTACCCTATTTGTAACCTCATTTGCAACCTGTTCATATAGTACGATAAATATATTGGTAACACAATGTAACAGCCCATACGGTTTAATAATATTATCCACAATTGAAACACTAGGGAAGATCGATTCTTGTTCAAATATTTAATTGATTCTTCTATGCACTTCCTTGGTAGCCTTGTTTCTCTCATTTTGTATACCTTAAGCCAATAATCAGTGTTGATTGTTTGATTTAGCTTTCTACAGGAGTTGCCCAAGTTCTGCTCTCACAAGCACTGATGGGGTTCCTTTGGTAGTCCCAATAAGTTTTATAAAATGTATTAAAATGTTTGCCAAAGCTCGGGAGACCGTACATAAACAATAATAATGTTATATGTGCTTAAGGGGATAAGGAATAGTATATAAAATTTCAGTGTAATATACAAAGTTAACTTTTGCTTTTGTTACAGATTTTTCTGATATATAGATAGATAGATAGATAGATAGATAGATAGATAGATAGATAGATAGGTAGACAGATACTGATACTTTATTAAAAATGTTTTGCCAAAGCTCAAGACACTATAAATAGAGTCATAAATAAATAAATTAGATAGACAGACATACAGGCAGTCAGACAGACAGACAGACAGACAGATGGAGACAGATAATTTATTACAAATGTTTTATGAAAGATCAAGACACTATAAACAGTGTCATAAATAAATTAATTAATACATTATTTGCAAAAGAAATTGAGGCTGTTATTTTTCATTTGTATCTACACCAAAATAACACACTTTGCTGAGGGTGCCAATCCAAGACAGCATCATTTCAATGTCCTTACCTCACTAGAGTGGCCCTCCTGGGAGGTGAGATCATAGCTCCACTTTACTGTCTGACCTATAAACTATTGCAACCTACAGCTCCTCTCAGTCTCTCACTGTACTCCAATATAGGTGGCCTGCCAAATCACTGAGATCACTTACTAACTTGCTGCTAGACACTCCTTGGGTCCACACTGCCACCAGCAGTAGATCCTTCTTTGCTACTGCTCCATCACCATGGAACCCCCTACCTCTTGAAGCACACACAAGCTCAACTTTTCTGCAGTTCAAAGGAGGCTCAAAACACTCCATTGAGCCCAGGCACACTGTCAATGTTATCCCTGACCTTGAAGTTACCTAGCATTTAACTGGTTGATCCAACTGCTTTTCTCCCTCTCCTAAATAGTGACATATTTATACCTGATAAAATTATTTAAGATATCCACAGCCTGTTATATTCAAATGTCTTTAACTAATTATATATAGTGGCTGGTATCATGACTAGCTCTTAGCATTGTCCTTACCCTCTGAGTAATAATGGCTCTTGTTGTTGTCCTTACCAACTGTGTCAATCTCTGTACTGTAATGTCTATGCAATGTATCATCACTGTGAGTAGCTTGGTAGGTAACTAACCTGGGTGGCCCCTGAAAAAGGACTCTGAGTCCATTGTCTCATTGAGATTTACCTGGTTAACAAAATTCAAATAAATAAATGCATTTTGCTGTTTATATAAGAGATATGCCATGACCCCAGGAAAAATATCGCTGATATTTTTCCTGAGTGCTGATCACAAGTGGTGGAGCCAGAAGTGATGTCATAAGGTCAAACAGTACAAATGAGAAATATCAGTGATATTTCTCCTGGGGTCATAGCATATTTCATTTATCCAATGGTTGCTCCTAGTGTTTCATTGTTTTATTAATTAAATGTTGTTAATGTTTTCACATTGTTTTGGATGGCTGAGTGGTTCCAGAAAGGACAGGCAATGTGCATGATGCTGTTGCATGCATCATTATATTCAACACGCACATTCCAGTGCTGGCAAGAACAATGGTTCAGCGGCTGTTCCCAGTTTCAACTACAGTGTGCACTGCTTAAAATAAAGCTAAGGATTGCACCTCAATTGTCGGAGGCAACAGAACTGGAGTGCCGGTTGGGGGAAACAAAACTGGAGTGCCAGTCGGGTGAGCGCAATGACTTGAACTATGGCAACACATAAGGAGGCATGGGGACTTATAAAGAATGCTGATGTATACGTGGTGTACTGTGACACTAAGAGTGTCATAAAATCACTTTCCTTAGCATTCTTACTTATTTTCAGACAAATAGGAGGCTTAGTCGGAAGGCAGAGAAAATGGAAATCATTTTACTGTGTTTGATGTAAAGTGAAACTGGTTGGCGGGAACCAACACACAAGTAAACTTTTCAGTTCTAAAATTAGAACTGTGCTGCTCATGCTGCTGGTTCCACCAGTCAGGACCAACAGTGAGAATAGTTTTGCTCCTGTGGACCTAGAGTGAGAATATTTTGATATTCTCACTTTAGGACCAGAGGGAGCAAAAATATTACTGATATGTGCCCTTAAAGATTCTCACAAGCATTATATAAATTGCAATACATTTAAATAAAAAATCGCATTGTATTTACAGTATATTAATCTTTCTTTGTGCTCTGCTATATACTATACTGTGCTCTTCTTAACCATCTAGCTAATATTCTGTGTACACAAGAGACCTTTGAAAATAAGCTGATGCTCAAAGGTGTTCCTCCCATTCTTTTATAAGAATAACCTTATTACTACTCCCACCACCTCTACTAAATATCATAACAAAATACAGCTGTCACCCCAACTGACCTCCCAATGGCTGCATTTCTGCCATCACAGACCGTTGTCATTAAGCACTGTGATGTCATAGTAAGTGCATTGTGATGTTGGCAAAACCTGATGAAGCCTCTTTTACAAACTTCATGGATAAATTTTCAATATTGCAAAACCTGGAAAATTCAAGTGAAATTTAAAGTCATTTTTAGATGACTCTTTTGCTGAATCAAGAAAGTTTATGAATTTATATACTAATGGGGATATCTTCTTTTTAGTAACGATCTAGATAGTGCAAATTCCTTTTGCAATTACAGTGCAACAGTGTGAACATATAACTTAACTTTTTATGAAAATTGTTCTGCTTTCATAAGGTCTTCACTAAAAGAAAACAGCACTGCTGTTTCTTAAAACCTTCTTCCCAGCTCCACAGATACATGTGAAAAGTGTGAATGTTTTTATTTCTTAAGATTGATTAGAAGACAATTGCCATTTCATTTATCACCAGTTCGCCTGTGGTGTTTTTATTGAACTGAAATATTTCTTCATAGGAACTCAACATCTGTTCAGCAAAGACTCTGTCTTTCCCCTTCTATTCTGTCTCTGTCTCATTCCTCTCCCAACCCAAATGTGTTTCAGCTTATTCTGCAACAGATATTGCAAAGCAAATAGGCAAAGACTTGCATCAAAGGTGAACAGTGTCATGGCAAGAGAATGCAGCATTCCCTTTAGAAAGACACAGGTATTGGTGATTTAATATCATAGCAGCATATCCACAGATAGCTTACATAGAGAATAATGCATAGGCTACTGTGTGTTATGAAGTATCTTTACACACCAAGGTGTGTGATGACCCATAAACCTCAAGAGTGAAGCTTGAGGGGCTTATTAGGTCATCACACACCGAGGACGTAAAAACTTCATAGACTCACAGTTGTCTATGCCTTATTTTATAATTACTCATGCAAAGTGTCAATGCCAAAGAAAGTTACTGAAACAGTTGAGCATGCACGCAGACAAACACACACACACATTACAGTCTCTGTGTCTCCTCTCCAGCACAGACATTCTTTTCTTTCTTCTTCTTTTTAAGTTACACTGTGGAACCACATGTAAGTAGCGTTATTAGTAATCAGCCAAAGCCCATTCATGATCCATGTCACTGTCTCCATAGCATACAAACACCAGGATCAACCAGATAGATGTTTTAAGTCGTAAGGCAGGATCAACCAGATAAATACCAAAAGAAAAAAAGTAAATAAGTTAGGTATAATGAAAATGGATAAAGTTAAACATTCAGTATGGCCACTCAGTAACGAGAAACAGAACCGCCATGTCTGTTGAGGTCTTCAGCATGCCCGCATACAGAGAAAAAGAGCCAATGAGGTGGCATGCTACAAATTAAGTGAACTGGAAGTGAAACAAAACACCATAACAACTAGGTAACCGCTTATTACAGTGTTTAAACACAGCTCAAGTCCATGTATTAAAGGGGTCACCAGTAATTATAGTATATTATACTGTATGGTCAGGGCTTATTGTTCACAATTTTCAGTAAAAGATAGCCTTGTTGTACCATCATCATTGATGTCAGCATGCTGTTGTACCATCCTGAGGATGTCACAATGATGGAACAACAGTTTAGAATGCAAGCGTGTATCACAGGTACCTGTTTTGGTACTTTTCCACTGTTATCTTCTTCACAGAAGCACTGTACATTAAAACCTACATGGCTGACACATCATTGCAACACTTGACACTTCGATGTCAGATGACCTCATCAGATGACCCAAAGCCAAATCTTTTTTCCCCACTGTTTTTATTGTTGAAAGTCTTTCTTGCTTATTGTTAACTGAAGTGCAAAGTTTATTAAGGAAAAAAATTAAACAGTTATTGAAGATGAAGGAGCTTCTCATCTCATCTGTTCATAGAGGTAAATGGCAAGACAGGGGGTGGAGCCAGGGGATTGTGCCATCTTGAATGTGATGTGAAATGATTGTCGATAGTTTCATGGCATGTGTTTCCAATGCTGCATTATCTGGATTAATTGTTAAAATTGTTAAAATTGGCTGGCTAAGGTCCATACACAATACAAGATAATGTATGCCTGACAGTTAACAACCTCGCTGGCGCACTTCTCGAGGCTGGCATGGCAACTGAAGACCTCTCGAGCTGTGCTCTCAAGGTCTATCAGGTTTGCCATGCCAACCTCTCAAAGTGTGCATAGTGTGGTTGTTAACTGTTGAGCATACATT
Organism: Neoceratodus forsteri; assembly: GCA_016271365.2. Classification (NCBI taxonomy): domain Eukaryota; kingdom Metazoa; phylum Chordata; order Ceratodontiformes; family Ceratodontidae; genus Neoceratodus; species Neoceratodus forsteri. Next base: position 271,308,066 of record CM057452.1, on the reverse strand, counting down.
ATCCTCTATATAGTAAATGGGTCAGTGTCGGTGTGTATGGAAATCCATTCACTTCCAGATGCATAATGGCAGTGGTTAACCTGGATTTAGTGGTCATAATGAAGTCATGTTACACTGAGCACCACAACTGGGACATGGTCATACCAGGCTACTAGAGCTGTGCAGAATGTGAAAATTCTGAATTCATAGAATTTCATTGAAATGTCATGACATTCTGTGAAATTTCACAGAATTTCATCAGCATTTTGCAGAATGTTTAGTATTCATTAATTTGCTTATAACTCAGCTGTTGTTTGAGCTAGCAGTTTATAATATGGCATGCTTACTGTCTAGGAAGAGTTTCAACTGCATGCCAAACTTCATGAAATTAGAATGCATTTTCTCAAAATTATTGGTGCTCAAAGTCAATCACTTTATTTTTGTGGGAAATGTCATGAAAATTTGTATCTGCATATACCTCAGCCATCTATTGGGCCAGAGATCTTATATTTAGCATGGCTACTTGATGAATGGAGTCAAAACAGTGGTGGAATAAGGCAATTCTAGGTGGTGGGGGTAGGAAGAAGTAGGCTGCTGGTTAACTAAGATCTTCAGCTTATCTATTAGGTAGGGAAATGAGCAGACTGGGTGGGCCAAGTGGTCCTTATCTGCCATCAAATTTTATGTTTCTATGTTTCTACAATGTACCAAATGTCATGACACTATGATGCATTATGTCAAAAGTATATGCACTCAACGTCTGTCAATTTATTTATTGTGGGAAATTTCACAAACAATTATATCTGCATATAACTCAGGCACCTTTGGAGCTAGACATGTGTAATTAGCAGGAATAACCTTTTTGTAATGGTTATAGAATATTCTAAATATGTAGAGAATTTGATTGGAGATGTTTAAGTTACAGGGTTCAAAATGTTACTATGTAAATATTTGCAAACTTTTGTGAAAACTCAAAAATGTGGATGGTTGTAACTTTTCTGCTCTTACAGGCATAGACTTAACATTTGCGTGCATATCTGATGTCAGTGTATCCTGGTGTCTAACACAACTGGATAAATGGTTTAGCAGTTTTAAATTTACAGTGGGAAAAATTATTGCTAACATTTTCTCAAATATTTATGGTAGCATATAGATCAAGCGTCCAGAATCCTTTTTGTAGAATTTAACATTCACAATGCACATATCACTACTACATTTGATAAGCTGGGCTGAGCTTTTGCAGTTGTTGTTCCTCTCTGGGTGACTATTTTGTCCTCCCATTCTTTCTTGGTATTGCCAGATTGACTCAGTAGCACTACTGATCCCACTGATATCCACTTTGTTCTTTACAGTGACAAAATCCCTTAAAACAAGAGTCATCAAACTCCTTTAACTATCGAACTATCCAGTTGGAATAGTTAGAATTCTTCTTTCCTTGTGCCCCAGACATTGTCTTCACCCACTACATTGTTCTGAGTACCTCTAAGTCCTATACTTGCAAATACATCAGGCTCCCTGGATCATCAGTTTACTGGGTGTGATCCTTATATATCCTGCATTCTTGTTGGAATTGTTGATGCTCTGTGCTTCCTTGCTCCAGCTGGGAGGTTTACTACTGGCATGCTACCCAGCTCAACTGTCCATTTCTTCATGAAACTATTATCTAACTCCTGAACCTGGTGACCCCTTGCACTACCAGCCTCCCATACCACTATTCTTTAATTAGAATCTCCCAGATAAAGCTGATGAGGTAGAGGAAATTAGCAAATTCCAAGTTCATTGAATTTTCATGAAATTCCATAATTTTCACAAAGACTCATGGGATTTGACTTTAAGTACAGATGTTATTTTGCATTTTGTGGCAGCAAGCAATTAATAAAACTGACATACACAGTCTCCTTGTAAGGTCTAGGAACCTGCCAAATATAATAGCACTGTATAGTCCAGTTTTAAAGTTTCAAGGTTTATAAATTTGCAGTTTACATTCTTGCAAAATGTAATTTTAAAATGTTGTGAAAGTTTGACTACACTGAATACAATCTCATTTAAAGCCATAAATATGAACTTTGTCAGAAATGACCTGTGGTGCTGTAGTTTAAATGTTTCAAATCTGGTTACATTTGGACATGTTGTTTTACATTTAGAGGGAAAAACTGAAATTTAAATTTTGGCAACATGTTTGACAGGCTATAACTCAGTCCCATTTGAAGCTAGAAATATGAAACTGTACATAGTACATGTATGTGTACATACATGTAGTGATAACCTGTATATCTGTACAAAGTTATAACATGTCAATGAATACTATTAAAATTATACTAAAATAACAGAAATCTAAATTTTGGCAAATGTTTGGCTACCTATAACTCAGCCCCTTTCAAGCTTGAGACTTAAAATGGTGCACATACCCATGCTGTATTTTTCCTAAATCCTGAAACTGTGGAGAAATGTGAATAAGACATTTTAAATTAGATTGAAATAACTGGAAATTAAATTTTGATTTAATGTTTGGCCACCCATAACTTCACCACTTTCAACATACAACTCTGACTTTTGACACACATATGTATGCCAGCTGTCTACATACCAGATCTGGTGTCATTTGGATGTGTACTTTTAAAATTAGAGCAAAATAACAGAAATTAAAATTTGGCAAAATTCTGCAGAAGTTTTGCACAAATTCTATGGAATCGAATAGGCCAATCCATGGGCATTTAATGGGCAGAATTTTACATTCTGCATAGCTCTAAAGGCTACTCTATGTTAAAGAAAAACAGGGATGGGAGGAGGAAAAGAAGAGTTGTTTTATATGGAGTGCGGGACTCAATGCCATAGAGCTACAAGAGCACAGTGAGGAAAGGAGAGTCTGGAGGTGCTGTGAGTCACCCCACAGACAGGCTCCAGGGCCACTATCCATACTGCAGTAGTGTACAGACTTTCAGCACAGGAAGAGGAGTAGAGATGGGCAAGTGGCCCAAATTCACTCCCCAAAGTGAACCATGAAGCGAATTTGTGTAGTGCTCCACAACATGAAGCGGAGTACTTCATGTTATAATGGTAATGCAACGTCCATTGAAAACAATGACTTTGAGTTACTCCACCTTCCCAAACCACTACTCTACCAATTCTTAAGGAAGTACATTGAAAACAATGTACTTCACCTCACTATGCTATTTTTAAGCTCCGAAGATGAATTTTGCAGTGATTCATGGGATTTCAGGTCACATGGGCTGTAGATTGTTCTGCACAGCCTCAGTTTGGGGTAGTGTATGTAGGAAGCTATAGGAGACAGTCTGCTGTGAGAGCTCTCTGCGATTCAGACCTTCTAAAAGCTGTTAAAAAGCCTTTTGAGTAATTTGTTTTGTTTGTGTATGGATCTTGAATGTTAATGCACAACATTCAGTCTGTGTACTGAGAGACAGTGGAAGTGTACTTTGGGGAGGGCGTATCTGTGGTGTAGATAGATTAACTTGGAGAAAAGACAGTTCTTTCTGTTTTGGTGATATTTTTCTTGTATAACTCTGTTAATGTACACACAGTAATATTTTCAGTAATTCTTGCCATTTATTTGCTGATTGTTGTGGTACAGCAGTGCATAATTTTAGTTTGTTTAAAATATGTGGTTATATTACTGAAGTTTTCAATTTGCTACACATTACTTAGTGTGTGTGTGTAGTATGTGTGTGCGCGTGTCATCAAATCAGACACCTTTTATTGTGCCACATAGTAATTTCAGCAATGTGAACCTGCTGTCCACTGCAGCTGTGTGATTTTTGTACTTCTTTGTGGTATCTTTACTGGTACTAGTACTAGTGACTGTTACTGCAGCAGTGCAGTGCACTGCCCTCCCACCATGGCCTGCCCAACCGGCAAAGATATTCTTTTCCAGATTTGAATTTCTGATGGTGAGCACTGGTTAGGTGTTGTGCCTTTGTGTCTGCATCTCTTCAGTGTACAGCGCAATGTTAATCTGTCTGTGCATTTGCATCTCTTTAGGGCCCAATCTCCATCTGTAACTTAAGTCACAGTTTTCTTTGACTTCCCTTCAGAGTACTGGACTGGTGATGTGCATAATTCTGCATGAACATTGTACTCATTAATATCGTTTTAAGTCAGGACCATCATCTCAAGTCACTCGTGATACAAATCACCTTCTTCACCATCACAGTCACAAATGCAGTCACAAATCACGTTTGCGATCATATCACGAATCACCACATTAATTTTTTACTTGTTACTTGGGTGTATTGTAAACCTGTTTTGTAGTATCTCTCTAAGCTACCACACTACCATTGTACTCATTATTACGTGTTTTTAAGTTGGGGAGTTTTGTGCTACAGCTCATCAAGGAAGTACAGCAATAGGCATTCGTGTTCCCAATACAGTTCCATATTGGTTATCTGCTTTGTCGTCACACCGAATCACATTCTTCATCATCATGGTCAGAAATGCAGTCACAAATCATGATTCATGATCACATCACGAATCACAACATTAATTTTTACTAGTTACTTGGACGTATTGTAAGCCTGTTTTGTAGTATCTCTCCAGGCTTCACCACCCCACCACTGTACTCACTAATAAGAGTTTTTAAATTGGGAGTTTTATGGTACAGGCTCAGCTCATCGGGAAGTACAGCCATAGGCATTCGCGTTCCTTCCTGTACAGCATGTGAGTTACAGTACTGTAAGCAGTGGTGGGCGGCGTGGCCTAATTCACTCTGTGAAGTGATTCATGGAATAGCAGCGGCATCTGTGAGTACTCCACAATGTAGCGAGTACTTCGCTTCATAATTAGGAACGCAAAGTCCATTGAAACCTATGACTTTGCGCTATTCCGCTTCCCCAAACCACTTCTCCACTAATTCTAAAGCAAAGTACATTGAAATCAAAGTAGTTCACCTCACTTCACCTTGTAATTGAGCTCCAAATGAAATTCTGCAGTGATTCATGGGATTGCAGGTCACATGGGCTCTAAATCGTTCTGCACAGCCTCCATTCTGGCCTGGGTAGTGTGTGTGTAATGATAGTTGGAGACAGTTTGCTCTCAGAGCTCTGCAATTCCAAACCTCTAAAAGCTGTTTAAAATGCCTTTTTGAGTCATTTGTATTACTCAAAATTTAGTACGTCGATTGTAGGAAACCCTTCGGTGCTCATATCATCAAGTGTTTATTGTTGTGTGTGGATTTTGAATGTTAATTTAGAACAGTCTGTGTACTGTGAAGTGTGCTTTTGGAGGGTGTATTTGTGGTGTAGGTGCATTAATTGGGAGAAAAGGCAGTCTTTCTGTTTTGGTTATATTTTCTTGTATAACTGTGTTAATGTACACATAGTAATATTTTCAGTAATTATTGACATTTTTTGCTGATTGTTGTGGTGCAGCAGTGTATAATTTGTCTGTTTAATGCATTTGGTTATATTACTAAAGGTTTTCAATTTGCTATGCATTACTTGTGTGTGTGTGAGTGTGAGTGTGTGTGTGATGTGTGCCATTAAATCAGATACCTTTTATTGTGCCACAGAGTAATTGCAGCAGTGTGGACCTGCCATCCCCCACACCTGCATGAATTTGTTATACTACTTTGTGGTATCTTTACTGGTAGTGGATTGTTATTGCTGTGCATTAATCCCCAACTGGCAAAATGTACTCCTTTCCGGTTTGGATTTGTGACTTATCAGCATGGTTAGGTGTTGTTGTGCCTTTTGTATGCATCCCTTGAGTGCGCAGTGCAATCTTAATCTGTCTGTGCGTTTGCAGTGCACCATTAATTCTGGAGACTGCATTTCTTGTTATGCTCTCATTTCACTTCATCAGCACTGGGAATTTTCAGGACACCAGACAGTAGCATTTCATCAGCACTGGGGATTTTCTGGACACAGACAGTAGCATTACGGGGATGCATATTAATTCAGGTGACTCTGTGTGTGACCACTGCGCGCATGACTGAGCATGCCATTAATTCTGGGAGACTTTGCATTTCACTTTGTCAGCACTGCATAGTTTTCTGGACACAAGACAGTAGCACTTTGGGGATGCACATTAATTTTGGTGACTGTGTGGGTGTGGTGCTGCCAGTATTGTTGTCTCTCCACCTTACTTCGTGTTTAAAGTGGAATGATAATGCGAAGTAATAATAACAAGGCAAAGTGAGCCTTTCCTATGGGACACTCCGCAGTAGTGAAGTGCCAATCTGAAGTGGCCACTTTACATTCACTTCATGAGTGGATTTTAAATTTGCTGCATCTCTAGGGAGGAGTTGGATAAGACACTTGGGAATCCATCATGAGAATGGTGAGTAAGAGGAGGTGCTGCTCATCTGTGACTTCAGTCTGCCCAACATGAAGTGAAGCCTTCTAATTATAGCTTTAGAAAGATGTAGGTCCATTCTTGACTCCATAAAGGGACTTTTAGGCAGATAGTCAGTCAAAGAACCCACTAGAGACAAGGCAATGCTGGATCTGCTGTTTACAAACAGGGACAGCATTGCAGATGAACTGATGGGCAGTCCCCTGGGTACCAGTGATCACTGTACAGTGTCTTTTTGTAACATAAAGACATGATCAGAGGTACCCACACAACAACAAGCATCCTGGACTTCAGGAAGGTGGGTTTTAAAGAAATGGGTACTGCTTCAAAAACTGCGCTCAAGGGTGGATTGCTAGGTAGAGGCACAGTGAGGAAAAATAAGGACAGTATAACTAAAGCCACCGATCTCTGCATGAAGGAAGTGAATAAAAGCAGAAGGAGAAAGAGACCAATATGGTTCTCAAGGAAGTGGCAAATGGTGGTGAAAGAAAAGAAGGTGGCTTAAGGGGTAATCATTGATAATAGCAATTATAAATGAGCAACTGTAGAAACAACAAGTCATTTATAGTGCTATCATCATCAGCTACCCGCAAAGGTAGCGATGCTGTAGCAAGGAAAGAGACTGGAAGGGAGGGATAGGGAGGTGTAGGGGAGGTATAGGAGGAAGGGTTTGTATGGGTAGGGGATCCTGCTGCAGCCATGCCAGCCCTGTGGTGTGGTGTGGTGTGGTGGTGAGGGTGGCTGGCCACAGTGCAGCAGGTACTGGATTCGGGACCTGTTGGGCGATTGTTTTGCCGCTGTATTCGGCACCCTGTTTTTTCTTCTGTCTTTGTTTTGTCCCTCCTCGACATGCACCCCCTGGAGTTAACAATCCATAGTAAGGGGTATGTGCATGGATTGGAAGCCATGATGGGGGTGTTGAGGGTGCCAACACCCCAGCAAAAACACTTTAAATAGCGGAGTTGGTTAAGCAGTTTGTATATACGCCAAAATGTTTTCATTGATATACACTTCATAATAGCGATCACTGTTTTGCCATCACTATTATGACATGAAACCACTTTAAGGTGGTATAGCGAAACAGAGGAAGATGACAGAGAGGTATACCTAGTAAAATAGAGGAAGCAGGTAAGGCAGCGAAGGAAGCAGAGGCACAAGCAGAAGAAAGGATTTCAAAGGAGTCACTAAGGTGGATGAGACTTTCTTTAGATACATAAGTGAGAAGAGGAAAGCAAGGGAAGGACAGTGAGGATTAAAAGGGGTAACCAGTTAGAACAGCATAACAGTTATAGCACCTGTGAAGAACCGCTGTATGAACAGCATACCACGGACAGCGTACATGAGAGAATAGCATACTGCAGTAAGTGCTACCTGTGTAGCTGTCCATGGTACAGCAAGTCAGTACAAGGGCAGACAAAAGCTATGAAAGATCGAGACTGGTCAAGCTGCTTCTGTGGTGGAGAGGGCTGAGGCATGGAGCAGCTCGGTCAGAATGGTGGTGGAGACCATGGTTCTAATCCTGGCCTCTTATTTTTTTCTGAGGTGGGTATCTAATTGTACTAAGTCTTGTCTAATGGACCAACCCCAACCCCCAACATTACAAATGTCCCGTAATCAACTCTGACTTGGGTTGATTATTTAGTTATGGATGGTGTGGGGGCCAGAGCCCCGTCCAGGGGTGCAGAGGTGGAGCTCCCACAAAAACATAGCATTATTTTTGTGTGTGGTAGCAGTCCTGCTCTGTATGTTGGGACCACAACCATGTGCCCATACTGCAGGCACTGTTGTTGGCACTGTGTTAGCAAGTGCTATTTTGCATTCGTTATTGTGATCTAGTGCCTTAAAAGGCAGAGGGAGAGACTGCAGAAGAGGACCAAAAAAGCTGACTTCTAAACAGAGTAGAGGTGAATTGGCATTGCAGTGTGGGGAAGCTTGCATTGTAATACCCTGTGCTGTATCTGTCATGCGGATATACAGATGGCTTCAGTTTTCAATACTATCAATCTGGCACCTTTCATGATCACTAAATTCACACATAAAAAAAATCCATAACACCAGCATTCTGAACTTCTGCACATTTAACATTTTCTGCCTCAGTCAGTTTATTGAAATAAAATGTCACAGATGTCAGTCCTAGCAACAAATTCAAACCAGCAGACAGTAAGAGACACTGATAAAGTGAGTTGCTGAGTAATTAACTATGGCGGCAGAGTGAGGAGACAGCTATAGTTACTAATCAGCCAAGCGAGTTAAAAATAAATTAATTTGTTTTTATTTATAAAATGGCGCCAGTTCTGTCAGACATTACTGTCATTTTGTAGTACTCACATGGGTAGGTGAGTGGGTGGGGTTGAAACAAACTGACAGCATCATAAGATTCTCTTGCTGCTGTAGGAGCATGTGGTTATGTGCTAACCTGGTAGCAGCAAGAGAGCAATCAGCCAGGCAAGCATTAATGTGATCTACAGTAAAACAATTGAAATGCCAACAGTGTTAGCATATTTTATCATAGCTGGGGAACCATGTAGTATAACAAATAATAAAACATTATCAGTGGCTCAGCAGGTAGCACACTCATCTCTGAGGCTGGGAGACCAGAAGACTGTGGGTTCTATCCCACACCAGGCACTTGGGTTAAATCCCAATACTGACACTGTAGTGCAGCATGAGGAAGTGTTGCACTCCTGAGGTGCTGTCTTTTGGATGAGATGTTAAACTGAGGTACCATCTGCCTGTTCTGGTGGTAGTTCAGGTGGATGTTAAAGACCCTATGGCACTTCTCGAAAAGATTAGGGCATTTTCTATTAGAATTCAATACAGAAGATAAAAAATCATATACTAAACCTGTTGTCAACATTCCAGATACATAATTTCAAGAAAGATTAAAAACATAAGTAATAACGTAAGAAATTAAAGGTTAAAGAAACAACAACAGAAACCTCCCTCAACACCCCCTTTTTTAAATAAGCCAATATTTACATAAATGAATTTCAAGTGACTTCATAAATACTGTAAACAGGGATAAAGGAAGAGCAAATAATAAGTATAAGCAAGAAAAGAAAACAATTTAAATAACCTTCTCTTATGTACCCTTTATTCCAACATACTATGCCCCTACACATACTGTTTATTTTCTCATCATTTCACTTCAAAACCCATAGGTACCTAAAACATGAAAGGAAAACAAAATAATAATAAGAAAATCAAAATAAAATTAGGAAAAGGATAATATACTCATCTGTCTCATTTTACAGTTCCAAAACAAATTTACAACCATCCCCCCACCATAAAGAAATTCACCCTGAATTTGCAACATCTGCTTTAAACCTTTCATTTCACATTAATAGTTTGTAGGAAACACTTTTCATATCCTTGTAATATACTTCTAGACATGCTGACTCAGTAATCTACCAATTGCTGCAAACATCATTCTTTGCTGTTCGATTACATAATGACTATGTGCTTGCCAGAGATAGAATTTTAAACATGCAAAGAACACTCCCATAGTACTAGGGTCATATTTTAATAATCTTCCAGTAAACTGACCTAGTACTAATTATTCATAAGTCATTCAGGCCAGCCATGGCAGTTTCCATTTAAAGACAAAAAATCCCATAATTGTTTTGAAAATTCACATTCTAGTGAAAATGTGTCATGGACTCTTCTAGGTAGTAAACACTCTAAGTAGGGGCGGTCACGTTCCTTGATAGCCTGTGCTTAAGGTTTCCCATAACATTTAGTCATCCATACATACATAACCAGGAGGTTATCCCACACATGAATTGGAACTCTAGAATTATTCAGTTGTGCTATAGCCAATGGTACTTAAGCTGGCGATAGTATTTAAAGTCTGGTAAATGTGGACTTGCTTCCAATAAAATGTCCTCATATAGTTGTTTCCTAGTTAACTGGAATAGCTTTAATTTTGACACCTTCCATATGTATAATTTCTGCAGTGTAGATTTCAGAAAACCTGGAACATTCTTTCTGGTGATTCTTTGACGGTTCCTCCTGCCAGCTAGTTAAGAAAACTTTGCAGTAGCACCCTAGTCCAAATAATTTCTCCCTCCCACCCTCTGATGGTTTTAATACCACTTTAAAATTATCCACCAGAAAACAGTGTGAAAAACACCAAAGAGGTAATCCTTGCCACCCCACCTTTAGTAACCGGCAAATAAGTAAAAACCCATTTTATTGGGTTTAATCTGCCCCATAAAATATGGAAAAACACACTGTAAATTTTGTTTCTAAAGTATACAGTATAGGATATACCCAACCAACATATAATAATAGGGTGAACTATAAATTGTTTTAATATAAATATCCTTCTTTTTACATAATCCAATTTTTCCACTGTTCTACCTGCCATTCACATTTTGAATAGCTACAGTCTAATTTGTATACACCATATCCCTCTCCTGTATAAAGACCCAAGATTTTAATTTGGTTCAGTAGAAAACCTAATTCCACACACTACCTCATCCTCAATAGGTGGACCAATACTAATTCTATACTTTTATCTAAATTCACATGCTCCAGAGACCATTCCATACCATTGTACCTCCTGAAAGACCTGACAAATGTTATTTTAGTACTGTACTTTAAAACAAGCAAAGGTCATCTGCATAAGCAGTGACCTTCAATTCAGTTAACTGTCCAGGTAGTTTAATACCATGAATCTCACTGTTATTTACCAAATGCCTAATGCATGTGTCAAATACTATAGTGTACAATAAAGGGCGATTTGGCACCCCTGATGTACCCCACTGTTAATGGTAGATGGGACCCTAAACTTCCTCTGATTAGAGGTATTATTGATGCTGCCTTATAGAGAGTTTGAATACCCCAAATTAACCATTGGGGAACTCCATGCGGTTCCAAAAGTCTTATTAAAAAACATGTGAAACTCTATCAAAGACTTTGCTTTAATCTATTGAAATAAGAAGCCTGTTTGGCAGTAGGAAGGAAGGATCACTGAGACACATTAGTTTCATCAACCTTGAAGGAACCTAAAAATAGCTCTTTCTCCCCCGGCTGCTGGAGGTCTGAATCAAGCATGGAAGTAGGAGACTACTGAAGACTACAGGAAGATCCTGTCCCAGAACAGGAAAGCGAGAATTGTAAGGACACATAGGCAGTAGGAAAGTAAGTGTAAAAATAGATAGACAGAGGAGACAGTAAGCATACAAAGCAACAGGAGAGGGACATAAAATAAGTCAAGATGGGAGTGGTGCAGACAATGGCTATGGAGCAACAGTGTTCTGGGAGACATTCTGGAGACTGCGATGCTGCCCTGTTTGCAGGCACCTCTCTGGTCTGAGGGAGGAGGTTGCCCATCTCCAGACTGACCTGGCTAGGTTTTGTGAAACCTCTTCCCCACCCAGGGACCACCAGGCCACCACCTCTACCTCAGATGTTGCCAAGAAAGAGGAACAGTTGGACCAAGGTGGGCTCAGAGAGGGAGGGAGAGGGTGGTGGAACAGAGGTGCAGCTCTCCAGTTGTACCTCTCCACAATTCATATGCCATTCTGGTGAAGAGGGTTCCTCTATGGAGTCGCCTGCAGTGGAGACCAAGGAGGATGCTGGGAACCTCCATAAAGGAGACCCACAGGAGGGTGGCACAAGACCCCACAGGGGAAGAAAACAACTCCTGGTGGGGGACTCAATCATTAGGGGTAGAAGTGGGGAGGAAGGAGATAGGGAGGTAAGGTGCCTGCCTGGTGCCACAGCTTGGACGGACAGGAAGCGAATCATCAGATCGTGGGAGCAGCTGCACAAGGGAGGAGCTGGATGTCATTGTCCACCTAGGGACAAATGACCTAGCTGTGAATGGGATCAGAGCGTGCAAGAGGAGTTTGTAGAGTTGGGAGGGGCCTTAGACAAGTAGCATGTACGGTAACCTTCTCGGAGGTGCTGCCTGTCTATGGTAAGGATGATGCTAGGGTATTTCACACCATGGGATTCAATGAATGGTTGAAAAACTGGTGTGGAGCTCAGGATTTTGGCTTCACTGGGGACTGGGGAGCCACCTGGAGAGATGCAGGCCTATACTGGTGTGATGGTTTGCATCTGTCCTTTGGGGGGAACCAGGATCCTCAACAGGCCAGGCAGAAAAAAGGTGGTGGTTTGGCCCTGTTCCTAACGGAACCCCTCACAGCTAGCATTGTCCTACACTCTGACCCTTCCTCATCTAGTGAATGACTACTCTCAGAATTGACCCTGGTATCCTGCAAGAAACTCTTTATTGGCTGCTGCTACAATCCCCCATGACCGGAACCATTGGACTCACCAGCCTCCTCCAAGGCCTGAGCTCTCTAACTCCCCATAGGAATCTATCCTCTTGGCAACTTTAATCTAAACTGGCTGAGCTGCCACCAGCCTGACTATGTATCCCTGTTAAAGTAGCACAACCTGGTGCAGGTGATCACTCTTCGCATCAGACTTAATCCATGCTCGCCACCCAGACTCTACTAGACTGGATCCTCATAAACAGGGAGGACCGAGCATTACACGCTGGCACCATGGCTGACTCTATAAGCGATCACTCACCCGATCTATTGCCTCTGGTCTTCCAAACTAAAGCGCCAACCCCACCCAAATACCTATCTCACAGAAATTTCAGCTGCCCAATCTCCACAAATCTCCTTGAGGAGGCCCAGTCCTTGGACTGGTCCATGCTTTTTCCCTTTCCATTGCAGCCATGGCAGTTTCCACATTTACGGACTCTACTAACTCTCCAGAACTGCTTTTTCCTGCCACCACCAGAAGGGTCAGAGGCGGGTGCTCGCACTGGGTCTCTAAAACCTCCTAACCCTTATGAAGGCCAGAGACCACGCCTGGTCCACTTTCAAAGTAACCCCTCTCCTGCCCTCAGGGATGCTTACAGGCATATGATGAACAAATGTAAACAACAGGCCAAATTTTTGAAACAGACCCACTTCCGCAATCTGCAAAGGCCAACCTTGGAGACCCTAGAAAATTCTGGGACTCAATCAGCTCCCTCCTAAACCCCACCCCAACTATGCTGCACCACATCTCAACTCCCAGGATGGGCTGCTGACCGACCCTCATGATGTGGCCAGTGTCTTCAACTGTAAGTTCACCAACTTATCCATGTACCTAAATAAGCTGCCAACTGCCCAGCCTCAAAGCTCAGCCCTAATACCTGATACACTGCCATCCTCCTCCAGCTCTGCCACCACCCGCAAATACCCCATTCTATTTTAAAGCCCTCTCCATACATGACACAGTGAAGCTACTTAAAAGTCAACCAAACCACGGCTCCTCTGGATCTGATGGGCTATCCAGTCTTCCTTAGCTGATCTCTCCAGCAATTGCCAGGCCACTCACCTCCGTCTAACCTTGCCCTTTCCACCTCCCTCCATGCCTGACCCATGGAAGATCGCTAAGATTATCCCCATTCTTAAATCTGGTGACCCCAAATCCTCTGACAATTATTGTCCGATGTCCATCCTCCCTCATCTCAGTAAACTACTCGAGAGAGCAGTCCACAATCAGCTCACTGAGTACATAGGCAAATACACCCTCCTATGCAACCAACAGCATGGCTTTCACAAGAATCATTCCACTGCCACTGCCCTCACCCTTCTGACTGACCACATCCTCTCTAACATGGATAATATTAAAGCCACCGGGCTGTCTTCATTGACCTCTCAAAGGCTTTTGACATGGTTAACCATGCTCTCCTTACCACCAAGCTTAGCCTCCTTCGTTGCTCTCAGAAAGTCACAGGCTGGTTCACTAACTACCTTACCGAACACTCACAATTTGTGTGTATTGGTCAAACCTGCTCCCCACCCTGCCTGTCTCTGTGGGGATCCCTCAAGGCTCAATCCTGGGTCCCTCCTTTCTCCTTATTCATTCATGCGCTTCCCTTTGACTGCCTCAACTGTCACTCTCTCCTGTATGCCGATGACCTTGTCCTCTTCCACAGTGAAAATCCACAGCTGCAATCTCCTCAGTTTTCTCCCACAACTATGCTGTGGCCCACAGCTGGTTCTCAAAAATCTCCTCTTAGTAAATGCCAAAAACAAAATCCATGCTGTTTGGAACTAAGCCCTTTCTGGCCAAAACTAAAACTATGCCCCTTATGCATTCTCACCCCAGGGCCCAGCCCTGGAGGATGTCAACACCATGAATGCTTAGGAGTACTGCTCGACCCTCCATCACCTTCACTGAGCATGCAAATTCTCTTGTCAGAAGGTTCCATCAAAGTTAGGTGCCGCCTATAGATTCAGGCAATACCTTACTCCTGAAGTCAGACTAGCCATTGTCCGAGGTAATCTTCTCCCTATTCTTGACTACTACTCCCCTATTTATGCCAAGACCTCAGCTACTGCCATGACTAAACCCTCCGCTGCCTATAACAGTGCCTGTCGCTTGCTTTTATTGGCCCCATTCTCCACCCACCACTGTACTCTCTATAATACCCTTGGATGGCTACCACTACAAGGGTCACTTTGACCCTAGCCCTCTGCTGCATGGTAGACAATGTCATCCGCTACGGCTCCAGAATCCCCCCTAACTGCCCTTCTGAAAACCAGAACACTCCTCCGCAACCTCCGCTGTAATGGTACTCCCCCTCTAGCTGTTCTTAGGTTATCCACCAACATGGGTAGTGGAGCTTGGTCTGCAGCTGCCCTTTGCAGTGGAACAAACTACCAGCTGAACTCCATTCCATTGACACACACTCCAGTTTCAAGTCCCACCTTAAAGTCTGGTTCCTGGCAAAGTCATCCTGCCGCTGCTCCTGGGGTCTGACACCAACCCACGCTAGTCAACTCTCCAGGGCTGGGGTTACCCACCTACCCACACTAGTCAGCTCCCCTGCCTACAACTGTTATGTCATATTTTTCACAGTAATATTTGACTTCCTTGCCTGTACATATTATATATTTATTTTTACTGAGTATTCTGTGTATTACTTGCTCACTGGACGATGCAGTCACACATTGCACACTGTGCCTAAGATTTGTTTGTTTTGTACCAAATCTCCTCATGTCTGGTATTGAAACCTTGTATTCACTGTTCTCAAATTGACCTATGCATCAAACCTGTATATTGTGCTTACTATTGTTGTTTGTATCAAATCTGTTTTATGTGTATTACTGTTACCTTGTATCCACTGTCACCCTGTGCCATGTGTTATGGCCGGGTCATGCCTGAAAATGGTCCCTGGGATCAGTGCACTCACCCAGTTATCAAAGTCATAAAAAATATTAAAAATCATAGGTGATAAACTTAAATGCTTCATTGTCATGCATTGAAACTAGCCAAGGAGAGGCCCTGAAAAGGAGCAGGAAACTAGCCTCCCCCACAAAACACAGTAGTTAGTGAGGTAAACACCAAGGTAGAGAAGTCAGTAGGGAGCAGGATAGGGGTAAATGCAGAAAAAGGCAGTAAGGACAGGGTTGGGGCTAAAGAGGTAAGGCCATAAAAATGGAAGGTGTTGAGTTCCAATGCCCACAGTCTGTGTAACAAGCTCCCTGAACTAGTGGCCTTGATGGAAGAGGGATGCCTGGATATTATGGCAGTCACTGAAACATGGTACACAGAGAACCATAAATGGGATGTCAACATACCAGGATACACAATCTACAGGAGGAACAGAGTGGGGAAAAGAGGAGGAGGAGGAGTAGCTCTCTATAACAGGGAAGGGATTAAAGCAACAGAACTAAAGAGTAACTAGGAAGATGATGAGTCACTGTGGGTCACCCTGGGGACAGAAATGGCACCACAATCCTCATGAGGGTTGTGTACAGACACCCATCTCAGGGGAAGGAAATGGACAAGGAAATAATAGAAGGCATCCTTAAAATGGCAGAAAAAGTGGATATATTATTGATGGGGACCTGAATATGCCAGATGTTAACTGGAGTACCTTTGCTGCAGGCACATCCAAGAGCAGGGTCATTCTTGATGCCCTACAGGGGCATGCCTAGACAGCTAGTGTTGGAACCCACTCGGGAGGGAGCAATCTTAAACCTGGTACTCTGAAATGGGAAGGAGAAAGGATCTCAGATTTAGAAGTGTGTAGCCATCTGGGACAAGCAACCACCAAACAGTGTGGTTCACAATAAACACAGCCATAGAATCAAGCCATACAAATACAAAAGTGGACTTTAGAAGGCTGAATTTGGGAAAATGAGAGAGTGCCTCAGAAAGCACTAGAAAGCGGGCAACAAGGAGGGTGAAGGAACAATGTGGAATAATCAAAACAGCCATCACAAGAGGCAACTAGTCTTGTGTGAAGCAAATCAACAATCCAAATGAAGGAAAAAACACTATGGTTCTCAAAAGAGGTGGAAGGAAAGGTTAAGGAGAAAGCATAGCATTCAGGAAATACAAGGAAACACAGAAGGAGCAGGACAGATAACTTTATCAGTTAAAGCAGAAGGAGGCAGGGAAGGCAGTTAGAATAGCAAAGCACAAACTGAGGAAAGATAGCTAACTCTGTTAAGAAGGGGATAAAACCTTTATAGGTACATTAGGGAGCAAAGAAAGACCAAGGAGGCATATAGAGACTTAATAAAGGGAGGGAATGTGGGCAGAGGGTGACAGTGAAAAGCTAGGAATACTGAATGAATATTTCTGCTCAGTATTCACAACGGAAGAGGAGGGAAGATACTCAACCAAACAAGAGAAACACTCTGAATAGGGGGTCGATACCAGTCCATTCACAGAAGAAAGGGTTTTGAAAGAACTCTTGAAACTGAGGGTAGATAAAGCAATGGGGCCTGATGGGATTCACCCAAGAATTTAAAAGAACTAAGGGTAGAACTAGTAGCACCACTGACTACTCTCTTTAACAAATCATGGGAGGATGGGGTGGTACCTGAGGATTGGAGGAGGGCAAATGTGATTCCACTTCACAAATGTGGGAGCAAGGCAGAGGCAGGAAACTACAGACCAGTTAGTTTGACCTCAGTGGTAGGGAAAATGATGGAATCACTTCTGAAGGAAAGAAATGTTGAGTACCCTAGAGGCCAGTGGTGCACAGGACCCAAGGCAGCATGGTTTCACAGCAGGAAGGTCATGTCAGATGAACCTAATAGATTTCTTTGACTGGTGATCAAAGTAGTAGACCAGGGAGGGGCTGTGGATATGGCCACCTAGATTTTAGCAAGGCATTTGACACAGCCTCACACAAAAGATTAATATACAAGTTAGCTAGCCTTGGAGTGGGTCCCAAGGTGGTAGCCTGGATAAAAAACTGGCTGGACAAGAGGACACAAAGGATAATAGTAAAAGGAGTCCACAGTGAAGAAAGGAGGGTAACTAGTGGGGCACCGTGAGGGGTCGAGTACTGGGACCAGTCCTCTTTAATGTCTTTATAAGTGACATTGGAGAGCAACTGGAAGGAAAAGTATGTCTCTTTGCAGATGACACAAAGATATGCAACAGGGTTGATAGACAAGGTGGGGTGGAAAGGATGAAAAGGGACTTGGCAAGGTTGGAGGAATGGTCAAATATATGGCAGCTCAGATTCAATGCAAAGAAGTGCAAGGTAATGCATCTGGAAAACAAAACCCAGGGGAAGAGTACACAATGGGGGTGAGTTAATAACAACAAAATCGAAAGAGACCTAGGAGTAATTATATCAGATGACCTAAAGGTGGGCAAGCAATGTGAGAAGGCAGTAAGGAGGGCTGGGGGATAATGGGATGCAGGAAGAGGCATCAACAGTAGAAAACAGGAAGTTGTTATCCCTCTGTACAGACAGTTGGTAAGACCCCATCTGGAGTTCTTTGCAATTCTGGAGACCCCATTTCCGCAAAGACATAGACAGAGTGGAGGCTGTTCTTAGGGAGGACAACCAAATGGTGCAGGGTCTGCCCCAGAAGATATATGAGGAGAGATTAAAGCAGCTTAATATATATACTCTTGAGGAAAGGAGGGAGAGGGGGACATGATAGAAACTTTCAAGTATCTCAAGGGGAATTAGCAAAGTACAAGAGGGTAGCATATTTCAGAAGAAGAGGTGTGCAAGAACAAGGAGGCACAATTTGAGGATAGAGGGGACGGCTCAGAGGTAATGTTAGAAAGTATTTTTCACAGAGAGGGCTGTGGATGCATGGAACAGCCTTCCTGAGGAGGTTGCAGAGTCAGGAACTGTGGGAGTATTCAAGAATGCATGGGACAGACATAAGGCAATTCTAGTGGTGGGTAGGAGAAAGTAAGCTGTGGATTAACTAGAATCTGCAGCTTATCCATCAAGTAGGGAAATGGGCAGACTAAATGGGCTAAGCGGTGTGCCAATTCTATGTTTCTCTGTTTCTATGTTAGATGTTTGTTGTTGCAAACAATAAGCATAGCAATCAACGGATTATCATAAGATTGTTCTGTATATGCAGACCCAGTACTCCACATGTCTATGCCGGTGTAACCTTCTTTGAAACATTCCTGCAATCATTTATGAATAATTTTTCCAGATTTTTTCAGTCTGTATTCAAGAGGCAGATTAGACTCCAATTTTCACTAGTGTCTTATCACCGATTTAAACAGGAATTGAACTAAACCCTGAGCAAAATCAGTTCTAATTATGCCATCTGTTACTATCTCATGAAATACTGGCAGCAGTATTTCCAGCAGAATATCTTGAAAGGTAACATAAAATTCTAAGGGTTGGCCATCCTGACCAGAGGAGACATTTTCCTCATTGTTTTAGGGTAGCTAGAACCTCTTCTTTAGTAATAGGAAACTCAGGACCCCAAAATCTTCTTGAGTAATGTTGACCCAAACTGGTTTATATTCAGAGATATAATCATCCATTTTGTTATGAGTTACCTTACCTCACTATCAAGAGAATGAAAATATTTATTTATGATTCTATTTATATCTGGGACTTTAGTATTTATTGACCCATCCTCATAATGCAGTTATACTGGATTTCTCAATCCTATTTTTACACTCCTGACATAGATCCCTTACAGGTGACTTTGAAGTGTCATATTGCATCTCAGCTGTCATTGTTGCAACTCTATCAAACTGCTAGACCTTCATTTATTGCTTCACTTGACTAATCTGGGCACTATAATCACCTGTGGTTGTATTTGTTAATGAATAAAGGCGTTGTAGTTGTTGCCTTAAAGATAAATATTTTGTAAATTCCTTATTTTTGTTGAGACACATTCTTAAACCATTCCTGCAGTCTCTTTTTGGATCCTCCCACCATTCTCCCACAGTATCATATAAGCAATGATCTGTCCACTGGCCTGCAAAGCTCTCGTATTTTAACCTGTGCTCTTTGGTCTCTGAGAGAATAGCCACATTTAATCTCTAACCCCTCTGAAAAATCTGCTTTCAAGAAAGCATAGAATGGTTGGAAAATTCTAGGGAAGAACCTGTAAATCACTACATCATTCATTTGTAGACAAAAACAAAATCAATCTGCAGGGCAAGTTTAACTCTCATATATGTTTTGTCTATCCTGGGTGGGTTGGACAACAGTGTACGCATCCGATAAACCTGCCATATTCAACACATTAAACAAAGCATGCGTATCAAATGTAGTTTCTTTCCCATAAGTTTTATGCTAGAAACACCCATAGGGCAGTTAAAGGCACCCCAAGAAAAACTTGTCTGGTGGTTGCTAAAAAGGTTGCATTAATTTAAAGAGTTCTATCTGGTCTGCCTTAAACTGAGGCGAGAAACGGCAATTAACCTAACTGCCTTTTCATTTATTAAGCCATCCAAAGTTAACAGTCAGCCTGGCACCATAACAATTATTTTTGCAGCTGAAACTTGACCCCTGAACCAAAAATCCCTATACCGTCAGCTTTATTCAGCCCAAGGACCAGTAAGATGGCACCACATCCATGCATTCTTACACTGAGTTACAGATCCTGCAATGTTCAACCATGTTTCCTGTAAAAGATGACATTTAACTCCTGTTGTTTTAATAAAGAAAATACTGCCTTTCATTTACCCCCATTCAGAATACTACATACATTTAGGGAAGCAAAAGTAACAGGCAGCATAAAAGTTGAATGTTAAAGGTCCTATGATTCATTAATATGTTTTCTTCTTTTTTTTTACCCTCCTGTCTTTCATCCAGGTGAAGAGATTTTGAAGATCGTCTGTAACATTCATTCATTCATTCATTCATTCATTCATTCATTTATTTATGTCTTTGATAACTGGATAGCTGGGCTGATCCAAAGGACTAATCTCTGCCACAACCTTGGCCAAGTAAGATGGCAGCAAAAACAAAACTGGACATCAGTAGTTCTACAAAATACATATCCAAGTAGTAATACAGGTACATGTACTGTACAGTGCACTGAAACAACAGGATACAGAGAAAAGAAGCATGGTAACAGTATGTAATTGTTAACTTACAGAGCATCGGTTAGTACAAATAAACAGAAATAGGTTTACATACAAGGGCTGAGTTTTAAATATCATATATATATATATATATATATATATATATATATACAGTGGGTTAGTTGTAGTATAAGATAACATCATACGATAATATAGCAGTTTCCGGTCGGGTACAGCCCTGATCAACCCTAAGAAATATGAGAGAAACGGGCACCAGAAACATACATGAGTGCAGTCAGGACTAGGGAGTATGGGATGGAGGATGATGAGATATGGATCAGATAGAGAGAGGCAAGGCTAGAAAGCAGACAACTATGGGAACTAGGGTGGATCAGATCCGTCTGTTTCCACAGCACTCCAATCCTTCTGGTTCACTAGTTCCTCAAACCTGCTACTCATGCTGATGTCCGAAAACTTGAGTTTCTTAATCATGCACTTCTCTAAGTGTGGAATAATCCATAAATCTCCTGAACCAACAGGTGGGGTTGGGGGTGGGGCATATCTCCCAAAAATTCCCTGGTCTTTATGGCATTGTTCAGGCACTGTTTCCATCTGTGATGTCTAAGGGAAGTCAGATGGGCCTTTACTGGGTTCAGAGACTATCTGTTCCTCCATACTATCAGGCTGTACTCTCCACATCAGGATGATACTATAATGGAGAAGCCAGTTGTGCCATATCCTGTTGAGTACCAGGTGACCCAGGCACTCTTGATTCCATTGTACCGCCCTCCTCAGTTTCTGGTGGCTAGATAGGGATGCTGCCTTTGCTTGCCCATGCACCTTCCTTTGTGCTGTTCTAATAATAGTGTCCTGGTTTTCTCTGTCATGCTGATTATGAGCAGCAAATGGGCATTATAGAATACATGCCCTCTGGTGTCCACACAAGTTGCATCTGGCTACATTTCTACATTTGGTGCTAATGTGATCATACTCCCCATAAGATACACTTTAATTTATCGTAAGAGCTAGCCAGATGGGTGCAATCCCCCACACTTATGACAAGCCTAGGGTTGCCCTGCATAGAAGCAGATTCCACGATCTCTCCAATAAAGAAACTGTTTGGTAGATGGATCATACCAGTATCATTTTGTCATAACTTAACTTTGAAATGCCATCCCATGGTCCAAAAGGATTCGAATCAATAATTGGTTCAGGCACACTCAGTACATCACACCTCTTTTGTAACCAGTGGTGTATGTCACCAACATTTATACTTTCAGTCTAAAACATTATTGTAATTCTCTTAATAATTGGCTTTGTTAATGGTGTCACAAAAACAGGTGTCCATAGTGGGAGAATTTATTCTGATTGTATGCTGACCAGAATTTATTAAGGCTATGAGCTGTGTGAAAAGAAATAATATCAAACTTTTCCTCACCTGAAATGTGGATGAGTGCATGCACTTCTGCTGGCATAAAATTAAGGGATTCTTTAATTAATTTCTCCCACATATTCCCTGTCAGGGTACACTTCTAATCCACCTCAGTAACATAGACGCACTGCATGTCTGCGTGGAACTGGCACTGATTTGTCGATCAAATCTGAGAATCTAGGCATTCAGGCAGGTGGGCCTTGGTTCTGGCTCAGAGTTCCTATGAGAAGATACATCCTCTTCTCTGTGATCCTCTGCAGGGCCTACATTATCTAAGGTCCCTTTATCCAGATCCATCTTCTAACTCTATGGAAATATTTTTACTGCTCTGTCTTGCTCTTGTATTGCCACCATCCTAATTTATATCCCTCTGAGGAGCAGTCTGTTCAACTATTCAAAACTTTAGGTGGCTGAGCCTGTTGTACATTTAAAGTGTTTTCTAGAATCATGCAACACATTTATACTTAGTCCTGAGCTCTGAGCCCCATTACTCATGTCTACATCTCCCCATCTTGTCTTGTTTTTGCCCAAAATGTATTTCTTTTACAGTATTTTCCTTTGTCTCAAGAGTTATATCCTCTCTGGTACCCCATACTGTTTCCATTCTTAAGCCTGGACTTTTCCTGGCCAGTGTCTTTTCCATGAGCATTCTCACTGCTCAAATTGCTTTGTCATCAAACTATGGGTTGCCAAGGCCCCTTAGATACATCAAATGTTGGGTCAACGACCCACCTACTAGCATCACCCCGCCACCATCCAGCCTGTTGTAAAGCTTGATCTAGTGTCCAGTCCTCCCTGGAACATCAAGGAGTTTCATTAAATGGTTCTTTTACTTGACTTCTCGACGTTTGTTTTTCTGTTGCATCATAAGGGTACCAGTTGTTGAATCCTTACAAGATCATTTCTCCTTCCACTTCTTTTTCCTCTCCTCCTTAATGCACATTCCAGCTGTTGTCTTGCATGGAGACCTTTCTCCATTCCACTATGTTTAGTTGTTGCATGGCCAGGCTCCGCATCTGTCCCTCATCACTGTGTAGCTTATCGTGAGCCATCTGAAAATCCTCTGATGGTGAATCCACCTCTGTTCCTATTTCTATCAAGTCTGGTATTGTCTCCTCCTGTGTCTTCTCATGGTTTTCTTCCATCGCTGACCTGAAACTCCTTCCAGAGTCACCCGTATCCATAATCTCACTTGCACTCTCTATCGCCTTCACAATAAGGTTCTCCTGACCATTCTCGGCTGGGAGGGAGAACAGCTCCTCAACCGGCAGCAAAGCCTCCTCTGCTGTAACTGGGACCTCCATCTTTATTAGAAACAAAACTAAATACAATGACATAGCATAAACATATGTCAAATATCCATAAGTCCCTATAAGGAAAATAAAAAACAAAAAGAACAAATATTAACTATATAAACTATGCTATTGAAACCATCAAAAAGCATACCTGAAAGAAAGTCAGACAATGAACTCAGAGTTCTCCATAGATAAATTAAAGAGAAAAGAACTGAAAACACAAACCACATATTTTCAAGCATATGTCAAGGAAAAAAAACATAAAAAAACACTTTCCATCAGAGAACTGTGCACCTAAAACAAAAAAAGTCCAACTGGTATATACCAGCTAAGGTTGCCCTTCAAGTAATAGGAGCATCTGAGTCCGTAATCCAGGATACCCTCTCCATTTAGCTAACCTAAGAGTTTCCTGCAAAGATTGCCACTCAGTGGTACAAATCATTTTCAAATCTTTGGTTATTTTCCCCAAAATGTCAAGATGTGAGGTCTGCTTTGCTGTAAGGTAAATAAACATTGGGCATTCCATATTTTCCACTTACATACAGTGAATATTATTTCTAACATCTCACCATCCATGCTTGCCATGATCTTGATACCTCACCATGTATTAAATTATCTGGGGACATAGAAACAAAAATCGGGCCTGCCATGTGGTGACCAGAAGATCCCAAAATCCTATAATAAAAGAACAGTGGAAAAATGAGGTGTCCTACTGTTTCAATCTGTGTAATACATGCCAATCGACTGCAATATTTGTCACACAGCTGCTTATGCTTATGGTTCCCTTTCATTGAGTTTACCTTGACTGCAGGCCAGTGCAGACCCCATCTGGGGAGATCCTGGAATTTCACAAAACTGAAGAGCACGCATTCTCTTATCTTCTGGGCAGCGATCAAACATTATTGGTACTGGCATATTGTACCCAGTAACTCAGAGTACACATGTTTCCTCTGCCCAGAAAGTATCCCCAAAGTTGTCACCTTCCATTGCCTTAATCTGGTAAACGCCTCTCCAATATGTTGGGGCCATTTACAACTGTTTCACCACCTTTAAAGTTCCCTTCCCACATCCGAAACCAAACCTGAATTGTGTCAAAACCCAAGGCTCCCATCCTTGCCAGTATGAATTAAAAGTGGGTGAAGATTAGCCATAAAAAATATACCTATAAAAAAAATTAATAGGTGAATCATATTCAAACCCCTGATTAATTGGTAGATATAACTTATTTCATTGAATAGGGTTGAGCCTACTTCCTGCACAGCTTGGAAAAATGCTCAGTAGTCGTGTCTCTAAAGTCTTTGGTGGTGTAAAATATAACTAAAAAACACTGGCACTAGATAGATTTTAATTAAATACACTCTCTTTTTCCCCCATTTTCCATCTATTCCAAACAATCACTTTTCGTTGTGCTATTTCCAGTTTCTCCTCCCAATTAAAGAGATCTGGATGTTCTATTCCATAATGAATTCCCAAAATCTTAATTGGGCCTGAACAAAACATGATTCCCCTATATTTACCGGGTATGGCTATCCTGCCCCACCTTCTGTCCTATACATTTGTGGAGGTTAAGACAGCTCCTGCCACTGTTCCAAAGAGGGAACATAGCTGCAAGGCTGCCAGTATGGAGGCTTCATCCGTATCAGTAAACACATGTCATCTGCATAAGCCATAACTGGGCAGACTTGTAATGTGGAGGAGAATACAATCGGGAAAGAGCTCTGGAGTTCTGTAACATGCGCAACAATGGATCAAAAAAAAACACATACAAAATGGGGCTGAGGGCACCCTGTCTTACCCTCACTTAACCCCAACCAGTGGACCGTGCCATTCATTAACTATCAGAAAAACTGTTGCAGTTCTGTAGAGCAGCTAACCGCTTGAATAAACACTCTTGGAATTTGAAATTTAGCCAATAGTAGCCATAAGAAGTCATGCTGAACCGCATCAAAGGCTTGTTTCTGATCTAAATATAGTACATATCCATTTACAAGATTTGAATGTCCTCTCAAATATTTCTCTGATCAACACTAGGTTATCTTGGATACAGCGCAGGGACAGAGGAGGTCTGACAAGCTGAATTCACCTCTTTGGCTATTGACGTCAGGACGTTTGCCAATATTTTAGACAGTAATTTAAAATCAGTGTTTAGTAAACATATTGGTCTCCAATTTGTCATCACTTTTTATCCCCTTTCTTAAACAAATATATTAGGGCCCATGTTTAAATTTAACGGCAGATATATACTTTGCAAAAGACAGTTATAAACTCGGGTCAATTCTTCCTCCCAATATAGGGGCCAAGAACTTATACAGCTCTGATGGCAAAACCATCAGGGCCAGAGCCATATTTGCCTTTAAAGTCTGTATAGCCTCCATGACTTCTGATGGAAGTATGTCCAAAACAAGATTTGCACCATCCTGTGAGGAGATAAGAGGAAAATCAATGTGGGATAACAACTCGGTAGCTTGTACAGTATCAAAGGTTATTGGGCTAAATTTCTTCCCAGTATAATCAGTAACTACCACCATAATCTTAGCTATGAGTCTGTACTGTCTGACCCTGATCATCATATAAGGTTAACATTTCTTTATGACAAATACTTGAATTACAGGCTTAAAGGGCAGGCTGAGTCAATTGAACCTGTTGTACCAAACTGTTGTTGATGTTGAATAGATTGAGCTTTTTCTATATGAAACTGTTGCATTTTAGATTTAAAATTTGAATCTGTGGGGTGTAGTTATGTTTAGTTGTAATGGACAATGTAAATAATCTCTGAAGAGGGTTCGAATTGCTAAGTAATCCTTATATTTGGTCATGCAAACATTCTTACTATATTGTTTCAAAAGAAAACCAGATCCCGTTTAGTGTCTAACCACCACTACACTGCATCCTCATACAAAATAAATACGATTTTCTGGCCACCACAAATTCGGTCAAAAACTGTTTAAAATGTAGATCCACTAATGCAGAGGTATTCATTTTCCAGGTACCAGGTCCCTTCTGACATTACTAACATCTCCGATTTCAACAGACACTACCCTACGATCTGAAAATTCACCTATCTTCACTTCAACCCTCCTAATAGATAACTGATAAGAGATAAACAAAAATCAATCCTAGTAGCCAGGTTTCCTTTATAAAAGTTGGTGTATGTTGCCCTGTATGCAGGGTTTGACCTAACATACATTTACTAGCCGGGACATAGTGCAGATTGCCTCGGGCTGGTGCAGATACCTTCCTACCTGTCCGTGTGGACTAGTGCAGTCGTCAAGAGTCAGTGGTACCTCCGGTGGTGGTAGCAGTAGTCAGTGTAAATGATACAGAGTCTCTGGAACTCTGGGTGGCTGCAAAAAGCATACACAGCCAGCTAGTACTCTCTAAGAACCGAACAAGCGCTCCAGCTTCCTTGTTGTTTGGAGCAATGGAGTTCCTCCTAGAGGCTTATGCAGGCTGTCAGTCACTGTTTGTTTTCCTCTATTGGCCAGCCTGATAAGCAAGGCGAAGGGGGGCAGCAAGAGATGGGAACAGCGCTGACATCACCATAGCACTGATTGGCTAAAGAATCACCTGGGCAGGTAAGGAAGCAGATTGCAGAAGTTAGCGCCGGAGGGCAGCGACTTCAGGTGCCTAACTTATTTAAGAAGCAGTTTTTCACTTGAAAAGTGCAGACGATTGAATTCTGGAAGAAGCTGTTCGTTGCTGAAAGGCTGGAGGAACTGTTGGGCATGTGAGGATTGGGAGCTCACAAGTTTGGCGGTTTCGGCAGTTTGGACAATTTCTGTTCAGCAGCACTGCAGTGGTCTTGGGGATCAAAGATGGACTGTTGGACACCTTCTTTGTGTTTGTTGATCAACCTGCAACAACTACAACAGAGCAATTTGAGCTAGATCACACAAATTCTGGACACGGAAAAACACCAGTTCGAGTAAGGCAGTGCCAAGTGGCACTATTCATAAAAATGCTGGTAATGGTCAACAGTTATGTTGTGGGGGTCTTCTTGCTGGCAGAGTGAGTTAATTTTGTCTTGTCTGTTTAGGCTCATCTTTGTTTTGCTGCTCATGTAGCATTCTATTAATTAATTAGCTAGCTAAGTGAGCTAGTGATTTAGGGCTGTTTGCTCCATTTGCAGCTCTGGTTGAATAGTGCCAAAACTTACAGGTCAGTGCCAGAGCCTGATGCAGATCCACATTGCAGCATGGTTTCTTTTCATTGTATATGGAGTGTGTGAATGCTGGTTCTGCAGTGATTTTAATGGGACACTACTAGGAACAGTATTGAAACAGTGTCTGCCCTTGTGAAAATTCTGGCATTTTTGAAGTGATCCTAGTCAGAAGATCCTTCAGTGTCAGTCATGAGAAGGAACCAAAGCTGAAATTGAAATAATCCAGTGGTTAGCAAGCTTTACTTACAGCCTTGGTAAGTCACAGTGTCATGTCATGTTTTTGCTGAGAGAGTTTGCTGTCGCTCTGACAATACTTCCGTGAAAACAATTTTGAGGGTTCTTATTCTGCTTGGTTTGACTGCCAGTGGTGATTTGTTGTGGGACTGGGCTTGGATGGTCATGTCTGGCATTGCTCTGCTCATATTGTGTTCTGTTGCCTCGGTGGAGGGAAGTCTATGGCTTGTTGTGGGGCTGGGCAGGGCAAGCATGTCTGTGGCTTATATATTTTGGATTGGATTGCTGTTTGAACACACCAACGTACTCTGGTATGTCAAGTGTCAGTAGTTACTGTTCTTCCGAGGTTGTGTGGGGGCATGGGTGGATCGAAAGTGTGCTGTTGTGATCTGCTCTGTTGTATCTATTTTGTAAATAAATGTTTAAACTGCGCTAATTTTTGTCATTTTTCATTGTGTGTCGAAAGCACATGGTGACATGAGTGCGGACTAGTGCAAACCACTGCAGGCTAGTGCAATTTTGGACTGACTTGTCCTGCTGGCTAGTGCAAAACAAGTTAAGGTCAGCCCTGCCTGTATGTGATGCAAAGGAATCAACAAGTTTGGCTGTCTTTATCATGGAGGTTAAAAAAGAGAATCAGAATATAATTTAGCAGTTTTAGAAGTGTGTGTTTTATCTTTAATGATAAACCACAATTAAAATCACCACCAAAATAATAAACTACGAGGTGTGTAAAAAGGCTAGAAAGTTTTGAACATTTCAACCCAGCGCTTTGGTTTGTGGGCAAAACAATTAATTAATTGATTGAAACCTGTTGAATCTTAACATCCAGTACAAGAACTCATCCAGGAACCAGGTCATATAATTTCACTAATGCTATCTCCACTGATCGAACAAAATTCCACCCCTGAAACAGCTTCCTGACCTATTGACTAAAACGATGGACCCAGGTACCATGCCTAGTGGCTTGCATCTTTTCAGGCAGCGTGTGGAATCTAACATCTTGCAAAAACTTATACCTGAAGCATACAGTAATAGATAAGAGAAATCTGTTTAGCTGAATTCTTGATACTGTTTACATTAATAGTGTGAAAGGCATGCCTTGTATACAAAATTCTGGAAGAAAAGTGAAACAGTGCCCTTATCACTTTAGTCTACCATGTAGTAGCAGACTCCTTATGTTTAGTCTTAGCTTTTCTCTTCTGGGCTGCAGTTTGTTTCACTGGTGCCTTTGTATCTTAGTTTGATCCGGTATAGAGGACAGCAGAGATGAGGAGTCTGAATCATCTGAAGACTCCCCAGTGGACTGCAGTATTTCATATTTGTTCAAAGAGGGACTGCCACAGGGCATGTCTGTGAGTCCAACAATCTTCTGCTATGAGATACCCTAGGAATGGTAAATTGTGATCCTGTCTGTTGAGGTGGAGAGGCTGCCCCATTGTCCCCAAGTTCTGTTTATCTATAAGCTGTGGGTCTTGGGTGGATGGCAGTACAGTACGGGATCCAATCAGACTGCTAAAGGGACTCTGTCTTAGAAAGTTCTTCTGCTAGAATCCTAGTTCCTTCCTCCATCATTGTACTGGGCAAGGGACAGGGGGTTAGGGACCACTTGAATGATCAGGTTGTGGAATCTGATTCACAACCGAGAGATTTGTTCCACATGGGTTCTGGGGTAGCAGTGTCCTCCCTCTATGATCAACCAAGCCGCCATCTTGCCTCCTCCCCTATGCTCCTTTTGGGCAAAGATTCTCTGTTTCTGTGCTAAAGTAATATATAGCCATTGTTCAGTGCCATCAGCCAGATCAGGCACATTATCGCAGCCCATTTACAGGCTAGGAAGTTGTGGCCAAGTGAATCACGTACAGTAAGATGCATCTCTCTTGTTCTACACAGTGACAGTCCAAGTGCCCCAACTTCTCCACACTGTGCGTTTAATCTGGTCAGAGGCACTACTTAAATGTGCCACTGACCCACAGCGATACGCTTTGAGCTGCCCGGAATAAAAAAGAACCTCTATCTCTTCCCAAAAGGAACTGTTGGGGAGATGAGCCAGACTTGTGTCCATCATTATAAGCATGACTCACACCCTCCAACCCCAGTGCACAACTGTTCAGAATCAAGGATGGCTTCGGGATCTGAGAGTACAGTGCTTGTCGCTTTTGAGCCAATCGTCAGGTCATTCATACTGACTCCCTCACTTGAAATAGGACAGTTATTGTTTTCTGGGTGGTCTAGATAGGGGTAAAACAGAAAAGGGGTACATAATGGGGTTTTCTGCAATCTATGATATTTCAGCCAGAAACACTCCAAACCTTGCTGTGTCTTGAAACTAACATCATATGTTGTTTCCTCCTATACATGTATTAATACATGTATCTCATTATAAAAACATTTCAAGGATTCTTTCAATTATTTCCTTGTTACATAAAGCCTGTCAGGGCTTCTGCTAGACCTCCTAGATAACTTAGTCTAACAGCATTATGCTGTTTAGCTGATTACACAGGGCCTCGTGGGGGCATCCACTTAGGTTTACTGATAGACTGAGAAGTCACTGCAGAATATGACATCTTGTTAACCTGTGCTGAGACCCAGTGTCAGGAGGGTCTTGTGTCTAAGTTATTTGATGACAAACTTTTAATGGTCCTGGCAAAGCTAACACTGGATTTTGAGTACGAAACAATTCTTCTGGGAGCTCCTGAGGTGAAGGAGCGTTTCCCTGGAGTGGAGTCACAGAAATCTCTGCCTGCATAACCTCCTCCGCCTCAAGGATTTGAATAGGTGAGGCCCCAAGACCCACTGACCATATGTGGACTCTCCTTCCCAACCTGCTGAGAGTAAAGTCTTTTCGGCCAACCAGGATTCATCTTGTCCCATTTCTAAAGTTACCACCTCATCCCAAGTGAGACCAGGCTTGAAATCCTTATTAGATCTTGCCCCTTCCTGTTATCATTTCCTGTACTGTAGGTGCATCAGGGTAGTTGGCCTAACCAAAGTTGCTGTGGGGCATCTTAGGCTGGGTTGCACCCGCACTTGCCATTCCTGATGTTTTTCCCACTGATGCCTCAAGATTTTCTCTCATACAATCAGTCTCACTAACCTGTCACTCTGAACCCATGTTTGGGGAGCCATACTTTGCAGGTCCGTGGCACTTCCAGTGGTACCTTTGAAGCCTCTGTTTCTTTTTGCTCCTGAGTTATAGGCACATCCTGTTTCGTGAGTCAGAATTAGCCATTTGTGCCAGTAGTGTCCGTCAGAGCCACCAGATGATGCTCCTCTCTGTGTTGAAGCAAATCCAGCATCATAGGATTCAGAACTCCTGAAACAAGCTCCTGTCACCCAGGTAATAGCTCAGTTTCTTCTGGGTGAACATGCCCATCCTCCTGACCCTCCATTGGGCTTCCATTTTCCTCTGATATCTGAGGTAATCCAAACATTTCCATTGAAGTCTCCATACACTGTAGTCCAGGGAGGCAACCATGGCTTCAGTCTCCATAGCCTCTACACTCTTCTCCTGCATAGCGGTCATCATCTTGGTCTGAGTCCCAGGATGTTAGGTTCTCCCTACCTGTGAGGAGGGAATTTCCCCAGTGCCCTGGCCAGAATTTCTCCACATTCACTAAAAATACCACCAACAGCTTAATCTGATTCAGGGTCAGTTGGCTTTTATCTGTATCCTCCCCCGGTCATACCTGAAAATAGGTAGAATTTGTCTAGTGCACTTACCAGTCAATAAAAACTAAATAAATAAAAATAAATAGGAAATCCATATGCACAACAAACCTGAGTTCCCATCTCAGGATTGAACACCATAATAAAACCACTGAGCTTCATTCTCGTGGTTCTGATGTAGAGCTGAGTGGAATGTGGAGATTCTAATAGAATTTACTGTATGTGGAACGTCAGTTCTGCTTCAAAATGCCTTGTGGAATTTCATTTGAATTCCATGGCATTCTGCTAGTATTTCAGAGTAAACCACAAAATAACTTTCTGCAGAGTATGTAAACTATAGAATAATTTTTAGCAGATTGCTAGAAAGGATTTGAAAGTTTATATAAACTGTGGATTACTAATCCACGAAAAACATGCTGCTTTTAAAATTCTGTTATTCTACTACTCACGATTTTATTGGTTGCATTCAGAAATCTAACTGTTCCAGGAACAGTGAAACCATTTCTGAAAAAAATGCTGAACTGATATATAGTGTATGGTGGAACATAGTTGTGTACAGAGATCCATACACTGTAAAAGTCGTTCTGCAGTAGTGACATAGACACTAATGCAGAACAACTTTCATTCTGCATTAGTATCTATGGCACAATGCAAGTGACCCTGCCAGTGCTTTTAATTGGTCAGTGGTAGGTGAAGAGTCATATGTGAGCTGTCTGGCGGTTTTGGTGAAATGTGGGCAGCCAATTGGAGACTGAGGTGCTGAACACAAAGAAAGTAAGCGATTCAGGGCTTTTTCATACACTATACAGAATAGTGTATGGTAGCCCCGAAATACACACAACAACGTTCATTCTGACACCTACGTGGTTATTATGAAGTCAAAGGGAACTCATAAGCTTTGCTCTCCGAGGGTCCTTGACATCATAGTAACCACTCAGTATAAGAACAGTGTTGCTGAGTATGGGCTACCA
The DNA here is from genome assembly GCA_016271365.2 of Neoceratodus forsteri. Lineage (NCBI taxonomy): Eukaryota > Metazoa > Chordata > Ceratodontiformes > Ceratodontidae > Neoceratodus > Neoceratodus forsteri. The sequence continues at coordinate 271,275,729 of CM057452.1, read as the reverse complement.
TACAACTATCCTATATGATGTTTATATTTTGAACTTCAAAATATATTATAGGAAGATCAGACCAAAGGAACAGTGGGACATTTGAAGCAAACCCCCATTCACACATGCTCGCACACATACACAGCCAAGCTTATTTTTAGGTGTGTGTGTTTGTTTGTTAAGAGGGTTACATATAAAAGAAAATGGGATCATAGTAGCATTCAATAAAACAAGATACTGTACAATAAAAGGCAACAAATATAGTGCAAACAAGTGTTGTAAAATGGAAGTCTGCAATACATAATTTTCCAAGGTTTACCAGTACCGGAGCTGCAATGAGTCTAGGGTAACATAGAAATTGTCGGCAGATAAGGGCCTTCAGCCCAACTAGTCTGCAATATTACCACTAACAATTGCACTTCATCATGCACTGCTGGCATTAGGAAGGATGCCTAGTTGCAGAAACAGTAGTAAGAAGAAACTCCTGTGCCAGTGGCTGGAATGAAAACAGAGTGTGGGAGTGTGGTTGTTCTAGATTAGTGGCAGCTAGGAGGTGAAGACAGCCTGCCCAGATGTGGTCTTACTTGGGGGGATAGAGGAGGTTGGCAGATCTAAGGAGTAGGAGGAGGGGATAGCAGATGAAAGGAGGGAGGAGAGGTAGTATCCAGGGATCAGAATTTTGAAATAAAAGCAGTACAGTGGGATAGGCACCTACCTTCCAGTGACAACAGACAGCTGTAAAGGGAGCACCAGTGAGTGCAGGAGGGCAACAAAAGCAGCGACAGAAGGAGTGGAACAAGGGGCAGTCTGGCTGGTAGACTTAGGGGCAGCCTTGTGGACCATATTCATGTAGTTAAACACCAAGAGAATTATTTTGAGGATAACCTAATGGCAAACCAAGAAGGAAGGCCAGATTTGTTGTGATACAGTGTGCCAAGCTTGGGAGGTGATTTTTGTGGAAGGATTACCTTTGGCGAGTGGGGAATCTTTAGCACACTTCCAGACACCAGGAACCTTGCCTGAGAAAAATGTGAGGTTAAAGATGGAAGAGATAGGGGCAGCAATTGCAGGAGCAGATTAGTGGAGAAGCTTAGTGAAAGCCATCCCAGCTGTTGCTTTGGATGGGTTGAGGAATAGCAGATTGGTGACTGTAGCTGGAAGATGGGTGAGAAGAAAGAAAGAAGGAACAAGATGGAGAGGGACTTTAGTGGTTAGTGGAAGGCAAGATCCAGTATTAAGTCCCATATGTGCTCTCGACCTCCACCCATCATTTTCTGTGTTTGCAGTGGACCTGCATGAAAGTAGATAAAGAGAAAGGAGAAACTGCAGAGTGCAAGTGGAGACAGGAAACTGCACAGAGTGCAGAAAGACAAAGAAAGACTTTACATGGTGAGGAAGGAGATGGAAGTCTTTATGGTTGAGCAGGAGAATCATCACAGTTTTAGAGTTAGTAGTCTTCTCTGAGTTGTTGAGTAGTAAAAATATGCCCCTCTTAGGAAGGACATCACACATACAGTACCAGTTGTCTATGAGAGGAAACTGCTAGCTGACTGTGGGGAAGAGAGGGCTCCTCACTGAGTGGGAGAGAAGCAACTCCATACAGATTGAGCATCAGAGAGGAAATGCATTTCACAGAGTGAAGGTGGAGATAAGAAGTCTTCTCAAATGCAGAGTAAGGAAGGAGGAAATCTTATAAAATGCAGAGTCGGAAGGAGGCTGGATGTCTTGTAGAATGCAGATTGAGGAAGAGGCCCAGAACATCATCGAATGCAGACTGGGAAAAGCAGCAGAAAACCTCATAGAATACAGAGATGGAGTTAGGAAGAGGTTGGAAACTATAATATGCAGAGTGGGGATGAGACAGAGAACTTCTTGGAGCTAGCAAATGTCTAATAAAGTGGTGAGAGATGGGAAACGTCTTACTGAGTGGTGGGGAAAAGACAACTATTGCTGAGTTGGAGAGGAGAAAGGAGATTCCTTACAGAGTGAGGAGAGGGAGGACCCTTACACGGAAAAGGGAACATATATGGATAAACCATAAGCGTAAAATATATGGGACAAAATACATTTAAAAATATGTTAACTAGAAAAGGAAAGGAATTTGATGACTTTCATATAAACTGTATTCAAGGCATATTACAATCCGAGAGAGTGAGGGAGAGAATTTGCTGCAGCTTGGCACATAGACAGATGAATTGATCACAGATATAGATATAAATGATTCACTCAGAGACTCACAGTGAGTAAATGGTGATTATGGGATTTAAACCTGGGTCACCTGGTCACAGCTCTGTACCCTAATCACCAGACCGGTGACTACTTCCCATATTTACTTTTTCTGCATAGAGAATTCCTGAAGATGAACTCATGGGTACCACATCGATTCTAAATTTATTTTCTATTTTCAGGATGCATTTAACACTTTTGTTTAATTTGTATCCCACATACTGATACAGAACTTTGTCTTTTGTTCATGCATTTCATATGCTTACCATATGTGGAAGTATATAGTTTATGTAGAAAACAATATTTAAATATTATGAAATTGGGTAATTTTCTCATCATGCAACATAAATCTTTGTTATATTTAGACATATGTCATATCTTTGTATATTATATATTAAAATGGCAATAGCATATTTTAGAAATCTGTAACATAATAAATACATTAGACATATGGGCCTAGATATTAAAAGGAGATGCCCTCTTGCAACTGTGTTACACTGGTGCAGCTTAAATATGTGCCCCTGGACCATGTTCAAAAGGAAGGGATAGAGCAAGCAATTCCAGATGTGCCGCTGTGGAGAAGATAATGTATCGGTACATCTGGAGGGTGTTTCCATGAATGTTCCTTGCATCCCCATGTTCAGCCCAAACAGGCAGCGTAGCTGCAGTGCATCTCCCAAGATGCACAGCACAACGCACATAAAAGGAAGTGGCCTAACTGCAAGCCACCTACAGGAAGCCAGCTGAAGTAATAGGAGCAAGATGGATGGGGCTGTGTTTCCCATGGCAGAGGTAATGAGGTGTGTGAGAGGGCAGGTGGAATAGCAACATGGCCATGGAAGTGCTATAGGTGGTATGCCCAGAGCAGTACCAAGCCTGTGTCACCTTTGAACAGCATAATGACATCAAGATAGTGGGCTAGTACAGACTCAACAGGGCTATTCTGAGGCAACTCTGTGAGCTTTCTCGTACCATGAAGAACCGCAGGCACCCACCAGATGGGGTCATGCTATGTCAGTGGAGACCAAGACGATGATAGCAGTGTGCTTGCTCACCACAGACACCTTCCAGAAACCAATGGGTAACACCACTGGTATCACACAGTTGGCCATGTCCCGCCTCCTCACACAGTTCCTCAATGTTCTGCTGCCACATGCCTCAGAGTTAATCAAATTCCCAAGCACACAGGCAGAGCATACAGAAACACAGGGAATTCCACAGGGTGGCACGATGCCAGGCATGATAGGGGCCATTGACTGCACCCATGTGAAAATACAAGCACCACCTGGCCCAGATGGTGCCGCATTCATGAACAGGAAAAGGGTACTATTCCATCAACTGCCAGGTGGTGTGCAATGTCATAGGGTGCATCATCAATGTCTGTGCCAGGCACCCTGGGACTACACACAATGCCTTCATCTGGCAGCAGTCTGTCCCGTGCCACAGATTTGAGGGGTGGGCACATCCCCACAGGGCACCTTCTGGGTGAGTTGTGCAGAAGCCCATGACTACACCATGAACACTGTGGCACTAAACACAGCCACTGGTAGTGCATGGGGAAAGAGTGACAGGGACAGTGCAATGGCCAAAAGCCATGTTGAACTGTGGAACCAGAAGACCTGCCCGACCAGTACACACAGATACAGTGATATTGGTGCAGAGAGCTACAGGCAAGCATGGCAGGGTGCAGCACAGCAGTATGTGCTGTACTGTGAGGAGCAACAATGCCCCCAGGCACCACCATTGTACAGGTGATCAATGAGCACAATGGCTGCAAGGACAGTGGCATGGTGCCCATGCAAGCAGAGATGGGGCCCACAGGCCTGGGGAGGGTTGGACCGCCATGGCTGGTCAGGCTGCAAGCAGGACACAAATATATGGGGTCCCGCAATGGAGGTAAGGGCCTGTGCATGTGGGGTGGTGGGAATGGCAACCAAGTGTACAGGTAGTGGAAGCATAGATAGGCAAGGTGTGGTGGCAGTCATAATAGGCCATGCACAACCTGAGTGTAACTAACACATGTATCTGCCTTCCACAGGTGACAGTGGATACCTCCTCCAACTGTGCCTACTCACCCCCACATACGGCAGCCCAGCAGTGGGGCTGAGGAGAGATATAATGAGGCACACACCACAACATGCAACATGATAAGAGCATTTGTCTGGCATGCTTAAAATCCAGTTTCATTGCTTAGACAGGTCTGGTGGTGCCCTACAATACATAGAAACATAGAAACATAGATTTTGACGGCAGATAAGGACCGCTTGGCCCACCCAGTCTGCCCATTTCCCTACCTATTGGATAAGCTGCAGATCCTAGTTAACCAGCAGCCTACTTCTTCCTACCCCCCATAATTGCCTTATGACTATCCCATGCATGCTTGAATTCCACCACTGTTTTTGACTCCATAACCTCCTCCAGAAGGCCATTCCATGCATCCACAACCCTCTCTGTGAAAAAACTTCCCTAAATTACTCTGAGCGCCCCTTCTATCTTCAAATTGTGCCCCTTGTTCTTGCACACCTCTTTTTTGAAAGATGCTACCCTCTTGGACTTTGTTGATTCCCTTGAGATACTTGAAAGTTTCTATCATGTCCCCTTCTCTCTCCTTTCCTCGAGGCTATACATATTCAGCTCCTTAAGTCTCTCTTCATATGTCTTCCCGGTGCAGACCCTGCACCATTTTAGTTGCCCTCCTCTGGACAGCCTCCATCCTGTCTATGTCCTTACGGAGATTGGGTTTCCAGAACTGCACGCAGTACTCCAAATGGGTCTCACCAACTGTCTGTACAGAGGGATAATAACTTCCTGTTTTCTGCTGGTGATGCCTCTCCCTATGCATCCCAGTATCCCCCAGCCCTCCTTGCTGCCCTCTCACATTGCTTGCCCACCTTTAGGTCATCTGATATGACTACCCCAGGTCCCTTTCCATTTTTGTAGCTGTTAGTATCTCACCCCCATTGTGTACTCTTCACCTGGGTTTTTGTTTCCAGGTGCATTACCTTGCACTTCTTAGCATTGAATCTAAGCTGCCATACATTTGACCATTCCTCTAACCTTGCCAAGTCCTTCTCATCCTTTCCACCCCACCTTGTGCATCAACTCTGTTGCAGATCTTTGTGTCATCTGCAAAGAGACATCCCTTTCCTTCAGTCCCTCTGCAATATCGCTTATAAAGACATTGAAGAGGACTGGTCCTAATCTGAACCTCACGGTACCCACTAGTAACCCCCTTTCTTCAGAGTGGACTCCATTTACTATTACTCTCTGTGTCCTATTCTCCAGCCAATTCGTTACCCAGGCTGTTGTCTTGGGACCCACTCCCAGGCTGGCTAACTGTATATTAATCTTTTGTGTGGGACTGTGTCAAATGCCTTGCTAAAGTCTAGGTAGGCCATGTCCACAGCCCCTCCTCATCTACTACTTTGGTCACCCAGTCAAAGAAATCTATCAGATTTGTCTGGCATGACCTTCCGCTGTGAATCCATGCTGCCTTGGGTCCTGAGTCCCTCTGGACTCTAGATACTCAACAATTCTTTCCTTCAGAAGTGATTCCATCATTTTCCTACCACTGAGGTTAAACTAACAGGTCTGTAGTTTTCTGCTTCTGCCTTGCTCCCACTTTTGTGAAGGGAATCACATCTGCCCTTCTCAGTCCTCAGGTACCACCCCATCCTCCCATGATTTGTTAAAGAGGGTAGTCAGTGGTGTCACTAGTTCTACCCTTAGTTCTTTTATACAGCCCTGAAAAAGCCTGTGGCATATTCTTGGCATGTTGCATGCTACACAACATGGCCATTGACCTTGGAATACCTGTCCAGGTGGAGGAGGACGACACTTCAGATGAGGAGGAACCCCAGAAAGGGGTGGCCAGCAACCTGTGGAGAGGAGGGACCCAAGGCTGGCAGTCTGAGCCAGGAGGCACAAGGATACCATTATGGAGAAGCATTTGGAAACCGTGGGTGAGTGATTCAGGAAGAATGAATTGAGCAGCAATGACACACACACCGAGAAAGGATGTGGGTGTTTGGAGGACACATACACCATAGTAGGCAGACACTTCACAACAGCTGCAGGGTGCACTGCAGAGCTCACACTATCTTGCACATGCAACCACAACAGTGCCACCAAGGACAGGGAGAGTCACCATGGCATTACAGAGACTGGAATGGATCAGAGGGTATGTGCCAGCACACAAGCATGGCAGACACAGTACTGCACTCATCATGCCCATGCCACACAGTACAACACCATTGCCCCCACACATGGCCTGTACAACACACAGACAGCATAGGCAGGTGCGACACCAGGCTGCACGGTGTGCCATACCATGCAGCCCAGTCCACAGCCAGCCTGGTGCATGGTAGACAGCAGCAGCAGGGTACAAGAACCTGGCAACTGCATTCAGCAGAACTCACTGTGAGCCAACACGGGCACCACAATGGTGGCCACACCCTGACTGGGAGGCAGCCACAGGCAGGTCACCAGCCACAGGGGTGACAACACCTCCGGGAGGGTCAACTCCTCTGCGAACATAACTGGGTCCTCATTGGTGAGTCCTTCCAGGAAAACAGACTAGATCCAGGGTTGCCAAGGATGGCATTTGCAGGGATGGCGCAGACCAATTGGGGTCACCTGATGCCGTGCCCTTGGGGTGCTTGTGTTACTGAGCGGTATGTGGTGGGACACACTATGGCAACGAGATGCCAGGGATGCAAAGTGTACCACAATGTTCTCTGCAATCCAGTCCAGCAATGCATCTGTGGCCTCCCACAGTTGGTGCAAGTCGCCAAGCAGCTGGGCATCCCATGGCCTCCTGATCCACCAGTTGCCCAACGTGACGGAGACCATGGAGCTCCTCCTGAGCACCACCTGGCCTGCAATGGTTTCCCACAGGAGATGGGTGTGCTCATCAAGCCTGTCAGAGGGTGGTGTTTCTGGGGCTGGTCTCCGATAGAGAGGGGTCCCAGACTGCTGTGCCCACCCCCGCCTGGGATCACCGCACAGGAGGCCGTTGTTCTGGCGGGTACTGGGTGCGGTATGCACAGCAAGCCTAGGGAGGGCTGACAGTGTCCTCTGCTGACTGTTGCAGCACCGCAGCACCCTGCTGGACTGTGCTGGCAGTCCCATGCCCCACAGCAGTGCCCTGTCCCTGTCCACCACGGAGGGTGTGTGGGCACAGGACCACCAGCACTGCCTGTTGCCACCTGTGTGTGTACCAGACCAATGGGAGGAAGTGGCCACCTGTGCATCCTTCAACAAGGGTAATGTCATCAGCAGTGTCATCATCATCCTCCACCGAGGCTGGTGCAATCATGGTAAGGTCCTCCTACATGAGGAATGCTGGACAAAGGGTTATCAGGACACAACCTCAGTATGTCCAACAGCTCAGCTGCTGGGCAAAGGCCACCAGCACTGGCCACAGCACCAGAGGACATGGAAGGCACCGCATCATCCACCGCTGGTGCCACAGGGTTATACCCGGCTGGTAAGGCACCCTGAAGTGTGATAGAGCTGAAAGACAGAAAGAAACATGGTTAGTGACACATGTCTGTATGGCAGGTAGACAGCTATCAGTCAATCAATCAATCAATCAAAATCTTTATTTAGCCAGGCGGAACATCATTGAGACAAGTTCATTTTCAAGATGGGCCTGGGGCAAAACAATTGCCAGCAGGGTTAAGACATAGCAGGTTGAGTGACCGTACATAACAATTACATAGTAATAATAACAACATAATAACATATAACCATCGCATGTGACAGGATACTTCCACCAGAACATAGCAATAGGTTCAACAGGAGGTAGTGCCATTTAAATACAACTGCATAGATACAGATATATGGACGTAAGGTAATGAGCTAAAATTTATACAGTAAACATCGTTGGAGGAGTCATAGGGAGCAGGAGTAGCAGTTCCTCTAGCATCAAAGTGCAAAGAAGATTGAGATGTAAGAGTCTTTTTATAAGTACTGTAGGCATTGCCTGGCAAGTGGGGTGGGAAGGGAGGGGTATAAGGGTGGAGAAGGAAGGTCAGATGAGATAGAGAGAGTTGGACATAATGGCATAGGAAGGACTGTTCTAAGGAGAAACACAACAGATGCGCCAGGCAATGGCTGGAGTTTAAGTCCAATATTCAAGCAAAGACAGATCGTGATGTTGGGACCTTGATTTGGTCAATGACAGAAGGAAGGACTCAAGTGACACCTCAGACAATGGTTGAGGTTTAAGTCCAGAATTTAAAGCAGTAACAAATCATGATGTTAAGACCTTGACTTAAAGCAATGACAGACCTCAGAGAAGGTCCTCAGGAACAAGGATTTGAAGAGGGAGAACGTGATAGGGGAAGCTAGATGGGGATGTGTGCATGTGGACCACAGGTGTGCCTGTGATGCCACACATGCCTGGGACTACCATTGTGGCCTGTGTACCACCAATGCATTGGTGGTGTGGGACACACATAAGTATAGGTATGCGCAACATGGTAGTGTGTGGCAGGGCCCAATGCACAGGCTGTGGCCAGTCCAGTGCACCCCAGCCCTGCCACAGCACCTCAGCCCCACTGTGGACCACCTGACCATTGTGGTCGGACAGTGCATGGGCCCTCTGTGGACAGCCATGTGGCACCACAACCAACATGGTATCTCCAAGGGCAAACATGGCCACCATTAGCCTGTGTTGTTGGGCCACATCACCTTGTGTCCTTGCCATGGCACTGTTCAAATGTAACAGCACACAGGGAGGCATGTGTCCCATGGTGTGGCTGTACATTCACAGCAGCTCTGCATGGTGCACTGTGGACTCAGTACAGGCCTCTGTGTGGTGTACCAGACACACCTGTGGCCTGCACACATTGCCCCAACTGGGGTTTCCATATGCATACTCACAGTGCTGCAATGGGCTACCCCAGGTCTGAAACCCCAGGACACCCACAATGGATGCATGGTTGACACTGGGCACAAGCAGCTCCTCCACTGATGTGAGGACCAGTGCTGTGGAGGGCCATCACCGGTACATGCCAGGGATGCCCGAATGGCGGCAACCTTTTCCTTGGCCTCCTCCTATCTGTGTTCATTTTCTTCATGCACTCCTGGGGGAGTGCAGCTGAAAGCTACCCATGGGTGTTGATGTAGGTGGCAACCTCATCCCAGCTCTTTTCCCCTCCTGCTGGATCCCAGTAGATCCAGAAAGCAGCGCCTCCCTGGGACATAGGCCTCCACCAGGGCACGCTTCTCATCCTCCGTGAAGTTGGACCCACGCCGCTTAGCCTGCTCCCCTCATTCTCGCTATTCAACATCCTGTTGCCTGTAGACAGGAACAGGAAAAGCATGAGCACATAGGCAGCATGCCCTGGAGTTCTGCAATGTCACCGTAATGCAGCTTCAAAGAGACTATGGCAAAGGCGTAAACAAACCTACCTTCCAGGCTGCAGTTCCCGTCAGTGAACTGTGGTATGGTGTGGCACTTTATGGCCCATCTCATGCAAATGAGCCCTGGAGCATCCAGTAATGAGCTGCTGATAAGTTGACTTGCTCCTATCCTGGCTAAATATTGCAGATTTGCTCCGGGCTCATCTCAAATCGTGCCATGCAGCTGAAATGTGCCAAGCATCTCTGCATGGCGCATTTCCTACACATGCACAATGTGCAGTACTGCAGTTGAAATGCACAGCAGAACATGCCTGATGTATCAGGATCATGCATCCCCAGTGCTGTGCATGTGCCCTGTATAGCACATGTCTGGGAACATCGCAATGTGACTGGCTGCCAGTCTTACATTGTCACTGGATCGCGCATCCCCAGTGCTGTGCCATTCACCAATACAATGCATGTTTGCAGATTTGCGCCACGTGGTTGACTGCAAGTGTGGCATTGCCATTACCAAGATGGCACCTATTCACAGGTGTGCATCGTGGGTCACTGTGCTGTGATCCCATTCTCCCACCAGGCCTTTCAGCACTGCACATGTGCGGTAATGCACAATTGGTGTCAATAGCTCATGCCTATCATGCATGTGTGTGGTGCACAGAGGAATGCATAGTGCGCCTATTGCAGCAACAGGCATGGCCAGGCCACACATTGCTCAGAGTGTCTGTTGTACAGTGCCACACACTGCTAGGCTTTCGGGGCAAGCATGGCATGTGCTACTGGAGGAGGCCCAGGGCCCTTAACTGAAACCGAGGTTGAGGTGGCCAACATGGTGGCACTTGTTGCCCCCTGGAGGGACAGTTGTTTGGGGCTGAAGAGCTCCAGGTGGCATGGTCCCAGGTCTGGGCACATGTTGCCCGGCAGTTGGAGAGGAGGACCAGCGTGCCCAGGACCAGGAAGCAGTACAGGCACCATTACGGGACCTGAGGAGGAGGAGGGATCCTGACAGGTTCCAGACACTGCAGGACCAGGCCCGTAGGGGGTGGCTCCATGCCCAGGTATGTATGTGCTGAGTGCATGCTTTCTTTGCATGCCCTTATGGGTTTGAGTGTGTGGCAGGTGGATGTATTCCTGCCCACACAGTCATCTTGACCCTGATTGCAGGGCCAGGTTGGTGGTACCATGCATGCCATGGTTTCCTCTATGGGATCGGTGTTCCACTGTGCCGTTGCCATGACACTGTGGCCCCACATTGTGAGGTGCCCTCAGATGGGCACACAGCATGCTGCACCATGCTACATTGTGACACCATTTGGGGGTGGGGGTGGTTTATGTTCACACATGGTGCTCACAGTGCTCTTCCATTTTGTTTCCTTTGCAGGTTGGGAGGCGGTGGCAGGCCGGGAAGGGCTAAGCAGCAGTCCAGGTGGTGGGTGCAGGGCACTGATGCATGTTCCTGGATGTGTGGAAGGTAGTGTGAGACATGTGCTGCATCTGTGTGTACATGGGGTATTGGGGGGTGTTGCATTGCCCACAGTGAGACATTGCCTACTTCCTGTGTATGTCCATGTGGTGGCACTCACATAGGTTTCATAGGTTTATACGGGCCGAGGGTAGAAGAATCCAACCTATTAGGCCCGCCATCCTTAACTATAGTTTATAAAAGAATTTACTATCTCCAAAATACAAGTCGACCCCATTTTTAAAGTCATTCATTGTAGGACTACTAACAATTTTGGTCGGTAAGTTATTCCATACCCCAACTATTCTTAGACTAAACCAGTTTTTCTAAAGTTGTGCTTAAGTTGGATGACACAATTGTATTGTATGTTTCCTTGTGCTGATTCTCCCTGATGAAGTATAAAACCCAAATCTTGTATCAGCTCATTGTCCTTGATACTTTTGTATAGAAACATAGGTCTCCCTTAATCTACGGTAGTACAACGAATAAAGGTTCAGACTAACCAATCTATCATGATAAGTTTTATTTTTAATCCCTTTATTTGTTTAGTTATTCTTCTCTGTACTCCCTCAATAGAATATATGTCTTCCCTATTTTGGGGACCAAACCTCGCACAATATTCCAAATGGGGCCTAACCAGAGCTACATACAAGGGAATCAAGACTTTTCTCTGTCTGCTAGCTATATGTTTTAAAATGCAGTTTAGGATCCGGTTGCTTTCTTAAGTTGATTTCACAATGTGTTCTAAATTTTAGGTCATTTGTGATTGTAATGCAGAGGTCCTTTTCCTCAGTAACTACCCTAAATTTTTGTCCAATATGTAATTTGCTTCCTTATTATTTTTACCCAGGTGCGTGACCTTGCATTTGGATTTATTTAATTCCAATTTATTAAGATTTGTCCAATTATTGATTGAGTCTAAGGTTTGCTGAAATGTTTCTCTCTGTTCATCACTGTTAGAACTACACCCAATCTACAGTCATCAGCAAACTTGTACAGCCAGATATTGTTATTATTGATTTCCAATGAAGCAATATATAAGTTGAACAAACTGGGGCCCAAAACCGATCCCTGGGGTACTCCACTTGAAACTGGGGCCCAATCAGAAAATTCCCATTTATAACCACCTCTGCCTCCTATCCTGCAACCAACTTGAAACCCATCTGCAGATGTTACTGGGCAGTTTTATTTTATCCAATACTAACAGTAATTCTTTGTGAGGCAATTTATCAAAAGCCTTGGCAAAGTCAAGAAAGACCACATCCACAGGGTTCCTAGCATCCAATTCCCTGTTCACTTTTTCATAGAAGGATAATAGATTAGTCTGACAGGATCTATTCCTTACAAAACCATGCTGAGAGGGATCCAAAATATCTGTCCCTCCATGTGTACCATAAGTATATCCTTTATTATTCCTTCCATGAGTTTTCCCAGTATTGAAGTCAAACTAATGGGCCTGAAGTTTTCTGGTAGGGTACTGGGTCCTTTCTTTAAAATGGGTACTATATTTGCTACTTTCCAATCATGAGGTACAAAACCCAAGTTTATAGATGTTTGAAATATACATGTCAATGTGTCTGCCAGTTCCCTCAAGATTCTAGGATGCATACCATCAGGACCAGGAGATTTGTTTATATTTAGACCCACTATTTGTTTGTAAATGTTATCTGGTTCAATATTATTGTTCCAGGTTCAAACGGTCTACCAATACTATGCATATTCATATCATTTGGTATACTGTATATACTGAACAAAAATACTTGTTCTGTATGTTAGCCATTTGCTGATTGGTTGCTGGGTGCCCCTCTTCAGTGAGGAAAGGACCTATACTGTTAGGGTCTTTCTTGGTTATTGATGTAGGTAAAAAGGCTTTTTGTTATCATGGACTTTGTTAGCTAGATTAATCTCATGCAGGGCTTTTGCTTTTCTAATATTTGTTTTAACTTTTTAAGACATTCCTTATATTCAACATTTAGTTTAACTGAGTAAAAGCTTTCAACTTCTTATAAACCTATTTTTATTTATTAGTTTCTTAATTGATGTAGTAAGCCAGGCAGGTTTAACAGTTCTAACCTTATGATATTTAATGATGGTAGGTACATATTCAGTTGTTAATTTACGATTTTATTTTAAGAGAATTCCACATAGATTGTAGAGGTTTATTAGCAAACTCTGATCTCCAGTCCCAGTTACCCATTTCTATTTTCATGTTTTGGAAATCAGCTTTCCGAAGTTCAACTTAGTAGTAGTTCCCATAGGTTTACCAAGATGAATTTCCTTAATTTTAAATAAAACAGTGTTATGATTGCTGTTTCCTAAAGGGGCACTTGTTTCACTGTGTTTACTAGATCTCCCATATTAGAGAAGATTAGATCGAGAATGTTGTTGCCCTTGTACTCTCTAGGACCATCTGCTCAAGTCCCCATGACCCATTGCGCCTATTTATTGTCTCTCAGAGGGCATGTGCCTGCACTTTTAACCCAATCAATATTGGGTAGATTAAAATCACCAGTTAGTATTATCTTCTTAGTAGGGTCCAGATTTCTAAGAATACTCAGTATAACCTTGTCGTCTTCATATGATATGGACAGGGGTCTATAAAGAAGGCCCAGCATAATTTTAGGTCTATTTACAGGTGATAACTGAACCCATAAAATTCTATCTGCCCATATCCCATTTGATTTCTTCTGACACAATATCTTTATGGATATATATTGCCAATCCTCCTCCTTTCTATATTTTCTACAATGGAAATATAATTTATACCCTCGATTTCTTTTTCCATGCATCCTTCTCATCCCACCATGTTTCTATGATAAGGGCAATATGCACATTATTCCTGTGTAAAATTATATTAAGCTCATCATATTTATTCAACAGACTTGAGCATTTATAAGAATAGCGTTTCAACCGAGAGATTTAAAGAGGAGATAAAATTCCATTTGGTTCTTTTTATTTACTATACCCCGAACCAGTTTAAATGGAAGTTGGTAACATCTTGAGCTTTTCCCCAATATCCTTGTTCCCGCATAATTTAGGTGGATGCCATCCTTTCTAAAAAGAGTTGTTCTGTTAAATGTCCTTTCATTGTCCATAAAGCCAATTTCTTCTTGCACACAAAAGCTTCTGATCTTACCATTAATTATTTTATCTGGCTATTTTTAAACACTTTATTTCCCTGCATGGAATGATCCCTGAAATAATTATTTCACCACCTTTCCTTCTAACTGTGTCCACAATACGCTTCAAAATCCTTTCCATACAGTTCCAATTAGTTATACCCACATCATTCACCCCACATGTAAGAGAACTAGAGGTGTAACTGTATTTTCAAAAGAACCATCCATCAGTCCAGCTATATCATTTACTTTTGCTCCAGGTAATGAACTGACTGTGGTGTGTTCATTTCTATTTGAACATACATATGTATCAATACCTTTTATAATTGAGTCCCTTATTATGAGGATATCCTTTCTATTGGTTTAATTTTGTCAGATGATTTAACATTATCTGGGCAAATAATATTATTCATCTTTATATTATCTCGATTCATGGACTCACTTAGTTCCTTTGTTTTATTTGGAGTGATATTGTGTACCCCTTTTTAATACTATTTCTAACGATTTATCAAGTGCATCTTTGGAAGGCACTCAAATCTATTCTCAAGTTCTATGGTGGTATTGAGCTGACAAACTTCATTTATTTCATTAATGGATGTTCCCCAGCTTCAGTTTTATCAGTCGAGTACTCTTGGTGCCCAGTTTTGTTTAAGACCAGAGATTGCCTATTGCTAACATCACATACAGCTTCATTTATGTAATCCTCTAATTTGGATATGTCCTTATATGTTTGAAGCCTTATTTCTAGATCAAGTATCTCTTTCATTAATGCAGAGTTTTAATACATTGGTCACAAGTAAACTCTGAGTTAGTCACATACACATGGATTGTTGTGTCGGCGCGTGGTTGTCCCGTTGTGCCCATGGCACCTGTGTGCTATTCCTCAGTTACCTGGGGTCACCTCAGGGACTGTGTGAGTAGGCACACGTGGACAGGTCCCATTACAGTTGGGGCATGACACATGCCCTTAGTGATATACTGCTCGTCCACTGTGCCACATCCCATTCATTGTGTGGCTCTGTGTCTCGGCATGTTGCAGTGCATGGTGTATTGACGGCTTTCTGCATGGGGCCACTCAGCATCAGACATGCACGCCCAGCCCGTTGGTGGGGCAATGCTTGTGTGGGCTGTGGCACTGAATAAATGTTCTGTTTCCCCAACATAGGACGTCAAAGCTAGTGGACATGGTAGACAGTGGCCTGGTGTTCTGGTTGGTGGTGGGATGATCCGTCTTCAGCACATGGTCGCTTCCATCTACCGGAGGCAGGGGCCCAGCTGAGGTGTCAAGGTGGCAGATGGTGGAGACAAGGTGCTTTGTTGAGGAGGTCCAGCAGCTGTGCTATGTGATAGAGGGCCAGGTGACACATGGCTAGGTACAATAGGCCACATGGACATTTCCACCTGTATAGCCCCAGTGGTCCGACACCCCATTCCCTATTGTAAATAGTTCTCCCTGCATTCCTGTTCCACCTTCCACCCTTCCCCACAGTGTTACATTTTATACAGTTTGATATTTTAATAGTGGCTGTTACTGGTTAGTTGTCTTTTCTGCATTTTTTGTTGCTGTTTTTGTGGTTGTTGTTTGGATACTTTTTCTGTTCATTATTATTAAATATTTTTGCTACATGCATGTGTGTGTGTGTTTCTCACATTACAGTTGTTCCAGTAACCTGTTGTTGTGCATTGTTAGACCGACTGCCCCTTCCGTACCACTGCTCATTTGTGTCTGTGCCTTGGCACAACCGTACTCCATCTCCACCTTGTTGTACCACACTCTGTTTGTCATGCTGTCCCTGGGCCACCTCTGGGGTGTCCATCAGTGCTGCTCACATTGTCACTTGCACATATCCCAGTTCTGGTGCTGTGCACACCTCTGCTGTTTTCCTGGTCCTCCTGCTGCTGTGCTGTTTGCAGTCCTGTGTCCCTGTGGGCATATGCCACATGTGTGGCATACTGCCATCAGCCTTTGTACCAGTCTGCCTCTGGACTACTGTTCCTGTGCTGTGGCTACCGTGACTGCCCTGCTTGGTTCCTCTGCACTGTCGTCATGGTGCATGGCTGATCCATACTGTCCATTGGGTCTCTAGTGCTGGGTGCTCTGACCCTGCCCTCCTCTGTGCCATGTACAGTGTCGCCTTGTCCCCTAGGTTGGTGGTGTCTGTGTGGTGTCTCGTACTATGCCCATGGGGTCTGGGTCTGTGTCGATTGTGCACTCTGTCAGTACCTTCCTCTGCCCCTTTGGCCTTGGGTTGCTTCCCTCCCTACTGTGGCTGTTGTACCTCACTCATGTGCCATTACACATTATTCCCTATTGTTCCAGTGTCCCAGGCCATGTTGCTCCTTTTGCTATCTTCAATCCTGCCCAGTTGCTCCAGCACATTTAAGGATGCACAGGTGCATGTCTGGTTGCACTAGGCGCATCTTTGCTATATTCAGCTTGGGATGCACTGGCACATCTCTCCCATGCATCTTCTGAATATGGCAATATTGCACTCCAACGCATCTCAGTTGCATGGACCAACCACTTGCGCCCTTCCAGGCAATATCTAGGCCATACAATATATACCGAATCTCAACAGTACCCATGCAAATACAAAACTACACACCCCCAATAAAGTAAAACATCATGGGAAGTATATGCCAATCACCATGAAAAGTTTAGGCTGTTTCTGCTTTAAGCAGGATTGAATGGTACCAAATGGCTTCTCATGCAATCTGCAAAAGCTGAAAACAAAAGACACAGATATGTATTTCATCCTTCCATGCAAACATTATGCAAATCTATTTGTCTTGGTCAGTAACTCATATTGAGATATTCCTTATTGCCACCAAGTTTATTTCACACCAAGTTACAGTGTTATTAATTATTTAGATTTAGATGTTCCTGTTCTTATTCCATCTAAATTATCACATTCTAAAAGTTATTAAAAGTCCTTGTCTGAGAACCAGCCAGTTGGCACAGCAGTAGGCCTCACAACCTGTGACCCTGGTAGGGTCCAGCAGGGTGAGGAAGTTGAGCATCCTGATGGATGCTTCTTTCTGTCAGGAGGGTGAAATTAGATTCCCACTGCTTTAATGCCCCTGGCTGAACACAGGGGAGATGTGGCAGGAACTAAGAGGAGCGTGGGCGTCACGGGCTTTGTTGTGCATGTGTACATATGACATGATGCCTACATGAGAGACATCCTCAGGGATTGGCCAGCAACAGAAATGAGAAAAACACCTTGGCCATTCAAAATTATGGGCCTACTACTATCATAGACCCTGCACTTGCTGACCTTGGTGAAGAGAGGGTGGGCCAAGTGGTCTGTTTCTGCCTACAAATTCTAAGTCTCTAGGTTTCTATGACCTCAAGTTTCCCTTCAGCAACCAGACTAAGTTCTCTTGAGGACACCTCCCCAGCCTGAAGGACCCTGTTGTTGGGGACAAGCCACAAGGGCAATGTAAGGAGTAGGTAAATCCTGGGATTAGGTGGAGTGATAGGTTGGGAGCAGTGGGTGCTGGGAGGAAGCAAAGGCTAGTTGAAGTGATAAAAAAGCATTAAGAAAATGAGAAAAAGTAATCTGATACTTTTGCCTCTTAAAGGAGGAATGCCTTAATTTATTTAAAAGTTACAGTATTTAACCAGGCAGGTCCACAAGGAGAGTACCCTAGTTTCTGTAGACACCCTGGAGGGACAACGACTGGAAAACACATTGCAGTAAAAGCAGTTACACACACTGGTTTCAGCTGTTTCTGTAATAAACTAAGCACATTTACAATTTGGATTTAAATAGGCATAAAATAATATGCATCAACACTGAAGTTCAGTTTTCTCTTACATTTTTACAAAACAATTCCAGAATGAGAGAGCCCTAAACACAACTGTACATCTGCTAACTGTTTAAGGCTACTTTGTAGGGTAAATTGATTTTGGTAGTTGGATCTTAGTAAATATATGTAAGTTCTTCTAGGGTGAAGTGGGGTACTCATGTTTGAAGGAAGTTTCCCAAGCTATTGCTTTAACAAGAAACAGACGAAAGAAATCATCTCTTATTTTTTTTTTTAGCTTTTTTTCTCCTGGCTCTGGTCAACTGGGACATCATGACCACCTCCCAAACCACACACACGACATCAGGCCACCTCCTCAAACTCCCACAGCTTACCCCTGTGGTGGAGTGGTGAGAAGCCCCCACCCCTGTAGCTCTATTCACCAACATGGATACAGATGAAGAGGTGCCATTCAGTGTTGGGCCGTGGAGGTCGGAAGCTCAGTGCCCAACTGCAGCCATTTTCCACTTTTTGATCCCCCTGGAGATGAGGCATGCAATGACACCAACAGAGAAAGCGCACGTGTCCGTATGCTATCCCTCCAGGTGTCTGCCCCATCTCCGCCCCCTGTTTCTGCAGCATCAGCGCACTGCCCCCAGTCTCCACTAGGAGCCAGTCATGCACCAACCACTGTCGTCCCTCCCTGGAGAAGGAGAGCAGTCCCTCAGATGCTCAATCCTTCTCCACCCCTCTAATCTCTGGTGACCCATGCTCATTCCCAAACACGGGTCGCCGGGTGAGTAGAAAATAAGGCGACCAGCGCCTCACCCTCAGTGCCACCGATCCAGCAATCATCTCTTATTTTGAGTAAAAACCAATGTAGCTGAGAATGTAAGGCACAATGATGTGCAGTAGTCAGGAATCCCATAAAAGAATGCATCAACAGATGGAGCTATAGAGCACAGGCATTTATTTTAAGGGAACAGGAAATCTGTGTGAATTTGCAGCAGCTTTTAATGGTCCCTTTAAGATTCATACACCTCAAATTATCCATATGTACCAATTAAAGTTAGAACTGTAAACTGTTTTCATTGTTTCTATTTATGTACAACATTCTGTACAGTCCTCTTTATGTAACCAGGAATATGAAGTTTTGATTATATAACTGCATGGATTCATAACTCTGACCACGAGCAATTGGTCTATCAGAGCAGTGCACAGATTTCTGACTCCATGTAGGAGATAGGCAAGCCCCACATTCTTAGTTCCATGAAAAGAACTACAGTATACAGAATGTTGCTCATAAAATGAAAATTTAACAACCCCTCTAGAGTTGTTACCATATAGGCCAGCACGGAAGGTTGCCCTGTCATCATCCTCTATTGGTGAAGCTGGGTGAGAAGAGCTATACTGAGTACATGGATAGGGTGACCTTGAGGTGCTATGGTAGCTCTGGGTGGGAAAATGTTCTATAAGGAGGGACAGAGAGTGTCAATGCTCCAGGTGCCCTTACTGGGGTAGGGCCTCAATGGTTGCCAGCAAGGGGCTCGGCACACCCAAAGGATGGGTGTTAGTTGGAGGATGCAGCAGGCACTGCCAGCAAAGTGCTATAGTCAGGGCAGCGCCTGTGTTGCTTGTTGGGGTGAGGACATGCCATTATCCACAAGACGACAGGCTGCAGGACTTTAGGCCAGGGCACATGAGTCCCTTGTAGTATGATTCCACCTAGAAGCACAAGTCCCAGTCACTTGAAAGGACAGTGCCCAGCAAACCTAGGCTGGCCACCAGTGTAAGTTGTGAGATCACCTTGACAATGTTATGTACCTTGCCAACATGCTATAGAACTTGTGAAGAGCAATGTATGCAGGTATCATCAACAGAGAAAGGAGCAGTTGGCCTGGTGGAGCTGGAGAGTTGAGGCACTGGACGCCACACCGCACCACGCTGGCGACCTGGGTTCGGATGGAGCCTAGGCTGTCAGGGGTCGGCAGAGGAGGGATAAGATTGAGCGTCCTGAGGACTGCCTCCTATCCCAGAGAGTTCCAGGGTGCCACCTCTCTGCAGCGACCCCTGGTGATGACCAGGGGTACTGTCAGAGTGGTGCCAGAAGGGGCAGAGGCGGCAGATGATGGCACACAGTGTCTGACGCCATTGCATGCCTGCACCCGAGGGTGAAAATGGAGGCACTGTTTGGCGCAGCTTGATAGCCGCTACTTACCGGCCGATAATGCCTGGATCTGTCGATGCCAGTACTGGATCCTGGTCTTGTGTGGAGATATGGGAGGTCCCTTCAAGGGTACAGTTGCATATGCCAGCTGGGTGCAACCTCTCCGTGGTCGGCGGGCGGAGGTGGAGCGGTGGCTGGAGATTGGCAGGTCAGTGTCTGCAGGAGGCTAAAATAAGAGTAAAAAAAATAAATAAAAATAGAGAAAAGAGCAGAGAAGTCAGAATTTAGCACCTAAGGGAAATATGGAACTCAGGCACAGTGTTGCCCACCATATATGGGATGGCTGCCCCAAATTACCATGCATAGTGCAACAAAAAGGACAGTGTCGAGACTGTGCTGTGAGGGAAACTGGTGGGAGCAAAAGGAATAGACAATGCCACAGCAGCAGACTACTATGTGGCTAGCACACTGTACTGTTTAATACCAGGATGAGGAGGAGGGATGGAAGCAACTGCAGGGGACCTAGTCAAACTGGAGGAGTGGTCAGAGAGGTGGCAGCTGGAGTTCAATGTGAAGAAGTGCAAGGTTATGCACTCAAGGCAAAGAACCCAAGGAGAGAACACTGGTTGGGGTGAACTTGGGTCACTGAGGAGGAGAAGGACCTAGGGGTGATGGTAACAGGGAGCATGAACACCCTGCCCAATGCAGGAAAGTGGCAGGAACAAGATGCTGGGGTGTATAGCAAGGGGTTCTCATCCAGATGGAGAAGGTGATCTAGCCCATCTACTGGACTCTGGTCAGGCCGCACTTGGAGTACTGTGTTCTGGAGGCCATACCCAAGGCAGGATATCAAGCTACTGGAGGGAGTGCAGCAGAGTGCAATGAGGATGATACAGGGAATGGAGGGGAGACTACGAGAGCATGCTGGGGAACTAAATATGTACACTCTAGAGGAGAAGAGGGATGGGGGGCATGATCAGAATCTCAAGTATCTGAGGGGAATCAACAAGGATGGAGCCAACGGAGTTTTTAAACTGAGGAAGGGAAGGACACTAGAGGGCATGGGCTAAGAATAGAGGGGAATATTTAGAAGGGAGATGAGGAGGCATTACTCACAGAGACAGTGGTGTCAAGTGGAACGCCTTACCAGAGAGGGTGATATCATGCAAAACTGTGGGTAGCTTTAAAAGGGCATAGGACAGAGAACAGGGGAGCATATGGGTGGGTGGGGCTGAGAACATCTGAGGGTGGACAAAGGGGAGGGGTGGGCAGTAGCAACTTAGAATGCTAGCTGCTCACTGAGCAGACATTGATAGACCAGGAGGTTTGTTTCTGCTGGCACATTTGTAGGTTGAAATGAAAATTCAAGTACTGTAATGAAAAGTATATCAGTTGATGGAACTAGAAGGGGACAGGATCAGACCTACAGTACAGTAGCTTCTTGTTGTTTTTACATTGTTTTATGGATTCTACTTGGTAGAAGGTTATTTCTTTATTTCTTACTACTAAGGGGCTAGCAGGGTATTGTTTGGGGCTGTCGAATTTTGAAACCTGTTTTGGTAGCTATAAGTGGGCTCATTTGTTTGATTCACTGTGTGGCAGGCTGCATTTGTAGAGGCCTATTTCTTCTGTTTTAAAACATAATTGTGATTTAACTGGGTCTGTTTCTTTGAATTGAGACCTATATCTTCTAATTCCAAGCCTATTTTGATGTGTTGTTGGTGAAGCTGTTTGAATTGGAGTCCTGTTTCTTTGGGTAGCAAACCTATTTTGGGGGCTTTGAGTAGCATTGTGATTCATTGTTGCTGGCTTCACTAGCTGCAAAGTTTTAGTGCAGAGTGGGAGAAAGGTGCTAATGGTCTGACCAGAGGTCTCAGCTACCTGATTGTTTCTGGAAGACTTGGCTGGTCCCAACCACCCAAACCCCTCACCCCACCCACCCCTGGTCCATTATTTTTATACCAGGGGTTCTGACATCACTCTCAAACAGGCAAAGGATATGCACCTGTCATAGCAGAACCAGACATCCAGGAAAGGAACAGCAGCAAGTGAAGAGGTGACTGCTATCTCAGTGGAAAGGAAGTAAATGCAAATCTAGGAGCTTTATTATTACTTATTCGCATTGATATTGCTGTGAGAAAGGAGGAGTAGGAGTTTGAAGAAGGTTGTGCAATGGCTACTTAAAGTCTCTTTTTGAGTGTGGATAGGAAGAATAGGAATATAAAAGCAGTTGCTCAATATATCTAAATGTGTGCAACAAAGGAGGTAAGGGAAATAAAGAAAATGTTTTGCACTGATAGAAGGGGAGAAGGAGACCTGGAGGAGTGTTTGGCATCCTGCATCTGGAAGGGTGGGGGGTCGCTGGTGGGCAACGCATGCAATGGGTAGGGTGGTAGGCTGCATCAATCATGCGGTGTGCACCAATTTTTAAAATTGCCTGGAGTGGAGGGTGTTGAAAACTACATAGAAAAACTTAGAAAGGAGATTGAGGGTCTGCAGGAGGAACTAAGACAGGCAAGGCAGATTGGGGTGGGTTTAGCCCAATACTGGAGGGAGGAAGAAGGGGAGATGAGGGAGGGCGATTTAAGCCAACAGTGGTGAGGAGAGGTCAGAAGAAGGGAAGCAGAGACAAAGGGCCCAGGCCAGGAAGAACGATTGCCGGAAAACCAGGTCAGGAGACAAAAGACAAATGGAAGGAGGAGATAGGGACTTGTGAGGGAGGCGAAGAAGTGGCAAAAGTCATGGAGTGGAAAGGAGAGAACAGGTTACTATGAAGAGAGAGGGAGGGCATTTGTGAAGGGTCTTCAGAAAATAGTTTTGCACTACTAGAGAGGAAGACTGGTGGAGGAGGGAAATGATGAAATTAGAGGAGAAATTGATAAATGCCTGGACCAAACTGGAGTGGGGAAGTTCTGCTGGGAGAATTGCAACAAGGGTAAAAGGGGAAATAATGTGCAGGAGGAAGAAGAGGAGCTGGAAATGAGAGAGGGAGCTGAATGGAAGCAAGTAGGGAGTAAGAGGGTGGAATCTTGTTTGGGAGACTCTCAATACTAAGAGGAGTCAGGTGGGTAGCAAGGGGAAAGGCATAGTCACATTTGGGTGGAGGCCATGCCAGGAATGACAGCGAAAGGGTGGGACAATCTGTTCTGAAATATGCTAGAAGGGGTAGGGACAAGCCTCATTTAATTATACATCTTGGGACAAATTACCTGGCTTGACAAGACAGTAGATACAGTCCAGAAGAGGTTTGAGGAACTAGCACATTTATGTGAGGGGGCAGGAAGATCAGTAACTTTTTCAGAGATACTTCCGTGCCAAAGGCAAGCAACAACAAGAAAGCTGAGAATAGAGGAATTTAACGGATGGCTAAGAACCTGTGTTGTGCTAAAGGGTATGGGCTGTTGGGGGTGGGAGGGACCTGGGAGGACAGTAGTCTCTATGCCAAGGACAGACTACACTTGAGTGAGGAGGGAAAGAAAGTGTTGAAACAGAGGATGGAGGAGTACATAGAGGAAGTTGGGAATTTAAACTAGGAGTGGGGTTGCAGTTGGGGAAGAGATATGCAGAGACCACAGGTTGGGAAACCATATGAGCTTACCCCATAACAGTGACAAAGGACAAATGGCAAGTACTATTGGTGATGCTAGGAAAGGAGGGCAGGATGGGAGGAGGGAAAAGGGTGGAAGGTGGTTACCCTTAATGCTAGGAGCCTAGGGAGGAAAACTGCAGAGTTACAGGTTCTCATGGCAGAGGGAGAGGTGGACATTGCAGCCATCACAGAAACATGGGCCACCCAATACAATGATTGGGACCTGTCTGTACCAGGGTACAGGTTATTTCGTAAGGACAGGGTGATTGGGAAAGGAGGGGTGGCACTATATGTGAAGGAAGCACTGAAGTGTGTAAAGGAGGAAGGGAGGAGGGTAGTACAGAGTCACTTTGGTGTAAATCCATGATTCCAAGAATAAGATTCTTAGAATGGGAGTGGTGTATAGGCCACCATCTCAGAGAGGAGTTAGACAGGGAACTAGTGGGACAGATCAGAAGGACCTGCGAGAAGGGTAATGTAGTGATTGTGGGGACCTCAACATGCCAGGAGTGGACTGGCACAACAACAACCAGGAACAGAAGGGAGCAGGTACTGCTGGATGCCTTCCAGGACAGCTTCCTACTGCAAATGGTCAGTGAACCAACCAGGTTAGGGAATACCCTTGACCTTGTGCTAGCAAATGGGGACTTTGTGAGAGAACTTACAGTGGAGGAACCGCTGTCAGGAGTGACCACCACTCAGTATGGCTCATCATTGAATATGGGCAAGGAAGGAGTGGAGTCTGGCACAAGAGTGCTGGACTTCAGGAGGCCGACTTTGGGAGGATGGGGAAGTGGTAAAAGGTACCTGGCCAGAATTCAATCTAGTATGGACACTAACCAGAGGTGGGAGCTCATAAAGCTGGGGATAGTAGAGGCAACCAAAACCTGTTGCAAAGCCCAGAGAAAGAAGGTTAGGGCTAAGAAACTGAGCTGGTTGAGCAAGGAAGTCATGGAAAAGGTAAGGAGGAAAAGAGCTGCCTTTAGGAAGTACAAGAAAACAGGGAGGGGAGGACAGGGAGGAGTACTTGACAGAATTGAAGGAGGTGACAAGGGCAGAAGGGAGCCAAAGCATCTACTGAACTCAGGCTGGCACAAGGCATTAAGAAGGGGAGAAGGACTTGAAGTACATCAGGAGAAAAGGAGCTGTGAGGACCACATAGTAAGGATAAGGAAGGAGGGGGTTGAGTGGAAACAGGGTGCGCAAGGCAGAAGCACTAAATGAGTACTCTGCTCAGTATTTACTAAAGAGAAGAGGGGGGTGACAACTCAAGGTGGGAGAAATGGCAGAAGCAGGGGGGAAGTGGTGACAGATGGGAAATCATGGAGGGCAGAGTTCAAGAGGGTTGGAAGGCACTGAGGGTGGCGCCAGGCCCAGAAGGCATCCACCGCGAGGGTACTGAAGGAGCTGGCAGAGGTCCTTGCAGGACCTTGGCAGATCTATTTAATGCCTCACTACATTGGTGTGTACCTCAGGACTGGAGGATGGCTCATGTGGTGCCCCTCCACAAGAGTGGCCCAGGATGAACCGGAAACTACAGACCAGTGAGCCCTCACATCCATCGAGGGTAGCTAATGGAGACTATCCTGAAGGAGAGGCTGGTGGCCATCCTAGAGGCCAAAGGACTACAGGACAGCAGACAGCATGGTTTCATACGTGGCAGATCCTGCCAAACTAACCTGGTCGAGTTCTATGACTGGGTAACTAGGCAACTGGACAGGGCCATGCAGTGGATGTCCTGTATCTGACTTCAGTAAGGCATTTGACCTCGTGCCACTGGAAGGCTGGGAAAGAAGTTAGTAGGCACAGGGCGGTGCAAAGCTGGTGAGCTGGGTAGGGAACTGGCTTCGGGAAGGCAACAGAGGGTGGTGGTGAGTGGGAGCTCTCACACCCAAGGGCAGTGACGAGTGGTGTTCCACAGGCTCGTGTCGGGACCAGTATTGTTTGGGATATTCATTGCAGACATATCATGGGACATCAAGAGCAAGATCAGTCTGTTTGCTGATGATACCAAGCTAGGCGCGGTGGTGGATGACCTAGGGGATGGCAGGGTTTGCAGAATGATCTGGCAAAGCTTGAAACCTGGTCAGACACCTGGCGACTGGGGTTTAATGCCAAAAGTGCAAGGTGCTGCATTTTGGGATGAAGAACCCAAGGAGGAGTTACCAGCTGGGGAGAGTGCAGCTAGCCCAGACAGAGGAGGAGGAGAAGGATCTGGGTGTGCTCATTACAGGGTCAATGAACAACTCAGCACAATGTAGGAAGGCAGCTGCAAAGGCCAACAAAATGCTGGGTTGTATTGCAAGGGTATATCCTCAAGGAGGGAGGAGGTGATTCTGCCACTGTATAGGTCATTAGTTAGACACACCTGGAGTACTACGGCAGTACTGGCTCCGTGATCTGAAGAGGGACATTGTTCATCGGAGGTACAGCGAGGGCCACAAAGATGATCAAGGGGCTGGGGGACTTATCATACGAGAGGAGGTTGAAGGAGTTGAACATGTACTCACTGGAGGAGAGGAGGGACAGGGTGACATGATTGAAACCTTTAAATACATGAAAGGAATAAACAAGACGGGTACAGAGGGGCTGTTCAAAGTAAGGAGGGAGGGCACCAGGGCCATGATATGAGACTGGAGGAGGAAGGTTCAGGAGGGAGATGAGGGACACTTTTACAGAGAGGGTGGTGGCAGGGTGGAATGCGTTACCTGCAGAAGTGGTATGCAGTAGAACAGTGGACTGTTTCAAAAGGGATGGGACAGGACAAGGGGAGGGTTAATGAAGGGAAGGGTGGAAGGGACGGGCAGCTGCAGAATAAGGGTGCTAGCTGTACATTTGAGCAGACTTGATAGACCTCTAGGCCTTTATCTGCTGGCAAATTTAGTATGTTCAGTATGATGAAGTAGGGTCCTTGGGCCTGTGATTACTAACTGTACAAGTGGACTTTGTTGTGAAGCCCTCAGTAAAGTCAGGTGCTCAAATCCAGTGGTCCAGAATTTTGTGCTCTGTCTATGGAAACCATGTCCACCAACTCCTGCAGGCAGTGCAGAAACCTGGTATCACTGAGTGCAAGGAGTCCCGGTGAGTGTTACACCATATACCCCTAGATATGGGAGTACCTGGGCCATGCCCACCCCATCCAAGGCAATGATGTGGGTCAGTCACTGTGCCACCTGAAAGGTGGGTTGCAAAACAATACAAAACAGTTTTTCACATTGACTTTTGTTCTGGTAGAATTAAAGAGAGAAAAGTTTGGCCATATGAATATTATCTCTGAAATCAGGAACATTACAAATGGTTACATATTAGAAATGATTTCCTGTCCCATTAAATGTACTGACAGTGCAGCACAGTACACAGTATCCCCATAATTCAGCTGAAGGAGAAGCATCTGCTGTGTGTAAATCTTTTTCTTACTTGGAAGGAGAGACTGTGTTTATTTCTAAATCGGATCCCTAGCTTTAGGTAGACCTTTGTGCTAGGTTATCAGTATGTAATCCAAAGTTTAGCTAGGGTCTTACCAGAACCCCAGTTATTTTAAACTAGTGAACGATTATAGTTGACCCCTACCCTCTGGTATGACATTCAGATTGGAGTCATCGGTTTTTAATTTTGGCCCAAACAGCAGTGCAGTGTCTTGCTTTGAGTTAGAGGTTTGTTTTCAATTAACAGTGTTCTACTCCCAAAACTCTGCTTGCAGTGACATCTCAATTTCAATTTTGATTTGCCTGAGGCATAAGTTTTGTGTCATCTGCATATATATATATATGCACACTGAGTTTTGGGCATACCTTTCATAAGTTGTTTATAAGTACACTGCAAACAAGAGAGGCCCTTGCACTGAACCTTGAAGCCAGGGGAGTCCATGATTAACAGAGAAAGAACTTTGTTTTGAATAAGTACAGATTGTTTATTATTTAATAAATACAAGAAGAATCACTGAAAGGCTGAGTGCGTTAAAACATTATTTAGCATTTTCTGAATTAGTGTTGTGTGATGTACTGTATCGAACGTTTTGTGAAAGCTATGAAAACTGCACCACAAGTGTGGTCATTGAAACAAGGGATGGGAGGACTGTTTCACATCGAGACCCCCCAACCCTTGCCTAGTCCTCCTTTCCGTCAACAAAAACTAAATTAAAAATAAATAAACCTCCTTGATTCAACCCTGGAAATCAGAGCAGTTTGAGACTTGACTGATTTATCCTACCTAGTCCAGCCCTTTGACCAGGTTTGGATATGCCAGAAACTCGGTTCTGACTCAGTCTGGATAATGTGGTGTAATCGCCGCCACCCACGAGGTGTGCTGACTAAGCCTGGAGACGGTAAAGGGCAAAGCCTGTTATGCCTAGATTAGTGATTAGAAATGGGCTTGGGAAGTTGCATGGTGCTCCACCTATGGGGATCCTTATGACAGAGTTCTGTCAGGTGTTTCCCCAGGAAATAAGTACAACCCACCCCACCCCTCATGACAGGGAACACAACAATTCAATCTTTCTCCACTTATTACTCTAAACATGGAAATAAACAGCATTGCAATAATGGCAAAATACATCAGCAGCTGCAAATAAATAACCAATGGGTTTATTTTGGGGTTGGAGAACAAGGAAGGGACAAAGCAAGCAAAGGTAAAAATAAACAACGACAGCAGTTGTCCCTACCATAAGGCATTTCTCAGCACCTCCCCGGTGCACCAGCTGACCTCACAGTCCTCTGGGAGCTCACAATTGCAGTTCAAATGTGCACACAGAAGCAGAGTCACAGGCCTGTGATGCCTGGACCTTGGTGTGGTACGTGTAAATTGGGTTGCTGGCTGCAGCTGCCAATGGGCGAATTACACAGTTGGACAATAAAACAGTTGCTCCTGGCTGCAAACTGTAGCTGTGGGCTTGATTCTAAGGTCATGCAGGAATGCTTAGAAAGTGTTCAGCTAGCTAGCTGAGCAATAGGAATGATTCATTCTGTGGTAAACCCAGTACTCACATTCTTTAGAGGACACGAGGTGCAGTTTCCATGGGGATGTCCACCCTGCTTAGGCAGATGATGGCTGGATTGTTTTGTTTTTCTTTTCTCCATCATCTGTTTATCTTATGAACTGCCTCAGCTGTCCCTTCTTACTGACCCTCCATCCTGCTACCCAGCTACTCCAGGACATCCCGTCCCATGGCCATCCTCTGCCACAGGACTGTGGGGGTTCTCGGTCACTGGTGTGGAGCCTATGTGGGGTCAGTCATAATCCTTTCACTGATTTTCTCCTGGGTCCACAGGGCGTGCAAGGCTCAATGTGCAAGCTCGCCTCTACAAAGATGCCTTCAGTGCCTTGAATGTGGATCTCTTCCCTCTGGTGACATCATGTGCTGCCATCTAGCTGCTGCTGGGTGGCAGTCAGACAGTGAGCCACAGCACCCTCTCCATGAGGGAGGATAGCAGTCCTCCCTCACCTAGTCAACCCCTAAGCGACCTGTGTCCATTTCCAAGCCCTGGTCACTGACATGGCAGGAGGTGAGGCACATGGTGCCTCAGCCCTCCACACCACTGGGCTGGCTAGAATGGTCTTTTTGTAGGCCGGTACAGGTGTGGTGGACTAACATGCTCCCTGTGGCAATGGGTGAGTGCCAGGATGACATTATAATATTTATAAGTTATTTATTTACTTATTTCAAACATTTACCAGGAAATATACTGAGCTGGTAACAGCTCATTTCTAGATGCATCCTGGGAGGAGAAGGAAAGGACAGAACAGAACGGATCCAATGTACAAAGTATAAAATAATATAGCACTGTGGAAATAAATAAAACAATATATACAAATTACAAGAAAACATTACAGAATGAAAATTGCCATACCATAAATCAATATACAGTAAATTTCAAACCAGGCAGAAGAACATTAAACTGTGAGCATTAAACACTAAAATGAGGAAAGTAGTTAAACTAGTGTCAGCGTAGGGAGGAAGGTTGTTGATAGAAATCTACCCCAGTATCAGAAACACCTGTAAGAGTGAGTAGAGAAATCATGGAGGAGAGATTTCAGAGCTAGAAGGGAAGAAGCAGTGTAAATGGAAGGGCGGAGAGTGTGAATGGAAGGAGAGAGACCAAATTTTAGGGAAGCAAACGAGAATGCAGCTTGGCCAGTGGTATATTTCATTTGAGGGATAACAATGGATTGAACACAAGTGAGCAAACTTTAGATGATAGGAGCTCTGTTCTGCAAATTGGTTACAGGTGCGCTGTGCTAATGCACTTTCAGTGGTGAGGGTGCAGGCTGTGATGCTTAGGACAATGATGGTCCTTTTCACCCCACAAGGGACTTGCCTTCACTCACCCCAACAAGCGGGTAAGCACTCAGGACATCAGCTGGTTCGATCTCCTGTCAGGATAACATTCTGGCAGCAACAGAAGGCAGTGGCTCACCACCTTCCCAGATGCAGAGAAGCTTTCAAGGCAACATCTGCTCTAATTCAGTGCTAGAGCCTGGGCTTGGCACTCAAACTGCATCAATCCTCTTTTCAGGGGTTTCAAGTCTGTTTTGGGCAAAGTTTTAGACAGACAAGAATAGCAACTGGGAGCGATTCACAAACACTCTCCTCTCTCACAGATTTCTCTCAGACCGATCTGTTCTATTACACAAGGCTCTCCCCTTGTGCAGAAATCTAGGGATTAACTATCAGTGGCTAGCATCTCATGCATTATGCATTTTGCTAAACCCCTGGCTTTCAGTGGCTGTCATTTCCAGATAAAGCATGCATACAAGTCCTGAGTCAGCTTGCTATTTAGAGCTGTGTTGCAGATCTAAGCTACAAATTGATGTCAGTTTCACAGGGACAGGGTGTACTTATTTAGTTGTTTTGCAGAGCTGAACTAGTCTCCAAAGTTCATGCTCCCAGCAGTGGAGTGATTTTGAACCTAGTGCAGCTTTGAGAGCTGCTTGAAACTGAGCAATCTCCTTGTGTGGGCTCCTGGCATTGAAGGCAATCCAAGGGCCAGTTGAGCAAGAGAGGTGGCATACTGGCCACATTGCGAAGGGCATTGAACAAGCCTGCAGAACAAATAACAGTGTTCAGT
This sequence comes from Neoceratodus forsteri, assembly GCA_016271365.2. Classification (NCBI taxonomy): domain Eukaryota; kingdom Metazoa; phylum Chordata; order Ceratodontiformes; family Ceratodontidae; genus Neoceratodus; species Neoceratodus forsteri. The sequence continues at coordinate 271,245,005 of CM057452.1, read as the reverse complement.
CCAGCAGCTGCAGTCTGGACTGGTATGGGGTTGAAGGAGTGGTGTAGGGAAGGCAACTGCACTGCTCCAGAGAGAGCCAAAATAAGCCCCTTTTAGGAAGGGATACAGCACTGATTTACATAGATACATAGACAGTGTAGGCAGATAAGGGCCTATGGCCCACCTAGTCTGCCCATTTGAGCTTGTAAGTTCAGTTTGTTTTCCTAGAAGTCTGTTTCCCTTACCCCTGCCCTCTAGGAATTCCTTTATGTCTATCCCATGCATTCTAAATCCCGTGATTGTTTCAGCCCCACCACTTCCTCTGGCAGGGTGTTCCACTTGTCCGCCACCCATTCTGTGAAGAAATTCTTCTCATGTTTCCTCTGAATCGTCCCTCCTCCAACTTCATCCCATGCCCTCTAGTCCTGAAACATCTTTTTCGCTTAAAATAGTGTTTTCCTGCACCTTGTTCCTCCCTGTAAGATACTTGTATATCTCTATCATATCCCTCTCTCCTCCTCTCCTCCAGGGAGTACATGTTCAGTTCCTTCAACCTGTCTTCATAGGACTTGTGATGCAACCCATGCACCATCTTTGTGCCCTCCTCTGAACCTTCTCTACCCTGTCTATGTCCTTACGTAGGTATGGTCTCCAGAACTGTACACTGTACTCAGGTGGGGCCTCACTAGTGTCTTGTATACGGAATTATGACCTCCCTTTCCTGCTGGTGATGCCCCTGCCTATACATCCCAGCATCCTATTTGCTTTACCTGATGCCTTGTCACACTGTTTCTACCTTGAGGTCATCAGAGATGACAACCCCAAGATCCTTTCCTGCTTGGTGCATGCTATATCCTCACCCCCAACTGATATAGTGTGCCAGGGTTTTTGTGCCCCATATGCATTATCTTGCACTCTTTGCATTGAATTTCAACTGCCAAACCCTTGACCATTCTTCAAGTTTCTGCAGGTCCTTCTCATTCTGTCTACACCTCTGGTGTGTCTACTCTGTTACAGAGCTTTGTGTCATCAGCTAACAGTGAAATTCTGCCTTCTAGATCCTGTGCAATGTCACTGATGAAGATGTTGAATAGGACCAGTCCCAGCACTGATCCCGTGGTTACCCCACTGGTTACTCTTCCCTCTGTGGAGTGACAGCCATTTACCACCACCCTCTGTGTCCTGCCACCCAGCCAGTTACCTACCCACCACACTACTGTCCTGCCCACACCCATATTCCCCAGTTTGTGTAATAGTCTTCTATGTGGCACAGTGTCAAAGGCCTTGCTGAAGTCCAGATAGGCCATGTCCACTGCCCTCCCTGATCCACCTCCCTAGTCACCCAGTCAAAAATTCAATGAGGTTGGTCTGACATGACCTCCCTGGTGAAACCATGCTACCTTGGGTCCTGTAGTCCATTGACAACCAGATGTTCCACCAATCTCTCCTTCAGTAGTGCTTCCATGATCTTTCCCACTACCGAGGTGAGGCTGACTGGTCTGTAGTTCCCTGCTTCCTCTTTGTTCCCACTTTGTACAAGAGGACTACATCTGCTGTCCTCCAGTCTTTGGTCCTCCTGTTTCCAGTGATTGGCTGAACAGGATAACCAGAGGTTCAGCCACCACCTCTCTTAGTTCTTTAGGACCCTGGGTGAACCCCATCTGGCCCCATTGCTTTATCAGCTCTTATTACTTCCAGTTCCTTCAGGACCCTTTCTCGTAAAGGGACTTGTGTCCATTTCTGCACCATTCTCACCCTTGTACCCTTCAGACCCATTACCCCTCTTCCTTAGTAAAGACTGAGCAGAAATACCTGTTCAATATGTCAGCTTTATTGTTGTCATCCTCCACACGGCTCCATCCTCCCCTTCAGTCTCACTATCCCTCCTTTGTCTTTCTTTTTTCACTACGTACTCTGTAAAAGGTTTTGTCCCTTACCCACTGATTTTGCAATGTGTTCTTCTGTCTGAGCTTTGGCTTCCCTTACTGACTTCCCTGCCTCCCTTTGTTTCTCCTGGTACTTCTCCTATCCCTTCTGCCTGTGTCTTTTGTATTGCCTGAATGCAATCTTTTGGCTTTCACTTTCTTTGCTACATTTTTGGAAAACCATAATGGTCTCCTCTTCCTTTTCCTCTTGCTAACCTGCTTAATGCATAATTCTGTTGTTCTTATAATCCCCATTTTAAATACTGCCCACTGTTCCTCAACCCCTGATTCCTGTCCCATTCCTTAATGCCTCTTTCAAGTATCTCCCATTTTCCCAAAGTCTGCCCCTAAAATCCAGGATACGTGTTTTTGTGTGGTTTGGTTCTGCTCTTTCTGTGATTTCAAACCACAATGACTGGTGGTCACTGTTCCCCAGGTGCTCCCCACTGTTACCCCCATCACACTGTCCCTGTTTGTGAGCACTAGGTCCAGTATTGCCTTCTGCCGAGTTGGTTCCATGACCAGTTGCTTGAGGAAGGCACCCTGAAGGAGTCCAGGATAAATCTGCTCCTAGTTGATGCTGCTGCTGGGATGCTCCAGTCCACGTCTGGTATATTGAAGTCTCCAACCAGTACTACCTCACCTTGTCTGCCATCCTTTGGATGGCTAGCATCAGCTCCTATCTGTTTCTTCCTCCTGGGCTGGTGGTCTATAGACCACACCTGTGCGAATGGCTGGCCCCATTTTCCTTTCCAGCTTAACCCACAGTATCTCTCCCCATTTTGTTCCTCCTGATCTGTGTGGCCCTTATGTCATTTTTCACATACAGTGCCACTCTCCTCCATTCCTGCCTGCTCTGTCTCTTCTGAATATGTTGTAGCCAGGTATGGCCATCTCCTGAGTCATGGTTATCATTACACCAGGTTTCAGTGATGGCCACAATGTCCAGGTCTGACTGTACCATGACAGCCTCCAGATCTTTCATCTTGTTGCTAAGGCTCCTGGCATTTGCACACATGGCTTTCCATGATTTGACCTCCTAGACTGCTTCACTGTTCTACTCCAGCCCCTTCCTTGGTTGTCATTTATCCCTGGTTCTCCTTGCTGTTTGCCCTTCTGCTGAATTTTGCCCTTTTCTGCTTATCCACCTTTTGGACACTAATCTCCATCTTTGCACACTGCTTTGCAGAGATAGCCACCCTCTGGTTCACTGGTTCCACTACTAGCTGTGGGGGTGAGCAGGCGGTACCATCCTTGCTGGCCTGCCACCCTTTGCTAGTTTAAAAGTTTGTCAATGTAGCATTTAAACTTATCATTGAGTGCTTGATTCCCTCCAGGATGGATGCAGGCCGCCAGGCTTGAACAAACCTCCATCCCTCCAGGTGGGTCCCCAGTCACCAATGAATCCAAACCCTTCCTCACAGCACCAGTTCTTCAACCATGAGTTAAAGTTCCTGGTGCATGCACTCTATGCTCTCCCTTGCCTCTCACAGGTAGTACTTCGAGAAAGTGACAGAAGTAGCTACTTGTTTGAGACCCCTCCCAGTTTCCTAAACTCTTCCTGAACTTCCTTTGGCTCCCATTTGCCAAGTCATTAGTACCTAGGTGGATAATGACATCCAGCTCATCCTCCCATCTTGCCTTCCCAGTGATCCCAGTATCTTCCTTCCATCCCTCCATGTCGTGGCACCTGGTAGGCACCTCACCTCCTGTCCTCCCCTCCTGTGTTCCTAGCTGGATCCCTCTTACGATGGAGTCCCCACCAGGATTCACTTCCTCCTCCTCTGGGGTCCACTGCTTTCCCCACTGAGGTCACCTCCTGCCTAACCTCCACATCCTTTCCTTCCACTTCCTGGGTACCTCTATTTGGTTGTCCTCATTTTCCAGTGTGGCATATGAGTTCTTGAGAGGAATAGGATCTGGGATGTGCCTCTGCCTGACTGCTCTAACCCTCCCTGAGCCCACTGTCATCCAAGTGCTCCTCGTTCTCGGCATCCTTTGAGGCAGCTGCATTGGACTGGGTGGTCCCTGGATAGGGGTGATGGTACTCCTGACCCAGTTTACTTCCGCTCTGAGTCTGGCTACCCATGCACGCGGTCCGAGAGATGCATGCAGATAGGGCAGCACCTCAGTGTCCAGAAGGTCTGCCTGAATATGGCTGCCCCACAGCCACTGCATTGCACCACTCCCTCACATTATACTGCAATTCCACTACTTCCGCTACTGAAGCTCTCTTAGTTCTCTTTTTATTTATTTACAGTACTAAAAATCCTGTAACTGATCATCAGATATATATTTTTTTAAGGAAAAGAAACCAATAAATAAATAAATGAGTCAAAACACTTGTCGTGCTGAGGGTGGTCTTCTTCCCCTATGCCCTCCTACTTCACACCTCTTACTATACCCTGTGTTTAGCTCCTGTCAATCAGATTTATCAGGGCATATAATTAAGAGTTGGGGAAGGGTGGAGGAGGCGAAAATTGCAGCAATTAAAGACAGCACAGAATTACACCACCACTATGTTTTAAATTTTCAACAGCCCAAAACAATTATGAGTAAAGACAACACAGAAAGAAAGTATAGTGTCACTACAAGCCTACAATCTAAGTTTAAAAGAAAAATACCAATTACCAGTTACTCTAAAGCACTGAATTGAATATGCTTCCTTCCTTCACCTTCTGGCTTCTTCTGGAGAAGATGAACCTCTGTTTGCTGCTTTAACTGTAGACTAAGCCCCACCTCCAGTTATCACGTAGCTGAGGTCAGAGGCCAGACAATTAACACCCTTCACCCAGCTACAGGACAGTCAGACAAGCCAAGATAAAATTTGCAGCAATTAAAGACAGCACAGAATTACACCACCACTATGTTTTAAATTTTCAACAGCCCAAAAACAATTATAAGTAAAGACAACACAGAAAGAAAGTATAGTGTCACTACAAGCCTACAATCTAAGTTTAAAAGAAAATACCAATTACCAGTTACTCTAAAGCACTGAATTGAATATGTTTCCTTCCTTCACCTTCTGGCTTCTTCTGAGCACACTGATTTGGAGGCTTATTACTGTGGAAAATTTGGAAATTAGTGGAAGGCATAAAATAACTGTTTTAAACTTAAAATGACATAACGAACAGGCTTAATAAGGGACAGTTAGTTCTCACTGGTTCTTATATTGGACTTGGTCTGATCTGTCACTGACCCAGTTCTGGTCTGATCTTGAAAATGCATGTGTTTTGGCAAACCAGAGTAAATTAGAAATTCTGAACCATTTAGAAATAGAGATGCCAGAATCAAAGCCGGTCACAAATAATCTTCCTATTCTTTTTCATACCTAACTGCATGTCATTTCAGACTGTTATGAGAGCTGTTATGGTATAGCAGTGTTGGCAATGCAAAACAGAAGCTGGGAAGCATAGGGAAAAGGATCACTAGCAGAAGGTGAGGTAATACAGCCCCTTTTAGATCCCTGGTCCAAACTTCACTTTTATTATTGTGTGCAGATTTGGAGCCCACACTTTAGGAAGGACAGAGACAGGACGGAAGTGGTACAGAAATGAGCCACAAAATGATACAGGGACAACAGTGTTGGTCCTATGAGAAGCACTTGGAGGATCTAAACATGTGCAGGTGGGAGGACAGGAGGAAGAGGGTGATATGATTGAGATATTCAAGTACCTATGCAAAATAAACAAGGTGGATATCATAAGTAGTAACATTAGTACCAGAGGTAACTCCTGAGACTGGTAAGAGGGCAGTTCAGAAGGACGGCAGGAAGTTTTTACACAGAGTGGTGCCAGGCTGGAAAAAGCTTCCAGAGGAGGTCATCTTAGGGCTAAAACAGTGACAGGGTCAAAGGGAATGGAACAGGCATATTTGTTCATTTATTTGAAAATATTCCTACCAGGATAGCTCCGTGAGATGCAGCATTTGCTTTCATGGGGCCCCACAGGAGGATAGCAGCTGCCAGCAGGTTAACAGTTCAACAGGAATAGTTACATACATGTTAATGTATACACAAGAAAAGTAAAGCTTCAGAGGTAAGTACAGCCAAACAGTAACCAAAACAAGATAATAAAGTGGGTTCACTGCAAACAAAGAGTGTGACTATTGCTATGCAACATGACCGTGGTCAGATAAATGGGGATTCTGGACCAAAACAAATATCTGGAGTTCTAAGGTGCCTAAACAGACTGGATTTGAACACTTGCAAGGTGGAAGCATTCCCCAGCTAGAGAGGAGTTTGTTCCAGGTGTCTGGTACTGCTGTGCAAAGGTCTTTCTACCAGATTCTTACCTTATCCTGGGAACTAAGAAGGTAAATCGCTGCTGTTGAACAGAGTGAGTAGGCACTGCTTGACTGTGAGAGGAGGGCTAGAAGATACTCAAAAGCTTTTCATCATGCATTGTTGTACAACAAAGAAAGCCAGTGGTGGCCATGCCTGCTTGAGGGCTTGTCCATGTAAGCTGGTGATACAGCAGACAATGATGGGTAGATCATCCACAGGACAGGATAAACCTTTACAACTTGTCATACAAACATTCCAGGGCAGCACCATAGTTTTGTTAGCACAGCGGTACATGATATTTCCACAGTGAGTGGAAGGGTGCAGGAAGTGGGAGACCACCTGCTTCCTAATGCCAGCACTGAGGCAGCGCTTAGATCTATACAGAAAATTGAGCTTGAACCCTACAGTTGGTAAGATGTAATTAACGTGCCAGCTGCATGTGATACATCAAGCCAGATTCCTAGATATTTGAATACGCTGACTTGTTCAGTAGTGTTGCCATTTGATGTTATGATTGCAAGTGGATCAGCTGAATGAGTTAACAAGTTCTGGGATCCAGTAACCACAGACTTAGTTTTGGTTACACTAAGGATTAGGAGGTTATTGATGAATCAGTTGGAGATTCTGCTGAAATCAGATTAGAGTACTGAATTAACCTCAGCCACTGTAGTAGAGTATGGTGTCATCTGCCAGCATATGTAGATGACAGCTCCCACTGTTTTTCGAGAGGTCATTAACAAAAATAGGGAACAGCAGAGGACCAAAGATTGAGCCTTGAGGAACTACAAAATTTACTACAGCAAGATCTGAAGTTATGCCTTGTATGGACACTAGCTGCAGTGGGTTTACGAGGTAGTTTTCCTAACCATTTGATGGTTGATTGACTGAGACCTAAGGTCTTGAGCTAGAGAAAGAGTACTGCATGATCCACCAAGTCGAATCCCTTGGAGAGGTCCATGAAGATGGTCCCAGTAGGGAGACCATTATCCATAGCTATATGGAGATCAATCAATCAAGTTTTTATTTCTACAGTGCTATTCACAGGAGTGTCAAAGTGCTTACCAATAATTTAAACCAGATAAAACCTCCTAAATAAATGCAATACAGCATCAACACATAACTTCATTCAGGTGCCAGGAAGGCAAGATTAAAAGATGTTTTCTAATGCAGACTTAAAACTCTCCATGGTCAGGCACTCCTTTATCTGATGATGTAGAGAATTCCACAGGGTTGGGCAACAAATGCAAATACCCAGGCTGCAGAGGTCTTCAAACAGAACCTGGGAACCTCTAGCAATCCCTCATCGGTGGAGTGGAGTGGGTGGAGGGGCAGTAGGGATGAAGAAGCTCTTGCAGATAGCATGGATCCTGTCTATCTAGGGCTTCAGAGGTTAGCAAACTGACCTTGAAGGTGATACACTACTAAAAGGCAGCCAGTGCAGGCTGCACAGCAAAGCGTGACATGGTTAGTTCATGAAAGACCAGTCAACAGCCTGGCACCGCAGATTCTGCACCAACTGCAGGCACGAATATCAACCCTGGCCTAGGTACAAGGAGTTGCAGTAAGTCGAGGGGTGGTCACAAAGGCATGGACCAACACTGGAGATTATCAGATGGAACCAGGTACTTAATCCAGGCAATATTCCTCACATGGTAAACAGGTCTTGACGACGGATGACACCTGAGATTTAAGTGTCAATCTGTCGCCAAAAGTAATGCCCAGATTTTGCACCCATTCAGAGGCCATCAGCTAACTGCCTCCAAGCCTAAGCCCGGATGGCTGCCCTGCTGAAAGCCCCTCTACCTGATGACCCGGTCCACCACCAAAACCTCAGTCTTGTCCAGATTCAACCTCAACCAGTTGGAACTCATCCAGTCCTGGATCTCCGAGACAGTTGTTAAAGACCGAGACAACACCATCTTGTTCTGGCACAAAGGACATGTATAGCTGAGTATCATCTGCATAGCAGTGAAAACACAGCCCATAGCACCTTACAATATCTCCCAATGGCAGCAAGTACACTTCAAACAACATGGGTGATAAAACAGAGCCATGTGGCACCCTACAAGGCAGGAGAAGGTGCCAGAGGAATAAATTCCAGACACCACTCTCTGAAATCTGCCCATGAGGAAAGACTGGAACCATCTGAGGACTGTACCAGACAGTCCACAGATCAGCAGCAGGTGTTCCAGTAACACACCATGGTCCATGGTGTCAAATACTGCAGAGGGAACCAAGATGGAATGGCTCTTCCGATCTCTCGCTATCAGGAGATCATGGAGTACCTAAACTAGGGCTGTCTCAGTACTGTGTCTCTTCCAAAATCCTGACTGAAGAGGATCATAGATATTGTGGATGGTAAAATGATCCTCCAGTTGCTGCGTGACCACCTTCTCAATAACCTTACCACTGACCACACTTTTAACAAATCATGGGAGGATGGGGTGGTACCTGAGGACTGGAGGAGGGCAGATGTGATTCCCCTCACAAAAGTGGGAGCAAGGCAGAAGCAGGAAACTACAGACCTGTAAGTTTGACCTCAGTGGTGGGGAAAATGATAGAATCACTTGAAAGAAAGAATTGTTGAGTAGCTAGAGGCCAGCAGGGCACAGGACCAAAAGCAGCATGGATTTACAGCAGAAAGGTCATGTCAGATGAATCTAATAGATTTCTTTGACTGGGTGACCAAAGTAATAGACCAGGGAGGGGCTATGGATATGGCCTACCTAGACTTTAGCAAGGCATTTGACACAGTCCCGCATAAAAGATTGATAATCATGTTAGCCAGCCTGGGAGTGGATCCCAGGGTGGTAGCCTGGGTAGCAAACTGGCTGTACAACAGGACTCAGAAGGTAATAGTGAATGGAACACATTCCAAGAAAGGGGGTTACTAGTGGAGTACCTCAGGGCTCAGTACAGGTCCAGTCCTCTTTAACATCTTTATAGGTGACATTGCAGAGGGTCTGGAAGGAAAGGTATGCCTCTTTGCAGATGACACAAAGATCTGTAACAGAGTTTATACACAAGGAGGGTAGAAAGGATGAGAAGGACTTGGCAAGGTTGGAGGAATGGTCAGACATATGGCAACTTAGATTCAGTGCAAAAAGTGCAAAGTAATGCACATGGGAAACAACAACCCAGGAGAAGAGTACACAATAGCAGGGAGGTACTAACAACAACAAAAACTGAAAGGGACCTGGGTAAACATAGAAACATAGAAACATAGAATTTGACTGCAGATAAGGACCGCTTGGCCCACCTAGTCTGCCCATTTCCTACCTAACGGATAAGGCTGCAGATCCTAGTTAATCACGGCCTACTTCCTCCTACCCCTAGAATTGCCTTATGTCTGTCCAATGCATTCTTGAATTCCCCACTGTTTTTGACTCTCGACCTCATAGGAAGGCTGTTCCATGTATTCACAACCCTCTCTATGAAGAAATACTTCCTCACATTACCTCTGAGCCGTCCCCTCTATCTTCAAATTGTGCCCCTTGTTTTACACATCTCTTTTTCTCAAAGATGCTACCTCTTGGACTTTGTTGATTCCTTGAGGTATTTGAAAGTTTCTATCATATTCCCTCTCCTCCTTTCCTCGAGGCTATACATCTTTAGTTCCTTTAGTCTTTCTTCATATGTCTTCTGGTGCAGCCTGCATCATTTTGGCTGCTCCTCTGGACAGCCTCCACCCTGTCTATGTCTTTGAGGAGATGGGGTCTCCAGAACTGTATACAGTACTCCAGATGTGGTCTTACCAACTGTCTGTACAGAGGACCAACATCTTCTTCTTCTTTCTACTGGTGATGCCTCCTCTATGCATCCCAGTATCCCCCAGCCCTCTTTACAGCCTTCTCACATTGCTGGCCCACCTTTAGGTCATCTGATATGACTAGCCCCAGGTCCTTTCCATTTTTCTTGTTGTCAGTATCTCACCCCCATTGTGTACTCTTCCCTGGGTTTTTGTTTCCAGGTGCATTACTTGCACTTCTTTGCATTGAATCTAAGCTGCCATACATTTGGCCATTCCTCCAACCTTGCCAAGTCCCTTTTCATCTTTTCCACTCCACCTTGTGTATCAACCCTGTTGCAGATCTTTGTGTCATCTGCAAAGAGACATACTTTCCTTCCAGTCCCTCTGCAATGTCACTTATCATGTCAGATGATCTAAAGGTGGGTAAGCAATATGAGAAGTCAGTAAGGAGAGCCAGAGGGATACTGGGATGCATAGGAAGGGCATCACAGTAGAAAAGGGAAGTGGTTATCCATCTGTACAGACAGTGGGTGAGACGCCATCTGAGTACTGTGTGCAGTTTTGAGACCTCATCTACGTAAGGACATAGACAGGATGGAATCAGTCCAGAGGAGGGCAACTAAAATGGTGCAGGGTCTGCATCAGAAACCATATGAAGAGAGACTGAGAGAGCTTAATATGTATACCCTTGATGAAAGGAGGGACGGGGGACATGATAGAAACGTCCAAGTACCTCAAGGGAATCAGCAATGTCCAGAAGGGTAGCATCTTTCAGAAAAGAGATGTGTAAGAACAAGGGGCACAATTTAAAGATAGAGGGACGGTTCAGGGTAATGAGGAAATTTTTTTCATGGAAGAGTGGTGGATACATAGAACCGCCTTCCTGGAGAGGCTGGGGTCTAAAACAGTGGAGGAATTCAATTCATGCATGGGACAGACATAAGGCAATTATAGTGGGGGTGGCAGGAAGTAGGCTGTTGGTTAACTAAAATCTGCAGCTTATCCAGTAGGTAGGAAATGGACAGACTGGGTGGGCCAAGTGGTCATTATCTGCCGTCAAAGTCTATGTTTCAAAGGAAAGGTTTGAGACAGGCTTGTAGTTAATGAGACAGTCTGGGTCCAAAGAGGTTTTCTTAATGAGGGTATAACAACCGCCTCCTTCAGGGTGTCCGAAACACACCTGTCTGTAAGGAACTCCAGACAATCTCAGCTAGGACCAGGCCAATGACCTTAATGCACCCCACAAGGAGGCACGTTGGGCCTGGGTCCAAACTACAGTACAGCAGATCGACCGCATATTCTGGATGACCTCACAATATCCCCAATCTCCAGCCAGTCAGTCGGCCACACATATCGAGGGTCTGTAACCTCTGACTGACCGCCACCACTCCTACTGGAATGGGTTGCATGAATCTTGGACCTGATGTCAGCAACCTAATTCACAAAGAATTGAGCAAACTCATCACACTTCTCTTGAGAAAATGTTGTCTGAGACTGCAGACAGGCTGGATTGCACAGTCTGTCTACAGTTCAGAAGAGCTGAGCTGGTCAATTTTGTGAGGCAGCAATCTCCCTGGACAGGAACTTTGCCTTCTTATGGAGATGGCTGATTGATAGTCCTGATAAAGGGCCATCGATCTAAGTCTGTCAACATCTAGGCCTGATTTCCACCAACACTGTTTCATCCTTCATCCACCTCTCTTCAAATCCCTCAAGGTCCCATCAAACCAAGGGGACCAAGGGCGAAGGATGAGTGGACAACTCGACAGGAGCTATGGAATCCAGAGCCTCAGTCACGGCCTCATTATAGGCCATTAATAGATTGTCTGGATCCAAGCTTGTGCTTAGAAGACCCGATAGGTGCAGCATCGCCATCGGGCCATCTGGGGCCAGATCCCTTAAAGGGCAGTACCAGGCCATCTCTGTAGGGGAGGCCTTTAGAGGGAGCCTGGAAACTGAACCTGATAGTGTGATGGGCATACCATCCAACCAGCTCCACCACTAGGTTGGAGGTCTCCATACCCAGTAGGAAGACCAGGTCTAACGAGTGACCATGTTTATGGATCACAGAGGTAATCACCGTGTGAAACCCAACAAATTCATAAGTTGGAGGAAGTCCTGTCCAAATTGTGAGAGTTCATTGTTGACTCAGGTATTGAAGTCCCCAGAACCATCCATCTGGGAGACTCCAACACCATGTCAATGACGAAGTCCACGACTCCTGCAGGAATTGCTTCTTGCTCCCGGGTGGACGGTAGATGAGAAGAACCCTGCACCCCACACCTGCACCAATGATACACTAAAAGGAACTGGTCCTCCCCACTGGCACATCTACCAGGCCCAATTCCAATCTAAAACATATGGCTACACCCCTGCCCCAATGATCAATCCTTGGGCAGTGTATCACCAAGAACACAGCTGGAATGGCTGACTGCAAAATGGGTCAGAATTCTTATCCAGCCAGGTCTCGTGATGCAAGCCAGGTCTGATGACCCAACAAAATCAGTGATCACTGCGGTCTTGTTTTTATTAGACCTGGCATTGCATAACACCACCTGAGTAGGATGGAAAACTGAGGCAGGCTGTGCCATCTGCCCACTCAAGTTGGAGCCCTTGGGTATGGGTACTAGGCAGGAAGACCCTCTCAGTACCCATTTCACCTAAGGGGTCTTCTAGTACCACCACCCCAATCCGGCCATTCAACTCCACTCTCCCACAGGGCCAGGACCCCACCCCTATACCTTCTCCCCACTATCCCCAGTGCCTGGCATCAACCATACACCTCTGGGACAACAGGGGCAGCTAAAGGGCAGAGGTCCAGGAGCTAGCAGGAGAGTAGCACCTGACCGGAGAGCTCTCTGCCAACACATAGCTTAACACAATCACACCAGCAGACAGCAAATACAACCCCACAATCCCCTCGCAATAAATAGCAATACAAAACCCCACAATCCCTCCCTGCAATAATAACATAAAACACAATGCACAAAACAGAACAACAAAATGGTAAAGTGCAGGTCATGGGAACTTAGAAATTATTGTCCCGTATATAGACAAAGCTTGCCAAAGCTTCTACAAAAGATTAACAGGAATGGGGCTCTCACTCCCACGCTCTGTCTGTAACACTTCAGTCCTACTGTAGCACTCCCACTACTGCAGTTACAATCTAATTATTGAAATGAATATGGTAACAAATGTGGAGGCTCTCTCACCACCTCCCTTGTTTGGAATAAGTTAACCTCGGCTCAGTCCCAAAATCACTGTGCCTCAAACAAGTCCACAATGTCTTTTAGAGGAGCAAGTCCAATCAGTCCTGCTTTTCAACAGTCCACAACTCTGCTAGGGCTATCCCAGGTCAGCCACATGAACTGGGCAGTATCACATAAATCAAGGCAGCTGGAGTTGGGCCCCTGCCAGCAAGCATCCCCCAACCTCTCTGTAAACCATCCAGTCTGCCAGCTAATTCCAGCAAGGCAGCCCAGCTTACTGATGATATGGGTCAACGACAATAACCATCAACCTTGTTCTATGTTTCTATAAGGGAATTAACAAGGTACAAGAGGGTAGTATCTTTCAGAAGAAGAGATGTGCAAGAACAAGGGGCACAATTTGAAAATAGAGGGGACGGCTCAGAGGTAATGTTAGAAGTATTTTTCACAGAGAGAGTTGTGGATGCATGGAACAGCCTTCCTGAGGAGGTAGTGGAGTCAAGAACAGTGGAGAATTCAAGAATGCATGGGACAGGCATAAGGCAATTCTAGTGGAGGGCAGGGAGGAAGTAAGCGCTGATTAACTAGAATCTGCAGCTTATCCATCAGGTAGGAGAATGGGCAGACTGGGTGGGCCAAGCGGTCCTTATCTGCCATCAAATTCTATGTTTCTAACCACACAAAAACCAAAGTGTCCCAAGTCGGGAGACAGATGCCCCAACACTGGCCAACCCAGGGACCAGCGCCTCTTAAATGCAGTTGCCCCTCGGCAAAAATGCTCTGAGGCCCCCAGGCAAACATGGACACCAGCCTTTTAGCTAATGCCTCCACTCTGTTCCCCAGGAAAGTACAGATCAGGCCACTACCCCCCAACCAGTCACCAAAGGTCTCAGGGAAAGTTCACCAGAATATTGAGTGTTGAGTTTAGCACTTGGAAATTCATTTATCAGTTTATCAGAGATCATTGGTGATCTTGAGTAGTGCAGATACAGTGGAATGACCCTTACTGAAGCCAGATTGCATGAGACAGAGCAGTTTGTGCAGACTGAGCTGCTCAGTGAGCTGTGAGTGAACACACTTTATAAGGACCTTGTAGAGGGCAAGGAGGACTGAAATGGGTCTGTATTGAGATTCAGATCCCTGTGAATGGGAAGCGCTCTGGGTTCTGCCTCAGAAGGGCAAGGGCAGGTCTCACTCTGACCCTGCCATGAGGGCAAGTCATGGGAGTATCAGATAAATCCAGCTGATGGTGGGTAACTGAGCTGGAAGGGCCATCCAAATGTGGGCCACAGGACAGAGTCGGGACAAGTATCAAGGGGACAAAATATTGTTAAAATGTCAACTAAACATTCTTTTACTAGGCAATCCTGCATGAAACATTCTTTGCAGAATAAGACTGTATCATGCGCTGAGGACTGAAGCACTTAATTTGATCAGGTATGTTCAGGTATGTTTCCTTGATCTTAGCACTTTGCACATTATGTGTTACATTGTTTTACTTGCCACAAATATAAATAAATGTATTTTTACTCTTGCACCTATTGTATTGTCAGCACATACCCCACACCCCTCCAAGGACCGATCTGAAAATGAGCTGCTACCAGCTCAGCATGGCCTTCCTGAAAACTACATTTGAAATAATTCCATAGTTGAACTGAAACCGCAAGAGCATCACATCCTTAATTTCAATTTAAAATCCAGGCAACATTTTAGACTTTGAGCCATTGTTTGTTTTCTGTCCATAAAATACATATTTGATGTGACATGACATTGAACTGCTATGCTAATCTCATGTCACATAAAAGTGAGAGATCACGTGATGCCTGAGTTGGGAGAGTAACTTTGTTTGGAGCTCTGCCTCTCGCCTCCCTAATCCAGCCGCTTTATAAAACTAAATACTCCTTTACAGAAAAAATCGCTGCACCTGACATCAGAATCTCTGAGACTTCCATTCACTTTAGAATTTTGCAGTTTTTTCTCAGCTGCCTAAGATGGAAGAGGATATGAAGCAGACTCTCCGCCACACTCCTCCTCCTCTTCCTAATATGCCAGAGAAGGCCCCAAGAAAGCCAAGGCACAGGCGCAGCATGCTTCCAGACAGCCTACCCCAATCGCTACAGCTGTCCCTCACACCAAGGACCATTTTCTGCAGGAGCTCCAGTCTTTGGGATGCCCTTCAGGATATCACTTCAGAACTCAAATCTTTAAGAACCGACATCAGTGATCTGGGCCGAGAGTCGAGGACATGGAGGCACGCACCTACTCCCTAGAGCAATGTGTAGGCAAAGGCAGATCCAGAAATTGTATGACTGCACCAACAACTTAAAAAGCTGCAGAAGACCAAGGATCTTGAAGGACGCAGTCGACAGAATAATCTTTTGATCTTTGGGCTCCCAGAAGCAGCAGAAGGCCCCTCCTGGCCTTTTGTCCAGAAAATGTTAACTAAAATTGTTGTCCTTTCTCCCTACAATCCAACATATCTTATTGAGAGGGCCCATCACTCCCTACGCCTCAAAGCCTGCAGCTGTATCCCCGGCCCTTTATCTTTAAATTTCTGAGCTATTTAGAGAAGCAATATGTTCTTCAAAAATCCAGGGAGTTTCAGTTGATCACCAGAAGGCCATAACCTTAGAGTAGCCCAGGATCTCCCAGAGAAATGTGGCAGAAGTGAGCAGCATTTCACCCAATAGTGCTTAAGCTGATTGTGGCCAGTATTAAATTCAAAATGGGCTAATCCTGCTCTTCTCAGACCCTGGTTAATGGCCAATGGCTCACCTTTGATTCTCCTGATCAAGCCCTACAGGATTGGATACCAGCCTTTCCAATCTGTTCAAAGCTCCCTGATCAGCTATGCTAATGACGACTTTTCTGACAACCGCCTGGGATTACATACCTGCTTGATGGTGACCTTGTGTTCGGCATTGTCCTCTCAGGGAAAAGGACTGTGTTGCCTCCCTCTGTTTTCCATTCACATGTTCATGAGGGACCATCCGAACTATATTGCCAGGGCACAGGCACAAGGAAACACAGAAGAAGCAGGACAGCTAACTGTACCAGTTAGAACAGAAGGAAGCGGAAAGTCAGTCAGAACAGCAAAGGCCCAAACCAAGGAAAAGATAGCCAACTAGTTAAGAAGGGGATACAACCTTTTATAGGTACATTAGGGAGCAAAGAAAGACTACGGCATGGATTCTGAGGCTGAATAAAGAGGAGGGTGGTTGGGCAGAGAGGGACAGTGAAAAAGCAGGGATGCTGAATGAATACTTCTGCTCAGTATTCACAAAGGAAGAGGAAGTGGAGGTACTTAATCCAGTCAATAGAAGCACTCTGGATAGGGGGTTGATATCAGTCCTTTCACGGAAGAAAGGGTTCTGAAAGCACTCCTAAAACTGAAGATGGATAAAGCAATGGGGCCTGATGGGATTCACCTCAGAATTCTAAAAGAACTAAGGGAGAACTAGTGACACCACTGACTACCCTTTTAACAAATCATGGGAGGATGGTGTGGTACCCTGAGGACTGGAGGAGGGTGGATGTGATTCCTCTTCACAAAAGTGGGAACAAGACAGAGGCAGGAAACTATAGTCCTGTCAGTTTGACCTCAGTGGTAGAAAAAGATGGAATCACTTTTGAAGAAAAGAATTGTTGAGTACCTAGAGGCTAGTGGGGCACAGGACCCAAGGCAACATGGATTCACAGCAGGAAGGTCATGTCAGATGAATCTAATCGATTTCTTTGACTGGGTGACCAAAGTAGTAGACCAGGGAGGGCTATGGACATGACCTAGCTAGACTTTAGCAAGGCATTTGACACAGTCCTGCACAAAGATTAGTAAACAAATTAGCCAGCCTGGGAGTGGGTCCCAGAGTGGTAGCCTGGGTTAAACATTGGCTGGACAAGAGGACACAGAGGGTAATAGTAAGCGGAGTCCACAGTGAAGAAAGGGGTTACTAGTTGGTACCACAGGTTTTAGTACTTGGGCTGGTCCTTTTAATGTCTTTATAAGTGATATTGCAGAGGGACTGGAAGGAAAAGTAAGTCTCTTTGCAGGCGACACAAGATCTGCAACAGAGTTGATACACAAGTGGGGTGAAAAGGATGAGAAGGGACTTGGCAAGGCTGGAGGAATGTTCAAATGTATGGCAGCTTAGATTCATAAAAAGAAGTGCAAAGTAATGCACCTGGGAAAGAAAAACCCAAGGAACAGTACACAATGGGGGTTGAGATACTGACAACAACAAAATGGAAAAGGACTTGGGGTAGATATCAGAAGACCTAAAGGTGGGCAAGCAATGTGAGAAGGCAGTAAGGAGGGCTGGGGCGATACTGGGATGCATAGGGAGAGGCATCACCAGTAGAAAACAAGAAGTTGTTATCCCTCTGTACAGACAGTTGGTAAGACCACATCTGAGTACTGCGTGCAGTTCTGGAGACCCCATCTCCTCAAAGACATAGACAGGGTGGAGGCTGTCCAGAGGAGGGCAACCAAAATGGTGCAGGCAATCAAAAGTACCAGCACTTCTACCCCCCCACAACATAGCATTTTTAAACTTTCCATTGCCCAAATTGGCTATATTTACTTTCAGCTCCATGGGAGGAGGGTCCTCTTAGTTTCAGACTGGAATTCCAATTTGAGTAAGCTAAATCACCAAAATAGTGCAGGGTCTGCACCAGAAGACATATGAAGACTAAAGGAGCTTAATATGTATAGCCTCAAGAAAGGGGGAGCATGATAGAAACTTTCAAGTACCTCAAGGGAATCAACAAAGTCCAAGAGGGTAGCATCTTTCAGAAAAAGAGATGTGCAAGAACAAGGGGCACAATTTGAAGATGGGGGACAGCTCGGAGGTAATGTGAGGAAGTATTTCTTCATGGAGAGGGTTGTAGATGCATGGAACAGTCTTCTTGAGGAGGTTGTGAAGCCAAAAACAGTGGAGAATTCAAGAATGCATAGGACAGACATACAGCAATTCTAGTAGGCGTAGGAGGATGTAGTCTGTTGGTTAACTAGGATCTGCAGTTTATCCGTTAGGTAGAGAAATGGGCAGACTAGGTGGGCCATGCGGTCCTATCTGCCATTAAATTCTATGTTTCTATGTAAGGACACAGGTGCACCTGCCCTTCTTCCCCTATGGTTACGGGCATATCTGTTGTTAATTTGTTTGTATTTCAATATTTTACTTTTGCAGTGATTCTACATGTTAGTACTTATTGCTTACAGTTACTCTGCCTTGTTTACGGCTCTACCGTTAGCAAGGTGAGCTAAATCTCTAACATTTGCTGGTTGCGATTATTATAGGCATTGTGTTCATCTGGGAGCAGGAGGTATTTTTAGCCTCTGGGACAGATTCATAAAGGAAAATGTCTGCCCTTGGTCATACCTCGTGTGACAACTCCTGAATACAAAATGGGGGCCATCCTCTACATTCCAGTACCAGGTGGCTGTTCCTGTTCTCAGTTTTGCCCATCCCTGCTTTTTCTTTTCTTTGCTGGCCTATCTTTACTCCCCAGTTGATGCTTTCCCCACCCGGAATCGTCCTTGGGACTTGGGCTGTGTGTGGGGTGAGGTTGTGGACTTGGTCTAACCCTCTAGCTGCAGTACACAATGATTGGGATTAGTGCATGGGAGACCCTGCTCACCTTAGATCCAGACTTATGACACCTTATCACATAAACCTGTTCCCCTACTGCCTTATTGCATATCTCATATCATTTGGGGGGTATGTCCTGGATCCTTCAGGGAGTGTTGGCCTGGGAGGGATGTGCATATACTTCTTTATTTGGGGTGTTTGGGGTTCTTGGGAAAGGGTATTACTCATTTTCCTAGTTCAACTATTCTGTTGCTGTAAATCTGTGGGGAAGGGTTTATGGGGGTTAGGAGAGGGTCACTCCAACTTTTCAAGATTTGGTTGATGTTTTTCTGGCTGTTAATAGCTATCTCAGAACTTATTCTGGTCTGGACATTTGACCCTCTTGGGATGAAGGGGAGAAGGGGGTACGGAGGGTTGTTCCTAATGCAATGTTTCTCCTTGCTTGTTGCTTAGATAATGGCTAGTTCTCTCATAAAATTTACAACCTGGAATGTAAGGGAGCAAGAGTGCAGACTAAGAGGTATCAAATTCTTAAACATCTTGCACACCTACAAAGTAGCATAATTTTTATTCTTGAAATCCATTTATTGATGGCAGAAGCTGTCTGGTTCTGCAGGCAATTCATAGAGGCAGGTTTACTCTGCAGGTTACAAGTCCTCATGCAGAGGGCAGCCATACTGCTGGCCCGGCATGTTAATTTCCATTGTTTACACATCATTTCAGATCCTCCAAGGAAGATATGTTTTGGTCAGGGCAGGCTCAATCACAGTTATTCCAGGCAGTATATACAGCCCCAATGGAGTGCATTCTGATTTTTCATGAATCTAACAGATAAACTTGCCTCACTTTTGCCTGCTACCGTAATCCTTGGAGGGACTGGAATGTCACCCTCACTCAAGATCTGGATTGCTCTACCCATACCCTATCACCACTTTCTCCATCCCAAAGAGCTATGAGTGACATGATGGAATCCTTAGCGATTTGCGCCCCTGGAGGATCCTGCATCCCCAAACCTGTAAATACACCTTTCATTCCTCAGTCCACCACTCCTCATCCCATCTTGACTACATTCTTCTCAGTCAAGCTGAGATGCAAGGAGCTGTGGATGCAGGCTTAACCCTGTGGTTCTTTCGGATCATGCCTTGGCCTGGCTTACATTCTTACCCTCCCCAGACATACAGAGGGACTCCTCTTGGAGGCTGAATACCCAATTACTGAAAGAGGCCCACACGATTTCTAGAATTAAATCACTTAGTCAATCTTATGTGGACACCAACCTTGATTCACTTCCTAGGGGCAAACCATGACTGGTGCACCTCAAGCGTCTTCTTAGAGGTGAGTTTATTGGACTTACCTCCATAAGAAAAGAGATCTCGAGAGCGGGAGGTGAAGGAACTTCTCTCGTATAAAAGAAATTGAGGACTCCATAACCTGTTCCCCTTCCTCTGATACTATGAAAACCCTCACCTGTCTCAGGGATAAATACGTGGCTCTTTGCAGGACAAAGCTGAACATGATTCTCAAACCTTGCTCAAAATACATCAACCAGGGAGAGAAGGCCAGTCAGCTCCTGGCTGTCCATCTCAAGAAGTGTGAGGCCTCCATATTTATTCCCTCAGTCAATTCTGGGGACGGAGGCCTATTACCTCTCCTCTGGAGATCGCCTCCAAATTCTAAACTTACTATAGATCTCTCTATGGCCCCAGACTTACTCTTCCAGACATAACTGACATCAACAAATATATGGATCCTATCTCACTTCCTCAATTGTCGGAACCTCGAAGACCACCTTGTCTAGTCCAATTTCAATTTCAGAGATCATCTCGGCAATCAATAGCCTCCCCTTCGATAAGTTCCCGGTCCTAATGGATTCCTTCAAACTTTACAAATGTTTTGCTAAAGAGCTGGCCCCATTGCTTCTCCATTTCTTTCAATACTTGCATGGTTCTGATACCCTAGACCTGTCAGTTCTTGAAGCTTGGATTATTCTATTATTAAAACCTGACAAACCACCAAATCAGCTGGCTAGCTACTGCCCCATCTAATTATTAAACTATGACATTAAGATCCTAACTAAGCTACTAGCCACAAGCATTACCAAGGAATGGTCCACTTTAATCAGTCCTGAACAGGTTGATTTCATCCCTTCCCATTAGTCATCTGATCATCTTTGTATATTAGCACACATTTTTCCGTAGCAGGGGCTCCATTCCTATGGCCTTGGTCTCCCGAGATGCGGAGAAAGCATTTGATCGTGTAGCTGGACTTTTCTACTTGCCACTCTCTGGAAATTCAGCTTTACCATCCCTTCCTTCGTTGGATCCAGGTCATCTACTCCTCCCCTACTGCCAGAATTTATTGCAACAGAGTACTTTCCTCTGGTTTCCTCTTTTCTCCAGCACTTGTCAAGGTTATTCCTCTCTCCCTTCTCTTCAACCTTTATCTAGAACACTTAATCAGATATATTAAAATGAACACCAAAATATTAGGTATCCCCATCAGTAACACACTGCAAACCCTTTCCGTATACACGATGATATTCTTCTCCATCTTTTTATTCAACAGACTCTATCACAGAGGTTTTAAAAGTTATTGATCAATTTGGAACCCTTTCAACTATAAGCTCAACCTAGATAAGACTGAAATTTTCGACTTAACTCCTTTATAAATAAATCAGATTTAGCCCATTTGTCATGAGATGGACTCCACGGTTCCTTAAATACCTGGGTATCTACATATCCTGTGACACTTCCAGCATGAAAAAAGGAACCTAGAAGATTTATCCATGGTCATCCAACAAGTGCTTGCTAGATGAAGGTCTCTCCTTGTCCCTCTGTGGCAGAATCAATATTATCAAGATGCATATCCTTCCAAGGATATTTATCCCTAAACATGTTGAATCTCTGATTACCCCTCTCCTTTTTAAATGTATTCATACTCAGATCACCAGGTTCATATGGCTTGATAAATCTCCTAGAAGATCCTACACTAAACTTTCAGTGTCTCGTCTCGGCTGGTGGACTCAGACTTCCTAATTTCTTATTTTATTATTGGGCAGGTCACTTTTACAAATGCTTTAAATGGCTTTCCTTCAACCCCACGCATGGGGTTCTGACTACATCCTATCTGGCTTCAGCTGGAAGCCAAGTTAATCAATGACTCTGAAGTATCTGCCCTATCGCTCCTTTTCACTCTCCTGAAATCTTTGCCATCCTCCCTGAAGGCTTCAATTACTGGGGTCTCTCTTAGAGTGTTCTCCCAGTTTTGCACTAGTTTTGTTATCAATCATCTAGGACTTCTCCCAACCGATCCTTTACAACTACAACATTATGATAGGTGGGCAAGTCCTCACCTCTTCCTGGTTGCCCTCCCTACTGAATGTCACAATTGCAGATTTATGTGAGCAGCACAATCCTCCTCTCCTGGAATTCTGCAGATACAGTATTCCAGCTAGACTCCTCCAATGTTTTCAAGGTATTCCAATTAAGACATTTACTAGTACAGTTGCTAGGTGTCCCCTTAGATTCCACTAATCAGTCAGACCTTCTTGACTCCCTAAAGGACTTGGCAGTTGTATCACATGGTGTCTCCAAAATCTACTTAATTCTTTCTAAGCTTTCCCCAGGGCTCTGGACAGTTTTTAGTCTGGGATTCCTTTTGCCTTCCTCCAACCTCAATTGGGACAACATCTGGAGGGACCTTTACATTTACTCTACACAAGACAGGTTAAGAATCTCTCAGTTCCATATTTGCACAATTTATACTACACTCTGGTTAAATTGGTGAAAATGGGTAGGTCTGTCTCCTTAAGATGCGGTCAGGATGAGGGTAACCTTCTTCGTATCTTCTGGTCTTGACCAACAGTGGCCCTCTCTGGGCCCTTATTGAGGTTAAGTCCGACCCCTATTAGGCCTGGATGGGCTTTTACTCCAGAAATATGTATTTTAGGGATTATGGGCAGATCCAGGTAAAAGAGGTGTTTTCACATCTCCTGATATCCTTTGCTGTCAGGAACTTGGTTCTTAAACACTGGCTGGACCAGCGCTCCCTTCTTACCAGGAATGATTTCATGAACTGTTATTCTACTTAAGAATTGAGCGTATAATCGCCAACTTGTGTTACAAACTGCTCCGCTTTGAAAAGAGGTGGGCAAGCTCTTACCCTGTACACTAAATAGTATCTTGATCGCCCTTCTATTGCACTCTTGGTCTCCCTTGCTGTCTTCCTCTGTTTCCTATGGTTCGTTTTATTCAATGTGCTATTCTCCACTCACTCCATGGGGGGCTGGGGTAGGTTAGGTGGAGTTAAGGTTTTGAGGGGGTGGGAGGCTGGGTTGGATTGATATGGTTTATGGTCTCAGTTTATGGTACTATTCTCTCTTGTTTGTTTATGTTTGTGTGTTTCATGTTCTTTTGTCTGTTTAAAACAATAAAGCTTATTAAATAAAAAAGTCACATAAAAGTAAATGGTTGCAGAAGGGGTACAATACATGTAGCATAAAGGATGGGGAAGTGTGTCACATGAGAATTTAATGCTCACCGGTGTGGGATGCCACATAAACCCCAAGGGTGAAGCCCGAGGAGTTTCCAAAGCATCCCACACCGAGGGTGTGCATTCAATTTCATATGCACACTTCTATGTTTTATTTTATATAATTGATGGTGAGCAATTTTTCCAGCTTGCTATATGTGAGTAGTTACGATTTTATTAATTATGGCCTTAATTTTAATGCTGTTAGTATCTGTTTTAGCATCAGGAAGTTTGACATGGAAGTAACTGGATCCTGGATCGTGTGGGATACTGATTTGAATGATTTAGTCCTGCCACAACCTATTTCTGGAACCCTGGGCCTAAGAGAAGCTAAAGTTTGTTATGTTAGACCTATGTTGTATTTGGTCTGCCTCAAAGCATTCCTGTATTGTTGTATTTTACATTTCTCCAGTAATTGTTTATTAGATACTGGCGAGAGGAAGTTGTGGGTTCTGATATTGGGAAGTATACTATCAGTCAATCTTATAAAACAGTGTTAAGAGGAGATTTTCTAACTTGTTTATGTTTAATATTACTACTGTTACAGAATGGTGATATTTGTCCAAACCCGCCCTCTATCTATAAATTTAACATCCTGTAAAGGTTTACTGCTTTGCCATGCTAATGTTAGGAGCATTCTTCCACAAATGGCCTTATTGAAAGAGTTTATGGCAGATAACAAACCAGACTTTATGGTTCTATCCGAGATATGGCTGGGTAAGAAACAGGAGGACAGTTAGTATACACTTCCTGGTTATAAACATATGAGAGCTGACTGGAATAAAAGACGGGGTTGATTTACTCTTTAGAGAAGTTTTTCCAGCTGTGATTTCTCTAGGTATCGGCCCTTTACTTTGTGAACAATTGTCATTGGAATTTAAATTTCACTCAGGAAAACCATTTTACTGATGGGTTATACAGGCCTCCTCACTCACCCCTTAAGGCTCTGGATGTAATTCGAGAAGCCTTACTCAAATATTCTTATACTCATGACTTATTATTAATGGCAGATTTAAATATAGATTGGCTAAATTTGAAAATCAAAAATGTAGTAACATTTTTACTTGGATTAGGTTTGGCTCAATTGATATCTGAATCCTCATGCACTAATATAAAACATCCTGAAGAATCTGCTCTGATTGATCTAATATTTACAGACTGTCCTCACCAGTACTATGCATCTGGGGTTGCCTCGATTCGTTTAGTGACCATAACATGATTTTTTGTATTAGGGACAGACAAGAGATAGGGTCCATCTAGACAGATTCATTTTAGATCTTTCAAAAACTTGGATTACTTTGAATTTGCATCTGATTTGGAGAGGATAGGGTGGGATCATCTAGCTATCATTCCTGACTTGGACTTAGCCTAGGAGTTTTCATGGGGGAATTATTACAGGTCTGCAATAAACATAAGCCATTTAAATCTAAAAAACCCATAATTCAGCCATTTGGTATAATTCCTGGCTGAGGAAGCAGAAGCATATAAAAGAGAAAGCATGGAAAAGACTAGACAGTCAGGGAAGTCCGAAGATTGGCAATTTTACAGAAAAGTGAGGAATGCCTATGTAGGGGAGTTTGTGACAGCAAGAATCAATTTTAAAACTAAAATAGCAGAATCTGTGGGAGACTCAAAAAGTTCTGGGAGTTAGGCCTCAGGGTGCACTGGATATGTCCTTGCCTTACAAGCAAAGGGTCACAGGTTCAATTCCCAGGAAGGACATATATCTGCCATCTCATTTAGTCAGCCTCACCTCAGTGGTGGGAAAAATCATGGATACACTGCTAAAAGAAAGGATAGTGGCACATATGGAATTCAGCGGTGCTCAGGATCTGAGGCCACATGGATTCACAGCAGAAAGGTCATGTCAAATGAATCTAATAGATTTTTGATTGGCTGACTAGGGAACTAAATCAGGGAGGGGCGGTAGATGTCGCCTATCTAAATTTCAGCAAAGCCTTCAACACCATCCCACATAGAAGGCTGATTAACACAATGGGTAGTCTAGGCATGGGAGACAAGGTGGTGAACTCGTTAGGAACTGGTTAATAGACAGGAGACAGAGGGTGGTGGTAAATGGGGTACAGTCTGGGGAGATGGGGTGACCAGTGGGATACCACAGGGATCAGTACTAGGACCAGTCCTGTTCAATGTCTTCATTGGTGACATTGCAGGGGGATGGAAGGAAAGGTCTGCCTGTTTGCAGATAACACCAAGATCTGCAACAGGGTGGATACTCCAGAAGGGTGCAGAAAATTAAGAGGGACCTGGAGAAGCTTGAAAGATGGTCGGAGATGTGGCAACTGAGGTTCAATGCAAAGAAGTGCAAAATAATACACCTAGGTAGAGGAACCCTTGGGAGAGCTACAGGTTGGGGAGGAACTGACTGTCACCAAAGAGGAAAGGGACCTAGAGGTTATCAACTCTGATGACTTTAAGGTATCAAAGCAGTGTACAAAGGTGGCAGCGAGGGCCAGTGGCATGCTGTGGTGCATAGGCAGGGTATCACTAGCAGGAGGTGGGAGGTGGTGATGCCATTGTATAAAACATTGGTAAGGCCTCACCTGGAGTACTGTGTGCAGTTCTGGAGGCCACACCTGTGCAAGGACATAGATAAGGTAGAGACTATCCAGAGAAGGGCAACAAAGATGGTACAGGGCTTGCACCACAAAACATATAAGGAGAGACTAGGGACTTCAATATGTACTCACCGGAGGAGAGGAGACATCTGGGGACATCATTGAAACTTTCAAGTACCTTAAGGGCATAAACAACGTGTAGGTGGGGGACTTTTTTCCAATGTAGAAAAGTACTAGAACAAGGAGCACAATATGAAATTGAAGGGTAGATTAAGAAGTAATGTGAAGAAATGTTTGCTACACAGAAAGGGTAGTCAATGTTTGGAATAGTCTGCCACAGGAGGTAGTGGGGCAAGCACAGTGGACGGGTTTAAGCATGCCTGGGACAGGTACAAGTGAAGCTTGAGAGGGAAGGAGTAATGAAAAGCCATTGATCATATACGGTCAGAGGCCACATACAATATATAGGGCCTATAGGCACACTAGATGGGCCTAGAGGTCATAGAAACATAGAAACATAGAGGTTGATGGCAGATAAGGACCACAAGACCCATCCAGTCTGCCCATCTCTTTTCTACCTTATTAATGTGCCATAGGCCTTGCTCTGTCAATGTCCCATCTATTCATACTCATCTGTATTGCTCCTTTATGCCTATCCTATGCCTGTTTGAAGCCCTGCACTGTATTCATATCCACCAATTCCTGAAGTAGGCTGTTCCATGCATCCACCACCCTTTCTGTGAAAAGAACTTTCACACAGTACACCGTATCGGCCTTCCTCTAATGTCATGCTGTGTCCTCTTGTCCTGCTATTTTTCTTATATTGAAACCTGTTAGACTCTTTTACCTTGTTAATGCCCTTAAGGTGTTTGAATGTTTCAATCATATCACCTCTCTCCCTCCTTTGCTCTAGGGTATACATATCGAGTTCAGTTAACGTGTCCTCATATGTTTTCTGATGCAGTCTCTGCACCATTTTGGTTGCCCTTCTGGACTGCCTCAATCTGGTTAATATCCTTGTGAAGGTGTGGCCTCCAGTACTGCATGCAGTACTCCAGATGGGGCCTTACTAGTGTCTTGTAAAGAGGATTATTACCTCCCTCTTCTGACTTGTGATACCCCTACTAATACACCCCAACATCCCTCTAGCCTTACCTGCTGCTTTAGAGGTCTGCTTGATGATTTCAGGTCATCGGTGATGATGATGCCCAAGTCTCTTTCTTCCCTTGTGACTCCCAGCAACTCCTCTCCCAGCCTATAGGTGGCTTCAGGGTTTCTCTTCCCTATGTGCATGATCTTGCACTTCTTTGAGTTAAACCCCAGTTGCCACTCTTCCGACCATTTTGCTAGTTTATCCAGATCTCTTGTCATTCTGCCCACCCCATCTGGATCATCTACTCTGTTGCTGATCTTGGTGCCATCTGCAAACAGACAAACCTTACCCTCCAGTCCATCTGCAATGTCACTGATAAAGATATTGAAGAGGACTGGCCCCAGGACTGATCCCCTGAGGTACTCCCACTTGTGACTTGCATCTCTTCTGACTGTATACCGTTACCACCACTCTCTGTTTCTGCCCATCAACCAGTTTGCCACCCAGTTGACCAACGCCTGACCCACCCCAAGCCTACCCAGCTTATTAATCAATCTTCTATGTGGAACAGTATCTAAAGCTTTGCTGAAGTCAAGGTAGGCAACATCAACTGCTCCCCTTGGTTCACCATTCTGGTTACCCAGTCAAAGAAATCTATGAGATTAGTTTGACAGGACCTTCCTTGAAAACCCATGCTGTCTTGGATCCTGTGCTCCTATGTATTCCAGGTGTTGCACTATCCTTTCCTTAAGGAGTGTCTCCATAATCTTGCCCACTACTGAGGTAAGACTGACCGGTCTGTAGTTCCCTGCCACCAGTCTTGTGGAGTAGGATCACATGAGCCATTCTCCAGTCTTCTGGGACCTCTCCTGTGCTCAAAGACTCACTAAACAGTTCTGATAATGGCTCTGAAAGTTCCACCCTTAGCTTCTTTAGTACCCTGGGATGTATGCCAGGTCCTTATCTGCCGACAATTTCTATGTTTCTATGTTAGTTAAAAATCTAGATAGTAGTTCTAAAATAAGTTCCTCGATTTATTTATCTAACCAAGAAACAACTTTCAATGAATATTCTCTGTCTGATAGATTTAATAATTTTTATAGAATCAGGGAATTTTTTGACTCTAGGTTAACAGTCTCAATAAATCGAGATGGCAACCCTTTTCACTTTTGCTTTCAGACATTAGATCAGTATTAGGTCATGGATTTACCTCCTCTCTTTAAAAGTAAATGGGAGCGGTGAACCAGATGGTCTTTTGCCTAAAATGTTAAAATATTCTGCTATTCATATTGCAGGCCCTTTAACATATCTAATAGAGCATTACAGCTGGGTTATGTTCCAAGTGGTTGCAAACTGGCCCAAGTGGTCCCTATTTTTAAGGGGAGATCCTGGATTTAAAAAAATTACCATCCCAGTTCATTATTGCCTTTAGTAAGCAAGATCTAAGAAAAGTTACTGGTTCGGCAACTTATTACTTATCTGGAGGATCAGAATCTGCTTGACCAATACCAGTCCAGATTTAGAAAGCAACATGGAACTATGGCTGCTGTGTCAAGGGTCCTGGGCGACATCAGATCAGCACTGGAATCTAAACTTTATACTGGTGCCATTCTGATCAATCTCTCCAGGGCCTTTGACAGAGTAGACCATCATCTATTGCTATTCCAGCTTTCTGATGTGGGATTAGATTGTTTGCGTTGGACTGGTTTGGTTCTTATCTATCAAACAGATATTAGAATACATTAGTAAATGATATAGTATCTGCCCCATTGTTAGTGGAGAGGGAGTTCCCAGGGCTCTGTCCTGGGCCCCTACTTTTTCTAATTTATCGAAAGATTTAGGGAAACATGTAGGTATGTTTCTTATCATCTTTATGCTGATGATACGGTTGTTTATGTTTCTAAGCCTTCTCTTGAGGAAGTCCAAAAGATTCTCCAGAGCAGCTTCAGTAGTTTCCAGTCATATTTTTCTAAAACAAAACTAAAATTAAATACAGTAAAGACAAAGGCCCAGATATTCAAACTGCGCTCAAAAAGTGCGTAACATCAGGAGCAGGTGAGTCCACTGCGCCAATGCGCAGAAAGCGCGATATTCAAAACTACGCAGGCCAAAGATGCTCTCACGGTTGATGATTGAATATCACACCACCTGCACCATAGCGCATTAGGGAGGTGAAGCTGAGCATATCTGATGCACCATAGCGCAACAAGGATGTTCAGCTGAGCAGTCCAGATGCGCCATAGCGCAACCAGGGATGCCCCAGCAGCAGGGCAGCAATGCAACAGCACAACCAGGGATGCAGGGCCCAGCACTCATGCCACAGATGGGCAGAGGAACACACAGCAGAACAGACATCGCCTCCACACCCCATGCACTGCACAACCAGGGAGAGCTGGAAAACCACTGGCCCATGGATACCAGCAACCAACCCACAGCCGGGCCACGGTGCTCCAGCACACCCCTGGCAAGCTGTGACCAGCACACAAGGATGGCCACCACCCCATACCACACCATCCCACCAATGCAGAACACAACCTGCACCATGATCCCCATACACCCTACCCAGGAGTAGTGCCCAGCAGTGCATGACACCCCATGCATGCCACCACCCCCACTGTGACAATGCAACCCTGTGCACCATGGAGCCATGCAAGGCAGCCCCACCATGGGCACCTGCAGTGGATGGCAGCAGACAGCGATGCAACAAATGCATACACAGTGTCACCCTGCAGGTACCCCACGAGGTACAGCTGAGAGACCGACCATGCATCAGCACACAAGGTACCCACATGTGACAGGGCATGCCCTGGACCCCATCTCCAGTGGTACAGCACCCTGCACACCCTCCCAAGGACAAATCCTGTCCCAGCACTGACCACAACAGCCAGCACAGACATGCACAGTGTAGCATGGAGGCATGCACCACACAGGATGCAACACAGTGCATGGAGAAACACCCACCCATACCCAAGGGCACACCAACACTGGGACACAGTAGCAGGTCAACCAAGCCACTGGCATGTGGCCACGGCTGATGTGTACACACGGCCAGCACCCTACATTGTACAGGTGTGCTAGCCACCCTGTGAGGCACCATGAAGCTGTATGCCACCAGCATGCTGCCGGAGCACAAGTGACAGACACTGGAGCACATCCCCTGCAACAGACACAAGCAACAGCATGGATGGGGGACAACAACAGTGAAGGCCACAGTGCCACGGAGGCAGACATGCATCATACTGGTGATGGCAGTCAACCTGGCATTGTGCGGGTACAGTTGTTGTCCAGCATGGACAGCTACCTCTGACATGCCAGCAGACTGTGCATATCACAGACATGCAAAGGGTGTCAGTTGCACAGGCCATGGACGGTCTGACAGGGTGCCATGCACAGTGCAGGCCCGTGGACCACTGCACACAGGCATCCAGTGCACAAAGTACAACATACAAACCACAGACAGTGACTGATCCCCTGCCCACATCATAGGTGGTTCACCTCTGCACACACACACACCCATGCATGCACCACCCTGACGCCATGCACACCACTGCAGCTGAGCACCTGTAGCCTGCTGCAAATCAGAGACCACCACAGTTGTTATAACAAAATGTATATATTGAAAAATGTCAAGTAAAACTATTTACAATTATATACAAGAGGAGGGAAGGGCCACATAACAGGTGGGGGTAGGTAAGGGGCAGAGGTGAACATATGGGAGAGGGAAGAAGGGTGTGAGGGTGGGTCAAAGGGGAAGGTGGTAGTTGGGTATGGGGACATCAATGGCTGCCCTGGTCCTCCTCTTCCTGGCGCCGATGTGAGCTTCTCCTCCTCCTGACCCCGTGGCAGTGTATGCACATGAGAGCTCAATGTCTCCCTCCACCTGCAGCAGCTCTTGAATATCCTGCTGGATCTTCAGGAGTCGCCGCCACCTAGGACGAGGGAGCAGAGTCAATAGGTATGACTGTCTATTCCCTTCAGCCCACCCATTGTGCATGGCATACAGCCATGTGACACACCCCTGTGATGGTGTGCGACCACCCACAGTGACCGTGTCCACAAGTCCTGCCCACCCAGGCAGCCACAGCTATGTGGACCACTGCACACACCACCGCCCATGTCCTGCACAGTACCACTATGGCTGTACAGTGACTTGGCTATGTGGTGAAGGCAGTGCCACAGCCATGTGCCGGTGCACGCATGGACCACCACTGATGCACTCCCAGACATGCAGTGCCACTGGACAGTGCTGACTGTAACAAGTTGCATGCATGGCAGTGGTGTCAATGGATGGTGGCCATGCCCCACTGCCCGCCTAGTTATACAGCATGCAATAGTAATCATGGATGTAAGGCACTCACCATCAGCAGGCTGGTCCACGCGCGGACCACCATCACCCATCCTGTCCCTCTGCTCCACCATGCGCCGCCGTTCTTCTGGCCTAAGGTGCAAACATGGAGAGAGGAACATCAGTACAATCTGGTAGCAAGTTCCCCGCCCCCATGTGTGTGCAATCCCACACAGCCATACCCATCCACCCACACCCGACCACCACCACCACGGCCAACACCAGATGGCCTCCCCATGTGCTGGACACATGCAACCGTGATACCTGTATGGACGATAAAAGTGTATGGATGTTGCACCTACCTGACCATGGCACCATGCCCCTCCTAGCACGTGCCTGCAGGCAGGCAAGCAGGACTGGGTCCCTGCACCTCAGGTCCCCATAATGGTGGTGGCACTGCTCCACCATCCGCCCATACCAGTGGCCTCCTCCAGGGCGTCAACCACCTCCTACCAGACCACACTCCTGGCCCTGTTCAGGGGTGCCTCTCAAACAAAGCCCCAGCATGGGCTCAACTACTCGCCACCAGGTTGGCGAGCTCTATCTGGCTCCAAACCACAGCATGCCTCCGCACCATATCTGCTGCCCAGTTCAAGCAAAATGGTGCTCTGCAGCATGGTCCTGCCACATGCAGATGCTGCGCGGTACAGCTGCCATTCCCTATCGCGCTGTCACCAAACAGCACGATGGTGGGCACCCATGCCTGACGCGCATGGTGCCTGGGAGCAAAGGTCAGGCACAGGGTCAGGGTCTCTGGCGCTTACGGACAGCCACAGCGCTATTGGAACCCAATGCATGTAAGCAATTGGGTGCCTGTGTGCTACTCCTGTGGCGGCCTACAGTGCTGTTGCCTCAGTGCGCCTATGACACCCCAGTGCCACAGCGCCATATAGGTGAACAGCATTGTGGTGCCACTGGCACAATGGTGGCTGTGCCCTGCATTGCCTCCCGCACCCAGCATGTCAGCAGCGCAGCAGTCGCCTGCGTCATCAACCCGGCATGCGCTTTAGGTGTGTACTGTGCATGTCACAGAACTGTGCCCTTGGCTCAGCACGTTCAACACAATTGCTCAAAGTGCAACAGCGCAATATTCAGCGGCATATGCAAATCATGTAATCAGCCATTCAATGGTGCAATCACTGCATTTGCATCCACTTAAAGATGCACCTCGCCTCATTTGCATGGGTTGCGCTATAAAATGCGACATTGGGCTGCACTAGCCATAGTCGGTTACTGCAGACTATTGCGGTGGGTTGCATGCTGTTTGGGAGTGTGGACTGTGGTGTTTGGGACATGCATGGGACTGCACAGTCACAGGTAACACCTGTCATTCTCACAGGATGAATCAAGACCGAGCGTGTGGTGGAGGAAGAGGAACAGAGTCGGGGAGGAAGAGGAGGCCACATTTTACAAAGGCCATGACAGATGCCCTGTTTGAGGCCTACCTCGACCAGGAGCCACTTCTCAGTGGACGCCAGGGAACACCACAGGCCTGTGCTGCTGCACTGGAGGAGGTGGCACGTGCTGTAAACTTGCATGGCAGCCATCACGCTCCGTGCAGGAGTGCAAAAAGAAGATGGGCATGGACAGGCGGAGGATTAAGAGAAGGTGGCTGCCATCAGGGCAGCATGGTCTCGCGACTGGTGGGGCACAGCCGGAGATGCTACGCCTGACCCCACAGGAAGAGCGGGTTGCTGGCAGCGTTGCGCCATTGAGGGTGTTCGGGTGGTGGATTCCAGATGGGTGGTAGCTCGTCACTGCATGGTAGGTCATGGTCTGTCTATTGGGGAGACAGGGTAGGTCACATGCAGTAATGCTACTTTTTTCCCTTACAGCTCCTGAGTGTCTGCATGGGTCAGCAGTTGTGGGCTTCTCCACTGAGGCCAGTAACA
Organism: Neoceratodus forsteri; assembly: GCA_016271365.2. Taxonomy (NCBI): domain Eukaryota; kingdom Metazoa; phylum Chordata; order Ceratodontiformes; family Ceratodontidae; genus Neoceratodus; species Neoceratodus forsteri. The sequence continues at coordinate 271,211,826 of CM057452.1, read as the reverse complement.
TGGAGATGGAGGAGGCCCATCCACCTCCACAGGAATACGGGGTCAGGGCAACAGTGGGCCCGCCTGGATGTCCGGACTGATGTTGGTGGAGCAGGTGCGGAGGAGGCCCTACCGTGTCCCAGCATGCCAGCGTCCATGGATGCCAGCATGCTGAGACTCGGCTGATGCGGATCCATCACCGGTGATGATGGAGCTAACGTCATGGGCAGTGACACGTGTGTGCCACAGAATGGCAACACAGCAGGTGACATCGTGGCCATGGCTGTGGGTGGTGCTGCCGTGGAGGCTCTGTGTCATCACAGTCCCAGCCTGTGCCTGTCTGCACCAGTGGGCAGCACTGGTGTGTGTCCAGGACAGTGGGACTGTTGCGGCCACTGCGGTGGCACCATTGAGCCCTGGAGGTGGCAGCCAGAGGGGCAGCATCAGCAGTCGGCCAATGGCCATGGGGTACAGTGTCAGGGGGCATCAGTGCACTGCCTGTGGACATGCCCAGGCCTGGCCCTGGTATGCAGCATCCACCCTCAGGGGTGATGAGCATCAGGGCCATGAACACTAAGGGACAGCATGCCGATCAGGCAGATGACCTCTTAGATGAGCACACCTGCATACTGCAAGCATCAGTCAATCAGCAGATGCGGCTTGTGATGGCAGTGGATGCACTAAGTGCGGCTGTGCGCCAGGCAGAGGAGCAGCGCAGTAGAGACACCGCTCTGCTCCTGGCAGGGATGAACCGGTTGCAGGAGGATGTGACCACTGCCATTGCCAGGCAGACACAGGCATTCACAGCTGTCATGGCCACAATGGGCACACAGTTATTTGCTCATGTGTCGCAGACACCACGAGTGCAATGTCCACCCTGTTCCGGCGCGCATGCGACACCATCCTTGTCGACACCAGGTTCAGCTATGGGCATCCCAAGCACGCCTGGCGCGAGGCATGTTTGGTGTTGCAGACCCTGCGCGAGCATGGTCGCATTCACGCAGGAACCCTGGGGACCATCGGTGCCACCCCTGAGGCCAGTGGTCAGCCTGTCACTGCTGGCAGGTCTCGGCAGGGCCGCTCATGCATCCGTGGTGGCCGTGGCACTGTGGTGCATTACTGGCCTGTCTCCCAGCATGGCTGCTGTCTGATGCTACCCTGTGTGCATTGTGTCGTTCAGCGGGCAATGCACGGGTGGGCTCTCGACCCTGCACGACACACACATTCCATCTGCACACCCTCCTGGCTTCTGTCCGTGTTGTGTGCATGATGATGCCTGCATTGCACTGTACACCACTGTGCAATGGTGCCCAGCGTCTGACACAAACACAATGACAGGCAGTGGGCGTGGTGGTCTGTGGACATGTGTGTGGCTAGGGGTGGTGGTCTGGGTAGGCGTGCCTCCTACCCTTTATGCATGTCTTGTGAGGTGTGCGCATATGTGTATGTGTGTGTGTGTGTGTGTGTGTGATGACCGCGTGCCATGTTAGACCTCGTCCATCCCTGGTGGTGTGTACGGTTCCATGCTCGCCACTTCCTTGATGGCATGCACCCCTGGTGTGTGTCCATGCGTGTCTGTGGGTTGTGCCTTTGTCACTGGTGGTTGCACATGGCCCCATGACTTACCTGTTGGCTGAAGTGCTCCTCTGTGATGCTGTCCTGGTGCAGCTGTGCCGGGGCTGCCCATCACCATCATCACGGCGTCCTCATCGTCCCCATCGCTGTCTCCTTCGACCTGTACACCTATCACACAGTCGTTGGCCATGTTGTGCAGGATGCAACAGGCCAGGAATAGTCCGCAGGCCTTTGAGGGGCTGTACTCTGGGGCACAGCCGGAGGTGTCCAGGCAACAGAAATGTGCCTTCAGCATCCTGAACACCTGCTCGATGACATTGCATGTGGTGGCATGTGCCTCATTGTAGCATTGCTGTGATGGGGTCGCGGGTTGCCGGTATGGTGTGAGCAGCCAGGGACGGAGTGGGTATCCACTGTCACCTGTGTGTAGATGGTGGAGGTTAGTTTGGTGATCAGGATCGCCTTGCCTTGGGCCATGTAGGCCACTACCCATGTCACCTCTGACCATGCCCTCCCAAGCTCTATGTTTGTCCATGTGGTTTGCATACTCACCCACTAAGTGGCCAGTGAGGATGTCCCCACTCTCGAATCTGTGGCACAGTGCTGACTGGTGCCAGATGAAGGCATCATGTGCTCCCCAGGGTGTGTGGCACAGACATTGATTATCGCCCCTGCATCGCACACCACCTGGCAGTTGATGCTAGCATAGCCCTTCTGATTGATATATGCAGCCCCTCGGGGCCAGGTGGTGTCGGATGGCCACATGGGTGCAGTCTATTACCCTAGCATGCCAGGCATATGTGCTACCCTGTGGAACTCCTGTATGTTTACTGTGTGCTCCGCCGTGTGCTGGAGAAATGATGTACCGCAGCATGTGCAGCAGTGCGCTGAGGAATTGGGTGAGGTGGTGGATGCGCCAACTGGTTATGCCTGTGGTGTCCCCTGTTGGTCTCTGGAAGGTACCCATGGTGAGCAAGCACATGCAAGCTGTCACTTTAGTCTCCACTGACAGAGCATGGCTCCGTTGTGGGTGCCTGCATCACATCACTGCACAGCTCACAGAGCTGCCTCAGAATCCGATTCAGGCAGTACCAGCCCGATCTCAGTATCGCTGTACAGCTCGAAGCTGGTGCAGGCTCGGTACTGCCTGTTGAGGACATACCACGGGCTCTTCCATGGCCGTGCCTCCTGCTGCCTGCTTTCTCACCCCTCATTACTACCTCCATCTGGATGGTGGCACTGGCATGTCCCTGGCTTGTGTTCCCCTGGCAGCTGTTTCTGTGTTCCCCGCTGTCCTGGCTGCTACTTTCCTGCACCGAACACCTTCCTGTGGTGGCCTCTGTGCTGTGTGGCACTTCCCTTCTGCACTGGCTGTGGCTCCCCACACCTTCCCGTGCCTGCTTGTTCAGGGTGTCCTTTCCTGTCCTGCCCTGTGTGTCCCTCCTGCCCTGTTTGTGTGGCTAGAGTTCAGCCTCATGTGCCTTCCCTGTAGCATTCTTGCATCTCCCTTGTTCTTTTTATTTTGGCTCATTTCCGCTATCGCAACTTCGCTTGCTCCCCTATTGTGCATGGAGCATGTTGTTGAATATCTCACTGCGCCATTTATGCATGATTCCTCCCCTTCAGTTGCATGTGACATTCATTATCATTGCGCTCTTGCTCAGCGTGATTTGGAGGTGCATCTGCCTCCCACTGAATATCACAGAATGGCGCATTTTCGGACTGCGCTTGAGCAACCTATTAAGCGATGGCAATAACCCTTTGAATATCTGGCCAAAATGTAGCGATCTTCAGTACATCTTATCAGGGTGTTGCTACTAAACAACTACGTATACTGGATGACTCTGGTGTTGCACTGGAAAATGTGAACTCTTACAAGTATTTGGGCTACTGGTTTGATCAAACAGAACAGAAAATAAACATTTAGACTACCTAATTTCCCAGGTTAATAAAGGGTGAGTTTCTCTATCAACATAGGTATAGTATGGAGGCAGATACAATAAAACTAACCTGTTCAGATGTAGGTTCTCCCCTTATCGATTATGGGATATTTTGTACGTTAACTCAACCTCTGATAGATTACACAGGTTGGACATCCTATATAATAGATTGGCTAGGCTGATATTAAATTGTCCAAAACAAGTCCATTGCAGTGATTTGTACCAGAGGTTGGGCTGGTTATCGCTATCCGATGGGAGAAATTCATTAAAGTATTTTTCTTACAAATGCGGTTTGGGTTTGGTCCCTGGGTTTTTAGGGACAGAGTAAAATTTTGTCACTTAGATGCATTTTGAGAAACAGTGGTCTTAAGGAGATGTGTGTCCCAGTACAAGAATGATATGAGCAGATAATTTCTTTAGCCAAATGATTCCAAAGTTTTGGAATAATCTTCCAAAAGAGTTTAGCTATAAACGTAACAAAGCAACTTCTGTGCGAGCATTGAAAAACATCTTACTTCCTTCCTAAGGTTTGCAACTGTTTTAACAGTTTTGTCCATGTTGTAATGTGTTAAATAACTGTACTATGTCTGTATATATGATATAATTCTTGTCTATATGAATGTTTTGTAATGTTAAGGACACCATTGTAAATGAGCTCTGCTCAATGGTCTTACCTTTATAATAAAACAAACAAGTTTCTGTGTCACACAGGCACACACACACACACACACACACACACACACACACACACACACACACACACACACTTTTATCTGCCTCTCACTGCCTGTCTCCAGTGCAGCCTTTTTTAAACTTTTTAATTTACAGTTCTCAGTCTATATCGCCATTCAATAGCACTATAAGAAGTCAAGCACGGTCCCTTTCCTGCTAGCTGTATTTCTACCAAGTGACAAACAGCAAGATCAACCAGCTACTACATTTTTACTAGGAAAAATAAGAGGAGCAAATAAATAGCAAAAAAAAAGATATTTGAATAGGACCAGAGAGAGGAGTTTTTCTGTGGTGGCTCCTTGCTAATAGAAGAACAGAGCTGCTGAGGAGCCACCATATTTCAGAATCTGTTCAGCCCACCCACACAGAAGGTGAGAGCCAATGACAAATCACTCATTTTTGGGAGACAGAACGATGTTCACCATAATAACCGCGGGTTATTCTGGTAAATATCAACTCGGCGAGCCCTAAGAAAAATTGCTCACCAGTAATTATAATACAATATTATGCCTGTTCTCAGCTCACGATGTTGTGTACCTGTAAACATTATGTTGTTCTTCCAAGAATGTATAGTGAAATAGCAATAGTGGCAAGCAGAGATAAAATGGTGTCATAGGTAACACAGAAGGCCTGTTTACACTGAGCATTCTGCACCGTGTGAGTGGTATATAGTAGCAGATCTGCTGCCAGAAAACAATAAACACATTTGGGATCACTGTGAGCTGATCTGTTTCAGATCTTGTGAAACTCTGCAGTGGTGTGGTGGGAGCTGAAACAATGTAGGATGTTTAGGTGCTTTTACATACAGTGATCTGTATCACAACGAGTAACAGATCAACAACAACGTTACCTTTTCTGCATGTACAGGAGATCCCTTCCACAAGAGAAACAAACATTCACATATTCTGTATTCCTGCTGGCCCAGTGGCACTGAGGGTTGAGGTGCTGGATGCCACACCTCGTGCCACACCAGCGACCAGGGTTCAGGAATGGAATCGGGTCATTCGGGGTCGGTGGGGAGGTAAGGATGAACCGTCCAGAGGACTGCTCTCTTTCCTCAGGTGGGGTTTGTGTGCTGTGCGCATCAGCACAAGAGGGTTCGACCACACCCAGGTGTGTGGCCACCTCAGCAGAGGTGGAGATGGCTGCTTGTGCCCATTGCATGGTGCAGGGGCAGGGAGAAAAAACAGAGGAAAATACATGGACCTGGCAGGACCAATGATAGCCCTGATGGGCCAGAGAATGTATCACTCTGAGGGGAGGGGTCATAGCCCTGCCTGGTCCATGGAGGAGGTGACAAATACTGTGATAAAAATGATTCTGTGTTCCCTGCATGCCTAGGTTAATGGAGTTTTGTACTGTTCTGCCTGACTGTATAGTCGCGCACTGCCATTTGTATCGGTCCGTTGGTGAGGAAATCTCCTGCTCTTTTGGTTGTCTGTAAACCCTGTTAAAACTCTGGAAGGACAAACAAAGCAATACAGTGAAAGGTGTCTACAAGGGAACTGAGAGTGCAGCACACATAGTGGACCAAAGAGTGGTAAGGGAATGAGCGGTTGAAGTCAGCTCATGTAAAAGTGCCTTTTCAGTCCCTATGTGAATGCTTCACCTGATGTGATGCATTTGCAGTGTTGGAGGCTAGCAGAGGACACCAAATAAAACACAAGGAGGGGCAGGCTGCCCACAACATTTCACAGCCTGCACTGTTCCACAGCTCCTGTGTGTATGCACTGGAAAAGGCTACAACAGTGTACATCACACATATGTGTGCTGTAATGGTGCCAAAGCCCTGCATGTCTATAAACACACCTAGAGATTAGCTACACACAAACAGCCTTATACGTATTCACAGGGAGCGATTGCTTAACGCTAAGTAGTTGCAAAATCTACTTAGCAAGAGTCCTTCACAAGGAGCCCATTAATCTATTCACACACTGGATCACAGCTCTTCTCAGTGTAGTCACTAAACATATTTGACACGGGTGAATGAGGGGGCACCTTGCAAATAACCTACAGGGCCAAACACAAAGCAAGAAAACTCCTTCAGAAGCAGAAGAATTATGTGATACCCCCTGCCATTACAACTCCTATGGGCTGCTGGTATGGTGGGGTCAAAATGCTGCTGTGGCAGTCAGCCTTGAAACTGGCAAGGAATGGCGATCAAACCAGAATGTGTCATCTGCAAAGAGACATACTTTCCCTTTAAGTCCCTCTGCAATGTCACTTATAAAGACATTAAAAGAACCGCCACAGTACTGAACCCTGTGGTACCCCACTAGTAACCCCTTTCTTCACTGTGGACTCCGTTTACTAGTGTCCGAGTCCTAAGATATCACAGGTAGTCCCGTGCCCCTCAAGCACTCCAGCAAAGTTATCACTTCCCTGTGTCACGTGGGTCCCTCTTCTCTAGCCATGTCCCACCTTTCCAATCACTTTCCCACTGAAACCCTTCCCTTGTTAAAACCATTGTTTTAGTTTATAAGCCTGTCCCCATCCCCATTTAACTGCCTGAAATAGTTTTACAGGGCAAAGGTGACACTGTGGCTTACAACTGGGTGCACAGCGGCCAGCCAGTGACTGAGCATGGCTCAGCAACTAATTACCATACCATCCATTGCATTAACATGTCAACCCCTGTCCCTCATCCATTTTCCTGCATGGCTGAAAGTCACTTGGTGACAGTGCAAGGAATGGCTTGTGATTCTGTTTTGCACAACACAAGGTGCACAAATGAAAAGAGACTGGTGCTAAGGGGCCATTGTGACTTCTTAGTGCTAGTAATCTGGATGGTGTGTGGGTCCCTCAGTGAGTTTTGTATTCATAGAATATTATCAAAATTACTTAAACTACACAAAATATTTACTTTTATCTATAAACTCAGTACTTTGTGAACTAAAGGAAAAGATTAGCAGTGAAATCCACAGGACTGAGTGGTCCATACTCTTTTTATGTAATTCTATTGCCTCTAACCAGGCTTTTTGTCTTGACAGAATTACCTTTATCTGCAAGTGATTTAAGCTCTAAGGTTTACTGAAGATTTAAAGAGTGTGAACACAGTTGGAATGTTTTAAACTAACAGTACAAGTTGCATTTTAAGAAAATAATTAACTCCCTGGGGAGGTGTGGTTCTTGGAGCAGTGACAAAAATCAAGGCTGGTTTTCCCAACATGGAGGTTTTTAACAATAAAATGACTTCAGCCCCTACTGGTGTCAGCTGAGAACCTGTTAGTCTGTTAGCTGCATGTGGATGGGTATGTGTTAGTAGGCCCTTGAGTGTCTTAAGTTGCATAATACTGCAAAAAATAACTTTTCCAAGACTCACTGCAAATATTGTAAGTGAATAGGTATTTCAGAAACAAGCACAGTTTGTGAAAACATAATTGTCCTTGAATTGAATGAGGCATGCCCACCCATAGTTTCCCAATCATTCCTAGTGCAACGCCTTGTATATATCCTTTAGCTAGTTAAATAACGAATTCTGGCAATGTTCTTTTTGCAGGGTACTTGCAAGCCTTTTATAGGTGAGGCAGAAAGGAGCTGAAGGATCATTTGATGTTTTTATGACTTTTACTGTTCCAGCTAAAAGCTGTTGGTTAATGGATTCAGGTACCAAAGCAGTATAAGGCCTTTTTATACATAGTTTTTTTATTAAACCTTCTGTTTTGTTACAGAAGAAAGAACAAAGAAGAAAACAGCAGTAGTGGCATCAAGAAACTACAAAACCAAATGATGGTGGATAACTGATGCAGAAGGACGCTGGTAGTCATTACAAACACTATATCTGACAAATGTGGATTAGAACAATAAAGACAAAAAATTACAAACGCGTGTGATATACTGTTGTAAACATTACTACTAACCAATATAGTTAACATGTCCACTATCTAAGGCATAAATGTGGTATCTAGGCTCATAACATGCAAAATAACAATGAGAAGGCAGCATAAAAGCAAATGGCATGCTTGGCTGTATTAATAGGGCATTATTGGTAGGAAGGGAGGTGATCATGCCTCTCTACAGGTCCTTGGTAAGGCCACACCTGGAATACTGCAGTCAGTTCTGGAGACCTCACCTCAAAAGGACATTGACCATTTGGAGACAGTGCAAGAAGAGCTACTAAAATGATACAGTGTCTACACCACGAGACGTAGGAGATGTGACTCAGGAGTTAAATTTATACTCCTCAAGCAAAGAAGAAACAGAGGTGACATGATCGAAATATTTAAGTATATGAAGTGGCTAAACACAGCTCAGGAATGTAATCAATTTCAGCACAACACAACAGCATGTACAAGGGCCATAATTTGAAGTTGGTGAGAGGTAGGTTCAAAAGCAAACTAAGGAAGTATTTCTTCATGGAGAGAGTGGTGAAACCATGGAACAGCCTGCCTCAGGATCTGGTAGCATCAAAGATGATTAGAGATTTCAAACTTGCATGGGATAGGCATTGCAGGCAGGTTAGGTTGCAAGCAACTCAGTGGGGTGAGTCGTTTGGGCAGATTAGATGGATCATACGGTCTCCATCTGATGACATTTTTCTTATGTTCTTATGTTCTTAATCCATAGTTGCTATATCTCCATGCATTTTGGGAAGTGGTCACAAATGGCAAGGTTAATTTTCCATCTGCTATATAGTGTTTACTATTTATACCCACTGTGTTAGAGTGAGGGGTCCCTCCTAGCCACAGTCTGGAAATAGCCTTGCAAGCCTCTAGCAACAACATAAATAACAGAATTACCTTTCACCCTAAAATGATGTGGGGAACATGGAGGAGCAACAGCTACTCCCCACCCCTGTGGGTGAATTCTACTTGCTTGCCTAAGGCCAGACTACAGGGAGGGACACAGACTAAGGGGATGTCTGCTGCAATACTTCGCAGACTTATAATTAACATCCAGAAACTGAAAATGTGGCTTACACCTAGTTGCCTCCATTGATGGAAGGTGTGATCTATATGGACAGGAGGAAAGCTCAAATAATTGGCCAGGTCACAAGAAAGAAAGAAAGAAAGTTGTGTTAAAACTTGGTGTAGTTCCCAGATTCATCCAAAGGCACAATGTATTTGCATGTCAGTTGCAAATCAATTAAGGGTGAAGATTCAAGGGTGTGCAAACAGGTATTTGTTGATGTCGTGCAAATCACTTAGATGGAATTCAATATGTTTCCAGTAAGTCAAATGGGATGGGTCAAGCCAATAATAAACAGCGCAGCAGGTGGCAGACATAACATAAATCTTAAAGTTAGGAAGGTTAAACCCCCTTTTATCTCTTGGAAGTTGTTAAGATAACATACTGGATCCTAGGGCATTTTCTGCTCCAGATGAACTGGGAAATAAAGTAGTTTCAAATTTAAATTAAAAAGATGAAGGTATTAATGGCAATGTCTGTAACAAATACAATAAATATGGTAGGATATCCATGTCTATGGTCTCTATCCTGGATAACATGCTCAAGGGTAGAAGTGTCCAACACTCCAGATCACCCACTGGTTGCTGATTGAGAGTTTCTAGGTTGAGCAACTCTAAGTGGTCCAAGTTTTTCAGTATTGTGGCCCCCAGATATTTAATCACCAGTTAATCCCATTTAAATGGGAACATTGTCTTGATCCTCCACTGCAGTTCCAGTTAAATTGTAATAATCCAGTTTTTGAAAATTTAGTTTGAAACCAGTCTCCTACCCTAAGTTGCCAACTCCTCCCAAACTACCAGCAGCAAACTTCTCCAAGGATTAGGGATGCAGCAAAATTTAATTTCATGACAAAATTCTGGCAAAATCACTAATTTCACCTCATGGAACATTGGTGAAATTACAACCTTGGGGAGGAATTTGGACGGGAATGGTTGGTGAAATTTTGCCATACTGTGTAGTGAAATTTCACCTGTAAATTTCGCTTCCACTGGTAAGTTTCACCTTAACATTTAACTAAGGTGAAATTAAGAAATTAGGAAGAAAGGCATGTCACATGATTTGCTCTCTGAAGCAGACTGCAGGTCACAAGCTACTGAATCTACATCCTTTTCCTGCAGTTTGTAGGATAGAGACAGACTGTAGAAGAGACTGTGAGAGAGAGAGAGAGAGAGAGAGAGAGAGAGAAAGATAGTTTGGTGAATGTGAGAGAGAGAGAGTGAGAGTTTGTATTTTGTGTGTGTGTGTGTGTGTCTGTGTTTGTGTGCTGAACTCTGTTCATCCCCTATTTCTTTATTTAATAAAAGTTTAACTTTCTTCTTGTGTTCTATTTTCTCTGTTTATCTTGAGTGAGTACATATGTGGGTGTGAGTTTCAATACCACCTTTTTCATTTTTCTTTAGTAGTTTAATAAACTTTTTTGGAAATAATAATGCAAGGGACTAGTGGGTCCGACTCTAAGCTGGACAGAGTGGAAGGGAGGATGATGTGTTCGCCTTAACAGGCAAACATTTATAATGAGCCCCCAGTAGCAGTTGGCCCCAGCCTGTGCCCCCAGCAGCAGCAGGCACTGGCTGTTGGCCTTGAACCAGCAGGTTTCCCCACCCCCAGTCCGCAGCAGTGTCAGCAGGAGCAGCTTCCCCTCCCAGCAGCAGGATGTGGACCCTGCCAGCCAGCAGCAGTAGCAGTCAGGCTCAGAGTCCATTTCCTTCCCCAGGATGATCATGTAGCTCCTGCATCTGCCAGCCCCCAGCCCCAGCATGATGATGTAGAGGACAGGCCACCCCAGGACATCAGCTTGCACCCCCCAAAGCAAAGATCATCAGTTTGGGTATTTTTACCACAAAGCCAGATGATGTAAGTGTGGTTGTCTATAGCCCTTGAGGAAAAAATGTGAAGGGAAACCAGAGTCCCACTTTGGGACTTCTGGGCAAAACAACCACCTGCAGTACCACCATGCTGTGAGTGGCTCTCAAAACAGCGAGAGACAGCAGCAGCAGGAGGCAGCACTGAGGCTGGGGTACCATACCAGGGGAAGGAGGAGGTCTAGCAGCAGGAGGACACATCCGGAAGAGACAGAAGCATCCCCCATGATGCACAACAGAGGGCCAGGCAGCGATGCCCCGCCCTGAGCATCCTGCAGCCCCCAAGTCAGGTGGTGGTCACTAGGGCAGACCTGGAGGCTGTGCACACTGAGGTCCAAAGTGCCCATCAGGACATTGACCAGCTTTTCCAGGAGGCCAGGGGACCTCCAAAAATAGTGGTGGACCAGAAGAAGGTGTTGGACCTCCTGTTTGAGCTCCATGGTGGTGGTGGCACAAGTGGCAGTGCAGAGCAACAATGAATGGCCTGTGGCTGTGGTGGTGGGCCAGTGCTGTTTTTTTCTTCTCCTTTCTTTGTTATTGTCACTCTTCTTGTTCTGCACCACCTCCCTTAAAAAGAACCCTCAAAAATAAAAAAAAAAAAAATATTTTCTGTCCTCTTTGTCTTCCAATCTGTATCTTCTTGTTTATTTTATCTTTCTATTTGTTTATGCTTCCTCCATTTCCCATCCCCTTTCATATATGAATATGAGTAACTTTGTTCTCCTCCTGACCATGCATGTCCCCACTCCCTGTTCCCGCCTCCCCATCCCCTCTGTTGTAGTTGTAGTACCATGCCCATAAACCGTGTACTTTCTACTTTTATCTTACTCCATTTTATGTTGTCTCTGCACCTGTGCAAGAAACATGTTGTGGTAATTTTGGAATAGTAGGTTTGGAGTATGCTGGTCGTGGTTGTGGCCAATGGCACCACTGCTTTTTCTGGTTGGGCTCTGTGGCATGAATTAGATTGCACTCTGTCTATGACAGCAGTGCAAAACCATGCCACCAACTTGAAACAATTAGTCATTGCAATGAGGGAGCACCCCTCAATGCAGGGCGTGCCTTCCATGGTGTAACATTTCAGTAAACATGGTGGGCTCACTGCGGCCGCTCACAGTCCCTAGAAGCCGACTTCAGGGTGTCAATCCCCTGTCAGCATATGTTGCCCCTTTAGTGCTGTGCTGTCGCGAGGGGTGCTTAATCCCCATAGGCATCATGCCCCATCACGAACATGCTTGCCAATGGGGTGCCAATCCCCATCAGCATGCTTAACCCCCATCCGCTGGCATTTTTCCTGCATGGCCCCACCTGATGGCCGATTGTATGCCACACAGAGGCCCCCCAGTGTGGCTAACATGCCCCACAAAAAATATGTGCCACACTGGGAGCCTACCCCAGTGTGGCAAAAGCTATAAAAAGCAGAAAGCAGTCTGCAGTGTTTTTTTTCTGTTACCTGCAACAAAGGAAATGGTCCCTCGCCACAGGTCCGCTTCCTCCAGCCCACACCCCCCTGCACACTCCACCTCCCTACACCTCCCTCACCCTATACTTGCCTCCAGGGCCTGGCGCAACAATCTTGGTGGACTGGGAACACATCTGCACTCTTCAAAGCCGACTGCAAACTGAAGAAATGCTGGTAAGCTGTTTAATGGCATAAATAGGTTTTTCAACTTTGGTGCATTTCTCTGCCATTTTGCGAATTTTGGTACCAACTTTTCAACATGGGGTTCTTGGGACCACAACTCATGAATTCAGTCACTGTCATCTCATTATTTGGTCCTGAAAGGTGATTTTGTGGTCACTGCATGGAATCACCTTTCGGGACCGATTAACAAACAACAGTGTGACTGTTTCATAGTGGGCTCCCAAAAAGCCTATGTTGCAAATTTGGTGAAAAATTCCAAAAATGGCTGTGTTATGAGTGAGTGTTGTGCAGTTTCCACTGCAGCTCATAACCGAGAATTTTAATAATTTTACTCAGATTTTCAACATTGCCATTTCTTCACAGCTCCTTATGAACACTACAGCTGTCATTTTCCACATCCTACCCAAAATGTGTTTTCGATGCATCTGGCGTACACAGTGGCTAATCGCTGTAGGAAAACAATATTCAGGACAGAGTAAGAAAATCACAGTAACACTGTTCATGAGCAGAGGTCCCAAAATGTCTATGTTGAAAATTTGATGACAAAATTCCACAAAATGACTATGTTACAAGTGTGCATTGCGCAGTTTCCATGCACAGTTGTAACTTCAAGAAAGTTTTAATTTACTCCAGATTTTCAACATTGCCATTGTTGCACCTCCTTATGAGTAGTACTGCTGTCATTTTTCATATCTTGCCGAAATGTAGTTTAGCACATCTGGCGCTCAATGGTGCATTAGCAGTGGTAAATCAACATTTGGGACAGATTAAAGAAAATCATAGGTGCTAGTTCATGAGCAGAGGTCTCTAAATGCCTATGTTAAAAATCTGGTGAAAAATCCCAAAATGACTGTGTTCTGAGCGTGCATTGCGCAGTTTTCACACCTTCGTGAACTTCAAAATTTTTAATATTTACAGTCCAGATTTTCAAAATTGCCATCTCTTTACACCTCCTTATGAATGGTGCAGTTGTCATTTTTCATCCTGCCTGAACTCTGTTTTCACACATGGCGCAGAATGGCGCAGTCGCTGTGGGAAATCAACATTCTGGACAGATTAACAACATCACAGCGCCACTTCATGAACAGAGTTCCCAAATGCTTTCATGAGGTGGGGTCACAAAAGGCCATGTTGAAAATTTGGAGTGCAAATACCAACAAATGCCTGAGGTGTTAGGGTTCCTAACTGTAACATCCACCCTGTACAGAGTAACAGATGTCAGGGGTGTGCCTTTGGATTGTCAGCTGTAATGCTCACACCATTGCCCCCCCATCCCACCCCCCTGCACACACTGACAGGCATCAGGGTGTCCTTGGACTCTTGGCCCCAAAGTTCACCCATTTCTCCTATACTGCACCCATCTCCGCGTACTTCCTTATGGAATGGGGTGAGCGTAGGGCCGATGACCCCAAGCACAACACAACATTTATCAGAGTCTGCAGAGTAGGGTGAGGTGAAATGGCATGAGCGTTATGGCCGATGACCCAAAGACACACATCAATGCCTGTCACTCTCTGCAGGGTGGGCTGAGTTGATGTTGGTTCCATATTCACTACCATTCTATTATGCATCTCTCTAACTCCTGCACTACCAATGCCAACACCAGCAAAGACAACATTCGGCATTGGCAAATGCTTGTTCTTTATATGTTTCCTCCTTGCTCCTTCTATCCATCCACAAATGTCAAGTATAAGCACTTTACTATGAACAAACATATTTTCCAAAGCTTGTGAGAGTGAATCTTGGCTCTGCTCATGTAAAACAGGGCCCTCAGGTAATGAAATGCTTCCCAAAAATGTTACATCAAATTGAGACTGAAATGTGCTGTCAGTCCTGATGTTTTATGGTGCCCACCAGCAACCAGATGTTAAATGCTGTTTTGGCTGCCATTTTCAATTGTCTTTAGGCCTATCATGTTTCTGCCACTGCAGCACAAGCAGTACATGTCCAGAAATGTTGCAGAAAAATGGTACATTACATTGACACCTAAATCTGGTCTCAGCCATGATGTTTTGGGGTGCTCCTCCACCACCCAGACATTAAATAGTTGTTTTAGGGCCTGTTTGTCAAATATTTTTGCCTGAAACTCACTGCTGCCGGTGCCAAACAGGGCCTACAGTCCAGAAATGTTTATCCAAAATGTTACATCAAATTGAGACTGAAATGCACTGTCAGTTCTGATGTTTTAGGTGCCCCACCAGCAACCAGACATTAAAAATGCTGTTTTGGCTGCGTTTACAATTGTCTTTAGGCCTATCTTGTTTCTGCCACTGCAGCAGAGGCAGTAAATGTCCAGAACTGTTGCAGGAAAATGGTACGTTACATTGACACAGAAATCTGGTCTCAGCCATGATGTTTTAGGGTGCCCCTCCCACCATCCCAGACATTAAATAGCTTTTTTAGGGCCTGTTTGCCAAATATTTCTGCCTGAAACTCACTGCTGCCAGTGCCAAATAGGGACTAAGTTCAAAATGTTTACCAAAATGTTACATCAAATAGAGACTGAAATCGGCTGTCAGTCCTGATGTTTTATGGTGTGCCACCACCTCAGGGACCTGAAAGGGTGCCAACATGCAGAGAAAATGGATTCCTCCTGCAAAATGCTGCTGCTACTTGCAGTTCTTTCTTCCTGCTGCTGCTGTTTCAATTGATTGACATAGAAATGTAGAATTATCATTTCCCTATTCCTATCTGCTGTACTGATTGTCTAGCTGTGTTGACTGACTGTCTCTGTGGTAGTAGCTTGCCTGGGTGGGGAGTGAATGAAATTTTGGGGCACTGTAGCTTGCTGCCTACTGCTGTCTCTGACTACTACTTTCAAGTTGCCAAAGAACTACTGTTCTGGATGGTTGATGCCTGGTGGATTATCTTCACACAGTCCATACTGCTGCTGCTGAACACATAAGTATCTGTCTTCATTATTTTTCCTCTGCAAGGTAAGGGTGTTGGTGGGTTGGTATTATGGCATCTTGAGTTCTAATATGCTTGTACTGCTCTTATATTATTTTCAGTGTGCTGTGGATGACATCATCATGCCAGGCCATGAAGGAGGAGATTATGGATCTTCCAATTTCCCAACTCAGGCGGTAAGTATTAGAATTTTCCTTACAAGTGTGGTGTGTCTGTTACTGCCGTGTGGTTGTCTGAGCTTGATAGTAATTGTGTTACTTTTTGCTTTTTTAACATCAGGAATTCTGTCGAGTTAAGTATCTTTCCATCCTGCTGCTGCTGCTGGCTACTGAACCAGATCTGTGGGATTTATTTAATTGTGCGATGGTTCCACTTTCACAGTCCTTGAGGTAAGTATTTCTTCATTTTTGTGCTTCTGGGGGGTGGACGGTCATGGGTGGTGGGGGATTTTTCAACAATCCTTCAAAATTTGTTCTTAATTTTTTCTTATGTCAAGGTATGCAGTGCTGATAGGGGAAGGGAATGCCTGCTAGTGCTACTGTGGTTCATCAGATCTTGTCTGGATTGAAATCATGTGCACCACACAGCATGTTCCTGTGGGGAATGTCCTCAGTTGAATGACATCACATCACGGGTATGGTAAGTATAAATTTTTCTCTGCTTCTTCTTCCAACTTGTTAGGTACAAACAGATATGCAGATTGATTAGTATCCAACATTATTTCTTATCTTTGATTTTGCTTAGGTCATTTTCCTCTGTTGAGGTGTCATCGTATGTCATATCTTGATGACTACATGATCAATCAGGCCATGCAAGAGCTGTGTTGTTTCTGTGGAAGACAGAGGTGTTACTTGAACTGCAATGTTGGCCACTGGACTGGTGTTCATACCATTACCATTAATGGTAATCACCATTGCCACCCACGTACAAGGAGGAACTATATCTAAAACAAATGGTTGATATATTGTTTAGTAAATAATTAGGTGGAGGGGTTAATGTCTTGTCTAATCAATGGGATTGCATAGCTGCAGTAATCATGAACATTTGAATCCATTCAAGCGTGAGGACAGCAGGACACTCACCTGCCCTCGCCTCCCCCAGGAACCATTGCAGTTTTGGTGTATCTCAACCTGGTACTATAGCATAAGTAATCTTTTTGGGGATTTGATGTTGTAAGTTGTTATGCATCTTCATGATTACTTTTGTAGTGAATGACTCGCATCATTAAAGATGGGCACCTTCAACATTTTCAAAATGTGTTCAACTTGTGGTGTTAACTGTTGAATTAGCATGTTACATTCATATGCTACTTGTACTTGTCTAGGAGAAGAGTTCTTGTACATGTCATCAATACTAAGTGACAGAAACATTTTTCAGTCGCATGGAGTGCATGGGTGTGTCAGGTCAGATCAGGTGCGAGAGGCGGTGGTGGGGCAGTGTGGAATTTGCCATCCTGGGCACTTTCAAGGACATCAAGACAATATATCTTGATGTAAGATGGCGTGTTGATATAGTCAACATGACAAGTAAGATATTTTGGAAGAAAACATTATAACTGTAATCATGCAATTTGTAAAATATTTACGACTATGGTAATTACATTGCTGCTGCTTTATATAGGCTTGGTGCCTTGGGGGACTGGTGGTGAGTTGATCAATCAATGGGTTATGGCAAAGGGTGATGAAATTAAATTTATACACATGTAGCATAACAACATATTTCCATAACCAATCCAGTGGTACATAGCTAAAAATAAGGTATAACATACAAACCCCAGCAACCATACTGAGTTTAAAGTTGTTGTTTGGGAGGGGCTTTGGAGTAAACTCAGCCTTTTCAACTTCCAATTCCACATCATCCAGAAGCACCCCTCACAGTCTTCAAGACTGGAGTTCTCATCAGGTGGGAATTCTCTCAACATTGCTGCCTCATCCATCTCACTGCCGGTGGATGCCTTGAGTCGAGGTTGTCATCGTCCTCATCACGAGACACACAGTTCCTGTGGCAACACCACTGACATCACTGTGTTGTGTGGCATATGTCTTTCATTCATTTGATGAATGCTAGCATGGACACATTCTTGGGTGACAAATTGGTCCTATGGTCACTCACAATTGCCCCAGCAACACTAAACACTCATTCCACAGTGACACTGGATGGTGAGCAGCTCAGGTATTTCACAGCAACCGATGTTAGTGCTGGCCATTCAGTCATTTTACTGCTCCAGTACAGCAGTGGCTCGTCATTAATGGCAAGATGCTTTGGGTCCCCATGTAGGCCTCCACCATTTGTTCTGCTGCCTGAGTCCAGCTGCCTCATCTGTCTCCTCCTCCTCCTCCTTTTCCTCCATATCTTCCGCTCCCACCTGAAGAGAACATCGCCAAATGTGATTGCTTGCTGTTTCCTGCTCTGCCTTGCCCATTTCTCTGATTGGGTTCCCTGTGAGCTGCTGGTGGTGGTAGCAACACCTGTTTTGATGCAGTGTGTGCATTTTCATTTGTGCAGCATGTACCAATCTAATGAGTTCTCTGTCAACTGCTGTACTTGCTGATGACTGCCTTCAATTATAGTGGCAGGCCATGTTTGTAGCGTTGATCCAGCATGGTGGCAATTGCAAAGTCAGCTGACTGTAGAATGCCAGATACATGGGTATTTGTGTCCAGCACATGGAGCATGTGATCATTAGATCACAAGTGCCATGATCCCAGTTGCCTCTGTCTAGTGTCGCACATTCACTGGTGTCTGCCTTAGCACACGTATGAGGGGTATGGACTGACTTATGCAAGCAGTGTCCCCACTTACTGCCTCTGTAGCATGCTTGAATGGACAGAGTGTGTATTAACCCATCAATTTGGCGCCACTGCTCAGTTGTTAGAGTGATGAACACTCCAGCACTGTCACGGTGGTGTGCAGCAGCAGGTATTCTGACACAGCCTTATATTGTTCATACAGCTGGTCAAACATGTACATTGTGGAGTTCCACCTAGTGACAACATTAAGCTACATCTGGTGCTGAGGCAGATTGTTATTGCGCTGTAGCTCACATGCATGGTCATGGGCCTTTGCAGAATGGACAAAGTGGACACAGATGCGGCGGGCAACAGTAACCGTTCCTTAATGCCCGCATGGTTGAAAACTGCTGAACAACAAGATTAAGGCAGTCGCCAGACAGGGCACCCTGGAAAAACCACCATCACTAATGCACTTCACTACATTGGAGCCATTATCACTTGCGATGAATCCTGCTATGGTGACTGTGTGTGTAGCCACCCATCAGTCTTGTCCAGCAGAACATTAAGCATTTTGCAGCGATGTCGAACCTGTGACACTTGTCATAGTCAAGGTTGCATGCTGATGAATACCAGGTGTGTTGTTACCACCACAATTTTGCTTCATGTATGTTTTGCCAGGCCCAAAATCAAGTACCACACCAGGTAACTGTGCCCAGTGTGCTGTTATGCACGAATCTGAGCTTGCTGCTGTTTGTTCAGTGGTCACATATCCATGCTAAGATGGATATAGTGTGATGCACTATGCTTCAATGCATGTCTAATGTAATCAGCAACTTTACTGTTCAGCTCTGGCATGGCACGCTTACTAAAATAGGTTTTGCGATGGAACTTGCCATTTGGGACAGGCATGGGCCATCAACCTGCAGAAGCTAGCATTCTCTATGAATGAGAATGGCAGCAGATCGATGGCCAGCATTTCAGCAGTGGCAACATTTAGCGCTTATGCAGCAGCATGATTGGGGAGTACTTTGCCTGCCGCTCAAGGATGGTCTTCAAGTGGGCTGCATCTTTGGGGCTGTCTGACCAGATTGCTGTACTTGTGGCAGCAATGATTTTCCTTTGGAGTAATAATTGACTCTTGGCCAGGTGGTGTAGACTGCATGAAACTAGTTATTTTGGTTGCTTGTGGGTGTGGGGGTGATGTACTTTTAAGACTCATGGGACTGGGACTCGCACCACCACTGCTATGCCCACTACTAGAGACAGCAAAGGATTGCTCACTCTCTTTCTCCACCACCGACCCACTCTGCCCTCCCTTCTCATGCTCTTGCTCTACTACATGTAACTTGCTGCCAACAGCTCTGGCATCCTTCTGGTGTTTCTGCCATCTCAGTGGGTGCTTGTTTTTCAGGTGGGCGTGTTGGCCACCAGTGTATGTGGCTTCCTTTGTCCCCCTGACTAACACGGGCTTGACAAAGTTGGCATATTGCTGTGGTCTCGCCGGCCAGGATCTAGCACATAAAGTCCTAAACTAGGGACTTTTGACCTCTGGACTACAGATGCTTCTGGGATTAGGATAATTCAGGAACAGTTGTGGAAGTGTGTATTTTTGAGCTGCTACCATGACTTCCGTAAGACTACGTTTGGGAGGGGTTACTTGACTGCTTGGAGGTTTGCTTATAGGCTTGTTGACAGACTGACCCACCACGGGCTGTACATGTAAATGGCCTACATCACCTTGACCTTTTTCAACTCAGGCTCCCATGTGGGATCATCCCAGTCATCATCATCATCATCATCACCATCAATAGCGATAATGTCCTTGTCTTCCTCCTCCTCCTCCCCCATCACTGTCTTCTTGGAGGCGGCACCTTTTCTTTCTCTACAATTATCTCATTGGGCTGACTATCCTTATCTCAGGACTATCAGACTCTTGTTGAACACTATCATCACCAACTCCTGCAGGAACATGGACAGTCACCTGACAGACTTATTATCATCCTCCTCCAAGTCCTGGACCACTGTTCCTGGGCTGATGTCAGTGCCTCCCTTCTTTTCACTGTCAGCATCCCCACTAGCATGGCTGTAACAGTCTGAGCTTAAAAAGTAAGACACAGGTATGCCTGACCCAGTTCAGCCACCAACTCCTTTGCTGGTTCCTGCCACACCACCAGGGCCCACATCAGAACTTGAAAACAGTGATGCAGACATAACTGTGCTTTCACTGCTATAAAGGAACTGGAACTGAAATTGCACTTTTTCAGCAGACTTCTTAGCTCCCTCATCCCCGCCACGTTTCCCCCTGTACTTGACCGCTTCTTACCAGGCATTTTGCTGACTGCTGCTTCAAAGCTTTGCCTTTCTCTGGTAGTATTTGAAGAAAGGATGTATTACTACTAACTGTGTGAATAACACCTAACACGTGAATGATGATGTTGCACACCTACAGTACTGGCTTCCTTAAATGTCCAAACATAATCAGGACAGGTACCAGCACTTTGAGTAGAACTAATACCGTATATGGTAGACAGCCTAGTCTAGTAAAAACAAAAGGTACCTTTTTCCCCTAACAGGAAGGAATTAAAGAAACACACACAAGGAAAAAGGGCACAAGTGGCTGACTTTAAATACAGATCACCTGTGCCTCTGGACAAATAAAGTCCTGTAATGTGTTATTACTCAGTACCACAATTTGTTTTATATGCAGGCAGAGACAACCATAAAACTGCAACAAAGGAAATTAGTACCACACAATATGTTAGTGGTCTGAATGGGAGGGATCAACAAAAATCTCTTGAAAATGACTGTTTTAATATATACTGTTTTACAATGCACGCATCAGGTGAGACACAAACAATGCTATAACAGAGAAAGGGTAACATAAGTTAACTAAAACAGGAACACCACGCAGTGTGCAGAGTCGAGCTCCAGCAATAACATACAGGAACAATTCAACAATGCAGTGCAACTGTAAATAGATAAGTTCAAGTGATCAAGTAGAAGTACTTAATACAACTGTTGATTTTCAAAATTTTAGTAACACAAGTTAACACTCCAGCTAACAAAACTAACCACAAAACAAATAAAACAAAGGATCAGCTCTGTTGTGTTTAAAACTTTAGAATCCACAATCAATTCACAACTAAAAGCGGAAGAATGGTATATATAACACAACTAACAGCAGCAGGAACTCTCTCAAACAGGACAGAGAAACTTTTCAGAAAATAAATTACAAGATATAACAAAATTAATAAGAAATAAAGTCAATAAATAACTCACAATTGTGAGTAAATACCAGTCTGCTGCTAGAAATAGCCTGCACTGCTTTACACCCTATCCTACCCACACAACTCTTTCAAAGACAGAGAGAAAAGTAAACCTAATTTAAACTATATATTATACAAAAATTCACATTAGAAAATGTTCCTAGTACCAGCACAGTACCACTAGGAAAAATGTTATGTTTTACAGCAATTAGCTCTCAAAAACAAGTTTTATCTATGTTTTCAAAGACTTTATTGGTTCTGATGCACCACAACAGACTGCTCTTTGACTCAACATGCAGCAGAATGAGCTGAAACAAGCTACGTGACTTTTGACCTATTTACCCACAATGCATTGCAAATTTGACCTTTGTACTAAAATTTACGCTTGCGAAATCAAAGATATGCCAGTGAAATTCCTCCAAAGGTGAAATTTGGATAATCAATGGGCAAAATTGTCATGGTAGCGAAATTTTTGCCCGTTATGCAAAATCAGAAAACAGGCAAAAGTTAGTTTCACATGGGTGAAAAATTTCACATAATTCTGGAATTACACAAAATATTTTGCCAGGTGAAATATTTCAATTTAGCACAACACTCCGAGGATATCAATGTTAACAATATGTCATCTGCATATAATGTGAGTTTAAATTCCACAGCTCCTATAGGGATACCCTCCACTGCAGGTTTTTTCCAATAGCCTTCACAAGGATTCACTATACAGTGCAAATAACAGCAGGGAGAGAACAGCCCTGATGGGTGCCATCTCCAGTGCTATTGGTGGGGTTAAGGAACCATTTAAGTAAATTCATGCTCTGGGAAAAGCATATAGATTCTGCAGTATGTCTGTAAATGGCAAGGAAATCAAAGTTCAACGAGTCTCCCATAAAAGGGCCAGGATACCCTGTTGAAAGCCATATTTGTGTCCAGACTAACCACCACAGCTGGCTGGTCCCTCTGATAGATATAATCCATGACAAGAGTTTTTCTAATATTATCCAATGTTTGTTGTGTTTTATGAAACCAGATTGGTCTTTGTTAACAATGGTGGGTAGGATGGGATCCAACATATTTGCTCAGATTGCTGTAAAGATCTTGTAATCATCATTCAGGATGAAAACTGGCAAATAGGAGAATGACATACTAGGGTCCTTTTCTGGCTTAGGTATAGCTGAAATTGTGCCCAGTTTGAGGATGGGGTAGGGCCCACCATCAAAGGTTGGGTAGCATAGAGGCCCTGATAGTAATCCTCAATATAGTCTCTATGTGAGTGGTGCTATAGGTCATCCTATCTGTTGCCAGGTCCTTAAGCTGAATAATACATGCATTGTTATGAATCACTTGAAACTGATGAGCTAAGCATCTGGATCATTGTACCCCCCTACTGTTTAAAATATCTTAAGGCCTGTTCAACATTCTAGTCCAATGTACCCTGAATATATTGTGTCACCCTCTGAATCTGAAGGTCACTCCTCTGTCTCCTTCCCTTTGCAGCTGCTGTAATGTAGCAACGGTAATTTACAAGTCATGTAACTTCAGTTCCAGATCCCTTACTCATTTCACTTAATAGTAGATAATCTCCACCTGAAGAACAGCCTTCAGAGTATCCCAAAAATTGGGACCTCGCCAGTATCATGAGACACAATAAACTGATTAAGTTTGTCTTGGATCAATTCTTTGAAAGATTCCTCCCATAACAGAAATAAGTTTAGCCCCAGTACATCTGTTTCCTAGCCTTTCCTATATCAACATTTAACAAAACAGGAAAGCGATTCAACAGGATTCTGGGGCCATGCAATATATTTATTTATTTATTTTAGTTATTTCAGTTTAGGATTAATACCTTTGAGTCAAGGACTCATTTTCAAAGGTTCCAAGTCAGTCAAACAAACAGAAGTAAACAAAAAATTGCATACAGATAAAGAGCGTCCACATCATTTAGATTACAAAAAGGTTACAAGCGGTTTGCTCATACTTTTAGTTTTCACTAATACATTGGAGTCTAACATAGCAATTAACAGCTCATGAGTGCAAGACATTGTAGTGTTAGAACCAAGAGCAGGGAGGAAAGGTCAGGGATTGCGTCCACACTTGGTCAGTCAGAGGGCCAGTGGGGATGGGGAGGCGGGAGCAACTGGTAGCAGGTATTATAGATTGTGTGCATCAGAGGTAGCCAGGAGAGGGTGGGGCAGCCCAAGGTAGGCATTGTCAATAGTTCAAGTCAATAGTGGATGGAGTGGGAGACTGAGGGAGGTGGGAGTGGGGTAAGGCCAGTGCATTGTAGGGGTAGGGAGGGAGTGAAATCTATGCTAGGTTGGAGTTTGAGGGTAGGGAGATTCATTGGAGAGGAGCGGGAGGGGGAATGCAGGTGCAGCAGTGGGGTGGTTTGTGCAAAAGTGTGGAGGTGATGGTAGAGGTGCCCTGTGCACGGTTAAGTGCAGCATCCACAGATTTGTTTTAGTTCTAGCTGGGAATGAAGCCCTGTTTTGAACTGTCTGAGCTTGGTACTATCCAAGAGTGTGGTAGGCAGCTCATTGAACCACTTTGGGCTCAGGAAGGAGAGGGATCTCTGTACCAGTTTAGAGCTCTTGAATGGCACCTGGAGTCCCCTTTGCAGCACTCCTTGTCTGTTTGGAGGTAATGCCTTGTGAATAGTCTGTTTGTGGACTCAGGCATAAGCCCTAGCATGGCTTTTAATTAGCTTGCAGATTTGGAATTGAGCTCAGAGGTGGAGTGGGAGCCACCCATCTCACTGAAGATGGTGCAGGTGTGGGTAGAGATCAGCTCTAAAGTTAGGAAACAGGCCTTGTTTAGGAGAGTGCTAATTCTCTTAAGGGCTGTTCAGAGCCTGCTCCAAGATTGGTAGCCCATAGTCTATGGTGGCTAAGACCCGTTGCTTATGGCCAGTTTCAGAGCCGCAGGTGGGGAGAGTGCTTGTGGCGGTAAGCACCCCAGTTTCATGTTAGAGGTCTTATGGCGTGGTCAATATGACTGGTGAAACTGAGAATGTCATCTAGGTAAACTCCTAGGTATTTAATATGAAGACTTGTTCTAAGGGATCTCCTTTAAGGCTCTGGATTTGCAGGGGCTGAACTTCTTTTTATTTTGGGGGACAGTGAACAGCATGCTCTTGGTTTTGTGGTTGAACAGCAATTTGTTCTGGCAGAGCCAGAGTTAGAACTTAAGGAAGTTGTCCTGCAGCTCAGTAGTGATGGTATGTTGGTCTCTGCCTGAGGCGGATATAACAGCATCGTCAGCATAGAGTACAGTGTGTGCAGGGCAGGCAGATGGGAGGGTATTAATGAAAAGACTAAAAGTAGTGGGCTAAGGATGGATCCCTGGGGACTCCTAGGCTCACCTCCTTTAGCTCTGAGTATGTGTCACCTATTCTGACTCATTTTGTTCTGTGGGAGAGGTAGCTCCCAAACCAGGCCACCCTGCTAGGGAGACAGGCCAGTTGATAACAGGCTGCTGAGGAGAAGGTGGTGGTTCGCTGAGTCAAAGGCCTTTGTGAAGTCTATAAATATAGACCCCACTGCCATCTCTTTATCCAATGCATCGTAGAGGTTGGGAGGTGTATTCAACTAGTGCCGTAAATGTTGAGTGTTTTTTATGGAAGCCATGCTGTTGGGATCTGAGCAGGCTATACTTCTCCAGGTACTCAGTGAGCTGATCTGAGACCACCCTTTGGGGGGGACTGAGATAGGCCTGTAGTTAGATGTGTTAGTTCTGTCTCCAGTTTTGAAGATGGGGTGATTAGAGCCTGCTTCCAGGCATCTGGGAACACACTCAATCTAAGGGAGGAATTAAAACCTTAGTGAGAGGGTCAGCTAACTCATCCAGGGTTAGGGCGACCAGCTTCAAGTCAATTTGGTTACTCCCACTCTGGTCTTGCCTAGTACCTGCTTGACATATTTGATTGTCTCAGTTCTAGTGATCTGTTTGAACTAGAAAGGCAGTGGTCCATTTCCTGTAGGTGTGGGTGTGTGCAGACCAGAGGGCTGATCTATTGGTGGCGCAAGGTATTCACCCAGTAATACACCAGTAAGATCCGTGAATGCTAAATTGAAGGTGTTTGAGATATTGAGGGGTTCCTGGAGTGTCCCAGTATCGGAGGTAATCGGGTCTGGTGGAGCTCTTGGAGCACTACCAGTTAGTGATTTCATGGATTGTCAGAAATCCTAACCCGATCCCCATGATCTGTTGAGTTGGCCCTATAATAGGTGACCTTGGCTTGGTGAACAAGCCTAGTGCAGTGTTTCTGGCAGCCCTATAGGAGGATAAGTCAGCCTGTTTGCCTGCAGCCTTGGCGTTTGCCAAAGATTGTCTCTATGACACATGAGCGCAATTAATGTGCCAGAGAGCCATGGGTTTGTAGTTCCTTTAATCTTCTTGGATCTAATGGGGTGAGGATGTCACAGGCCTGGGTGAAGATCAAGAGGGAGTGGTCCAGGGCCTGGTTCTCATCCATGGCTCTATCAATTGGAGACCAGTCAGTCTGTTTCAGGTGTAGTTTGGAGGCGTCCAGACATCTGGCTCTCAAATGGTTTCCAGGACACTTCATGGATGCTTTGAGAACTTATTTGACCATACACATGACTGGGAATGGTTGCTGAGGCTGTCTGGTAAGACAGAAACCCCAAGATGTGTTCTGGGTGGGAGGAAAAGAGCCAGTCTATGAGTGTGCTGGTTCCAGTTCGGTAGTTGAGGTGGGTGGCTAGAGTGACCATTTGGGTGAGGTATAGCCCAAAGATTTGGTCTCTTGCTGATGTTTCTCTGACAAAGCCAGTTAATGTTAAAGTCACTGACTATGACCTGTTCAGTTTTTGTCCATCAGCTGTTGATTCCTTTAGAAGTGTTGGAGGCCAGTGGCTTGTTGTCCAGGGGTATGTACACCGTGGTAAACAGAAGGGCTTTGTTCTGTTGTCCTATAGTTAGTTTTAGGTTTAGAATTTGAGCCTCTTTAGAAAGCATACTGCTGTTCATGGTCTGAGATTTAATGTCACACTTGACATAGACTAAGCATCCACCCCTCATTGGACAATCTGTCCTGCCAATAAGAGGTGTAGCCATTGAGGAAATAGCAGCATTGGTGATTTTTGGGGAGATAGGTCTTCGTGAGAGCTATGATGTCAGGATTAATCAAGTGCCACCCACACCTAGAATTCCACAAACTTAGGAAGTAGGCTGCCGATGTTAAGGGATCGATCCTGGTATCCCCACCCTGGTGGTGGTGTTGGGTGGGTGGGCCGGGTTGGGGTCGCATTACCAGATATCAGCAGCAACAGTAGGATCAGCTTACAAACAAAAGCGAGACCAGTGTGCCCAGCTGGTCTGGCCTTTGTCCTGTATGCTTAAAGTTGTGGATGTTGGCTGTGAGGACGGCTGTGCAGTAGGGCAGCTAGAGTAATGAGGAGGGGTCATGTGCTCTGTAGATCTGTGGGGGATGAGGAAGGCCTGAGTACAGTTTTATTGACACTTGTGCCCCTCAAACTGTACCGTCACCTGCCAAGTGGTAGCAGGGCAGAGAGTACAAGATAGTTTCAACCCGCTCCTTCCTGTGTGTCCACTGCAAGGTTAGCTAATATAACTATTCCAAGGGTCAGTGAAAGGTGCTTCTGCATTGTGAGAGGTTTCATGGTGCTAAGGAGTTCAGCTCAGAGATCATTAGGGCAGGAATGAGTCTGCATATACTCCTACTGTAGTGGCAGCTGGTAGAGAGTCCATGAGATGTGGGCTTCTGGTACATGGTTGCTAGTCACTGGGGTACTAAAGCTAAATTCAGTTTTGTTCCAAATAGGGTTGCTGTCATGAAAGAGGAATTTTTGAACAAATTCGGTCCGATTCAGCACATTCCAGCTCTAGTAAGCGGAGTCACTGGGCCAGAAGACTGCCTGAAAAAGAAAGGTGCCATGAGCCAGGACTGGAGAGGCTGTACTGGGTGGTTCAGCCAATGGAGAGCCTGGGATGGTGTTTTGAGCCAATGCTATGTAGTGGCTGGAGTCGGGCTACCCAGTGTGATGGGCGGTGTCACCTGATGGTTACTGCAGGCAGAGATTGGTTCCACCTGTCTGGTGTGGAGATGAGAAACAAACAGGTGCCCCTCTAGCGGACACAGTGTTTAATCTGCCAATAGGGAAGTGGGGACTTAGTATATTCCACTTGGGTGACCTAGGTTACTATATAAGTAATTGCCCAGACAGAGGCGGGCAGGTGGGGAGCTGGTGCACTGCACGGTGGGGAATCGCTTCTGAGCAGTGCTCCTAGGTGGAGAATGTAGCCGGCAGTCAATGGGATCCACGAGGCTGCTCGGCAAGCAGAGTGCCCTGTTCCAGGGTTGAGTCTAAAGGGACAGAGAAAAAGAATCACAGGGTTAAATGCTGCTGAGGCGGCAGTGAAATTTTAATCGGTGGTAGTGTTTAAGCTAAGAGAGGGACAGATGGGGTGGGCAAGGGTTTTGCTCCACACTGCACCAAGTTAAGTCTCGCTGAGGGCTGTGGCACCAGGAAGCAGAAAGTACAAAGAGGGGTTAGTGAGGATAGTTTAGAACCCTGCTAAAGAATCATCACAAAGGAGCTGTAATTGCTTTAGCCAGGGCAAGGCCAGAGATGCAGAAATTCACAATCAGCACATCACTGGCAATCATTTACTTGCAATACAGTACAACAGGTTAGACAGGCTAAGCAGTGCAAGTAAACAGTGAAAACAGACTTTGCTAGCTGGATTACTATATTTCTTTTTAATATACAGGCTAAATTAGCAGGCAGAGTAGAAGATCAAGATGGTAGCTGGGAGAAATCGGAGTACCCAATGCCTGATGGAGCAAGAAGGACCATTCAATCGTGAACCATGGCTAAATGTTCCATAGAAACAAAAGAATAATTGAACCTAGCATGACTGCCATGTTGGGCAGAATAGTGTATACTGTCTCCCATTTATGAATAGATGACATCAGACATAGCTACCCTAACGTTCCAGAGTAGCTTTGAAATATTTCTGTCGAACTCTAAACTGGCCAGAATAGGTGGTAGATAACTCAGGGGACAATGTTAACTGAATGTCCCACTCCCCACCTATTACTAATTGCTCATGCAGTAGAGAAAGAGCCCTATTGAAAAGATTGGCATTACTTTTGGTCTGACTGAGGGAGAAAGGAACGATAACCAATGTAACCAATGTGTCATAAAGGACCCTGCCAGTATTACATGGCATACTGCAGGTCTTAAAGTTTGTCCCAAAGATAAAATCTGCTAGAACCTTGCATTGGTGCAGCCCCCCTTCTTTTCACTGGTGGTAGGAAGAAGACTTCACTACTGAGTAGCCATATTTCCCCAATTTATTATGCTCTTTCACAGACAAATGTGTCACTTGTAAGTATATCACATCGAGACTATCTCTTTTAATGTAGTCCATCATTCTGGTCCACCAAATTGGGTTATGCATAACATTTATATTAAAGAAAGAAATTCTATGGAGAGACCACCACAGACTAGGGAAAAGGTTGTGGTTCCACCTGTGTATGTACAATTGTGTACAGGAGGGTCTAAGTCCCTGCAAGGGAAATATTAATGAGCCCATCCCTGCTAAACACTGGAATAAAATGTAGGTCACACAGAGCAATAAACAACAGAAACATAGATAACAGCTAATAAACCATGTTATCCTTGAACTATGTAGGCCAACTAGGTCTTAAAAATTAAGAAAATAATTACATGTGTTTCCTAGGTAGGGCATAAGTAGCAGGCCTCACCCCCAAACTGAGTCAGTTGGTGCAAACCCCATGTGAGGAAAGTGCAGAGATCTGCTGGGCCCTTGATACAGAAAAAAGCCTGTAAGTATGTACCATAACCAAGTGTGCTGAGTAGCATGCTCCCTTACCCCACTCCTAGACTAGCTCACAAAAACTATACCCGTATGTGGTTCCAGGGAGGAAGATGATCATAGGATGACCTCCTTACAACAGAAGCTAGGATGATAGTCAGCCTTGACTCTACCAATAAGCACTCTCAGTTCATGAGCATTCTAAAGTCCAGCAGCAGTCATTGATGTCCAGTTAACAGCCATAGAAAGACTGCACCAGAAGGTTAAGTCCCTGGCCAATAAACACCACTGGACATAAGCTTCAATGGGTCATTAAACAATAGAAATGTAATAGTGAACTAATACTGTATGTTGCTATAGAGGAGAAAATGAGCGCCAGAGTCCCAATATGATGTCCTTAAGAAGGAGGGAGGTGAAGAACAACCTGTCCCCTGTCAGTGGCACATCACTTGGAAAATAATGCTGCATCTTAAATACTGACTGTGAATGCAAGGGTATATCAACACACAGTAATCTCCCAGCCTCTCATTGACCTAATGGGAAAGTGTCTCCCCGCTACAGGTAGGCAAATTCCATGATGTTAATAAAACAGTCTTGTATAGCTGAGAGAGCAGAGGAGACAACAGAGTTGGCTAGTCAAAATTCAAGACAGAGTAGGCACCGAGTTCAGTTGCCCATATGTGCCCTTGAACCAAGGCCATCTCTGTGGGACCTACAATTGCATCACATTAACAGAGAGTGCTAGGGAGGCCACAGAAATGAGATCATCTAGAGCAATCCGGTTTGGCAGATTATACATGGGATGGCTCGGATGACTTATCCCATTGCCGACATCCCTGCAGCGGTGGTCCCCATGTGTAGCAATACTAAGTATCTGGACTCCTTGCTGCTGCATGTAGCAGTCCCCAACATATCTGAGGGGTTCCCACTGAGAACACCTTCCCAAAATCTCCAGGAGCTTCAAAACACAGCAAGGCCACTATCTCAAATTGCAGACAGAGTGGTGGGTCGAGTCCCTCCCCATCTCCTCCTAGCACTAGGAAAATACTGTCCCCAATATACAGAGGCAGCACAGTGGCCATGCCAGGAATCTGAGCATGCCCCTCAACCCACAGAACATCCCCAATAGAGCCTGCAAAATAAGCAGTTACATCCTAGTTGGAGTGCAGTTTATAGTAGAAATTGTACTGATACCCAAACTAATACTTGTAAAGTTGTAAACACAAAGCTTGGCTGACCTTTAGAACCAAATATGCCTCACACCTCTCTGCCTGAACTATCATTTCCTAGGGATCCTCCTTCCCAGTCTTACCTATGGCTCCATTACCTACTCACATGCCTCCAAAGCAAACCTCCTCGAATGGGACACTACCTATAATAGCATTTGTCATTTTGCTCTGGTCTCAAATTGTCTCTCCACCACTGTCTGCTCTACCGGGCCTAAACTTGCTATCTCCTGAGGCTAGCCCTCTTTTGCTATGGGTGTCCTTACTGAAAAAAATATTAGATATGGGGTTCCCTCCACCTTAGCCTCTATGTTGACACCCTCTGACCTACCCCTCCGCTCAGGGATCAGACCTTAATGGCTGCTCCAAGGTCTGTGACCACCATGGGTCTTCAGGCCTTCTCCCACTTTGCCCCTTGATATTGAAACTCCTCCTGGCACCCTCGAACTCTCCTCTCCAATGCCTGTTTCAAAGGGAGCTATACCACTATCTCATTGTCTCTGACTCTTGCATCTGTTTTTTCCTCCATGACCCCCATACTTATGATGTCTGAATATTGTTTGCTGTTGCCATTAATTTATTTGTTTGCAGTTATGGATGATGCACCATCTGATTTAAATTGCTTTGTGATACTGCACCTTGTGTTAATCTCGCTTCCTTTTGCTCATGTCTACCACTTTTGTACTGATTTCTTTTTCTATTTGCTGCATGGATTTCATGCACTGTTTTGAATATTCTACTGCCTGTGTGCTGTAACTAGGTACCCATTTACACTACTAACTTCATCTTTATCTTTTTATTATATTGTGCTTATGATCGCCTGTAACTGTACACTCCTGGGTGGGTGCCTAAAATAGGTATATTATTTTGTAATGCACCTTACCGTAATCAAAAACATATAAATAATAAACTATAAGCCACTACTGTACATCACATTAATTTGTGAGTTTCCTCTGAAGGCCAACAAAGTTCTGAATAAAAAATTAGGTCAGATGCACAAAAATAAATTTAACTGACTCAATCACAGAAACTGCTTAAGTAGCTAATTTATAGATTTCAGGGCTTCTTGTGAGTAGCAGGTCCACCACTCCATCTCCTCTGCCTGAGTCGAGAGGTCCCTAGTCCCCTGTCCATTGCCTCTGGTGCTTCCTTGAGGGCATGGGTGTGCTCTTGGGGGTTGTGGCAGTTCCAGTCACCTTCACTCCAAATCCTGTTTTGGCTCCTAAGCAATATGACATATTACATCCCTCCCTCTAAGAAGCCACCTTGAGCTGAGCCGAGTAAGGGATTTGAAGCTTAAAACCAGCTTTCTTGAGAGTATGCAGGCAGGAACACAGGCTCTTCATCACTGTTATGTAGCTGGAGCAAAGTTTGCAAAATAGGTCTGTACATAGTCTGATGTGTACATAATACACATTCTTCTGCTGCCAGGGCATCATTAGGACATGTTCCTTTGTTTGAAACTTCAAAACTTCATGACACTAGACCAAGCCTGGCTTTTGGGGCCAGGTTTAGCCCCTAAGGCCAAATGGACATGCTCTATCTCCAGTAGGACATCTGCAGGTAAAACAGTGCAGCTTTCAATAACCTGTCCAAAACCCAGGCATATCAGTGCCCTCCTTCCCCTCTGGTACTCTAAACACTCTGACATTTTTGTCTAGCATAGCCTACAAGATCCAAGCACTTGGTGTCGAGTTGTTGCTGGTGGTGGTGAAGGTATAAGAAAAGATCACCGCGTGGTCGGATCAATTACTTAGCTCCAATGTGGCCCGCTAATTCTCCTGACTCCTGTAGTTTGTGTGGGTCAGCTCTGAGGGTTGTAATGGCCATTTTAGATTTTCTGTGAAATCGACCAGTTCCTCCAGGAGCCACTCGTTCATTACAGAATCACTGCAGTTGCCACCACCTGAGCATGGGAGAAGGCCACGCTGGAGTCTGGAGTAGATGGCACAGTTTGTTATCCCTGGGATCCCACTAGTTGCTGACTGCTGGCAAGAGACCTATCTTTTTTCCATCTTTTTCATTGAGCCTCCCATATTCCTGGAGTCTCCTGCAGCAATGTAAGTAAAATAAAAAATGAATGTAACTAAAAAAGATGCTGTGTCTGAAAGAAATCCCAATGTAGAGATGCAAATTGTCAGCTAGTTAGGGCAGAGTAAACATTTTATCCTTCCATTTCATATGATGATGTCACAAAAAGTCTAGTAAAGGCTTTCTTGGTGAAATTAGTTATTCCATTATGACCCCCAGTTGGTACAGCGACGGTTTCACACCCCTGACTGGTGACTGTAATGGGGCACACCTGGTTGAGGTGCTGGGTTACGTTCATTCTCCTGATAGGGGGTTCATTCCAAATTAATAAATAGGATGGTGCCTCCATCCAGAGGGCATAAGTGGGCCAGATGTTGTGTATAGCACCACCCTCTGGGATGCAGTACTTACCACCTCCATGCACTGGACAAGACCATCCCTAGGGACACCAACAGTTGTTACCTTTTACCAAACAATAATTCAGTAAGGTTGTGCAAGGGGGCACACTGAAATACAAACAATTACCAGTGCTTTATTTGCTAACACAGGCCTGGGTAGCTGGAGAAGGAAAAATGGGTTAAGCACTTGCAAGTCACCAATAAACACTTCCTCATATAGCAGTACATCATACAGCGAGCACACCTGCCCAAGCCAGGGGCTCACAGAGATGGGTTACATTACACAGGGTCTGAAATACTCTGTAACTCGCACCAGTAGTAGAACTACAGATTTAGGTATAAACACAATTACCAAATAAACTCTGGGTACCCAAGAATTATGTTAGAGTCAACGATGCAGGCCTGGCTGTGATGTTGCTCAGGTTCTTTGGTGGTGCATGTGAGGAAAATTGGCAAGCTTGCATTTCAACCCCCCAACAGGCCATAGTATGCTAGCATAAATCTGATAATAAATGAACTCCAACAGACTTGCTTGAACCTTCAAAATCTTGAAATCCAGTTGTAATCCAAACAGGAGAGAGAAAAATTCCAGCCAGAAATGCCAGCACTCCATGACCCTCGAATGCAGCAGACCAGAAGCAGCAGGGAGCCACACACAGGAGAAGGACAGCAGTTTAGAAAAAGCAGGAACAGCACCCATGAGCAGGATAGCCACTCAGGAGCTCTGTATGCTTTCAGACAGATGACACTAGCTAGGCCCTCCTGGCTCACACTTCTCTAGCTACAGCCTTCTAGCTCAACTTCTCTGGACAAAGTCCTTCTAGCTAACACTTCTCTTACTACACCCCTTCTGGCTCTCCACATATGGTGTAGGAGCACTATGCAATGGTTTCCCGATTCCCAAGGAGCTCAGACTCCAGGAGTGACTCACGGTCTGACTCCCCAATGGATCAGAGTCATCTGTACTTGGTCACGTACCTGTGACTCCTTCTCCTCCATCACACTGGGTAAAGACCAGCAGGCCCTTTACCTGGCTCTGAGAGCAGTATGTAGGTCTCTGTCTCCACTTGGATCAGCTCAGAAACTCTTGGATACAGCAGTGGCCCAACAACACCTTACACTCCCAGCAGATTCTCTCACATATATGGCTCATCTGGAACACTCTCTGAAACAGGTCAACCCAGGCATAGGTTCTAGCGGATCTTCTGGATGAGCCCTGGGAGGACCACAACAAATCTTCTGGATGAGCCCTGGAGAGGACTACAACAAATCTTCTGGATGATCCCTGGGGAGGACTCAAATGACATTTAGCCTGGCTAGGTCTCGCTTTATCAATCATGATGCCCATCTGGCACTATCTCTGTTACTTCTCTAACAACTGTGCCCTTCTGACACTATCTCTTCTTCTATCTTGGGCAGAGCCCTCTGGCACAATCTCTTCAGATTCTTTCTTGATTGGTGCCCTTCTGGCACAATCACAACTTCTGACTCTGTTGGTGCCCTTCTGGCACTATTACAACTCAGCTCAGTTGATGCCCTATGCACAATCTCTTTCCATGTTTTGAGCCCAGGAGAGCTCATAGAACTTCTAAGGAGTGGGCCCTGAGGAGGACTCATGTGGAGAAGGCCTGGGAGGCCCCAGCTCCCTAAAAGTATGACAGCTCTGCATGGCTCGGAGTCCCAGCTGAATTGTCTCCCACTTCTAAGGGCTTGGACCCTTACTTCCTTCCTCAGTCTCATCTGGTTTCTTAAAGGCACAGCATGCCAGTTATCAAGTCCTGGTTCTCTTTCTCTTACTCCCCCATTGTCTCCAAGTCCCTGATGCCCACTGGTGTCCCTGGAGCAAGTCGGCAATCCTTGGCGATGGCTGCTGGTCCCTCTTTCCAGTGGCAATCCTGGGACTGGAGCAAGCAGAGCAGATGAGTTGCCAAGTTCAGGGACTGCAACTGGACTCCCGGTAAGCCCCTCACCCAAAGAGGGTTGCACCATGGCATCAACAGGCTTACTCAGTGAGACAACATTCAAGAAGTGTGTACTTTTGGGAAAAGGTTCTGTAACAGCTGGCATCCACTTGCCTGTGATCACACCAGAAATGAGCCTCAGCTCAGTATGTCTAGCCCTGTCACCAAATGTTAAATCAATAAGTAAATAACATACCGTAAGTCAGGGAACAGACTACCCGGAATGTTTGTTCATTGAGGTGTAAGATCATTATGCTTTACTGTGGTGGGATTCTCCTCAAGGTAGGCTATCTGAGTGGGGTGCACAGTTAGAACATATCTGTCAACTGCCCTGATTTTCATGGTAAAACAGCTAAAATGGTAACAGGATTCAAGCATGCATGGGACAGACACAATGGGACCTTAGAAGTAAGGCAAGGGAAGACCAGAGATCAAGTAAGGGTGTGGTGGCACAGTAGGTAGGAATATAAGGTTGACTAGGTGGGCCAAGAGGTCCTTATCTGCCAATAACTTCTATGTTCCAGGGACATCCCTGATTTTGCATTACAGATTTCCTCTGTCCCTCATAGGTTTGGCATTTTTGCCACTGAAGAGTAGAGATCTGAATAGTTCTACAGCCTAGTGTAGTCTTCCATCAGAAAATGCTCATATCACTGAACCACTTACTGTAACAGCTAATGAACTGATGTTACCCTTTTTAATATGTCTTCCTAATTTTGGTCATCGTCCTGATTTTGCCCTGACTTTTGAGGCAGGGTTGAGAGGTATGGTTAAGAAGTTCCAGTGTCAGGAGTGATGCCCTAGACATATCTACTGGGCAACACCAGATGGGGAAAATATGATAAGTCAGCAGACCTGAAGTGGGCAGATACCAAATTGTATGCCCCCCACACACACACATCCAGGTGGCCATTCCCATGGTTTAAACTGCATAGCTTGAGTACTTTATCACAGTAATTCCTGCCTTCCAGTCCCAGTTTGCTGTGAGCTCGTTCTCAGAATGATCTACCCAGTGTTTAACTATGCAGATGTTTTATAGTGCTGCCTAAGTCTACTCTAGTCAAACTGGATTCCTTTTCCACTCTTTTTGTTGCTTTGTAGATGCTCCTCCTGTTGCCCATCACTGTCTCCTCTATTCTAATTACAGCTATGTTGAATGTGGCGTTCCACCAGTGGAATGGCAATTCCACTTCAAAATGCATTTTGGAATTTTTTGATAAATTTCACAGAATTCCAAAAGTGTTTTTATTTAAACTATGAATTCTTTTCCACAGTTTATGTAGAGATGTTGTGAAATTCAGCTTTGCAAATAACTTCACAAAATTCCCACTTCTCCACTTTGCCACTTCGACTTGAGTTTTCCTGGGAAATGGCAATGTTTCAGCCAGCAAATTTTCATAGCTTCTCCTGAAAAAGTGCCAATTTGCCTTCAAAAATGTCTGAATTGGGCACACTTCAGAAATTATTTCACAAAGTGAAGTTCTCCAACTTTGCACATCCACATTTTTAACTGTGTATTACTATTCTGCAATTTGCATAAACATTGGAACAGTAATCCACAGTTTATGTAAATCATGAATTCCTAATCCAAGGTTTAAATAAAAACTGCAAACCGATTTTGGAATTCTACGCTTGACAAAATTCATCAGAATTAAGTAGAATTTACAAAATTCTGTGGAATTCCATCAAAAAAGGAAATTAAGAATTTCACATGCTCTAAGTCTAACCTTTCTTTCCCTGCCTTGAGTCTCATGGACTCTTACACTGCTTCACATTTCTGACTAAATTCTGGATTACCTCCTT
Source organism: Neoceratodus forsteri (assembly GCA_016271365.2). Taxonomy (NCBI): domain Eukaryota; kingdom Metazoa; phylum Chordata; order Ceratodontiformes; family Ceratodontidae; genus Neoceratodus; species Neoceratodus forsteri. The sequence goes on along the minus strand of CM057452.1, from coordinate 271,175,040 downwards.
CCGCCTCATCTTTCCTCCCGTGTTCTCTCTCTCTCTCTCTCTGTCTCTCTCACTTTAGCTTACTCCTTTGCTCCTCTTATTCTCCTTCTTTTCTCATTCAACACTACAAATGCTCAGCTTGCTACCCTCATTTTCAGTCCGCCTGCCCATCCTCTGGAATGCCTTCCTGCTTCCTATTCATCTCTTCTTTCTCAAACCAATCCTGCTATCTTTTCACTCAGTGCTACTCTTGTGTCTAGCCTCCTTCCATTACTCCTTCATCTCCAGCATCTTGCTGTTATCTCATCCTCCTCTGCAAGTCTTTATTGTTACTTTCTGTTATGATGATACACCATTATTTATTAATTTTTGGGTTGCATTTTTTTTATTTATATTTCATGATATTTTTCCCGGTTTATGCGCCCCTGTCCCAGGCATGCATGTATGTGGAGGCATGTGCATGTCGTTTGAGATGCCTCCTGCTTGCCCACCCCCTTCCCACCTACGCTGCTATCATGCCTCCACTCGGTGACAGCAGAACTATGGGGGCAACAACCTCCCGGAGAGGAGAGTTTCGTCTGGCTGCTCAATCCTGCTCCCACCTCCCCCATTCTGGCTCCTGATGACCTGAGTTCGTTCTCGAACCTGGGTCGCTGGCATGGCATAAAGGTAAGGCATGATGCCTCAACACTCTGCTCTACCAGGCCTGCTAGTTGGATTGCATTTTAAGCATGTACACATATTTGCTGCTCTGCTTTCTACATTTGCTTATGTATTGTCTGTTGCACTTTTACTTGGTTTACTTGCTTGGTTTACTTGGTTTATAGGACAAAAGAGGCAGTTTGCCCATCGAGATTGTACTCCATATAAATGGAACATTAACCAGATCCGTCCCTCCATCCATTTTTCTAATTTATTCTTAAAAATTGTAATAGTTGGTGAGTCGACAATATCCTGGGGTAGTGTATTCCATATCCTGGGAGTTCTGATAGAAAGAAATTTAACCTCTTATTATTATTTGCTTTTTGGACTTCCAATTGTTTATTATGAAGCCTAGGCACAATTTTCCTTAAAGAATAAATAATGCCACATTGTGCCATTTGAACTGGGGATTTAAGAATTTTGAACAGCTGCAAAGGTCACCTCTAGTTCGTCTGCGTTTAAGTGAATGTAATCCCATTTTTAAGTCTAATGTCATATTCTAGGTGAGCAAGATGGGGTACTAGTTTAGTGGCTCTTCGTTGAACTTGTTCCATTTTGTTAATATCTGACTTTAGATAAGGACTCCAAAATGGAGACCCATAATCTAAGTAAGGCCTTACATGAGATCTATACAAAGTTAACAGGCATTCTTCAGATTTGGAAATAAATGTTTTATTTATTCTACATAATAATGCATTTGTTTGATTAGCAAGCCTGGAACAATGAGAAGTTGAAGATAGTTTATTATTTACCAAAATTCACAGGTCTTTTTCAACACAGGACGTCCTAATAATAGTATTGTTTAAATAATATTCATGTTTAGGGTTATTATTTCCCCAATGAAGTACTACACATTTAGATATGTTAAAATCCATTGTATTAATATGTGCCCATTGCTCAATTAAGGCAATTTTAGCCCTTTGTATTGCTCTCTGCTTTACACATCCTTTGTAATCCAACCCCCCACGGTACTCCTGAATCAAGCTTCAGATCACTGTATCTTTCCCAGTCAACACATCTGAAATAAATAAAAATAACACAGAACTGGCTGAGCCCTCCTTGCCAGTCTTGTCCCAGTGAAGACTGGTTTAGTGTCATGGCTGGGAAAGGTGATCTCCTGGTTGTTCTCTCCGTGAAGGGGTAATTCAGGGAATAGCAGTGGCACCAACACATTAAGCAGGACCCCTGTCATCAAAGGGTGGTTTTCAGGATGAGAGGGACATATGTGGACAGAAAGAAGACCTGTCTGGGCCACATGAAATGAGTGGAATAAAGTGTAAGTAGAAAGAGTCTGGAGCCTTACATGCAAGTCCCATAGACCATTATGGCTCAGTTTGTTGTGTACATTTTCACCTTGGGACCAGAAAGAAACAAAAAACATAGAGTTTTCCAGCAGAAAGGACTGCTTTGCCCACCCAATCTGCCCAGATGTTCCTGCCTAGTCTGTCTCCACAGACCGTATCTGGTCTCTGGTGACACTCCCTCCTCCTGCCTGTTTTCTAGTACACCCCATGTCTATCCCATGCATGCTGGAAGGTTGTTGTTGGTTACAGGTCCCACATCAGGGCTTAGACTCCTACCCAGTGCTGACACTGCTGTACTGTACCGGAAAGGAGAGGGTAGCTGTCCTGTATGGTGTTGCCATCCTTTAAATGAGGCACTAAACCAGGGCAGTGTAAACAGTATATCTTAAATGCATGCTGAAAATAGACAATAAAGCCAGAGCACTGTTTCCATTAAAATGTCTTATTCAGAATGATCTATAAGAAACCAGTAGGCATAGTCTGTGATGAGGTTATTGCCTATGCTGACTTTCTTCATCATGGATTACTATTAAAAATGAACTTGTAGTTAATAACATGTAAATTTTAAGCGTTATTGTCTACTTCCAGCATGCATTAAATGTAAACATTGCATACTACTAGCATAGCAGCCATATGTTGATATAATGTTCTCCCTTTTTATGTTTCCTTGCACTTGCGCAAAGAAACATCTTGTGGTAAACGACATTTGAGAGGTATGTATTTTATGTTTTCTTGCAGTGCGAAGAAACATCTTGTTGTAGAATGATATTTGAGAGGTGTGTCATGGATGAGTCCAATGCAGAGCACTCTACAGTGGGCTCGACCCTGACAGACCAATGACCACACAAGCAGAGAGTGACGGTGGTTGGAATTTCACAGCTGCCGCGCCTAGAAAGGAATGAAGTGCTCCAATGACAGCACTTCATTCCTTTTATTACATAATGCTGTCCACCCTGCTCCCTCCGTTACCTGTCCCTGCACTTGGCATCATGCAATGAAACCCTCAAGCTCCCTCCTACTGCATGCTGCCCACCCCACTCCTCTGTTCCCCACCTGACCGGCAGTGATCTAATAAAACCCTCCACTCCCTCCCACTGTGTGCTGCCTGCCACGCACCCTCTATTCCCCAGCCAGCATTCAATTGAGCCCTCCTGCTCCCTCCCATTGTGTGCTGCCTACCCTGCACCTTCTGTTCCACGGCATCCAAATGATCCCTCCCGGTCCCTCCACTGTGTGCTGCCTGCCCCACACCTTCTGCTCCCCAGCATCCAAATTATCCCTCCCTCTGTCCATTCCTGTGCCAACATCAGGGTGCCCAATCCCGTGTTGGCATTCTCTAAACTCCTGCCTCCCTCGGACACTGGGGCCCACTCCCAGTGTCCAGAAATAAAAATCTTTTCCTGTTAAAAAACAAAACTGTTCCCCAATGTTTTTTTAAAGCCTGTAAAAAGAAAATGATCCTATCATCTTGCCCATACCCTCCCCATCCTGATCCTCCCTCTGTGTACCCACCTCCCTTACCCCCCTTACCTCATACTTAACCTCCGAGGTTGGCAGCTGCAATCTTCTGAGGACCGAGACAATGTCTGCACTCTTCAAAGCCGGACTGTGAACTGAGGAATCAAGGTAAGCGCTGTATAATGGCCGTCAATGTGGTTTCAACTTATGTTGATATCTCAGTTATTTTAGGAATTTTGACCAACAATTTTCAACATAGGGTTCTTGGGACCCCACCTCATAATTACTGTCACTGTCATTTCATTACTCACTCTGGAAGGTGATTTTGCAGTCACTGTGTGGAATCAGCTTTGGGATGGAATAACAAAATGACAGTGCCAGTGTTCATGAGAGAGGTCCCAAAAAGCCCATGTTGAAAAATTTAATTAAATCCCCAAATGACTGCACTATGGGCGTGCATTGTGGAGTTTCTAAGCATGCTCGTAACTTTGACAACTTTTAATATTTTCCTCCAGATTTTCAGCATTGCCATTTTTCACACCTCCTCGTGAACAGTACAGCTGCCATTTTCATCCTGCCCGAAATGTGTTTTTGCACCTGTGGTGCAGAATGGCATGGTTGCTGTGTGAAATCACCTTTCAGGATAAGTGAACAAAATGACAGTGGCACTCTTCATGAGGTGGTGTCCCAAAAGGCCATGTTGAAAATTTGGTGAAACAACTCAAAAATGGCAAGTTACACGGTTGTTCTGAATTTTCTACACATGTGTGTAACTTTGATCATTTTCAATATTTTCCTCCTAATTTTCAGTATAGCCATTTTATCACGCATACCTCATGAACAGTATAGCTGTCATGTTTACATCCTGCACATAATGTGTTTTAGCACCTATGGCATGGAATGCCATTTTCCCAATTTGAACATTTTCACCTACAGGGTTCATGAGGTGGGGTGATAAAAGACTATGTTCAACATTTGGGGTCAAAATATGAAAAAATGACAAAGTTATGGCCATTCATTGCAGTTTCAGTATGTATGCTCATAACTGCAGAAATCTTGAATATTTGCATACCACATTTTATTTAATTTTTATTTATGCCCTGCTCCACAGCCCTCTCTGTCTGGAGAGAGTCCCAGACCCATATGCCGGCGTCCACCAGCCGCGCCGACCAGCTAACCCCAGAGCTTACCCCCCGGTGGAATCAGGAGAGGCCCCACCACCACCAAGACCAGGGGTCCACAAGACTGGATCCAGTACAGGGGTTGGCACCATAGCTATTTGGGCGGAACCTGCAAATTCCCTCCATCATCCGCTGTGAGCTTTTTCCTCCTGGTTTCTCCCATTTTGGGGAGCCTGCAAGGATACCAGTGACAGTGCCACACATACTCCTGTGCGCGCATCCCATCTGGCATCTGCCCGTCTCTGACTCGATGTCTGCAGTGTTGGTGTGCCAGCCCCGGCCACCACTATGGGCCAGGCATGCACCGACAACAGGTTACCCCTCCCTCGGAAGGAGAGGCTGTCCCTAGAACACTTGATCCTTCTCCTCCCTGCCGAACCCTGGCAGCCACGCTCACTCCTAAATATGGGTTGCTGGCATGGCACGAGGTGTGGCATCCAGTGCCTCAATCCTCAGTATCACGGGCCAGCAATTCACCCCACATTTTCAACATAGCCTTCTTATCAACGAGCTTCTGTATTCAAATGCTGTCCAAAATATGACAGCTTGTCAAAACATACTTCAGGCAGGCTTTTCCTCCCACCAGAAGTTCAACTAACACAATACACCCCTGCCACATAAACCATGCAAAGAAACATTTGGCATTAACAAATGCTTTTTTGTTGTTGTTGTTGTTGTTCTTACGCTAAACTATAGTTCTTTCAGCCCATTTCTGGTGGGGTTCTGCTAGAAGTTGGAGATTTCATGGCACTGTTTTAAAACAGCAGAGAATAACCCTGATGCCCAGGCCATTTCAAGTTTCTTTGACATTTGACTCCGCTGTAGCCAAGGTTGATGAAGCAATATGATCATTCACTAAATACCAGAAGTGCCATTAAAGGCAGACAAGTCAAACAAATTGTTACATAATCTTCTTTTCCTAACAGCCTCTTAGTCTCCATGCTTGTACATGGTGGAGTAACTAAAGAATAACACCTGACAGGGTTGTGTTGTAATTAGCCATGCCCACAAAAGCCCAAATGCTTTATGAGGCATGAGGCAAAGAATGCCAAGCAACGGAATGAACTCCACCCAGTGCTGAATAGGGAATTTGTGGAGTGAATAAGAAGGACAAGAAAGAAAATTGATGGATGAAAATCTAAGTCCCAAGTGTTTTGCTACCATGGACAGGCCATGTAGCCTAGTGGCTAGACTGCAGAGCTCTGAACCTGGAGACCTAGGTTTGCATCCCACCCCAGTTAGTGAGCAATCTTGGGCAAATCATTTAACCTCTTCTCCCTCTCTTTCCACGCTCTCTCTCTTTCTCTCTAGCTCTCTGCACTTACCATCCACGTGAGCCTAGTTGTAGCTGTCACTCTTCATTGCTCACAAAGCACTTTTGGACAGTGTGTATAAATGCACTACACAAACCCAAAGCCCCTCCTTCAGACATAGAGACTGCAGATAACAGAAACTATGGGGAAAAAATGCATCCTTGACACTATTTGAACAATTAATGTATTTTCTCGTGGGACCATTTTTCAATATTTACTTCACTTTGAATACTGTGTGTTATGTTTCACCTCCTGCTTACCCCAACCCCCACCCACACACCAACTGAATTTTTTTGCCTAGTGAAGATGTTGGTTTACTTTGCTGCTTTTAAAGTAGCCTGACATTTTAGAGTCACTTCTGCAAGTGAGGCACAAAGAGGAAGGAAAACATTTCTGGTAAGACTGTAGGCAGTGGGAAGCATCCACACAGTAGCAAAAACTCCTGCAATGTTTGGTTTCCCACCACTGGACTCTATGCTTCAATTGAAAAATAAATTAATAAATCAGCAATGCATAAATGTTTGTGAAAACATGTGACACTGCAGAGAAGCACTACCACCTGCAGTCTGCCAGAGTCACAAGCCAAAAAGTAAGCAGGCACTTACTTCCAAGTTCTATGTAGCGATACATAGTTCTTTATTCATTATCACAAAATTAAAAGAGCTACTATGAACCATAGCCATGTGGCTAGTAAAAACTCACCCACATTTCAACAAATAGCCTATTAGGATGTGGTATTCTGTACTGCATTTTGTGGACTGTGCCTCTAAGACGGCATCTGCAGTTGTACTTCTCTGCAGCATTAAGCCCTGTCAGCAATGCATTGCTTAAATCAATTTAGCTAAGTCACCAGTTTAACATTGCTTATAATAGTCAGTGTCCACACTGTTGCCCTGGTAAAACAGTTTTTGAAAACTGTTTTGAGACCACCTTAGGAGCTAGTCTCAAAAATGGTTTAAGTTGTAACAGTTTAGGTATGTACACTTATTTTGTATAGCATCTCATCCTGAAGGCTGTCATGAATGCAAGACGGAACCCATGGTATAAACAGGACATTCTGCACAGCATCCAAGAATAATGTTTTTATTCACTTCTGCAATATTAGCAACAAAGCAGCCTAGTACTCATGGCTTCATTTGCTCAGCCACTCGTGCTCGGCAGCATTCTTGGCAGCTTTTCAAACTCCATAAAAACTTTATTCTTGGATGCCCTATGGAATATCCTCTATTCGTACCATGGGACAATGAATAACAGGGCTAAATAAAATGGTTATTTAGCCCTGTTTTTCACCTCTGGGGAGAACAATGTTATTTTTCTGGAGCCCATGTTGTTCTCCCTGTCACCACATCACAACAGCGTTAAGTGTTCCAAGATATAAATAAGACATTCCCTAGGACATCTAGGAATAAGCTTTTGTTCCCTCTGGAATGTTGCAAACAATGCTGACCTAGAACTCAGGGCTACGCTTCCTCTACCACTTGTTGCTAGGCAACATGTTTGGCAACATTTTAGAATATAAAACAAGTTCATTTATGCATGCCCTGTGGCATACCCCTATTTATAAATGCCAGTTTTGGTCACCCCTGCCACAGCTTCCATTAGCCAGGCTGCCACCCAGCTCGGTCCCTGTCCTGGACCCCAGAAAACCACACTTAGCTGCCTGTGGGAACTCTTCTGGGCATTTGGGAAGCACACCCTGTCTGATGCACTCCCATTCTGGTGGCAGTGGGGCTCTTCCTGCTGGGTGAGCAGATGGCACAGTGCCGAGTACACTGGTGTCATCCTGCTGACCTGGGAGTCTTTTCCCCTCATGTTTCTCCCTCCCTGAGATGTTGGACTGTGAATGCATGGCACAGCGTGCAGTGGAATGCAGGCCACAAAGCCTCATATTTCTTTTCTCCTACTACTGTCCATTGCTGTTGTGCATCATCTGGATGTAGCTGGGATGGGACCTTCTCCCACCCCAAGAAGGCGAGTGTCCTCAGGGATGCCCAAGCTCCCAGCTGAGGCACCAATGACCCAGGCTTATTTCCAAGCCCAGGTTGTTGACATTGTGAACAATAACCTTTCTGCTTCCCCAATGAGCCAGCTGTGAGTAAAGTATTCTTATTGCCTAGTGTCTTATAGCAATTTGAATGGAACTTGTGTGTGAGCATCTGTATAAAATTAAGCTGTAATCCACTCTATAATGTATTTTATTGTTTGAAGTGGGAGAGGCAATATAGCCTAAAATTTAGAGGATCGAGCTGTGAACCTAGAGACACAATAAACCCTGGTTTGAAACCCACAACAGCTTCTTGCATTCTGTGAGACACAGTTCAGGAACACACAGCACTCAAAGCAAGTAACCAGTACATGTGATAATAAAGCACAATAACACTGTATAAATGTTGCGAATGCTCAATAGGTATTTATTTATTTTATTTATTTATTGAACTTTTGTTAACCAGGTAGGCCCATTGAGACCTGGAAGTCCCTTTTCAGAGGCGACCTGGAATTAACAACATATAACAGTCAGACAGTACATATTGTACTTAAACACGTGAGGAGGTCATGGGGTACTCAAAAACAGTGGAGAATTCAAGAATGCATGGGACAGACATAAGGCAATGCTGGTGGGGGTAAGAAGAAGTAAGCTGTTGATTAACTAGGATCTGCAGCTTATCCAATAGGGTAGGAAATGGGCAGACTATGTGGGCAAAGTGGTACTTATCTGCTGTCAAAGTCTATCTTCCTGTTTCTATGACAGGAAGCTCCTGGTCTAACCATCACTAGCCTAGACAGGGAGTTTCCTGTCTAACTCTGTCTGTCTGTTTAAGCACAATAACTATTGATAATTTGTAGCAGTTATATAATATTACTGTGTTTTATTATCACATGGACTGGTTACCTGGTTTGAGTGCTGGGCTTTCCTGAACTGTGTAGAGTGTGTATTTGGAGCTGGGCAGTTCAAGTCTAGCACCGGGTTCACTAGTGCTGTGCACACTGTTAAACTTTTCCTAGCATTAGAAACATAGAATTTGATGGCAGATAAGGACTGCTTGACCCACGTAGTCTGCCCATTTCCTACCTAATGGATAAGCTGCAGATCCTAGTTAACCAACAGCCTACTTCCATTCTTTGTGACTCTGAGCTAGTCATTTAGCCTCCTGCAATTCCAGGACACATGAACATCAGCTCAGTCTGCCTCCCTTGGCCATAAAATATAAAATATCAAAAATAAATAAATAAAGAATGGCCAGTCTAAATCTATGGAAATGTTTTATACTAGGTACTAGGTTGGCAAGGCAGACAGAAGACTGAAAAGCCTATAGTGTCTGCCTCCCCATAACCGCAGGGGTTCATGATCCCCAATTGTTCAGAAGATAGTTGTCTAGAATGGTTTTAAATGATAATAAGGTGGTTGCTTCCACCACCTCTGGGGAAGGCTGTTCCACGTGTGTATGATTTTTTTTGTAAAAACACTCCTTCTCTGATTCTTGTTAGAATAGGTTAACTTAAGCTGTAGATCATGACTTCTTAAATTGAATTTTCGAACTGCAAAGTGCACACCTAGATTGTTCAGTAGATATGGATCTTTGACAGTTCTGAACATTTGCAACAGGTCACCCCAGTATGTCTTAATTCTAAGGGTAAAGTTTTGGCCTAGTGGTTCTTCCCCACTAGCCCCAGTGTTACCACTTACCAGATCCCACTGCCAATGCTGAATGTCTTTCAGCCAGCAAGTGTCAGTGCCCCTGTTCCCATTTACTTTTATCAGGCAGGAACCAGGTGGGGCTTGATAATGTGCAGCCAGGTTGACAGATGCATCCATCTAAATGAGAATAGACCATGTATGCTACTTGCATGGTAGCACCCATCCTTTCTTGGCCACCAGCAGTAATATTTGCTAGTGCACAGAAAGGGGTTGTGACATCACTCCTCACACTGAGCATGGCTTGAAGAGGATGCATTCAGTTCTGGTGCTAAAGGAACCCACTGTATTCTGCCTTCCCTATACCTGAAGAAATGCTGACCTTTTCAGCTTGAAACATTGCATTCATTGTTATTATTTTTATGTTCATTTGCCATATTGTTTTGATGCCTTACAGACCTGCTGATGCAACAGAGAAAACATTGAAACCTAATATCTGGACATAGTTCAGTTTGTATTTCATATATCTTTCCTAGATTTCTCCTTCCCTTGATTGATTTGAAAATGGGAAATCGAGAAAGGCACATTGAGCCAAGACTCACTTCTGGGTGTGATCTGGGGAAGGGAATAAGGCTGCTGCAAAATATATAGTCCTGAAACAGTTCACAGTTACAATCAAGTGCAGTCAGAGAACACAGATTAAAACATGAGTAGTACAAAAATGAGCTAGCAACAGAATCAGGCATTTCAGCCACACCTACACTGGGGTAGGAGACAGATGCAAGGGAAGCAGTCAGGTAGGGGAAGACAGAAGTGGGGGAGTTTTAGCTAGTAACTAAGGAAGGTAGGGGAGACAGTGAAGTGGAGGCAGGAGGTGAGTTGGTTCCAGAGTGAAGGAAGATGATAGGATAAAAGCTGATTGCCTGAAGAGGAGAGGGGCTGAGGAATGGTGAGTGCAAGGATCCCTGGAGCGGAGGGATCAGGAGCCAGAGGGGATGGAGGAGAGGACTAAGGATAGATAAGAGGAAGGGACCCACACCAGTATTTGGATGAATAAAGTACAGTGGTTTTGGTGACATGAAGGTATGGGAAGAATGGATAAGGAGGAATAGAGTGAGAAATGGTGAGTAACGAGGGGGAGCTGGTAGCAAAGCAGCAGAAGGAGTTGCAGAGGGTGTTCCAGTATGGCCAGGGAGGTGGAGGGAGTGGTACCATAGACTCTGCATAGTCAAAGACCAGGAGCACCATTTTGGTGACAAGCACATAGTGTACCTGTGGAGACAGATAGTTTTTATTAGGGTACAAGGCACCAAGTTAAGGATGGAGCTTGACGAGATGATGTCAGTGGACAGAGAAGTTAAGTTTGCTGTCCAGCCACACACCAAGGTATCTGAAGGATTGAACCACTGCCATCCAAGGTGGAGAAGATAGGCAGAGTTAGGATTCTGATCAGTTTTGACTGGGGCCAAAGGCCATGGATGTGTTTTTTTTTTTTTATGCATAGACCCAGAGTTGGTTTGATTGGAACCAGCACAGGACATTATGGAAATCTTGCTGGAGCAGACCTTCCAAGGCAGTAGTGGAGGAACCAGGGGTGTAGAAGACTGTGTCATCTGCATACATGTGGATATGTGAGTTGGCACTAGCCAGGGAGAGATCATTAAGGAAGATGGAGAACAGGATGGGCCCCAGGATGGAGTTCTGTGGGACCCCTGCCTTGATTGGAAGTGGAAGTGACAGGGCACTACTGACCTGTACTGACTGTAGGTGGCCTGAGAAGTAAGAACAGAACCAGTTGACAGCAGGAACTGAGAGGCCAGCATAACTCAGCTTATTCAGGAGGAGTGGGTGGAACATGAGTCAAAGACCTTTGCCAGATCAATGAAAATGGCAGCTGTGATGTGCTCCTTAGCCATCCATGAGAAGATAGAGTCAGTTCTACTCAGGAGGAGGAGGCAGTGGAGTAATGCTTCTGGAAGATGGACTGGCATGGGGCAGAAACTCGTGGATGATAGAAAACTGGAGAGCCTAGTGTACACAAGCTTCTCCTGCAGCTTAGCAAGGAAGGGAGTGGCTTGATAGAATCTTATCTGCTAAAGCTATATTTATTCTCCGATCTCCTAGCCCATTTCCAAAATAACTAAAAGACAATCCATGCATTGCAAACTCTGTTTAGTTATTAAAGGAGATGGCTTGGAACCTAAAATAATCAATCTTCTTGGATCTAAACAGCCACTTTGGAATAATGCCAATATTTGCTATAACAGGTCTCCTTTAGTTGACCCAGGTTGGTCCAAACTTACGCAAATCACATAGCTGATATTATTGATCCGAATGTAAAATGTTGCTATCATTTGAGGTCCTTAGGACAAAATTCAGGCGACAAAGATTTCACTTTGCCACTATCTACAAATTCAAATGCACAAACAATGGCCCCTAAGTTTCAATGCCTTGAGGGAAACAGATACAGAATGGAAAAAGATAATGAAAGTAGCAAGTTTAAAAGAGAGACTGGCATGATTTATTGGCCAATCAGAGAAAGTAAATTGGATCTGACATTGCTAGCAAAATCTAAATGGGAGGCAGAGCTAGGAATAGTTATTACTGAGGAAGACTGGTCTTCTTTATGGGCTAATGCGATTAAGTCTAGTAAAGAAATCCAATGAAAATTAATACAGTTTAAAATACAACACTATTTCTATTATTCACCTAAAAGGCTAGAAGAGATGGGATGTCTAGAAGAAGGCCCTGTTGGAGGTCTCAGGATCACCATGCAGGGTTATTGCATATTTTATGGTCTTGTTCATATACTGTATCTCTGTCTTCTGGCAATAAGTAATCCTACAGTGTTCAAAGATTTTGGGTCTGACTCGGCACTATCCCTCCTTTATTATACTTGGAATCTACAAAGAAGACCCATCCTAAACTCCATCACTAACCTCCAACTTAATTGGCTACACGCCTTTCTGGATGCTAAGTGTTTACTTTTAGAAAAGGGATTCTGACTAAGTGCCATCAATACTAGAGTGATACTCTTTCATGGCCTCAGTAGCAAACAGCAAAATAATTACAGTAGTTATATACTGGTAGATACTATGAGATAGACCCATTTGAACAAATTTGGAGACCTTTCTACAACAGATTGCTTGAGTTGCTGCAATATGATTCTATTTCCTTAGCTTAAGTTAGTTAATTTCTCTTTTAAATGTTATTCAAACAATCCTTAGTATACATACGAAATCTCTGTCAAACATGCAGTATGCCTTTAAAAGTTCCTTGAATTTTCATCCAAGTTAAAATGATTTAATTCTTATACATCTATCACTTTTCAGAAGGGTTTATTTTTTCAAATGTATGCCCAGTTGTTTTGCATATATGTGGTATGTATTGAATATGCTGTACTGTCAAACCTTAATAATAATAAATAAAATGTTTTATGGGAAAAAAAGCAAGGAAGTGAATTGGCTGAAAAGTTATCCAGTGAGAAAGGGCCCCCTTCTGGAGTGGAAGAACATTGGCCAACTTCTAGACTAAGTGACAGTACTGAGGGAGAAGGAGAGGTTGATTAGATCCTGACTGTACCCTCCACTTCGATGTCCGTCAGCCAAGCTGCTTTCAGCCACCATTTCCCTAACTCTAGAATACCTCCTCATGCCATCCATAATGCCCTCTAATCTCATGTCCTCTCCTGATTCCTCCATGGCCCCATTACCCCTTCCTGTAACTCTTAATTTACCTGTCTGATCTTCTGGTACCATCCACCTCTGTCCGAAATCTCTGCTCCTCTAGTGGTGGCCTCCTTAAAGTTCCAAGAGCAAGATTAAAATCTGCAGGGGACCGATCTTTCAGAGTTGCTGCTTCCGCATTCTGGAACTCGTTGGACGCCTGAAGTGAGAGAGGCTCCCACTATAAAGGCCTTCAAGAGTCGTCTAAAGACCTTCTTATTTGTGCAAGTTTTGGGGATTAAAATTTTTATGTGTATTATATTTTAATGTATAATGTATATGGTATGACATACTGTACAGTTTCTTCGCGGCGCCCAGAGCCTGTGGGATTGAGCGTCTTTTAAATAAATTTGACTTTGACTTTGACTTTAATTTTGATCTCCCTCCTCTTCTCCAGTGCTGTCCCTGAACCTTTGCATTCAAGCTCTCTGTTATTTCAATGTATTTCGCCAAGTAGCTAAGGACTTTGCAACTCTGTAATGCACACAATTGTATTTTTTTTTGCTATATTAAAACTTATCTTGTATCTGGTGTTGCTCATCGTCCATGCCTTTGTTATTGTATTCACCTCCCCTCCCCCAGGATGCATCTGGAAATGAGCAGATTGCTCAGTATGCCTTTCCTAGTGAAACTTTTAAATAAATAAATAAATTAGGTGAATCAGAGGATATGCTATGGCAGCAGCAGAGATATGGAGTCGTTCAGGATCCAGTCCATCAAAGCTGGATTTGTGCAGGTTGATGGAGTACAGGGCAGTCAGGATTTCTGATTAGTAACAGGGGAAAGAGGAAACCAGGTGAAGGGAGAAGAGAAGGAATATGAGGAGGAGTGGAGGAGGCTGGAGGGTGAATGGAAGGAGAGCACAGGTGGTGATGAACTCATTAAGGTGAGCAGCAACGGATGTTGGGTCAGACACTGGTGAACCTTTACCTGCAGGACCGGGGTGGGGCTACTGGGTGAGAGGGTCAAAAGGGGAGAATTACCTCCTAAACTTTAAAGGGCATTAAGGTTGTTCTGAAGGTTGACTTTGAAATACTGTGATTTCACATCCCAGACAGCCTTTTATTGGAGTTCCTTATAGTTCTATATGGGAGGAGATCCAGAAGAAAGTAAGATAATTTGAAATGTGACCAGGTGAGATCATGAGATTTGCACTGATCAATGATTTTGGGGTAATCCAGGGATGATGGTGAGTATGACCCTGGATTTTCTGAGTAGGGTGTGCTTGTTCTAGACAGAGGAGAATTTGGAGTGAAACACGGAGAGGGCAATGTCGATATCAGTGGCAGAGGGTATGGCTGTCCAATCTGCAGCAGCAAGGTCACCAAGGAAGCAGAGGTACTGAGTGACCAGATGGACCCCATCCAGATGTATTTATGGAAGGAGGGTGGATGCTGTATCATCCTGATGCAGAACTTCAGGCAGTGGTCCCTGAAAGCGCCTGGCAGGATTCCTGCTGCAACAATGTTGTGGGGGTAGGGGAAAGAAACCAGACCAAGGGAGAATGGTTATGAGAGTGGTGGTTGAGCAGGGTGAGTTAAGTGATAATCTATGTGACATTTAGGGACTCAGCCTTATGGATAGTCAGCCTGGAGGCCAGGGAGAGCCACCTGATACTGAAATCTAGCAATATGAGTTCACAGGTAGAGGAATAAGAAGTGATGGTAGAGAGAAATCAACCAGGGAGGAGGAGAATATTTTGGTGAGACATCAAAACCCCAATAAAGATGGTCACAGAGAAGTGGAATGATAGTCTGACCAGGAGGAATTTGAGGAAGGAAGATATGACTTCTGTCAAAGTCATGGTGCAAGAGAGGCTCTGACAAGTATAGATGGCAACGTCACCTCCCACATTTTCTCCTGTCTTGCCTGCAAAGATGATAGTCAGGAAGGGACAGACTAAAGTCAGGGATCAGGGAAGAGAGACAGGACTCAGCTACAGAGATGGAGAACATTCTCAGGGGAATGTTGTGAAATCCAGATTGACAGGTCAAGTTCTGGACGAAGGCTCTGAGCACTTGGATGAAATATGCTCAGGCCTTTAGCAGTTGGGGAGGTGGACAAGGAGTGAGGGGTATCCCGAATCAGACTCCATGTCACCAGACTTCAGTAACAAACAATGGGGAGAAGAAATACAGAACTAATGTGAAATATGAATGGAATTGGGTCCAAATATTATGTTTTTCAAAGTTTTCTGTAGGCATCAGCAGTTTTTTAAAAGAATGAAATCTACCATGCAAGTGATCCCATTGGCATAGAGGCAAGGTTGCTGCTCATGATGCCAGCAATCTGGGTTCTGTAATGAGCCTGAGTCATGAGAGACCTGCCCTGGGAGAAGGATCAAGTGTCTCAGGGATGCTCTACTCCTGGGAAGGATGATTCACATACTCTGCTGCTTTACTGCACCTAGCTGACCACGAGTGGTGTTGCAGAAGGAGATGGAAGTGGGGGTGGATGCCAAGTGACTGTAATGTGCAGGCATGCATCAGCATGTGTCACTGAGCCCTTGCCATCAGCCCCATTGGGAAAATGGAGAAAAAGATAAAAACAAGCATTTGTCAATGCTGAATGTTGTCTCGCTGGCTTTTGCATTGGTAGTGGGAGTTAAAGATGAATAATAGGAGTGGCAGTAAAGTATTGAACTGGCGCCATCTCCACACCCACCCCTGCAGAGACGACAGGCGCTAGTGTTTTGGGTCATCAGCTGTAACGCCATGCCATTTTACCTCTGTTCGCTCCTGTAGACACTGACAAGTGTCAAGGTGTGCTTTGGGGTCCTGAGCTTGAACCTACCCCACTCCATAAGAAAATATGCTGAGGTGGTGCAGGTTTAGGAGAATGGGGTGAACTTGTGGTTGAACACTCAAGGCACACCTCGTGCCTGTCAGTGGTTGCAGGGTGGGGTGGGGGTGGAATGGCATGAGCATTAGAGCTGATGATCCTAAGTCACACCCCAGACACCTGTCGGTCTCTACAGGGTGGGTGCAACAGTTGAAACCCTAACGCCAGAGGGCGTGTGTTGATATTTTCATTCCAAATTATCAACATGGGTTGTTTGTGACCACATCTCATGAAGAGAGGCAGTATCAGTTTGTTAGCCGAAAGGTAATTTTGCACAGAGACTTTGCCATTTGGCATCTCAGGTACGTAAACATATTTTGGGCAGGATGTAAAATTACAACTGTATTGTTCATGAAGAGGTGTAAAAATGGCAATGTTGAAAATCTGGAGTGAAAATATGAAAAATTGGTGAAATCATGAGCATGCAGAGAAACTGCACAACGCACATCCATTACCTAATTATTTTTGGGGTTTTAAACCACATTTTCAACATAGGCATTTTGGGACCTCCCTCATGAACAGTGCACTGTTATTTTTTAATCTGTCCCAAAGTGTGATCTCCCACAGCTACCACGCCATTGTTCGCCACAGGTGCGAAAACACATTTTGGTCAAGTTGTGAGAAATGACAGGCTTTGACAGCTGTACTGTTCATAAGGAGGTGTGAAACAATGCCAGTGTTGAAAATCTGGCATGAAAATATTGCAAATTTTCAAAGTTACAAGGGTACATGGAACCGCGAACACATGTTTGTAACACAGTCGCTTGATGGAGTTTTCATCACCAAATTTTCAACATAGACATTTTAAGACCTCTGCTCATGAACAGTGTCACTGTCATTTTGTCAAACTGTCCCTGAAACTGATTTCGCACAGCCACCGTAAGGTTCTGTGCCGGACGTGTGGAAACACATTTCAGCCAGGATATGTAAAATGACAGCTGTACTGTTCATAAGTAGGTGTGGAAAATGGCAAAGTTGAAAATCTGGAGTGAAAATATTACAAATTCAATGAGTTATGAGAGTGTTGAAACTGTGCAATGCACGCTCATAAAAAGCCATTTTAGGATTTTGTCATTAAATTTGCAACATAGGCTTTTGAGACCCCCATGAACAGTGGCACTATCCTTTCGATATCGGTCCTGAAAGGTGATTCCGCACAGTGACCGCAAAATCACCTTCAGGACTGAATAATGCCATGACAGTGACTGAATTCATGAGCAAGGGTCCCAATAACCCCATGTTGAAAATTTGGTGCCAAAATTCCCTATAATGGTTGAGATATGCACCAAAGTTGAAAAACCCTATTTATACCATTATACAGCTTACCGCATTTCTTCAGTTTGTGGTCGGCTTTGAAGAGTGCAGATGTGTTCCCGGTTCACTGAAGATTGTTGTGCTGGACTCCAGAGGTAAGTATGAGGTGAAGGGTGTGGGAAGGTAGGGTACACAGGGATGGGTGTGGGTTGAGGAGGGATCAGACAGACTGCAAGGGACTGTTTTCCTATTTACAGGTTTAAAAACAAAAAAAATTGCAGGATTTTTTTTTACAGCGGCATTGGCACACTGGGGTGGGCACCTGGAGTGTTTAAGGAGTGCTGTAACTGATGGCAGTTGGTCATCCCGTCGGCTTTATCACGGAGAGGACAAGAGCCAAGGGAATGGGCACCCCTCTGCACACAACAAATGGGGGAATTATGCCGACAGGAAGTGGGCTCCCCATCGGCAAATGAAGTGGGTCGGGGCATGCCAACAGCGGGATTGGGCACCCCTGAAGCTGGTGCTCTTGTGGCGGCAGTCAGTGCCGCCATGTTTATTGAACTAGTTCACCAGGAGGCACGCCATTGAATGATGAGCTTGGCTCTCATTGCAGTGGACCTTTTCTTTGATCTGGTGGCCAGTTTACGTATTGCTGGTGTCAGCACCTGCAGCTACCTTACTGGGGAATAAGAGACGACTCTACTGATGTGTGCCCTGCATTTGCCCACAGTGACTGCACCTCCAAATCTGCTACTACTGCAATATGTTAGCTGGCAAGTGCGAGCCCAACATAAAAATGCAGGCTTGCTGGCCCGTGAAATATAGGCTAGGACACTGAGCACCTTACCTCCAGCCATGCCAACAACCTGTGTTCAGAAAACCAGTACTGGCTGCTGAAGGTCAGTGGGTGGTAGAGGATCGAGCATCCCAGGGACTACTCTCCTCCAGGGAAGGGTGGCCAGCCATCTTGGCCTTTGACTACCACTGGGTGGAGGCCCAGTTATAGGGCAGTCTCTGAGAGGCTCAAAGGAGGGGCCAAAGATCTGCAGAGAATGCATGCCTCCATGTGTACATTCTGGCATGATGCCATGGCTGGGGTCAGGAGAAAACTGAAAGGGATATGAAGGCAGGATGAAGCCCTGCACATTTCCCTGAACCTGCACCACCACCCAGATGCCCAAAAGCCATCTGGGTATGTACTTGGGAGAAGATGGCCCTTTCCCTCTGGCCCCACCACAGGGGCAATCCCAAGGTAAGTCAGGCTGAGGTGGATGCCAGCCACGGGAGGGGGAAATGAGTTGAATTAGCTCACCCAAGGGGTAAAGAGCAGTATGGAAAATAAAATGCAGGCTCACAGGGTAAAGCAGGGTACTATGAGGCCTTGATATGCCAACTGGAATAGATACATAGATACATAGACAGTGTCGGCAGATAAGGGCCTACGGTCCACCCAGTCTGCCCATTTGAGCTTGTAAGTTTACTTTATGTTTTCCTAGAAGTCTGTTGCCCCTTAGCTTGACCTCCAGAATTCCTTTATGTCTATCCCATGCATTCCTAAATCCTGTGATTGTTTCAGCCCCCACCACTTCCTCTGGAAGGGTGTTCCACTTGTCCACTACCCGCTCTGTGAAGAAATTCTTCCTCATGTTTCCTCTGAATTGTCCTCCTCCAACTTCATCCCATGCCCTCTAGTTCTGGAACATCTTTTTGCTTAAAATAGTGTATTCCTGCACCCTGTTCCTCCCTGTAAGATACTTGTATGTCTCAATCATATCCTTCTCTCATCCTCCTCCTCTCCTCCAGGGAGTACATGTTCAAATTCCTTTAAACTGTCCTCATAGGACTTGTGATGTAATCCATGTACCATCTTTGTTGCCCTTCTCTGAACCTTCTCTACCCTGTCTATGTCCTTACGTAAGTAAGGTCTCCAGAACTGTACTGTACTCCAGGTGGGGCCTCACTAGTGTCTTGTACAGTGGAATTATGACCTCCCTTTTCCTGCTGGAGATGACCCTGCCTATGCATCCCAGCATCCTATTTACTTTACCTGCTGCCTTGTCACACTGTTTCCCTACCTTGAGGTCATCAGAGATGATAACCCCGAGATCCATTTCCTGCTTGGTGCATGCTATATCCTCACCCCAACTGATATATTGTGCCAGGGTTTTTGCCCCCATATGCATTATCTTGCACTTCTTTGCATTGAATTTCAACTGCCAAACCCTGGCCATTCTTCAAGTTTCTGCAGATCCCTCTCATTCTGTCTACACCCTCTGGTGTGTCTACTCTGTTACAGAGCTTTATGTCATCAGCAAACAGGAAATTCTGCCTTCTAGGTCCTGCACAATGTCACTGATGAAGATGTTGAATAGGACCGTCCCAGCACTGATTCCTGTGGTACCCCACTGGTCACTCTTCCATCTCTGGAGTGACAGCCATTAACCACCACCCTCTGTGTCCTGCGGCGAGCCAGTTACCTACCCTCTGCACTACTTTCCTTCCCACACCCATATTCTCCAGTCTGTGTAATAGTCTTCTATGTGGCACAGTGTCAAAGGTCTTGCTGAAGTCTAGATAGGCCACGTCCACTGCCCTCCCCTGATCCACCTCCCTAGTCACCCAGTCAAAAATTTAATGAGGTTGGTCTGACGTGACCGCCCCTGGTGAAACCATGCTGCCTTGGGTCCTGTAGTCCATTGACAACCGGATGTTCCACCAATCTCTCCTTCAGTAGTGCTTCCATGATTTTTCCCACTACATGAGGTGAGGCTGACTGGTCTGTAGTTCTCGCTTCCTCTTTGTTCCCACTTTTTGTATAAGGGGACTACATCTGCTGTCCTCCAGTCTTTGGCTCCTCCCCTGTTTCCAGTGATCAGCTAAACAGGATTGCCAGAGGTTCAGCTACCACCTCTCTTAGTTCTTTAAGGACCCTGGAGTGCACCCCATCTGTCCTTTGCTTTCCCAGAACCATGTCACTTTGGTGGGTAGCTAAGTGGCTGGCTCCCAAGATCCCACCCCAGAGGGGAAGTTTAGGTTAGGAGGAGGAGGAGATCAGTGGCAGAGAAGGAAAGGATGGGGCTGAGAGGCCACATGTGTAGATGGGGCCACTGCAGAGCAAGGGGCAGAAGCAATAAATAAAATAAAAATATCTACAATATGTGTTCTACTGGTGCTAAGTAATCACACATGCCACATAGTGCCAGCCCTAGCAACTGAGACTCAGTCAGACCTCAGATGTTTTGTATTCAGATTTAATTTGTAAATGTAAATCTGAGTATTATTTCTGAAAAGGAACATCAAAATAATGTGCAGGCAGACAGTGTAGTACAGTGGTTTAAGCAGAGAAATGGGAAAAGAGCCCATGTTCAAACTCCACCATGGCTAGTTACTCATTCTATGACCTTGAGCCAGTTCCTTGACCTCCTGTACTTCAGTCCACCTAGCAGAACCCATACTAAAATATGATGTAATTAATTGATCAGGATGATAATGCCAGTCTTTGACTATCGGATATTGTTTGTGGCACTGCTCCTCCACCTCACTCTCCCAACTTGACTCCCTCTATTATGCCTTCTGTAGCTTCACTGCTAACAATCCTTACCAGGACTCACCACTGTTCCCTTCTCTCCTACCTGGATCTCTCTTCTCTTGCACAGATGTCTCACCCACTCTGTATCCTTCATCTCTAAATTCTGGCTCAACCTGCTCCCCTCCTACATCTCTTCTCTCCTCTCACCTGCCCTACCTCTACCTATTCCCTACGTTCCAGGGACTCATGCACCTTCTCACTCCCTATCCCATCTTCAAACTTTGGCAAATATGCCTTTAACTCGCCTCCCCTCTCTGTGGAACTCTCAACCTCCCTCTCTTACCAAACTCTCCTCTCACTTCATTGTCAAATCTCAGCTACCTTTCTACCCCTCCCCTTCTGTCCCTATAATCCCATTTAGCAGGCACTGTAGGTCCCTAATTTGCACTTACTCTACACTCTGTTAATTCTCCATTCACCCATACCCTACCAAAATCCTGTACATCCAAGTAGCCTATTGTGTTGCATCAGTTCACTTATAATATCCTCCTGTAAGGCACCCTGAAACTGTGTCCTACTGTACTAATTGTAACTGCATAATACTGTACTAATTAATTGTATGCCTACATACTGTTGCCTTGTATACTGCATTTGCTCGACTTTGTATTCATGTAATGTAATATAATCTGTGTATCATTGTAATTGTGTATTCTTCCTCTGTTCCCCCTCCCTGGGTCGCACCTGGAAATGAGCCTTGGCTCAGTGTGCCTTTCCTGGTCACCAAATGTTTAACTAAAATAAAAATAAAAAATGACTGTTACATGGGGTTCTAGCTAGCGGTAGATTGCTGTTATATAAAGGTATGATATTATAAATCCTGTTATACACAGTTATGGTATTATACTGTACTCATATAGCTGTAGTACTGAAATGTTTTGTAAACTGGTTGTGTTTGTTTCCTCCAGGACACCTTTGAAAAGAACTAGTTCCTAGTGGGATCAGCCAGTTATCAAAACCTAATAAACAATGGTATTTTTAAATATTTAATGTTTAAAGTGCCTGCTGACATTTTCTTTCACTTGCCCCTCCCACACATTCAGCATCCATTCCAATGGTTGGTTTTAGACACAATGGTATCCCAAGCAGAAATACTTACAGTGCCCTGTATTCACCACCTAAGCCCCTTCCTCCTCCTCCTCCCTCCTCTCACCAAAATGTTGTAAGAGTAACATACTAACATACTATTTGCCAGAAAATTAGGCCTTACGGTCTATCTAGTCTGCTCGAATCTCAGATCCCTAGTTGGGTGCGAGGCCCTCCCTCCCTTGTGTTCCAGAAACTGCTATCATCCATCCCCACCCCCTGGGACAGGCCATCATCTGATACATCCACTTTCTGTGTCTGTCCCACTCTCTTGAAGCCCTCCTCTGTGGATCTCTGAACCAGCTCACCAGGCAGTGCATTCCAAGGGTCCACCACCCTCTCAGTGAAAAATCTCCTCCTTTTCCCCTCACCCTTCCACCTTCCAACTTTAAACCATGCCCTCTGGTGATACCTCCCTGCTTTAGTCTAAAGATCCTCTCCATGTTTACCCTATTTATTCCCTTGAAGTACTTGAATACCTCAATCATGTCCCCCATCTCCTCTCCTCTCCTCCAATGAAAACAGGCAGAGCTCCTCAACTCTGTCCTCATCGTCAAATCCCTAGCCCTCATATCATCTTAGTTGCCCTCCTCTGTACCCTCTCCAGGAGCTGTATGTCCTTCCTCAAGTGTGGTCTCCAGTACTGTACACAGTACTCAGGTGTGGTCTAACCAGTCCATTGTACAACGCAGAATCACTTCCTTGCTCCTAGAGGTGATCCCCCTTACGATGCATCCCAACATCCTGTTTGCCTTGCTAGTTGCTCTCCTGCAGTGCTCAGAGTTATTCATACATGCATCCACCATGACCCCTAGGTCTTTTTCCCCTATTGAGGCCTCCAGCGCCTCCCTCCAGGGTGTACCTGTGTTTAGGGTTTCCCACCCAAGATGCAACACCTTGCACTTGGTGATATTGAAATTTAATTGCCATGTGTGAGCCCAGCTTTCCAGGGTGTCCAGGTCCCCTTGCAGGGCCAATCTCCCTCTTCTCCCTCAACTACTGCTCCCATCTTGGAGTCATCAGCCAAGAGACTCATTTCACACTCTATACCCTCCGTGATGTCCGATATGTATGCATTAAACAGGATTGGACCCAGGACCGAGCCCTGCGGTGCCCCACCACCAACCTCTCTAGGGTTCGAGAGCTCCCCACAGACCACTACTCTCTGGGTGCATCCAGCTAGCCAGTTTTTAATCCATCTGACCATCAAAGGGCCTACTCCCTAACCCCATCAGTTTCTCCACCAGACCATTGTGGGGACAGAGTCAAACGCCTTGCTGAAGTCCAAGAATAATACATCCACATGCTTTCCCTGTCCAGTTCTAATGTTACCCATTCGTAGAACTCCACAAGATTGGTTTGACATGATCTACCTGGCACAAACCCATGTTGCCGACTATCCAGACCTCCCACTCCTCCAAGTACACCCCAATCATTCCTTTAGTATACTCTCCATTAATTTTCCCACCACCAAGGTCAAACTGATGGGTCTATAGTTACCTGGTACTTCCTTGACCCCCTTTGTGGATTGGCACCACATGTGCCTCTAGCCCAATCCCTGGTACCCTCCCTGTCCAAGTGACCTGTTGAAGAGCTCCACCAGGGTTGCAGCCAGTATGTCCGCCAATTCCCATAGTACTTCGGATGAATGCCATCCGCCCAGGAGATTTGTCTTCTTTAGGGCCTTGAGGACTAACCACACCCTTTTGGTGGAGATAGCATCATCTGTCCCCTCCACCTTACTGGCCTTTTTATCCTTATCCAGATGTGACACCCTGGGGTCTCTCCCTCCCTCTTGCTCCATTTCTGTTGCTCCCTGATCCACTCACTGCCGCTTCTATCCCCATCGTGCCTTGCTTTGTAGATATCCCATCCCCTCCCTAGTGAACAAAGAGGCCAAGTACTGAGTTAAATACCTCTGCCTGGTCCTCGCCTCTTCCACCCACTCTCCTTCTGATCTCAATCTGCTGAGATGGCCCTTAGTTTTTCTCCACTTCCCAATGTACCGGAAGAACCCTTTTGCCCTCCATGTATCCCCTGTGCCAGCCACTGCTCTTTACTGGACTTTGCTCCCTCACCATCTGGGTGACTTTTCTAGATGCAAGATGGTACATTTCTTATCCCTATACCCTCTTGTTGTTTTATATTATTTGTAGGCCACCTTCTTTCTCTGACTGCTACCTGTACCTCACTGGACCACCAACTTGGTTTATGTGCTCTTGCTCCCTTACGTTTCAACTTAGCGCAGATCCCTACTTGCACTCATCACAAGGGTGACAATAACAGCTTGTATTACATTAGCACTCTTTATGCATTTCAAATGGAGTTCGCTTTTTCTACTTCAAAGCACCCCTGCTATGTTAGTGCGCGAAGCAGTCACTTGAGTATCAAGACATGACCAGGGTTTTGGCTTACCATATGTTAAAGAGGAACAGTCAGCACAAAGAACCCCAGACTCAAGTGTTGTGCACTTTGTGGGTAAAACATTTTAGTTTACTTGTGTGTTCTGAGTATAGTAGATTATATCAGACTGATTTTGCTTAGGTGTAGGCTGACATCTTGTTTTACTACAAATTCCAGAACCCTCTGCAGCTGACATCAGGGCAGTAGGCAGCAGTGAGAGATTCAATAGCCTGAACTGCATGTTAGAGCTTTTATAATCTCTGACCAGATGTTTTCTGGGACTTCTTTTTCCTTGGGCTAAGTACAGTCCTCTGTGACTGTACATAGCCCATGGAGGACAGTGGGGGCAGCAAACGAAAGATCAGAGCATATGAACTCTAGCATACTGTATAGTACTGCTGCCTACTGCTCTGAAGTCATCTGCAGTGTATTCTGGGATTTATTGGAACAGAAGATGTCAGCCTGCATCGAAGCACAATTAGTCTGATACAATCTGCTATACTACAGTGAACAGTAAGTAAACCAAAATGTTTTTGCACATGAAGGCCCGGATATTCAGAAGGGTTGCACATGACGCAATATTGCTGCGCCATGTGCAACCCACTGATGTGCCCCAGCATGATATTCAAACAGGGATTGTGCCTGGCACAAATCCCGATGCACCAGAGTGCATCAGTAATGTATTGACGGCGGAGTGGGGCGTGCTACGATGCTTACCCGCACATCCCGGTATTCAGCCCGGATGTGCTGGAGCCCATGCATGCACAAACCCTACTTGCACTGCACATAGGTGAACCAAAAAAAAGGAACAACGGCTGTCCACCCACAGGTGAGCTGCCGCATTGCGGGGCGCAACATGGCAGCTGCCACCTGTGGGTGGCCACCAACTCCGGCTGCACCTTCATGGTGGTGCCCCGATGCCGATCATGGGCATACGTGAGAAGAATAGACACGTCCCATATCCCTGGTGGTTTCCAGTGGACCGCTCCAGCCTGATCGCGGGCTTAAGTATAAAATGAAACACGTCCTATATCTCTGGTGGTCCAGTGGACCGCTTGCAAGCCCATCGTGGTCTTAAGTATGAAATAATGGCACCCAAAACAACCCTGGTGGACTGCGGTACCCCTCCCCACCCACTCACCGAGCCCCACTGCCCTGTTCCTCCCCGATCAGTGGTGGTGGCAGCTCACCACCCGCAGACGCCGCCCGCCGCCCACTGACTGACACCGCGGTGGGCAGTACGCCCATTGGTCCACAGCGTGAGCCAATGGGCGTGCATCCCTACTGTACTACACAGTCAGATATGTGAATGGATATATCTGGACGTGTAGTATAGTATGGGCTGCACTCCCATTGGCTCATGCTGTGGACCAATGGGCATACAGCCCTACCGTATGGTGTCAGTTGGCAGGTGGTGGGTGGCGGCGAAGGGAGGGAGACGGATGGTGGGGCTTGGTGGGTGGGTGGGAGGGGTACCGCTAGTCCACCAAGGTTGTTTTGGGTGGTATTATTTCCTACATATGCCCGCCGAGTGGGCTGCAAGCAGTCCACTGGACCACCAAAGATATAGGACGTGTTTTATTTTATATTTAAGCCCGCAATTGGGGTGCAAGCAGTCCACTGGACCACCAGGGATATAGGATGAATGTATTTTCAATGTATGCCCACGATTGGGCAGTGGGCACTTTGTTGGCTGATGCAGGGGCGTGGTCCCCAGCGGCTGCAGCCTGGCAGGGCGCCAGGTGCAAGTCACTGGGGATCAAGCGCGCCTGCATGCTAATGGGGCCATAATGACATGCAAATGGCCCCATTTGTGCCTTGCATGCATTATGGCCCCATTTGCAC
This sequence comes from Neoceratodus forsteri, assembly GCA_016271365.2. Classification (NCBI taxonomy): domain Eukaryota; kingdom Metazoa; phylum Chordata; order Ceratodontiformes; family Ceratodontidae; genus Neoceratodus; species Neoceratodus forsteri. The sequence continues at coordinate 271,148,726 of CM057452.1, read as the reverse complement.
GGCACTTTTGAATATCGTGGTTTTGTGCCTAATGCAATGGAACTTGCGCTTAGCGCATCCCCTGCTCCACTCTGGCCATTTGCACTGGTGCAGTGCAACTATGCTATGTGCACTGCGGGATAATAGGTGTATATTCAATGTTGCTGTGCCATGGCGCAGCTCCATTGAATATCACTCTGTCAACACCCTGCGCTGCCAAGTTATGCTGCACCCAGGCTTGCACCACAGCCTGGCGCAGTCTGGAATATCCGGGCCAAAGTGCACATTGGGAGCAGCCCACACTTAGGTACCCTTTTCTGTATAAAAGCAACTTTTAGTGTAATAAGGTGTCTGTCCCTGTTGTCTTGATTAGAGCAAATGCGGTAGCACTGGATGGCCTGGCTGCGATAATGGATGTTTTGGTATGAGAGGGATGGTAGCTCGAGCTGTGCAGGTAACTGCATCTGTCTGTAGGTTTTCTGTACACAGATGTTTGCAGTGTTCCATTTTTTGTGTGACTCTGGTATCCAGGAAATGCACACACTTAGTGTAATTTATTTGGAATTTAATGGAAGGATGGAAGTTATTGAAGCTGTCAAAAATTGTTTTAAGTTTTCCTCCTGCTGTCCATATGATAAATATATCATCACTATATTACTAGTATTTTAACGGCTTATGATGTTGTGTGCTGTGGAATTTTTCTTCTAGATCTGTCATGAACAGATTGGCACACTGTGGTGCCATCCTGGTGCCCATAGCCATTCCCATAGTTTGAAGGTAAATGTCGGTGTTGAAGCTGATATAATTGTGTGTAAGGATGCATTCCATAAGTTTGGCTATCACAACTGGTGGATATTTGTCTCTGTGGTGGCTTTTCAGGTATTCATAGCATGCCATTATGCCATCTCTTCATTCTTCATTCATTCATTCTCATCATCATTCTTTTTAAACCCTCACATCAGCACCCTCTGGCTCTTTTAACAGGTACCTTCTCAAGAAAATGGTATGTATTTTCTTTCTGTCTTGACTTTTAGAAATGTTAATTAATGGTCCAGAGTCAGAATAAATTAGGCAGCCCTTTGATCTTACAAGTTGATCTCCCAACAGACACACTCCAGTGAAAATTAGTCTTCCTGTTGTAAGAGGTGCAAGTTGACTGCAGTGCTTTGATCTGTAAACTGCTAGTCTAGGTTTTGGATCCACATCCAACCTTTGTATCTTTCCTACTGCTCAGCTGTTTTCACTTTGACCTGAGGAAGAGAGTTTTATCTCTCGAAAGCTAGTCTTAAAATAATTTTGTATCACCTGCAACATGTTTGTTGTTTTTTTTCTACATTGTTGACTAGAGTACCACGGCTACCACATTTTCTTTTTAGGGTAAGATTAACAAAGGTAATCCAACCCCTGGAATACATTAATGCTATTATTAAGGAGAACAGGAAATCATTTCCAGTTGGTAGCTGTTTATAAAGGTCTTATTCTCAGAAATGATGGCCATTTCCTTAGAGTTATCTGTGTTAACTGTACCTGAATAAAAAGTGATACCACTCTATTTTGCATAGTTTGTTTTATGGGCAGCATTTTATTGCAGTTTTCTTCATGGAACCAATACTTTCGGTGTTAACTATGTCACAATTTGTGCACTAAACTCTAAGCAAGGTTCTGATAGAACAACATCTCATAATTAGCATTTGGTACACAAACCGTGACAGGGTTAAAACTCCGATCACTGGTTCTGTAATGAGAACTGTAACAGAAAGCTGCCCATAAAAACAAAACAATGCAAAATACAGTTTTTTATACTACTTTTATTCAGGTACAGTTAAATATGGATAATTTAGGGAATGCATATAATTTCTGAGAAGAAGAACTTGGAACAGCTGCCAATTAGTACCAATTTCTTGTCCCTTACAGTGGTTTAATTTTTTGAGTGTTATAAAGGTAAAAATTCTAATTGCTCTATTATACATAAGGGTCTCCAGCTGTCAATATAACCTTAATAGAATGCTGTCAGCCAAGCAGACAGCTCTTTTTCCAATTTTTTTCCTGAACCACCTGTCATTGCCTACAAGCAACCCTCAGCCCAATTGACAGCAGTCAGGAGTGGCTTTACCATCTAAAGAACATCAGCAGGATTAAATCTCCTACCTCTCCTGAGAACTGGCAGCATTGGTACACATGTTTGGGACTTCTAGACTGGACTGCTGGAATGCTCTGTACCACAGGATTAGTGGAGATATGCTGCAGTGCTTGCAGCTAATGCAGAATGCAGCTTGCTAGGCTGTTGACTGGCCTTTCTAGGATGTGTCATGTTTCCTGGTACTGGCTGCCAGTAAAGTGGCTTCTCTCCTTCAAAGCTGGTTTGCTAACTTATAAGGCCCTACATGGTTGGGTCTGGGCTATCTAGCAGATATCCTGCTCCTTATGTGTCCTCACTCTCTCTCTCTCTCTCTCTCTGTTCCACTGAGGTGGCCTCCTGGGGATACCTGGCCTTTTGAGGTGGCTGGCAGGGTCCTTTGGAATTCGCCCCCAGGGCCCTTAGGAGGCCCCTTGGGAAGGCATTTTAGATGGACCTTAAGACTTATTTATTTAGTCATGCTTTTGTGAAGAATCATCTCTTACATCCAGCTGCCATCCCTGATAAATTGTATCTGCTTAACAGTTTTATGCTGATGGATTTATTGATGTGAGCTTTTTATGTTGTTGATGTTTATATATTATATATTGTTACTCCTGCACTTTTGTAAGGTGCCATGGACCTCTGGGGAAGAGTGCCAGATACAAATAAAACTACTACTACTTACCTTTATAACGTAATAATTTGTAGTAAACTCCCTACAAATCAAAATAACTGGAATGAGGAACACCACCACACCTTGGGTGTTGGCAGCCATACCAGTGTACTTTGCCGTATACAGTAAAATCTGGAAAATCCAAGGGCAACATGAGCATCAGGCCAGGACAACAAACGTGGAGCCTGATATACTTAAAGAATTGTTTCTCATCTCCTTGGATGCTTTAGTGTGAGTCTGTGAATGATCTTTGGAAGATGTGTGAGTGCTCAATCTAGAGGCCATGACTGAATGAGTGACCTGATCGAGTATGTGTGCATGAGTGCTGGTGTGAATGGACTTCTGTAAGGCTGACTTCCATGACGTGGTACAGAGGCTTATCACAATGCATCTAAAACATTATAACTAAAATACAGCCAGCTTCTGTTGGATTGATGTGACTCTGTTAGGATCACTGGCTTATTACATGGTTGACTGAAATGGAGGTGGAGCAATGTTTGTGTACTGGAGCAGCACATACACTAGATACATAGACAGTGTCGGAGTAAGGCCTCGGCCCACATCTTTTGGTTCGTGTTTATGGGGGCAACAGTTCCATTAGCTCTCGAGTACACGTTTAAAATTCCTAGCTACAGCTATGAACCATGCAACAATAAAGATGCAAGACCTGTACCCACAAATGCACCCATATGCACCCAGATCCCCTTTGAAACAAGACAGAACAGCACAGTAAAAATAATTGGATCCTACACGTCAATCAAGCAATGTGGTTTACCTAATTCAGTACAAAAAGTGCACAAATTCAAGCTATACAGGGAAACAAGGCAACCACTACAAACCAGGATGAACATCACTGACATACAATATCAAACCATGTTATCAGCACACCAGTAGGACAGCATTTATTCCAACCTGACCACTCCTACTGACCTGTCTATCCTAATACTAACAGGTAACTTTAAAAACACACAGGAGAGGACATGGGAAATAAAATATATCAAACAATTTTACTTGAACTGTAATGGCTCAGCTGGGTAACTGTATTTATTATGACACATTACGGAAAACTCTAACACCCATAATATTAAATGTTACTTTATATGTTTTTTTGTTTGTTTGTATTTTCTGTGACTACCCTGTACTTTGTGTGTCTCAAGTAATTACTATGTCATGTGTTCCTCTCTGGAAACTTTTTACATCGACACTTCAAGGTATACTCTTTCAGCCTTTCTTATAAATATCTTACCATTTCCTACAAAGCTTCCTCTCACAGCTATAGACCTGTTCCTAGTCATTGTCTACCCACCCTTCCTTTTAAGTATTCTCACTGTCCTGTCATAAATGATTGTGAAACAATGCATCTCACTGTACTACAACTTCAGCTTCTTCTGCTCAGTTTGCTGTTGCACCTGACGAAGGAAATTATTGGGCCCTGAAAGCCTGAGTGTTATACCATCTTTGTACATGACATAAGTTGGCCCAAGAAAAGGTGTCAGACTATCCGTAACTCCTGTTTTCAAGGACCAATATGGCTACAACCTTTTTTACTAGCTATTGCTTTACATTTTATTTATTTATTTAGTTAATTTTTATTGGCCAGGTATGCACACTAGACAAATAAAATACAAAATCACACATGGCCCAAGAAATGCCTATTTTCAGGTATGACCCGAAATTACGCAGTAGAGAAATTAAGACAAGCATCATACAGCATTAGCTTACAAAAATTCAGCAAATACAGATTACAGAGAAGTGTAGAATAAAGTGAACAACAATCAAGTGAATATTAAGTGACGGGATAACAAGTCAAGCAAAAGAGCACATGTCCCAAAGTGTCTATAATAATGATTTCATCAGAAAACATCAAATTTGGACAGTGTTCAATTTTACAAAGTTATCATGTCAAACCAGGCAACTATAACCTGGGGTGATTAAAAATAGTAGCTTGTATAAGTGCAATTGCAGAATGAGTCTGTCTTCAGGTAGTCCCATAGGGATCACCTGAATAGTGAGTGAGTGGAGAAGCTATGAACCAGCAGTGGAAAATCATTCCAGAGCACAGGCACACAGGCGATGAAGGTCTGGTCACCCATAGTGGGTTTTGGAGACAGTAAGATCTAAGGGGTACACTTGGTTAGAATACTTTGGCAACCCAGCTTGGGTAGAACGAGTGACAGACTCAATGATCTGTATGCGTTATAGGGGCAACATATTGTTGTTACTGGTATTTGAGTGCTGGCATTACAGTGCCTGTCATGTTAATGAGTGGGATGGTGGAGCTTTGGATTTTAGAGCTCCATCGGATGGTTCAGAGTGCTGGGAGCGCTTGTGCTGCAGGTGGAGGCTGTTGTTATAGGCAGGTGATGAGACGGTTTTACTGTGGGCAGGTGGTGTGAATTTGCAGCCAGGATGTCTGGTTTGAAAGTTTGTATCAGGATCATACTGTGCACTGTGGTTTCCACTGTGCTGCAGGTCTGCTTCCTGGTATGTTAGCAGAGTTCACTGAAAGTGCTAGAGGCAACTTGCTGCTGGCACATCATGGATATTGTTGAGCAATACAAAGTGAGAATGCTCAAGGACTACTTACAGGGCATTGCAATGAACTTTCAACTCCAGGTGTAAGACTGTGAGCTGCAGTTTGTCTCTGTTCCAGCAGGATAAGGACATTCTAGAGTGCAGAGCTATTATACTGCATAGTAACTGAAGTGTGATAGTCATAAACACAGTGGCACATGTGGTGTTATTTTCCTTTGGGGTACAGGGTGCGCATAATAAAGTCATAGCATGGAAATGCTATGCCTCTTGTCCCTTTATTACATTGGTTCCCAGTGCATGTGCACCTCGGAGAATGTTATAATAATAGCCGGGGTGTGGTGCCGCAGGATCCCACTGCAAAACATGGAGATGGTGTTAAAGTATAGTTTGCCAGTGCATGTTGCTGCTCCTTGGTGCACTTTCGTCTTTCTGGGGACGTCCTGCCTGGTTGTCACACTCCTGAGTTTCACTTCCATGACTGTCGATGTGAGATACAGTGCTCTCTCTACTAGCAGCTTTTTCTGGCACTCTAATTGCCATTGGTCTAATTCCTATCACAGAAGTACTGGGTGAACCCCAATGATCTTATCAGTAAAACAACACAGCCAAACTAGCTTATGCTAAAGCTCACACAGTAATGCATGAGGTGGGCTGTCGATAACAAACCTACAAATATTATTGTAGGTGATTTCCCATTTAGCCAAAATGGATTTTGCATTATAAATGAAGGAAATATGTCCATAGTTACACTAGGAAGAAGTACTCTGCTCACGGCAATTCAAGCAGCTGGGGTAAGGATGTCTTGACTGTAAACAATGCCATGTTTACTGTTTACTTTCCTACATACATTAAGAATATGCAGAGGGAAGTCTAGTTGGCAGTCCAGAGTAACTCAAAGTACTTGAAAGATTGGAAAATAGTGTGTGTGTTTGGGAGGGGAGACAGCCATTGGCACATGATATAGTTAGGGTTCGGGACAAGAGCTAATTTTAGCCAGGGATTAAAAGAGCATGGCCTGAGGCTTTTTGAATTGAGGACCAGTCTGTTGTCAATAAGTCAGGACTGAATACTGGAAAAGTCAGTATTTTGCTGGAAATTAGAAACATAGAAACAAGACTTTGATGTCAGATAAGGACCGCTGGCCCACCCAGTCTACCATTTCCTACCTATTGAATAAGCTGCAGATCCTAGTTAACCAACAGCCTATGTATTCCCAACCCCACCAGAATTGTCTTATGTCTGTCCCAAGCATTCAAGAATTTCCCCACTGTTTTAGACCCATGACCTCCTCAGGAAGGCCATTCCATGTGTCAACCACCCTCTCCTTGAAGAAAATACTTCCTCACGCTTGCACCTGAGCCATCCCTCTATATCTTCAAATTGTGCCCCTTGTTCTTGCACATCTCTTTTTCTGAAAGATGCTACCCTCTTGGACTTTGTTGATTCCCTTGAGGTACTTGAAAGTTTCTATCATGCCCCCTCCTTTCCTTGAGGGTATACTTATTAAGCTCCTTTAGTCTCTCTTCATATGGCTTCTGGTGCAGACCCTGCACCATTTAAGTTGCCCTCTCTAGACTGCCTCCATCCTGTCTATGTCCTTGTGGAGATGGGGTCTCCAGAACTGCGACAGTACTCCAGATGGGGTCTCACTAACTGTGTGTACAGAAGGATAACAACTTCTTGTTTTCTACTGGTAGTGCCTCTCCTATACATCCCAGTATCGCTCCAGTCCTCCTTACTGCCTTCTTACATTGCTTGCTTACTTTTAGGTCATCTAATATGACTATGTCCAGGCCCTTTCCATTTTAGCTGTTGTTAGTACCTCCCACACCATTATGTACTCTTCCCTGGATTTTTGTTTCCCAGGTGCATTACTTTGCACTTTTTGCATTAATTTAAGCTGCCATACTTTTGACCATTCCTCCAACCTTGCCAAGCCCCTTCTCATCCTTTTCACACACACACCCCAGTGTATCAACCCTGTTGCAGATCTTTGTGTCTTCTGCAAAGAGGCATACTTTTCCTTCCAGTCTCTCTGCAATGTCAGTTATAAAGACATTAAAAGGACCAGTCCCAGCACTGAACCCTGAGGTATCCCATTAGAAACCCCTTTTCTTTGGAGTGGACTCTGTTTACTATTACCCTTTGTGTCCTGTTGTCTAATGAATTTTTTGTCCAGGCTACCACCTTGGGACCCACTCCCAGGCTGGCTAACTTGTTTATTAGTCTTTTGTGTGGGACTGTGTCAAATGCCTTGCTAAAGTCTAGGTAGGCCACATCCACAGCCCCTCCCTGGTCTACTACTTTGGTCACCCAGTCAAAGAAATCTATTAGATTTGTCTGACATGACCTTCCCAATGTGAATCCATGCTGCATTGGGTCCCAGCTCCGCTGTCTTGAGGTACTCAACAATTATTTATTTCAGAAGTGATTCCATCATTTTCCCTGCCACTAAGGTCAAACTAACAGGTCTGTAGTTTTTGCTTCTATTTTGCTCCAACTTTTGTGAAGGGAATCACATCCACCCTCCTCCAGTACTCAGGTACCACACCATCCTACCATGATTTGTTAAAAATGGTAGTCAGTGGTGTCACTAGTTCTCCTCTTAGTTCTTTTTAGAATTCTGGGGTGAATCCCATCAGGTCCCATTGCTTTGTCCACCTTCAGTTTCAGGAGTTCTTTCAGAACCCTTTCTTCTATGAGTGGATTGGTATCGACCCCCTATCCAGAGTGCTTCTATTGATTGGATTAGGTATCTCCCCTCCTCTTCTTTTGTGAATACTGAGCATAAGTATTAGTTCAGTATCGCTGCTTCTTCACTGTCTCCCCTGCCCACCCGTCCTCCCCTTTATTAAGCCTCACTATCCCTCCCATGGTCTTTTTCGCTCCCTAATGTACCTATAAAGTTTTGTCCCCCTTCTAAACTGAGTTGGCTATCTTTTCCTCAGTTTGAGCCTTTGCTATTCTGACTGCCTTCCCCACTTCCTTCTGCTTTAACTGGTACAGTTCTCTGTCCTGCTCCTTCTGTGTTTCCTTATACTTCCTGAATGCTATCTTTTTTCCCTAACCTTTCCCATCACCTGTTGTGAGAACCATAGTGTTTTTTCTTCATTTTGATTTGTTTATTTGCTTCACACAAAGGCTTGTTGCCTCTGTGATGGCAGTTTGATGTTTCCCACTGTTCCTCCACTCTCCTTCTCACCCATTTGCTGGTGCTTTTCTGAGACACTCTCCCATTTTGCCAAAGCCAGCCCTCCTAAAGTCCAGTGCCCTCACATTTGTATGGCTTGACTCTATGGCTGTATTTATCATGAACCACACTGTTTGGTGGTCACTTGTTCCCAGATGGCTACCCACTTCTAAATCTGAGATCCTTTCTCCATCCCCATTTGAGAGTACCAGGTCTAAGATTGCTCCCGCCTGAGTGGGTTCCAACATTAGCTGTCTGAGACATGCCCTCTGCAGAGCATCAAGAATGATCCTGCTCTTGGATGTGGCTGCAACAAAGGTGCTCCAGTTAACATCTAGCTTATTCATAGAAACATAGATGTTGATGGCAGAAGGGACCACCAGGTTCATCTAGTCTGCACTTTGTCTTTAGCCTAGCCTTCTAACTGCCTTTGGGTTTGGGGCTCCTTCTAAGTCCCCATCAACAATATTTCCTTTTCTGCCATCCTAAGGATGCCTCTATCACTTCCTTGTTCATTTCCTCTCACTGAGATGGGGGTCTGTATACAGTCCCCGTGTGGATTGTGGTGCCATTTCCTTCTCCATGGTGACCCACAGTGCCTCCTCTCCTCCCTGTTTACCCTTTAGTTCCATTGCTTTGATCCTTTCCCTTCACGAGAGCTACTCCTCCTCCTCCTCTTCTACCCTCCCTGTCCCTCCTGTAGATTGTGTACCCTGGTATGTTGACATCCCAGTCATGGTTCTCTCGCATCATGTTTCTATGACTGCCATGATATCCAGGCTTCCTCTTCCATCAAGGCCACTAGTTCTGGGAGCTTTTACCCAGCTCCCTTGACAAGTTTTGTATTTTTGAGCTTACCAGGAGCAATAAGTCATTGACATACAGAGTAGAGCTGCAGTGGACAGACACCCAAGATAGATCATTACAAAGAGAGAGAATAGCATTGGACCAGTGATGGATCTCTGGCAACATCAAGCTTGTTAGGGATCAACTCAGACAAGGCTCTACTGAGTTTGACTGTTCATTGTCTATCTTGGAGACAGTTGGCAATCCAGGCAACTGCATGAGATGATGGACCCAGGGCACAGAGCTTGGAGCAGAGAAGCTGTAGTCAACCAAGTCAAAACCTTCTGATAAATCCAGAAAGACTTCCTTAGTCAGATTGCCCTAATCCATAGAAGTCCTAATCTATGAGATTACCCTAATAAGGGTCATGGTTGTACTATGATTAGAGATGTTGCAGAGTTTTAGTTTGTCATCAAAGTCCTGGTAATGTTACTGGCTCTGCCTCTGTGGATAATCACAAATTTTTTCCATCAGCTTGTAAATTTGTCTATTAACTTTGCCAGTAACTTCAGCATTAAGACAAGCGAAGTTTGTTCAAAACAAGGCTACTGGTGGTAAACAAGTGCTTGAGGTCACATGTAAACAACTCCTGCAGGTCACATGGCACTGTTCTGTGTACTCTCATCCTTAGTTTCACTTTTGCAGTGTGAGCTAGTGATTGAAGGGGACAGATCTGTTTTTCATAGTAAAACTAAGTGCCAAAAAAAAATCAGCTTTTTTTGCTTGTTCTTGATCTTATTTTTTACTGTACAGTTTGGGAGTCCTTGTTTAGTTGTTCTTTAACTGTTATTTTCTTTATAATGAACACTTTGTGCTATTTTCATTTCTTTTTGTAAGTTTTTTTACTTTATCTTTTACTCTGTGCTTTTTGGAGGGGTTAAAATGAGTTGGAGGGTCCGGAGGAGAGGGAGTGCAGGCAGCAGATGGGAGATGCCATGTCTTTTGTATCAATAGAACCTGAGCCCATGGCACTAGCAGTAGGAGGAGACAGCAGCACACCCAGCCCCTCCCACAGTGCAGTACCCCAGCAACAAGATGAGGCAAGGACACCACCACCACCAGCAAAGGAAGCTCCAGCCCAGCCAGCTGTTGAACTACCACCATCACCAGCACCACCACCTGTACATGATGAAGAGGAGGAGACACAGCCAGGACCATTTTGCTCTTCCCTTGTTGGCAGCAGCTAAAGGGACTTCTATTGATAGTCACCCCACTGATAACGTTGTCACCTGCAAACTGTTGTTCAGTGTGGGAAATGGGGAGAGCCATTCTGGGACAGGTGGGCAGCATACAAATCTTAGAGGAGACACTGCAAAGAGTGGGAGGAAAATCTGTGAAATAAAGTTGGTGAGGGGTGGAGGTGGTGCTACCCCCTACTGGTTCTTCTCTGCCAGGCAAGAAAGAAAATGGGATGTGCAGATGCAGGAGGAGGAGATGAATGGGATTGGAAGGGACATGCAGTCCAGACTCAGGTGCTGTGGGGGCACCTGTGAGACTGGCCTCAGATCCTCTTCCCATATCCACCCATGGAAGTACAACAGCTCCATAGGGAGGTAGGAGAGCTCTCCCAGCAAGTAGTGGGGATGAAAGAGCTGTTAAAAGTGGTGCTGCAAAATCAGCAAACCATTCTGGAGGGTTTGACCAAACTACAAAGTGTTTTTTCACCTCTACCCTATGCCATAGCCATCCAACCTAGATATTTCCTTTTATCTTTCTCTTACCCTCTGTTAAACCCTAAAAGTGAAAAATAAATTAAAAACTTAAAAAGAAAACATTTTCATCTATTCTTATTTCTCTCTGGCTTGTCTGTATTTCTTTATTTCCATTACTGCTGCACTGTTAAACCCCCAAATGAAAAACAAATTAAAACTTAAAAAGAAAAAAATGTTCATCCATCTTTATTTCTTTCTGTCTGACTATTTCTTGATTTCTGCTGCTGCTTTGTTCTATCTATTGAAATTTTTCTGTTCTCATTCATTCATAGAAACATAGAATCTGTCGCAGATAAGGACCATCGACCCACCTAGTTTGCCCATTTCCCTACTCAAAATGAAAAAAATTAAAAACTTAAAAAAGTTCATCTATTCTTATTTCTATCTGTCTGTCTGTATTTCTTTAGTTCCATTACTGCTGCACTGTTAAACCCTAAAATGAAAAAAAAGAAAAAATCAGATTTCAACTCTATTGTTGTCTTTCTTGTGCAACTGCACAGTCCTTACACTATTATAAAATTGTTCTCAACTACTGCTGCTACATGGTGCTGCATTGTGTTTCATTCCCCCGCCACATGCTGCCCTTCTTGTAATTCACTGTACAACAGTAGTGCAAATGTTCCAGAAGAACAAAGTAGATTGAATTTCAGTGCAAGTACTTTAGTACACACAACTGCCAAGCACAATATATAAATTTCTCACTTTTATTTATTTATTTGAAAAGTTTCACCATGAAAGGCACACTGAGCTAGACTAGCTAGTTTCTGTATGTGTCCTGTGAGAGGAAGTGGTAAGTACAATATGTTTATACAATATGATACAATAAATGAGACTTCAACAGTAAACAGAGATTTAAGATAACAATGAACAGATATATACAGTTTGAGTTTGGAGCACACGACCAGCATGTATGAATTAAATAATGATATTCCAAAATTATAATTAAAATAACATTAGGCATGGGACGTAATTCCTTGGAGCAGAGGGTGTCAAGCAGAGGAATAAGGAGGAAGATAGGAGAGTGGTGAACTGGTGTGGCAGCAGAAAGGAGAGGGAGTAGGTGAAGAAGGAGAGGCAAGCCTTCATCCCTCTGGGATGCAAACTACACAAGGCCAGATATGCCAGGGTGTACAATTGAGTCTGTGCACTGTTTTCCAGGCCTGCAAGGAGAGAAAATAGGGAGGTAGGGAACAGGCAGACCTTTTTCCCTTTGGGATACAAACCCCACAAGAGCCAGGCACAGCTGGATATACACCCAGTCTGTGTTCTGATTTGCTGGCCTGCCATGAGAAAGTTAGGGTGGAGGTGGAGATGAAGTAGAAGAGTCAGTTAGGAGGAGAAAAGGTATTTACTGTAAAAGGGAGAAAAGCATAGAACTGGGACTGTGTATGGAGAAAAGTGGAGAGACTTCTAGAAATTCTCTCCCAAATCAGAAATCAGTAATACTGGTAATAAACTGCTGCTGCCACTACTACTACTACGTTGTTTAGGTCACCCTCTTGGACAGTCTAAGTTTTCAAGTACTTTAGTACACACAGCTGCCAAGTAAATATACACATTTCTTGCTTCTGGAAATTCTGTCCTAATCCAGAAATCAGTAATGCTGGACTGGTAATAAACTGCTGCTGCTTCTGCTGCTACTATGCTGTTTAAGTCACCCTCTCAGACAGTCTGTTGTGTCAAGCACTTTAGTACACATAACTGCCAAGCATAATATATAAATTTCTCATTTCTGGATATTCTCTTCCAAACCAGAAAAGTAATGCTGGTTATAAACAGCTGATGCTCTGCTACTGCACTGTTTAAGTCACCCTCTTAGACAGTCTGTGTTGTCACACTTTAGTACACAATTGCCAAGCACAATGTATACATTTTTCACTTCTGCCAATTGTTTCCAAATCAAATATCAGTAAATCCAGTAATAAATTACTGCTACCCCTGCTACTATGCTGTTTAAGTCACCCTCTACAACAGTTTGAGCTAATCAGTGGTAGGGGACAGATCTGCTCTTTTAGAGGTGTAAAATCTAGCCCCCAAACAAACAAGTTTTTCAGCTTTCTTTTGCTTGATCTTCATCTTATTTTGACTGTACAGTTTGAGAGTCTTTGTTTATTTCTTTGGCTGTTATTTTTTTTATATTGAACATTTTATTTTCGCTGTTTGTCATCTCTTTTAGTGTTTGTTTTTGGCTTTAAAATGAGTGGGAATGATCAGGAGGAGAGGTGGTGCAGGCAGCAGATGGGAGATGCTGTGCTTTTCATATCAAGAGGCCCATGACACTGGTGGTAGGAGACAGCAGCAGCATCCAACCCTCCCCACAGCACAGCACCCTCAGCAACAAGATGAGGCAAGTGCACCACCACCAACAGCAAAGAAAGCTTGAGCTCAGCTAGCTGTTGTATCACCACCATCACCACTACTGTCACTACATACACATGACAAGGAGGAGGAGATGCAGCAAGGACCATCTTGCTTCTCCTGATTGTTGGTAGAAGCCAAAGTCTCTTGCATGGGACTTTTCAATATTGACCCCACTGACAATAGTGTGGTCACCTGTAAACTATGTCATGCTGTTATTCAGTGTGGGAAAAGGGGATCCATTTGGGGACAGGTGGGCAGCACACACACCTTAGAGCAAGGCACCACAAAGAGTGGAGAGCATCTGCAAATAAAAGTTGCCGAGAGGGTGGAGGTGGTAGTACCACTCCTATTGGTGTTTCCTCTGGCAGGCACAATAAAGAAACATGATGCACAGGTAAAGGAAGATGGAGAGTACTGGAAGAAGGACCTGCAGGTGGATTCAGGTGCTGTGGGGGCACCTGAGAGACCAGCCTCAGATCATCCTCCCACATCTACCCATGTGGAAATACAACAGCTCTACAGGGAGGTAGGGAGCTCTCCCATCAAGTAGCGGGGATGAAGGAGCTGTTGGAGGTAGTGCTGTGAAATTAGCAACCATTCTGTGGGGTTTGGCTGAACTGTGAAGTGATGGTGCACCATTTGTCCCCAGGTCATAGTCCTCCAACCCAGATGTGACAGGAAAGGGAACCAGAGCCATGTACTCTTTTGATTCATTTATTCTTTTTGAGTAGCATCTGCTTCAGGTCCAAGAAGGCTACCAGATCACATGATCATGTAGTATATGACTGCTTATGTCAGCCATGATGGAGGCACTGATGTTCTTGTGGGAAAGCTAACAGGAAAGCTAGGAGGAGGCAATAAAGCAATAATCCCAGTGAGCAGCCTTCCTAGAGATGTTCCCACATTGGAAAAAAGGACCCAGGTGCATGTCATAAAGTTAGCAGGAGGTGCTAAAGGATGGGGACACAGACACACACACACACACACACACACACACACACACGCATGCACACACACGGGAGGCTGAGACAGCACAGAGCTGTCACTCAAAGGGTGAGACCCTCCCACAGTGAGTAAAGGAATAAATTGAGGTGCTAAGCCAGCACTTTCTCTAGGACTTGGAACATCAGAAGACCAGGGGCCCTGCCATACAAAGACTAGCTGACTGGTAAGATAGCACAGTGAGGGACAGTGCTTTTCTGGAGCTAGGCAGGTGAAGGATTTTAGGTGAGGATTGCACAGAATTTTGCTGTACACCAACTGTCTGTTCAACTTGTTTTATTTTCTGCTTCTTAGTAAATGTGAAACCCTTTTGTTTTCCTGTAAATACATCTTGCTTGTAAATACTTGTAGTCACTAGTAAAGAATTATTTTTTTATAGAATCAGTGACTGCTCATTTTATTTGAAAAGGTAATTCTACTATTTCTGCCAGACTCTGTTTGGAGTTCACCTCTGAAAGGCAATGTACCCACAATTATTGTGGTGACCTTCCTGACCTTGTGCAAGAAGGGGTGAAAAGCCAGGTTTCCTGATCCTGTTGGTAAAAACCTGGTGGTGGTGGTGAACTTGAAGTCCCTGGTGAGTGGATTTTCATCACAGTAGTGGCAGAGTGATGGGATCAGTGTTGCAAGTGGTACCAGTGTGGTGCAGAGCTGTGCACAGTGTCCTTTCCTGTGAAAAAGAACTTTGAGAGAGAGTTGAAGCATTACCTAGCACACTGGGAACAGAGTACTAGCAGAACTATGCATTAACAATTGTGAAACAGGATATCCCAAAGGTTGCATTGTTTACTAATGTTTATTTTGTATTTCTAGACAGCTTAATGCAGCATAGCTAGAGAATATGAGCTCCCTCAACATATGTAAAATTTAATGTACAGCAGCTTCATGGGCTGTGCACCAAGAGAGGCTTGCCCATGATGGCCTGACAAAGAATGCAGTCGTGGAAGCCCTGTTTGTGCACGATTGATTGCCGGGGGCAGACAAACCCAGAGGTGGATGGCCCAATACCTGTCAGCAGGTGTCGCTGAGACAGTTACCGAGTAGCGGAATGAGGTCTAGCAGCTAAGCAGGAGACACCTTGTGGCACAAGCTGGGATGCTGTGCAGCCCAATCAACCTTGGCTTGAGATCCCGAAGGTAGAGCTTTAGCTAAAGGATGCTGACCTGCAGAGAGCAAGGCTGAAGGCTAAGGAAAGAGAGAAGGCTTTGTAGCATGAAATCCAGATGCAGGAGGAGAGAGCAAGGCTGGAGGCAGAGGAAGAGAAAAGATTCACCAGGATGAGATCTTTATATGAGAGGAAAGAGAAAGAATGATGGCATGAGATTGAGATGAAGAAACTGCACCAGCAAACACCACAGCAAACCATAAGTAAAGGCAAAGGGGTTCAACCCATGAAGCCACGATTATTCTAAAGTGTTCCCACAATACTGGAGAGAGATTATCTGGAACATCAACAGCTGATTAAGGCTGAGGGGCTCTCTATTCTCAAAAACCTTGTTAAAGGGTGTTCCCAAGGTCTATTTTAACCCAGCTTTTTGCTGTTTATATTAATTACATTAATGTTGGTATTGCCGAGCTAACATCCATTTGTTTGCTGATGATACTATCTTGTACATTGCCAGGCCTACTCTGGAACTTTTCTGCAGTGACCTCCAATGAGACTTTGACCATTTACAGAAAAATCTACTGCAAGTAAAGCTTCTTTGAAATGCTAAGAAGACCAAGGCCAGGACCCTTGGTGCTCTGCAGCAGAATTTTCTGATTTCTGCAGCAGGGCTCCTTGGCTTCTGTGGCAGCATGTTTTGATTTCTGCAGCATGATTTATTCACTTATCTGGCAGGGCACATGTCCTGTCATTGGCTAAGTATGATGTGATGTCATCAATGACATCATATGCTGAGAATAGAGGAGGGCTTGGGATAAACTAGATGGGAAAGAAAGCCTGACACTAGGAAAGACAGTATATTTAAATCAAAATTCACCTAAAACAATGTATTCTGCAGCAATATATATATTTTCTGTGGCATGATGCAAATTCTGCAGAAAATTCTGCAACATAGAACCACAGAATTCAGGGCCTTGACAAAAGCGTGCTAATTGCTCCTTCTACCTCACAAATAAACTCAGTCCCCTGGAGCCGTCCCTGGTATCCACACTACTGGGTGAGCTGTTGGAGTTCATTGAGAAATTTAAGTACCTTGGGTTTTGGATAGACCACGAATTGTCTTTTGTCCATCATGTCGATGAGCTTTCAAAAATTGAAACAGAGACTTGGAATCTTCTTCGAATTAAAATCTGCTTACTCTGGATGCAAAACTAGGATAGTTCAGACAATGTACATGCCTCTTTGGAGTATGCTGACTTTCTCTATGAACAAGGCCCAAAGTTCTCCTCTCTAAACTAGATACTCTCTCTATCAGAGCTATTCGATTCATAACTGGTCTCCCATATGCCACCCATCACTACAAGCTTTATTCTCAGGTAGGTTGGAGTTCTCTATGTTTCAGACGACAAAAGAACACAGTGCTCTGGACATCACTAACATGCTACAGCATTATATTGTGAGTTGTCTGACCACCTGCAGTGCTGGAAAGTACACATTGAGAAGCCTCTCCATATCTCTCTTCTTATACCTAAAGTGAGAACTAAACATGGTAAATTGGCTGTAAGCCATGCTCTCCTGTCATTTGGAATGCTATATAGAAAACCCTAAAGTAGGCAATCCCTGAAAATTAGCTTCTTTAAATCCTTATACCAACGGTCTTTAAGGAACCTCTAATTGCTTCTGATAATGGCTCTTTCACATATTTATCCTAGGAATAAGAATCTCTAGTTAAGGTTCTCGCCTTACGTCTCTTCTGTGCCTTTGTTTTACTATTCATAGCAGCTTTGTCTTATCTTTGACCCTGAAACTCCCTTCCTTAATGCACCTATCTCTCTCTCTCCCCTTCTCTGCTCCCTGCCTTCTGACACTGTCACCTGTATCCTTTAAACGTGTTTCTGACTATCATTTACTGCCATAGGTCTTAGGTCTGTTACCTCTTAGTAAGTGGTTAACTATTCATAGATTTACAGCTGGTGGGAGCCCAGTTCCTGACCACAACAGACCTGATGAAGGGATCCTGGCAGGTGCTGTTAACCTCCACAGCCAGGGAGAGGTCTGCTTTCATCATCCCATATGGCTTATTTGAATTCTGAGTAATGACCTTTGGATGAGGAATGCACCCACAACCTTCCAACAGTTTGTGGATTGCATTCTGGCTGGGGCAGGTGAATTAGCTCTGGCATACATGAATGACATTGTCATTTACAGACATGGGAGGATCCCGTCAGGCACATGAAGGAGGTGTTCCAGTGACTAAAGGCTGCAGGGCTGACAGTTAAGGCAGAAAAATGCCAAGTAGGCATGGTGGATGTGTCCTACCTCTGGCACTGGGTGGGCGTGGACACATCTGTCCAGAGCCAGTGAAGGTTGATGTCATCCAGACCTGGCCCACCCCTGCTATAAAGAAATAGGTAAGGACATTTCTGGGAACAGCTGGTACTACAGGAGGTTTGTACCTTACTGCAATGATGTGGCCAAGCCCTGACAGACCTGTCAAAAGAGAATGCCTGAGAAAGTTATCTGGACAGAGAACTGTGAGTCTGCCTTCTGAAGGTTGAAGAAGGCATTATGTGGCTCACCTAAGCTTTAGCCTCAATTATGACCTAAAGTTCATAGTAAATGTGGATGCCTGGGACAATGGGCTGGGTGCTATCCTGAGACATGTTACAATGTGGGGGAGGCACCCCATAGTGTATCTGAGCCAGAAGCTTCTGCCCAGAGAAGAGGCATATGCCACAGTTGAGAGGGAATGTCTGGGGATAGTGAGGGCCCTTCAGAAGCTGCAGTCATATCAGTATGGGAGGGAGTTCACTGTGGTCAAAGATCATAAATCCTGATATGGCTCCATAGGACTAGTGGGTAAAAACACAAAGTTACTGTGCTGGAGTTTGGTACTATAGCCATATAATATGAGTGGGGCACAGAATGCAATGCAGATGGACTGTCAGGCAAGGCTAAGTGCATGACATGTTCCTTTAGGCATTCCCCAGGTACTGTAAGAACAGCAGTGTCTCTTGGGGTTTGCCCTAAAGAGACACACTTCATTTCTTGGGGGAGATGTAACAGGAAAAGGACCAGACCCATGTATTCTTTTGATTCATTTTTTCTTTTCTGAATATGCATCTGCTTCAAGTACAAGATGGCTACCAGATCACATGATCAAGCAGTATATGATAGCTTATGTCAGCCATGGTGGAGGCACTGATGTTCTTGTGGGAAAACTATCCATTTTCAACTCCCATTCTTACTGTACCTGTCACCTGTGAATAAAACTGAGAATCTATTTAGCCTAGTTGGCCACTGTGGTGCCACAATATATCCGTTGTCCACTCCCATTCTTACTGTACCTGTCACTTGTGAATAGCAAACATTAGAAACTATTTAGCCTCCATCTGGCAACGTGGCACACTGTGTATTTGTGAAAAGGAGAATAAAAATAAAAGAAAAAAGTCATAATGATACTAACCGTTGGTGTAGCAGGAATCAACTTCTGCCTGTTTTGAGGACTCTCTGGCTTTGCGACTGTCTTTTCAGTCATCCCAGTGAATGGTGAAACCTGAAGGGAGACAAAAGAAAGAAAGAAAAACATTTTAATGTCTTCCTGAGTAATGTGGAAGGCCTTTCATCCTCTGCAAAGCCAAGGACTGGAGTCAACCACCACTAATGAGGGTGGGATAATGACTGTGAATAACAGTGAAAGTGACTTACCATCACAGCAGACAAAAACAAGCCATGGTGGAGCTGAGGTCTTGCTGCCTTGATGTGCTGGCTGGCTGGAGGGTCGGCCTGAGGGATGGCTATTGGGCTGACAAGTGGGAGACCTGGCTAATGGCATTTTATGCTGCATCAGTGTGGAGGCAGTGATCCACGCTGTTTGTGGTTGTGTAGGATCCAACAGGCCAGAGAAGGAGGAGGAGGAGGCAGTACCAGTCTACTGGTTGAAGCAAGCATTGTCTCTTGACATTGCAATAAGGTGGAGGAGGGAAGTAACGATTAAGTGAAAGGAAACAGCAGCACAATAATTGGGGATGGGGAATGGTAATGTAAGAATATGCTCACCCACAAGCACATGGCATATGCAAGGTACGTCATGACTACAAGCTTACCAACACACACAACACATGCACAAGACACGTCATGATTACCTGTATGCTTATGCCATGCAGATGACACACAAGTACATAACCCACAACCATAAGTGGATAGTCTTACACACACACACACACACACATACACAATTGGGGAAACACATTACATATAGAGCTAGGGACACACACATCACTTGGGAACATCTACATAAGTTTAGTATAGGTTTACATACACATAAGGCTAGGTGATTTTTTTGCACAGAACCTAGATACAAGCTATGAAACTGCACTGTCTTTGAAGCACAACCTCAATCCTATATATGATTCTGTAGGCTAGAGACAAAACAACATGAATAATATACTAGCTAGAACTGCACTGCAATTTTACTGTGATAATGTCAAAATATGATGATTTATGTACCTGGGAGCACCCTCTACAACTTAAGGTGTCATGTGCAGCCACAGCAATAATTTATAAATGGGCCTTTCAGAGCATGATGATACATTACAAAATGTTTCATCCATAAGAACACGTCATTGACATAAGTGTATTCTCACGAGTAGAATTCTACACATTAGAAGATTCAATTGGGCAACTGAGATAATACCTGCTGCCCCCAGATTGACCAATAGAAGTAGTAATAGTAACTGCGATCATCACATGCACATGAGCTGGTTTTCTATCATAAGACTAAGATCTTATCAGGGTATTAAACCCCTTTCCCCATGCCCTCTCCAAGGGAAAATGCAGGCAGCCCTGCATGACACTGCAGTGTTTGAGAGCTCCAGACTCCCAGGTACATACGTAATATAATTAGTATGCAATGTATAATAACTGTCCTATAATGCAAGCTGGTAGGACAATAAAATATCCTTTGTTGCCTTTATAATTGTTTATGTTTCTTTTATTATTCTTTCTTTAGTCCCAGAATCTGTAAGAGGGATATTGTATGTTTTGTTATTGTGTAGTGATCTCCTGACATTCCAAAATGGCTACATTTCCTTGCAGGTAACACAATGGTTTATTCGATCATAATAACAAAGTCTGAGAGTGTCCAATGGAGTCCAGCAAAATGCCCAACAGTAAAATGAGGGAAAATAACAGAATTGTGCATCATAAAGTAAATGATTATACTCATGAGGGAAAAGAGTGAAACAACACATCTTTTTCATGCTTCAACTTCATTGAGGAAGCAGCCCTCACAGTCTCCTAGACTGGAGTTGTCACCAGATGAGGAATTCTCTCCTCATTACTGATTCACCACCTCAGTGGTACAAGACAATCTGCTAATCCCTACAACAACTTGCTCTTCATCTTCACCACCACCACCTTCATGGTAGGAAAATGGATAATGATGGTTGGTGAGGAATATGCCCCTCATTCATTTAATAAATGTTAGCAAGCCAAATTTTTGGTGACAGATTGGTACGTACCTGTCCCCACAATGGCTTTAACTGAACTGAATGCATGCTCCACACTGACACTCAAGGGTGGGCAGCTGAGGTATTTCATTGCAACCGAGGTCAGTAAGCTAGCCATTCAGTGACCTTGTTGCTCCAGTATAGCAAAGGCTCGATGGCAATGGTAAGGTGCCTTAGTCTGCCAAACATGTGTCTACAATGCATTATACTGCCTGCAGTCCTGCTGTCTCATCAGATCCTCCTCCTCCTCCTTTTCTTCCAAGTCTTCAATGCCCACCTGACATAAAACATCCCAAATGGAATTTGATATTTTCTTTAACTTGCATGTTTTTCAGCTCATTTCCCATGTGAGGGAGTGGTAGCAATACCCGGTCTCTGTGAAGTTTCATGTTGTGCCTTAGCTAAATATGTCTTTAACATCTGTGCCCTGCATAGACGCCTTATCAGAAGATTGTTTCACTTTGGACCTGTTCAAGCCACCTTCAGTTACTGATGCTAGTCCATGTTTATAGCATGGGTCCAACATGGTGGCAATCCTGAAATCTTCAGACTGCAGAATGCTGGAAATATGCAGATTGCAGTCTAAGACATGGAGCATGTGTTCCATCAAGGCATGACTTCCAGTATCAAAACCTGCCTCCAGCATTTGCAGCACATTCACCAGTGTTTACCTCAGCACATGTAGTAGTGCATAAACTTACTCTGTGTATGGATTGTGTATGTTGCCCAGGTCCATCTCAAAATGAGTTTCTCTCAAAGGTGTTCACCTGGTTAAATAAAGATTTCATGATTGATTGATTTGATCCTTTGTTTATTGTACACAGGATAAACCAGAACTACATGTATTAGGTCTTCTACATGATTTTAACCAATGGATAATAACTGGATAAGTTGATGTTAGCGCCCTTGTTGTATCTTTTTGCAGTACTTTACTTGGAAATACCCAGACTAGTGTTGCGAAAAAAAAAAAAACACGCTTTGCTGGTGCAATTATCATGAAAGTCAGAATTTCATTTCCAGAAAATTTCAGAATGTACTTTGGCAACTTTTGCAGAAATTCCATGAAAGTTGCATACTTAGAAAGGTGGAATGAATTTATGAATTGCAGGTAATGTGTTAAACTGCGAAAGAAAAATTCTGCAGAATGGATCAGTTCTGTGGAATTCTTTCCATATTTTAATACAGTAATTTGCAATTCATACATTAATTTCAAAGTTCAGTCACTGAACTGCAGCACGAATGTATGATTAATGTTTTATAATGGGAAATAAACTCCACAGAACTGACCACTGAACTGCAGAATCATTACATGTATTGTTGACTGATGTATTAAACTGCAGAAATAAACTTCTCATAACTGCCATTCTGCAGTTGATGTGTATTATTCTGCAATTCCACCAGAAAAGGATGCAGAACGGGACAAAAATTTACCAAACACATTTGGAAGATTCACATTTTCCAAAGTCACAATTTTGGAAAATTCCATCAAATTTGTAAAATTTTGTGAAGTTTCTGTAAATTCAGAATTCACAGATTTCACCTGCCTCTACCCCAAACTGAAATATTGTTAAAGTCATCCTGATTTCTGGTTCAGATCTATTTTCAAGATAATATTTTATTAGATCTTTCTTCAGTGTAGCCCAAACTGGGTGGAACTTATTTTATAAAATTTACCCATTAGATGTGCCATGCTTGTCTTGACCACTCCACAAGCTTCTCAGATACCCACACATTTTCTTCAGCCTCCTGCTGAATGTCCACCTATTAGAGATGTTGGTGTCATCTGCAAAGGCATACCTTCCTTCCAGTTCTGCTGCAATGTCACTTATGAAGACATTGAATAGGACTAGTCCCAGAACTAAGCCGGTGGCACCCTGCTGGTCACTTTCCCTCATTACAGTGAAAGTCATTAATTGCCACACTCTTTTGCCTATCCGTGGCCAGTAAACACCCTATTCACCACTTTGGATCTCACCCCTAGGCTGCTCAATTTCTTAAACAGTTTCCTCTGTGGCACAGTGTCAAAGGCCTTGCTAAAATTTGGATAGGCTATGTCCATTGCCCTCACCTGATCTATTTCCTGGTCACCCAATCAAATAACTCAATCAGCTTCATCTGACATGACTCCCTCACCCCACTATGAATGTATGCTGCCTTTGGTCTTCTAGCCCCTGAAGTCAAGATATTATACCAACCTTTCCTTTAACAGGGTTTCCATTAATTCTCTTACCACTGATGTGAGATGGATTGGCCTATAGTTGCTAGGCTCCTCCCTGCTGTTGCTCTTATGGAGAGAACCACATATGCTCTCCTCAATCCTCTGGAACTGTGCCTGTTTCCATTGGAGGCTGTTGGAATAGCGCCATTAGTAGAGCAGCTAGCATCTCCTGAATTCCTTTAGTACCGCTGGTGTATTCCATCTGGTCCTATAGCTTGTCCACTTTCAGAGTAGCAAGTCCCTTCAGGACTCTTTCTTCTGGAAATAGACTTGTGTCCACCCTCCCCACTGTTTTTCTGCTCCTCCCTGGTTGTCCTCCCCACCCCCGTGAAGACTGAGCCAAATAACCTGTTCAGGATTTCTGCTTTTCATGATTCTCTTCTGCATAGTCTTTCCTTGCCATTTTCCTTATCCTCACTGTCCCTCCCTTGCTTTCCTCTTCTTATTTATGTACATTACCTGAAGAAAGTCTTATTCCTTTAGCTACCCCTTCAGCTATCCTATCATGTGTCTGTGCCTTTACCCCTCACTGCCTTTCCATCTATCCTGTCTTTTACTCAATATACAGTACCTCCCTGTCTTCCTCCTCTGCATTTCCTTATACTTCCTGAATGTCATTGTTTTCCCTCATCACATTGGCCACTTCCTAGATAAATATAACAATCTTTTTCTTCTACTTTTACTCACAACCTTCACACAGTTGTTGATTGTCTTTTTTCTTTTTCATTTTTTATACTTGTTAGCTGTTGAGCAAAATGCCTGTTTTCACAAGTGACAAGTTAAAAATTACAAAAATGATAATCAATGATTACAGTACAATTACAAACAGACTTAAAAAACTACAGTGTTTACAAATATCTTTAATACAGATTCAGCACATACATTTTAAACATTAAATGCAAGTGCATTCATTCTTGGAATATGCCATAGTTTGTGTCTTAATTATCTCCTCCCTTATTTTTTCCCACTTTAGCTCTACCCTACCTGGCAATCCCCCCATGAGGCAGTTTCTGAGGTAGTCTATCATTTCTTTAAAATCTGCCTTCTAAAGTCCAGGATCCTCACCCTCATGTGATTTGCATATGTTCCCATCTTAATGTTAAACAGACATGCCAGCCATGATACAACGCAATACTATGCAGTAAATGACATGTTGCAAATTACTGCATGACAAAGGCTTAATTGCCATTGAATTACAGTTCCTGCAACATACAGCAGAATTCAGTGATTATACTGCAGTAATACTTCAAGGTACTGTGTGTGTTGCATCCTGGCTTGTTGCATCCTGGCTGATACAGCAGTATGGGCTCTATTCACTAAGGCTTGCTGGGAAAACATGCATTCAGCCCGTGCAGCTATGTGCCAGTGGACAGGTTCAGGTGACCAACATTCATGAATGCTGACTGCCTGTCCATGGCTCCTGCCCCACAATGCATGGCTGCATGGGGCAGATCATGGCATTACAGGTGGGCATCTAATTGGATGCCTGTCCTGGTTACCGATATGAATTCCTGCTGCATGCAACAGGGATCCTGGTAAGGTGGGTCCCTATTTTATAACACTATGAGTATGTGCTGGAATGACTGCCCCAACTCTTCCTGTCAGCCTGGTAGTCTGGGGCAGCAGTGTGAGAGAGTTCCCATCCTGCTGTAGCTGGCAGGTGTCTGTTGGTGGGCACATTGATGTTATAGCAGGGTCATCCCTCATGTAACTCACGTCCCCATGCCTGGCACTCCACACTTTAGTGAATGGCACTGAGTGCAGCACACCCTTGACATGCCAATGGACCACCCATGGCATGTAGCTGTGCAAGCAGTCAGGGTATCATGTTACAAGGGGTTTGTGCACCTGTTGTAAATGCCACTGGGGTGTACCTCTGCATGGTATTCTACCTTAGGGCTGCCTACATGCCTCAGATGCACACCACGAGGCAAGCTGCCCTTTCATACATAGAGCTGAGTGTGTGTGTGTGTGTGTGTGTGTGTGTGTGTGTGTGTGCGTGCACACCTGAACAAATTGCATCCCAGTGAACCCTTTAATTCTGTTGTCAACTGTAATGGCAAACTCACTACAGAGGCAGCTGTTAGAGCCCTAGACTACCTGACGTACTAACTTAATCGATTTTATGAGCCTATAAAGGTTAATGATTTCCTTAATGACTAGATAATCCAAATTAATATCAAAACAAAGGATATCCATTTTATAGCCTTGGGATTGCTTGAAAGTAGTGTGCAAACACAAGGAAACATTTTGACAATAGTTCTATTTTTTTTTTTGAGGTGGGAGAAAGCAGAAAGATGAATTAGTAAACAAAGGGTCCTATATTCACACACTGTAGGTCTGGAGTGAAAAGCAGGGGCTAGCCTCTTCTCATTTGTACTTGGCTAAAGTGCTGTATTGAAAACTACTAGTTGCAACATGTGGCAAGGCTTCAGTGTTGCAATAGTGGCACATGCAAATATGCTCATCCAGCTCTGTGGGGCTAACACGGGAGACAGTGCCTACAAACAACCCCCAGTGAAAAAGCCACCATGAGGGTGGCAAAACACTGGTTGACACAAAGTTGTCTTTCTAGCCACTTTGCAGTGTCTAGTGTGACTGGCAATTGGACTCCTGTTCTGTAACATTTTGTTGTCCAAGACAAGAAACCTTTTGCAGTAAAAGTTTGCTATTGTTATGTCTGTCCTCTACTTGGGAAGATGGTGGGAATTGAACTGAGGACCCTGAGTCCAGGCTTAGACTGGGCTACAGGGGAAGGTGGATACAGGGGTCCACCTGGAAAATCAAAGGCGAGTACAGGGTGACACACTCATATAAGTATTCCACTTAAATATGATACAGATGCTTTGTGTTTGCATCCCCCACCTCACCCCTACTACAATCCTACTGGATTATTTTTGTCCTCTACTACCATCCACTACCTACTAGGTTATCTCAAAACTCTAATGCTGGCACTCCAGCCCCCTAGCCATCCTCTTGATCCTCTCTTCCTGTCTTACCCCCACCCTCCTCTACTTAATGTTTGGCCTAGTCTTCCTGCAGGGTTCTGTACATCCTGGGGTGTTGTTCATGGCTCTCTCTCTCCCCTCGTTTCTGTCAGGCCCAGTCCCCTGCAGAGTTCTCTGCATCCTGGGGGCACTGAACTTGTCTCTCTCTCTCTCTCTCTCTCTCTCTCCCCTCTCCCCTTCTGTCATGCCCAGTCCCCTGTAGGTTTCTCTGCATCCTGAGGGGTATTTCTCCTGGCTCTCTCTCTCTCTCTCTCTCCTCTCTCTCTCTCTGTCTCTCTCTCTACTTTTCTTCCCTTTCCCCTACTTGCTAATTCATCCCCTTGCAGGGTTTGCATCATCCTGAGTGGTTATAGTTTGGCTACCTCTTGGTCCTCTCTGCCAGTCCACCTGCTTCTCAATTCCTTGCCTCCCACCACCCTACTACCATGCCACCTTCCTCCTCTAAGTTATCCACACCTCTATTTCACCTTCTCGCCCTTTCTCCCCTTCCTCTCTGCCTTGCTCCTTTTTCCCCAACAGAAGTCCCAGCATCCTGTTGGCATTTAGACATTCCGGGTTCCTCTTCTCTCCCTCTTACACCCTCACCCTCTACCCTCATCCCCTATTTCTCCAATTTGTCTTAAAATCAGTTCTCCACAGGGTTTACATTAGCACTTCGAGGCTTGCCCCATCTATGGTCTTTAGCACTTCTCTTAAGTCATTGTTCATAGAAAACATAGACTTTGATGGCAGGTAAGGACTGTTTGGCCCACCTATTCTGCCCATTTCTACCTATAGGATGTGCTGCAGATCCTAGTTAACCAACAGCCTATTTCTTCCCTAACCCCCACAAAAATTGCCTTATGTCTGTCCCATGCATTCTTGAATACTCCACAGTTTTAGACCCCACAGCCTCCTCAGGATGGCTGTTCCATGTCCTACCACCCTGTCTGTAAAAATACTTCCTCACATTGCCCTGAGCGTCCCCACTCTAGCTTCAAATTCTGTCCCCTTGTCCATCATTTCTTCTGAAAGATGCTACCTTCCTGGACTATGTTGATTCCACTAAGGTAATTTTTTTTTTATTTAGTTGTTTAACCAGGTATAGCACACTAAGCTGAAAGCTTTTTTCACAGAGTGCGACCTGGGAGCACAAGGAGGGTTAAGTGACTTGCTCAGGGTCACACAGTATGCAAGTGGAAGCCGTGATTCAAACCCATGTCTGGTCTGCTGGATGTTACCAGATTTGCAGCTCAGAGCCTTAGACCACTGCGCTATACTGCCTCTGAAATTAAATTAATTAAAGTTTCTATCATGTCTCCCTCTTCCTTCTTTCCTCAAGGGTATACATTCAGCTCCTTTAGTCTCTCCTCATATGGCTTCTCTTGCAGACCCTGCACCATTTTAGTTGCCCTCCTCTGGACTGCCTCCATCCTGTCTATGTCCTTGCGGAGATGAGGTCTCAGAACTGGATGCAGCACTCAGATGGGGTCTCACCAACTGTCTGTACAGTGGGATAACAACTTCTTGTTTTCTGCTGGTGATGCTCTCTCTATACATCCCAGTATCCCCAGCTCACCCCTACTGCCTTCTCACATTGCTTGCTATGTGTGAAGGCAAGCACCACAGTGGTAGTGGTAGGGTAGAGTGGAAGATGGCGGTCATGCTGGGCCAGCTATCATGAGTAGTGGAGTCACTAGCAGCGTTGTACTATATTTTTATTTATTTATTTTGTGGGTTGTTTTGTTTCAGTTTTCTTTTAGTTTTAGTGTAGTAATGGTAGTTAGTTAGGTCCGATTAAGTGAGCTAGCAAACTATTAAATGCGTTGTGGAATAGTGATTAGGAGTGAGGGTACCTGTTTGAGGTCTCTGATAAAAGTAAAATTGGAACTTTTGATCAGGGACACGTTTTACGGATTGAGAAAGGGCATATTCCATTTTGCACATTGTAAAACGGTATTGTCACCGTGTCTGCTAAGCCAAAATCCGGTTTTACCGGTATTTGATTCTCTGTACTTTATTTAACAATTTTTAACTCTACTAACATGCATTTAAGCAATTTTGACCTCCACTGTTGCACATCCTTCCATCCTTGTACCAATTTAAAGTTGTTTTAGGTACAAGATGTGATGGCAGCAGCAGCACTACAGCCCCATCCCTAAGGTGTGATGGAAGCAGCACTATGGCCCCATCCCTCAGGTGCGAGGGCAGCACCAACAGCACTGTGGCTCCCCATCCTCTGGTGTGATGGCAGCAGCATCACTATGACCTCCTCCTCCCTCAGGTGTGACAGAAGCAGCAGCACTGTGGCCCCGTCCCTTAGATGTGATGGCAGCAGTATTACATTCCCCATCCACGAGTGGTGATGACAGAATCACTACAGCCCCCACCCTTTGGTGTGATGGCAGGCAACAATGCAGTCCACATCCTTCAGGGGTGATGGCAGTAGTGACAGCACTATGATCCCCTTTCTTCAACACCTACACCCACATGCACAAGTTACAAATGACTTGGTCTCTTTGCTTGTTAGAACTCAGATGTGAATTAATCTGAACCATCACCACTAAGGTGGACTACCTTTGTTTTTTCTATCTATAATTTAACTGCCTGAATTGATTTCTGCCTGTGACACTGCTGACCAGGGTTAGGGAACAGACTTGGTGTTGAAGGGCCAGCTGGTGGGTGAAGGCTTGATTGTCCAATGACCACGACCTTCTCCTGGAAGGAGGGTGGATTCACGGCTCAGCATTTGCTGGCCCCTGGTGGAGGCCAGAGGCACAACAACATGTCAGCCCTCACTGCAGGAGAGAGTGTGACGGATGTAGGCTTGTGCCTTGACATCTTGTGGCCTGTCAGGAAAATGGGAAAACACCCACTGGCCAACTGAAGGACAGCTGTTGGTCCCTCCATAAGCTGGAAGCCCCAGACTGTGTCCGTTCTGACCCCTGCCATGCTCAGGATACAGGAAGCTCTTTGGGTAATTCTCCTCCCCTGCTAGCCTCCCACAGGGTAGAGGCCCACTCAATGAAGGGTTACTTTGGGTTATCTGGTAGCACAGCAGTAAGGGGCAGTGGATGGTGGTCGGAACTCAGCAGCAGTGGTAGGGGGCCTTGGCAGGCCTGAAGGAGTGGATGGCCAGGGGATAGGAGGAGAAAAAAACTGCTTGAATTTGCTTCTTTGAAATAAAGTGTCTTCACCTAAAAATCCACAAGTGATTAGTGGAGGACCTTCAAATGGATTCATTCATCTCCCAGACATGTGGATTCTTTTTTTTTACTTGGCGTCCATGAAAGGTGTCTCCCAGTTTTCATGTCTTTGTTCAGATGTGAATTGAGCACCACTCTGCCCACCAGCATCATACAGCCCCTGGGGTCTTACCTTCTGTATGTCATTGACTGTGCTTTCAAAATCCACTGGCCAAACATAAGTACACTTAAATACTTAACATTTGCTTTTTGTTGAAGCAGTCATCAGAAAACTGTTTGTTGTCACACAGACTGAAACAGCAAGAGGAGAAAAGGTGCAAATCATCCAGTTCACCTAAATGGAGTGTTAACTGTAAAGTCTTTTCATAAGTAGTAAGGCAGTTTCTTCTTTGTGAACATACTTCCACTCAGACTAGTTTTCATTCAAACAACTGAGGATTTTGGATGGCTCTACTGATTA
This sequence comes from Neoceratodus forsteri, assembly GCA_016271365.2. Classification (NCBI taxonomy): domain Eukaryota; kingdom Metazoa; phylum Chordata; order Ceratodontiformes; family Ceratodontidae; genus Neoceratodus; species Neoceratodus forsteri. Next base: position 271,118,823 of record CM057452.1, on the reverse strand, counting down.
CAGTATAAACTTGAATAAGCTAGTTGGTTACAGTGATCCTGTGTTTAACAATCTATAACCTAGATGCTCATATGCAAAAGAATACAATGAAAATCTGACTAAAATCTAAAAACAAGCTTATAAAACACATAAAATGTATCTGAACATTTGTCTTTACCTATACAAACTCATTGCAGCCCAAGTAAAACGCAAGCAAATTACATGGTACCCTGACTACTATTCTATGATGTAGTAAACATATATTGGTATTTTTTTATATTCTTTCTAAAGCATGTAAGGCCCACTAGGCAGAACTGTCTTTTTCAGGAGTGACCTAGAAGCACTGGGGAGGTTAAGTGACTTGTTTGGAGTCACACAGTATGCAAGTGGAGGTTGTGGAATCAAACCCAAGTCTGCTGGATGTACCTAGTTCAATCACTGTTTGTTACTCTAACCGCTAGGCATGGGTGATTAAACTGAATGGCTGATTACAACAAAGCAGTGCAGGTGATTTCCCTACTGACTCTCTATGCAGCAAAGCAGAAAGAATGCAAAGCACATCAGCATTCATTTTAAGATGCTGAAATCTGGGTCGGCCCACTGGTGCTACGATAGCACTATTGTTTGTAATGCCAGTGACCCCAGGGTCAGAAGTGAACTCGGGTTGCTGGAGGTCTGGCCAGGTGAGTAGGATCGAGCACCTGGGGACTGCCTCCTCCTCCGGAAGGGTGGGCTGCAGGTCCTGCTGCTTTACCACTACCTGTATGACCATGGGTGGTGGTGCAATGGTGCTGCAGAGTGATCAGGAGGGAGGAAGCTAGCCAGGATCTGGAGCAGTGGCATGTCTCTATGTGACCTACCTCTTTGGAACTCCTCTAGTGCAGATGCCCTCAGGGACAGAGACCAGAAAACCAGGAACAATCACCGTACATCGGTCACTGGCAGAAGGGACCCAGGTGCCCCAGACTTCATAACCAGGCTCCATGAGGGACCCGCTGAGCTGCCTGACACACCTAACAGAGTCTGGAGGGGTGACCTGGGTGTCCTCCTTCCCACCTGGGGTACAATCCAGGCAGGATAGGGCAGGCTCACAGGGCTCCTGAGCATTACCTGGGGTGAAGCTAGGATACCTAGCCTAGGGATCTCTGAAAAGTTGAGACTGATGCTGTGAGAAGGGGACATAGAAAAGAAAATAAAAAATTTGAAAAGATGCTGAAATCTTAGAGATTCTGTGCAGTGACATGCAATTTCCGTGAAGCACCGGTACAAGAATTCAAAATCTGCAAACCAAGCAGGATTCCGTGATTGTTACCGTGTTACGGTAAAATGGAAAACCAGTGTCCCTGCTTTTGATTTTATCCAATACAGATATTTGCTATATTTGCCCTACTTTCCAGCTGTTTTCTAGTTGATGTCCTGAGTGAATTGGGCTGGGAATCCTTGGTGAAGTGGTGAGGAGAGGTCTCTGAAGACGCCGCAGGAAGGAACTTTTGGAGTGGGGTTATTCACTCTTGGGACAGCCTCGTGACATCTGGTGGCTGGATCTTGTTGGAGGATTATCGATCTCCTTTGCTGATGGACTTATGAACTGCTTCCTCTTTGCTTCCTCTCTGGCTTTTGGAGGCTGAGAGTAGGATGGGAGCCATAGCCAAGGGCTTGGTGGGGTGGTCTCCTCCTGTATAAGCATCGGGGGCCCCTCCTTGCTCTCTGTTAAACCTCTGTCTGCTATATGGTTTTATCTTGGATGGCTGTGGGGGAGGTGTCCTTGGGGTGGTCTCTGATTTTGTAATCCACCCATTTACAGCGAATGGAGATTTAAAGGAACTTGAAGTTTGGAGATATTCAGAGGACTAGAACAGATTCCCAGGAGGAGTGAAGGACTGAAGCCAGACTAATCGCTGGTGAGATTTTCCACCTTGGGCATTCTGTATGAGTACTGGTAGTGAGGGTGCCTATTGCTTGACTTCTTCTGTTTTGTTTACTGCTGTAGGCAATTCATGAGACTGACTCAGCTTAAAACAATTATTTGCCTCACTTTCCACTGGAGGTAGAGCTCCAATGGACTTACATATATGGTCTGAATAATTTAGTGCACTGGACTGCAAACGTGAACTCTGCTAAGAGACTTTTTAGCTTGTTTTGATTATTTATTGTATTTTGTTGTTTAAGTGTTATTATAGTTAGGATTGTGTTTTGAGGGTGGGGTATTACTTTGTAAGTGATTTTAGTTGGGGTAGAAGGGTATTGATTGTGAGGGTGAATGGTTATGGAGTCATCAGAGTGCTGAAATATGTGTTGGGGTGTTAGAGAGGTAGTCAGGCAGTACTCCTCAAGACTTAGAGATCTCCATCCTTTGAATTACCTCCGCTTACTGCAAAGGTTTATTTTAGATGTTGAAGTTTGAGATCAAGGAGTTGTAGGAGATGGAGATCCTGAAACTCTTGGGGGGATGGAGACGAGTGGGCAGATAGGGACAGTGAGGGCCAAGAGACGCCCTATTGTGAAATGGGTACAGGAGTGAGGTATTCCTTGCTTAGTCCCCATATCCAAGGGCTCTGACTTTGATTTTGTCGGGCAGAAAGTGAGGCCATCCTTGACTCCCATCCTTCGGCGGTGTTAGCAATGCCAGGTCGATTAGGAATAAGACCGCAGTGATCGCGGATCTTGTTTCCTCTGTCAACATGGCTTTCATCACAGAGACCTGGCTGGATGGAAATGCAGGTCCTGTTTTGGAATCTGCAGTCCTGGCTGGGTTCTTGGTGATTCACCACCCAGAGTGGACCTGGGGGTGGTTGCAGTCTGTTTTAGACAGGATCTGGATCTCAGGGAGGTGCCAGCTGGAGACACCAACACTTTTGAGTGTATAGTGGGTGCAGGTGCAGGCTACAGGACCCTTCTTCTACTGTCCACCAGGTGATGGAGGGACTTCCTGAAGGAGGTTATGGACTTCATCCCTGAAGTGGTATTGGAGTCTCCCAGATGGTTAATTCTAGGGACTTTAATGCCTGGGTCGCATTTACTAACTCTCATTATTTGGTCAAACTCTCCAATTGATGGATTCATTGGGCCTGTCACGGGTTATAACCTCTGCAACCCATGGGGGCACATTGAACTTGGTGTTCTATCTGGGGATGGAGATCTTCGATGTGGAGGTGGAGTCAACCAGTTGGTCTGACCATTATGCCCTGAGGTTTAGATTTGCAGCCCCAAAATAGGCCTGTCCCTAGGGAGTTAGCACAGTTCTGTGCCTTTAAGAGGGTCACCTCAGAAGGGTCTAATGACAGAGCTGGACTTCTTGGGATTTCAATGGATAGCATGGACACAAGGCCCCTGGTTCTGGCCTACAATAGGGCTGTGGTAGGGCCCTGGATGTCATTGCTCCAACTTGTGTTCATCCCTGCACTCTTCACCTGGGGGCTCCTGGTTTGATGGGGAGGTGGAGACGAAGATTGGAAATACGCTGGTGGAAAACTCACCTGGCGGTGGATAGGCTTGGATTGTTAGAACATTATAAGATCTACCAATCAGCAATTTCCACAAGAAGGCAGAGTTCCTGTCCAAGAAAATTGCTGCAGCAAGGAATAGACCAGCCCAGCTCTTCCGGACTGTGGACAGACTGCAATCCAGCCTGTCTACAGACCAGTCTAAAGTTGTCATAATTGCAATGTGAGGAGTTTGAGAAATTCTTCGCTGACAAGACATCCACCATCAGGGTGAGATCTGCCCATGACCCATCCATTGGACCTTGCACTGATCAATCGGGTGGTACTAATGCCCAGTTGTCTTGGTTCACCTTTAGCCAACTGGCAGTCACGGATATAGTGAACATCATCCAGACTTCATGACCTACCTACTGTAAGTTGGATCCAGGCCCTACTGGCCTGTTAGTGGGATGTGTAGATGTCATCGGCCCAGTCCTAGCTGGGACAGTGAAGGTTTCATTAGAGAGAGGAGGGATCTTTCTTGATCCCTTAAAGGAGATGGTGGTGTGCCCCTTTGAAAAACTCTCTTAACCCTGACTGCCCAGCAAATTACAGGGAAAGTTATTGAGAAGGTGGTCACTCTGCAGCTGGAAGATCATTTGTCCAGCCACAATATCTATGACCCTCTCCAGTCCGGCTTCAGGAAAAGGCATAGCATGGAGATGGCCCTTGTCGGGTTTAAATGCTCTCCTGATGGCGAGAGATCGGAGAACCCGTTCCATCTTGGTTCTCCTGGATCTCTCAGCAGCATTGACACTGTGGATCATGGGGTGCTGCTCGATCGCTGTGTTTTTCTGTGTGTGGACTGAGAGAGGCAGTCCACAGTTGGTTTGATCCTTCTTTGAGGGCAGATTACAGACAGTGGTGTCGGGATTTATACCTCCTCTCACTGGCTGCCCTGTGGGTTTTGCAGGGTCTGTGCTGTCCCCATGTTATTTGTGTGTATATGCTTCCACTGGGGACATTATAAGGTGGTACAGGTTGAGTTTTCATTGTTATGCTGATGATTCTCAGCTCTACCTGTCTTTTGTGCCTGAACAGGAGTCTGATTCCATCACAGAGTTTAATAACTGCCTGCTGGATATTCAGGAGTGGATGAGTACCAGTTGGCTTCGTTGAATTTAGGAAAAACTGAGGTATTGGTGGTGGACCCTGGAGTGAGGGACAACAGGGGCCTGGGCTGGGAAACCTCAGGTTTATATCATGGGGGGCCGCCATGGCCCTGTCCAAGTGCATAACCTGGGTGAGATGACTTCATGGCCTGACCCTGAGGGCGCAGGTGTTGGCTGTAATCAAGTCTGCCTTTTTCCATCTAAGGAATATTACCTGAGTGAAACACTTGGTCCTGCCCAAAGATCTTCCTACCCTGGTCCATGCCTTTGTCACCAGCCATCTTGATTACTGCAGTGCCTCTATCTAGGACTGCCAGGTGGACATCCGCCGCTATAGCTTGTACAGAACATGATGGCCAGGTTGTTGATGGGAGTTCCTAGATCTAGCCATATAACACCTGAAAGGCGTGAACTGCACTGGCTGCCTATACAGTGGTGGATCACCTTCAAGTAGCACTGCTGACCTATAAGGCCCTACATGATTTGGGACCTCACTACCAGAAAAAGCTCCTGGTGCCTTACTGCCCCATCTGCTCACTACGATCCTCTGACGAGGAATTGCTAGAGATACCCAGGGTATATTAAAGACATCTGGAGGAAGATCGTTTGTCTATATGGCACCTACCCTGTGGAATTCTCTACCTCGTCAGATACAAGATTGCCTGACTGTGGAAAGTTTTAAAAACAAGTTAAAACTTTTCTCTTTAACCAAGCATTTGCTGGGACTTAATAACTAAGGGTTATTTATGGTTATTGTATTTATTGTTTTTATATGGCTTGTTTTTGAATTATTGTAAAGTGCCCTGAGCTTGGGAAGGGCTCTTCAAATAAATATATTTTACTTACTTACTTTACTTACTAACCTTAAGGTCATCTGATCCATTTCAAATTCTGTTCCATTGTATGCTTTTTTCTTATTTGGTTTTGTGCACCTAGCCAGTAGGCCTGTTTTTTCTGCTCCATAAATGTACCACACTGTTTTATTTTTTAATAACTTTATTTGTATTGCTCATATATTGCTATGTGTTCCGTTCTCCCAACTCCTGAACCTCCACCCCAGGACACTTCTGGAAGCTAGCTGTTTTATAGCTCATGTTGTCTTTCCTGGTGAAACATTTTCCAAATAAATAAACAAAAATAAAACTTGCAGTGCCCATAAAATCACGTTTAATTAGAAAATGGATTATAAATGTAAAGATTTTCATAGTATAGAAGGTGGCCAGCTACCCAGGAGATGGGGAACACCTGAAATTTCCAGGTATCCCTGTACCAGTCCAACTCTGAGTCCCAAAGGCAACCATTCTAATCATTTTGTTAAAGGAAAAATTCCTTTGCTAAGAATTTATGTGCCTTTGATGTTGAATGCCGCCAACAGCGGTCTCACTGCTGCTACTGTCTCTCAGCTCTGCCATTCATAGCTCTTACTTTTAGATGGTGTTGCATTGTACAGACTGCCTGTGAGCAATCAAACATGAAAGGGCATGGTCAGCTTTAATAAACTCATAAAAGGGGAATATGAGAACCAAGAGTTGAAGGCAAGCGGCTTCAATTTCCCATGAGAGGGTTTAATTGAATAATGCACAACACAGGTGTGTGTCATGCTTGAATAACATTACACTTCAGGTGGTTGAGCATGAGGCCACAGGCAGAGTACATTCAACACCTGAGAAGTGACACTGGGAAAAGTCCTCAACTCTTCTTCTGTAAGTGTCATGGCCTGGGATCTGTAACTCCTTATGACCAGTGACCATGAGATGGTCAGAAGGGACCTTGATTCAATGTCTCATCCAAATAATGGTACTTCAACAGTATAGCACCTCCTTGTACTGCACTACAGTGCCAGTTATGAGTATTACCTCAAGTACCTGGTATAGGGCTACAACCCATGACCTTCCAATCTTTTAGCCACATAGGAGAGTATGTTACCTCTGGCTGTAAGTATACAAGTTTATATTGCCTCACCCTAACCCACATTTCGTTTGAATTTATGGGACCAAAGACTTTGAAATGACTTTGAGATTTGCTTTTATAAATGCATAACTTTCCACACTGGGATCACCTTATTAGACAGTTTATCTAGTTTACATGTGGGTCCCGGAGACTTACATAGCAGTGTTTGTTAGCAAAAATGTCATCATATACTTTTAGCAATACATTTATTTCTAACATAATTTAATCGTCAGTATATTTTTATTTTTCTCAAACTGTTTTAAAACAACTTTCTTACTAACTTTTATAATTTATGACTTAAGTCCTTAAATATGCCACCTCTATCCATTTTGCATTCATTTGCACTTGTGCAAGGATCGTCTTGGGACTATGTGGCAATGAGAGATGTGTCACTGCTTAGCCAATTACAGCTGAAATTGCAATGGGTTTGGCAGTGTACACCAATGAACAGGCACTCTGGTCATGACAGCAGTTCAGTTTTGCTGGCATGACACATGTGGACTTGTAAGAAATGAACCGCCCAATGGGAGCTTCATTTCTTTCTGTAGTCTAACTCCTGCCATGCGCATTAGAGTGCACACTAATGCACATGGCTGGAGTCTGATCACTGTATTCTCTTTCCTGTCTTTGTTTCTCTGACCTCCCCAAAGCCTTCAACGTTAGCCGTGGTGCAGCTTTCTCTTCCAATGCTCACTTCTCGGCCCTCCCACCTCAACATTAGCTGTGATGTGGCTTTCTCCCCTCCCGGTGCTCGCTTCTCTGCCTCCTCACCTCAACATTAGCTGCCGTGTGGCTTTCTGTTAAAGCTGACATTGGGTGCTCAATCCCCATGTTGTCAATAAAAAATCCAGTGTAACATGTGGGACACTGGGAAGCCCACCCCAGTGTCCCCATATCTGTTACCCCCAATTCCAGAATACTGTGGAGCCCACTCTCAGTATCCCCATATCTATACTCCCGCTTTAGAAATTGCCAGACTGGGTGGGCCAAGTGGTCCTTGTCTGCTGTCAAAGTCTACATTTATGTTTCCCTGGAAAAGAAAATGGTCCCCAATTTTTTTTATACCTGAAAAAGAAAATGGTCTCTTGTCATCTCCTGTCCCCTCCCCATCCTGCCCTCCCACTGTGTACCCACCTCCCGCACCCCATACTTCCTCTGAGGTCAGCAGCTGTGATCTTTTCTGGACCAGGACATATCTGCACTCTTCAAAGCCAAACCATGAACTGAAGAATCAAGGTAAGCACTGTAAAATGGCTGTCAAGGGGGTTTCAACTTATGTTGATATCGCAGCCATTTGTTTGTATTTTTGCCCCAAATTTTCAACATATTTTTGGGACCCCACCTCATGAACACTGGCACTGTCATTTCATTACTTATTCTGAAAGGTGATTTTGTGGTCACTGCGTGGAATCACCTTTGGGACCAAGTAACAAAATGACAGTGCCACTGTCCATGAGGGAGGTCCCAAAAAGCACATGTTGAAAATCTGATAAAAAAACCAAAAATGACCGCATTATGAGCGCAGATTGTGCAGTTTCTATGAAAGTTCATAATTTCGTCAATTTTTATATTTTCACTCCAGATTTTCCACATTGCCATTTTGTCACACCTCCTCATATACAGTATAGCTGTCATTTTCACTTGCTGCCCAAAACATGTTTTCACACCTGTGGCGTAGAATGACGTGGTTTCTGTGCAAAATCAACTTTCAGGATGGATTAATGAAATCACAGTGTCAATGTTCATGAGGTGGGGTCCCAAAAGGCAATGTTGAAAATTTAGTACAAAAATCCCTATAGACCCGAGTTATGTGCAGTCATTGAAATTTCGCTATACACGCGCATAACATTGGCAAATTTTATATTTTCATTCCAAGTATTCAACATTGCCATTTTTCACACCACCTCATGAACAGTACAGTTGTCATTTTTCACATCCTGCCAGAAATGTGTTTTTGTACCTGTGGTGCCAAATGGCACAGTCGCTGCACAAAATGACCTTTCGGGATTGAGTAATGAAATGATAGTGCCACTGTTTATGAGGTGGGTCCCAAAAGCCCATGTTGGAAATTTGAGGAAAAATACCAACAAATACCCGAGGCATTAGTGTTTCCAACTGTAACACCCCTCTCCACTCTGTGGGAGATTGACAGGCATCGGGGTGTGCCTTGGGGTCATTGGCTGCAATGCTCACACCATTCCACTCCACCCCCCCCTGCAGCTAGTGACAGGCATCAGGTGTGCCTGGGGTCTTCAGCCCTAATGTTCAGCCCATTCTCCTGTACTGCACCCATCTCAGCTTATTTCCTATGGAATGGGTGGGCGTTAGACCAAAGACCCCAAGGTACACTGCAATGCCTGTCAGTGTCTGCAGGGTGGGGGTGGAATGCATAGAGTGTTATAGCTGATGACCTAAAGGCACACCCCCAATGCCTGCCGTCTCTGCAGGGTGGGGGTTGGGATGGGTTAGGGTTTTGAAACCCTAATGCCTCATTAAGAAAGTAAATCAGGGAGGAATGGTTGACGCCACCTACCTTGATTTCAGCAAAGCCTTTGACAACATCCAACATAGAAGGCTGATTAACAAGATGGGTAGTCTGGCCATGGGGCACAACCTAATAAACTGGGTTAGAAACTGGCTGATGGACAGTAGACAGAGGGTGGTAATGGGATCCAATCTCGGGACAGGGTGGTGACCAGTGAGGTATCTCAGGGATCAGTCCTGGCACAATTTACGGTGTAACTTTCACCATGGAACACCCACTGCTCTCACTGCTGCCTCTCTTCTGAAGCCAGTACCAGTACCAAACACCACTGCAAATACCTGCAAGTGAATGTTCGCATTGACAAATGCTTGTTAGAAATCCTTCCTCAAGATTACTTTTTGACTTACTGGATTCATACCGTGGATGTGTTAGGAGGATGCTAGCACACATTTTTTTTATTCAGTTTTATTGGTAGCTCCTCAATACACCAATACATAATAAGAAAAAGGATGTAGTATTAAATGTCTTTCACACAGTTGGTTTTATGATGGTAATACATTCATATATTCAGTAATCTCTTAGTTACTGATGTCTTCTTAGCCTCATTAGTTTTACATTTAAATATGGACATTAGCACACATTTCTGGTGGCAAACAGTACAGCACTAAATCACAATGTTTCATGTATTTGTAGTGGGCATGGCCAGAGAGAGCAGAGACTTATGAAAACTTCATGAAAAGAAAAATAGATATATGGATTTTTTTTGTCAGAAATCCATTAATGCTGTTTTTGTTTTTGGCTAACAATACTGCTGATTCATGGAAGGCATCTCATACAAATGTGGCATAATCATATGTAAGCCCCCACTCCTGGTGTCTAGGGGTATCCAGACAGTAACTTGATGGGAGTGGGGTCACTGTACAACCAGGAAAACACTGTCCAAGAAAAACAGAAATATGTCCAAGTAAAATAGAAATATGCTCATTACCTGGTTCTTCTGATGGTTGCGGATGACTTCCCAGAATGAGGAGTAGGCATTTCTTTGCTTTGGAGGGTAACTGCAGGGGCAATGTTCATCATCAGGCACACAATTAAATTCAATGTCCACTCCAGAATCAAAAGTGCAAAACTGATTTAATGTAATACTAGAAACTTGAAGAACCACAACATGGAGCGTGGGGTAACAACTACAGTGGGGCAATTCACTGGCGAAACCTGACGTTTGTTCTGCAACAACTCGTTTTCAACAAACTGATTTATGGCTTGCAGACCTTCCCTTGAGCCAAAAGGCTACATTTCTGACAGCAGCATTGTTGTGGACTGAAACAAGTCTCGAGCATTTCAAACTCAGCAGCACTCTCATTTCATATCCTTCACTTTACTCTGTCTTCACCCAGGCACTTGCTTACACTTCCTTCTCTTAATTCCAGCAATACTCAAACTGATGCAAATAATTTGGCAGCATGAGACGTTTCTACTGTCCCAATCCCATTTCTTGCTTTGCCTTTGCTTTAACATTCTTCACCGGGGGTCACTTTAAAAGACAGAGGGCTGATTTTAAACCACAGGAGCTATCTTCTTACTGAGGTCTTACACTTTTAACAAGGTATTTCTTTTAGCAAGAACTAAAACCACAGAAGACCTTCCAGATACCCAATTGCTGATGCCATGCACCTGCAGCTGGGTTCTTCCAGGCAGTTATGTATACCCCTGACCTGTCCAGTACCTCCAGGCACTGCTTGCTCATGCAGCAATTTTAATTTCTGGATTGCCTTCACCCAGGGACTGCTAGCTGTGCCACATGGAGCACACGGACAGCCTACCACCCCACCGGGTCCCAATCAACCACTTCCACATGGATCTTTTCCTGCCAGCACAGGATGCACCCCTGAGGGTCCACCCACTATAGTCACCACCGACCAGGGGAAAGGGTAGACTGCCACCACTACACCCTCAATGATCCAGGATGCCACCTCTGGATTGCGCCCAAGCCCCATCTGCCAGAACAGACCCGCCCACAGAAACACTACCGACTCACAGGGTGCACTCACCCACAGGCGAGATTACTTAAGAAACAGGGCTCCCTTCAGTGTTTACCCTACCGAGGTGTCTGAGATCACTTGGCGGGACTCTGTACTTCAGCTTCTCTGGGCTCCAGCTCCCAAACCCACCAATAGGACTGAGGCTTATGCTCCACTGCCTCCCTGCATTCTCTACGGCCTGAACCACCACATCTTCATACTCGAGGTCTTCGAGGGAGAGGGGTGGGGTGGCAAGTGGCCCAACCTAGCCCCTGCCACAGCCTCTGGCCAGACTAGCAGGCCCAAAACCCCACTCACTCTCCTTCTCAATCCCCCAAAACAAATCTCCCCTGCTCTGCCTCCTCTTTTCCCTCAAGGATGGGTCTTCACCTGCAGGCAACAAGACAGCCCGGTTCCATGTGATAATGGTGATTGCAGAATAGAGATCATCATTTGGTAGTGTACATCGCCAAAAATGAATTTCGCATGTACACATGCAGTAACAGTAAGAGGGCACTCTGAGATTTAGTTTTCTTTTATTTTATGCTGGAGGCTGTCCCTCGCACTCCCTACTAAAGAATTCTCAACTCCAGAGGTGAGCATGTCAGGAGGTAAAATAAAAAAATAATAAAACCCAACCAGGTGCAAAAACACGAGTGTGCCCAGAATCGAACCCAGCCCCTCAACCCCAGCCTGCCACTGATCCACCATGCCATGTGGCCAGCTGGTGTCAGCGTGGCTCAGTTGGTAGCACATCCGCCTCTGGACCAGAAGGTCATGGGTTCTCGTCCCACACTGGGATTGGACTTACACCTAAAATCGCTGGCATCCGAGTGCAGTATTGAGGGTGCTGTACTGCTGGGATGTGCTGTCCTTCAGATGAGACGCCAAACCGAGGTCCCTTCTGCCCATCCTGGTGTTGTCCTGGTAGGTATCCAGGTGGAAATAAAAGAACCCAGGGCACTCTTCGCAAAGAGTAGGGAACAGTCCCGATGTCCTGGCCAACATTCCCTTCCCATAAACTGGTTCATGCAATTATCCAGGCTGTGTGTAGGTGATGATGTACTATATGGCTACCACATTCAGTCACTTCACTACCAGTCTAGCATTGCTTGTAAAGCACTTTGGGATACACTGTGTATGAACAGCAATATATAAATGCTGATTCTTCTTCTTCAGCTCAGTAGCCCACCGCCACACTACACTGCACAAACCTCCCTCCCTTTCCACCGTCGCACAGTGTGGTCTCTCCCCACCCCACCCCACGTGTGCTTGTATACATAGCAACATCTCGCCGCTATAGTCACCTACCCCTTAATCCGGTTGCCCTCCCTGCTAGGAGCCCTGTGCACAGGTGTTGTGATTGAGTCGCCCTTTTGAAAGTGCTTAGTTGCGGTCTCCTGTACACAAGCATACTGCCTGCCCATATCCCAGACCTACCGTCACCATCGCTCCCACTGCCTAGCTACACTTAGCAACAAAGTTAACTAGCAAGTCCCAGAGGTGCTTACACATACATTATTAGAATACGTTTGGGGATTCAAAACATAGCTGCTTCAGAGTATTGTGTCTGTGATTTTTCATGTTATAACCAAACAAGATCTCAAACTGTGACCAACCCTTGGGAATCAGACCTATATAAATCATATATACCATCTTATCAATGGCAAGACTGCACTATTCCACATGCAGTCACAAATTCTAGCTATGCTATAAGCAATGGGATAGTACTGTTCATTTTTATATTTCCTACTTTGCAAGTAATTTTGACTCTAAAACAAATTTAACAGAAATATCTGTTTTAAACCTTAACCAATAAAAAGTCTCTTATGATTTTATACTGCATGCTTAAGTTTCTGAAGAAGTCTGAGAAAGGTGAAAGCATGTTGCTTCCTAATACCTTGCATTCATTAGTTGCCTAAATACTGCATGGTGTGTCTGAAAACAGGAAGTAGGCCATAAATCTGCAGTTTAAAAGCCATCTGAAGTCCGTGGACCAGATATGTTCTCAATCAGTAGTCAGGCAGTAAATAAACATTTATACACAGCAACTGCACTCAGCCAGCATGACCTCCAGCTATTACAAGCACAAAGAGGAAATTTGTTTAGTCGTAAAAGAGCAGGTAATATATCAACAGATTATTAAAATGGAAACAATCTACTCTAATGGACTATATTGATTTTAATAAACATAAGTACAGGGGGATTGAAAGATAAGGGTAATATATATGGCATCTTTGCACTTTTAGCCTAAAAGGCACGTCCTTAAATAGTGACAAATGTAAAATATCTTAGATATTCATTCAGATTAACAAATGGCATCCCTCGTTAAAAATAATACACTGTGTCGATATACCTCCAAATCTCCTCATTTCAGAGTTTCCTGATTTGCCCATTGTTTTTCCTACATGCACCATTTCAATTCCCCAAAAATATCAGAATAAAAAACAAACAAAAACAAGGCATTCTTCACGTCTTATAAAAGATAACAGCATTAAATCTACAAGTCATATTTTCCCCACTGATGGCACTTGCCACTTTCATTAATGAGAGGTACTTATCTTTATCTGTCAAATTATGGTAAAGGGGTGATTAAAATTAGCAGATCATAGAGAACTACCAATGTGATTAATGATGTAAGGGTACTTATTTTCCAAAAGTGCAGGTGTGCTTATAAAAGGTACTGCTATTTGAGTGCCACCCCCAGTGTGTATTTTCTTGTAGAAGCTGTATTTTAAGACTGGTTTACTGGTTCATTGGGCAACTATGCATATGTTGAAAGGGCATATGGAACACTGGATTGTTGGCTGTTTACACGCTGTCATGGGTGAGGCACCAGCCTCACAAATGTGCACACAGCTCAGCTGTTTGAACAAAGGAACCCCATTCCATTAAAGATTCCATGCCTGAAATGCCAAGGACAGTCAAGGTGCATAGCCAAAGGTGTACTCTGACATTTGAATTTCAAGTGTTGGCAGTTGTCACGGTCTGCTTTTATCCTATGAGATGTATTGTCAGGCTATGCCTCTTTATAGAGCCTGCAATTTTGTTGTTTTTCTTTGTGTGTGTGTGTGTGAATATAGTGCTCTTGGAAGGTGCTGGACTAACACCACTGGAACCAGCAGTCCTCTGCTTATCCAAAAGACAGGTACAGCATGGGCAATCACAGTGCACGCTTCCCCACACTGGCCCTCCAGTGTGCATCAGCCCACCATAGAGGGACCACCATGTAGGTGAGAGGATAGTTCAGACTCCATGCCCATACAGTTGTTGGCCTTGCATGTGAGACTGCCTTCAAAGGTGCCAATCGAGCCTGCTGATCTGAGTTGGTGCTGCATTTCTTCTCTTCTAGCTTAGATTACTGTAATGTAGAGCTGTGCAGAATTCTGCATTTGGGAGAACTCCACAGAATATTGGAAAGTCCACCTAAGTCCATGGAATTTTGTCAGAAATGGAATTCTGAAATTCTAAAAAAGAATGTTTTTAAACTGTGGGTTGGAAATCCATGGTTTATGTAAACCACAGAATAGTATTCCACAGGTCAGGTAAACCATGGGTTCATAGAAACATAGATTTTGACGGCAGATAAGGACCGCTTGGCCCACCCAGTCTGCCCATTTCCCTACCTGTTGATAAGCTGCAGATCCTAGTTAACCAGCAGCCTACTCTTCCTACCCCCAGAATTGCCTATGACTGTCCCATGCATGCTTGAATTCCACCACTGTTTTTGACTCCACAACCTCCTCCGAAGTCCGCTCCATGCATCCACAACCTCTCTGTGAAAAAATACTTCCTTACATTACCTCTGAGCTGCCCCTTCTATCTTCAAATTGTGCCCACTTGTTCTTGCACACCTCTTTTTGAAAGATGCTACCCTCTTGGACTTTGTTGATTCCTTGAGATACTTGAAAGTTTCTATCATGTCCTCCTCTCCCTCCTTTCCTTGAGGCTATACATATTCAGCTCCTTAAGTCTCTCTTCATATGTCTTCCGGTGCAGACCCTGCACCATTTTAGTTGTTCCAAACAGTGGAATAATATTCCATATTTTATGTTACTCCATGGTTTTATAGAAATCCTTTCAGAATTCCACGAAGTTTAAAAATTGCAAAATGCATCTCAGAAGCAGAATTGCCATTCCTCACAGATTTTATCAGTAAAATACTCTATTCCACACAGCCCTACTGTAATGCACTCTATAAGGGCATACCTTGGAGTCAAGTATATCTGCAACTGTTACAGAATGTAGCAGAATGTGTCAGTGAAGCTCAAACTTGGTATCCTGTGAGGTGGGCGCATGGGGAAAGGTGCGTCCATAACAGCAAGTCATTCCCTGCGAAACCCTCATGGCAATGGGAGGGTGGGGTGACCGGATGGGGGAGTGGGTAAGAATAGTTGGCAGGATGTCGCTATATGTACGTTCGGTGGGGAGCGAGGCACGGAGCGGGCTGGGGTGGAGGAGCTGTAGGAGTGGCGCTGTGGTGGCTGCCAAGCTGTGTTGTGGCATCGGGGTTGGTCTGTGGTTGGGGTGGGTGAGGTTAGGTCTGGGCACTGCTGCGATTTTATTGCACCCAGCCTGAACCTTTAATTTTACATGTTTTCACACACCCACCCCAACATGCACCCCCTGGAGTTGAGAACTTTAGTAGTGGGATGCGGGGTGAAACCCCCGCATGGGTGGTGTGGGAGGGCGCAGCACCCCAACAGAAAGCATTGAAATTTATGTCTCTGGCACTGCTGTACTGTGCGTTGTTGTGTCAGAGTGCTGAAAATGTTTTCGCACTCTGACTGCGTGATAATGGTGATCGCCTTTACGCTTTTGCTGTCATCACATAGAACCCCAAACTTCATATCTGGAGTTGGATTATATCCCCCCCTACTAGTCTCTGCTATGCTGCCAAGTTAGGTAGTAGTTTGACTACAAGGCCCTTACACTGACATATACAGCCATGAGCAAACTGGGACCAGTGTATCTCTGTGAGCTGTGTACCTCTATGTACTGGGAGAAATTCTCAATCCATAGGCCAGGAGCTTTTAGAATTCCTCCTTCCCATTTGAAATTAGCAGATAACCGATCCTTTGCACTTACTGCCACTGATCTCTGGAATGCACTACCTAAAAACATCTGCCTGTTCCCCACTACTGAGAGCTGCTACTGCTACTGCTACTGCTACTACTCGGTAGTGTTAGCATCCTCTGCATGGTCTATGCAACATGGAGAACCTAGCAAGAGTCACACAGATCATGACCCACACCATGCCCACCCCAGCGCATGTGTTGGGAGTTGACACATTGATGGAGTAGGATTCAATGCATAGAGGCAGCACAAATCCATTTGTGGTCTTTTGCTGGTGTTCTGCAAGTGCAAACAATGCACTCTGGGGTGACAGACACTGCAGGGTCTCCACACTTTTGAGAGGGCACCAGAACATTTTGTGGATTAGGCCTTTAGAAAGACTAAGATTGCTGAATCTGTTTGTAGGAACAGAAAGGATGGTTGGACACTAACCCAAATAGTCTCAGTTTATATCTGTATTATTTTAAAGAGCATAAGCAAGACTTTTTAATCAGCAGCCAGAAATGTTGTCAACATTTCATAGAGAGACTGTATCATAAAGGCAGTGATCAATAGTGGGTCCTGTTTTTCTTGTATGGTATTCACTCATAATGGACCCTATGCACTATATAGAGCATAAAGGCAACAGTCCAGCTACATGTCCGGGCTAAGTGGCGGGTGATGCAGGAATAGTCAGCAAACTGCAGCAACATAATCCAGCACTCAGGAAAGAATTACAGTCCAGATACAAGTTCAGGTGAACTACTGCAAAGTTTATTTAGAACTCATCAGCTCAGAGGACTATCAATCAATCAATTAATCAAATTGTATTTAGTGTAGTGCAATTCTTATCTTGATTCAATGCAATTCACAGAGTATGTAAAACATTTACAATAAAATGTACATACACAACAAAAACATATAAATAAAACATATTAATTCATCAGTTAAAACATCAATCTGGATCCAAAAGCCTGACTAAATAAATAGGTTTTAGCTCCCATCGAAAACATCTACTGTAGGACTGTCTTGGATGTATTGAGGAGAGAGTTCCAGAGTGTAGGTGCTGCAAAAGAAAATGTACAAGCACCTGATGTCTTCAAAGAGAACCTCAGAACTTCTGGCAGTCCCTCATCTGTGGAACAAAGAGAGCAGAGGGTCAATAGGGACACAGGAGGTATTGTAGTTAGCTGGCCCCTGACTACAAGAGGGCATGGATGAAGACCAGCAGTGGTTGAAGTCATAGTCCCTCTGAGCTGATGAATTCTGAATAAACACTGCAATAGTTCACTTGAACTTGTATCCAGATTGCAATTTTCCAGACTGATGGATTTTGTTGCTGCATTATAGGGTGGAAAGCCTGTGCTTCCATATATCTGTGGCATGTAAACTTCTGTATGACAGAGAGCTATACACTGGAGGTCAAGCAGACCCCACTGAATGCACAAAATGGGCATATGCCTCATACATACTCAATTCCTGGCCATTCACCCAGCTATGTGCTCAAATGGTCTGGGTGTGGTCAGGGACGCCCACACTCCACACTATTTACTATGGCATGGAGTGCTGGGTGAGACAGGCAATGTCAACAGGTACTCTACTATAGCTTTTGTGTGTCCCTCACAAAGCATACTCATCTGTCACGGTGGGATTGAACATCCCTCCACTGCCATGCAACCCCAGCCCTCCTGTCAGGCAGAGAGGGCTGGGGACAACTCTGGCAATTGTTCTTTTAATGGTACAATTCTGGGATGGACAGTGTCCTCAAGTCCCCTGCTGCATATAGAACAGGAGATCCATTCTCAGACAAGGACAGGCATCTGATTGAATGCCCACCTGTGTCCACCAATCTGCCCCCATGCACCAATGTGCCATGGGGTGGGGCCTGTAGACAGGTGCCGTGTAGTGGAGAGCTGTTGGGAATGCTGTGCCCCATGTGCCTGTTCATGGGTGCAGAAATGCATAGGATGGTTATGCTCCCTCTCATGCACACATGGCCTGCATTAGTAAAAAGGCCCCACTGTAGCATGGCTAATGTGACTAGAAAATTGCAGCAACATTTAATCAAAAATGCACAGATGTTTTGCAAACAATTGCAGGGAAATTGCAGAGCAGCAAAAATATCTGATAACTGATTAAGAAAGACAGCCTTCAGTTATTTTGCTTTTTAAAAAGTTAAAAATATCATTTGAAACCATCTGCATTAAGTGGGGCTGCCTGTTCCCAGTCATGTTACATATTGAGCCTGCACCTTCCCTACACCTCTGTGTTTTTCTGATTAACAGAAACCTGCATCTTGTGTAACCCCTGCAAATGGGGGTTCCCAAAAGACTTCAGGAGCTTGCTTGAATGCTCCAAGCCTGAATGGTGTTTGGCATTTAAGCCATTTATCAGTGAGTGTTTTTAGAGCCTCTGGTACTGTCTTTAAGAGCTGTCTGCTTGCAGACATAATTAGTTTGTATGGGGGACTGTGTGCTTCTCTGAGTACCACTGAGCTGCTGCCAATTCACTTCATTTTTGCAGTCACTAGGAGTGCAAAGGAACCTATCTGAAAGATGTAACTGTTTGCCAGAAATTATTTAGAGTAATAATGAAATTACAGTTTGTCTAACCTGCTTTCTTTGCAGTCAGAACTGTGTCTGCTAGTTCCCATTCTAGTTTTGAACTGCTGAACTGGACCAGTCAGTGTGGGGTAAGCTAGCTCTAAAATGATGCCTTGGACGAATCAGAACTTGGACTCATAATCTGAGCCAGCCACAAGAGGATTGTATGGGCAGTGACTCTGGGAGATGTAGTTTAGACTTCAGTGCCTTTTGGACCAACAGCAGCAGTCTATTGTGAGTGACAGCCAATCCAGTCAAGAACTGGGAGGAACTCAAAGGAAGTGCCGGTTTCGTCAGTTGGAGTTCAGTTGAGCTTTGGCAGTGAAGAAGGAAGGAGCCCTGTGCTTTTTCAGTGTGCAGTTTTAGTCAAAAACGTGTGTAAGGCCCAGAGTTCGGTCTGCAGCTTGTGTAACAGCTTGTTAGGACTGAATCCGTCCTGTGAAAAGAATCAAAGGATCTCTGAAGAGTAGAAACCAGGCTCACCCTGTAGAAGACTGGAAGAATTGCTGAAAATTGCACTCGGTCTGTCAGGAACTGAATCTGCTGTGTGTTCTCCCGGTATTGTGCAGTAATTGCGATCGGATACAGATGCAGCCTGCCTGGTATAGTACTTTCTTTTATATGGATGTGTGAGGTTTGTGTACCTCAAGTGAGCCCTGCTGACATTGAAGGACCCTATCTTATTTGGAGGTCGTGAGTACTAATTCAGGGTTGCTCCCTGTTGAATTGCCACATTAAATCCAAATGGAATTACTGTACTGCTGACTGTTTAATTCTCCTTTTCTCTGTGTGAAAGGGCCCCTACCAGCTGCCACGGTTTGGACTAGCCACTAGGGCTTGGGTACCCAGGGACAGTAACTGATAGGGATAGGCCTGTGCACAGAGCCATAGGTAGATTATTAGAGTGATAAGCTAATTAACCTGATTTCCCTGTCCTTGTTATATCCCCTAAATAAATCAGAGCTGCTTGTTTCAGCAAAGTTATACTGCCTGAGGTATTTGTCTATGTTAAAGTACTGTACTGTGATTGTTGCACTGTATCTCATTTCACAGGAGGTCCCAGTGCCGGAACCAGACCTGGGGGTAAGTGTATACTGTGAAGGTAATTCTGATATATTGTGTGGGCCACTAGTGGGAAGAAAGGGGTTGCAGTGTCCCAGAGGGCTGTGACCAAGTTAGTTTAACTATTGCAAACCCTGACCTCTGGGTGGAGGCACCCGCCATTGGATCCAGGCCCCTCAACCTGTTAGTGGCAAATCAGGCAGGGTGTAGCCCCTGGGATAGCGCCATCTAGGGGTTACATCTTGAGGCTCACCGCTGGGATTGTGTGTCCTCTAGTGGCCATATTCTGAACCACTGTTAAGAAAAAATGGGTACCCGACAGAAGTGGCTGTGCACGGCTGGTGGAGTGGTGTACTGGGGAGGAGATCGACCCCAAAATGCTATGCTTATCCTGGACATCCCCTGGGTATCAATACGGACACTGTGCAGGGAGTACTTTCACAGGTGGAAGGTTTACAAACCCTGTGGTGGTGGGTCGGCATGCTAATCTGCTCACCCACACTTTCCTGGCCCTAGTAGAGTTTAAGGATCCCATAGATAGCTCCAAAGTGCCACAGACCATTACCCCAGAGGGCCCTCACTGCTTGGAGAGTGATAACTAAGGACAGTAAAGACCGGGGGGAATCAGCCCCACCACTATCTGAAACTTTTGAGGAGAAATTTGCTGAATGGTTGCTGGGAGAGGGAAAACTGTGGAGGACTTGAAGAAACTATTCTTTCCACCAGGGGTGTTCCTCCCCAACACCCTCTCCTGCTCCAGTGCCCGTAATGGTGGCTGAACCAATGCAGACTCCTATTTCTGCACCTGCCATTAGTCACGACTCTTACCGAAGGTTGAGGATCTTCTCTGGCACCTCCCCACCCCCAAGGGAGGATGACTGGGAGACCTGGATAGACCTATGTTGCCCCAAGTGCTAGAATGGCAATGCTCGGAAGGTGAAAGCGAAAGAGGGTTAGTGAGAGCCTCCGAGGTCCTGCCCTGGCTACCATCCGTGCTAAACGGGCCAGTAACCCTGAAGCGACTGCACAGGCCTATCTTGAGGCCTTGGAGAATGTGTATGGGAGCCCAGATTCTGATGAGGACCTATGGTGGAGAGTAAGAGATGCACAACAGTACCAAGGGGAGTTGTTGTCTGTGTATGTATCTCGGCTGGAAAAATTGTTGCAAGAATGCCTCAGAAAAGGTAGTTTGCCAGCGATTGAACTGGACCGAACCAGGCTGGACAGGATCCTTAAGTCTGCCCCTTCTCAGAACTGCTGTTGCTTCAGTTACACCTGGCAGATCGACTGGAATCCCACCCTCCTATGATGAGTTAATGAGAGAAATCGAGAGTTGAAAAGACGACCTCGGGGGACCTGCACCAATAGCTGCGGCTACGACCCGAGTGACTGAGGGTGACCCATCAAGTGAAGTTCAGGGCAGAGGTTGGCAGTCAATGAGTGCTCTGACAAGGAAAAAGATATGTCACAATGGGGCGAACTGTTGAGAGAGATCCGAGAATTCAAAACAGTCCTTTATGAAGGCCACGCCTGCAAGCACGGGCCTGACCTATATCCGACTGCATCTGCTATGGGGTGGGGTACCCACCCATGTATCTCCTGCTGATAACAGCTCCGAACTCGATTCCTTGACCATGGAAGTGGAGAAACTGACGAGATGTCTCCAAATGCTTATCACGCCGCAGACAGAGATGGCACCAAGGTTTCCAGTTAGTAATACCCCGCCTGGCTCCCAGTGTGGCCCTCGCCAGCTCAAACTCCAGAAAGTATGTTTTGCTATAATTGTGGGAAAGATGGGCACATGAAAGGGAATGCCAGTCCCCAAAAGACACTGACAAAGTTGCATATAGGCTACAAGGAGAGCTTGGAGAAGAAATCAGTGGTTAAGAGGTGCACGACATGATCCCAGTGAGGGCACCAAAAATGCTAATTCACGTCCTTTGTGGCAAGGTCAGTTGCCCAGGCCCCACTACCGCCTCTCCAGACTGGTCCAGAATAGTGGGTCCTCCATGGAGACCACTGTAAAGGTGAACGAGTGTCTACAAGAGCTATATTAGACAGTGGCTCCCAAGTGACAATTATGTTCCAAGATTGGTATCAGAAGCATTTGTCAGACATACCCTTACAACCATTAGAAGGACTGCATGTATGGGGGTTAAGTGAGAAGGCCTACCTATTCCGGGTATATCCGAATTTGGCTGTCTTTCCCCACCTCCGTGGCTGGGTGGCCGAACAAGTAGAGACCCTGCCTTAGTGTGTCCCCCACTGGACTGTATGATGGTGTCCCTTTGTTGATTGGAACAAATGCTCATATGTTCGGAAGGCTGGCACAGTTGTGTTATGAAAAACAGGGGTCAAAGACTAGTAGAGCTTTAAGAGTTCGGTTTTAATTAAGAAGGCCTATGAGGCACAGAGATGCTGAAAAACAGAACCAGAGGAACCGGTCGGAATTGTATGGAAGAAGGATCCTGAGTCTCTGATCCTGGCGCCAAATGCCCAGTGTACCTTACAGGGAGAGGTCCGTATCAGAAAGGATGTTAAGAATAAATATTAATGTTGGATGCACCAGGCGATGGAAAATTGCCAGAGGGACTGCTGGTCAAGCCTAGTATTTTGCCTGCTAGAGCCCATGCTTATGCCAGAAGGGTAATGGTCCAAGTTCATAATGTGTCTGAAAGAGACATTCGAGTAAACAGAGGTTGCATCCTGGCTAATGTGCATTGTGCAGACACTGCAGTGCTACCCAGCAGCAAGAGTTCAAGGAAGAATGACAGAGTAACGCCTGACTTGTTTGATTTCGGCGACTCCGCTGCCAGCTGAATGGAAAGTGAAGATCAGTGAGAAGCTTGCCCAGAGAACCAGGTGTTTTCTTTAAAGGAATGGGATGTAGGATGCTAAGGAGCTGAGCACAATATCCGGCTGCATGACTAAAGACCATTTCGTGAGAGGTCTCGCGCTGGCACCTGCTGACATAGATGATGTGAGACGGCATCTGCAAGAGATGTTAGCTGCTGGTGTAATACAAGAATCCAGAAGCCCTTATGCTTCCCCATTGTGGTAGTGGAGGAAAAGAATGGAACAGTAAGGATGTGTGTGGATTATCGCACTTAAACCGGCGGACTATCCCTGATCAGTACACAATGCCCGCATTCAGGATGCTTTGACTGCCTAAACGGGAGCAAGTGGTTCTCTGTGCTGGATCTCCGTGAGTGGGTACTATCAGATCCCGATGGCCCCAGAGGACCGTGAAAAGACAGCCTTTATCTGTCCGCTTGGCTTCTATGAATTCTGAGGATGCCTCAAGGGATTTCAGGTGCCCCAGCCACTTTTCAACAATTGATGGAGCGTGCAGTGGGGACATGAACTTACTAGAGTGCCTGGTATACCTAGATGATGTTATTGTGTTTGGCAGCTCACTGGAGGAACATGAGAGCAGATTATTTAAGGTATTGGACCGACTGGAGGACTTTGGCCTTAAACTGTCCATTGATAAGTGTCAATTTTTTCAAACATCAGTAAAGTATGTGGGACATAGTATCCACCGAGGAATAGAGACCGACCCAAGTAAAGTTGAGGCCTTGACTACCTGGCCACAGCCCAAAAATCTAAAAAGAACTGCAAAGATTCCTGGATTCTGTGGTTATTATCGTGCGCTCATCAAGGACTATTCAAGAGTGATCCGCCTTTACTTAACCTTACTCAAGGGTATCCCCAACCCACAAAAATACCAAAGTCAGCATCCCTCAAGACTGAAAGAGTGTATTTTCATCCGAGTGAAGTATTTGGGGCCCGCTGGACTCTGATTGTGAGACTGCTTTTCATGAGATCATATATCAACTTACCCATGCTCCAGTGCTGGCCTATGCCGATCCAAGAAAACCTTACGTCCTGCACACTGATGCTAGCTTGCAAGGGTTGGGGGCTGTGTTGTACCAAGAGCACGAGAATGGCCTGAGACCAGTGGCCTTTGCCAGTAGAAGCCTGACCCCATCCGAAAAGAACTATCCTGTACATAAGTTAGAGTTCCTAGCTTTGAAGTGGGCTATTGTTGACCAATTCCATGAGTACTTGTATGGGGCTAAAATACTAGTAAAACTGACAATAATCCTTGACCTATGTGCAGACCTCAGCTAAGTTGGATGCCACTGGCCATAGGTGGCTTTCTGCATTATCTACATATGACTATGCCTCGAATACCGAGCAGGTCTGAACCATAGATGCTGATGCTCTCTCCCGAGGCCTGTTCCCCAGAATGATTGGGTCCGACTGGCAGAACCTGACATTCGGGCACTCTGCCGAAGTTTGACAGGAGGAACAATGTCCATGGACGAGTGGACTGCATGGTGGATTGCTTGGGAGCCTCTGAGAATTGCATACCTGCTGCTTATTGCCACTTTTCTGCAATAGACATTGGTGCACTGCCTCAGCTGGACAATGACAGTATTCAGTGGCTCAATCTCGCA
Source organism: Neoceratodus forsteri (assembly GCA_016271365.2). NCBI lineage: Eukaryota > Metazoa > Chordata > Ceratodontiformes > Ceratodontidae > Neoceratodus > Neoceratodus forsteri. The sequence continues at coordinate 271,094,611 of CM057452.1, read as the reverse complement.
TCCCATGATCAAAGCAGCTTTAGAAGCCTCTATGCAGGAAAAGATGTGTCCAAATTACGCCCACTGATTTGAGAACTGCACTGTTATACAAAGAAGGTCCTAAGTTGAAACTGATCAATAGACTGTTATACAGAGAAACAGTAGACAGAGGGGACAAGTAGACAAACAACAACTAGTGCTGCCTACTGCCTTCGAGACTCAGTATTGAGGTCCTTGCACAACCACATGGGGCACCTTGGTATAGACAGAACACTTGACTTGGTGAGATCCAGATTCTATTGGCCTAAGATGGGGCTGATGTGGAGCAACACATTCGAACTTGTAGTCGCCATGAGGAAAGCTTTGCCTCAGAGGGCTGCCCCTTGTTAACATAACCACCAGTGCACCCATGGAGCTGGTCTGTATTGATTTTCTAAGTTTGGAGTCAGATCAAAGAAATATCAGTAATGTGCTGGTGGTCACTGACCATTTCACGAGATATGCCCAAGCTTTCCCACCAAAGACCAGAAAGCATCCACTGTAGCCAAAGTACTTGTAGAAAACTTTTTGTTCTACTATGGGGCTACAAAGAATCCATTCTGATCAAGGGAGAGACTTTGAGAGTCGCCTGATCAAAGAGATGCTTTCTCTGTGGGGAGTGCGAAGTCCAGAACCACTCCTTACCACCCCGGGGGACCCACAGCCTGAACGCTTCAACCGTACTTTGCTAGATATGCTAGGCACCCTGCACCCAAAGGACAAGCCTAGATGGAGCCAACAAATTAGCACCCTGGTACATGCTTATAACTGCACCAAAGTGATGCCACTGGATTCTCCCCCTACCGCCTGATGTTTGGAAGAGAAGCTCACTACCAGTAGATGTGTGTTTTGGGGTCTCTCCTGATGGGGTTCAAGCTGACAACTATTTACAGTATGTGCAAAGTTAAAGGCCCAGCTAACTCATGCGTACTAACTGGCTCAAACCATGGCTGCCAAAAGAAATCTGGCCAACAAAGAAAGGTATGATAAAAAGGTGAAAGCACAGGAACTCCAGGAGGAGATCGGGTATTGCTAAGAAATCTGGGACTGCATGGCAAGCACAAGATTGCTGACAGATGGCACCATCTCCCTCACATTGTAGTGGGCAAACTAGATGATCTGCCAGTGTACAAAGTAAGGCCTGAGAATAATTCAAAGATGTAAAAACAATGCATAGAAATCATTTACTGCCCATTGGACAAATCTTAATTGAGTCTGAGCCCCTAGAAGATGCCCCTCTGGACCAGTGACTAGAGCTGCTGCTAAGAAAGATCAAGAAAGTCTGCACCTACAGAAGCAAAGTTAAAGTGTTCCCCTCCACAAGTCCCAGTTGAGCATGACTGTCAGTCCATATCGGAAGAAAGTGAGAGTGACTTTGAATACTATCCTTCTTACTAACTGAGTCAATTGTTTCGGGCAATCCCTAGTCAATACTGGAGACAAAGCTGGGCCTTCTGGACTGTCTAAGCCCCAGCTTCATCCCTGGAGCCAATGCTCCCAGAAAGTGAAGTGCAAAGCATCAGATCAGATGAAATGGAATCATTGTGCATGGTTGAACTGTTTGAGCTTCAGGGAGGAAAATGATAGATTGGGGCAGACTGGTGATACACCGAACAAGAAGAGTATTTTGAGTGCCCTGACAGTCCACTGCCAGTGTCCGAAAGCCTCCATGCGAGCCAAATGTTGTGGACTCAGAAACTGTAACTCCTGGAGCTGAAAGTGCCCCAGGTTCTAGCCTCTCTACCCCATGGAGACTCCCCTGACAAGTGAGGACAATGCTGAAAATGAGGCTCAGAGTGCAGAGACTATAACAGTTCCCCTAGAAAGACTGGTCGAGCTGTAAAGCCTGTGGTGCACCTCAGTTATGATTCACTTGGGAGGCCTGTGGACTTGCCTCTCAATGTTGTCCATAAAGGAGTGTATGTCCCCGAGCTCATTGCCCAAACTGAGCATCAGTGCTAACTCCAAGTTACTTGTGTTGCTTCTCTATATGGTGCCCTTGCCCCATCCAGCCCCAAGGTAACTGATAGGAAGGGCCCTCTCTTCAGGTTTCATGTACAAGAGGTAATAACTTGAGTTATGGTACAATGTGTATGTAATACTGTGTAAAGAGTGACGACTGCAATGTTTCAGAAATGTGTTCTTGGTAAAATGATATATTGACTGATGATTACATGTGCGAGCCTAATGCAAATGTATATGGTTGCAGTTGAAACTTATGGTATTTGCTTGACGCGGACGTCAAGCTTTCCCAGGCCAGGAAGGGTGTAACCCCCTGCAAATGGGGGTTCCCAAAAGACTTCCAGGAGCTTGCTTGAATGCTCCAAGCCTGAATGGTGTTTGGCATTTAAGCCATTTATCAGTGAGTGTTTTAGAGCCTCTGGTACTGTCTTTAAGAGCTGTCTGCTTGCAGACATAATTAGTTTGTATGGGGGACTGTGTGCTTCTCTGAGTACCACTCGAGCTGCTGCCAATTCACTTCATTTTTGCAGTCACTAGGAGTGCAAAAGGGAACCTATCTGAAAGATGTAACTGTTTGCCAGAAATTATTTAGAGTAATAATGAAATTACAGTTTGTCTAACCTGCTTTCTTTGCAGTCAGAACTGTGTCTGCTAGTTCCCCATTCTAGTTTTGAACTGCTGAACTGGACCAGTCAGTGTGGGGTAAGCTAGCTCTAAAATGATGCCTGGACGAATCAGAACTTGGACTCATAATCTGAGCCAGCCACAAGAGGATTGTATGGGCAGTGACTCTGGGAGATGTAGTTTAGACTTCAGTGCCTTTTGGACCAACAGCAGCAGTCTATTGTGAGTGACAGCCAATCCAGTCAAGAACTGGGAGGAACTCAAAGGAAGTGCCGGTTTCGTCAGTTGGAGTTCAGTTGAGCTTTGGCAGTGAAGAAGGAAGGAGCCTGTGCTTTTCAGTGTGCAGTTTTAGTCAAAAACGTGTGTAAGGCCCAGAGTTCCGGTCTGCAGCTTGTGTAACAGCTTGTAGGACTGAATCCGTCCTGTGAAAAGAATCAAAGGATCTCTGAAGAGTAGAAACCAGGCTCACCCTGTAGAAGACTGGAAGAATTGCTGAAAATTGCACTCGGTCTGTCAGGAACTGAATCTGCTGTGTTTCTCCCGGTATTGTGCAGTAATTGCGATCGGGATACAGATGCAGCCTGCCTGGTATAGTACTTTCTTTTATATGGATGTGTGAAGAGGTTTGTGTACCTCAAGTGAGCCCTGCTGACATTGAAGGACCCTATCTTATTTGGAGGTCGTGAGTACTAATTCAGGGTTGCTCCTGTTGAATTGCCACATTAAATCCAAATGGAATTACTGTACTGCTGACTGTTTAATTCTCCTTTTCTCTGTGTGAAAGGGCCCCTACCAGCTGCCACGGTTTGGACTAGCCACTAGGGCTTGGGTACCCAGGGACAGTAACTGATAGGGATAGGCCTGTGCACAGAGCCATAGGTAGATTATTAGAGTGATAAGCTAATTAACCTGATTTCCCCTGTCCTTGTTATATCCCCTAAATAAATCAGAGCTGCTTGTTTCAGCAAAGTTATACTGCCTGAGTATTTGTCTATGTTAAAGTACTGTACTGTGATTGTTGCACTGTATCTCATTTCCAGGAGGTCCCAGTGCGGAACCAGACCTGGGGTAAGTGTATACTGTGAAGGTAATTCTGATATATTGTGTGGGCCACTAGTGGGAAGAAAGGGGTTGCAGTGTCCCAGAGGGCTGTGACCAAGTTAGTTTAACTATTGCAAACCCTGACCTCTGGGTGGAGGCACCACCATTGGATCCAGGCCCCTCAACCTGTTAGTGGCAAATCAGGCAGGGGTAGTAGCCCTGGGATAGCGCCATCTAGGGGTTACACTTGTATCTCATCTGAATCTGTTGTTTAAAAATATTTTATTTATTGGAGCCTCTAAATGGATTAATTTAAATGCAACTGCATCTCTCTTCTAATCACCTATTAGGATAAGAGACAGTTATTTTCTTTAACTCTTCCTGGACTCCTCTCCTCCTCCTCAGATGATTAGGTCTTATTTATTTATTTATTTATTTGTTGCTTACTTTTGTGCAATCATGTTGTTTGCCCAGTCTGTGGTTCTGGAGTCCCCATCTCCCTCCACTCCCTCTGTTCCCATTCCCATTGGAGGTCCTCGTGGACTGGTTCCCCAAGTGTGGCAGCAACCATCACTGAGGAGGTGTTGTATTTCCTGCTATTTCCTATGACTCTCCCCTCATGTCACAGCACTGCCTTATCACTGCCATGAGCACTCGCAGCATTTCCTTACAATTACATGTTTCTGTCCTTTTCTGGGGTTCCTGTGCATTTTGTATAGTGACATATAACGAGCCTTTTTATTGCAATTCTTGGACCTGATGAAATCTTATCAGCCTGCCCTACACAGTGATTATCATACTGCTACCCACAATGCTTTGTGCTAATTTTGGGCTTTGGTATGTATATGTGGTTAGGAAAGAATCACAAAAAAGCAAACAAATTCAGGGTTCCTATATACCAATATTGTGATGATGTTGTAAACCTACCAACTACAGTAGGATATGAGTTCATCCATACATTAATTTGTTATAGTCACTGCCCTGAGTGGCAGTCAAGATTGACCATACCATAAGTCCCTTCTACCAGCAAAATGCCATGCTGCTATGTTCCAGTAATATTACAATGGGGGCTTGGCAGACACGGGGTATCCTGTGACTCACCTCTACTCACATCAACTGTGCATTAACTGTTCCAACTCTCGTATCTGACATAAGGACAGGAATCAGGAGTGAGATGAGTCTCTTCGGATGACTCAAAACTGGGGCGGTGGTGGATGGGGAGGAGAGAGGTGGCCTACAGGGGGACCTGGAGGCTCTGGAAAGATGGTCTAGAAAGTGGAGCTAAGGGGTTCAATGCAAGGAAATGCAAGGTACTCCACCTGGGGCCAGAAACCAGGTCAAGTGTACACCCTGGGGGAATGCTACAAGTCTCGATGGCTGAGAGGACCTGGGGGTGGTGGTGGATGTCAAGATGAACAACTCTGAGACTTGTAGGAGGGCAGTAGCCAAGGCCAACAGGATGCTGGGATGCATCGCTGGGATCACCTCCAGAAGGAGGAAGTGATACTCCCTCTGTATAACTGCTTGGTGAGGCTGCACCTTGAGTACTGCGTGCAGTTTGGAGGCCACACTTAAAGCGGGAATTAACCTCCTGGAGAGGGTCCAGAGGAGGCAACCAAAATGATTTGGGGTTTGGGGACAGGACCTATGAGGAGAGGCTCGAAGAGCTAAATATGTACACATTGGAAGAGAGAAGGGACCGGGGGACATGATAGAGGTCTTTAGGTACATGAAGAGGGTAAATAGGGAGGAACAGTTGGGGTGCTTCGAAGGAAGGAGGAAGGGGCCACTAGAGGGCATGGCTGGAAGCTGGAGGGAAGATTCAGGGGAGAAAGGAGGAGGTGCTACTTCACTGAGAGGGTGGTGGAGCCATGGAATGCACTGCCTAGGGGGTTGGTGGAGGCAGAGACAGTGGAGGGTTCAAGAGGGGTGGGACAGGTACAGGGAAGGGTTCTGGAAGCAAAATCAATGCAGCAAGAATATCCAGAACTGGGAAGGAGAAACCAGAGAAGGCGGGGGACAGCAAGGTCAGCACCCAGGTTGGGGACTGACCAAGCGAGCAGACACGAAGACCGTTAGGCCTATTCTGCTGGCATTTTAGTATGTTAGTATGTAACTAAGTATCCATTTGGCACTGTACAGTGAAATCCAACACCCTCATTTGTGAGGTACATAATCTGCACAGTGCATGGAATGTCACATTTTTAAACCTGGTTTTTGTTTTCGTTTTTGTTTGTTTGTTTCAGGCAATCTGTCCCCAGAAGAACTGCTGGGATTTTGTAACCCAGGTGCCACAGGATCCAGAAAAGTAATACCAGAATTAATCATCATCATGAAGAAAAAAAAACAGAAGGAGCCCTTCAGTAAAATTACATTTGTAACAGTTAGGTAACTGGTCCTTGGACAAAATATTGTATAATTCATTACTACACAAAAAATACCTTAGTCTCTTTTGTAGATAATGACAAAATGCCTGTGTTTAGTTTTCGTAAATGTAAGTTCGGGTTGATCCAACTCCCAGAGTAACAAACAGGCTGAAATAAATGCCTGGATCTGCTCGGTTGTAAGTTAGCTATCACCTCCCTCATGCGTTGGGGAAGGACAATTGCAGGGTTATAGAACTGCACTGTTTAGTAAGATGGTACTGGGAAAAGTGATGGAAGGGTTTTATAATCTAATTCAGAAACCTCTCTGTAGGATATTCATGAAGCACCAGTGTCTGCTCATAAGTATAATTTCTGAAAAATGCGCTTTTGATTTTGTAAGAGTTCATTAAAGGGTGCACTCCCATAGGCATCCGTGTATTTTTCCATGGAATTTGTAACTGCCTCTTGACTTGAAGTGTGACCACTATTGTGTGCAACCTTGTTGTTTGACTTGTCCCTCGTTCTGGTGTTCCTGTCTGTAATAACTGGTACAGTACTAGTTTGTTTTTCCATTGGAAAAGCTGGTTATACCTTCTCTTTATACCATTGTTCTAATCTCTGCCTGCACTCATCTTATTTACTCAAACTGTATGCATGAACCAAAGTTTTATCTCTATTAACCTGTCTATTGCAAATGCAGTTGTTACCCTACTGCACTTATTCCTACCACTGTAACTCCTTGCTTTGTACAAAATCCTGTTTACTGTAATGTTTTTGTTGCCTGTAATGTACTTGTTGCCTGTAATGTGCTCTCCGGGACATGCCTGAAAATAGGCAGGTGTTTGTCTATTGCAATTACCCAGTTATCAAAAGCAACTAAATAAATAAATAACTCACAGTTAGAACCTGCAGTTTTAACAGCAAACATGTGCCAGCTTTCTCTATGATTATCGCACTGATATGGGTGACCCGCCCCCCGCTGTTCTCCACAGAAATCCATGGCCTCTGTACTCCTTTCATTAGCATATTGCCATAGACACCAGTATTCAGAGGTCAGCCTTCTTCCCACTTTTCACAGTTTTACACTATAAAACTTAGTTTAATGTTTGCCTAACAGACAGCCTGTATATTAACAATGTTCTCTATGAAGAAAAATGTTAAAATAAACCACACTTCACACAGCAATACTTGGAAAAAAACAACAGTCCACATCATTGCATAAAACAATGCATGGGGAGGTGTAAACTCAAATTTTATGTACACTGTCAGTGTGGGATGCTTTGATAAACCCCTCACATTTCTACCTTGGGGTTTATGTACGCCACACCTCAGGTGTGCATACAACTCATTATACACTCCTCCTCATGCATTATTTTCTACATACTTGCTTTTCAATGTTTTCTAACCTTGGGTTCTTATGTATTACTCTGTCAGATGTTTACTTCATTGCTTTCCTTTAATCTCCCAGGTCATACCTGAAAATTGGCAGCTTAATTGCCCATAGTGCTTACCTGGTCAATAAAAGGTAACTAATCAGTACAAACTAACTAAATAAATAGATAGAAGACATTTATGTTATGAGAAGCTTTCTATTACACATGACAGGATAGTAGGACTCCATTAATAAAGTGTGTGTGTGTGTGTGTACACGTGCGTACGCATGCTTTAGAACATTTAGACATTTCAATATTTAAGAAACTTTAGAACATTTAAACAATCTGTGGATCATACTAAGACAACTCATTATTCACCAGTGTAGATTTAATGACTTTCATTGTTTCAGCCACGATTTTAATATTACCCCAGCACATTCAGTGCTCAGTGACAAAAAGCAATCAAAACTATATACATACACCACAAGTAAAGAGTTTAAGAAACATGTTCAGCTCAAGCATGTTCACAAAATTACTGGAACTTTGCTTCTGTTTAGATTCCTTAAACTTGTGATTAACTTTGTTTTAAAGGAAATTATATTACATAAACTGAAGACAGCAGAACTTCTGTTGAAAGCTTTGATAGCTAATATGACAAGACACTGAGGGATTAAAAGTAACTAATTTGCTCAAACATTAGAGCCTTTGTGGCTATCAGTACAAAACCCTACAGTCTTGAAAACAGAGCTGCCAAGTTAGCGGAAAAAAAAATAATTTTCTTTAATAACTTTTAAAAGTATAATAATAATAAAAGGAGGACTACTTTTCACCCGTGGACTGGAAATACCACATAGGGGAAGGAGATTCAACTATTATTTTTTTTAATGGCTGTGTTAAAGTTCACAAAAAGACAATCTTGTTGGCATAACAGCTTTAAACATAAACCCAGCTAAGTGATATTAGTACAGGTGGAAGCAGTAACATGCATAACCTTGGCGCCAAAGACATTTATCCTTAAACAGTTCATGCATGTAAGAGTTGGAAATTATTAGATCATGGTGATTTATTTTCTTCTTACTTAGATTTTACTCCAAAATGAAGAACAGGGTATGCACAGTAGTAGTATAAGTGCCACTTTCTGATGTAAAAAATATGTAAGTACTATTTTTCTTATTTAAACCTTACCTTATCTATGATGTAAAATAGTAGCATAACATATCTGGTGACATGGAAATTTAAGTTCATGAAGAACTCTACGTCTATTAGGTCTGTGCTCCTTCCCCTACTTCAAAAGCAGTGATTAATAAAGTAATAGTATGTTGCATTTACTTGTTCTAATTTATAATTATTCCAACCCACTCTACTACCCATGGTACCCTGTGATTCTTTTGGTAAACAGAAATATGCCTAAACTTACCTTTAAAGGCCTGTACACTTTTCATGTCCACTGTCTCCACTAGTAGGCTATTCCACAGCTTCACTGCTCTCTGGGAGACAAAGTGTCTCCTTAAGTCACCCTAAGCTTTCCCACTCTGAGCTTTAGGGTGTGCCCCCTATTCTGCAAGAGCCCACCAGATTTAACCTCTTCATTTATTAAACCTTGTCTGGAGCACACCACATGCAACCTCCATGTCTGTTCAGTCTCGAGTCATACCCTCCTAAATATGTGAAAGATGGAGAGCTTGTCTCCCTCCCCAGCCTCATTTTCTCCAGGCTGAACATGTCAGGGGCCTCCAGCTTCTCTCTTCATAACTTTTCTTATCCATACCCCTGATCATTTTAGTGGCCCTGTGCTGTACCCTTTGACTGCTCAATATCCTTTTTATGACTGCAAGGGCAGAACCATGCAGTCATTTGGGATCACATCACTGTAGGAGAGAAGCAGAAATGATCACTGTCTTCTCCTACAGTGATGTGATCTCTCATCCACAGCACTGCAGTGCATTGTCTTCTCTTCCTCCTTGGATGCAGCTCCCTCTGTGGTGGTCAGCCCCCACCCCACTACTTTCCACAACTGCAGAAGGGATGCAGCGGCTCGACTTAAACTGCACATACATGAATCACGTGCACGCAAATCTGCTGGGCTGCCATCTGGAGGATGGCAGGCAGCTCTAATGCACAGCAGCAGGGCAAGCTCTGGTGTGGTGAGAGCTCAGAACTTTTACTTGCTCTCACCGTACAGTTGGTCTGGGCAGCTGTATGGGCATTGACTAGAGTTTGTTGCATTGGGAGCCGAAAAGTGCATGCAGTACTCCAGATGGTGCATAGCCTGGACCTTGCAATTAAACGGCATGATTATTGCTTCTGTTCTGCTCTCACCAACCCTTTCATGCAGCCCAGTATACTTACCATGCTTCTTGAAACAGCTGTGCACTGCTTGCCATGCCTCAGTTCCTCATATATTATGACATCTATGTTCTTTTCCTCCTCTACTGCAGCAGGAGGGCCCACAGTATGTATGTCCTGTCTCTGTTTTTCCTCCCTAGTGTAGCTCCTGTCCTCTTTGGCTACATTAAATCTGAGGCTCCAGGAGTCTGACCAGTCAGCAAGCTTTTCAGGTCCTCCTGAAGTTTGTCAAGGAGTCCACCACTCTTGCCAGCTTGGTGTCCTCACAAGCTAAGCAGCCTGCTGGAGACCCCAGTTTCTACATCACTGATGAAAATGTTGAATAGCAGTGGCCGCTGCAATGATTAATGAGTAATTGCACTAAGTACTTCTCTCCACTCACAGTAGTGATAGACTATTACTGATAGTCCATCATAACCGTATGATTCCAGACCTATGCCAGGTAGAAATCCACCCTGTGTATGCTTCATCTATTCTGTGCTGGTGCATCTTGGCCAAAAGATAATCTTGCATCTCAGTGTCAAGCGATTTGCTGAAATCCAGATTGGCAATATCAGTGGCTCTGCCCTCATCCACATCTCCAGATACCCTCTCAGAAGAAGGTGATCAGGTTGCTTTGGCATGATCTGTCCCTCATAAAGTATTGCTGAGAGGATTGGTGAAGCTTGGCCTCGATGAAGTGATCAGTTATTCTGTCCTTGATAATGTAGTTCAAGATTATGCCCAGTACTGATGTCTGTCAGACCAGCCATTTGTTGCCTGGGTTTGACCTTGCCCTTTATTAAAGACAGGGACCATATTAGCCCTTTCTAATCCTCCAGCACCATAGCTGTGCAGACTTGTGAAATATTACTGCAACTTGCAGCCCCTTATCCTTGAGCATATCCCATCCACCCCTTGGGATTTACCACACCTGATCATTGCCAGGAGTCATCCAGCTGGGTGAACATAATGTCTTCAGGCGCATCATGGTTCCCTTGATGACATAGGCCCTCCAATAGACCACTGTCCCCCTCATGTGATCCCATATTTTTATTTATTTTACAATTTTTGACCAGGAAAGACATGCTAAGCCATGGCCTGTTTCAGTGTGTCCTGGAATCACAGGGAAGCTAAGTTACTTGCTCATGGTTGCACAGTATGCAAGTGGTGGTTGTTGGAGTCAAACCCAGGTCTCCAGGTTTGCAGCCTTTGAAGAACACAAAAGCTAATTACTGTCTTACTAACATCTATTCTAACAGAATCCTAACCTGTTTTTGTTTCCAGTATACTTTCTTGTTTCTTCAATTTATATTTTTGAAAGTTATCTCTGCTTTTGGGATTACTCTAATGAAGATTGCTAGTTATACTCACAGGGTCAAGTGAAGATCTGCTATCCAGTAAGATAGGATATTGGGTGCAGAACTCAGCATACAGGTGCTGAAGCAGCATGTCCCCATGTGTAGTGCACATAACCCTTACTTTCCATTACAAGAAACATGGCGAAACAAAAATGATTAAAACTGTATAAAAGTCATATGTTTAAACTTGGGATGATTCATGGTGCTGCACAGTAATGCATCTTTACTTATGATGGTTCAACACAAGTTCTCAAACGCTGTGGGTTTGGTTTATTTTTTCTTTACTTTGTTTTCCAGCAGCACATGGACTATAATGGGTTACTCGCTATACCCAGCTGGTGGGTTTGTTTTAAAAACATGTGCCTCCTTAAATCTGCTGAGTGTACTAAAATCCTAGAAAAATTGTCTCACAAACAAATTCTGAAATCATTTGGATAACAGTCTACTCTTAATTTTCAATCAGGACTTAGACCGCTTCCATTTTGCAATAACTGCATAGACCTGCCTCCTATTTTGCAATAACTGCACTTGTTAAGGAAAGCAGCATCGTTGGATAAGGGACACATTTTAGTGCTGTGTTTTTAACCTAACAAAAGTTCAAAACCAAGGCTTTTCACTCAGTGCACTGCTGGATAAGAAACTACCTCAGCCGCAGGTCCCAGGTTGTTGTTTTAAATGGTTTGACCACTAGTATGCAATATTCAAACATGGGAACAGTTATTGAGCCCTCACTCTTTTCCCTTTGTCACTGACTTCTCATCCATCAGTTCTAACACATAGCCAGGCAGATGACACAATTCATTCCAGTGCACGTTCTACAGAAGCTATAAAGACAATTTTTAAATATGATTTATATTCATGCGCATATTGAGTAAGACATAAGGTAATTCAGGCACATTCACGTTCAGTGGCTATCATAGTTTGAAAGCCACTGAGGTGCTCTTCATTCAAGGTATTGGGCTCTTCTGTAGCTGGAAACACTCCAGAGATATAGATGACTGTGTCTGTTCAACATTAATACATAGCAGCCATTTTTAGAACACTGGGATGTCATCAAAGAACAAGCTGTACTTGACTCAGTCATCAACAGCACACAGAAATTGGGCACTCACCACCTAAATGATAAACAATGTCACTCTAAATAGATGAAGTGCAAAAGTGCAAATTTTATTGTTATACTATAGACAGATCCACACAGAGATCTTTTGGATATAAAATTATTCTTTGTCAAATCTACACACAGTTGCTGTCAGACAGTTTAATTACTGCATAGCCCCATGCCACTTTTGGTAAATTGGACACCCCCATGAAAACAGGACTAGTACCCACATATGGCATACCATTAACTTTAGCAAATTTCAAGATTGGTACCACCCTTGGCATTAGGATGTATACCAGGCTCATTATCTAGAGTAAGGGGGTGGAGTACAAGAACAACAAAATGAACCTCTGTAGCTACAATCAAGTCCAAGGTAGAAGATGATAGGCGTATGCTAGACCTAACTGCTGAAGGAGCCCCAGTAATTCCACAGAAACAAGGATTTGAATGTCCAGAGCAGTAGCTGGATTTTGCAGTATGGCTTTATTCAACAGATGTTACTAAAGCATCAATGGACCCCACGAGTCAGTCATGGCAAACAGGTACAAAGTTCCAAAACTTTTCTTGCTGGGCAGTACACTTTTCTAGAGTAAAACAATTCCTGTCTCTTTCCCATGATGTATGCATGTGGACTGTTCTACACCGAACACATTTCCATTTTACAGAGTGTACATTTTGTGAAACTAAGCCACACACTCAGAACATCTTCTTTCCCAGAAATAGGTGTATACTTGTGGATCCGTACCACACACCTGAACCTGCAGCACTGGCCCTTTGCTCAGGTAAAACTGGTGCCCTCCATGAACCAGTTAGCCCTGCCTTGTAAGCTTCCAGATGATGTTGCTTCTACCCTTTACCCCAACTGACAGTCTCTGCCATTCCTTCAGGGTTACACCACAGAAGCCTCTATTCCCCACTGAAATGCTAAAGACTTCAACTTTACTGTACGTCACACACTTGGTGAACCAGGGGCACTGACAGATGTAATCTAGCCTTATCTATGGGCACACACCCCAGAACAAACCCCTAAATGGAGAATCTGTCTCCCAAAATAGTACTCACGGAATAGTTGCTCCTTCCTCTAGGCATGAGGAAACAACCCATGAAGTACCCTTTCCACAAAGTAGTTGCTCCTTCCTCTAGGCATGGAAACAACCCCACAACACATTTTCAGTCTGTACTCATAGACTTGTTGCCCTTCCTCTAGGCATGGGAACAACCAGAAAAGCACCTTTTCCGGGTATCTTGTCAGAACAGTCTCTTACAAAGTCCTTTTTCAAAGGCAGGTGTAAAATACAAGGACCTTCAGAGGATGGCCCTTTGGATTCATTGAACTAGCAGTCCCTTGCACTCCTCCTTGAGTGAAAATCAGGACATCCTGCTAAGAAAAATCTCCACCACTTCACTGGAAGCTGGTAATTGTAATCCAAATTAAGGGAGAAATCCAAGGCCCTAGACACAGAGCCCCTGGCAGAGCTCTTGCCACTCTCACTACCACACTAAGACTAACTCAACATTCTAAGGCTCCCCAGAGTAGCTGTACACAGAAATGGTTATGCTGCTGTGAGAGGTCAAATGACATAATCATTCTTCCCACAGGCTAGCTGAGTAAACAATGATGTCATTGTGTAAGAACCCCTAATGAGCTCCTTACTAGCTGCTTGTTCTGCCTGCCTCACATTAACACTGATAGGATTCTAGTAACCCCAGGGGACTGGATGGTTACAACTGGAACACTATTATTACATCATCACACATTGCCCAGTATGTCTCACATTCTAGTTGCAAAGACCATTTAAAAACACAAATACTACATTCAGTTTTAAACAGAGAAATGTGCAAAGTGCCAACCACGTCCAAATACAAACATATATACAATTTGACTTAATTGTTGAAAGTTAAAAACAATACATTTCTGCTTTCCTACTTTTTAGGATTAAGCTTACAAGTACTGCCATTTGGCTACAGTCCACACTAGCCTAGTATTAATAGTGATATGTCAGATGCAGAACACCAAGGTATGGCTAATGGTGCAGTTTAGTTTCAAGTAAAAGGTGCAATTTAACAGAAACATCAACTCTCCACTCTTGGGAGAGAAATTCAACCACTGTATTATGAAGTCAGTAATGCTACAAACTGAGGCTTTAAAGTACAGTAACTTTGACACAGGCAGACATGCAAATATTACGTACTAACATGAAAGCCAAATTCTTGTAATTTTGTGCCAAATTGTTTTATACAACATGCATGGCTAAAGTACATATTACAGATGTGAAAAATGTGATACAGCTAAGCACAGTCTGCACAGTGGGCCACATTCTGGGAGGGAAAAGTTATAGCCATTGTACAAATACTCTGCAATGCTGAATTCTGGAGACAGAAGAAAAGAAAAAAAGAACAGTTACAATCCCATGAGTTATCACAGTTTTCAAACAAATCTAAAGATCCATTAAGCCCTGGAAATCTGGTTGTCCCAAGGCTATAAATCCAAGAAAGCCTTTCTTTTTAAAATCAAGTTTTAAACTCACCCTCAGGTGTGGGAAGACTTTATTTATTGCCCTAAATGTGAACTCATGTCTTCCTGGATCCCTGTTTCCATCTTATTTTGTGCAGTTGCATATGTAAATTTTTACCCTCTATTACCTGCAGGGCTCCCTGGACCCCCACCTCACCTTGATGCTCTCTAATGGTCTTCCAATGAAAACAGCATTACAACTGCATTGGGTCATGTAGATAACTCCTACAGTGTCACTAGTCACGAACTGCCTAATTTCATACTCCCTCCTACCTTGAGTGCAGATCATTAAAGGAGCTGCTGCAGGTACAACAAACTTGCAGACACTGCAGCATTTACAAGGACAGCATCCCTTACCTCTTTATTCAACTATGTAACTGATTGAATTTTACAGTGGCAGCCATGAACCAGTGTGACTTTCAATGTAGTAGCCCCTTCTGTGTGTGTCTTTCAGTACAGCAGCCCGCCTGTGTAACATTCTTGAGGAGGGAACTGTAACTTTGCTGTTCCAGCATCTCCCTTTAATACAACAATTGTTTTCCAAGTATCCTGCTTGTGCTGAATAGGTTGTAACAAAGCTAAACCTACTGTATTCCCTATTTTGCCCACCTATTGCTGCCAAACAACAAATCTTGTCTGTCCTAAGGAGCTTAATATGTATAGCCTCGAGGAAAGGAGGGAGGGGGACATGATAGAAACTTTCAAGTACCTCAAGGGAATCAACAAAGTCCAAGAGGGTAGCATCTTTCAAAAAAGGTGTGCAAGAACAAGAGGCACAATTTGAAGATGGGCGGCTCAGAGGTAATTTAAGGAAGTATTTTTCACAGAGAGGGTTGTGGATGCATGGAATGGCCTTCGGAGGAAGGTTGTGGAGTCAAAATCAGTGGTGGAATTCAAGCATGCATGGGATAGTCATAAGGCAATTCTGGGGTGGGGGTAGGAAGAAGTAGGCTGCTGGTTAACTAGGATCTGCAGCTTATCCAGTAGGTAGGAAATGGGCAGACTGGGTGGGCCAAGCGGTCCTTATCTGCCATCAAATTCTATGTTTCTATGTTCCTGCAAACTCTTTTGCATTAACCACTGTTTAATAACAATAACCCCTCTCAACCAGTCTATTACTAAGATCATTAGCACTTCTTTCAAAACCTTCCTGTAAGGCACAGTTCTTCTTAAGACACAAAAACTGGCCCATGACTCCAGTGTAACTAGGCACAGCTTGTTCCTTGATGACATCTCAATGTTCTGAAAATGGCAACTGTGTAGCATTAATGTTAATCAGACTGAGTCATCTATGTCTCAGAATGCTACAGCTACAGATGAGTCAAGACCCCATTTGAATGAGCTTTTCATGGGCTTTTTAAACTTTGTCAGTCAGGGCCAGATTAACCATAGGGCAAAGGGCTATTGCCTGGGCCCCTAGTCTGAAGAGACACTGATTTCTTCTTTTTTTTCTTTCCTGACCCCTGTACTTAGTCCCACACAAAAGATTAATATACAGGTTAGCCAGCCTGGGAGTGGGTCCCAAGATGATAGCCTGGGTAAAGAATGGCTGGAGAATAGGACACAGAGGGTAATAGTAAATGGAGTCCACTCTGAAGAAAGTGGGGTTACTAGTGAGGGTACCGCAGGGGTTCAGTATTAGGACGGTCCTCTTCAATGTCTTTATAAGCGACATTGCAGAGGGACTGGAAGAAAAATATGTCTCTTTGCAGATGACACAAAGATCTGCAACAGAGTTGATGCACAAAGTGGGTGGAAAGGATGAGAAGGGACTTGGCAAGGTTAGAGAAATGGTCAAATGTATGGCAGCTTAGATTCAATGCTAAGAAGTGCAAGGCAATGCACCTGGGAAACAAAACCCAGGAAAGAGTACACAATGGGGGTGAGATACTAACAACAACAAAAATTGAAATGGACCAGGGGTAGTCATATCAGATGACTTAAAGGTGAGCAAGCATTGTGAGAGGGCAGTAAGGAGGGCTGGGGGATACTGGGATGCATAGGAGAGGCATCACCAGTAGGAAACAGGAAGTTATTATCCCTCTGTACAGACAGCTGGTGAGACCCCATCTGGAGTACTGTGTGCAGTTCTGGAGGCCCAATCTCCATCAAGGACATAGACAAGATGGAAGCTGTCTAGAGGAAGGCAACTAAATGGTGCAGAATCTGCACCAGAAGACATATGGAGAGAGACTAAAGGAGCTTACTATGTATAGCCTTGAGGAAAGGAGGAGGGGGACATGATAGAAACTTTCAAGTACCTCAAGGGAATCAACAAAGTCCAAGAGGTAGCATCTTTCAAAAAGAGGTGTGCAAGAACTAGGGGCACAATTTGAAGATAAGAGGCGGCTCAGAGGTAATGTAAGAAAGTATTTTTTCACAGAGAGGGTTGTGGATGCATGGAGCAGCCTTCCGAGGAGGTTGTGGAGTCAAAATAGTGGTTGAATTCAAGCATGCATGGGACAGTCATAAAGGCAATTCTAGGGATGGGGTAGAAAGAAGCAGGCTGCTGGTTAACTAGGATCTGCAGCTTATCCATTAGGTAGGAAATGGGCAGACTGGGTGGGCCAAGCGGTCCTTATCTGCCATCAAATTCTATGTTTCTATGTTTCCGCTGTGTGTGTCACTAAACCTTGGGGGTGATCATCGACCATTCCTTTGCCCCCACCAGGCCCACCGCCTCCACCATCCAAACAGCTCACCATTTGCAGCGTTTTTATTTCCCCATGGACGTTCTCTCTGCAGGTCAGGTGAAGCATAACATGCTAGCTAGCCAATGAAATTGTTCCAATATGGTCCTCCATTGATTTGCACCCACCCACCGGACCAGAACCTTTCTGTCCCCTCAGCCCTCAGGTCTGTCGTCACACATGTTGCATGGTGGTTCCATCACATCTCGCTCACATGAAGTAAGTCTGTTTTGTTTTATTTTTATTAATTTGAAATGCATTGACCAGGTAGGATCTAAGAGCATTACAAGCTCATTTTCAAGGGTGACCAGGAGATAACCGGAGATGTAGCAAAAGCAACAGTACAGGATACATATGCAATACATCAAAGTACACAGGAATAAGGAAGCAATGCACATCACTGAACATGAATGTTTCCTTCTAATAACAAAACAAAACAAAAAATATAAAGAATTATCACTATGTTAAAAACAAACTTTTGATATATTACCATCACAAATGTTATAAATATCAGATAAATACTGATGTACTTTCTAGATTTGCCCTCATATTGAAGAGCTGGAGGTCCAGTGTTATTAATGTTTACTACATTGAAGGTACTGTATTACAATTATTCCTATCATTGTAAAACAAAATATTTTGGGGTTGGCACAAGTTTCAGTTTTTAATACATCAGTCAGATCAAACCAACTACGGATAGTGCATCTACAGGATCAGATAAATCATGAATACTCCACTCACACAGAGTCAATCAACCCTGGGGAAAGACGAAGGGCCATAATATTGTTAGTATATCAAAAATATATGAATACTCAAGTCTACCTAAACACACACACAAAAAAAACAAAGCTATGTCGTTTCATGCAGAAAGCCCAAGAACCTTATTTATTGTTTATTGAATATATCAGAATTAACAGACCTTTGATTCAGAGACTCCTTTGCAAAGGCTCCATGTCAAAATACAAGTTAACTGTACAATACAAATTAAAGAACAAGTAGATACATGAGGTACAGAGCTGGGTGTAAGACATTCAGAGAGTAGGCAACTATACCCTGAGTCATGACAAGCAGATAAGCAACAATATTTCCTTATTCATTCATCAGGTGACATCATCGAACATGCAGGACACCATTGAGCATGCTACTGACCTCACAGGCCCAATACATCATTGCAGTGTGGAGTGGCTGGCAATTAGATGCACAAAGGCTCCCTGTACCACCACCGAATACTGTGATGCATAAAGTGCCGATGCTGTTTACAAGGGTCGCTTCCTCACTACAGTAGTACAGATACTCATTATGCCAATTAGTAATCCAGATATTAGTGGTTGCACACCACTAACATGGTAAGTGCAACAGTGCAGGGGCTGAACCATGGCATAGCACCAGTTGCATCATGCCATGGTTGTGCCCTATGCTTCTGGCACTGTCACCATAGGGCTTTCCCACCCTCCTTGACTGGTACTTTGGTTCCTATTCATTGTCATCTAGCAATTAGTTTTCACTTCTTACTTTGGTCTTCCTTGGTGTTCCAGTGGACCTTATAAGATCCATTTAAGGAAATGTGTCCCTGGTGTCCAACAGATCTCCCTCTAGACCCATTCCCATAGAGTTGGATGATCAGCACTGCCTAATCCTTCCTTCTACTGGAAGATTAGCTCCAGCTTGCAAGGCAGTGACACCTTGAAGAATTGTTTGAAAGAGTTCTTCTGCTGTCAGTCACTGCATCCTCTGGCCAGGGATTGAGGGAGCCACAGAGCCACTGTGCATAATACTGCAGCTGGTTCCCTTGGAATGTGCCGGCCATTGTGCACCCCATCATTAGGGTGCCAAACACACAAGCTGTCAATTGGGTTTCAAGTAGGGGACTATGACCCTGCACCCCACCCACCTACTAAGGATTCTAACTCTGGGGTGACATTGGGAGTGGGTGCTGACTTTCGGGTTTGGTGCCCTAATGATGGGGTCGCAACAGCCAGTGCTCAAGGGTGTGCAGTGACTGCAGCTCTGTGCATATTACTGTCCTAATTACCAGGGCCTCCTCCCACCCTTTTTCTGTGCTAGCACACTGGCCTGTGTGGATAGCACAGGGAGAAACTTGTAACCCTTATATATAGCACAAATGGGTGTAAGGAAGAATTGTGGCTGTGTATGGGGCCCTAGTTACCTGGGCAATATCTACAAGGGATTTTTACCATTCTGTGCCTATGCCTAGCAGAAATCTTTGTGAACAGGACCCCTTGAGGTCTGGGTAGATTCTCATGTCACATTTGACTTGCTGATAGAAAATATTCTAAAAATCTGTATATTAGAAAATTTACCTCTTGTCTAGGAATTTGATCAGTTGTATTTTGACACTGTAAAACAATCTTTATTGCCAGTCCTTAAGCTTGTTGCTGATGTACTATGCAGGGCAGATATGTGGCCATACTGCACAAACTTATATAACTATAAATAAGTTGCAGACTCGTTTTAAGGTGCAGAAAATGAATGCACTGTTGGGATCTGTATGAGGAACCGGATCTCTCCTCACTGCCTAACATATATGAGTTTTACTAGCTAACAAATCAGTGCCAGTGGCTTAGTAGGTTGCATGCTTGCCTCTGGGTGAGAAAATTAATGGCTTGTGGTTCTAGTTCCACTCCAGGAACTTGGGCTAATACCCCAGTACTGATACTGTAGTGT
This sequence comes from Neoceratodus forsteri, assembly GCA_016271365.2. Classification (NCBI taxonomy): domain Eukaryota; kingdom Metazoa; phylum Chordata; order Ceratodontiformes; family Ceratodontidae; genus Neoceratodus; species Neoceratodus forsteri. Next base: position 271,074,552 of record CM057452.1, on the reverse strand, counting down.
AGCATTGCTAGACAGCTGAGGTGCCATGAGGTCTCTTGGTGGTTGTCCAGCCACCAAGGGGTCCTATGTCACTTATTATAACAGTATGGTGTTTTCTTTTGGTGTCATGTAATTCACGTGGCACCCTTATCCATCAACTTTTTAAGACTGAATTTACGAAATACTTCTCACTGGAAAATTCCTGTTTCTGAGTCCTGTGTCTAACCATACTTATGAACTGGTCTTTTTGTCATTTTCACATTGTTCTCTGGACCTGAAGCTACATATTCCTGGAATATTCAAACTCAGGGAAGGATTCACAAGAAAGCCAAAAATCCGCAGCTGCGGGAAAAGGCCTGCAGCTTTCTTGGAACACAGTTGCATGATATTCATAAAGACATTTTGAGCAGGTGCGGAATTTCCCAAAATCCCGAGCTGCAGAAATTCAGCAGCTGCGGAATTACAAGACATGCTGGAAAATCCGTAACTGCGGATGTGCAGCTGCAGAAATAGCTTAGGAGGCAAAGCAGCAGTGAACTTAATTAGTTAGAACAGCAGACTTTATCAGGGCTGCCATACAATGAAGCTGAAAGCACCACAAAGAGACCAGCAAGCAGTCCCTCAACTGGGACCACTGCAGTATCACAAGTACCAGCAATACCATAGCACCACAGTGGCCAACTGTCACTGCTCATCCTCCCTCCCTCCCTGGGGTGTTTCTGTTGCCTGCAGGGGTAGCACTCACTGCAGACTGGCCAGGTTCTACTACCTGTGGGGCTCTGTTATGGGCTGCACTGTGTCCGGTGGTTGTTGCCTGTTGCCATATCATGGCAATGTGTGCTTCATTGCTGTTACAACCAGCCACTGTTATACTATCTGGGAAACTCTTACACGTGCCTCACCTCTACCTTACTTGATTCCAATTGCTGGGGCACTACTGCAGTTTGCTGAGGAGTTACACTTCATTCCCTGTGTTAACATTTTTCCGCAGCTACGGAAAAAAATGGTTGTGAATAGCCTTTCAGGGCTGTGCCTTACTTATCTCACACCTTCTTTTCCTCAGGGACTTCGCAGCTGCACTTTTCCATAGTCCTTAGTGTTGTTTTCCGCAGCTTCAGAGGGTTTTGTGAATAACACTCAGTGCAAATTCCCTTTGTTTTCATAACTACAGCAGTTTTGGGAACTTAGGAAGGTTTTGCACCTTCAGAAAGCTTTGTGAATTCAGCCTCAGTATTTTATTGTTGCCTTATGTGGACTTACTTAAATCTGTATGTAACTATTGCTCCTTAAGTACTAGATTTTTTCTAATATTGTCATTGTGACACTTATCCATTTCTTACTTGCATAGTTATACTTTATAAAATGGGTAGGCTAAATGAAGCAATGTGATTGGCTAGTTACCATGCATGAAATATATTCCATGCATGGGTAAAAAGGCTGGCAGTAAAAGGCAAATATCCATAAGCCATGGAGCGTTGGCATTTTTACTGTCTGCCATCTTTGTATTTGACAAGCCTGAGAAAACCGAGTTGAATTAGTCAGCCTACCGTTTTATAAAATGGAACAATGTTTAGAGCAAACAAAGTAGATTTTAATATTAGCATGTGGAATGAGTAGATGGAAGGATTTTAACACAGTCACTTTGCCTGAATGTAAAAAGTGTTGTGCTGTTGACAAAGTGTCAAAATGAGCCCTGCTGTAGTAGTTTGCTTGGGATTACAGGACACCCTCCGTTTAAAAAAATGTTACTGCTTGTGCTGTGATCCTCGCCTGCTCCATTTAAAAAAATTTGCTTTCTTGTCCTGCCATCCTCGCCCGTCCCAGACCTAACTGAGTTCTCCCCCACTCCATACTTCTGCTGCTATCGGTTGCAGCTTTTATCTCGCCAGCTCCGTTTAAAAAAAAAAAATGTTACTAGCCAGCTATGTTAAAAAAAAAAAAGTGCTTTCTTGTCCTGCCATCCTGTACATCCCAGACCATTAATTCTCCCACTTCATACTTCTGCTATGGTTTGCAGCTTAAATTAATCAGAGAAAAAATCTTGCCCACTTCCTCATCTTAGTACAACTCACGGATCCCAATGGAGGACAAATGTACTAAAGCAATTACCGAACACAAAGGCGGAAGGACTATTTTACTATAAATACACTAACTTATGTCAGTGTATTCCTATCTAAATGTGTTTTTAACATAAAATTGTTAAAAAATAAAATAGCCCATTTATAAGCAATAAGACATTCCAGGTGTGTGCATGTAACATATTTTACGCGCGAGGCTAAAGGCACTCGGCCAGGCCTGCGTGCCTATTACGCCCCTGGCGATGTGTGTAAATATATGTTCCATGCACACCTGTCATGTCTTATTGCTTACGAAACTCATTCACCCTTTTACCAGTTGGTAACTTCCCAGGTTGTGCTTGACAAAGGTGGTTTCATGTCTAGTGAACTTAACTGGTCACCAAGAACTACATATTCACCAAGAACTACATTATTAAATACATACATGCATGCATACATACATACATACAAAAATTGATTCATGTAATCCCTCCTCCCCAATGTACATGAAAACAAGCTGTTATGGCTTAGTGCTGGAAAATTATGCCAAAAAGAATTTCTGGGGCACACAAAAATTAATCAAAGGAGGCGTGAATTCTACTTTTACAACCATTCCACTACCCAAAATGTAATACCTGAATGGGAATTTTTTTGGGAGGCCCCAGCTTCTATGGGTATGACAACCCAGGCTCAGTGTGCTTTTCTTGGTCAGAAATTACAAATAACCAAATAAAGCCACCCTCTTCATGTGCATGCAGCAATAATTTTGCTACCCATACTTGATCTTGCCCAGATATTTTAGCATCTATCATCACAAAATTTCAGGTCAGTGAAATTTTTCTGTTTCCAATTAGTTTTGCTGCTTTATGAATTTTTGATATGACTGTAACTTTATTTCTTTCAGAGATAAACTGTTCTGACTGCTGCTTTCCTTGCCAGGGCCCTGCTGAAATGAGAAGCTGCATCTCATGCCAGTCTCCGGGCGAGCTGGCAGGAGTACTGCAGACCCTCACCACCACCCAAAGGCCACCATGTCCCCAGCCTATGCACAAAGGCCACCAAGGCAAATGGCAGGTGGACTATGGTGTACTCAGGAGATTCAGGGAGGGCAGGCGACATCTACCATCCAGTCCAGCTCAAAAACCCTGTCACTGTTTGGAGGTGGGAGAGTCCTGCAAAGGACACCAAGGCTGAAATCAGGGAGGATGGGAAGGTCCTCCGCAGGAAGACCCAGTGATGGGAGGAAGAGAACCTCAAAGCAGGAAGAAGTTACTCCCTAGTGAGGGACTCGACTGTCTGGGGAATGGATCTGGGCACAGATAGGAGGAAGGAAAGGGAGGTCAAGTGCCTTCTAGGATGCACAGCTTGGAGGGAGGGGAGAAGATCCAGAGGATCACTGAAGCAGTGGTGGGGGCTGGATGTCATTCTCCATCTGGGAAAAATGACCTATCCAAGGACAGGGCTAGCTTGGAACAGGTGAAACAGGACATCATAGGTTTGGGGGCCTGGGGAAAGTAGCAAGCTCCATGGCAGCATGGTTTCCACAGCAGGAAGGTCATGTCAGATGAACCTAATAGATTTCTTTGACTGGGTGACCAAAGTAGTAGATCAGGGAGGGACTGTGGACATGGCCTACCTAGATTTTAGCAAGGCATTTGACACAGTCTCACACAAAAGCTTAATATACAAGTTAGCCAGCCTTGGAGTGGGTCCCAAGGTGGTAGCCTGAAAAAAACTGGCTGGACAACAGGACACAAGGGTAATAGTAAACTGAGTCCACAGTGAAGAAAGGGCGTAACTAATGGGGTATTGCAGGGTTCGGTACTGGGACCGTCCTCTTTAATGTCTTTATAGGAGCGTTGGGGTACCTGGAAGGAAAAGAATGTCTCTTTGCAGATGACACAAAGATCTGCAACAGGGTTGATACACAAGGTGGGGTGGAAAGGATGAAAAGGTACTTGGCAAGGTTAGAGAATGGTCAAATATGTGGCAGCTCAGATTCAATGTAAAGTGCAAGGTAATGCATCTGGGAAACAAAAACCCTGGGGAAGAGTACACAATGGAGGTGAGATAATAATAACAACAAAAATCAAAAAGACCTAGGAGTAATTATATCAGATGACCAAAAGGTGGGCAAGCAATGTGAGAAGGCAGTAAGGAGGGCTGGGGATACTGGGATGCATAGGAGAGGCATCAATAGTAGAAAGAAGGAGTAGTTATTCCTCTGTACAGACAATTGGTGAGACCCCATTTAGAGTACTGCGTGCAATTCTGGAGACCCCATCTCTTCAAAGACATAGAGTGGAGGCTGTTGGGATGAGGGCAACCAAATGGTGCAGGGTCTGCTCACCAAAAGATATCTGAGGAGAGACTAAAGCAGCTTAATATGTATACCCTTGAGGAAAGGAGGAGAGGGACATGATAGAAACTTTCAAGTATCTCAAGGGAATCAATAAAGTACAAGAGGGTAGTATCTTTCAGAAAAAGAGATGTGCAAGAACAAGGAAGCACAATTTGAAGATAGAGGGGATGGCTCAGAGGTAGTGTTAGAAAGCATTTTTCACAGAGAGGGTTGTGGATGCATGGAACAGCCTTCCTGAGGGGGTTGTGGAGTCAGGAACAGTGGGAGAATTCAAGAATGCATGGGACAGACATAAGGCAATTCTAGTGGGGGTAGGAGGAAGTAAGCTGTTGATTAACTAGAATCTGCAGCTTATTCATCAGTAGGGAAATGGGCAGACTGGGTGGGCCAAGTGGTCCTTATCTGCCATCAAATTCTATGTTTCTATGTGACATTTTTGGAGGTACTGCCAATCCATGGCAGGGAGGGGTTAGGAATCTCCATATTAGTACCTTCAACTCATGATTGAAGGCCTGGTGCAGCGAGAAGGGGGTATGGCTTCATTGGAGACTGGGGTCCTACTTGGAACAATGTGGCCCTGTACACTGGGATGGGCTGAATCTGTCCAGAAAGGGGAAAGCCCCTCAATGAATGGTTCAAACACTTTGCTGTCACGTGTTTAAACTAACCAATGGGGGGACAATAAGAACAGGCAAACTGTAGCAGCCCACCCCACATGGTAGAGACACCAGAATGATGTTGCCAAGGTCACCTGGACCAGGCAGCAGGGGAGAAGCAAAGAAATCGGGGACACATGTTAAAGTTAACAGGAGGGAGAAACTGCAGGGACCAAAACCAGGAGTGGATGGAGGACAGGCAGTAATACTTGGAAGGCCATGGTGACAAATGCCCACAACCTGGGAAATAAAATCCCAGACATTGAGGCTGTGATAGTTGAGAAGACCTGGACATAGTAGCAATAATTGAAACCTGGTACACTGCCAATCATGGGTGGAAAGTAGATATACCAGGTTATACTCTGTTTGAGCAGGATAGGGGAGGGCATAAAAGGGGAGGAGTTGCCTGTATATCAAGGAGGGTGAAAGGCAACACAGATACAGGGTAGGCAGGGGAGGCTGAAGTATTCTGGGTTACCTTGCAACCAGGAAAATGGCACAGCAACACTACAGGGTGATATACAGGCTTCCAGGTCAGGGAAAAGTGGACAGGGACCTGAGGATGAAATACACAAAATGCCAATAAAAGGTGATATTCTACTGATGGGGATTTCAATATACCAGTCAGACAGCATCCAGCCAGGGTGGTGAGTAAGCTGTCATGCTGGTTGCTGTCACTAGAGTCCTGCATACTACAGGGGTGAATGCAGCTACCAGAGGTTGGGTAGAAGATCCTGAGTGGGATGGGATGGGGATCAGACTGCTGATTGAAGGATGGTGTGATCAGATCAGCGATGGGTTTCAAAACATGTGAGTATCCCGATGCACCCTGTATGCGGAGATCCCTCATTTGCATGTGGTGATGGTATATTCTGCTCACCTGTGCTATTACTGTAGGTTAGCACCATGCACTGAGGGCCTTTGAATGTGACCCAGCCTCATCCAGCACCACATAACTTTTGAAAATGGACCCCATAATCTGTTATGACATTGAATGTCAGTTTGAGTATCAATCTTCAGTTTCATCCTCTGGAACCTCTTCCCTTCTTAACCAGGTGTCGAAGCTAAATGAGGTTATCTTCATGTGGAAACTTGTAAATCACAAATAAACAAAATAAAATCAATATGAGTCAATAAGAAAAATGCGAGCATAGCTGAACATGCTGATTCTCTCTCCCCATCTCTTTCTGTCTCTTCTGCCTCTTCCTCTCATGATTTCCATCCAAATATGTGGGTCACAGCTGAACTGTCCTGCTCCTATTAATACCTCTCCACACTGTATATTCCAAACCATAAACAAAGATTTAAAATAATTGGGGCATATGACTGAAATAAGGGCACTCTTTAAAAAACAGTAATGTCAGCTCAAGTAGCAGTCACAATATGCAGCACAGTGTGGAATACATTTTAGAAGGATATCTAGATTCAACACTGATATTTGATATTATTTTAAATTTCAAATTCTTACTCACAGTAGCAGAAATGCAATATTTAGCAGAGTCTGAGGACATTTTGGGCAAAAATCAGTGATGACCCTGAAAATCGTAGACAATTGGGAGGCAGACATGCTCCTGTCTCGAGGTCTATGAGCCCAGACCCAGTCCTTCTATACCTACCACAATTCAAGCAAGCTACAGAAGTGATGGCATTCAACAGGCTTGCTCTTTTATCTGAGGAACAGATCTTTGGATTGAAACATTTTGGCATTTTATATCATTGACTTGGAGTACCCATTGTACCTATAAAATGGATGGTCAAAATTCTCAAATCTAATTGTTGGAGACACATTTCAGCCAGGATGACATCTCAGTACATAATCCCAGTCTGAATGTAGATCATGTCATCAGTCAAAAATCAAAATGGATCAATTTCATAATCACAATAATACATTTCAAGGTGTGTGATATCGTTGGATAGCATCCTTCTCAGCTGGTTGACATCATTCAGCCTATGGCCTCACATCTCACAGCGCACTTGAGGTGTGACGATATCCCATGATGTCACACATCTTGTCATATGCTATTGCTTAACTGTACTGCCATTGGGACATGTTGTTATTCAGCTTTGTGCACTACAGTTATAAGCTCATTTTGGAAATCTTGCTTTCTCAGTTGTTTGTTTTCTCTCTCTTCCATCTCACATACCAGTACAAGCTCCCCAAACACACACAGTTCTTTTGAGGGCAATTTCTCTCAGTGTGTGCAGTTTGGTAATACCATGACAGGAATAAACCTCATTCTTGAGCCAGGGCAAGTACAGTACGGTCTTTAATCTCTCAAGATCATTGCAAGGGCTCTTTCTAATACTCACAGTGCACCTTGGTGGGATGTCACAGTTATTGACAGCATTTTCAGATGTGCCTGAAGTTTGTTTTAATTAATCCTGCTGCACTGAAGACCTCACCAATGGGACTAGGTCTGCATTTCTGTCAACACTGACCTTGACTCTGTTTGCATGTCTTGATATTTAAGAATATTTGCCTCTGAATGAGTAAACAATGTAGTCACTATGGACTGATGTGTCTGTGAGCAATGCTGACTTTGGTTTCTTTGATTACAGTATCTAGTTTTCTGGTCTCCACTTTATTAACAGGTGGTATTGGTGGACCCATGTGATTTCTTAATTCTCTCAATCCTATCAGGTTCATGGCTCCAGTGTTTTTATGATGCAATAATGCTGGAGTATTGGTAGGATTTCTAGTTGATCATTTATACATTTTGTTCTTTTCTTATATAGGCCTACCATCTTGAGCATATCAGATTCGACCACCAGATGGAAAATTGTCTCTAAGCTGGTACCACAGAACCTATACTTGTCTGTATTTCCAACACTGACTGTGAATCATCTGGTAGACAAAACACTGTCCTGAGCTGCCTTTCTCCTCCTCTCATCTAGGGCCAGAATTCTCCCTTTTTAGCCACTAATGGAACAGTTCTTGCACAACATCGGGCTGTTACAGGAGATCACTGTATTTAACACTATAGCTGTGGCCCTCAATATTTTTTCAATACTGTTACTGTAGTCTTTCTCTTTGAAAATGTTCTTCTCTTGCAGGTTTATGTATATGTGCTGGTGGACTGGAATCCATGCATGCTATCCAGAAGGCTTCCACTACTTTAATGATAAAAGTAGGCTTGCGTTCAAAGTGTCATGAGTTTGGATCCTAACAATATGAAAATCCAGTGATATCAGGATTCTTTTTTGTATCACCTGATTTTACTTACAGTGATGTTGTCACCCAAGAAATCTATGGAAAGCATAATATTTAGACCCAGTTTGGCATATATATATATATATATATATATATAGATATATATATCAACAATTTCAAGTCTTTACAAAGTTACAGAATTATCAATATAAATACAGGATAGAACATAGTACACCACATCACCCATAAAACATACATATAAAACAGACGACCTGCCTTCAGTCTTTTAGCAGATAAAATTTACTAGGGTTAATAGAACCATGCATAAAACTCCATTCTGTTAAGTGAAAACTTTTCACAATGCCTTACAATTAGAGATGTTGTGAAGTTAAACTTAGCCTTCGTGGATTTGTGGAGTTTTGGAAAACCTCGAACCGATTCACTCAGTTGTGAAAAATTTGCTGCAATTCATTTTTTTCCATGAAATGTGAATTTCACCAGCAAAGCATGAAATTTGTGGGTGAAATTTCACATTTTGAGATGTGAGCCATGAAATTCACTTAGTAGAAATCCATAAATTACCTTGTGGAGGCGAGTTAGTGGACTCCATGCGCCTCTACTACAATCACGCATGCATATTTAGTATTTTCAGATTAATTTAGCATGATAAGGTGCACATTCATAGTTTCCTCAACCAGAAGAGATGGTTCTTGGCTAAGTTTATTGTAGTAAAATCATAAAAGAATAGCCACAGTGAACATGTCTATAAAGAAGCCTACCCAGGCTCTCCTAGGGACACTGCCAACTTTGACCATAACAAACCTCTTACAGAGACACCACAATATGCCCCCCATCTCAGAGTGAAACCAAGTAAGAAATCTCAGGCCCCTTAACCAAAGATCAAGGTTGGTATTACAAGCTATTTAGTCTCACTCTGGATTAACAGGCTATTGTTGTTTGTCCAAAATGAGCCAATATGTACTAAGCAGCCCAATCCTGTCAATTCAAGAGGCCAAAATGGACACCCTGCGATGCATGCTGCTCCATATCTCTTACATGGCTCCCAATTAGACTTTGTCAGCCGGTCTGTACTTTGGACCTCAAACATAGGGTTCTATGACTAGGCTTGCAGGGGTCAAATTAAGTTTTGCAGCCATTAGCCTGCAGGGCTAGTGACTGAGAAAATCCACTGGCCCCACAGACATTTCCACTAGCTCAGTTGGTATACATACTGAAGTACTGCCTTCTCAGTACAAGCCCACAAGGGCTAGTTAAATAAAAATTTTACTAGCCGATACAAAATCTACCAGTATTTGGCTAATGGGTTGGTGACAATTTTGACCCCTGGGCTTGAATCCCCACTCTGGGGCTTGTGTTTCTTTACCTGGATGGTGGTCCTGATAGTGGGCTCGAGATAACTCACCCACAACCCTGTTGTAGGGATATAAGTATCTTCTCCAGAGGTCTAATACAACCAATCTCACGGTATGCAACCTCTGAACCTTCCTGGAAACCCCTTCTATAGGGTGCATGAAATCATTCCAACAACAGAGCCTTCAAGAACACCTTGTAAATTGAAAACAGTTTCAAGGACCTTCTTCGATTAATCATCCCCAGAGTTTTAAGGTCAACTTCACCCCCATAAAAGCATCATCAAGCCTCGCCATAGTCCATCATTAATCTTAGGGATCTCAGCTCCATTTACACTTAAGTAATAATATAAAGCAAATTGTGACCAGGACCAAGAAGCCTGTCCACAGGGCCTCCTCTTGTCGACAAACATCACTTGGCCAATTTGAGCTAACATACTTAACATTAACTTTCTGTATTGGCAAAAAGCCATCAAAACATACTTTGCATAGCCTTTTCTGCTTTAGCTACATTCAGCACCTGGAGGTTTAATCATTCAGCAAGGGCCCAATTTAGGCAATATTTCTTTGGTCACTGGTATACAAGTACACTCTCTTTCTCACCAAAGCAAACAGTACTTAAAGATCCTCTAGGCTAAGACAGGCAGCTGCCTGGCTCAAGTAACACCAACAAAGAGACCACAGTGTCAACCATTCTACTATAGAAGGTTAAGATAAACACTGAACTTCCCCAGGAGTTGACCACATGCAAGCGGAATTTTCTACAATGGGAGTTTAACAAAAATAGTAACCGAACCTCCAACAGAAAACATATTGTCTGTTCTCATATTACCCAGTATATAAAATCACAAATAACATATAATCTAATCAGCAACTGAAGTATCCTTGAATAATTCAATACTTCTGTGCTATGGACACTAAGAAAAGTAAAATATGAAGGAGTCCCAAATCTGTTCTCTGTTTCTGCTGTCTGCGAATGCCAGTATTGTGTCCATATTAACAGAAAGCACTGATAGTTATTAAAGTTACAAACCTAGATGGCCGTAATACTTTTTAGTGTCACACTTTTTTTGAGCAGTTTTTCAAACAATTTTCAGGTAAATAAATGCCTAAACAGGTCCGAATACCACATCTCCAGACAGTAATAAAAGTTAATCCTGCAATCCAGACAGTCCTGGCAATTTGCAGTTCAGAACATCAAGCTTCAACAACTTTTGACTGCCGCCTCCTTTCCCATTCTCCAGTTTTCTTCATTCAAGACATGGGTACAGTCACCTGTGGAAGACACAAAAGATCATTCTCTGAGCACAGTAAAATGGGATCCACATTCAAACTTCAGTCCCCAGGACCCCAGGCAGGTTAGCATACCTGTTAGAATTCAAAAACTTATGTAGCAGCACACCAAGGTCCAGGCAACCCTGTATCTTCACAGTATGAAGCTAAGTTCACAAGTTTCTCTTTATCCTCTGGAGCATTCACTGACTGCCCACTCATTCTAACCAGAGAAAATAAAATATAAGAGAAAAATAAAATTTTCGGTGTCCTCTCCAATATATAGTACTGTACCTCAGTCAAATGCTCACCTCAGGCGGTGACCATGTGGCGTTCTCTCACCCAACTCTCCCAGGACAATGGAACTTGCAACTGTGTACTAAGGAATAATATCCATGCCTTAAACAAATCAAACAATTAAAAAAGGCATTGGCAGCATTAATGCAGAAATCTCCCGAAACAGAGAGAAGAGAGAGAAGAAAGAGAGAGAACACAGAGTAGAGCAGCGTTACAGCCACTGTGCTGCTCTGCCCATGCTTATATGTTATAACCTTTCTGTATTTCTCTTCTGTTTTCTTTACTACTGCTAGTTTTTTATTTACTATTTTTTGCCCAGCTCTGGCTGGTGCCCCATCCATTAGTGTCCTCAGCCCCTCTCCTCTCCATCCCCAGAATCTACCTGCTCTGGTGCTCCATGATGTACTCCCCCATGGTGAGGCTACTGAGATGGAACCGATCTTGTGATAACCAAATGCATGTTGGAGCAGAGCCTGGTCAGTGAGTGCTGAGCCTATGAGATGCAGGAGTCATATTGTATTCTGGTCAGGATTTTTCTATTTGTTTCTGGCCCTCCCTAAGTCGTGTGTTAACTCTCATGTCCATGCATGCAACCAGTGTGCACATGCAGAAACCTGACTGACTCTCCACCCTTCTGCTAAATGTGTGAAACTGCCGTTCTATGCTTCCACCACGAGGCACTTATTCAAAGTGGTATGGCCACCCCCCCGAAAGGACAAGTATCCACTGGAACACTCAAGCCTTCTCCCCAGTCGGTCCTTCTGCAACCGATCTCATTCTTGTACCGGGTTTCCAGCACTGGGAGTGGCAAACCTAGCACTTCAGAAACAGGCCAGCCATTTTTACATTACTTCTAGGTTAAATAGCATGAAACGATTATCATAGCAACATAATAATTTAAGGTGGAAGGAGGGTCTCTAAATCAATCATGACTGTTCTGCCTGCTTCATTTGTAGGAATCAGTAAGTATGTATTGCAAACATGTACAAATTTAAAGGGTCCTTACCCACTAACTCTACTACCTACTCTCATTGTCCCCTAGGGTTCATCTGGTCCTGCTGCTTTTGCTGAAATCACAGTCCTGTGTTTGTGATATCACAGTTTGTTTCTGTTGTAATGATTATGATGTTGCAGAGGATTTGTAGCTTCAGCAAAGAATTAAGTTGCAGAAACAGATCACCAGTAAGGAGCAAGGATTCTGTTTCCATGCAGTGACCCAAGCAATGAAGAGCAAAAGGGAATACTCTGAAAACGTACCAAATACAAATGGAACTGAGTTTAAATATTGCATTTAAAATGTTTTCAAAAACTGATGCCTCACTTTTCTTCAATTGCACATGGGGCTGCAGTAGAATTAAAGTGCCCAGGAACTATAACTACATACAGAGAACTCTGTAGCAGGAACCACAGCTGGCCCATTTTAAAAGTAATACATAACAGAATAATAAAAACACATGAAACATGATTAATCAGTGCACTGCAAAATACATCTGTGCCCATGGTTTATGGGAGGAGGTGTCAAAATAGATAACTCCGTGAATAAAACTGAGAACAGCATTCAGATTAATTAGAATTATGAACTGGCGATCGTAAATGGAAGAAGCTGACTGGCCGAGAGGTTTTGGAAGCCCGTGAAGATAAGACTACATCATCACGGCTTCAGAAAACCTCAGTCACCAACCTCCTACTTACATAAAAGTCTCTCTGTGTGTCACAGTCCGAAGTGACTGAGACCTCTAGTCGGCTTAAAACCAAACCCCCATCCATCTTCCCACAGCACCTGCTCTCCAGACAGAAGAAATTTTCATTCTCACCCGGCTTCTGGTGAACACCAGCTACTACAGTATAGAAACAGTCCCTCATGCCAGTACATTTTCCCACTGCATGCCCCTCACGTAAAGGCAGTTCACGTACATCTCTGAACTGCTCCTTCACAATCTCCCCATCGAGACAACGACTTTAAGGTGCCGTGGCTTACATTTACTGTTCCCTCAAAAGCCACGACATTACCATGGCAGCTGTTATGAACGTTTTTCACGCCGGGTTTGGGAGGCGAGACAACAGAACACACAGGGAGATGTCCCTACACTACACTACCTCCTACCAGCTCCTACAATAGCGCCACCTCCTGACGGCAACCCTAATAGAACTATTTTCTGAAACAGTACTCCTACACTACCCCTTACAAAGCTTTTTAAATATTTGGGAGTTTTTGCTAATTTTTATTTACAACAATTTTTGTAATCCAGTTCATAATAGCAATAAGTCACTCCAGGGAATTTGGTATATCATGGGATATAAATCACTTCTCGGATTGTTGGATGCACTTCGGCATGCGGCCTGTGCCCAACCACCTGAGGCGTGATTATATCCTATGATATACCACACCTGTCATGCCTTATTGCTTAATTATACAATGGCAAGAAAATTTCCTGGACTCTGATTGGTCAGTGTGTGCCTGAGACAGTGATGATATTACACAATAACATCACTGTGTTGATTATGAAGCATGCCCTTTTTTCAGAAACAAAGATATACTGCCTCACTAAAATCTACTAAAACATTTTATTTTGTTTTCTATAACATCGAGCCATTGTATAATTGCAATAAGGCAGTCAAGGTGTGTGTTATCATGTAGCAACTTCACTCCTGGGGTGGTGGAAGCACTTCAGCCTTGTACTTCAACCCACCCCAGGAGTGACATTATTACATCATAACACACACCTTGTCGTGCCTTATTGCTTAATTATTAAACAAAGTGAATACATTTCCAAGGAATGAACCCAAGCCAAAAGGTGTCTCATTCCACTCCTTATGTCCCATCCTTACATCCCTCCCCGTAAACTTACAGGTAAAGGGACAGAAAGAGGAGAGAACTTTAAAATAAAATTATGAAACTTGGTCATTTAAAGACACATTTGGCAGAATAGTTTTCAAAAGATCAGAAGCTGAATTTCTCCTGTGCCTTCCCTTTATCCAGATGACTCTACTATGCCAGTTCAACAACAATTTTGTCGACCCGGCATCTAGTTGACAGAAATTATGTTGACTGCAAGTTGTAGTCAACATAATTCCACTGTGCATCGGTCCATTTTGTCATTGGGGGCTTTGCCCTGAACACCCCATGCAAAAGGCTGTGCCCCCATCCCCCATCTTTAGGATTCTTAATTCCAGTCGGAGTTGATTTGGGGAGGGATGACCAGGAGACAGCGTGCCCTGTGTCAGGTGCACTAACACAACGACCTGTTGGCAACCTGTCGATTTTGTCAATGGGTTGGTAGGTCACTGCGCTGGTGTTGCTGTCTGGGGGCATACCTATCTGGACTACCATCTCCCTTCCTATAAGATCTATTTCTCACTTTTTAGATTCTCCTTGTTCTGAGCTTCTAACATGAAAATTCACCCATGTGTTGCTGCTGTTTAAAGTGATTTGCTAGTTTTCTGCAACACATTACTGTTGACATCAGCAAGACTCAAATTTCATAACATTCCTCACATTTACAAGAAACCAGGCTCCATGCCCTTAGACTTTACCTGTTTCATAAGAAGTAACACAGGTTGTGAAGTTATGAGGGAAAATGCACGCCTCAGCTGGTTGTTAGGCATGAGGTGTAGCCAAGTGCTGCACCCACCCGGGAAGTGCATTATCTCTTGCACTAGAACATCTGTAACATGAGTGTACCTACGCTCATCTGGTCTCAGACCAGGTCCTGAGGAAAACAGAGGTACTCCATAGCAGGGAATGTAACTGTGGAAATGTAATTTACTTAACACGGCGTGTTCAGCAAATTGTCTTATGTGCATGCTCTTACAGAAAAACAAAGGTAGGAGACTTGTAAAATTAGTTTTCACTATATCTTCCTTTTTAATGTCTCATTGAAGTCACACCTTAAATCAATGTGAAAACAGTGTAGAAATAGTGCATACCACTAAAAAGTTTTGTTCTCAAACATAAAAATCTTCATGGCTCAATTGCTTAGAGTCCCAATATTTTTCAGATTATACAAATTTCTATTCCATACTTCTTCATTACATAGAAGTGCCATAACCATATTTTTGGTGCCAACCTGTTCTCATAGTATTCTGGCTGCTGGCAGTAAGGATGTGTGACTGTGTGTGTGGGAGGGGAGAGGGCTGGTGTACAGAGACTAGTGGTGGGTACATAGAGGACTGTCTAGGACAAATTGACAGAAGCAGTGAAAGAGGGTTTCAGCCTAGCTAAAGTGAACTTGGGAGCAGCACTGTAAACAATGTCACATAGTTGAAGGGGGGAGTATCATAGGAACATAGACAAAGATGGCAAAAAGATCAAAGAGCCATCTAGTCTGCCCAGAGTTCCTGTCTGCCCTGGGACCTATTACACATATTGGGTTTTATTCCTCCCTGTCCACCCCTGCTCCCTCCCTACTGCTACCAACCTGAGCAACCACTAGACCCTTCACTCTGTCCCAACCATGCTTGAAACCATTTATGGTCTTGGTGCCCACCACCTCCATATGCAGACTGCTCCACAATTCCACCACTCACTCCATAAAATAGAACTCCATCACATCACATCACTCTTAACCCCCCAGTTTCTAATTGTGACCTTGTGTTCTGGACTCTTTGCTCCTGCTAAATAATTCCCCACAATTTATCTTGTTTATTCCTTCAGGAACTTGGAGGTCTCTATCATATTCCCCCGCCCCAGTCTCCAGTGAATACATGTTCAGCACCTTCAGACAATATTCATAGGATCTGTCCTGTTGGCCCTGTATCATCTTGGTCACCCTGCATTGCACTGTCTCTAGCCTGTCCCTATCCTTAGGTGAAGACTCCAGAATTGAGCACAGTATTCCAGATGAAGCCTCACCAGTGACCTACATAGAAGCGGTAGTACCTCCTTTTTCCTGCTGTCAGTACCCCTTCTAATACACCTCCCAGGATCCTATTAGCTTTGCTATAGGCCTTGTTGCATTTGTTTGATTGTTTGCTTAATCCTCCACCCAATACTCTCCTGTTTTCTTTCCCTAGGTGAATAACTTTGCATTTTTGGCACTGAATTCTAGTTGCAAAAACCTTAGACCTCCTGTCTAGTCTTTGCAGATCCCTCTGCATCTTCCTGATCCCTTTGTCACTATCATTCCTACCACTGAGCTTCATGTCATCTGTGAAGAGACAAACTTGCCCTTGATGCCCCTCCAATGTCACTGATGAATATATTGAAGAGGACAGGACTCAGGACAAATCCTGTGGCACCCCTTGTGACCTCCTCTCTGCCGATTTGACCTTGTTTACCACCACCACCCTCTTAGCTGTCTCTCCTTCAACCAGTTTCCACCCATCTAACTACTGTATGTCCCTAGCCACTTCCAGGTCCTCCAGCTTCTTCAGCAATCTTGTGTATGGCACCAGGTCAAATGCCTTGCTGAAATCAAAGCAAATAAATCCACAGCATGGCCATTATCTGCTACCTTAGTTACCCAGTCAAAAAACAATGAGGTTGGTCTGACAAGACCTCCTTACCACAGACCCATGCTGTTTACTATCTTGTAGACTGTTGCTCTCTAGGTATTCGAAGGTCCTCTTTGATCAATGACTCCATCAGTTTTCCCACCAGAGGTAAGGCTAACAGGTCTGTAATTCCGGTTGCTCCTTGTCCCCTACTTGTGTAGGGATGGCTATGTCTGCTACCTTTCAGTCTTGCAGAACTACTCCTGACTGAATTGAACTGTTTAATAGCCTTACTGTGGGTTTAGTCAATTCTGCAGCCAATTCCTTGAGCACCATTGGTGCAACCCATCTTGACCTGAGCTTTATCTACTTTCAGGGCTTCAAACCCCTTCTGGATCGTATCTCTGGTAAATACTAGCTGCCTCATTTCAGGAATGTCCCTGACAGTTGCCATGATGCCATTTTCAAGCAGGGACCCACTGTATTCCTTGTGAAGACAGAACAAAGTAATCATTAAGGAGGGTAACTTTTGTTCATCTTCCTCTAGCACCCTTCACCATCTTGTAGCCTAACAATCTCTCCTGCCTACTTCCTTTTTCTTTAATATATAGAAGAATTGTTTTTCCTCACCCTTGACTCCTTTGCAGTACACAGCTCAGTGTCTTCCTTTGCCTCCCTGACTGTCCTCTTTGCTTCCTAGTTTTTATTTGGTACTTTTCCCATTCCTCTTCCTCCTGCTTTCCTTGTACCTGGTGAGAGCTTTTTCTTGGCTCTCACTGCTTCTCTGACCCTTTCTAAGAACCATATTGATCTCTCATACCTGTTTTGTTTTGTAACAGTTCTTGCGCATGACTTTGTTGCCTTGAGAATGGTATCTTAATTGCCTCATCTTTCCTCTAAACCTCCAATGCTGTCCTCCTCAGTCAATTGTCTAGGAGCCGCCTCTCATCCATTTGAAGTCTGCTTTCCTGAAATCTAGGACTTTAGTTTCTAATGGGGTAGTCTGGTCCCAAGAGTCAACCTGAACAAATGGCATTATGGTTATTTGACCCTAGTGGCTCCCCTACCTCATTTAATTCATCATCTCTGGGTTGGTGAGCACCAAATTGAACATGGCCTCTGTCTAGTGTGTTCCTCAACCAGCTGCACCAGCAGACAGTCCTGAAGTGTATCCACCAGGGCTCGACTTCTGGTGTGCCTGGCTGCTGGAATGTCCTAGTCAATATCTGGCAGGTTCAGATCACCCATCACCAGCACTTCCCCTTCATCAATCCCCTTTCCAGCTTTTCTGCCATGCTCCCTGTCTCTCCTTCCCTTATCCTGGTAGTCTATAGATCACTCCTCCTATATTTTCTGCCTGAGGGGGCCATGAAGTGAACCCCACCAACTCTGTTTCCCCATTATGCTTCCCCTGATATGTCCATTCACCACAGCCTCTATGCCCTCTCTGACATATAAGGTTACAGATATATTATAGGGGGTACAGTAGGGTATACCATCACCGCAGTGACTCCGGCTCCACGTGGACCATCACAGTGACAGGAATCGTGCAAAACCTGCACGTTGCTGTGATGGTCTGTGCAGTGACCGACTGCCTCCTCGGTTATAGCCTCATTTCCCGGTCCAGCTCTGACTCGGGAGTAGGAATCCTAGAGACCGGGAGGTGTGGTGGACAGAGCTCCCTACATGTGGTGTGTTCAGGGTGCAGCCCCTGATTAGGATGCACTGACATCTCCAAGGCTACAGTGCCAACAGTCTACATGGTAGCTGTCACCAGGGATGCCAGTGCTATTGCTGTCGGCGCTATGGTAAAACCATGCAGTAGCACCTCTATATTTCGGAGTGAGTAGGCACTTTAATGTTAAACCTCAAATTTGGGACTTCAGTAGCTGCAACTGTTCAACAGATCTGTATGAAATTTTGCATGTGCAGTGTTCTGTAGTAGTTCTTTTGACATGCCAAGTTTTATTTTGGTTGGATAGGCAGATTTCAAGCTACTCATAAGCTGAAAGTTAATGTTCACCTATTTTTTGGTCATGCGTTCTGTCTAGACAGTTTGGAATTCAGTTTGAAATTTTCAGGGTACAAAGGGGTTGCCCTATGAAGTGCCTTTTGCTGGTTTGGTGAAAAATATTAATTAGTTCTAAAGTTATTTAATTTCAAAGTTTTGGGTTCTGAGCATGCTCTATATAGTCTTTTGGATAGCTTCCTGGAACAACAAAGGAATTTGGTCTTATGAAAAAGATTTTTTTGAAGGGTCAATCCTTTTCATGAGAAAAATTCCTTTTCATGAGCTGCCATCTTGTTTTCCATTTTGTCAAATAAAATACTTCTATAACTCAGTAAAATGATGTTTTGCACAGACACCAAAACATGTATCCTGATCATTGGGACTTTTTAGGTTTATTAATTATTTAATACTATTAAAATGGCCCAGAACGTTTTATTGTATTTAAATCCTTTTCTGCAACTTGCTGACTTCCTTCTTCATGAATCCTTTTTGTTCTCAAGAAAAAGGAATCAGCTCATGAAAAAGGTTTTTTAAACACCAAGTCTGAAATCCTTTTTGGGAGACAGTATTCTTTTTGCAAAACAAAAAAGTATTTGTGAAACAGGAATTGGCTCGAGAAAAAGATTTAAAAAAACCTAAGTCTGAAATTATTTTTGCAAGACGGAATCCTTTTCCATGACCACAGCAAAGGATTTGCAGAAAAGGATTCCATCACTGAAAAAGAATTTGAAAACTAGCTGAGTCCAAAATCCTTTTTGTGACAATAAATCCTTATGGCCTGAATGGAAAATGGTGGCAAAAATGATTTTTGCCATGGAAAAGGATTGTCCTCTTTTGTAATGAATTTAATTATTTTCCGTGGTGTCAGTGGTACCCCCCCACCCTCAATTATGGACCCTGTCCGCTTTAGTTGCTGTTTAATAGCCCTGGTGTCTAGTGCCCCAATTTCTGATTTCATATATTTGTTTACATATTTAAAAAATTTAGGTTCACTGGTACTCCCCAAAGAAAACACATCCATATCTTCAAAGTCAGAAAGGTCCTTGTATTCTCATTGGTGTCAGTGGCTCCCCATATCCCTCATATGTTGTAAATAAGGAAACAGTCCCTTGATGTCTTATCTTTTTAGCTGTAAAAACCTGCTGATGATCACACCATCCCCAACCAACCTCTCACTGTGCATGCACCATCCCCATCCCAGATCTCTATACACACCTTCACTCACCTGCACTGATCCCAGTGTGAAAATCTACTCCCATTGAGAACATGTCTTACTGCTGGAACTGGCGACTGCTATATGAGAAGTAAGTTAACTGCAGTGCAATGCATTTCAATGGGACGGCAGTCCTTATTTTCTCTTATAGCAGTCACGGTTCCAGGAGCAAGACATGTCTTCTATTGGAAGTGGATCTTCACCTGGGATCAATGCAGGTGGTGAGAGGGTGTGTGTAGGGGAGGTCTAGGGTGTGAGAAAGGTAAGTGCACAATGGGAGGTTAGGTTGAGCTGTGAGTGCAATCAATAGTGGACTATTTTTACAGGTAAAAAATATATGACATCAAGGGACTATTTCCTTATTTACAGCATATGAGGTACATGTGGGGTCACTGACACCAATGAGAATACAGGAACTTTTCCCTGACTTCAAAGATACAGGGGACATGTTTTTAGGGGACTACCAGTGAACCTAAATGGTAAATATGTAGAAAAATGAAATCGGAGGCATGGGGTACTACTAAACACAGGGCTATTAAACAGCAATTAATCAGGAGCAGGTCCACAATTAGAGGGTGGTGGACCACTGGCACCAGGGAAAATCACTGAAAATGGACAGAAATCCTGGGTGGGGTACCACTGCCCACCAAAGAAAATATAAAAGACACAAATCGAAGGTGTGTGTGTGTGTGTGTGTGCCACTAGACACCAGGGCTATTACCTACAAATTAATGGGGATCAGGGCAGAATTGCAGGGTAGGGGTTCCACTGTCCACCAGGGAAAGGTATTTAAATTTTAGTACTAAATAAATTGTTGCCCATGGTTGCTTACACTATCTGAACTAATACAGCAAAATAAGGATACTGAAAACTTATTTATGGATGGGAGTGCAGGGTCCAGAGTGCCCTGCACTCCACAGCAATCTAAGTATACCATTATACTAACTGAAAATGTAAGGAAATAAATTGCAAAAATCTTTGTTAATGCACTAGCTTGGGTCAATATGACAAAATTGAGAAATGTGGCATTAGGGTTTCCAACTCTAACACTCCCCTCAATGCCAGGACAGCAGGTGTGGGGTGTGCCTTGGGGTTCTCAAGCCAAGACACCCACACCTGCTGTCTGCCTCGATGGGGGTGGGTGGGTTCTTAGGGTTGGAAACCCTAATACCACATTTCCCATCTTTTATTGCTTTGACCCTAACTAGTGCATTAACAAAGTTTTTGGCAATTTATATATAAACACACACACATCCCCTATAAAATGAATATAATTTTTATATATATGGGTATCATCTTCAAGAAGATCTCGATAAAAGGCAAGAAGTGGGTTACCTCTCATTCTTGGAAAGCTCACCAAACTTTGAGTAAAGATTTTGGTGGACGGCATCCACATGAACAGAGAAATTGATGTGATGGCCCAGCCAGACCACAAGGTACTTATTTGATTGAGGAGACACCCTCAATAGCTGCATCATCAAGGGTATAGAAGGAGGGACAGGGTGAGTCTTGCAAACTTCTGACTAGTAACAACAGTTAAAGAGGCTGTTTTCTTGGTGTTGAGGAACAGCTGGTTGCTTTACTGGACCTGAAGCCAGCTTAACAGATTACCTCTCCAACTGAGCAGTGTCCTCAGACAGTCCTTATTATTATTTCATCACTTTGGGAAAGTTCTTAAGCAGGGTGAAAGGCTGGGATCACTGCAGCTCTTTCTCCATGCAGCTCTTTCTCTGGGTGATTTTCAGCCCACCTCCCTCTCTCACCTCATTCCTTTATTAAATACATGTTCTCTCTCCCAGTGACCCACCCCTATTTCTCTCAGGTTTCACTCTCTGTCTCTCTCTCTTAAAGGGTAGCACCTCATTCCTGAGGCATTTCCTTTGTTACTGTGAGATCATTGCCTGTGGAACCTACAAGTGTTGTCTATCCATCTGCTGATCTACCAGTTTAATTAGGCCCCAATATGGTCTCGAACCTTGTACCTTGTACACCATAGTCAGTGCCTAACCCCACTGCACTAACCAGGCACCCTACCTTGACACTGCCTATTTCTGTCCTTACTTTGTTTTCTTTTACCTGCCATGTTTTCCTCCCTTTCTCCTGTTATTGCTAACAACCTCCCATCCTCTCATGCACTTGGTCTAACCTCTTCTGGCATTCAGTCCCTCCTCCACCCCCTTGAACCCTCCCCAGCCTTTTCACCTTTACAATTCCTCCTGACCCATCCTCCCACCCACGGCCCCTCAAAATCCATTCCCGGATTATTCCTTGCCCTCTCTCTCTCCCTCCCTTATCCTCTACGCCCCTGGTGTCTCACCAAGCATACACCAATCACTATATTAAAACACTTCAGATCTAAAATCTTAAGTCACATCCCTCATTTCATATCTCTCCAGGACCCTCATCCTGCTCTTACTCCTCTCTGGGACCATCCATCCTAACCCGGTCCAGAATTCTTCAGCACTCCCACCTCACAATCTTGCCCCAACAAAGATAAGCATAGTCCACCTAAACATCCAGAGTCTCCCAGCTAAATCTGACTCTTTCCAAGCCTGGGTAGCCATGCACAATTTGATGCAATAGCTTTCTCTAAAACATGGCTTTCCACAAGATTGCCGATGGGGAGATATTGAGCTTAGTGGCTACTCCTCTATCAAAAGGACAGACTAAAAAAAGGAGGTGGTTGCATATTCTATGTCTCAAATAAATTCTCCCTCACAGAACACAACCCCAGTTCTGAATCTTCCCTCTTTGAAACCCTTTCCATCCACCTCCACCTAGGACCAAATAAAACCCTTACCCACACGACCACCTACCTTCCCTGGGAACTCCATACACTGACCTTGAGTCACTCCTGGCTTTGAAGAACTCTCCTCCTTTAACAGGAGTGGATCCTCCTCAGAGACTTTAACATCAACTGGGATTTCTGCCAAGCTGATTCAGCTAAATCTTGCATTGCAGATCTGGGCTCCATCAGCTTATTGTCTCATTGACCAGACCTAATTATGAAACAGGAACTCAAACACTAATCGACTGGATCATCATCAGGCACCCCTCTCAGATCACTGGCACCAGAGTCTTGCTCGATTGCATCAACGATCATTATGTCATATATTGTCTATGGTCCATTCGTCTTCCCAAGTACCCCCCAAATTTATCTTCCCCAGGAAAATAGCCATTGGAACATCCAATTAATTAACCATGATCTCAGCCTAGTTGACTGGTCCTTCGTGTATGGGCCAGGTGACTGCAACACTATCATGGAGAAACTCTCCAGCATCCTAATTAACATCTGGGATAAACACACTCCACTCAAAAAATTAGGACAAGAGGGAAAATTAATGAATGGGTCTCCCAGATATTATTTCATTATTGAGAACAAAGGACAAAGCATGGGCCTGTTACCACAAACACAGAGATCCTGCTCAGTTTGCTCTTTACAGTCCCTTAGAAACAAATGCAAATTGGCTGTAAGAAAGGCAAAATAGACTTCCTATAAAACAAGCAACTCAGGAATCCTCAAGCCCCCTTTAGACTATAGGGTACTCTCAACTCTCTTCTCAGCAAATCCAGAAACTCTGACCCCATCACCCTGTCTGCGTGATGGTAGACTAACCATGACCCCACGGAAGTATCAAACATCTTTAACTCTTTTTTCAGTGACCTTGAAAAGTACAAATCAGCCACCCCTTCCCTTCACCCATCTCTCCTCACCCCTCTACCCAAGCCCAATTTTGGGCCTCCCCAAATTCTTCCTTAAGGCTCTAAAACCCACAGACACTATCAAACTTATTCGAGGGAAGAACCTGAAACCCAGCAAAGAGGCTGACGGTATTGACTACAAAATCCTTAAATGGTCCATACATGTCCTTGCAATCCCCTTCACCAATCTTCTAAACAGCTCCCTCTGCTCGTACCTTCCCCAATGCCTGAAATCTGCCACCATCAAACCATTATTCAAATCCAGGTCCAGAAGCGAGGTCGGTAATTATCGCCTAGCTCCTTCTCCGCTTTATCTCCTTCTTGTCCCCATATCAAAGATCATTGAGAAAGTTGTCCACTCTCAACTTACTGCCTACCTGAAAGGCAACAACCTACACTCCTGTGCTCAACAAGGCTTCAGATCTGGTCACAGCACAGAAACTGCCCTGGTCAGGTTCACTAGCGACATCCTTAAGGCTAATGACAAGGCCAATACACTGGGTCAGTATTTGTCGACCTGACCAAGGCATTTGACCTTGTGGACCACGACTTCTTACTTGACACCCTCAAAGATCTGCACCTGTCTGTCAATGTCATAGATTGAGTCAGAAGTTACCTTTCCAGGCAATCTCATAAAACCTCCATATGCAGGTCATCTCTGTCGAATGTCCGATCAAATATGGGGTCCCAAGGGCTCTATCCTGGGCCTCCTCCTGGTCTCACTTTTCATTAATAATCTCCCCTCATCTGCCTTAACATACAATTTGTCCTCTATTCCGATAACGCAGCACTAGACAGTAGTGACAACAACCCCGCCACCATGTTCAGCAATCTACAGTCCGATTTCATGAAGCTGCACTCCTGGTTCTCCATAAATGGTATGGTCCTAAATTCTAAGAAGGCCAAGTTTATGGTATTCTCAGGCCTAGAAAGTCCACCATCACTGGCCTTACATTAGTTGACAACTCTGGCTACCCAACTGAACAAGTGTCTGAATTTAAGTACCTTGGGCTCCTCCTGGACCCTCACCTCTCCTTTAATCTTTATGTTAACAACCTCATACAGAAGACTCACAACAGGCTTGGTCTTCCTATAGGATAAGAAAGTTCCTTATCAATGCAACCAGGCTTCACTTAGCTAACTCTCTTCTCCTGCCACTCATCGACTATGGATCCATCATCTTCTCCCCCACCATATCTGTACTCTACTCCAAACTAAGATCAACCTACAACAACATTGTTTTGTCACTGGTTTACCATGGAAAACTCATCACTGTACCCTCTACTCCTCCTTTGCTGGCCCACCCTTGAAGGTGGTTCCAACAAAAATGTTCTCCTTCCTCCACAAGATACACCTGAATTTGCTGCCAACCAGCATGATTTCCCTCTTCCTTCACTACCACCATGCAGGTAACCAGAGGGGCCTCAAGTATGGTTTTGAACCCCTTCTACTGCATTAAGCAAGCTCAGAACTCGATCACCTATAAAGGCACTATGCTGTACAACCAACTGCCCCCAATATCCAAGCCTGTAGGTCCATCCACACCCTCAACTCCTACCTCAAAGTTTGCATACTCAATTCTTCCATCTGCAGCTGCCCCAGCTGGTGCTCCAGTTAAACCTGGTCACTCTCCATCTTGCTTATCTCTAGTCCCCTTGTTTTACTGTAGTCCCTTTACCCTTCCTCTCTTCCCCACACCTATCCCCCTACCTTTGCTCCCCCTCAACTTAGTTTTCACTCCCACCACCCACTCCTAGCCTAGGTTTCTTCATATTTCAGTCATGAACCCGATTACAACCAACCACAAAGACTTGCACTTTCCTCACCTCTAGCACTTAGTTACTGACCCCTCTATACCCCTTCCCTTCTCTTTCTGCTCTCCATATTTTACACATGTAAATGTTTGGGCCATTCAATGTGTTTCTTTCTTTACTTTATTGTATTTGATTGCCTCCTGTTTTTCAGTTTATGAAAATTGCTGTAACTGTTAGACAACTGTTTGTCTTTGACATTGTTCTATATATCTAAGCCACTTGTTTCTATTGTTTCCCTATATAGATCTAGTTTCTGTTAGTCTCTGTTTTGTATTGTCATACCTTCCTGGTATCTCTTACACTGGATGTTTGTGAAAATGGGCATTTTTGCTCACATACCTTCCAGTGTATAAACAAAGACTGAGATTGAAATTGGTTTGCCTGGAACCAGTGCTGAACATTGTTAAAGTCCAGTTGGAACTGGACCATAAGGTCAGGGCAGCAGAGCCAGAGGAGAACAGTACCATGGCATCTGCATATGTGTGAATGGATGCAGAAGAACAGGCAGTGGGGAGGTTCAAGAAAAGTGGTAGAAAGAATTGTGCCAGGGACAGAGCCTGGAGGATGCCTGAACAGATTGGGAGTGGGAGGGGAAGGAAATCTCCAAATAAGACAGCTTGGGACATGCCTTCATGGTAGCAGCAGAACTACTGAGCTGTGAGAAGAGAGAGAGTCCTGCTGCCTAAAGCATGTCTAGGAAAATGGGTGGGCACAGTGGTGACTGCTTCTGCCATGTTGACAAAGATGGCAGAGGTGACAGGACCATGATCCATACCAGAGAGAATAGAGTTAGTGAGATGGAGGAGTGATAAGGAGAGGGAGTTGGACTTCCTGAAACCAGAATAGAAATGAGAAGAAGTAGGATATGCCAAGGAAAGGGAGAGTTGGAAGGAAAGGTGTTCCTGGAGTTTAACTAGGGTGAGGAGGGAGGAGATGGGGGAATGGGAAAGGGGAAATTGTTTAACCAGGAAAGGGCGCACTAAGTAAAGCTTGTTTTCTAGTGTGACCAGGAGCATGAGGAAGTTAAGTGACTTGTTCAGGTCACACAGTATGCAAGCTGGGCTGTGGGATTCAAACCCAGGTCTCAGGTTTGGAGCTCTGTGCCCTTATCCACTGTGCTATACTGCCTCCTAATGATAGGATGGAAGTAAGGGGAGGAGAGGTCACCTCTTTTGGGAAAGGGGATGACTGTAGCCAGCTTCCATGAGTTAGGGGTGATGGAGAAGGAGAGGTTGAGGATGTAGGTGACAGGAAGGACAATGGCATGAGTGGAGAAATACTGGGGTCCACTCATTTGGGCTCCCACCCTTGTGGGATTTTACAGCAAGAGGGATTTAAAAGAACAAGCAAAACTGGTGGGAGAAGAAGAGAAAAGGGAGGAAGGGTAGCAGGGTAGAGGAGGAGGAGGAGGAGAAGAGTGGGGAGAAGGAAAGAAGGAGGAAAAGAAGATGAAGCAGGCACAGGAGGTAAAAGAGAAGTTGGAACAAGAAAACAACTTTAGCAGAGTCAGTAATAGGACAGTTACCCACCTTAAAAAAGGGGAGAGGAAGCTTAAGCATGTGGATACTATCTGAGGTAGTAGTACTGGTCATAGGGAATATAACATTTGTATTTATACAGATGACATTCTGTTACACCTGACATTCTGTTACACCTGACAGATCCTGAGTCATCTTGTTCACAGGCACTCCTCATTATCAACACATTTAGAAACTTTGCCATATAAACTTAACATCCACAAACTGGCATCCCAAATAACCATGTTTATAAAACAGCTATGTCAACTTTCGGCCTACAGTGAGAACCTAAAGCGCTGACTTATTTAGGAATCAAATTAACTAGGACATGGTCAGGTATATTTTTTTAAAATTTGGATTCACTTTTGCAACAGATAGAGCAGGATCTCACTCGTTGGCTGTCGCTTCCCTTTCCCTTCTCGTGGATTAATGTTATCAAAATGAACATCCTACCTTGGCTCTTACACCTTAGGAAAGCATAGCAGTGTCAGTAGCTCAGCAGGTAGCACACTCACCTCTGCAGGCTGGGAGATCAGAAGGCTGTGGGTTCTAGCCCACACCAGGGCACCTGGGTTAAATCCCAACACTGACACTGTAGTGCAGCATGAGGTGCCATCTTTGGATGAGACATTAAACCAAGGTCCCATCTGCCTGTTCAGGTGGATGTTAAAGATCCCATGGCACTTCTCGAAAAGAGTAGGGAATTTTTTATTGATCAAAATAAATGACTGTAACAAAGGAAATCAATCAGATATTACCAACATCCATATCAATGTGTTACTAAGAGGAAATAGAGTGAACGTATAACCAAATACAGTTAACATTGCAATCAAACCTACATTAATTCCATGTAACGAACCATAAAAATTCTTCCATAGTTTCTGTCCAATCTGATGTTTTCTTTTCTCAATTTCATATATGCTCATTAGATTTTGTATCACTTGTATCAATATTTGGTGAGTGCTATATTATTTTGTTGCAACACCAAGGCACATCTTGCCTTCCATAGATAAAATCTACAAGGGAAAAATAGTTTCAAAGTACTGGGTACTTATGCTTGATAGGGAATAACCTAAAACTACCACCTCATAGGATACTAAAGAAAATCTTTATCTCCCTATGCAGTCAAAATAGAAGACCAGAATGGCTGAGTGTATGGACATAACAGAAAAAAATGTTCCTGTGTTTCTAATACTCCTAGGCAAGTGGTTCTGAGGCACATGCAGTCCTCTAACTGTTTATGTTTGTGTAAATTTCCTCACGGCTAACCTGCCATGACAGAAAGCCATGTTGTATCCCAAACCTTGAGTAAAAGTTGTTTATCTGTCAACTGTTTGAAAAATATTAGGAGTTGGTCTTCGTACTGTACTAATTTCAACGAGGTTTCTAAAACTGTTCTGACAACAATAGGGAATAAAATGACTTCCTGGAATTCCTAACAAATTGTTGGGTGGAAATGTTCCATCCTTTGATCTTATTACAGACTGGTAATAAATAGTAAGGAATTTAACATTTCTTCTGGGATCAAGGAAGACCAGAGGATGAGGTCCAACTCATCAGGAATTCTTGTAATAACCCTCTCATATTATTTAGCCATGTGGGGCATGGTGTAGACACATAGGGCTATATTTTGATATGTGAAAATACAGAAAAGAATAAGACTGGATGTATCATTCTTACTCCAACTAGACTGTAATCATGATATGTGTGTGTGACCTCTTTATAGGGTTTAACCTACTCCCCAGAAACCACAGAAAAAATATTCATCATTTTTACTTCTAACTGCAATGTTAGTGGAAAAATATGTCTACATGCAGAAGAACTGGTACTATTAGAGTAAATAATAAGGAAACCCTTTTCCTTTTGAAATTGTTTTATTTTTCCATAATACCATAGTGAATTCCACTTTTGTAATGCGCGTGACCAATTCAGGGTGGCATCATCTTGACTACCAAATTGTAAGCCCAGAATTTGTACTGGGTCTAAAGATACTGCAATATTAGCAAATGGTGCTGAGTAACTGGGACTTTGGACACTAACAGCCAAGGGGAGGCAGCCAAAATGATCTGGGGCTTGGGGAGAGGACCTATGAGGAGAGGCTCAAGGAGCTCGATATGTACACCCTGGAGGAGAGGAGGGACAGAGGGGACATGATAGAGGTCTTTAAGTACATGAAAGGGATCAATAAGGGAGGTCAGTTAGGGTGCTCCAAAGGAAGGAGGATGGGGCAACAAGGGGTCCGGGTGTAAGCTGGAAGGGGCAGGCTCAGAGGAGAGAGGAGATGTTATTTCACGGAAAGGGTGGTGGAGCCATGGAATGCACTGCCCAGGGAGCTGGTAGAGATGGAGACTGTGGACGGGTTTAAGAGGGATGGGACAGGTACAGGGGAGGGTAAATCTGACCAGGCACAATACAGGTGGAACATCTGGGACTGGGGACAGTATAACCCAAGGTGGGGGACACCAAAATCGGCCCTCAGTGCGGGTGCTGAAAATCGAGCAGACTCGAGAGACCATTAGGCTTATTCTGCTGGCATTTAGTATGTTAGTATGTTGAGGTCCCCATTACCACTACCCTTCCCTTCCCTTTCCCAATCTACAGTGTGCAGTATAATGGGCAGTTAAAATCACCACCTAGTACCACATGTTTTCTAGTGTGTAAATAAGGCTGAAAGAGTTTAAAGAGCTCTGAGCGAGGCCTCAATGCTCTGGGGTGCATATACAATTATGAGCCAGAAAGGCAGTGTACCTAAGCACCCATCTAAAGTAAAACTCTTCCTGGGCAAATATCTACAACTCTATGTATTGTGAACCCATAGCCCCTTAAGAGAATTCCCACCCTGTCACAAGTCTCAGGACCCTGCGACCAGAAAGAAGGACCCTTATGGCAAGAATTTTTGGCCTGGCGTACTTCATGCAATGTTTTAATCTGGTGTCCTGTAGGAAAATGAAATTGTTAGAAAGATCTTCTAACATCTGGGGTAGTCATCTGCTTTCTACAGTTTTATGTTTGCTTGCACGCATGTGCAAGAAACATAGTCCTCATGTGAGCTTTCTGTAGGTGTGCCTCCCCAACTTCCAATGCCCTGCTCCTTTTGCAGGCATAGCTGCACCGCCCAATGAATGTTCAAGCTGTCTATGACAGCAGTTCAGATGCAGTGGCATACAGTTAAAGGAAAACACTGCGGCTCGTGTAGACAATTTGCATACTGCCATCCCTCAGCAGTATGCAAATTGTCTACACGTCAGTCACTGCATCCGAACTGTCATAGACAGTTCACCCCACACACACACACACACACACACACACACACACACACACACTTAAGTAGCATGCTGAAGCCACCCCAGCATGCTCATGCAATCCTAAGTCCTCCCACACTGTATGGCGATGGGGGTGCTCAAATCCCCCATCGGCTCTGCCTTCCAACAGATTTCCAGGTGCCACAGTGAGGCCCACCCCAGTATGGCAAAGTCTGTATGGTGGCGGGGTGCCCAATCCCCGTCGGCTCCATTGTACCCCCACACACACAAAACCCCGACTTCCAGTTGCCATGCTGGGATCCCACCCCAGTGTGACAATAGTTCGTATGCTGACAGGGTGCCCACTGCCCCAAAACAACCAAACAGCTGCCACACTGGGAGCCCACCCCAGCATGGTAAAAGCCCCATGTTGTCCTAAAATAAAATGACCTGTAAGAAAAACGTCCCTCTCTGACTGTCGTGACCCCGTCCCCCACCCTCACCCACCCTTTAGGCACCCTGCCTCCGCACCCCCCATACTTACCTCCAGAGTCTGGCGCGACGATCTTCGTGGACCGAGAACACATCGGCACTTTCAAAACTGACCGCTAACTGAAGAAATGCTGGTAAGCTGTATAATGGAATAAATAGGGTTTTCAACTTTGATGCATATCTCAGTCATTTTGGAATTTTGACACCAAATTTTCAACATGTGGTTTGGGACCCCCTCATGAATTCTGGCACAGTCATGGCATTAATCAGCCCTGAAAGGTGATTTCGTGGTCACTGTGCGGAATCACCTTCGGGTCAGATTAACGAAATGACAGTGCCAGTGTTCATGAGGTGGGCTCTCAAAAGTCTATGTTGCAAATTTGGTGGAAAAAATCCCCAAAATGACTGTTTTACAAAGCGTGCTTTGTGCAGTTGCTATATACGCTCATAACTTGTGAATTTGCAATATTTTCACACAGATTTTCAACATTTGCATTTTTCACACCTCCTTGTGAACAGTACAGCTGTCATTGTTCACATCCTGGCCAAAATGTGTTTTCACACAGAAGTAGCGCACAATGGCGTGGTTGGTGTCTGAAATCAATGTTCAGGCCAGATTAAGAAAATCACAGTAACACTGTTCATGAGCAGAGGTCTTAAAATGGCTATGTTGAAAATTTGGTGGCAAAAGTCAATAAACTGACTGTGTTACAAGTGTGCACTGAGCAGTTTCCACGCATCATCGTAAGTTCACAAATTTGTAATATTTTCAGTCCAGATTTTCTACACTGGCATTTTTTCACACCTCCTTATGAACAGTACAGCTGTCATTTTCACACCCTGGCCGAAATGTGTTTTCACACTCCGTGCAGAAATGCGTGGTCGCTGTGGGAAATCAGTGTTCGGGACACAGTAAGAAAATCACAGTGACACTGTTCATGAGCAGAGGTCCCAAAATGCCTATGTTGACAATCTGCTGTAAACAATCCCCAAACAATTACGAGTGTGCTTTGCACAGTTTCTATGCGCTCTCTTGACTTCACCAGTTTTTTATATTTTCCTCCAGATTTTCAACATTGCCATTTTTATACCTCCTCATGAACAGTACAGCTGTCATTTTTCACATCCTGTTCAAAATGTGTTTCGCAGACCGGTGCTGCCAAATGGCGAACACTGTGCAAAATCAGCTTTCGGCTAATGAACTGATATTGCCACTGTTCATGAGGTGGGATCACAAAACCCATGTTGAAAAATTGGAGGAAAATACCAATGAATGCCTGCACCGTTAGGGTTTCTGCCATAATGGCTCACCCTGTAGAGACTGACAGGCATCGGGGTGTGACTTGGGACTGTCACCTGTAATGCTCATACCATTCCACCTACACCCACACCCTGCAGCCAGTGACAGGCATGAGGGTGTACCTTGGACTCTTGGCCCCAAGTTGGTCCCATTCTCTATACTGCAATCATCTCATCATATTTCCTTATGGAATGTGGTGAGCATAAGTCCAAAGACCCTAAGGCACACCACGACACTTGTCGGTGTCTGCAGGGTAGGGTGTGGTGAAATAGCACGCCATTATGCCTGATGACCCAAAGGCACACCCCAGTGCCTGTCAGTCTCTGTAGGGTGGTGGTGGGGTTGGCTTCAGTTCAATACTTCACTGCCATTCCTATTATGCATCTCTAACTCCTACACTATGAATGCCAATGCCAGCAAGCAAACATTCGGCATTGATAAATGCTCATTAATACTGCATACATTTGGTGTTAGAATAGAAAGCCGTTGACTACCCTCCATGTTAAATTAAGAGAGAGAAAAAAGGCAATCATCAAGAAGCCTTCTATGAAATGAAACTTTCGCTTGGCTGCACAGGCCACCTGTGAGTCTGGGAAAGAATCCACCCTAGTGGAAGAAGAGGAGGAGTCTGAGTCTCCTCCTCCTCCACCATGTCCCCCACTGCCATCTTTTGGCTAAAGTTTGAAATTTATTTCTTATTACCACTGAAGTAATCTTAGGGGAGTACAATCTGCTTTCCTTTATTCCTCCTTTTTGAGGTTACAGGAGTAAATTGTAAATGTGCAGGGAGGGGCGAGGGGGGGTGAAGCATAGAGCCCGTGCCAGACTCCTCATGATCTAGACTAATGGAACTAGAATCTCCTCCTGTGGCTGAATATTGTTTGGGGGGCTCCATATTTACAATGTAGTAGAAGGCAAAGGTGTAGTGGGTAGAGGTTTCTGCTTCTTATGGAGTGGTGTCACCAGCAACCTTTCTGGCTTCTGAGCCTGACATTTCTCAAATAAGTGCACTGGGTCCTGCTGAGCCCTATCCAACCTATTTCTTTCAGCCCATGGACAGCCCTGATAAGAATGACCTCCTCCTCACAAAGGTTACATTTGAGGGGTTAGGACATCCTAAGCTGATCGGCCAAATTCCAAACAGAGGTTACACCTAGGTTTGTCACACACAGACTGAGGTGTGTGAGACCCACATTTATGACAAGTCCTGGCTGTCCCTGATGAAAACATAGGCCTCTGTCTCTCCTATAAAAAAAACTTCCTGGAAGATGGACAATGCCTTGCTCTGTGTGTTTTAATTGAATTTTAACTTTCCAGTTACTTGTCCAGACTAAATCTTCATCTAAAATGGGGATAGGGCTTCTAGAATAGTATAGCGCTGCCTCAGCCAATATTGTACATATGAGATATTTACTCCCTCATTCCTGAACAATAAAGTGATTGTTTTTATTAGAGTTTGGTTAATGGAATGGGGAAAAAAGCTGCCATGAAGTGGAGTTGAAACCTGAGGTACATTGCCCAAAATCTTTCAGGAGATTGATTAGTTTTAAAACTTACATCGTAAATAGGTTCCCCTCTTACATGAATCATAGCAAATAATTCATTAGGCTGAATACCCATACCCTCATTTAGCATTTCATGAAATAAAGTCTTTCTATCAGGTGCAAGGTCTAAGTTACCAGCATGTTTTAGCACACGACTTTCCACCACTGTGCAGGCTTAGCCACATTTTTGAATAAGTCAGACATATGAAGTCTTTTGGTGCATTTTCACTGTTTCATGATTCCTGTGCCTCTTCATGTCCTGGGACAAGGTTGTGCTGTACAGAATCATAGAGTTAGAATCCGTATGCTTAGCAGAGCTGTCGGGTATGTCAATTTGCATTGCAGAAGCATTATCTAATGTTACAGTCTTTTGTGCATTCTGATCGGAAGAAATGTTTTTGCCACATTACAAGTGCATTTTATTTCTTCTGCAGAGACCAGGTGAGGAGATGTCCATCCAGTTTGTCCAGCGTCATGCTTCCATCCTGCACTGAGCAGCTTCAGATGTCCGTTTATCAGGTGTTTGCTGAGAGTCTTCTGAGTGACCTTTCCATAGTATGCTCGCAGGTGGAGCGAGGGTTCATTGCAGTGGTCAGGCTCTAGAATGTGGGAGGGTTCCTGTATCTACTGTGAAACTGAGAAGGAATAGTCAACTCAGAAGAGCAGGACTCGCTATGAGAAGGAACATTGTTCGTGAGCTGTGCAGACGTTTCCTCTTCCTCTAACAATTTAAGCAGCTATTGTCTATTTGTCCAGAGTGCAGTTCTTAATAGAGCTTCTTGAGCAAGTGTATTTGTGTCCCAGTCCATAAATATATTTCCTTTAAGTGTAACAACTTCTGGATTTTCCACTTCAGTGCTAGTTAAAGTTTTTGTACTTGATGAGAGGTTTGACTTTGTTTTCCATTGTCAAGTGAGGTAGAAGGGATCACAACCATCTCTTCCTTTCTGCTGGTCGACCTTTCTTCATGAGTAGCCATCTCAGTCCTGCTGCTTGTTGCTCCTTCATCTCCAAGCTGAACGTCTGCCATGTTGGATTGGCGGACAAGGGTTTCCTACTGCAGAGTAGGGAATTTTTATTAGAACAAAAATAAGTTACAAACCAAACAGTGTTTCATCACACAAAATCAGAAGAACATAAATAAGTATTACATCATACATAGATACAAGGCGTATTCAAAACAATATTTCCCCACCTGAAACCATAGGAAAAGAAAACAGTAAGTTACAGACCTAACAGTGTTTCATCACACAAAATCAAAAGAACATAAACAATTATTATATCCTACATGCAAACAAGGTATGCTCAAAAGCAGAATTTCCCCACCTGAAACCATAAGAAAAAGAAAAATATGGACAACCCAAATGAGAATCATAGCCTAGTGTAAGCCCACAAACAAAGGACCTAAATTCATATATAAATCCACACTACTAACATAAATCCGACCTTTCCAAATTATACAAAAAGGAAAATAGAAAGTAAAAGTAAGCACTTTCTAAATGCAGAACAAGTAAAGTTATATAAAAACTATGCTTAACCCTTCTTTCAAAGGTTCTTCTGTGTCTCTGATTCAACATCCATTTTAAGATTAGGTAATAGGAGAATCATTGTCCGTAATCCATGGAATCCTATCCATAATTCTAGCAATTTCCTTCAGGCATCATATTCTTTTCTTTAACATAAACATGTCTCATATTTTGTGTTACTTTGTTAAGTAGTTCTAAAAGATTGCCCTCCTTCTGTTGTAGTGTATAGTTACACACATAGACCAAATATGCCACTTAAAAATATCATTAACACTTCGGAGTACTAAAATGCCATTTTTCCAAGCATTCAAAAATTCCATACATTAAATTATCATAGGAGATAGTATTAAAATATGATTTCCCGAGGCGTGGCTAACGCTCAACCAAGATGGCAACTTAACTCCACAGCTCCACTCGCTTAGAGCCTAGAACCCTTAATTTACACCTTTGTGGGAGGAATTTCAAGAAGAAAAGTAAATCATTAGAGATCCAGTTATATCCTACTAACTGGGTGACTCGAACAAAGCGGACTGCAATTGAGCTAACTAGGAGCGAGCGGGCTGTTGCTCTGACAGCGAGATCACATATAGGCGCACTTAGTTAAAGAGAGAAGAACCCTCTATAAGAGAGATGTTCGCATCAGTTATGGCCAGTATTGATACCCTCACTTTGGCAGCAAATAATTCTGCCTTTTCTGTACAACAGATTAATCTGAGAGTCAATGCAGTAGAACAAAAGGCCACCACATAGGAGGACGCACTCCAGAATCACTCTGCCATCATGAGAGAACAGGCAGCCCAAATACAAGCTCCTACAAGACAAAGTAGACAATTTAGAGCACAGAAGTCATTGTAATAATTTGTGCCTTATTGGCTTTCCGGAGGTTGTGAGGATGGGAGGTGCTACCTTTCTTACAACAAGCACTACCAGAGATTTTGCAGTTACCGAAGGTACAAAGATCATGATAGAGCAGGCACACCATTCATTGTAACCTAGGCCTGCACAGGGGAAAGACCTCACCCTGTCATAGTTAGAATTCTGAACTTTGTGAAAAAAGTGATCCAGACAAGGGCTGGGAACTGGGGCAGCTCGATGGAAGGATCATAAGATTATGATCTTCAGGATTATTCAAGAGAGCTAGCCCTCGACGTAAAGCCTTCTCTGAAGTTTGTCAGAAGTTACATGTGCTGAATATCCCCTTTACTCTGAGGTACCCTGCAACGTTGCAAATATCGGTAAATGGAGCTGCTCAACACTTTTTGTCTCCGGATGCGGCCTTGGCCTTCATTCTGAATATGTGGCCGGCCAGCCCAAGCCCTTTGTCCTCTGCTCAGGCCAAACATAACTCAAACCTCATCTGCCCAAAGCTGACTCTTTGATACCTCCCCGGGTCCCCAGGTGGGACTGGAACCCCGAAACATGAAAGTCAGGAAAAGGCCACCATCCTCACCACACTTCAAATGGGGCCATCCACAGGAGAGGAAGAACACTCTGAAATACAGACCCAAACCTCCTTGCATCTACTGAAGCTGAAATAGAATATGTTAGTATGTATTTTGCCCACAACGGTTTTCAATTCTGAGTGAACTTCCCAACGCAGATGTACATGCAGAAATGGACACTGAGAATAGGGAACTGGACTGCAGTATCCCTGAGGAAGTACACACGCATGGGCCCACAGTGCGGAGGCAGAGTCGGCGTTATCCCCACTAGACCTCCAGGCCCCAGGCTCTCCCCAGATCGAAACTCAGAAGCGAGACCCTGCAGAGGCAAAACAACTAAATCCTCCATGAACATTGGGAACCCTCATTAGCCTAAGCTGTTGAATAGTCAGATAAGTATCTGAGGGCTGATGGTGTAGAGAATTTGGAAATTGAAGGGTGGGAATAGGGAGAATGACTGAGGCCTGCATAACTGGAGCAAACTTGATCCATTTTGGGACAGAGGTTTCCTTCTAGTAGCAGATAACACAGTTTGCTTTAAAGATCATGTGCAACGGTTTTTACATATTTTTAATAAATGCTTAAAAGTTGCAATTCAAGTCCTTGTGTCATTATTAGTGTTTCCTGAAAATTTCACACTGTTTGATTTTGTGGTTTTCTTTAAATCAGCATTTGTTAACTTGCTCTGTAGTGGCTGAAAACAGTGGAGTTATTTCTGTCCTCTCAGTCAAACTTAGAGTGTGATGACATCATTTGGAGTAGCTTGCTGTTTCAGATTCCCAATCAGAGCAGCACTCTATAAATTTATGGTTTGCTGAGCTCTCAGGTTTCTTACAACCCCAGTCTCTGGTTTGTGTTTAGATAGATCAGCTTAAAATACATAATTCTCTTCCTTTAAAAACTGTTCATTTTAGGTTTCAATGCTGAATTGAATTGCTACACCCTGCTGAGACAGGACAGGGGCAACATGTGCAGTGTCCTGATTGTGAGGGTGTGAGAGAGATGGTAGCAGGGTGCAGCAACCCCAGCTGTTCGGGAAGGGTGCAGCACAAGAGTGAGGGCATTGCTGCACCCTGTCCCCTGCCTGTGAGGCAGGGGCTCTGGTGCAGCAGGTACAATGGTGGCAGGGGAAAAGGACAGCATGGGGCAGAAGCCCTGACTGTGGGGCAGGACACAGGTGTGCATCAGGGTACAGCAGCCCTAACAATAGCACAGGGTGCACATTGTGCAGCAGCCCAGACCATTTGGGGCAATGGAAGTGCGTGAGCAGGGTTCAGCAGCCCCAACTGTGGATGAAGGCAGCATGAGACTCTAGGGTGTAGCACAGCACAGCAGCCCTGACTGTGGAGATAGGAACAGGGGCAACAGGGTGCTGTAGCCCTGACTGTGGGTGTGGAGACAGAGGGCAGCACGTGCAGCAGCCCTGAATGTTCAGGCAGGAAATAAGGTGGCAACAGGATACAGCAGCCCAAACTGTGGGACAGGGTGCAGCAGTCATGCCTGTTTGGGACAAGGGATATGGGAAAGCAGGGTGTAGCAAAGATTTGACTCTGGTGGTAGGGGGACAGCAGGGTACAAGTGCCTCAACTGTGGAGGCATGCAACAGGGTGCAGCAAATGCCCTGAATCTTGTGGCAAGTGACAGCATGGTGCAGTAGCCCTAACTGCAGAGGCATGGGGCTCTAGAGCACAGCAGGCCACAGCAACCCCAACTGTGTAGAAAGGAGCAGGTGCAGCATCCCTATCTCTGGTGACAGGGATAGAGAACAGCATGGTGCAGAAGCCTTGACTGTGGTGCAGAACACAGGGGCATCAGGTACAGCAGCCCTGACTGTGAGATGGGGTACATGTGGTGCAGCTGCCAGACCATTTGGGGCAATGGAAGTGAATAGCAGGGTGTAGCAAGCCCTACCTCTGGACGTCTAGGGCAGCATGGTACAGCAGCCCCAGCTGTGGAGGCAGGAACCTGGCACTGTAGGGCTTAGCACAGCATAGCACAGCACAGCAGCCCTGACTGTGGAGGCAGAAACAAGGGACAACAGGTTCAGCTTCCTAACTGTGAGGGTGTTGGGGAGAGAGACAACAGGATGCAGCAACCCCAGTTGTTTGGGCAGGGGAGGCAGGAGTACAGCAGCCCTGATTCTTTAAGCAGGGGATGGAGGCAGCAGGGTGTACAATCCTTGACTGTGTGGGAGAAGATGGTGGAAAGCAGGATGCAGCAGCTTCAAATGTGGAGCAGAGGAGGGGCTTGTGGGGCAGGGACAGGTGGCAGTAGGCTACAGCTGCCTCAGCTTTGAGGCAGAGACATGGTGCATCAAGATGCCACATAATGTTTCTAGTTACACCTAATAATGTATTTTCACACAGAAACCACCAAGAACTGAAATTTGTGAGTTCTGACAGGTGCCTGTCACACTCTGCTACAGTATTTCAAGCATATGTACAGTTAATCAATCTGACATGAAAAGAAAATGTTCTTACATGAAATCTATTTATGGAGGCTACATCAAAGACAAACTGTTTCTGCGAATGAACACAATTTAGATTTATTGTATATACATTTAATAGCTGTGTTATATAGTTAGAAAAACAGTCTGAGTTTTGATTAGAAAGAACTGAGACTGTGATACAGAGAAGCTAATTTCTCAGAAAAGATTTCCACTACTTCAATTCAGCCTTGAAATTAAAAGCGATTAGCTTTTATGAGAAGATAATGCTATATTTAAAATTGATCTATCTAAACAGAAGCCAGAGACTGTGTTTATAAAACACTTGGAAGCTCAGCAAACCATTAACTCTACAAACTACTGCTCTGATTGGAAATCTGAAACAGCAAGCTACTCCAAAATGATATAATTGCACTCTAAGTTTGACTGAGAGGACAGAAATAACTCCACTGTTTTCAGCTACTGTAGAGCAAGTTAACAAATGCTGATTTAAAGAAACCAAAAACCAAGCGGCATGAAATTCTCAGGAAACACTAATCATGACATAAGGACTTGAATTTCAGCTTTTCAAGCTTTTATAAAAATATGAAAAACCGTTGCACGTGATCTTTAATGTAGACACAGTCGCTTACCTGTTGGTTTCTTTTGCCTAGTTTCTGTTTTACAGAGTGCAAAGGATGTAAAAAGACAAACGAAGTTCATGTTTAATGATGTGACTGCTCGGGGTTATAATTTTGATGGGTAGGATTGCCACATAACCCTGCTGATATTGTCATTTACCCTTAAGGAGTTTAATGGCACCCCATTGCCCTCCCGTAAGGCTCACTACTCTCCCCAAGGCTGATTCTAAAGATTTATCCTCGATCCCCCACACTGGTTTATGAATGAGTTTTCATCAGTATGTCCTGACAGAGGACCAGTGGGGTGTAATTTACCATAGTGGACCCCATTCTGGGCACACTTCTTGGCCTTTGCGAATGTAGAGACAGGTTTTGGCCTTCATTCTTTTCTCATGGCGTCCCTCCACTCAGAATTTGTGTTGACAATATGTTTGGCATTTGGAGAAGACACTGTCAGATGGTGGTGCAAAAGGGGAGGTGGCGTGCAGGAAAAAGAGCTTAGATACTAGTTCTAATTCAGTTTCAATATAGTTTGAGTGGGCTTCATGTTACACTGTGTACCCAAAACAGCACTGGTGCTCCTGCACCAACCCTCCTGTGTAATATTAATTTACCCTGTATACCAGACAACCCTACCGGAGCTGAATGTTATTTTATGAGGGGCAGGGCTGTAAAATGGGTCTGCTTACATGCTGCTTACCGTAAGGTTATGTTAGAAATGTTTTAAGCTTGTAGTGCAATGGTTGACTGTACTCAGTGGTTGCTAAAGATATATGAGCCGTTTTGGCCTGTTTTGGGGATTTCCCCTCTCACCCCTGGTTGCTCTGTGGGATAGTATCATTATAGGGAAGACTCAATGAGCGGTTGACTTAAACTTCTAGCCTCTGCACTTTTGGGTTTCGTTAACCTCTGCCTCCTGGCAGATTATTATTAACAGATCAATGAATCCCAAGAAGGTTAGGCCTAACAATATAAGTGGAGTCTCTGCTTTCTCTACCGGTATATAAGCTGAATACCAGTTTAAGAGCCCACTGATATGATTCTTACCTCCCATTTGAAGGGTTTGCAGGCAGATCGGACATGGCTCTAGTAAGAGTTGGTTAGCTGCTCTTCCTGATTTCACCTTGTGCCGGATAACCTAGTATAAGCAACATAGCAGTAAAGTGTTCTCTTCCCTTTTGGGAAGTATCTGTTCCATACCCCCAAGGGTGACAGGGCATACCATTGACTAGAGCTCTAGCCAGTTTAGTCCTGCCGCACCTCCTTTACTATTTTGTAGGATAAGTTAGTTAGTTAAGACTTTTAGGCAGTATATAGTCTCTATAGTGTTGATAGATAAACCCACAGCCTTTTATAAAGCCTCCCTGTTAGGGATGGGTAGTGACCTCTAATTACTTAACACACAGGGCACGCCGGCTGCCCTTCTCCTTGGGTTCTTCTTTCTGCTTGTTATATCCTGGGGCCCTTAAACATAATGTCTGATATTGTGATACACACATGGAATGTCAGGGGCTAAACTCCCAATAAAACGTAAGAAGGTTCTGGCCCACCTGAAATGTATTTGTTCCCAAGTGGCCTTCCTGCAGGAGACCAAACTCTCCGGGATGACCATATCCATATGAGGAAAGACTGGGTTGGTCAGCAAGTTCACTCCAATGCCCTGACTAGAAACACTGGGTTCTCATCCTGGTGAATAAATCTCTCACCTGGACGTTAAAGCAGACCCTTTCAGACCAAGATGGCAGATGGGTAATGGCCACTTACAAATACACCCACAGGTCCACTCACCCTGTGTAATGTTTATGCCCCAATGAGGATACCCCTCAGTTCTTTCATAATTTGACAGAGGTAATTCTGGAATTTAATCCCCAAACTGCCCCCTGCTTATTGGTGGGACTTTATGCTCACACTGACACCTCTCCTTGATAGGAATGATGGGAAGGAGGCACATCTTAGAAGTGGGAAGGCTCTCCAGCAAATGATCTCTGATCAAGAGCTTACAGACTTGTGAAGGCTATTTCATCCCAGAACAAGAGACTATACGTTTCATTTGGCAGCAAATGCCTCATACAGTCAGCTGGAGTTTGGCTTGGCTCATCTACCTTGACAACTAAAACCCTTGATGTCTCAATTCTTCCTTGCTATATCTCACATCATGCCCTAGTCCAGCTCCTTATACAATTGGACCCTGTGGCTCCCCTACTAAACAATGGAGATTAGACCACTTCTAGTGAAAGACCCTGACTTTATTCCCTGGGTTAACAAGGCTTCTCTTTTTCTAGCTGAGAACCCTATAAATGACACCTCTGCGACAACGTGGGGAGCCTTCAGCCACGGCGCGAGGTAACATTATGGGGGTTTGCTGCAGCCAAACGTAGCAAAGGGAACTGAAGCTGGTCACTCTTAAACAGAGATTAGCTGCAGCTGAAAGCATTTCAAGGCTATGCCCTCTCCTTCCATTCATTCACCTATAGGTAAATCAATTTTGGGTATCCGGTTTGAAATTAACCAACTTCTGAACAGGAAAGCGAAGCCGCTATCCTCATATAGCACACCTTTTGGGAAGATGGTGACAAAGGGGTAAAGTACTCACATATCAACTATGCAAACAGCAGGCTAGCAGATATATCCCTGGTTTGAAGAACAAACAAGGGTACTGAGTACCTCCTAGGGATATTAACGATACTATGTCCTCCTTTTATAAAAGGCTATACTCCTCCACCCACACTGGCCCTAACAGAGACACACAAGGGTTTTGGACACCTTAGAACTGCCTAAACTACAGAGGCAGTGAACACAACTCCTAGACCTCCCACTTCAAGTGAGGAAGTGACCGCAGCCATCCAAGACTTGAAAAAGGAAATCTCCAGGCAGTGATGGTTACACTGCAGATTTCTACCAGATTCTGGCCCCTACTATTTCACCCTTCTAACCCAAGTGTTTCAGGAGATAGAACTTAGGGTGCTCTACCATCCTCCATGTGGGAGGCAATCATAGTTGTTATTCCTAAAAAGGCAAAGACCCTACCAACCCCAGAAATTACCGCCCAATTTCACTTATAAATTTGGACAGTAAACTTTATGCTAAAATCTTAGCCTCAGACTTAGTTCTCTATTGAGTGCTCCTGTACATCCCTCACAAGTGGGATTTATACCTGGACGACATAGTTCAGATCACTTAAGAACCTTGCTGAACCTGATCCCCTTGCTAAGTCCTTCATACTCCCACAGCTGCCATCACGGTTGACTTCAAAAGGCATTTGATTCCATGGGTGGGACTATTTATATATGACTCTTTCCACTTTGGGCTAGGGAAAACATTTCTTGCCAGGATAAAAGCCATCTATGAAGGCCCCTTAGCCAGAGTTAACAAAAACTCAATGCTTTCTGCCCAATTAGAAACATAGAAACATAGACTTTGACGGCAGAAAAGGACCACTTGGCCCACCCAGTCTGCCCATTTCCTACCTACTGGATAAGCTGCAGATTCTAGTTAACCAACAACCTGCTTCCTGCAACCCCGCACTATAATTGCTTTGTGTCTGTCCCAAGCATGTTTGAATTCCCCACTGTTTTAGACCAACGACCTCCTCAGGAAGGCTGTTCCATGTATCCACCACTCTCTCCGTGAAAAAAGAATTTCCTCACATTACCCCTGAGCCGTCCCCTCTATCTTTAAACTGTGCCCCTTGTTCTTACACATCTCTTTTTCTGAAAGATGCTACCCTCCTGGACTTTGTTGATTCCCTTGAGGTACTTGAACATTTCTATCATGTCCCCCTGTCCCTCCTTTCATCAAGGGTATACATATCAAGCTCTCTCAGTCTCTCTTCATATGGTTTCTGATGCAGACCCTGCACCATTTTAGTTGCCCTCCTCTGGACTGCTTCCATCCTGTCTATGTCCTTGCGTAGATGAGGTCTCCAAAACTGCACACAGTACTCCAGATGGGGTCTCACCAACTGTCTGTATAGAGGATAATCACTTCCTTTTCTACTTGTGATGCCCTTCCTATGCATCCCAGTATCCCCCTGGCTCTCCTTACTGACTTCTCACATTGTTTACCCATCTTTAGGTCATCTGATATGACTACTCCCAGGTCTCTTTCCATTTTGTTGTTGTTAGTACCTCCCCTGCTATTGTGTACTCTTCTCCTGGGTTTTTGTTTCCCAGGTGCATTACTTGCACTTCTTTGCATTGAATCTAAGTTGCCATATGTCTGACCATTCCTCCAACCTTGCCAAGTCCCTTCTCATCTTTTCTACCCCTCTTGTGTATCAACTCTGTTACAGATCTTTGTGTCATCTGCAAAGAGGCATACCTTTCCCTCCAGACCCCTGCAATGTCACTTATAAAGATGTTAAAGAAGTTGGACCCAGTACTGAGCCCTGAGGTACTCCACTAGT
Organism: Neoceratodus forsteri; assembly: GCA_016271365.2. Classification (NCBI taxonomy): domain Eukaryota; kingdom Metazoa; phylum Chordata; order Ceratodontiformes; family Ceratodontidae; genus Neoceratodus; species Neoceratodus forsteri. Next base: position 271,030,701 of record CM057452.1, on the reverse strand, counting down.
AACCCCCTTTCTTCAGAATGTGTTCCATTCACTATTACCTTCTGTGTCCTGTTGTGCAGCCAGTTACTCCAGGCTACCACCCTGGGACCCATTCCCAGGCTGGCTAACTTGATTATTAATCTTTGTGTGGGACTGTGTCAAATGCCTTGCTAAAGTCTAGGTAGGCCATATCCACAGCCCCTCCCTGGTCTATTACTTTGGTCACCCAGTCAAAGAAATCAATTAGATTAGTCTGACATGACCTTCCTGCTGTAAATCCATGCTGCTTTGGGTCCCAGTGCCCGCTGGCCTCTAGGTGTTCAACAATTCTTTCTTTCAGAAGTGATTCCATCATTTTCCTACCACTGAGGTCAAACTTACAGGTCTGTAGTTTCCTGCTTCTGCCTTGCTCCCACTTTTGTAAATGGAATCACATCTGCCCTCCTCCAGTCCTCAGGTACCACCCCATCCTGCCATGATTTGTTAAAAGTGTGGTCAGTGGTGTCACTAGGTCCCCTTAGTTCTTTTTAGGATTCTGGGTGAATCCCATCAGGCCCCATTGCTTTGTCCACCTTGAGTTTTAGGAGTTCTTCAGGACTCCTTTTTCTGTGAATGGACTGGTATCAACCCCCTACCCAGAGTGCTTCTATTGTCTGGTTTAGGTAACTGCTCCTCATCTTCTTTTGTGAATACTGAGCAAAAGTATTCATTCAGTATCTCTGCCTTTTCACTGTCTCCTTCTGCCCACCTCCCTCTCCTTTATTAATCTTCACTATCCTCCCTTAACCTTTCTATGCTCCTAATGTACCTATAAAGGTTTTATCCCCTTTTGACTGGGTTGGCTATTTTTTCCTCGGTTTGTGCCTTTGCTATTCTGACTGCCTTTCCTACTTCTTTCTGCTTTAATTGATACAGTTCCCTGTCGTGCTCCCTCTGTGATTCCTTATACTTTTGAATGCAGCCTTTTCTCCTTAACCTTCCTGCCACCTCTTTTGAGAACCATAGTGGTGTTTTACTCTGCTTTGTTTTCTTTATTTGTTTTACACAAAGACTTGTTGCCTTTATGATGGCAGTTTTGATTTTTCTCCATTGTTCTTCCACCTCCTATTTGACCATTTGCTAGTGCATTCTTCAGGTGTTCACCCATTTTGCCAAAGTCAGCCCTTCTAAAGTCCAGTATCCTTGTTTTTGTATGGCTTATCTCCATGGTTGTGCTCATTGTGAAGCACACTGTGCAGTAGTCGTTTATTCCCAGATGTCCGCTGACTTCTAAATTTGTGATCCTCTCTCCATTTGAGAGTACCAGGTCTAGTATTGCTCTCTCCGAGTGGGTTCCAGCACTAGCTGTCTAGGTCTGTCCCTGCAGGGCATCGAGAATGACCCTGCTCTTGGATGTGGCTGCAGTACATGTCCTCCAGTTAACATCTGCATATTCAGGGCCCCATCAACAGTATCTCCCTTTTCAGCCATTTTGAGAATGTCCTCTATCATTTTCTTGTCCATTTCCTCCTTGAGATGGGGGTCTGTACACAACCCTGTGCAGATTGCGATGCCATTCCCCATCTCCAAGGTAACCCAGAGTGCTTTGTCCTCCCCTTTACTTTTTAGTTCTGTAGCTTTGATTCCTTCCTTATGTATAGAGCTACTCCATCTCCTCTTTGCCTTCCCTGTCCCTTCTGTAGATTGTGTACCCTGGTATGTTGACATCCCATTCATGGTTCTCGTGTACCATGTTTCTGTGACTGCCAAATATCCAATTGTTCATCTTCCATCAAAGCTATTAGCTCAGAAAGCTTGTTTTCCAGACTACGGGCATTAGTAGTCATTGCTCTCCATTTAATGTTGGCTTGATCCTTTTTCCCCATCCCTGCTCTTATTGCTCTTATCTATTTTACCATTTACCCCTATCTTGCCCTGTGTTGAGCTCTGTACCTCAGTGTTTACCCTACTACCTGCCCTGTTTTGTGGGGGAGGCTTGACTTTTCCTGCCTTTTATCAGTACTGCCCTCTCATCTAGTTTAAAAGCTGCCAAGGAAGCATTTAAACCTGTCACCTAGGAGCTTGGTCCCTTTGGGACAAATTCAGACCGTCATACCAGTATAGACCTTTATTCTCCAGGTGGACTCCAGTCCCATTGAAGCCAAAGCCTTGTGCTCTGCACCAGTTTTGCAACCATTCATTAAACTGCATGGTGTGCAGCACCCTAGCCTCATTCCTGCCATGGACTGATAGCACCTCTGAGAAGGTTACTGTGCTTGCTACCCATCTGAGGCCCCTCCCCAACTCCACAAATTCATTCTGCACTGCACTGATCCCATGCTTAGCTAGGTCATTTGTCCCAAGGTGGACAATGATATCTAGTCCTCTCTCCTGTGATGCTGCTTCTACAATTGTGAGGATTCGCTCATCCCTCCAAGCCATGGCACCAGGCAGGCAGCTTACTTCATTCTCTCCCTTCCCCAGTTCTACCCCCTACAATTGAGTCCCCTATCAGTAGCTGTTTTCTTCCCTGTGGTGTCCTTTGCCACCCTTTTGTGGATCTCCTTGTGGATGTCCTCAGCATTCTTCTGGGTCTCCACTGAGGGTGCCATCATAGAGGAACCTTGCTCTGCCAGAATGGCATCTGATTTGTGTAGAGGTACAACTGGGGCTTCGCCTCTGGTCCACCACCCACACCCTCCCAGAACCCACTGTGGTCCTACTGCCTTCATACCCGAAACCTCTGACTCAGTGGTTGTGGCAGTGGTGCTCTTTGGGAGGGAGGCCTCCTTAGTCCTTGCTATTTCAGCCTGAGGTGGGCAACCTCCTCTCTCAGAGCTGACAGTTGCCTACAAATAGGACAGCAACGCAGTTTCCAGAATGTTTCTGGAAAACTGCTGCCCCACAGCCAGTGCATTGCACCTTCCGCACATGTCCCGCTTCCCTTATTCTATACAATATGTAATTATATATGTATTATTATTTGTTTTGTGTAACTACTCTTTATGCACGTTGCAGGGTTATTAGGAATATGACAGTTCTGCCCAAGACCTGTTGAGGAAGTGATGTCAGAACTGTGGCTATAAAGGAAATGCCACGCCTGGGGTGGGGTGGGGAAGGTGGTGGGTAGTGCACAGCCACTGGTGACTGTTAGAAACAATCAGATACACAACTGCTCCACCACCCTGGTGAGTACTGTCCTTTATAGTAATACAACTAACACCACAATTTACTAGACCATGGCTCCAACACAAACCACTCTACTGAGTCCAGGGATAAAATGAACTCACTCCTCAGCCAGCAGGACACTTAAAATGTTCAAAAAATATCCTTCCAAATGCTAGGTCTCAACCCCGACTCAAGCAAATTCAGTTGTATCTCACTCTGGTTATAAAATTACTACCCTTTTAAAGGAATCCTGCAATTCTCTGCTTAATGCCAATAAGGAAAATACAAATAAAACTTTTTGTAGAAAGTGTATCTCCTTCTTACCCAGTGCTCTGCAGTATTATGCCTTAATCAGGTTTCCAGGTCCTAAATGGAGTTGCAGTTTGTTCTTTGCAGTAAGTTTGAGCTCAACAGACACTTTAAAGTCAGTGTGACTGGCTTCTAACTGTGAAGGATGTCTAAGATAAGCACAGTGCTGAAACCCACCCAGAGCCAATTGATTGACTAGTGACACCTGTGATGTAAGCAGGCCTTTTCAATGCAGGCAGACTGCTATGTCTGATTCCAATACACAAACCTTTCAGTGAAACCAGGGCTAAAAAATTAACTTCTCAGCCAGCAGGACACTTAAATGTTACAAAATATCCTTCCAAATGCTAGGTCTCAACCCCGCACTCAAGCAAATTCAGTTGTATCTCACTCTGGTTATAAAATTACTACCCTTTTAAAGGAATCCTGCAATTCTCTGCTTAATGCCAATAGGAAAAATACAAATAAAACTTTTGTAGAAAGTGTATCTCCTTCTTACCCAGTGCTCTGCAGTATTATGCCTTAATCAGGTTTCAGGGTCCTAAATGGAGTTGCAGTTTGTTCTTTGCAGTAAGTTTGAGTTTCAACAGACACTTTAAAGTCAGTGTGACTTTAAAGTCAATTCCCTTGGGCAGAGGTATGAGGCAAGGGTGCCCACTCTCCCTCCTCTTTGTGCTGGTGGTCGAACCCTGGCTGTGGCTATTCAAACCACCCAGAGATAAAAGGGTTGACAGTGGGGAATACGTCCTATACAACTTTTATGTATGCCAACGATCTTCTTCTCCTTTGAAGATGCACATAATGCCATCTTCTCCTCCTTGCTCTCCTAGAAGTCTTCTCAAATTATTCAGGTTTACGATTGAACCGGAATAAGATGGAAGTATTCCCTCAACGCCCACTGTGTACAAACAAGTGATAGCTGCAGATGCTTTATTCTGCGCCATAAGGGATTACATTCAGTATTTTTGACCTCATCCCTGGTGATAATATGGCAAGCTAATGTACAACCCTCCTCTCTTTCTATTAAGACAGATTTCGATAGACGGAGATTTCTTAAACTCACCCTAGCGGGAAAAGTTATGTGCGGTGACATTGATCTCAGCTCCTAAACTCTTCTATCTCCTGATGCAACTTCCTGTTCCCTTTACTAAAACAGCGGTTTCAGGTTTTGATAAGCTAATTGGGGATTTTTCTGGGAGGAATCCAAACCCAGATTCAGTCGATCTAAACTGAGGTCACATTGGAAGAAAGCAGCTGAGTCTCCCTGGCCAGAGGGATACTGCCGGGCCTTCCTTTGCTCAAACAGTCAAATGGGTGCGCTCTCCTTCCCCTCACCACAATGGAGACAACTAGAAACAGATATTATGGGTCTGCTCCATCCCTCTTCCCATTTTTGTACAGAGGAATAGCTCCAAAAGTCCGTGGCCAGTAAGATAAGTGTAGACCTTACCTCACCCACAGTGATTGCATCCAGAACCAACTGGTTGTTATCATAGTAAAATGAACTTGGACCCCTCCCACTCTCCTATGTGCCTATCTGGCAAAATCCAGCCGTGTACTATAGGAGGAGTTAAAGTCTGATGGAAACACTTGGTGGAGTTGGTAGTACTAAATTGGGTGATGTGTTGGCCCTCAATCATAAAGCCCTGAAGACATTCCACTCTTTGTGACAAGTAGGGGTATCCCACACTCAGACTTTTGGAGATATCACCAACTCAGAGACACAACTCAGTACCATTTATCCCCCAGCTTAAGCCATGATAAAACTTCGCCTTGACCAAGTGGATACTTTGTTCTAAGGGCCTTGCAGGTCACATATATGCTACTCTCAGAGATACTCTTCCATCTCAATCAGACTAAGCAAGGCAAAGATGGGAGAAGATGCTGCAGATCCATATATCATCTGAGGCCTGGGATAAAGTGTGGGTAGATACACATACCTGGTTCACAGATGCCAAATCCAGATTAATTTAAAACAAAATTGCACACTCTTGGTACAGAACCCAGTCATTCTTCATAAAGCTAAATTAATAGAACATGGTAATTGCTCGAGATGCCAAAAAACGGGGTGATCTAGTGCATGTATTGTGGTCCTGTCCAAAATCCAACTCCTATGGAAAGAAGTACAAAAATTGCCTCCAGGGTTCTACAACAATCGATTCAATTCCTCTAGCCCTCTTTCTTCTTGAGTATTTGCATTGATATATCCAAGCGGTCCCCATTAAGATATAGGCAGCTTTACAAACAAAATAGCCATTCTATGCAATTGAGAACCCCTGATTCCTACAATGGCAGAAATATTGGGGTCCCTATCTGCCTTGGCCAAACTGGGCAAGATATCTTATCTGCAGAAGTCCAAACTTTCCACTTTTGAAACCGCTGGGATCCTATCTTAAATATCTTGGTACGGTCCAATCACCAACAGGATAGATGAATATCCCCATCTTCTCCTGTTGGTATAAAGGTACTACGAAAAGGGATTTCTACCAAAGGACTCAATAACATGGGAGGCCCTGGTTTTCCTTTGTCAGATTGGAGATTATAATTATGAGACTTTTAATAAACGACAGGTGGTTGCATATAATGATGATATGTAGAATGTTTAACCCATCTAATACAGATTTAAGCTTGGGATACACTTGTTTTTGTTCCAGGGTCAGACCGGTCTCTTGCAGAGCATATACACACTCTTACCAACTTTCTCTAGATGCAGTGAAGAGGGATATGTCTGGTTGCAGATACACAGAGGTACTGTTTGAGGTGTTTATGCCCAGCAAGATGACTTTCTGAGTTGGCACCTTGTTTTGGTGAGTACCTTACATGATATTTACTCGGATTTGATGAGGATACAGTAGAGTAACCCCTCACTCTAATACTGTGCCTCTAAATAATAGTTTTCCTGGCAGAAAACTCCTTCAGTAAGTTCTGAGGTAGATCCCTTCGACTATATGGTTGACATTGTCATCTGAATCAGAGTGTTCATATCACCAGTAAGTATACTAATGTGTATCTAACAAATAAACTGATATTTGTCTGCACCCTCTCTTTCCTTCCTCTACCCCTTAACCTTTTCCGTTGCCTACTGTACTGGCACTTTGTACTTATAAAAGATGAAAGGTGGCTAAATGTATGTACAGAATATGTGACTGTATACTGTATTATGATTTTTTTCTTTTCTCTTACTTTTTGAAAACAATAAAATTATTGCAACAAAATGCTTTCCCCATTTTGTGCTACCAAAGCCCAAATCCCGAAATAAAAGTACAGTGAAACAGAAGGTGTCCTATCGCTTCTCTTTTGTATACGTTGTAACTAGGGCTGTGCATGGGCCGTAATAGTATTTTTCTGAATACCCCAAATAGTAGGCTTCCTAATATTTGATGCATTTTCTGAATAGTTCACTATTCGGCCACTATTTGGGAACTACCATTCGGTGAGATTTCCAAGTCTCACAGAGCTTTGTTGGCAATCAAAACTGTTTCTTGAGCTCAAAGGCAAGCACACCATGTGACTTCCTCCTCTGAGCTGGTAGAAGACAGGAGACAGTTGTTTCTGAGAGCTGCTCTGCAGTACTTTTGAGACCTTAAACTTGCTGAAAAGAAATAGATTTTGTTTCACAGTCTTTTTGGTTCAGTATAGTGTTTTTGATCAGTGTCAGAAAAGCTATGTTTGGCTTTCTGACAGATATTTTGTCCTTATTGCTGTTCTCAGTTACAGGACTAGGAAGGCTGTCTGCTAACACCCTCTCTGCTGCTGTCTGACATAGCTGTAGTGTAATTTTTTGGGTGAAGCACATTTTATTTTTGTGTTTTGTGTTTTTGCTGTTGTGTGGTTCCAGGCTTGGTTCCCTGCTTGACTGATGAGGGTGTCTGCTAACTCCTCCTCCTACAGATCACTGCTTATGATTTGCTGTATATGTGTATGCTATTTGATTTTGTGAGGCTTCACCCTGCATGTGCATGCTTAATATATTTTTCATGAGACAGAGCCACACGTAGCACAGCTGTGTGCACACAGATTTTGAAATTAACTTCTTCAATTCTAAGCCAGTCAGGCTTGACTCACTGAATTATTATTGTTAGTCCTCTGTTCCGGGATAGATCTCCGATACATGAGAGAGTGTGTTGGCTGACTCCCCACCCCACACTTCTATAGCCCAGTGCACACAATTAACCTGTACTTGTGAAAATATCTGCCCCCACAAGTCTGTGCCTTGTGTGTGCACAGCTGAGCACATGCATTTTTGTTTGTTTGTTGTTTTTTGTTAATTAAACCATTGAACTTAATGGGGCAGGCTTGTCTCACTGAGTTGACCATACGCACCTGTCTGTTCCTTACTCGGTTCCATATTAGACAAAATAGGTTGTTCTTTTCTTCTTCCTTCTTAGTAGCGGTGTTTTCTTTGTTACTTTTTTGAGGTGCACTATAACTAAGTAAAACATCACACACACAGGTACTACATAGTAATAGTTTATGTTTTACACAGTAACCACTAGTGACCTAATCCATCATGTCTTTAGCAATCTTGCAAACATGCTTGGTCCAGCCCCCAGCAAGCATCTGCACCGCTGGCCCCTAAGTGGTGAGGGACAGGATGATAGACCCACAAACGCATTTCACATCCAGGCAATTGTTGCTAGTGTTGTCCCTGGCTGCCAAACCCCCAAACAATCTATGTAGAACAAAGGAAGCACCCGAGGAGCGGGAGTAACAAAATACAGTTAAGAGCAGTGGAGCATAAAGTTGCCAATACATTTGTTTGTGCTAAGGCTGAGGATGCCAATAGAGTCCTGGTGTTTTGACCAGAACCTGGTCTTTGTCAGGGTGCATGCCGGAACATACAAACACACTATGAATATACAACACTTAAAGAAACACACACCATAAATAAGTGAAGTTAAAATGAATGCTACTGAGATGCCCGTAAGAAAACAATCCACAACTAACACACCTAAGGATGAAACACTGCATCAAGATTATAAAACAGTTCATACAGTGGAGTCAGACAGTACACTATGCAATATCTCGCAAAATTATGGCAAAATGCTACAGTATGCTGCAAGGAGTAGTGTAATTTCATGGCAATTAGCCTTATAGTCATCCAATATTTTGTGGCATATCATTTACTGCAAAGTATTGAATTGTATCTTGTTTTGCTCCACTGTATATTACTGATACATAATACAATTCCAGAGAAGGTGGTAGATAGACTACATAGACAGTGACATACAGGTGTCTCTCTTTATTCGTGGGCTCAAATACTGTTCTCCCCAAGCAAGCCTTTTAGTTCTTGCAGCATTGAAATAGTACAACTGCTACTAATACCATTAGCAGTACTACTACTGCTACAAGTGTCACCACCTGTTCCATCTGTACATTCACTGTCACATCTTGTTGTGCAGTAGTAGGGGGCATTAAAGCATACATGCTTTGTGCAGGAAGCAGCAGACACCATCACTATTGTTCCCACTGATACTACTATGGCTGCTACATCCACAGCCATGTGCTTCCCACCACCACTGGTGCCATTCTTGCAGCAGCCACCCTTTTAGTTGTCACCACTACTGCAGCCACTGCTACCACTATTCCTATGCCCATGGCCAAAGCACCTTCTACCCCATGTCTGTGACTGTGAACACCATATAGTGCTGACCCAATGCAATGCCTGATATAATTTTCAGAGTGCTAGTGTGTGGTGTGATGGATCGAGTGTGCCACATGAAGTTTGTGTTGCATTAGTGAGAGCTCTATGTTGGTGGTTGAAGTGTCATTGAGGTGTATATGGTATACCAGGTTCAATGGGTGATTAATGGTGTTGTGAAGTGTTTTTAAAGTTTCCTTAAATAAACACCTTTTCTGGCTGAATACCGAATAATGAATACCGAATACTTGGGACCTGAATACCGAATATTTGCCCGAATATTCAGGAAAAGGTATTCGTATAGCCATAATTGTAACCTGCCATAAAATCTTTCCTGCTGGGGCTTATGCTTCTGGTTTGATTTGACATTTATTTTGCGATGGCACGCCAATCAGTGAAAGTCCCAAGATTTTCTGGTATACGCTATTATTTAAGAAGCCTATTAAAATATCCCTATAACCCACAGGACATTTTAAATACAATTTCCACTTACATATTGTGTCCAATAATAAAATGAGGTTGTTTTCTAGACAAATTCAGAATATGCAGTTTCTTAAGATCCCATTGTTTTATCCATAAAAGTACATCTGATATACTCAGGAATCATAGCAGATCTTTTAAACATTTTAAGGAGTGAGTGTCCACAATGAGAGCCACTGTACACATTTCAGTAGTAAAAAACTTCCTATCCTTGATTTTCACCAACCAGCAATGGTCGACATTTCTATGCAAAAAAGCTGTTAAAGAATAGGATAGGATTAGGCATATTCAATCCACCTTTTGTATGGGAAGATATAGAATATTTATTTTTAAAGGATTCAGTCTACTTCCAAACAAGCCTGAAAGAAAAAAACACTCAAGAGCCCAGTTTCTGCAGATTTTGAGGTGGAAATATATAACTAATATACAGAAAAATAGGAATTAGACAAGTTTTAATTAGATAGACCTTTTCTTTTACTAAATTTCCACCTATTCCACATTTAGGCTTTTGTTTCCCAAAGAAACCTTTCTCTCCCAGTTAAACTCATCCAGTTCAATGTTTCCTCAATAGATACCTAATATTTTGATTGGTTCCTCCATAATCGTAGTTCCCTCAATGTTACTTGTTGTGCGTAATAAATATTGTAGCCTTTGTCCAATACATTTATCTACATTTACAGCGGCTCCTGTGAACCCCCGAAATCTTTACAAATATCTAAACTCAAATGAATCGAGTCTTCATTGTGCACTAAAAGCATCATATCATCTGCATACGCCATTAGTTTGTAAGGAACTACTTGCCTATCCAATAGGATATGTTTTATTTCTCATAACCATTTATTTTCTCAATAAAGGATCAATAAAAGTCATACAATACCAGACTTAATGGACATCCTTGTCATACCTCTTCCAATTTTATTAAAGGACCCTTTCAACCTTGGACAACAGGCCATACAGTGGCAGTATTATATATACTTTTAAACCAATTTATCATACATAAAGGAATTTTATAATATGTTAATATTGTCCATAAACAGTCATGACTGACCCTGTCAAAAGCCTTAGATTGATCCAGTGAAATCAGGAACCCATGCAAGGCTCCTAATTTCTGCTCAACTATTTCTCATAAGAGAAAAGTTGACTTTGAATTTTCCTACCAGGAAATGCGTATGCTTGTGCTGGCTTATATTAGTTTTGCAGCTGCTACTGAAAGCCTTTTGCTAGTATTTTCATTAGTAGTTTAAAATCTGAATTTATCAGTGTGATAGGATGCCAATTTCTCAGATCCAGTTTCTCCATTTTTATATAAGAAGGTTGAACTCCCCATATTCATGTAGAGAGGAACTTCCCAGCGCTCAATATTTCATTAAATACTAACATAATTCCTCTGAACAAATGTGCCCAATTATTTTCATCTATTCATTTGGCAGGCCATCTGGCCCAGAGGATTTCTTTCCTGCCAAAGAAGAAAGTGTGATTTGTACTTCTAGGACTGTTATAGGTGCTGTTAATTGCTGTATATCTTCATTGTCCAATTTTGGTATGTCTATATCATGTAACAAAATTTCTAGTCCTACACTTCATATCACTAGTTTGCTATACATTAGTCTAGTATAATCTGTAACCATTCTAATAACATCCCTTCAGTTAGTATATTCAATTCCTTGGCATCCCTAATTTTAGAAATATTTTTTGGACATCTGAGTCTGCCAATGTTCATATAGGCAAATTGTTTCCATGCTACCTTGTATGCCAATTGTCGCTGAAACAGTAATATTTTTGCCTTTTGTTATGAAAGTCCATCATATCCTGTTTTATTTTGGTAAGTTGAGGATCCAAATTCTGCCCCGTCTCATGCGAGGTGGAATAAAGTTGTTGCAAGATCTTTCTGTTATGTAAATAAGTTAAGTATTCATTCTTAGTCTTACTTTTACTAAGGTATCTACATCATTTCTGTAAATCCTTTTTGTATCTTCCCACCATAATGTGGGACTTTCAAAAAATTAAGACAGATTTCCAGCATGAATAAAATTTTGAATAATCAAACTAACAGTCAGGTACGAGAGTAATGATATATTCATTCCGAATCCAAACCTCTATGTTCTCTAGCAGCAGGCCCGTGGTTACAGAAACAATATTGGATTTGAAAATTTGTGAATATTACACTAGCTTTATGTACTTCTAAAGCATTCAAAGTAAAAATATAGTCAATTCTGGATGTTAAGGTTCCTTAATGGAAAGTTGGAAGTTCCAAATTTGTGTGTTCATAAACTATATCCTTTAGTTGGCATTTTGAATTATTTGAGACAGTAAATTTTAATCACAATATTGTTTACCTTTTTTGGCTTTATAGGACAGTTAAAATCTCCTGCAAAACAGTCTTAAAAGTGGTTTGTAAATAGGGTTCAATTAATTTCAGCATGTCACATCTCTGAGCTTTAGATTGAGGCATATAAATTAATTAAATTATATGGTAAATTCTGAATGAGAACATCCCAAATCAAAACCTTCCAGAAATTAAATCAAATAGTTTTAACAATTTAGTATCAGGATACTTAAAAATAATACCCAAACCAGAGCAAGTCTCAGTTCCCAAAGACCAACATGAAGGACCTAGATACCATGCATTAGAGGCTTGTTGTATCTCATGAAATGTGTGAAGCCATGTATCTTGTAAAAAAAAGAAACCTAGGTGTATATGAGCCAGAACAGAAAAGACCATCTGTCTTTTGCCACCTTTTTAATACTATTCACATTTATAGTGTGAAAAGAAAAGGTTTAGTCATCAAGTTTATTTGTAACTGCCCTTCCTACTTTGCTTGTCTATATTTTTTAATTTCACTCTGGTCTTTCTTTTTGCTGTCCTCTGGGCTTATCTTGTCCTCTGTATCTGTGGTTCCTTCTGGCAAAGATGATTCCACTGAGGATAAATCAGATTCCTCATTTGATTGCTCAGACTGTAAAACATCAAATTTATTTGAAGTGGAACGGTCAGTCACTTCTTTGTCATCTCTTCCACATTCTCCTCATTGTCTGTCTAGTCACCCTGCCTCCAGTTTTCCTTTCTGAATGGGGCAGAGGGGCATAACTGTCCCTGCTGATAGTGCTGCTTGTGATACAGTCTCTCGTGATGTAGTTTCTTGTATCCCTTATCCACAGAAGGTGCTAAAGCACAAATTACCCCATTGGCTGGGGGTGGGTCAGATTTAATATGGGTGAGGGGATGCCAGGCCCTTCCTGATTCCCACTTGTAGAAGTTCCCGAGTGCCCTGCCTTCTTTTGAGCTAAGGCAATCAACAGCCATTGTTCTGCCCCATCATCTTGATCTGGAGTGTTGTGCAGCTCTTTACAGTTTTGAAAAGTGTGCCCTAGCTCCCCACACAGATTACATTTGCTTTCATTAATGCATTCAGTTCCCAGATGTCCCAAATCTCCACATACTGCACACCTTGCCTTATCACAGACACTGCTCAAATGTTCCAGAGGCCCTCTTTTATAACACATTTTGGGCTGTCCGCATAGAAAAGGATGCCTCTATCCTTCCTAAAAAAAAAAGAGAATTAGGCAGGTGAGTTGTTCCAGTGTCAGAGGTTTATAACACTACTTTCACCTTTCAACCCCAGTCCAAATGTTTTCTGAGTCTAGTATAGTCTATGGGTTATCTATGATGGTACACCGTTGTTTTAACCACAACACTAAGTCTTGCACACTCACCCCTCATTCCTAAAAAGTACTGTAATAACTTTATGTGTGAGCTTTGTCAGAGGGGTTACCAAAAAGGGGACCATAAAGAGGATTTTTTCAAGTTATTATACTTTAGCCAGAAGCGCTCCAAACCATGTGCAGTTTTAAAGCAGACATCAAAGGTTGTTTACCCTGAAATATGAATCAAAGCATAAATTTCTGTTGCAAAAACTTCATAGATTCTTTCAAGAGTGTCCTGGCAACAAAGATCCTGTCAGGGTGGGGTTTCATACCCTAAGTGTAGGTCAGCCTAACGGCATTATGCCTCCTTGCAGGAATGGGCATTTTGAAGAGGGAGGCAGAAGTCTTAGGAGCATTTTTATTAATTAAATCTAGGGCCTCTGTGACACTGGAGATGCATCTGCAGGCTGGCCCCCACTAGACTGAGGCAAAATCTGCTTGCCAGAAAAGTGTAATTTAGGGTTCTGAGTCAATTCAAGTTCAGAGGGAGCTCTAAAGCTAAACAGCAGCATTAGGCACTTTGTTCACAGAGAGAGATTCAGTAGCATTCAGCATTTGTATCAGAGTGCTGCCTGAGGATCACTGACCTGTTTGCAAATTATATTGCCACCCGGCTGCTTCCAGTGCCGTGTTCACTGACCAGCTACTTTCCTCAGTAACTTTTGCTTCGATTGTCCACAGAGCGTCCCTGGCCGAGCTGAATATTACTTGTTGTTGTCATTCCCAATGCAATATCTGTGGACTGCTTTCTGCAGTGTAGACTCCTTCAAACCCTCAGCTGTTTCAGTGTCTTCATGAGTACCGCCCAGTTGCCCGCTTTGATGCATAAAGGCCACTACTACCAGTTGTTGGTTTGGATAAGCATGACGCCTTGTCAAGCAGCAATTTTCTAACAGATGTCTCCAACTGTGCCTTTTTTGAAAAAAAATTCTCTCTTCATGTTCAAATCATTCTCTTAAAAGCCATTCTTCTTCCGACATTTTATTAGCCAAAGTTCGTACCTGTTCAATCGGTGGTGTTCCACAATTTCCGAGTCACTCTCACTTGGTAAGTCTGGTACAGTCTCCATTAATCCCAAGTCAGTGGTTTCATAGTTTTTCTCCTAGGCACCATAGCCTCAGAACCCATACCTGAAGTCGATACTTGGTCATTTCTCATAGGAATTTCAGAATCCTTTACCATTTCAATTTCCATACAATTGTCCAGCTCTTCTCTGTCCTGGTTTTCATCTGCCATCTTGGCAAAATGCCAAATGGCCAGAGTCTCCTACAGCTGAGTGGGGGGTTATTGAAAATCACATAATATACATTCAGCAAGAAAATCAACAGGAAATCAACATAAATGTATAACCCCTAAAATGGGGAAAAAGGAGTCAAACCACAACAAAAATTACTTATACTTAATAAAATTTGAAAACCTTTCCACCATCGATAAACCTTAGCACTAGAATAATATGATACATCAGATTTATACACTGCATTCATTGCCTGTGCCACTAAAAACTGTAAACATGATATGGCATCAGTTTCTGGGAAAGGACCCACTGGCATCGAGCTTGCACAGGTAAAACCTTAAACAACATAAAAATAAAATAAGTTTCCAAATGGAAATTAACATCCTCAGTAGGCAAAGACCTAAAACTAGGGTGTCATATTTTATATTAAGCAACCAATCCATATGCCATTTATCCTTGAGAAAGGCCCAGAGAGGCTTTGAATATGAACAGGTCAACAAAATGTGACATTGTTTCCTGAATTAATGCATAACAAATAAGGACAATTTCTTTCTGCCAAATTTTATGCTTAGCATTTCCTCTAACATTCAATTTACTATAGAGTGTAAACCATAAAATCTCCCACATAGTAGCAGGCACCCTTTTGTTTGTAAGCTGTTTCAAGACATGCCCGTTAAGAGCTGGGGACAATCTTTAAAACTAGGTTCAGAAGGGTACAAGCGAGTCAATAAATGAAAATAGAACTGTTTCCTAGAATTTTGCAAAATATCTGTCCGAGAAATTTTCCATTTATATAGCTTTTGAGCCATGGGAAGAAAGTAATCAGGAAACTGGAGTCTTGAATGAAGTTTTGGAGCCATGTCCTGCCATTTAGACAAATAATGCAGTAAAACCTGTTGTACTGTACTAGCTCCATCAGAAATGGGGAAATACTATACAGAACAGTATGGAAATGAATAATGAATAGAAGAAAAGCAATGGTTCAATCATACCCAATCCTCCTTGTTTTTACTTAAATAGGTATAACAAAGTTTAACAGGGTTAGTCTATTCCCCAAAGCATCTGGAAAACATCCCATATAAAGCAGTCTCAAGGGAAGAAGGAAGAGGAAAGATATATGCTACAAATTGTAATTGAGGGACTATAAATTTCTTCAATATCTGAATTCTTTTGAGCTTAGAAAGTTTCCAAAATTGCCATCATCTAACTTTAATCTGAGATTTTGAAAGTGCTGATTCCCAATTTTCTAAGGGAAGGTTTGTTACACCAAACTTAATACCCAAATGAATATAGGCTGTTTAGAGACAGTAATCCCTGACACCTGACATGAATTAATATCCCAAGGACCTATCATTGACCCTTTACATTTAGAAAAATTAAGCTTAGAATTAGAAATAATCGATATTTATTCAATTCCTGCAAAAACAAAGGAATTTGATTAAGGTGGGAAAAAACAAATATCATCTGCATATGCAATTACAGAGAGGTTAGCAAAACTCCCACCCAGATAAACTATTTAAATTCATATTCCCCAGGAGAGTAAGGGTCAATAGAAAACAAGTAGAGTAAAGGACAGAGGACATCCTTGCTAACACCAGTAAAGATCTTAAATCCATTAGTGAGTTGTCCTTTTAAAAAACTTCACATAGATGGGAGAATATAATGATATTATGAATTCAATAAAGCTAAGGAACCACATATTTAGCTAACGAGAAAACAGAAATTTCCTATCAATTCTATCAAAACTTTCTCCTGATCCAAAGATAGCACGCAGCCTTTATGACCCATCATCAGTAATACTTCAATAAAGTCTCTATTAATAACAAGGGCATCTTGAATTTTTTCCTGAAGCCCACCAAATTGCCTCAAGAGAGTACCTGGAAAGCATAAATTTTAAGCTGAGCAATAAGAATATGGGTTAAATGTTATAATCTGAGTTTAATAATATAATTGGTCTCCAATTTGAAATGTCAGTTCTATTCCTGATTTAAAAGATAGACTAATAGCCCTTCTGAAAAAGAAGTCGGATCTTTTTCTGTTGAAAGAAAAATAAATATACAGTATGTAAAACAACTGAGATTTGTGAAATACAAACTTTGTAAAACCTATTTGAAAGCCATCTAGTCCTGAAGAAGTACCTGCACTGAGGCTGTTAATTGCATCTGCGACCCCTGTTACTGTAATCTGTTTCAACAACAACAAAGCTTCGTGGTGAATCCACGAATCTCAAAATTTCTTAAAAATTCCAAATATTCTCATTAGAAGGGGCTACCACGGGTTCTAAAGATTGGTAGTGCAATCTAATGAAATTTTCCATATCTGAAACTGAATCTATTAGGTTACCCTTGCATCCTGCAAAGAGTCAAGTGACATATCTGAAAGAATCTTTTACAGGCTTCATAAGGGTCCCTATAGGTGATTTCTGGTTCCACTAGAAAGCATTTCGCTATTATAGTGGCTTTATTGTACTGATAAGTTAACATATCCTTTTTAATTTATTAATTTGTAATGAATAATCAAATTTACTGAGATATGAGATGGTGTATAAGTGTTGTAACTGACTCACAATGGAGAGATATTTAAAAGCCGCTTTGTTTTCCAGAGATTTACTGTAGTTACTGAAAAACTTTGTAGATCTTTTATGAAATCTAACCAGCATTCTCCCGTATCATCATACAGACAATAAACCGATAATCTAGCAGATAATAATGCAGCAACATTTTTTAACTTCCAAAGATGTTAGTAAAGAAGGGTTTAATTTCCATCTATTTTTAAATTTGGGTTTATGGCTCAAATCCTTAATAGTAAATCTTAGCAGCAAATGGTCAGAAAATTCACAAGGAACAATAGAAAACTGTCCCTCAGGAAAATTCTGGGAAAGAAAAATATGGTCAATAGTAGTTTTAAAAACACCTCTAACGTACGTAAACCTAGAACCTCTGTTGTATATATTACAATCAGTGAGGTCTGCTGTGCTGATTAAGGTTGTTAACATATTAGAATCACAATACACTTTCTTCCTTTTCCTCCTCCCACTTGACCCCTAATAATATCACAGTTAAAATCACCTCCCAATATAATCATGTACGAAGACACTAGGTATGGTTGAACCATTTTCAGAAGACCCACTCTATCAGCTTTAGTTTGAGGCCCATAAACGTTGATAAAACAAAAGCAGAAAGTTTCCATTTTCCATCTAACATCAGTAAACGACCTGGAATTAAATCAACTAATTTAACTAAAGAAAAATCATATGATCCAAATAGAATACCCACCCCATCAGCACAATCTGGGCCAAAGGACCAATAAGATGGCCCCAAATCCAGTGTCTCTAAATGACAATAACTGTTCCTGGAACACATCCAAGTTTCTTGTAAAAAAAAGATCATAACCAGAATCATGAATAAAGGAAAAACAGCCTGTCGTTTAACTGGATTCAAAATACTGTGGATGTTTAAAGATCCAATCGAGAAATAACCCATGAGTGTTAAGTAAACAAAAGACCAAAAAAGGGTCAACAACTGGCTTCTTTCATTTCTTTCTTTTTTCTTTTTATTATTATAGTCCCTTGACTAGCTCCAATAGAAGGCTGACTACTCCCCACTGATTGGGAATCCACCTCCCCATGTTCCGTGTCAGAACCTTCATCCGGCAGGAATAAAGCAGCATATGTATTGTCATGTTCTTTAAGTACTGGAGAAGATAATGTAACTGGAGGTTTATTGTTCCTAGAGGAACGCTTTCTTGTGACAGGCAGAAAACCTTGCTGTCTACCAATTCACTCTTAAGGATAGCAGTCTCCTTATAACAAACTGGTGTTAAAAGAAACTAATGAGGCTTTTGAAACCATAGAAGGAGCCCTCAACTTGGGATCTGGGATCACCTCCAACACAGGGGTTGGTTCAAACTAGGACAACGTCCTGCAAAGAAATTGACTTGGAAACTGAGTTTTCAAGCTGAATTTCATTTTTATGAAGTAGAGTCCTGTGCTTGTTGTATCAATAGTTCAGGACTAGCGCAAGAGGCCTTGTTCTTAGCGCCCAAGGACACTCACTGAAGACATGGCCATTGTCCTCACACAAATCACATTTCATTAGATTAGTACACTGCATCGCTATGTGTCCGATGTCCCCACAATTATCACAGTGGGCTTTATCACTGGTACTGGACAAATGAGTTATTGCACCACATTTATAGCAAGCTCTAGGCTGTCCTGCATAAAACAAACTCCCTATCCCTTCCCAACAAGAAAGAGTTGGGGATATGTTCCATTCCTGTATCAGTAGCTTTCAATTTAACCATATATTTCCACCCCTATCCAGAAAGACTCTGAATCTAACAGGGCTTCTGGAGTACTTAAGATCTCACATTTCTGAGACAGCCAAAAGTAATGTCATCCACATGAACACCCTCATTTCGAAACATGATTGTCACATACTTAATTAAAGGTTTGTTAATGGAATCATTAAAAAAGGGGCCCAAGCAATTGAAAATTTAACTTGCATATCTTCCCAAAAAGTCTAAAGCATATGCTGTTCGAACAATGTCGAATTATCCTCCCCAGAAATATTAATCAAAGCAAAACATCTTTAGGAGAAAAAGACAAAGATTCCTTCAATAAAGTTCGACCAACATAAGTGCGATCTGGTCTGTTCTCTAAACCCCTTTATATCGGATACGAACAGCGTTCCGCCTAGGAGCGGCTTCCTTTTAATTTTAGAAAATAAGTCTGATAATAAGGGTGGTCGGTTTGGGACAGAGTCACCAGGCTTTGGACTTTGTTCATTCGTGAGTTTCTCTTCATAGGAGATTTATCTTTTCTGAAGTTTCCAACACCTCAGGAACCTTGCTAGCTCAACCTCTGAGGGCTTCCACCAGGGAGGATTGCAAAAAGTTAAGGAGGAGTCCCAGCTAGGGTCTGGATGCCAGATCCCTTGTTCATTTTGTAGCCATCCTGCCCCATGCAAAGCTTTTGGGGTGTCCAGTTTATGTCTGCAGTATTCAGTGACGATGGGCCCACCTGAAGATCGGGAAGGCAGCTGAATGTTAGATTGCTGACCAAGGGCTTAAAAGGTCATCCTGGGGCACATTTTGCTGGGAAGTTTTATCTTTAATTGTAAAAGAAAAGTCGTGGCTCCTGCCTGCATTTCTGGGCAAGTCGGATAAACAATGTCACCTGTTGTTCCTTGCTGTAAACCCTTGCCAGACTGACTCGTTGGAAAATGAAACACAAAGCCTGAGTCAGTCATCAATGCAGGGTTAGAAGAAGCCACTGCAGGCGTTGGTCTTGAGGAAAGAGAAAACTTTCGGCATGTAGTCAACGCCTTCATTCGGAATTTCCACTCCTGGAGTGCAAATTACAGGACTGGGCTTGCACACACCTGCCTTGGTGTCAGAATTGCCAGCCCGTATTTGAGTATAACAGCGGTTCCGGAAAAGAAAAGACAGGCTGTCGCCCACATCAACTCCACCTGAACTGTCAACCGGGGAAAGGGTGATAAATTTGAACGAGAAACAGTAGCTAACTCACCACACTGCAAAACATCAAGTGGTTCTGCCGAGTGACCTTTGGAAGTAGAAAGAATCTCTGGTAGGTCTAAACTTCCAGTAACAACCTTGTTTGTAATTCGAACAGATGAATCCTCTTTGAAATAGGTGCAGGAAAATCCTCTGTGTCCCGTAACTTCTTGAATCCGAGCTCACTGGCAAATCTGTAAAAGATGCAGTAGAATTTGAAAAAATCTCTGGTTTACAACCAGTCGCAGTTAAATCTTCCGTCGATAGAAAAACTCATTGCCATCTTCTAAATCCAATTCCAAATGATCACTGATAAAAGCCTCTTGTTTAAACGAAGTAGGAGAGGAGGCTTGCTCTCCCAGCTCTGCAGCGTCTTGCTGGTCTGACGACTTGCTCTGAGTGGCCATCGCAATGGCTCATAGCCCTCTACTGGTCACCAACCAGCAGCTGAGTAGGGGAATTTCCCGGTGTCCTGGCCAATTTCTATTCACTAAAAATACCACCAACAGCTGTAATCTGGTTCAAGGTCAGCTGGCATTCATCTGTATCCCTCCCCGGTCATGCCTGAAAATAGGCAGAATTCGTTTAGTGCACTTACCTGGTCAACAAAAGTACATAAATAAAATAAAAATAAAACTTGGTTCTCCCTTAAAGTGATTTAACATCGTACATGCTATAATAGCCAATTTCATATGGCAGAGCCTAAACAGCAGGGAGGGCTGTGACTACCTAACTTTCTGCATTGTTACTTCAGCTCACATACTTTAGTAGTAAGTATCTTCTGTGGCACACTCAGAGTAGGCAGGACAGGCCTGATAGTTATAAGCCACAATGGTTAACAATATAGGAGGAGCTAGCACGAGATTGTGGGGTACAAATATGCTCTCTGTTACTTTCACCCCAGCTCTTGTGCCTTGGTAGCTTTAGTATACTTCTATAATGTGGTCCATAAGGACACACATGCAGATGTGCAGGTAGGTGGATCTTTCAGATGAAGAAATACCTTTCTCAACCATTGTTTCCTAACCTACACTTTAAAATTTAAGAGAAGATTCTCAGCCTTTCCTAGTGAGGTCAGCTGGAGAATCCCAAAACAGAGGTTTTGGTTTCTAACAATGTTTTTATTCCTTTCCATACATTTATGAATCAGACTGAGTACCACCTTCCTTCATTTTTAAATTCTATCCATTAAGACATTGCATTTGGCTAACCTGGGTTCTACCCCTGGACAGAGGTAGATGGGTGGGGAGGTATTGAATAAGTTGGTACCATGCATTTCCCAACCACATTTAATTTTCTGCTTCTACATATGTTATTAGTATAGTTGATTTACTTATAAAGTGCATTTTTCAATTGTGACTTAAGCACTGTACACATGAGCAAGCTCATTGAGACAGATTTAAAAACACAGACAATACCCATAAAATAACAACAATTCAGGTTAATTAATTTGAGGGACAAGTTTCCTAAAGAGAAATGTCTTTAGCTCCTCTTGAAGGCATTTAGTGATGGGACCTCTGATAGATCGAGGAAGTCAGTTCCATGGGGTTGGTGCCATGAACCAGAATGCTCGGGCACCAGAAGATTTTAAACATATCCTAGGAATCACCAGAAGGCCATCATCAGCTGACCGGAGGGGAAAGGAGTGGGCAGTAAGGTTGTAGAAGGTCTTGCAGGTATCCGGTCCCAGTCCATGCAGAGCCTTATAGGTCAGCAAGCCAATCTTGAAGGTGATATGCCACCTAACAGGCAGCCAGTGCAGAGTGGGGCACAGGTGTGTGACACAACCTTGAAAAGTCAGTCAGTAACCTGGCTGCTGCATTCTATACCAGCTACAGGTGGTGGAGCTCAACCCTGATGGCCCCTGGCAAAGGGCACAGCAGTAGTCAAGCCAGGACATCACAAAAGCATGGACCAGTGATGGCAGATCATCTGGGGGATCAAGTGTTTAATCCTGCCAATGTTGCGAAGATGGTAAAATGCACTCCATTACTATGGCCTACATCTGAGACTTAAGTGTCAAGCTGTGGTCCAAGCAGCACACCAAGAATCCTAACCTTGACCAAGATGGGCAATTGGGAGTCCCCTGAGCCTAAGCCTGAGACCAGATTGAGCACCAACCCTTTGGATACCAGATTCCACCACTAGTACCTCTGTCTTGTCTGGATATAACCTCAACCAGTTGACTTTAGAGGTTAGAAGAGGAAGGAATCAGTTTCATTTCAGGAAGTAACTGCACATTGCTGATTTTATTGCTTCTTTTGCAGCTTATTGCTGATTTCACTTGGTAGCAGGTTGGTTTTGGCTTCTTTGGAAATGCACCTGCTTGGGGTTTTTGCTGGTGAATCTGATTGTTTCTGTTTTTTTTTTTTTGCTGGTGTAGCTGATTGTTTCTGGGGTCCAGAGGTAGTAATCAGATTCATTTCAGTGCAACACCTGCTCATTGCTGATTTTATGTCTTCTTTTACTGCTTATTGCTGATTTCACATGGGCTACAGTTCTGCTTATCTTGTTTTATACTCCATTAACATTATAGTGCAGAAACTGTTTTTGTCTAGCCCTGCAGTTTGGGGAGGGTACTAATTATCTGGCCTGAGGCCTCGGCTACTTGATAACTGAAGGTGGGACTGAGTCAGATTGGTGGTAGCAGGTTGCTTTTGCTTCTCATAAGAGGTTGAAGAGAAAGGAATTGGTTTCATTTCAGGGAAGTAACTGCTCATTGCTGATTTTATTGCTTCTTTCACTGCTTATTATTGATTTCACTTGGTAGCAGATTGCTTTTTGGCTTTTTTGGAAAGGTACCTGCTTGGGGTTTTGCTGGTGTAGATGATTGTTTCTGGTGGTCTGGAGGGCCAATCACCTCCCACACCCACCACCCCAGTATATCACTTCCTTTGTACCCATAGCCAGTGATATCATTCAGTACCAGCTGATTGCAGACATACTTGACCATCATATTTCAGTACACAACACAGTCACATACCACACCTTGACTTAAATCTAAATACCTTGATACATTATACCACTAATGATTATTGACAGTACATAGCTGTAAAGTATACACAGAATAAGAAGGAAGAAAAAGGGGGAAGACAAGAAAAGGATAGACTAAGGAAATAATGGGTGTTGTGTAATGCAGTGGTTGTGGGGAAGTGGTGTTCAGGAAGACCTTCTGGGCACTGCAGTGCTGGCCTATCTGCAGGCACCTCTGTGTTGAGGGCAGAGGTTGCAGAACTCCAAGCAGACTTGGCAGGATCTGTGTAACCTCCCCCAGCACACAGGGACCACCACATCTGCTACCACTCCTCAGATGATGCCAGTAAGGAGGGATGGATGGACCATGGTGGCCCATGGATGGTGAAGGAGGTGGGACAGAGGCACATCCCCAGCCAGTGCATCTTCAAAACTCATACGCCATCTTGGCAGAGCAGGACTATCGCACTGCATCTCCAGAAGTGGACACTAAGGGGGATGAGCAGGTCATCCATGTTGGAGCTCAGAGGGCAAAGGGAAGGAGAACACATAGGAGGAGGAAGCAAATCCTGTTCGAGACTCCATCATTAGAAGGATAGAATCTAGGAGTGGTCTGCAATGTGGAGAGAGAGGTGGTGTGTCTGCCTGGTGACACAGTTGGGAGAGAGGGAAGGTGGATCCTAGGGATCACTAGGGTGGTGGCAAGGGTGGGGAGCTGGGCATCATTGTCCACATGAGGACAAATGACCTGACAAGTGAGGGACAGATGTAGGAAAAGTGCAGGAGGAATTTAGGAACTAGGGCAGTGTTCTTGGGCAAGTAGTGCACTCTGTTATCTTCTCAGGAGTTCTATCTGTCCATGGCAAGGGAGAGGTCAGAACATCCACACCATGGAATTCAACACATGGCTGAAGAAATGATGGAGAGGAAGGGTATGGCTTCATTGGGACTGGGATCTCACCTGGAGGGATGAAGGACAGTATTCATCAAATGGCCTACATCTATCCAGGGTGGGGGCAAAGACATCCTCACTGGAAAGTTCAAATGCTTCCTCCACGAGCATTTAAACTAGCCAAGGGGAGGCAAAGCAGTCAGGGGATAAAGATAGCCCCCTCACATAACATATCTGAAATAAGGGAGAATCCAGTTAGTACAAGGGCACTATCAAACCGATAAAGAAATTAGATACAATTGTGTGGAGGACAGAAGATGGAACCCAAAAATGTCACAGGGCCGAAAAAGGAAAGGAGGGTGGGCCAAGTTGGAAAGTACGTGCACAAATGCCCGCAGTCTGGGGAACAAAATTCAGACCTAATGGCATTAATGAAAGATGCAAACCTGGATATAGTAGTTATTACAGAAACATGGTACACAGGGAACCATGACTGGGATATAACCATACCAGGATACACACTTTAGGAAGAATAGGGAAGGGAGAAGGGAGGAGGGGGTAGCTATGTATGTGAAGGAGGTATTAAGGAGGGTACTAAAGAAACAGAGGCTTAAGTGTTACAAGAAGGAGCAGAGGCACTGTGGGTCACCCTGGAGGTGGGAAAAGAACAGCCGCTCACACTGGAGTGATTTACTAGGCTCCGGCACAGGTGGGAGGAATCAGATGAAGCTCTTGTGAAAACATCCAAAAATTGCAGCCAAAGGGAAACTGCTACTAATGAGTGACTTCAACCTGTCTGAGGTAGATTGAAGCACTCAGACTGCGAGTACAACAATGGGCAAGGACTTCATGACCGCTCCTGAATGGGGCAAACGAAGACAGCTTGTAGCAGAACCAACCTACGAGGAGGCGACATTGATTTGGTCCTGACCAATGGGGACAGGATCACAGATGTGGAGGTGGGCAGTCCCCATTGTACCAGTGACCACAGGAAAGTATGGTTTAAGGTAACCACAGTGGAGGAGGCAAGCATACAAGGATAAAGTTCCTAGATTTCAGGAAAGCTAACTTTAAGTAGATGGTAGAAATTTCCAAAGAGCCCTAGCAACGGAAGGTATAGGGGCAGATGTGGAAAACAGTGGTCTAGACTCAAGAAAGTCATAACAGAAGTAACAGGTCACTGTGTCAAAAGCATAGCAAGAGTAAAAGAAAGAAAAGGCTATTATGGTTCTCAAAGGTAGTGGCCAAGAAAAGTAAGGGAAAAGAAAAGAGCCTTCAGAAGATACAGGAAACACAAAAGGATGAGGACAGAGAACAATATCTGAAGAAGCAGATGAAATTTGGGAAATAATAAGGGGCTAAAGCACAGACAGACGAAGGTATAGCCCAGGTTATTAATGAAGGCAACAAGACCTTCTTCAGATACATTATGATTTTATGATTATATCGTTGGTTTTCGGATGTGTTATTAATTATATTGTTATGGAATTTTAATGATGTGATCTTATATTGTTAGTCGCCTTGCTTTTGAAAGGCACCTTAAAATAAAGTTTATTATTATTATTATTATTTATTATTATTAAAGAGAGGAAAAAGACCAGAAATGGGACCATTAGGCTGAAGAAGGAAGGAGGAGAAAGGATGGAGGATGACCTAGAAAAGGCTGAGATACTAAACAAGTACATTTGCTCAGTATTCACCAGGGAAGGGAGGTGAGGATCGAGACTCATTAAGAGGATATTCATGGGATGGAGGTAGACACCAGTCCATTCACTGTGGAAAGAGTCCTAGATGAACTCAAGAAAATAAAAGCAGAAGGCAATGGGGCTAGACGGGATCCACCACAGAGTACTAAAGGAACTCAGGGAAGTGCTGATGGAATCACTGGCTGCCTTTTAATGCATCACTAGAGACAGGAAGGTGCCTGAAGACTGGAGGAGGGCAGATGTGGTCCCTCTCCACAAACATGGAAGCAGAGGAGGCAGGCAATTACAGGCCTGTAAGCCTGACTTCAATAATGGAAACTAATGGAGTCTAACTTAAGGAAGTTGTGAAGTATCTGGAGGATAGCGGGCACAGGATCCAAGGCAGCATGGATTCTCAGCAGGAAGGTACTGTCAGAAGAATCTTATAGATTCCTTTGACTGGGTAACCAGGTGGTAGATCAGGAGGGTGGTGGATCTGAGCTACCTGAATATCAGCAAGGCGTCACGTCACCGTCCACACAGGAGATTGCTAAAAAAATTGGGAGCCTGGGAGGGTCCTACAGTGGTAAGTGGGTTGGGAACTGGCTAAGGGACAGGACTCAGAGGGTGGTGGTAAATGGCATGAAATCTGAGTAGAGGATGTGACCAGTGGGTGCTACAGGGGTTGGTGTTGGGGCCAGTCCTATTCAATGTCTTCATTAGTGACATTGCAGAGTGTCTGAGTGGGAAAGGTGTGCCTCTTTGCAGATGACACCGAGATCTGTAACAGAGTGGACATACCAGATGGGATAGAAAAAATGAGAAAGGACCTAAGCCTATTACAGGAGTGGTCAGGTGTCTGGCAGTTAAGTTTCAATGCTAAAAGTGCAAGATCATATACCTGGGTCACAGGAATTCAAGGGAGGAGTACAGGGTGGGTGGGGAAATTCTGGCCACCATAAGTCAGAAAGAGACCTGGGAGTTATCATATCTAACAACCTGAAGGTGACCAAACAGTGCGAAAAGGCGGTGGGAGAGCAAACAGAATGTTGGGGTGCATAGGGAGGGCATAACAAGAAGGAAGAAGGGGTGGTGATGCCAATGTACAGATCACTGGTGAGGCCTTAGCTGGAATACTGCATCTAGTTCTAGAGACCACATCTCCAAAAGGACATTGACAAAATAGAGGCAGTCCAGAGAAGGAGCAAAAATTGTACATGGACTGCATGAGAAGCCCTACGAGGAAAGACATAAGGACCTTAATATCTATTCACTGGAGGAAAGAATGGAGAGAGGAGATGTGATAGGAGACTTTCAAGCACCCTTTGGGGAAAAACAGAGTACAGGTGGAAAGCATATTTCAGAGAAAACTGCACAAGAACAAGGGGCATGATATGAGGCTGAAGGGTGGAAGGTTCAGGGTAATGTTAGGAAGAACTTTTTCTGAAAGAGGTAGGAGCCATGGAACAGCTTTCAGCAGAAGTGGTATGGGTGAAAACAATATGGGGGTTCAAGAGTGCATCGGATAGACATAAGGGTACTCGAAGATGTGCAGAGCAGGAGAGCCACAGATCAAATAGAATCTAGGGCTGCAGCAGTGAATAGGCAAATGGTCAGACTAGGTGGGCCATATGCCGTCCTTATCTGATGACAAATTCTATGTTTCTATGACTTTCATCCAGTCTTGGATCTCAGCAAGGCACTGATTAAACCTTGACACAGCATCCTGCTGTTCAGGCGCAAAGACAAGTATAGCTGAGCATCATCAGCACAGCAGTGAAAACTCAGCCCATACCACCTTATAATGTCCCCTAGTGAAAGCAAATACACTGCAAACAACATGAGCACTAAATGGAACTCTGATGGACCCCACATGTCAGGGGCAGTGGTGCAGAAAAAGTTTCTAATACCACCTTCTGCTTCCTGCCTGTGAGGAAAGAGTGGAACTAGTTGAGAACTGTACCAGTCAGCCCACAACAGACCTGTGGGCATTCCAGCAACACTCTATGGTCCATGGTGTCAAATGCAGCTGAGAGATAAAAAATATTAATATGGAACACTTTCCATGATCCCTCACCACCAGGAGATCATTTAGCACCCAAACCAGGGCAGTCTCAATGCTGTGCCTTTTCCTAAAACCCAACTAGAGAGGGTTGTAGATGTCATGAGTTGACAAATGGCCTCCAGTTGAAGAGACACCACCTTCTCAATAACCTTTCCAACAAAGGGAAGGTTAGAGACGGGCCTGTAGCTGGCTAGGCAGTCCGGTCTAGGGATGGTTTCTTTAAGATGGGATCTCAACACTGCCTCCATCTGAGGCTCTGGAAAGACCCTCTCTCCAAAGAGCACCAGACTATCCCAGCCAGGACCTGGCCAATGGAATCAACACACCCTACAAGAAGTCTTGTTGGGCCCAGGTCCAAACTACAGTAGGTGGGCCTCAACTCCCGGATAACCTTCACGACATCTTCATCCATCAGTTGGTCAAAGTCAGACCAAACAGGTGGAGTGCCTGCGACCTCCGGCTTGCCACTGCATGCCCCTATAGAGGGCGTTGACTGGATCCTGGATCTGATTGAGGCAATCTTATCAGCAAAAATGGCAATCTCACACACTTTAATTATGAAAATGCTCTCACAGACTGAAGACAGGCCAGGTTACACGGACTGTCGACAGTCCGAAAGAGCTGAGCTGGTCTGTTTATTGCTGCAGCAATCTTCCTGGACAGGAACTCTACCTTCTTACAGGAGATTGCCGATTGATAGTCTTTATAATGAGACATCAAAATAAGCTTGTATCGATCAGGCTGGGACCTTTGCCAGCACTGCTCCAACCTTCAACCCCTTATCTTCAACTCCCTGAGGACCCTGTCAAACAAGGGGAACCTGGTGTAAAGTGAAGATGAACACTGACTGGAAGCATCGAGTCATGCATCGATGACCACCCTATTACAGGCCCACACCACCTCAGCTCATTGCAAGCACTTCATTACAACTGCTAGGTCCAGCACTGCCATAAGACCTTCTGAGGTCAAAGCCTTTAAAGGGCGGTACTGAACAATCTCCGTGGGGAAAATCTTTGGGGGCTTAATGAGAACTTCACAGTATGATGGTCCAACCAAATGACTGGCTCCACCATAAGGTCCGTAATCTCCACTCCCAGTGAGAAGATTCAGGTCTAGTGAATGGCCATGTATATGGGTTGCAGAGGCAACTACCTGTGTTAGGCCCAACAAGTCCATCAACTGCAGGAAGGTTTGTCCAAATGATGAGAGTTTGTCATTGACCTAAGCATTGAAGTCGCCAGAATAATCCATCTGGGTGACTCCAACACCAGTTCGCAACAAAGTCTGCAACTTCCTGCAGAATGCCCTCTCATTTCCTGGAGGATGGTAAATGAGAAGGACCACGATCCTGCACCTGCAAACCTTGAACAGCCACACATTCAAAGGATCTGTTCTTCCCACCGGAGGGCCATGAAGTGAAGACTCAATTTTAAACAAATTGCCACACCCCACCCCTATGATCCTCTTTCAGGCAGTGAATCACGGAAAGCCCAGCTAGAATCACCAATTCCAATACTGGGCCAGCACTATCATCCAGTCAGGTCTTAGTGATACATGCCAGGTCGACCATTGAAACAGGATCTGCTATAATCACCGTCTTGTTCCTAATCAACCTGGCATTACACAACACTGCCCGAGTAGGATAGGTGAATGAGGCTGGTCCATTGGATACCTGCCTATCAATGGCGGAACCCTTGGGTATGGGCACCAGACAGGGAGGACCATTTTTCTGGACCCATTTCATCCCAGGGCACCTCCTAGGCCCACCACCCAGTCCACCACCTTCTGGCCATATTTCCTCCCAGGTCCCCCTCTGACCTCTGCCCTCTCCTCTATGGGCAATCCCCAATACTCTGCAAAGTCTATAATCGTCTGATGACAAGAGGGCGAATTATAGGGGCCGAGTCACGGAGCCTGGAGAGATAATGCCTTCTCAAGGAAGCTGACCTACACATCTCAATTCCACCCTGCCAATTACCTCCAGTAATAGTTATAGCTTATAACACAGGCTAAACTCTATCTACAATTACTAATTAAGTTGACAAATAACTATAAAACTCATAAATTTAAAGCAACATTTACAACATAAGTATCCGCTCACACATCAACATCATTAATCACACACTCAAACCACAACCCTAAACCCACCCCAATCCCCTATCTACATTATAAAATTAAGATAACAGAGCAGCAGGGAATCCAAATTAAGTTACACAGTCACAGAACTGATAATTGCAAAACAAACTCCAGCAGGGAGAAAGGATCAAAAATAAATTGAGACCCTTTAACTGAGTCTTAAGTTCAGCTTTGTGCTGTATAGTTTTAGAGGAGCAAAAGTTATCAAGTCATAGACCCCTTAAAGCTTCCAGGAGCTGTCCTTATTGGATTAAAGAACTGGATTTAGTAGATCTGTGCAGAATGCGGAATTCCACAGGTGAAATTAGCATGGAATAACCATTCCACCAGTGGAATTTTTGCTGCAATTTTGCTGGTTCTTATGTGAAATTCAACCTGCTGTGATCCACTGAATAAATATTCCGTGGAACAGCATTTTTCTGCATTCCACAATCATTTCTGTGGAAAATATTAAGATCCCGGAACAGAACATCATTTTTTTGAGGAAAATCATTCTGCAACCATTTTCATTTCCATTCGCTGAATTTCATTTTGTTCTGCCAGAATCTGAAATTCTGCACAGCTCTAGGATTAATCACTTGCAGACTCTGAATGGCAAAAGTTATGGATGGACACCATTAAATATATATCTCAGGATATGTTTCATTTGCAGCAGTTTACATTCTGCATAACATGTATTTTACATCTAAAAGGCTATTTAGAATGCAAAAATTAGAACAGGATACATGTTCACACTGTAAATCAGGTGTTGGCATGCTTTACCACATCCTCTGGCAGTGTAATAAGGTCTGTCCATTCTGGATACAGATTGAATCTAAATTGGATCCATTGTTAGGGCTCCAAGTGGCTTTTACTCCAGAGGGTTGCATACTGGAAATATATAATACCAAATTGTGGGACCCGTGGGTGATATATGCGCTTATTGCCTCAGTGGCAAAATTAATTATTTTGTGACACTGGGCAGGCGAGACCACTCCTTTGTATGCTGAGTGACACATTGAGATGCTGTTCATTCTGAATGTTGAAAGGACTATTATCAAGGTGACTCACTGCTTTCATACTTTCCAAGGGAGGTGGGAGGCATTACTAACCTTGATCACTATTAATTAGGTTGGTTGATTGATTGATTGATTAAAACTTTATTTTTATACAGGTATATTTGATTAGTGCAAAAAAACACTGTTTACAATCAAGTCCTGTAGGTTGAGTGTTGTATTGTGGCAGTGGTATATACTGTAAGTTCACAAGGTCTCTTATACTGTGCCTCTCAGTAAGTGATCATGGCATAATATTTTTTCAAGTAGACACTTCCTTTTCTTCTGTGATGTTTATCAACTGGGCTTCTCTGATTTTGGACACAGGTCATATAGATGTGGCTCGGGAGGGTCTGGGAGGGGTAGCTTCTTACTGTTTGTATTGCTTTTTATGTTTGCTTGTGCGCATGTGCAAGAAAACATGTTTTGACAGCTTGCTGGAGTAGCAGGTTGTGGAGGTGTGGCGTGTTGTGGCCAGTGCCGCCACTGCTTTTATGACTTGTCTGTGTGGCACTAATGAATGAGCACACTGTCTTTGACAGCAGCTCAAAAGTGTGCCACCAACTTGAAATAATTTCACCGCTGCAATGAGAGAGTGACCTGTCATTGCAGGGCATGCCTGCCTGGTGTAACATTTCAATAAAATGGTGGTGGCTGTCACCGCCCACCTCTCACAATCCCGCCTGAAAGCCAACCTGGGGTGCCCAATCCTCCTGTCGGCATGCCCCTCCCCAGTTCATTTGCTGACAGGGGCCCAAATCCCCATTGGCATGATGTCCCTGTAGTTTAATTTGTATGCTGAAGGGTGCCCAATCACCCTCGGCATCATGCCCCCAAATACAGACCCATTTTTCTTTGCCAAAGGATACCCAATCCTGTCGGTTCCAGTAGTCCCAAACACCCAGATGGCACACTGGGAGCCCACCCCAGCATGACAAATGTACCTGTAAAAGAAAACCTTCCAGCAAAGTTTTCTCTTTTTTAACCTGTAAACAAGAAAATGGTCCCTCGTTGTCTGCGGTGCCCCTCCCCAACCCGCGCTTACCCTCTGCACACCCACCTCCCTGCACCCCTTCACCCCATACTTACCTCTAGAGCCTGGCGAACAATCTTCGGTGGAGCGGAACATGTATGCACTCTTCAAAGCTGACAGTAAACTGAAGAAATGCCAGTAAGCTGTATAATGGCATAAATGGGGGTGTTCAACTTAGAGTGGCTATCTAAGCCATTTTGTGACTTTTGGTACCATAACTTTTCAACATGGGGTTCTGGGACCCCACCTCATGAACTCAGTCACTGTCATGTCATTATTCAGTCCCAAAGGTGATTTCCACGGTCACTGCATGGAATCACCTTCTGGGACTCAGTAACGAAATGACAGCGCCACTGTTCATGAGGTGGGCTCCCAAAAGTCTATGTTGTAAATATCGCAAAACATTCCAAAATGACTGTGTTATGAGCATGCATTGTGCAGTTCCTCGCATGCTTGTAACTTTGGAGAATTTTAATATTTTCACCGACTTTCAACATTGCCATTTTTCCACACCTCCTTATGAACAGTACAGCTATCATTTTCACATCCTGCCCAAATGTGTTTTTGCTCATCTGGTGCACGATGGCATTGTTGCTGTGCAAAATCAATGTTCTGGACAGAGGAAAAATCACAGTGACAGTGTTCATAAGGAGAGGTCCCAAAAGCCCATGTTGCAAATTTGGTGAACAAATTCCAAAAATGATTATGTTACCAGCGTGCATTGTGCAGTTTCCACATGTTCATGACTTCACCAATTTTTATATTTACTCCAGATTTTCAGCATTGTCATTTTTGCACACTGCCTTATGAACAGTACAGCTGTCAGTTTTCATCCTGCCTGAAACATGTTTTTGCACCTGTGGCACACAATGGGCATGACCGCTGTGTGAAATCAACGCTCAGTACAGATTAAGAAAAGTACAGTGCCACTGTTCATGAAGTCCCAAAATGCCTATGTTGAAAATCTGGTGTAAAAATCCCCAAATAATTGCATTACAGGTGTGTGTTGCTCAGTTTCTATGCATGCTCGTGACTTCACCAATTTTTAATATTTTCACTCCAGATTTTCAACATTACCATTTTTTACACCTCCTCGTGAACAGTACAGCTGTAATTTTTCACATCCTATTTGAAATGTGTTTTCGCACCTGTGGCACAAATGGCACAGTCACTGTGCAAAATTGCCTTTCAGCTAACAAACTGATAGTTTCATTGTTCATGCGGTGCGGTCACAAAAAGCCCATGTTGAAAACGTGGAGTGAAAATACCAAAACTCCCAGGGCATTAGGTTTCTGATCATAACGCCTACCCTGTAGGGACTGACAGATGTCAGGGGTGTGACTTGGGATTGTCAACAGTAATGCTCACGCCATTCCACCCCACCCCCACCCTGCAGCCAGTGACAGGCATCAAGGTGTGCCTTGGACTCTTTGACCTCAAAGTTGACCCCATTCTCCTGTACTGCACCCATTTCAGTGTATTTCCTTATGGAATGGGGTGAGTGTAAAGCCTGAACACCCCAAGTCACACCTCAACATTTGTCGGTGTCTGCAGGGTAGGGGTGAGAAATGGCATGGCGTTATGGGCAGCGACCCAAAGGCACACCCCAATGCCTGTCCATCTCTGTAGGGTGGGGGTGGGGTTGGCGTCAGTTTAATACTTCACTGCCATTCCTATTCTGCATTTGTCTAACTCTTGCACTTCCAGTGCTAATGCCAGCAAGCAAACATTCAGCATTGACAAATGCTTGTTTTCAGTTGTTCTTGTTAGACATGTTATTGTCTTTGTTGTTTGTTATGGGTATTGTATTATATTGGTTGATATTCCTTCAATAAAGTATATTCAATTGCAAAAAATAAAGAACAGGGGAGATGACTGGGTCAGAGAGCACAGATTAGAACATGGGTAGAGGACTGAGTCAGAGGTATGGATTACCTACAGAACTTAGAGAGGTGGTTAAGGTTACTCTGGAGCATGGATGTGAAGTATTCTGACTTTGCAAGCCTAGTATCTCTAGTACAGGCATGATTACAAAGGGCCCAGTACTTAATAAGATCAGAAGGTCAGAAGGATATGATAGCTATGATGTTAGATGGTGCTCTCTATGAGCTCCTGTAATTTGGCATGCAGGATGCCATACCAGAATTTGGACCACAACTAGGTAGGAATGCCACAAACTAAATAAAAGTGAAAGAGATGCTGAACAAGCAGATTCTCATTTAAAGTCAAGCGGTATCTACTGTATATCTAGTCCAAATAACAACTCTATGGACTAATCTGCTTAACATCATCAGGCACACTAACTGTGAATCCTGATGAAGAGGACTTCTTAAAACACTGGCATCTTTTGCAGCACTGATATTCCATAGGATGTTGATATTGAAAATAAAATGAAAGCTTGAATTACATCATGTACTAGTAGTGAGTGAGTCATATTTGCAGTATCTTCTTGGCTTGCTGTATAGCAGTTTTCTCACTGTTTTCTGTTTTCCAGGGGTGACCACACTGACGTTTTCTAGCTGACACACAGTCCCAGACACACTTATGACTTCAGTGGAGGAAAAAGCAGGACCGAGAAAGTCAGATGGACAAAGAAAAAGACTCTGTTTTCTTGCAAATGTCCTGCAGTCATAAAGAATGAGGGAGATAATTTCAGAACATGAATGACATATAATTTTAATTAAATCTGAAAATCATAGTAAAAAATCTGAATATCATATTCTAAAAGATTTTCTGGCTATCAGAAACTCACTTCAAAGAAGTATTCTCCAGGAACTGAGAATGGAGAGGAAGTGGGAGGAGGTGGGGGCAAGTAACCCCACTGCGCATTAGGCCAGTGGGTAAGGGGGTAAAACTATGGGCAGACTTGATGGGCCATTAGTCTCCTGCTGCCTTCAGATTCTAGGTTTTTGTCTTTTAACCCTTAATCTTGAGGCCATAGTCTCTGAAAACAAATTAAGTGCTCCCCAATTATCATACACAAATGTACATATATGAAACAGCTATATACACTGCAGAGAGGTGGTGGGTTATAAAACAGCTTATTATACAATATGTGTTTATTCAGGAAGGGTGGACTCTGGGATGAACTGGTGTAGCCTCAGCAGCGCACGTTATATCAAGCAAATGATGTGAGCCACTGCTCATTTGCCTCTACTGAAAAAACAAAAACATAAAAAATCAAACAAGCAGTGAAAGTGGCGTGAAGAAAGTAGGTACACAGGCAAGAGCATGCTTTACACATATGCCCTCAGTATCTGTTCAAACAAAACTCTTTGATAATAATCCAAGCAATTAACATGGAACACGCTGTCTTAATTCGCTTTTAATTCCACGAAATTTCCCTCATTTAGCTTTCAGCATGCCAGAGACAGAAGTGGGGAGCTAAAAGCTTTAGATCGTAAAGAGGTGGGATGGGGAGTAGGTGGAGGAGGGGTTGCAGGAGATGTGAGCTGGGTTAGTCGGTTGGCTCAGCGAGAACTTGAGACATGAAGAAGAGATCCAGCTACTTAATGCAGCCATGCACACCAAGAGTACACAGCATTACTGTGCTGATTAACTGCCAATAAGCCAGCTTTTAGAATCCTAAAGCTGCCAATTAAGGTTCTAATTGCTGATTGCTATGGCTGCTATCAATAAGAAAAAAACATTAACGCCTCCTGGATACCCCCTCCCTACAGAGCATAAGAGAGTCAAACAGCTTGGATTGTGGGTACTTCAGAAAGCTGGGGGTCCTGGCTGGATCAATAATGCAAGCATGACTGGACAGCAGACAGAAACCAGTCTCTCTTGGTGGGTGCAACTGTCCTTGAGCCTGGCCCATACACCTCTACTGCCCCATAACAGCAGGGCACCTCTCTTTGGATGGTACAGTTCTCTATTTAACAGAGATTTTTTTCATACTGCTGTATGTTTCAGAAGCACTATAAACTGTTCCATTTTATGGTTAATAATAAGTAAATCAAAAGAAATTTGCTTTTCTGGACTCTTTGATGCCATGGCTTTAAACCGAATAACAGGAACATCTGTAGTTTTATTTGAGCAGAAAGATTTTAGGGGCATTAGATCTCCCAGCATTGAGGATGCCTTGCCCTGGCACTGAGCTTAAAGAGTACATAAAAAGTTGGGCACGTATGTAACCTCCTTATGCTCCCTACTGTGCTTTTCATTTATTTATGCAACCTCCTCTTTATTCTGTTCGCGATCGACATGACTGTACCTGATGGGGTGGGGATGGCCCAGTGTACTCTTGTGTCTATAGGTATTTTGATGGATTCAGCTCACCAGGAACCCTTGCAAATACACACACAGTAATACCAATTCACCCTTTCTCCTTTAAACTAGGATATGTTGAGACAGGCATTATACTTGATGGAATTAATACACAGGCACAGGATATCTAGTCCTTGACTCCTTTACTGGGACAGTTGGTACATGGGACACAACAGTTAGTTCATTGAATCACATAGACCTAATCAGTTTGACATCTATGCAATTAATTTTGGTACTCCAGTGAGTATTCTTTGAACCCAGCACCACAGCCATGGCCTGAACTCTAACATTTGTCCTGGACTTTCCGGTCATTGGTATTCTCTGGCATAGCCAAATCTTTGAACTCACCTTACCTATTGCACTGGAATCTCAGTTCTTTGAATTCATACAATTTCTTTCAGCACTTAGTGAGGATCTAATGATAAGTGCACAGAGATGGCTGGTTGAAACAAGGCACCCAGAATCTGATTTCAGAATAACTAGACATAGCCCTCTCAGTTCAATAGCCCTTAACTGTTACCAGGCTCAGATGGGATATTCGATGCTCCTCCAACTGCAGAACAAACAGTCAGCTAAGCTCTGACATCATTGCACCATTTGATAGCCCACCCTCCCTCTTGGTTGCCCACCATGTGGCCACAACCCACAAGTGTCCAGCTGAATCTAATTTTGGAGACTCTCCTCACATTCTCAAAGATGCTCTCCTAACTTCATCTTGGAGACTCTCTCCTTACTGACCCAATGTACTGCTCTGGTTTTCAGTCTCATCCATCCTTTTCTGCTCCTGGATGGCGTGGTCACCTGCCCTACACAGACTGGTCCCCTTTGCCATAGTCTTCATAAGCCCATATCATGTGTCAGTGGCTCAGTAGGTAGCACACTCGCCTCTGAGGCCGGAGATCAAAGGGCTGTGGTTCAGTTCCCACATCTGGCACTTGGGTTATATCCCAGTACTGACATTGTAGTGCAGCATGAGAGGGGTGCTGCAGTTCTGAGGTGCCGCTTCGGATGAGACGTTAAACCGAGGTCCCATCTGCCTGGATTGGTGGTAGTTCAGGTGGATGTTAAAGATCCCATGGCACTTATCGAAAGAGTAGGGAATTTCCCAGTGTCCTGGCCAAATTTCCTCATTCACTAAAAAATACCACCAACAGCTTAATCTGGTTCAAGGTCAGTTGGCATTCATCTGTATCCCTCCTCCGGTCGTGCCTGAAAATAGGCAGGATTTGTCTAGTGCACTTACCGTCAACAAAAACTAAAATAAAAAAAAAAAAAAAAATTGTGAATCCTTCTTAGGCCTCACAAGCCATTAGGCTGCACTCCTTGAAAGAGTACCTCAAGGTTTTCTTGGAACCCCTAAACTATCCTGCTAAGGCAATGGGTTTGACTCCTCCTCCAATCCTGGTGCCAAGGAACATCTAAGTGCCTAAGTCCCATCCTGGCCAGGTACCAAGAGCTGGGCTGAAGTTGTGAATTCCATAGAAACATAGACTTTGACTTTGACGGCAGATAAGGACCACTTGGCCCACCTAGTCTGCCCATTTCCTACCTAGAGGATAACTGCAGATCCTATTTAACCAACAGCCTATTACTTCTACCCCCACAAAAGTTGCCTTATGTTTGTCCCATGCATTCTTGAATTCTCCCACAGTTGTAGACTCCACAACCTCCCCAGGAAGGCTGTTCCATGCGTCCACCACCCTCTCTGTGAAAAAATATCACATTGCCCCTGAGCCATCCCCCTCTATCTTCAAATTGTGTCTCCTTGTTCTTACACATCTCTTTTCTGAAAGATGCTACCCTCTTGGACTTTGATGATTCCACTGAGGTACTTAAGCGTTTCTATCATGTCCCCCTCTCCCTCCTTTCATCAGAGGTATACATATTAAGCTCCTTTAGCCTCTCCTCATATGGCTTCTCTTGCAGACCCTGCACCATTTTAGTTGCCTTCCTCTGAACTGCCCCCATCCTGTCTATGTCCTTAGGAGATGGGGTCTCCAGAACTGGACAGAGTACTCCAGATGGGGTCTCACCAACTGACTGTACAGGGGATATCAACTTCCTGTTTTCTGCTGGTGATACCTCTCCCTATACATCCCAGTATCCCCAGCCCTTCCTACCACCTTCTCACATTGCTTGCCAACCTTAAGATCATCCGATATGATTACCCCAGGTCCCTTTCCATTTTGTTGTTGTTACAACCTCCCCCATTGTGTAATCTTCCCTGGGTTTTTGTTTCCCAGGTGCATCACTTGCACTTCTTTACATTGAATCCAAGCTGTCATACTTGACCATTCCTCCAACCTTGCCAAGTCCCTTCTCATCCTTTCCATGCCTTGTGTATCAACCCTGTTGCAGATCTTTGTGTCATCTGCAAAGAGGCATACTTTTCCTTCCAGTCCCTCTGCAATGTCACCTATAAAGACATTAAAAAGACTGGACCAAGTACTAAACCCTGCAGTACCCCACTAGTAACCCTCTTTCTTCAGAGTGGACTCCATTTACCTTCTGTGTCCTGTTGTTCAGCCAATGTTTTACCCAGGCTACCACCCTGGGACCCACTCCCACGCTTGGTTAATTTGACTATTAATTTTGTGGACTGTGTCAAATGCCTTATTAAAGTCTAGGAGCCATGTCCACAGCCCCTCCCTGGTCTACTACTTTGGTCACTCAGTCAAAGAAATCAATTAGATTCTGTCTGACATGACCTTCCCACTGTGAACCCATGCTGCCTTGGGTCCTGTGCCCCACTGGCCTCTAGGTACTCAACAATTCTTTCCTTCAGAAGTGATTCCATCACTTTCCTTCCCACAGAGGTCAAACTGACAGGTCTGTAGTTTCCTGCCTCTGTCTTGCTCCCACTTTTGTGAAGGGGAATCACATCAGCCTTCTTCCAGTCCTCAGGTACCACACCATCCTTCCATGATTTGTTATAAAGGGTAGTCAGTGGTGTCACTAGTTCTCTGCTTAATTCTTTTAGAATTCTGGGGTGAATTCCATCTGGCCCCATTGCTTTGTCCACCTTCAGTTTTAGGAGTTCTTTCAGAACCCTTTCTTCTGTGAAAGGACTGGGATTGACCCCCCTCTCCAGT
This sequence comes from Neoceratodus forsteri, assembly GCA_016271365.2. Classification (NCBI taxonomy): domain Eukaryota; kingdom Metazoa; phylum Chordata; order Ceratodontiformes; family Ceratodontidae; genus Neoceratodus; species Neoceratodus forsteri. Next base: position 270,991,507 of record CM057452.1, on the reverse strand, counting down.
GCTTCTGTTTATTGGATTAGGCACCTCCCCACTTCCTCTTTTGTGAATACTGAACAAGTATTCATTCAGTATCCTGCTTTTTCACTGTCACTCTCTGCCCACCACCATCCATTCTATTCAGCCTCACTATCCCTCCCTTTGTCTTTCTCGCTCCCTGATATACCTATAAAGGTTTTATCTCCCTTCTTAACTGAGTTGGTTATCTTTTCCTCAGCCTGTGCCTTAGCTATTCTGACTACCCTCCCTACTTCTTCTGCCTTAACTGGTACAGTTCTCTGTCCTGCTCCTTCTGTGTTTCCTTATACTTCCTAAATGCTATCTTTTTCTCCTAACCTTCACCGCCACTTCTTTTGAGAACCAAAGTGGCTTTTTCTTCATTTTGATTTTTATTTGCTTCACACAAAGGCTTGTTGCCTCTGTGATGGCAGTTTTGATATTTCGCCTTTGTTGCTCCACCCCTTTTCTAGCCTGTTTGCTAGTGCTTTTCTAAGGCACTCTCCCATCTTGCCAAAGTCAGCCTCCTGAAGTCCAGAATCCTCACTTTTGTATGGCTTGACTCTGTAGCAGAGTTTATCGTGAACCACACTGTTTGGTGGTCACTTGTTCCAAATGGCTACCCACTTCTAGATCTGAGATCCACTCACTGTCCCCATTTGAGAGTATGAGGTCTAAGATTGCTCTCTCATGAGTAGGTTCCAAAACTAGCTGTCTGAGGCATGCCACCTGAACGGCATCAAGAATGGCCCTGCTTTTGGATGTGGCTGCAAAGGTGCTCCAGTTAACAACTGGCATATTAAGGTCCCCCATCAACAGCATCTCCTTCTGCCATCCTAAGTATGCCTTCTATCATATCCTTGTCCATTCTCTCCCTGACACGGATTCTGTTGACAACCCCAGCGGATTGTGGTGCCATTTCCAGTCTCTAAGATGACCCACAGTGCCTCCTCTCCTCCTGTTTACTCTTTTGTTCAGTTGCTTTTATGTCTTCCCTTACATGAGGCTACTCCCCCACTCTGCCCTCCCTGTCTCTCCTGTAGGTTGTGTACCCTGGTATGTTAACATCCCAGTCATGGTTCTCTGTGTACCATGTTTCTGCAGACTGCCAATATCCAGGCATCACTCTTCCATCAAGGCCACCAGTTCAGGGAGCTTGTTACTCAGACTACTAGGCATTGGTACTCATTACCTCCATTTCTTGATGGCTTTACCCTTTTTGCCCCATCCCTGTCCTTACCATGTTGTCACTTTCTCCATTTACCTCTGCACTTCTCCTATAGACATCTCTATGTTGGTGTCTACCTCACTTAGTACCCTGATTTTTGGGGGGCTAGGATTTCCTGCTCCTTTCAGTGCCTCCTCCTTGGCTAGTTTAAATGCTTGCCAATGAAGTATTTTCACTTTCACAAAACTTTGCAAAGTTTATACGTTTGCAGAATTTTTCTGAATTTCTGCCTTTGACGAGATGAGAGCATTTCAAATGTGTCTGGCCAATTTTGCCCTGAATTGTCTAGCTAAACTGCAGAATAATGCCCTTAACTGTGGGATGACAGTTCTGAGGAATTTCCTTCTGCGGTTTAATGGGTTATTATTCCACAATACATGTAATCATTCCACAGTTCAGTGATCAGTTCTACGGCATTTCTTTCTGCAGTATAATTCATTGATCTACAAATCATACATTCATTCTGCAGTTCAGTGAGTTCTGAAGTTTAATATTATAATCCACAATTCATACATTCATTCTGCTGTTCTAAGTTAGAATTTCCACAGAAGTTGCCAAATGCATTCCGAAATTATCAAAAGTGAAATTTTGACTTTCACCAAAATTTCACCAGCAGAAGTTTAATTTGCACAGTCCTATGCAGTATGTCTGCCAGACATAAAACATAGAAATGTAGACATTGATGGCAGTTAAGGACCACAAGGACCATCCAGTCTGCCTATTTATTCTACCTTATGAATGTGCCTAGGCCTTTACTCTATCAATGGCCTATGTATTCATACTCATCTGTATTGCCCTTATGCCTATTCCATGCCTGTTTGAAGCCCTGCACTGTATTCATATCCACCACTTCCTGAGTTATACCGTTCCATGCATCCACCAACCTTTCTGTGAAAAATAACTTCCTCACATTACCCTTTAATTGGCCTCCCTCTAATCTCATGCTGTGTCCTCTTGTCCAGCTGTTTTCTTATACTGAAACATGTTAGACCCTTCCGCCTTGTTAATGCCCTTAAGATGTTTGATGTTTTGATCATATAACCTCTCTCCTCCTTTGCTCTAGGGTATAGATATTGAGCTCCATTAATCTGTCCTCATATGTTTTCTGATGCAGTCCCTGCACCATTGTGGTTGCCCTTCTCTGGGCTGCCTCCATTTTGTTAATGACCTTGTGCAGGTGTGGCCTCCAGTACTGCCCGCGTACTCAGATGGGGCCTAACCAGTGTCTTGTAAAAGGATTATTACTTACCTCTCTTACGACTTGTGATACCCCTACTAATACACCCCAACATTCCTCTCTAGCCTTACCTACTGCTTTAGTGGTCTGCTTGGATGATTTCAGGTCATCTGTGATGATGATGCCCAAGTCTCTTTCTTCCCTGTGATTGCCAGCAACTCTCCTCCCAACCTATAGGTAGCTTCAGGTTTCTCTTCCCTATGAGCACGATCTTGCATCTTTCATGCTAAGCCCCAGTTGCCACTTTTCCGATCATTTTTCCAGTTTATCCAGATCTCTTCTCATTCTTCCCACCCCATCTGGACCATCTACATACAAACTATACCCTCCAGTCCATCTGCAATGTCACTGATGAAGATATTAAGGGACAGGCCCAGGACTGATCCCTGAGGTTCTCCACTTGTGACTTGCATCTCTTCTGACTGTATACTATTTACCACCACTCTCTGTTTTCTGCCTGCCAACCAGTTTGCCAGCCAGTTGACCAACCTCTTACCCACCCCGAGCCTACCCAGCTTATTAATCAATCTTCTATGTGGAACAGTATCCAAACTTTCTGTAAGTCAAGGTAGGTGACATCAACTGCACCCTTGTTCCACCATCCTGGTTATCCAGTCAAAGAAATCTATGAGATTAGTCTGACAGGACCTTCCTGTTGTAAACCCATATTGTCTTGGATTCTGTGCTCCTATGGATTCCAGGTGTTGCACTATCCTTTCCTTAAGGAGTGCCTCCATAATCTTGCCCACTACTGAGGTAAGACTGACTGGTCTGTAGTTCTCTGCCTCCTTCCTGCTGCCACTCTTGTGGAGTGGGATCACATGAGCCCTTCTCCAGTCTTCTGGGACCTCTCCTGTGCTCAGAAACTCACTAAACAGTTCTGATAATGGCTCTGCTAGTTCCACCCTTAGCTCCTTTAGTACCCTTGGATGTATGCCATCAGGCTTATTGCCTTGTCCACCCTGAGCTTATAGTGAGCTCTTGTAGGACCCTTTCTTTTGTGAAAGGACTTGTGCACACCTCCTCCCACCTGTGTTCATGGTGCTGAGCTGTGGGGCCTGCCTACCTTCTCCTCTGTAAATACTGAGCAGAAGTAGCTATTTAGGATAGATGCTTTTCCTTGGTCCTCCTCCACACTCTCCCTTTATCCCCTTTGATCTTAGCAATACCCCTCTGGACTTTCTCCTTTCATTAATGTATCTAGAAAAGTCTCGTCCCCTCTTTTACTGTTCATGCTACTGTTTTCTTGGTTTGGGACTTTGTCTGCCTTACTGCCTTCCCTGATTCCTTAGGGAAGTTTGGTATGCCTCCCTATCTTCGTCCCGCTGTGTTCCTTTATATTTCCTGAAGCCCAGCCTTTTGGCTCTGACCTTTCTGCTACTGTTTTTGAGAACCAAAGTGATTTCCTCCTTCTTTTGCTCTTTCTTTTATCCCTAACACAATGGGATATTGCTTCAAGTATTCCATCCTTAATGCTTGCCCACTTTGCCTGAACCCCCTCACCTGTATTTCTTCTTTCCATTGTTAACTTAACTCTGTTGGCCATCTTATCAAAGGCAGCTCATCTGAAGTCCCATATTTTTGCCTTGAAATGTGATGATTTAGTTCTAGTGGCCAAAGTGAACCATACCATGTGATGGTCACTGACCTCCAGGTGACCTTCTACCTGGAGATCTGTGATCCTTTCCCTGTTAGTCAGTACTAGATCCAAGAAAGCCCTGTCTCTTGTGGGTTGTTGTACTAGTTGTTTGAGCCCCCACAGGGAATCCACTATATGTCTAGTTCTGGCAGATGTTCCTGCTGGCATAGACCAATCTGTATCTGGCATGTTGAAGTCTCTATACCATATGACCCCCAGATTATCTGCAGTAGTGTCAGGACCTTCTGCCACCCGTTGTTTGAGGGTGTCCCAGGTGGGAGGCTACATTGGGAACTGCTCTCCTTGGCTTGTGATACTGAGCCGCCTACATGAACAAGCAGCCTCCTTGCTCATCCTGCAAGGAGATCCTATGTATTCTGACTATTAAGCCATGAAGCTGGTATATATTTGAACATCACTTCAGCCAGCACCTTGGCATAGGGTACTGCACTCGCTCCTCACTGTCCAGCTAAACTCCTGGGCTATGACACCCTCTCTCACCATCTGGGCTGGCTTAGCCCCAAACTACTACACAAGTTTCTCACCAAAGACTACTGTCTTGGACCACTGAGGCCCCTTTTATAATGCTATGCTCCTCCCATACTCCCACACCCTCTAGCCCACACAGTGTGATATGGAAGTGCCAAATCTTTGTGACGGAATAGCTAGTAATGACAACTTCCTCCTTTCTTCTGGGAAAGGGGTTGTTACATTGCTATCAAATAATCTTGTGTTTTCCCATTGAGAGAGCAGCCCTGTTGATGCAGTCCTTTTCCTAATATTCATTTAAATTACTGATCAGTTCCAAATTCTGGTGATATCAGTGAAGCAGAAGCTATCACGCACAAATTTGTATGTAGGGCCTCCAGTCAACCAATGTCATTGGATCTCAGAACCGTAAGTAGTTACAGAAAATGAATATCAGGTAAGAAAACTGCAGCATCAAACAAGGGCCCTTAAAAAGGAAAAATAACATTATTTTATAATAAACACTAGAAAAGTATTGCAGGAGATTAGGGAGGCAAATGCATGGCCAAATATCCCATCATACTTAAAAAGGTAACTCAAGGTTTATGTTTCCTTTATCCATTTGATTTAAATTGAATGCATGGGTCCAAGTACTCCTGAAATGACTTTTAGATCCAGGATATCACACAATGCTTACAAGGCACTAATTCAGATATAGCTGAGTAAAATACAAGTAATTATATTGCTCAACCAACAAAAAATACTAATGCACTAGAAAAAACATAATTTCTGTTTCCACCCGTTCTCTAATCTTCTTTATTTTAATATGATTTTATTACATATTTTCATTATGACACACAGATATATTCATATCACATATAATTCTATTGTTTGGTATACAACCTTTCAGCTAATACAGTTTGGCTGTTAGGGCTAATATTGCATAAATAGCATTCCAAATCTACTACAATTCTTTTTATAGATGCCATAAAGACCTGTAGATAGTTTTTGACATTCATGGGATCTTGGGTTTAAGCAGAAAGGAGCATGTCTCTCTTGAGTAATTTGGTGGACCACCAATTTGGATCACTTCCTTCATTTCCTTCCCCTAGTGGAGCAGCACCTCCCCAAAAATACTAGACAGCTGTTATGGAAGAAAATTTGAATCAATTTGTGCCATGTACCATATCCATTGTTTCCATTTTGTTGTAAAAGAGTCAGATTGGTCATGGATGTATGTCATAGATGTTTCCATTAGGTATATGTTCATAACTATCTTTCACCAATCAGAAATTGTTGGAACCTGTTGTGACATCCATTTTCTAGTTATTGCTTTTTGCAGCCAGTATTAAATTGGTAAAGTGTTTTCTCCATTTGGGCATAAGTGACAGTAGCATCAGTTCTGCCATTAGTTCAATGGGATCTCCTATGCTGTCTCGGATCTCTTCTTGCAATGCACACCAGAAAGGCATTAATAAAGGGCATAACCATAGGATGTGACCCAAGTCTGCTTCTTTACAATTACACCTCCAACATTTACCATATTTCAATGGCATATATTTAATAAGAATAGCTAGGATCTAAAATATCTGGAGTGATATTTCCAGGCATATTCTCTGTATGAAAGTGTATTATTTTAACAGCAGAGGGGGCATATTTAATCCAGTCTTCCTCCGAAACTCCCAACGCTAGTTCCATATTCCATTTGTTTAGAATTGTTAGTGTTGAGTCTCCTAACATTTCTTTTAGGATTCAATAGAGTTGACCAATTAAATGCCTACCAGGCGCTCCTGAATGGTATCTATCAAAGTTGTAATAATAATGGTTTTGAGGCGGACTCATAGCTCTCTGGGTGTTGTCCCATGATACAGGCTCGAAGTTGGAGAAACCTGAAATGGTCCCCTATGTGGCTAGTCATACTCCTCTGGAGCATCTCAAAAGGGACAACACCGACATTGTGAGAAGTTGGAATATGTAATGGATACTGCATTGGTGCCAACCCCTGAATGCCAAATCCAACTGGGCAGGTTGAAACGTTTCATCAGCTGATATCAACCTCAGACAGAAGAATGTATTCAAAATGTTGGATAAATCTCAAGTGGTTCCATAGTTTCACAACTTCTCCTGTAGTTTTTGTGAAATGTTTTAAGGGATGGAGTTATTTGAAGTGAAAACAGAACTGGTGCCAGATTGTATAGATAATTCACTACAAATTCTATGTCCTTCCAGGGAACAGAATAGTTAGGGACAACCAAAGGACTGCTGTTTTAGGAAGGCTGCCCTGGCATACCACTCCATATTCAGAAGGTTAATTCCTCCCAAGGCAATTGGGAGATGTAAGATTGAATAGCGCACCCTTGGCCACTGTCCATCCCAAACAAAATTAGATACTGATTTTTCCAAGAGGAAAAATAATAGCAAGGGGCCATACTGGAATGTTTTGAAAAAGATATAATAGCTGAGGAGAATATTCATTCTAATGGCTTTGACTTTTTGAAAAAAGGAGAGTGTAAAACATTCCATATGGTCAAATCCTGTTCAATTTTTGTGTTAAGGGTTCAACGTTTACTAGATCTGTATTAGAAATATCTTGAGGAATCATTATTCCTAGGTATTTTATTTTAACCCAACTCCAACGTAAAGGTAACATTTTCCTCAAAGAAGAGGAGGAGGAGGAAAACCACAGACAGCACTTCAGTTTTGTAACATTGAGTTTGAAAACAGCAACTGTTTCAAAGGTATTTAAAATTACCCATGTTTTAGGAATTGATTGTTCTGGGGAGAGGACAGTTAGCAATATATCATCAACAAATAGTGACACTTTATACAGTTTTTGGACCAAGGAACACCCTCTATATCAATCCCTTTCAAAGTGTTGCTGCTAGGGTTCTATATAAAGTGCAAATAAAATAGGTGAGTGGAAGGCAACCCTGATGAATGCCACATTGTAAAGTAATTGGGGAGAAATAGCAACATTTATTCTAATATAAGCCTTTGGTGTGGTATAAATATTTTGAAGCCACTTGATGAAGGGGTCCAGGAAGTTAAAAAGGTCAGGATTTCCCATAGGAATTTCCATGAGATGCTGTTGAATGCCTTTTCTGCATCTATATTTACAAATACAGCAGGAGCGTTACACGTCTGAGCACATTCTAGCAGAGGAAGCGTCCGAAGGATATTATCTGTAGTGTTTCTAGACTTAATGAATCCTGATTGGTCTGGGTGTATAATTGTTAGGATCACCTATTCCAATCGAGATGCCCACAATGCCATGTATAATTTATAGTCAGTATTTAAGATTGATGTAGGCCTATAGGAAGAGGGGTCAGTAGTATCTTTATCTGGCTTTGGAATTTCTGCAATAAATGCATATAACCAAGATGGGGTGGAGAATCACCATCCGCCATGTCACAAAACACCTGCAAAGAGTAGGAAGAAGTAGTTGCTGGAATTTTTGTACCAGGAGGCTGTAAAGCCATCCAGGCTGGACATTTATGAGGCTTAGCAAGGAAATCTGTTGCATGATTTCCTCTGCTGTTATTGAACTTTCTATGCATTGTTTCTGAATTTCCGATAACTGGGGTATGTTTAAGGGCTTAGAAATGAGGCCACGATCAAGGTTGAGGCTCTGGGTTGGCTGTGTATAAGGATTGATAGTAGCTGGAAAAGATCACTCAAATTTCTTCTTCCTTAATGGTTACCGTTTTAGTTATTGGGTGATAGATCTTGAGTATTGTAGCCATTTTTCTTTTGATGCAGTTTTTGAGCTAATTGTCTTGCTCTCCTTGCCCCCTTGCAGTTACTTTGATTTAGGAAAAGTAAAGCTTGGTGAACGTTGTAGTCTACGATTTTCTGAATTTAAGCTTTTGTTTCTTTTATTTTTAATTGTGTGATTTTATCTCCATCTCTATACAACATTTGATAGGTCTGTAATTGTTCTAGCAGTACTGAGTGCCGCACCTCCATCTGGCATTTCTTTTTCACTTCAAAGACATGAATATCTCCCTCATCATTTCCTTCATTGTATCCCAAATAATCGCCTCCGATGTATCAGACAAGGCATTATCTGTTATTAACTGAGGGATTCTAGTTTTAATCATTTCTTGAAACTGAGGATCTTTTAGTAAGGAGTTATTAAGGTGCCATAATGTTTGTTTCTTTTTCCCCAGATGTATTTTGAATTAAGGGATGGTGATCTGAGAGGAGCCTAGGGCCCATTACTATATCCTGCACCAGATGGAAGTCTTCACATGAAATGAAAAAGTAATCTAGCCTCAAAAGCTGTGAAATCGTCCTGAGTAAAAGGTGTAGGCCTGTTGCAAGGAAAATATGTTCCTCCAGAAACAGATAATCCCCAATTCCTCAAATGTACCCTTTACTACTTTGAGAGCTTTACTTGACCTGTACATATAGGGTTGGAAGTATCTAAATTAACAGTCCATGTCATATTGAAATAACCCTCTATTATAAGTTTTCCCTTCAGGAGTTCAATATACTTTGCCCACAAAGGCCGAATAATTGGGAGAGAAGACTGGGGTGGGACATACATGTTAACTTGAGCCTACCTGCCTATTTTCTCCATCAGCTAGCTCGTTAATTGTCAACATTGTGTTTTGGAACACTGTATGCTGCAATAACGCTCAACCTTCTTTCTGTAAAATCGTTTGCTGCAATTAACCTCACTACTGTTGCTGTTATCCATGCGGTGTATATTCTACTGGGGCTGTCTCTGTTTTTGCAGACAGTACTCTGCCTTTGGAAACTGATTGTTTTATCAATACTGCATTGTCATATTGTTATATTGTTACATTGTTATATTGTACTTTCCCGGTCATGCCTGAAAATAGGCAGGATTTTTGCCTAGTGCACTTTCCCAGTTACCAAAAGCAAATAAATAAATAAACTTCCTGAGAATAGAATACCCCTGCAGTATTACATATCGCCCTGGAAATCCACATGTTGTATGCGGACTTTCAAAGTGTGGTTTGAGGGCACTATAATTGCCACTCCCACTTTCTCCCACTGGGGTGTGAAGATGTGAATACCCTATACCTTTGACCCCACTGGAGTTTGGTATGCTGTGTTTTGGACATATGTGTTTCCTGTATAAAATATAAGTCTGCAGGATTCTGTTGTAGGTATTGAATAAATCTACTTCTCTTAATCAGATTTTTCAAGCCATTTATGTCTTATGAAAATATCTTTGTAGGTACTGAAGGTATCATTGCTAAATTCCTGAGGGTGCCACTCCACCAAGAGGAAGAAGTCCATCTGCCCAGAACTTGGAACAGGAGGATCACTCTCCGAAGATCTCTCAGAATTCTGGAACATTTTACCATTTGTAGACTAATAAAGTTCTTCCCAAACTAAACCCTGTGGTGTGTGACTTTTAAAAATAACTAATCTAACAACTGTAAAGTCTGAAAACCCTCCTTCAACACTTGGATGGAGGAACTAGACAATAACATAGTCATTAACTTTTCCCTTAAAAAGCGGGAACAACAAATTGCTTCAAAAAAACTATCATACAAGACAGCTTCCAATTTAGAGGTGGATTATAATCCACACCTCTGAGGTCCTAGGAAAACTCTACTATGTCCCCAAGGGCAGAGAATCAATATCACCAATAACTTGGTAACAGTTCTCTGGGACAATGAAGTCCCAGAAATAAAAAAGTCCATATAATGGACCGTAGAGGAACAGGAAAAACTGAGGCATAGATAGTGGTAACATGTTACCCATCATTTTAAGAGGTAGAGCTCTGTCCATCTGATAAAAATTCAAAACAATTTTGTAGTTGCTAAGCATTACTATAATTTATAAAACCCTCCAACTTTAATTCTGCACTTGCCCTTTCCTTCCTCAAAAAGTGGGGAATAGATCTTGCTCTTAACTAGCACCAACCTTTTGTTTCAAGATTACCCACAGGATATGCCTCTAACAAATGTTGGAGTAAAGGTCCACTCTGTTTCTTTTGATTTGCATGGTTTCCCCATGTGTCTCTTAAATATTTATAAGGAGGAAGGAGATCACCTTCCCTGGCTGGGGACATATAATAGTCATCCTTATGACCACGGAAGGAGTTGAGCTTACATTCAAGTTACTTCTTTGGGTGAAGTGGGGGTAATCCTTGTGAAGGCTGCCAGTCAGGGATGCAGGAGGAAACTGAGTCCCTCACTCTAGGGGGCCAGTAACCATAAACAGGCTGTCCCATTAACAGTTTCGAGGTTAATAAACCTCACACCTCACAAGGTAGGCCATCCTGCTTTTGAAATGCCCAATGGACACTGACTTCTCTAGCTCATGGGACCAAAAAGCAGAAGTAGGAAGTAGGAGCTCAGCTGCACAACTACCAGGGCTCTTCTACCTCAAAGCAGCATACATTTTTATTTAATAAACATAAGTCCAGAGAAAATTTATGTATGAGCAATCTGATCTATCAGTAGCAGAGCCTCCAGAGAGGGCAAGAGAAGAGGACCCTGCACCAGGTGAGGCAGGAACCTGGGCTGACCCAGGGCACACCCCATCCTGGGTGCACGTTGCTGCATTCTCGGCCAGGGCTAAATGCCCTCCATTAAGAGGAGCTGGAAGAACCCCTTCAAAATGCCCCAACATGCCCCACAGGAGAAAACTGACCCAGGGACCAGGGCCCCAGCCTCCCCACCCACCCAGGCAGTAGGCCCTCACTCCACACCAACATTGAGACTCACTGATTCAAACAAACCCTGGAGAGGATGCAAGACCTGTCATCCAAAACAGTTTTATTCCATTTTAAAATGTTCATAGTGGAAAGTCTCTTCCCAGCTGTGTGCACTAATTGAAGGAGAGAAGGAGTCCCCTCGAATATTCTGCAAAGTTTACTTTTGTTGAATTTGGCCCTGGACCTCAAATACCGGAGACTGGAAAAGTTCTATGAGGAGCTATAAGACAGATCTCCTGTATCCTAGAGCCCAATGCCTTGTCGTTGATTCAGAATCAGGGGGCAGGAATCTAGGGTAGGGACTGTGGTGAGCATGCCACTGCTAATAGTGCAGAGTCAACCCACTCAGACCCAGAGCTCGCTGGCCCCGGCACCACACCCACTCCCACCAGCCAGGTGGTTAGGCCTAACACAGAATGGAGCCAGGGAACAAAGAGACTTCATCCCTAGGTGCGACATGGGGGCAGTGGGAAGGCACAAGCACAGTCCACAGGGGAACCCACACCAGAAGGTTCCACTCCCCAAAGCACGCCCTCCCAAAACCATCAGTTAAATCCAGCAGTATGTCCTCCAAAGCAATGCTAGGTATAAATAAAATTCAAACGTTACATACAGTTCTTTGTTGAGCCAGTAGGTGTTCAAGTATAAGACTGCCTCATCTGATATTGCTGTAGCTGCTCTATTATTTCTGCCAAAGGCTGAGTTTGTGCTGAAGATTGGTCCCCATGCCTTCTATCCCCAGCCTGTTCAGTATGTTCGACTCTTTCTGTCCCTGAGAGTGAGGTGTATAAAGGCTGCATGCCTGAAGGTCTTCTGTCACCTCTTTCACTGTAGAATATGTTTTGGGCCCTCTGGGGACTGGACAACAACTTTTGCAGGGTAAGGGTACAAAATCTTAGGCTATTGGCCCGGAGGCATGGGAACAGCAGGATGTAGTCTCTTCTCTGCCTCTGTGTCAAAGGGCATATCGTTATCAAAAACACCCTTTGCCCTTATATTTAATAATTTTCATATTCCTGGCTTTTTGTAATAGGTCGCCTTTGTTCCATAATTTAAAAAGTGCCACTATGGAGCGTGCCTAGCATCCAGGACTGTAGGGCAACAGCCAAGTGCCTGGTGAGCCCTCTCAATATCCAGTGGGTAATCTGGTCCCAGGTCCCAGGTTGAGGAGTGAATGCAGCAAGCTATCCAAGGAGGCCACCATGTCGTGGCCCTCCTCAGTTCAGGAATGCCATAGAGTCTCAAATGTTTTCTCCTCATCCTCCTGCCTAGCTGCTGTCTGGAAGAGTGAGTATTCTGTATCATTCACTGAGGTATGTAGAAACTCTAACTTGGCCGCATTAGAATAGATTTGACTGTCTGCCTTATCCACATGGGCCTAAAGTGCTCCCAGGTCAGCTCTAATCACCTGTAAGGAATCCTGCATTTCCCTGTAAATGTCTGTCGTGGCTTGCAATATAGAATCCAGTTTGTCGGGAGATTGCTGGCTAGCAGATGGGTCCTTCCATAGTGATTTTTCTGTGAGAGAGCTTTGTTTTGGGTCATCGGGAGCTTTCACTGGAGGATCCATATTTTCAGGCAGCACCACTTAGTCCGGCTCTAACGCCTCAGCCAGTACTTGGAATCTATTCCTGTTATAGTGTGCCAGTGTTCGTAAGTATATGCTACCAGACACTGCAAACCTAATTCTTCCTGCAGCTTAGATTTTGAGTCGATTTAGAGAGGTAAAAGCTATTTTTTACACTTTTCTTTTTTTTTAACAGAGCTCTTTCCCTCGATGTTCACCTCTTCATGGTGATACCGGAAATCCTCTGTTCTCTAAGCTTCTGACTACATGATATTAGAATGTGTCTTTCATTCTGTCTTCACATTTTTGGAAAGTTCCCAACATGGGACCTTGCGGGACTGGGCTAGAAGCCACCTGGAAAGTTGGTGAAGAGCCCACCTGGAAAATTACTAAAAGATGCCGGGTGACACTTTCACATTAGAATTAAACTTCAGTATGGTACACTGGCTCCATTTTACATTTTAAATGTACTTGCAGTAATCAAAACACCCCATTTGATTAGGAAACAGTTGAGATATGAATAGATTCTAATGACTGGAATGTGGGAGGTAGCCAACTGAGGGGTTCCCAATTGGAAATTTCCAGGTATCCAGGTGGGTCAGTATGGCTCTGGACCTAACACATGTGGTGAAGGGTAATCCCAGTGTAAATGCATAAGGCAGAGCTGGAGGAGAGAGAGACATCATTCTGTTATCATCCTAGTGCAGTACTCTGTCTCAAAAGGTGAGACTCAACATCTTATTATGGAGGCAGAACCTAGAACACAACATTTGTGTTTTTAAGCTATGTAGGTTGCAATCAATCCAGCAAGACAGAGTAAGATGAATGTCTGCTTCAATGTCTCTATACTGAATGTGGGCAGACCACCTTTCATTTGGAACAGAAGGGTTCTTATTGGCAAAATTACTTGTCTCCCTGTTCCTCCATGTCAGCTGAGTAGTATATGACAGAGAGCAATCAGGTTCATCATGGTGAGAGCAACTAAGCACAGTTCTAGTACAAATCTTCTTTAAATCGTGTCTAGCATCATATCATTGAAACTTCTGTCAGTGAAATGGGACACTGGGGGAGTGACTGGCCACCGAGAGGGAGACAACACTTCACTCAAGTACTCAAGTACTCTGGACTTTTGGCCAACACAGAGGTGGAAAAATCTGGGGTCATTCTAGATGAGGATCTGACATTTGAGGCTCTGGTTTCAGTAGTAGTAGTCTGGACTGGCTTGTACCATCTAGGTATCATCAAACAGATTAAATCCTTTATCCCCTGGAGACTTGTTGACTCTAGTACATGCGTTTGTAACTCAAGGCTTGACTACTGCAATGCTTTGTATCTTGGAGTCAGTGAAGGTACACTGCAGTGCCTGCACCTCATGCAGAATGCAGCCGATAGGTTGCTGACTGGCCTTTCAAGGTCTTGTCATGTTTTCCCTGGTGCTGTGTGGTCTGCACTGACTGCCTGTTAAGTGGTGTATCTCCTTTAAAATTGACACCTGCACCCTTATGTGTCCTCACACTCTATCCACTCCACTGAGAGTGGCCTGTTTCTGATACCCAGGGCAAGGCTAAAAACCTTGGATGAAGGCCGGTCTTGTGGAAAGCATTCCAAGAGCCCTGAGGAGGCCCATCAGTTGAGTCCTTTAAAGGGGCCTAAAGACTTTCCTGTTTATGCAGGCTTTTGGTGATTAATCCCTATTTTCCTCCTGACATCCCAGTTATTCTATATACATGAATCTCTGTTAGAATGGAAATATGAAATGATGCAAAACACGTAATCTAATAGAGAGAAGTGAAAGTGATCACTTTCCACTGATCATCCAAGGGCCTGTCCAGTTACCTGAAGACAATGTGACAAACTTGAAAACTTAATACAAAGTATGGAAATTAGAAACTATAAGAAAATCAGATGGGAAACAGGGTGTGATGCAGCAATACTGTAATTATTACAAAACACAAGCTTTTTAGAAACATAGAAATATAGAATTTGATGGCAGATAATGACTGCTTGAGCCACCCAGTCTGCCCATTTCCTACCTAATGGATAAGCTGCAGATCCTAGTTAACCAACAGGCTACTTCCTCCTACCCCTACTAGAATCACCTTATATCTGTCCCATTTATTCTTGAATTCCCCACTGTTTTTGACTCACAACCTCCTCAGGAAGGCCGCTTCATGCATCCACAACCCTCTCCATGAAAAAATACTTTCTCACATTACCTCTCAGCCATCCCTCTATCTTCAGATTGTGCACCTTGTTCTTGTACATCTTTTCTGAAAGATGCTCCCATCTTTGACTTTGATGATTCCCTTGAGGCACTTGAAAGTTTCTATCATGTCCCCTCTCCCCTCCTTTCCTCGAGGGTATACATATAAGCTCTTTTAATCTCTCTTTGTATGGCTTCTGGTGTAGTTCCTGCACCATTTTAGTTGCCTTCAACTGGACTGGCTCCATCTTGTCTATGTCCTTGAGGAGATGAGGTCTCCAGAACTGCATACAGTACTCAGATGGGGTCTCACCAACTGTTTATTGTTGTTTGTTTATTGTTTATTGTTCTAGAAATTAATACCTTTGAGCCAAGGCTCTTTTACAAAGGTTTCATGTCATAAAAGTACATACAAACAAGACATGTTGCAACAAATGGTCAGCAATTTACAAAGGCTGCAATAATCAGTAATAATTCATTTACAAAAAGAAAGAAAAGAAATTCAGGGGCATTTAAGGAAGGATAAGGAGGGAAAAGTAGGAGGAGATGGAGGGAGAAAGTCAGTAGCAGACAGGAGCAGTTAGAGGTACTCTGAGTGTCTTTGTCAAGTGAGGGGTCATGGAGAGGGATGGACAACTGTAAGAGCAGTCAGAGGGAAGAGTCTTTAGTCAAAACAGTCACAGGAGCTGGAGGCTGAGAACTGTCTGTACAGAGGGATAACAACTTCTTGTTTTCTACTAGTGATGCTTCCCCTATGCATCCCACTATTTACTCAGCCCTCTTTACTGCCTTCTCACATTACTTGCTCACTTTTAGGTCATCTCTCTGACTACCCCAGGTCCCTTTCCATTTTGTTATTGTTAGTATCTCACCCCATTGTGTACTCGTCCCTGGGTTGTCTTTTTTAGGCATGTCCAAATTACCAGAACAACTAGAAGACCCATAAGCTTTTACTAAAATGTTTTAATGAAATTTGTACCCTCTTGTATGAACCTACTTTAACAAAGTTAGAACCTAAATCTAGCAAGAACTGGTTTGACGAGAATGCCTTTTGGCTAAGAAGGAGCTTACAAAGTTGGTGAGATTGACAAAAGTTTCAAAAGATAGGAATAAATTTAAAAATTGAATAAGGTCCAAGAAGAGTATAAGAAACTACTCAAAACAAGCATTTGTCAATGCCGAATGTTGTCTTGCTGACACTGGCACTGGTAGTGCAGGAGTTAAAGAGATGCAGAATAGGACTGGCAGTGAAGTATTGAACTGATACCCAAGTCCAGCCCCACCCTGCAGAGATTGACAGGCATTGGGGTGTGCCTTTGGGTCATCAGCCATAACGCTCATACCATTTCACCTCACAATACCCTTAAGACACTGAGAGTTTATGTGTGCCTTGGGGTCTTTAGGCCTTACGCCACCCCATTC
The DNA here is from genome assembly GCA_016271365.2 of Neoceratodus forsteri. Classification (NCBI taxonomy): domain Eukaryota; kingdom Metazoa; phylum Chordata; order Ceratodontiformes; family Ceratodontidae; genus Neoceratodus; species Neoceratodus forsteri. The sequence goes on along the minus strand of CM057452.1, from coordinate 270,975,049 downwards.
CATAAGGAAATATACTGAGATGGGTGCAGTATAGGAGAATGAGGTGAACTTTGGGCCGAAGACTCCAAGACACACCTTGATGCCTGTCACTGGCTGCAGGGTGGGGTGGGGGTGGAATGGCATTAAAAGCCGATGATCCCAAGTCACACCACTGGTGCCTATCAATCTCTACAGGGTGGGGTATTATGGTTGGAAACCCTAATGCCCCTAGGTGTTTGTTGGTATTTTCACTTCAATTTTCAACATGGGCTTTTGTGACCCCACCTCATGAACTGTGGCCCTATCAGTTCGTTAGCAAAAGATGATTTTGCACAGCGACTGCACCATTTGGCATCACAGGTGCAAACACATTTCGGGCAGGATTTGAAAATTACAACTGCACTGTTCATGAGGAGGAGTATAAAATGGCAATGCTGAAAATCTGGGTGAAATATGAAAAATTAAGCGAAGTCACAAGATGTATAGAAAGTGCGCAATGCACACCTGTAATGCAATTATGTTTTGGATTTTTTAACCACATTTTCAACATAGGCATTTTGGTCCTCCCTTATGAATAGTGGCACAGTGATTTTGTTAATCTGTCCAAAAGTTAATTTCCCACAACAACAGCGCCCATTGTGAGCCACAGGTGCGAAACACATTTTGGGCAGGATGTGAAAATGACAGCTAAATTGTTCATAAGAAGGTGTGAAAAATGGCAATGCTGAAAATCTGGAAGGAAAATATTAAAGATTGTCGAAGTTATGAGCATGCATGGAAACTGCACAAGGTATGTTCAGAATGAGTCATTTTTGAATTTTTCACCAAATTTGTAACATGGGCTTTGGGACCCCACCTCTTGAATACTGGCATCTGTTCATATCATCCCAAAAGGTGATTCCTCACAGTGACCACGAAATCACCTTGGGACTGAGTAATGAGATGACAGTGCATGTGCTCAGAGGTGGGGTCCCAAGAGCCCCATGTTGAAAATCTGGTACCAAAATTCAGAAAAATGGCTGAGATATCCATCTAAGTTGAAACCCCATTGCCTGCCATTATAAAGCTTACCACATTTTGTTCAGTTCCTGGTTGGCTTTTGAAGAGTTCAGATGTGCTCCGCTGCACAGAAGATCACAGCTAGCCCTCCAGAGGTAAGTATGGGGTGAGGGTGTGCGGGGAGGTGGGGTGCACAGAGGGTGGGTGTGGGTTAGGGAAGGGGTGCTGTGGGATGACGAGGGCCTGTTTGTTTACAGATATAAAAACAGACTTTGGGGAAGGTTTATTTATTACAGGTAAAAAAATATTTGGGGCACACTGGGGTGCGTCCCAGTGTGCCACAAGTTTGGGGGACATGATGCTGACTCGTTGGGCACCCCATTGTAAGTGTGTGTGGGGAGGGACATGATGCTGGACGGGGACTGGGCACCCTGTTGGGAAACAAATTGAACTGGGGACATGCTGACATGGGAATGAGCATCCCCAATGTCAGCTTTGTGGGGATTGTGTGGTGGGTGGCAAAAGCTGCCATAGTTATTGGAATGTTTCACCAGGAAAGGCATGTAATGGAGCCTTGCCATCTGATGTGCCAATGAGGAAACTGCACCTCATTGGAGAGGCAGATTTTTTCAATTCCATGGCTCGAAATGGCTGTCATCACCAGCATGCTCACTGATTGGAGACTGAGGGACACCCACTAAAGAGTCCCCTGCCTTGGCCACAACACTGACATATACCTTTGAAAGCATTACCACAAGATGTTGCTTGCGACGCAAACTGACATAATAAATAAAGAGATTTCCACCTAAAACAGTGGCAATACTGTATATGTTGGACATTATTGATAGAAGGGATCAACAATCCTATTGGTTAATAGTAGCAAAAGGTACAAGTAATAGCAAAACCATATAGATACATACATCACAGAAGATACTTGGATTAAACATTATCTTAATATTTTTCTTGATCAAAATCAAATAGATTTAACACCTCAACGGGAATCCACAGTAGATAGATTGAAATATGAGAAAATAACATCAAAAGAAGTTTATATAGCAATTATATCCTTAAACAAGCATTTGTCAATGCGAATGCTGTCTTGCTGGCATTGGCATTGGTAGTGCAAGAGTTAGAGAGATATTAGGAATGGCAGTGAAGTATAGAACCAATGTGAACCTCAGCCCACCCTGCAGAGAGTGGCATGCATTGGGGTGTGCCTTTTGGTCACTGCGCACGACGTAATACTATTTTCATCCTCCCCTGTAGACTCTGACAAGTGTCAGAATAGCCTTGGGGTCATCAGGCCACGTCACCCCATTTCATAAGGAAGTGCGTTGAGATGGGTAGCATAGGAGAATGGGGTGAACTTTGGAGCCGAAGAGTCCAAGGCACACCTGGATGCCTGTCAGTGACTGCAGGGTGGGGTGCAATGCGTGAGTATTACAGCTGACAATCTAAAGGCACACCCTGATGCCTGTTAGTCTGTACAGGGTGGGATGTTATGGTTAGAAACCCTAATGCCCTGGGCATTTGTTGGTATTCGTGACCCAAATTTTCAACATGGCCTTTTTGTGACCCCACCTCATGAAAGCATGTGGGACCTCTGCTTATGAACAGTGTCCCTGTGATATTGTTAATGTGTCCCGAATGTTGATTTTCCACAGTGCCCACACCCTTCTGCATCACATAAAATGTCAGCTGCACCATTCCAAGGAGGTGTGAAGAGATGGCAATGTTGGCAATCTGGGTGAAAATATAAAAAATGCTTGACGTTAAGAGTGTGCATGAAAACTAGGCAACACATGGTTGTAATAGTCTTTTTTGGAATTCTTTCACCAAATTTTTAACATAGACATTTTGGACCTCTGCTCATGAACAGTGGCAGTATGATTTTTCTTAATTTGTCCTGAACGCTGTTTTTCCACAGCGATCATGCCATTGTGAGCCAGATGTGCAAAACCACATTTTGGGTAGGATGTAAAATGACAGCTGTACTGTTCATAAGAAGGTGTGCAAAAATGGCAACGTTGAACATCTGGGTGAAAATATTAAACATTTTCGAACTTACAATGGTGCGTGGACACTGAGCAACGCACGCTTGTAACATAGTCATTTTGTGGAATCTTTTGACCAGCTGTTTAACATAGGCATTTTGGGACCTCTGCTCATGAACAGTGTTACAGTGATTTTGTTACTGTGTCTTGAACATTGTTTTCCTACAGTGACTGCGTCACTACTGCACCAAATATTACAAAACACATTTCAGGCAGGATGTGGAAAATGATGCTGTACTGATCACAAGGAGGTGTGAAATTGACAATGTTGAAAATCTGGAGTAAAAATATAAAAAATTCTTGAAGTTACAAGCATGCATGGAAACTGCACAAAGCACACTTGTAACATGGTCATTTTGTGGAATTTTTTCACCAAATTATCAACATGGCCATTTAGGGAACTCTGCTGCTAACAGTGTTACTGTGATTTTCTTACTGTGTCCCAAACATTGTTTTCCTCCAGTGACTGTGCCACTGTGCACGGATGTGTGAAAGCATATTTCAGGCAGGATGTGAGAAATGAAGCTGTACTGTTCATAAGGAGGTGTGAAAAAATGGCAATGGTGAAAATCTGGAGAAAAATATTAAAAATCTCAAAGTTAAAAGTGTGCATGGAAACTGAGTAACACGCTCGTAACACAGTCATTTTGAGAATTGTTTCACTAAATTTTCAACATAGGCATTTTGGGACCTCTGTTCATGAACAGTGTTACTGTGATTTTCTTCTCTGTCCCAAACATTGTTTTCCTACAGCAACTGCACCACTGTGCGTCAGATGTGTGAAAACACATTCCGAGCATGATATGGGAAATGACAACTGCACTTTTCATAAGGAGGTGTGAAAAATGGCAATGCTGAAAATCTGGAGCAAAAATATTAAAATTCTTGAAGTTACAAGTGTTCATAGGAACTGCTCAATGCACGCTCTAACACGGTCAGTTTTTGAATTTTTCACTAAATTTGCAACATAGGCTTTTTAGAGCCCAATTATGAACAAGTGGCACTGTATTTTCATTAATCAGTCCCTAAAGGTGATTTTGCACGGTGACCATGAAATCATCTTTGAGACTGAATAACACCATGACAGTGCCTGAATTCATGAGGAGGGTCCCAATAGCCCCATGTTGAAAAGTTGGTTCCAAAATTCCCAAAATACCCAAGATATGCACCAAAGTTGAAAAAACCCTATTTATGCCATTATACAGCTTATCGGCATTTCTTCAGTTAGCGGTCAGCTTTGAAGAGTGCAGATGTGTTCCTAGTCCACTGAAGATCATCGCACCAGACTCTGGAGTAAGTATGGGGTGAGGTGGGTGTGAAGTGGGGTGCACAGAGGGTGGTTGCGGGTTGGGTGCTGGGGCACGCCAGCAGGCGAGGACCCTTTCCTTTGTTTCAGGTAAAAAAAAAAAAACAATCACCGTGGACCATTTTCTGTTTTTTAACAGGTTGTGACCACACTGGGGTGGGCTCCCGTGTGGCAGATTAGTAGGGGTCATGTCACCCACACTGGAGGCGCTCCCAGTGTGGGCATGGTACACAATCAGAGCAGTGCCATAAAAAATGGAGGGGGTGGGTAACATGCCGAGGGGGACTGGGCACCACCGTCAGCAAGGCTGTCTGCCTTTGAGGCATGATTGATGCTGAGGGAGACTGGGCATCCCCTCAGCACACCACAGCAGGGAAGGGGGCATATATGCCGACAGGGATTGGGCACCCCAAAGTTGGTTACAGAGGGACTGTGGGGTGGGCGGTGAGCCGCCACCCACCATGTTTATTAAATGTTACACTGCACAGCAGCACGCCCTGCAATGAGGTGGAGCTCCCTCATTGCAGCAGCTAAAATGTTTGAAAGTGGTGGCATGGCTTTTTGCACTACTGTCATAGACAGTGCGCAATCTAATTTGCAGCCATGGAGCCCAGCCTGAAAAAAGCAGTGGCACCACTGGCCACAGAATGGCCGCCGCCCAAAACCTGCTATTCCAAAGTTACGGCAACATGTTTCTTGCACAGGCACAGTATAACATAAAGGGAAAAGCTCCTGGGAGAGATCAAATTCCCCAGAAGTATTTTGTGTGCTCATTATTATGGAAAAAATATTGGTTAAATACTTTAATAATTGTATATGTTATAGAAGTAAACCATCAGATAGGAAGGGGCCACAATAATTTCTATTTACAAAAAGGGGCTAGGAAAGATCAGTAATGTATATCGCCAGTTTTCCCCTTGGACATAGTGGAGAAAAGTTTCACTAAAGTAATTTTGAACAGGTTAATTGATGAAGTAAATAAATTAGGAGGACTATCCAAGTAGCAAGCCAGTTTCCAGTAGTTTGCTCCACAACAGACAACATATTTATTCTGGATACATCTCTATGAAAATATAACGTGCTTAGGACCAAAAGATTTGCACAGTTTTATAGATCTTAGTCAAGCTTTTGACACCATCTCTAGAAACACTTTGTGGAAAATCATGTACAACTAGGGAATTGATCCTATATTAATTAATATAATAAGGAAATTATATGCCCAAACTTGGGTGCAAGTAAGATGGGGCAAGCAAGGGCAGACTTCTTCACCTTTTACACAAACAAAGGCATTAAACAGGGGTGCATTTTAGCACCTCTTTTATTAGATTTACATAAATAAACTTTCAATTGTTATCTTTGCAGTTATCTAGCTGTTTGTGGAGTTAGCTGAAAAGAATTGTTATCTGTGGAATTATCTAGGGTGTAGAAGGACCTGTAAAGTAGAGGGTAGCTTATCTAGAAGGAAGCCAGGTGTTTTCAATTCAAAACTGACCTAGATAACTTCTAGCAGAGAACAGGCAGAGAACAGCAAGAGGAAGGAGCTGCTGTTATAACTATACTTCTCTAATGAGACTATATTGCCCTCCTTCCCTCCCCCATCTAGTTTTACTTTTATAGGCACAGGATTTGACTGACAACAGGAACTTCCTGTTTGGGAGCAGGAAGGAAGGAAGTGATCCAGAGCCACAAAGAGTCACCATCCTAGAAGGAAAAGAGTAGTCTCCCCCCCACTGCTGGAGGTCTGATGATTCTGAGCAAGTAAGGAGACTACTGAGAATATAAGAACTTCTTGTCTCAGAACAAGAAGATCAGGAGCTTAAAGGACACAGAGGCAGTAAGTAAGCAGGAGAAAAAATAAATAAATAAAATAAAAATAAAAAATTTAAATAAACAGAGGAAAGAGTAAGTATTAAAACAGCAGTTATGGGGACAGAAATAAGACATGATGGAGTGGTACAGTGCAGTGGCTGTGGAGCAGCAGTCTTCAGGAGACGTTCTGGAGTATGCGGTGTTGTCCCATCTGCAGGCACCTCTCTGGGCTGAGGAAGGAGTTTGCTCATCTCCAGGATGAGTTGGCCGGAGATGGGGACCTCCTCCCCACCCTGGGACCACCAGCAACCGCCTGGTGCCTCAGAGGTTGCCAAAAAAAAGGGAGTTGGACCACAGTGGGCTCAGAGAGGGTGAGTGTTGTGGAACAGAGGTGCATTCCTCCAGTTGTACCTCCACAATTCATATGCCGCTCTGGCAAAGTGTGGTCACCTCATGGAGGCACCCACAGTGGAGACCAAGGAGGATGCTGGGAACCACTAAAAGGAGACCCACAGGAGGGTGTCATGGGACCCCACAGGGGAAGGAAACAACCCTAGTGGGGGACTCCATGTTAGGAGGGTAGAACTGGAGGAGGAAGGGAGAGGGAGGTAGAGGCCTGCCTCGCGCCATGGCTTGGAGGGACAGGGAGTGAACTTAGGATCATGAGGAACAGCTGCACAGAGGAGGGAGTTGGATGTCATTGTCCACCTAGGGACAAATGACCTGGCTGAGAAAGGGATCAGAGCAGTGCAGAAAGAGTTTGTGGAGTTGGGAAGGGCCTTAGACAAGTAGCACACAGTAACCTACTCGGAGTGCTGCCTGTCTATGCATAGGTGAGGCTAGGATGCTCCACACCATGGGATTCAATCAGTGGTTGAAAAACTGGTGCAGAGCTCAGGGTTTTGCTTCACTGGGGACTGGGGTCCACCTGGAATGATGCAGGTCTATACTGGCATGATGATCTACATCTGTTCATGAGGGAACCAGGATCCTAGGTGATAGAGTTAAAATGCTTCATTGGCAAGCATTTAAACTAGCCAAAAGGGAGAGCACTGGAAAGAGCAGGAATTCCTAGACCCCCCATAAAAAAAAATCAAGGTAGCTAGTGAGTAAACACCAAGACAGAGATGTCGATAGGGAGAGAGAGCAGGGGGTAAATGGAGGAAGCGACAAGGCAATAAGGACAGTGATGGCATATAAAAGAGGTAAGCCATCAAGAAATGGAGGGTAATGAGTACCAACGCCCATAGTCTGGGCAACAAGCTCCCTGAACTGGTGGCCTTGATGGAAGAGGGATGCCTGGATATCATGGCACTCATAGAAACATGGTACACAGAGAACCATGACTGGGATGTTAACATACCAGGGTACAACTTACAGGAGGGACAGGGAGGGCAGAAGAGGGGGAGGAGTAGTCTTTATGTAAGGAAGGATAAAAGCAACGGAACAAAGAGTAAACAGGGAGGAGAGGAGGCACTGTAAGTCACCTAAGAGACTGGAAATGGCACCACAATCCACACAGGGTTGTATACAGACCCTATCTCAGGAGAGGAATTGACAAGAATATGATAGAAGGTATCCTTAGGATGGCAGAGAAGTGGGAGATACTGATGATGTGGGACCTGAATATGCCAGATGGTAACTGGAAAACCTTTGCTGCAGCCATATCAAAGAGGGGCCATTCTTGATGCCCTACAGGGGCATGCCTCAGACAGCTAGTGTTGGAACCCACTCGGGAGGAACAAACTAGACCTTGTACTCTCAAATGGGGACAGTGAGAGGATCTCAGCTCTAGAAGTGGGTAGCCATCTGGGAACAGGTGACCACCAAACAGTGTGGTTCACGATAAACTCAGCTGCAGAGTCAAGCCATACAAAGGTGAGGGTACTGGACTTCAGGAGGGCTGACTTTGGCAAAATAGGAGAGTGCCTTAGAAAGTACTAGCAAACAGGCAAGAAGGAGGGTGGAGCAACATTGGGAAACATCAAAACTGCCATCACAGAGGCAAAGCCTGTCTGTGAAGCAAATAAACAAATCAAAATAAAAAAAGCCACTATGGTTCTCAAAAGAGGTGGTGGGGAAGGTTAGGAGAAGAAGATAGCATTTAGGAAGTATAAGGAAACACAGAAGGAGCAGGACAGAGCACTGTACCAGTTAAGGCAGAAGGAAGCAGGAAAGGCAGTCCGATAGCAAAGGCCCAACTGAGGAAAAGATAGCCAATTTGGTTAAGAAGGGGATAAAACCTTTATAGTTACATTAGGGCATAGAAAGACAAAGGGAGGATAGTGAGGCTGAATAGAATGGATGATGGGTGGGCAGAGAAGGACAGTGAAAGAAGAGGATACTGAATGAATACTTCTGCTCAGTATTCACAAAAGAGGATGGGGAGAGTACCTAATCCAATTAACAGAAGCACTCTGGTTAGAAGGGTCAATCCCAGTCCTTTTGCAGAAAAAAGAGGCTCTGAAAGAACTCCTAAAACTGAAGGTGGACAAAGCAATGGGGCCTGATGGATTCACCACAGAATTCTAAAAGAATAAGGGAGAACAAGTGACACCACTGACTACCCTTTTAACAAATCATGGGAGGATGGTGTGGTACCTAAGGACTGAAGGAAGGTGGATGTGATTCCCTGCACAAAAGTGGGAGCAAGACAGAGGCAGGAAATTACAGACCTGTCAGTTTGACCTCTGTGGTAGAGAAAATGATGGACTCATTTCTGAGCAGAAAAGAATTGTGAGTGCGTGAGAGGCCAGTGGGGCACAGGACCCAAGGCAGCACAGATTCACAGTGGGAAGGTCACGTCAGATGAATCTAATAGATTTCTTTGACTGGGTGACCAAAGCAGTAGATCAGGGAGGGGCTGTGGACATGGCCTACCTAGACACTTAGCAAGGCATTTGACACAGTCCACACAAAAGATTAATAAACAAATTAGCCAGCCTGGGAGTGGGTCCCCAGGTGGAAGACTAGGTAAAACATTGGCTGGACAATAGGACACAGAAGGTAATAGTAAATGGAGTCCACTCTGAAGAAAGAGGCGTTAGTAGTGGGGTACACGAAGGTTCAATACTGGGTCCAGTCCTTTTAATGCTTTTATAAGTGACATTGCAGATGGACTGGAAGGAAAATATGCCTCTTGCAGATGACACAAAGATCTGCAACAGAGTTGATATGCAAGGGCCATAGAAAGGATGAGAAGGGACTTTGAAAGGTTGGAGGAATGCTCAGAAGTATGACAGCTTGGATTCAATGCAAAGAAGTGCAAAATAATGCACCTGGGAACAAAAACCAGGGAAGAGTACACAGTGGGGGGAGGTAGTAACAACAACAGAAATGGAAAGGTACGTGGGAGTAATCTTATCAGATGACCTTAAAATTGGCAAGCAATTTGAGAAGGCAGTTGGAGGGCTGGGGATACTGGGATGTATATGGGAGAGGCATCACCAGCAGAAAACAGGAAGTTGTTATCCTCTGTACAGACAGTTGGTGAGACCCCATCTGGAGTACTGCATCCAGTTCTAGAACCACATCTCCCCAAGGACATAGACAGGATGGAGGCAGTCCAGAGGAGGACAACTAAAATGGTGCAGGGTCTGGAGAAACCATATTAGGAGAGATTAAAGGAGCTTAATATAATACCCCTGAGGAAAGGAGGAGGGGGACATGATAGAAACTTTTAAGTACCTCAGTGGAATCAACAAAGTCCAAGAGGGCAGCATCTTTCATAAAAGAGATGTGCAAGAACAAGGTGACACAATTTGAAGATAGAGGGGACAGCTCAGGGCAATGTGAGAAGTATTTTTTCACAGAGAGGGTGGTGGATGCATGGACCCCCTTCCTGAAAGGTTGTGAGTCTAAAACTGTGGGAGAATTCAAGAATGCATGGGACAGACATAAGGCAATTCTTGTGGGGTGGTAGGAAGAAATAGGCTGTTGGTTAACTAGGATCTGCAGCTTATCTAATAGGTAGGGAAATGGGCAGACAAGGTGGGCCAAGCAGTCCTTACCAGCTATCAAAATCAATGTTTCTATGTTTCTGTGTTGTTTTTACTACAGTGAAGCAAATTCTGTTATTTACCAGAAGTAGGGAAATATTACTGTCTGGCACTTGCTTATGTTGACCACCTGGTCTAATTGCGCTTACAAAGTCTTCTGAAAAAGCTAAATAAACTGATGGAGTTTGCAGAAGAGCATGGATTAAAAATAAATGAACTCAAAAGTCAAGTTATGATATTTGGTGCAAAAATCTAATCAAATGTGGAAAATGAATGATAAAAGTTTAAAAATAGTAATCCAATATGTTTATTTAGGCCTGACTTTGTCATCCAATGGTAAATGGTGTAACCACATGAATAGACATAAAGTTAAAGCAAACAGCAAACTCATTACTGAGCTTTAATTATAAGTATGGTGGTAATACAATCCTTCCCTAATAACTGCAACAAAAACCAAATCGTTCCCCAGCTAACTTATCAGAGTTAAGTTTGGAGTGTTGAAAGCTGATTGTCTTGAAATATCACTTAACAAATTACAAAAACTGCTTTGGGATTAGGATCTTCTGCACCAGATGTGTTGGCTAGGGCAGAATTAGGTATGGTTAGTCCAAATGCATTTATGGATACTAGGAAATTGACTTATTGGACAAAGCTTACAAGAATGCAAAACAATAGGTTAACATTGTTGTGTCTTGAAGAAAGCGTGAAATGGCAAGAAATTGGCTGTAGACAGATTGGTTGAAAAATATGGATTTTTGCTAAACAGATATGAGCTAAAATACTAAATCATTACAAAAGTAAAGGGATACAAATTAGCATAAAATATAATAAATATATTGCAAGTAAAATCACAAATTTTACAAAGAAAATGACCTAATTAAAGTATCCAAATTGAATGTTTCCCATGGTTATTACTGTATGATCTAAAACATGAATTCAGATATTACCTGGATGCTGTAACTGAACAAGACAAGAAAACTATACTCAGAGTACGCTTTGAGCTTTTTTTTGCAGTAAAATCCTAAAGCTCAATATTTAAAATCTAAGGTATATGCTGAAAAGTTATGTGATTGTTCCAGACCTGAACCTGAAAGTCTGGTACTTGTGATGTTTTCTTGTACGTGATACAATGCACAGAGGAAATACTGGCTCTAACCAATTTGGAAATCAATTCAATCTAGATAGAACAGTATTATTAGATGTCATGTTCACAACACAAGATGTCCAGATAATTAAAAGTGTTGCTTCTTATTTAAAAACTATTGCACTAATTCAGTTAAAGCATGTAAAATGATATAAAATTATATGACACGTGTAGGTCAGGAAATGATGGGACTCTCTGGAGATTTTAAAATGCTCTTGGAGCATAGGTTCTATAATGCTAAAGTTGCACAATATTTATTGAAAATTATAAGACTTGTTGATTGTTAATTTTGTAGATGAAATGTATGTTTGTATGTATGTTTATTTGTATGTAATGGTCATTGATCGAACAATAAACTATTACTTACTTACTGTACATGAATCTATTTATCTATTAAACTGATTTTAATGTTACAAATGCTAGCAAAAATGACCTAATTTATTTGTTTATTTGTGTAGGATTTATTAATTATTGTTCAACTGTATATGTTATGGTTCCACACTAACATGTACTCGATTGTGATGTCTCCTGAGCCTCTGGGGAAAGGCGCCAAAAATTATAAATAAAAACAACTGCTACTGCACTACTATCTTCATAATGGGATGCACATCATCAAACATGAAGATAAAATGCAAGAACACAATGAAAAGTAGTGCCTTTGCTTGTAATACAATTTAGTCTGGAAACAAAATTTCAGAAATTGAAATGATGGAGCAGATGACTGCTGATCTCCAACTAAACAGACAGTGACTTCTGGATGTCTGGAGCCCATGGTATAAATACATCACAACCTTAGAATTGATACTTCTGGGAGTATAGCTCCTCTTAGGCTAGGATGGTAAACCTAATACTGGGCAAATTAAACTTTAAGATGAGGCATTTTTCTTGGTCATATCCAGCCCACTACTTTTGAACTATGGCCTTCACCTCCAAACTGTCAATGATATCTGGATAGGAATGGACATTATATGACGTGACAGGATTTGTGGCTGTAGTATATCTGGTGCTAATACTGTTTTATTTCATGTTTAATCTATTCTTATTCTTAAAGAAGATTATGGTTGGTGTTGACTTCTTTATATGTATAATACACCAGAATGATTAATTGAATTCGTAACAATCTACCCCTCCCATGGACACTGGCTATGGCAGGCTGCCATGCTTGTATGTTATCATTATTCCTAAATAAATTTGAAGTTAAAAAAAGATGTGACAACAAAAATGTGTCTTAGCTGGATTCCAGCACTCTGGCTGCACAGAATACTGTGCACTGCTCTAACCTAGCTACCAGGATGAATGGAATTCTGAGACTCCCATGGATACTTGTATTTCTCAACGCACAATCTGTAGCTACAAAATTTGAACTGCATTTTATTTAGAAGGGTGCAGTGTGCATATATTTAAATTCATTTTAGAAGTGAAAGAAATGAGTCCCATAGCTTAGATTTCAACTTAGGACTGCTCAGAATACCGTTCTGTTGCTCTAACTAGTTGAACCACCAGGACAACTGGAATGTGTGAGTCCCATAGAAAGCAGGGTCCCACAAATGCAAGCAGGAGTGCACTGGTGAGGGCTATGTGTGAATACTGCATTCAAACAAACCACAGAAAGTAATATTGCACCGTAGCAAAAGGAGACTCTCAAAAGTTATTAGATCATTTTAAAAATAGCCCACTATATTTTACACAGCATGCCACACAAGGTACAAAAGTGCCATTTACTTAAAAGCTGTGTCTATCACATACCGAAGACACACTATGTTATCAATGCTGATGTTTCACACAGAGGTTTCTGGGCTTCATAAGAGAGGCATAAACAGGGATATTGACTTTCATATACTGTACATGTCCCATTTAAAGGTATAGTAACAGTGAGAAGTGCATAATATAAATAACCACTCTAAAAGATAAAAAAAATGGTAACATACCAGGCACATATACATTACCATTGCACATATGATTACTGAGGATGATCAAAAGCTTATGAAAGTGTAAGGATATATTCTATTGTATATATTAATGTCCATAGGCTGATTTTCACATATTTCAGGTTGCAGCACCCCAGTCCTCTCTGTGTGGTCTTTATATATTGGAGCACACAAAAGCGGAACCTGATCCTTATAGGTAGTATTAGGAAAGAAGTGGAGAAAATATTTTTATCTAAAGGGACAGGACATGTGTACTAATTTGTAACTAGTTAATAGTGCTCCTAGTAACAGATATGAAAAACTCCTCAACTGAGCCAAATTTTACTGTACCTGAAAAACACAGATGTTAAAAAAATATTTTCAGTTGTTTTTCTTTTATGGTCAACATTCTGCAAATTTACCTTCATGGAATCAGTAATTTGGAGTTTTGTTATATCACAGTTTGTTTACAGACTGCTAAGCATGAGTTGTTGAACCATGATTAGAGCTCTGTGCACAAACAGTGACATAGTTAAAACTCAGATCACTAGTTCCATGAACAGAACTGTAACAGAATGCTGCCCATTAAAACAAAACAATGCAAAATACAGTTTTTGCATCACTTTAATTCAGGTACAGTTACATATGGATCATTTAGGTTTATGGATATCATTTCTGTAAATGGGAACATAAACAGCTACCAATTAAAATCTTGTACTGTCCTCTTTAAACACTTTAACACTCCAGCTCAGTCATTCCCATACCATATAGCAATGCAACATAACTTTTGTTCTGTGATATTCCTTTTTATGGTGGATTCCGATAGATACTCTTGTTTCTCATTGTACTTCCTGCTTTCTCACTTCTAAATTGTATTTCAAATATCTGTACATATACAGTATGTGCTGCATCTCAAGCAGTCTTTCCTAGGTACCTTAACCCTTAGACTGCTGACAGATTAGAGCGTATAGGAATTCTGGACAGATACAGTATATCAGTCTGTGGCATCAGCAAGGGTTACTTGTAAAAGAGCTAACAAAAACTCAGAGCCCTCTGTCACCCAATAAAGAGGGGCTCTTCAGCATTGTACAGTACAGTTCCTCATGTTGTTCTTTAACACCAAACGTTATGAAAATGAAAGCATCAACTTCTGCAGTGTTCTGAGCATTTATCTTCAAGATATGATGATGCATGAGTCCCATATTTTGTCCCTCCCCTCATGGAGAGATGGAAGGTTAAGAGGCGTTATTGACTGACCTTGAACATCACACACAAATCTGTCATCTGAGGAGAGACTGAGCTGGTTGGTTATGTACAGGCTGCTAAACGTCCAAGCTGAACTGTAATCAAAAATGAACACCAGGCCTGATGCTGCCCCTGGCATATTACAAGAACTAGACTTTACATGCAGTTGTGTGTGTGTGTGTGTGTGTGTGTAAGCAAGAAAAGGTATATAACTGAAAATGAAAGATGAGGGATTGTGAGACTGAAAGTGCAGAGGGAGACTGTGCAGAGGATGATCAGAAAAAGCAGATATCCTGAACAAACACTTCTGCTTAGTCTTCTTGGTGGAAAGGGTAGGGGATGGGCCACATAGGGTACAGAACCACAGGAGGGAGGAAGCAGACACAGGTCCATTCCGAGAAGAAAGAGTCCTGAAAGGACTTGTGAATCTGAGAGTGGAAAAGATCAGATATGCCTCTCAACGACACCAAGATCTGCAATAGAGTAGACACTCGGGGGATGAAGAGAGACCTGGAAAAGCTGGAGGAATGGTCGGAGGTATGGCAACTGGATTTCAATGCATCGGGTATGGCAGCTGGGTTTCAGTGCAAAAAGTGCAAAATAATTTAACTAGGGTGCAGGAATCCAGAGGCAGAGTATAGATTGAGATGTTGCTATTGGTGTTATCAAACAACAACAGGGACCTGCGGGTGATCATAACAGATGACCACAAGTATTTCTTCACTGAGAGGGTGATAGATGCATAGAACAATCTTTCAGCAGGTGTGGCAAGGGCAAAACTGTGATTGGCTTCAAGCATTTATGGATAGTATATGGAAAACTGATATCAAAACAGGAGTGCGTGACAGGAGACCAGTTTGGATCTATGCTGGCAGGATAGGCAGGAAGAGAGGAAGACTACGTGGGCCAAGTGGTTCTTACGGTACCTACTGACAAATTCTATGGGCAGGATTTTCAAAGCTCAGTCCCAAATTGCGACAATGGCAGCTTGCGAGTGCCAATATGTCTGGGACCCTGCATCCGGTTTTCCATCTGACAGGGTCCCGGCACCCAAGTCCCGACTTGCAGCAACAGTGGCAGTGTGCTGAAAAGATGGTGCACCCATGAGGTGTGTGCCGCAACAGCTGCAGGATGGTGGGGCAGCAGCTGCACCTTCAGAAAGGAGCATGGCTAACACCCCCTCCCACGATCCACCAGCATATCGTAACCTGGTGATCTAGTGTTGATCACCCCCCTGCACAATATGCCTGCTATGCATATTGATTAAATAAAACAGTCAAGTCCATGGTGATCTAGCTTCTCCCCTCAATTCCTGATATGCCCATACTGTCCAGTATTATAAACATATGTAATTCCCTGGTGAGCTACCCCCAGTATTCCAGTTTATGCACAAAATTATAGCATGTCGGTAAATTACATGTGTGATCTGGGTCCCGCCCCATATGCCCAGATATGAATAAGTTGTTAACATCCCATCCTGGTGGTCTAGTGGCCCCCCACCCCACATCCCACCTGTTAGTGCCACCACCATGCCCTCCATCCTGAATCACGATCGGCACCTAGCACAACCTCCTAACACCACCACAGCCAGATGCCAAATGAACTATCAGAGCACCTACTATACAGTATGTGCTCTGACATTCATTGGCATCCGTATAGTGGTGTGCTGAAAGTTAATATGCAGTGTACATCGAGAGTTTGGAATGGGGGAGGAGTTGCTAAGCACTACAAGGAGGGGTGGAGGGGCCACCGGACCACCAGGATGGGATGTTGGTGGCTAATCCATATTTGGGCATATGGGGTGGGGGCTGGGACTCAGTTCACAAGTAATTTACTGATATGCTGTAATTTTGTACATAACCAGAATACCGGGTTGTGGGGCCTAGCTCACTAGGGAATTACAGTTTGTAATGCTGCACATTATGGGCATATCAGGGACAACATATCTAGCTCACCAGGGAATGGCGTTTTTATCATACTGTACATTATGGGCATATTGGGGGGACACAGTTGCAGCTAGCTGACTAACCTCCAGAGGATGTTTAAGTACCATTAGACCAGCCCTTGGCTGCTGGTCTAATGGTACTTAGACCCTTGTCCTTGGGGTAGGGTTTGAATGCAACATTGGGGGATATGGCAGCCTTTTATCTGCCACACGCCCCCTAGCACCATGCCACAGCCACTTTTGTGGTGCAAGGCTGGTGCAAGCCCCTTAGCATGCAGCCTGCATTTGACACAGGCTGCTTTGCAAAATAGTTCCAGGTGCATCCCATGATGCAAGGTGCCGCTTCATCAGACATGTTTGACACAAGCACCTTGCATCATTCTCAAAACTTGAAAGTCTTGCACCATGTTTCTATGAAAACCACTATACTGTATGAAACTATTTGTCTTTTCTTACTGTGCTCTAGTCAGAGCTATGGTTTTCAAACTGGCATGACCAACCTTTGGGCCACAGGACATTTGATTAGGGTCCTGATGGGTACCTTACTTACCCCAATATTTTAAATTATCTGTACTTGAAGTAATGTATGTTTTAATAGGGCTGTGTGAAATGTAAACTTTAGCCATCTGAATTCATGCAAAACTACCATTCTGCTTCCACAACACTTTGCAGAATTTCTACAAAATGTCATGACATTTTGCCAATAGTTAATTTCCACTTATTGCCATCTAATTCTAAAACTACTGATCCATATTTCACCAAGAATGACATGTTCACAGTTCCATGCCACATAGGTGTGTGTGTGTGTATGTTGCTGTAATATGCGTGTGTGTGTGCTAAATCTATCTTTAAAGGAGACTGAGTTATAAGCAACCAAACATTGACAATTTCTATAAATACACTCCACAGAATACACTCCACAGGTACATAAACTGCAAAATTATAAGCCCCAGTAAATTGAAAACTAGAGAATCCAATGTCACCAAGTATGGCAGGTTCATGGACCCTAAATGGAAGCAGTTTGTGTCAGCTTTTAATCACTTGATTAAAGGATGTCCAGGTTATATGCAGCCAAATATTGCAAAGTAACATCAGTACCTAAAGTTTAATTTATGGCTGACCAAAGTATTATGCTGAAGTTGGAAAATATCTGAGGGACCTGGATCTGACCCTTTCTCCTGTACTGGAGATTATTTATAGGCCCCAACCTAAAACAGATGTTCTCTCATCATTATACAGGGTTATTATTGGCTCTGTACAAGAACCCACTCAGAGATCTAAAGAAAGGTGGGAGACCAACCTAGGAATAGACATAGATGATTCCATGTGGTCTGAAATAGTAGGCCATATTCACTCTTGTTCTGTATCAGACAAACTAAGGAGAACACAACTAATCTATGCCTATCAAGCTATACCTAACCCCACATAGACTTCATAAATTCACCACAGTAGATCTAGTCAGTGTCCAAAGTGCCTGCAGGAGGAAGGAGACTTCCTGCACATGACACGTCACATGCACAAAAGTAGCCCACTTCTGGATGGAGATACAGTACATACAGTACCATTATGCAACAAATAATAAAGGGCCCCTTACCTGACACTTCATTGAATATATGCTGGAGGTGGAAGAGGGAACTCGGAAAACCATAACACAACACCCTAATATAGCCCACTGGTTGAACAATATGCTCATGTGTGTAAAGTTAGACAGAGGCAATGTGAGGAAAGTTTTTTTCATGGAGAGGGTGGTGTCACATGGAGCGGCCTTCCTGAGGATGATTGTTGGATAACAAACAGTGGAATTCAAGAATGCATGGGACAGACATAAGGCAATTCTGGTGGTGGGTAGGAAGAAGTAGGCTGTTGGTTAACTAGGATCTGCAGCTTATCCAATAGAGAGGGAGGTGGGCAGACTGGGTGGGTCAAACGAGTCTTGTCTGTTGTCAAAGTCTATGCTTCTATGTTTCTAAGTTGTCAATTGATTGCAAATGGGGTTTCAGCCTTGTTTGAAAAACATGGCAACCAGTAATAGATGCCATTGAATCAGCGCTGATCTCGGGGTGAGAGTCCACTGGTGCCTTCAGTACTGGGTTCAACATTTAATAGAAACATAGAAACATAGAATTTGATGGCAGATAAGGACCGCTTGGCCCACCTAGTCTGCCCATTTTCCTACCTAACAGATAAGCTGCAGATCCTAGTTAACCAACAGCTTACTTCCTCCTACCCCCCCATTAGGACTGCCTCATGTCTGTCCCATGCATTCTTAATTCCTCCACAGTTCTTGACTCCACGACCTCCTCAGGAGGCTGTTCCATCATCCACAACCCTCTGTGAAAAAATACTTCCTCACATTACCTCTGAGCTGTCCCCTCTATCTTCAAATTGTGCCCCTTGTTCTTGCACATCTTTTTTCTGAAAGATGCTACCCTCTTGGACTTTGTTGATTCCTTGAGGTACTTGAAAGTTTCTATCATGTCCCTCTCTCCCTTCTTTCCTCAAGGGTATACATATTAAGCTCCTTTAGTCTTTCTTATATGTCTTCTGGTGCAGACCCTGCACTATTTTAGTTGCCCTCCTCTGGACAGCCTCCACTCTGTCTATGTCTTTGCGGAGATGGGATCTCCAGAGTGCACACAGTACTCCAGATGGGGTCTCACCAACTGTCTGTACAGAGGGATAACAACTTCCTGTTTTCTACTATTGATGCCACTTCCTATGCATCCCAGTATCCCCCAGCCTTCCTTACTGCCTTCTCATATTGCTTGCCCACCTTTAAGTCATCTGATATAATTACCCCAGGTCCTTTTCCATTTTGTTATTGTCAGTATCTCACCCCCATTGTGTACTCTTGCCCTGGGTTTTGTTTCCCAGATGCATTACTTTGCACTTCTTTGCATTGAATCTGAGCTGCCATACATTTGACCATTCCTCCAACCTTGCCAAGTCCTTCTCATCCTTTCCACTCCATCTTGTGTATCAACCCTGTTGCAGATCTTTGTGTCGTCTGCAAAGAGACATACTTTTCCTTCAGTTCCTCTGCAATGTCACTTATAAAGACATTAAAAGGACCGGTCCCAGTACTGAACCCTGCGGTGCCCGCATAACCCTCCTTTCTTCACTGTGTACTCCATTTACTACTACCCTTTGCGTCCTGTTATCTAGCCAATTTTTATCAGGCTACCACTTTGGGACCCACTCCAAGGCTGGCTAACTTGTGTATTAATCTTTGTGTTGGACTGTATCAAATGCCTTGCTAAAATCTAGGTAGGCCATGTCCACAGCCCCTCCCTGGTCTACTACTTTGGTCACCCAGTCAAAGAAATCTATTAGATTCATCTGCCACGACCTTCCCATCGATGAATCCATGCTGCCTTGGGTCCTGTGCCCCACTGGCCTCTAGGTACTCAACAAATCTTTCCTTCAGAAGTGATTCCATCATTTCCCTACCACTGAGGTCAAACTAACTGGTCTGTAGTTTTTTGCCTCTGTCCTGCTCCCACTTTGTGAAGAGAATCACATCTGCCCTCCTCCAGTCCTTGGGTGCCACCCCATCCTTTCATGATTTGTTAAAGAGAGTAGTCAGCGGTGTCACTAGTTCTACCCTTAGTTCTTTTAGATTTCTTGGGTGAATCCCATCAGGGCCCCATTGCTTTGTCCACCTTCAATTTTATTAGTTCTTTCAGAACCCTTTCTTCTGTAAATGGACTGGTAATGACCCCCATCTTCAGAGTGTTTCTCTTGTTTGGTTTAGGTACCTCCCCATCCTCTTCCTTTGTGGATACTGTGGAAATATTCACTCAGTATACCTGCTTTTCACTGTCACCCTCTACCCACATTCCCTCCCTTTATTAAGCCTCAGTATCCCTCCTTTGGTCTTTCTTCACTCCCTAATGTACCTATAAAGGTCTTATCCCCCCCTTCTTAACAGAATTGGCTATCCTTTCCTCGGTTTGGGCCTTTGCTATTCTGACTGCCTTCCCAGCCTCTTTCTGCTTTAACTGATAAAGTTCTCTGTCCTGCTCCTTCTGTGTTTCTTTATATTTCCTGAATGCTATCCTTTTCTCCTTAACCTTCCCTGCCACCTCTTTGAGAACCATAGCATTTTTTCCTTCATTGTGTTTTATTGATTTGTTTTACACAAGGCTTGTTGCCTCTGTGATGGCTGTTTTGATTACTCCCCATTGTTCCTCCACCCTCCTTCTTGCCTGTTTGCTAGTGCTTTTTCTGAGGCACTCTCTCATTTCCCAAGTCAGCCCTCCTAAAGTCCAGTACTCTTGCTTTTGTGTGGCTTGATTGTGTGGCTGTGTTTATCGTGAACCACACTGTTTGGTGGTCAGCTTGTTCCAAGGCGGCTACCCACTTCTAAATCTGAGATTCTTTCTCCGTCTTCATTTGAGAGTACCAGGTCTAAGATTGCTCCCTCCCGAGTGGGTTCCAATACTAGCTGTCTGAGGCATGCCCCTGTGAGGGCATCAAGAATGTCCCTGCTCTTGGATGTGCCTGCAGCAGAGGTCTGCAGTTAACATCTGGCATATTCAGGTCCCCATCAACAATATCTCCCCTTTTTCTGCCATTCTAAGGAAGCCTTCTATCATTTCCTTGTCCATTTCCCTCCCCAGAGATGGGGTCTGTATCTAACCCCATGTAGATTGTGGTGCCATTTCCTGTCTCAGGGTGACCCAGAGTGCCTCATCTGCTCCCTGTTTACTCTTTAGTTCTGTTGCTTTGATCCCTTCCTTTACATAGAGCTACTCCTCCTCCTCTTTTACCTCTCTTTCCCTCCTGTAGATTATGTATCCTGGTATGATGACATCCCAGTCATGGTTCTCTGTGTACCATGTTTCTGTGACTGCCACAATATCCAGGCAACCCTCTTCCATCAAGGCCACTAGTTCAGGGAGCTTGTTACACAGACTATGGGCATTGGTACTCATCTCCCTCCACTTTTTGATAGCCTTACCCCTTTTAGCTCCATTCCTGTCCTTACTGCCTTTGCCTTTTTTACATTGACCTCTGTTCTGCTCCCTAATAACTTCTCTACCTTGGTGTTTACCTCACTAATTACCATGTTTTGTGGGTGGAGGCTGGGATTTCCCTGCTCCTTTCAGTGACTCCCCCTTGGCTGGTTTAAATGCTTGCCAATGAAGCATTTAAACCTCTCACCTAGGATCCTGGTTCCCCCTGGACAGATGCAGACCATTGCACCAGTATGGGTCTGCATTCCTCCAGAGTAGCTCCCAGTCCCCAATGAGCCAAAGCCCTGAGCTTCACACCAGGTTTTCAACCACTCATTGAATTCCCTGGTGAGGGGTGCCTAGCATCACCCTTGCCATAGACAGGCAGCACCTCTGAGAAGGTTACCATATCGCTAATTGTCTAAGGCCCCTCCCCAACTCTACAAACTCCTCTTGCACTGCTCTGATCCCATTCCTAGCCAGGTCATTTGTCCCTAGGTGGACAATGACATCCAGCTCCCTCCCTTGTGCAGCTCCTCCCACGATCCTGAGGATTCGCTTCCTGTCCCTCCAAGCCGTGGCGCCAGGGAGGCACCTTACCTCCCTCCCTCTCCCCTTCCTCCCCATTTCTACCCCCTAATGATTGAGTCCCCCACCAGGAGTTGTTTCCTTCCCTGTGGGGTCCCATGCCACCCTCCTGTGGGTCTCCTTTGTGGAGGTTCCCAGCATCCTCCTTGGTCTCCACTGCAGGTGCCTCCATAGAGGAACCACTATCCACCAGAAGAGAGAATGAATTGTGGAGAGGTACAGCTGGAGGGATGCAACTCTGTTCCACCACACCCTCTCCTCCCTGAGCCCACCCTGGTCCAGCCTCTCCTCTTTCTTGGCAACCTCTGAGGTAGTGACATTGGCCCTGGTGGTCCCTGGGTGGGGAGGAGGTTTCATGAATCATAGCCAGGTCAGCCTGGAGACAGGCAACCTCTTCTCTGAGACCGAGAGGTGCCTGCAAATAGGGCAGCATCGCAGCCTCCAGAATGTCTCCTGGAACACTGCCGCCCACAGCCATTGCACTGCACCACTCCTATCATGTCTTATTTTGTGTCCCTCTACTGTTTCTCTGTATTCTTACTCTCTCCTCTCCTTACAGCTCTCACCCTTCCTGTTCTGGGACAGCAACTTCCTATCTTCTTCAGTAGCCTCTTCTTCCTTGCTCAATGTCAGACCACCAGCAGCTGGGGGAGTGAGCTACTTTTTCCTTTAGGGTTGACAAAACCAATGTTTCTCTATGATCCTTCCTTCCTACTGCCAAACAGGAAGTTCCTCAGGTATTTCAGGTATAAAGTACTACAAAATAATGATTTAGTGCATGCATCATATTATACTTGTGCAAGTGTTTGTATGGAGGGAGGATACTAAACTAGATCCCATTAAATCATCCTTATCTAGTGACTGGCTAATTATGTAGTCCTAATTGAACTTGATTAGCTAAAACCTTCCATACAGTGAAATGAAATGTGTAAGTAATCAACAACTGTTATGTAATCACTTTGTAACTATGATGTTTGCAAAAGTGTCTATTTAATGTCAATGACTGAAACCTTTTCAATAAAAATGTTTACAAAAATATTGAATTTTATGAATTTCTGTGAATATTGCAGAATCTTGTGATAATTTTGTGGAAGCTGTATCAATTTTTCTTTCCAAGCCAGTCACCTGACCTGCCATGGAAGAGAAAAAGAAAGGCTGGTAGAGCAGTAATAAGTCTGAAGTCATAGGAGACTCTTGGTAAAAGTAACAGGAGAGCTGGAGGACATTGCAGGACCATGAGTCTGGTGTAGGTAAGGTGATTTTCCTGCCAGTTGCACAGATCCACAGCCAAGCACTGCAACTAGAGTGGGAGCTGACTGGTGTCTGCATTAAAATAGGGGGCACGCTTTGAGGACATGAGGTGGTCACTTATTGAATGAGGGACGTTCCTATGAAGAAAGATATCCAGTAGAATTTTCTCCAAGGTCATCATGGTGCTGGACCTCTGAGGAATGACATGGAAAGAATTTTAAAATAGCTGCCTCTTGTGAAGATTTTGTTGAAAGAGGCAGGTCTCATCTTTTCTGGCCACCTAGAGGGCATTCTGTGGTCAATTAATGTGTCATGCTCAGGATGGGCTGTAACTGGATCAAGAGGGAGAGGGTATGGCTTCATGTCAAGGAACAGTGTGATCCGGGGATTTAAACTAAAAGAAATGGGTTTGGGAGGTAGGCTAGGGGTCACAAGTGGCAGTAGTTAGAGTCCAGCAAAGTCCAGTATAGTCCAACAAAGTTAATGATATTAATTGTCCCATATAAGTAGCACTTATCAACCTGGCAGCATTCTTCCCTTTTCTTAATAGAAATAAAAATTACTTTACTTCATCTCAAAATTACAGTTACACTAAATAAAGTAAGGTAACTTTTATTTCTGTTAAGAAAAGGAAGAATGGTAAAGTAAGGTAACTTATTTTTGTTAAGAAAAGCGAAGAATGCTGACAGTAATTTTGTAGGGAGATAATTTTGTAATGTTTTCTGTAATTAGTTACTGATTTGTATTATTTAAGTGGTATTAGTGCAATATTTATACATTCTGTATAGCACTATGTATTTTTGGGGTGATGTCATGATGACATCACAGGTGACTCATGAAAGAGCCAGAAAGTAGCCTGATTTTAGCCACACACCCTGAGGAAGCTCTAGTGGAGAAAAGCACCAGGACTAGGTAGCTGGCACATCTTCTACCATGTGGGTCAATTAATCTCTTTATCTTTGCTGGACTATATTGGACTTTGCTGGACTTGATATTTATCAGCACTTACTGAAGGACATGGTTTTGGAGATGCAGAACAATACTGTACTGTATGAATTGATATTGCTGAGATTATGTAAGTTTGCATGCCTGCTTTGCACTGAGCACTGAACCGCAGTAAATATATAGCAACTATTCAGTATCTACTTGTGGTCCTTTTAGTCTTGTTTGTTTGTCAGTCTGTGTGTTCTAGTGTGTGTTTCTGAACCAGAAAGCAGGACTGCATTTGCATGGTATCAAAACAGCTGTTTTTTAAACTTCCCGCCAAACTGCAGCACATAAGCACATGCTTGAATCTCAGTCTGATATTTTATTATTCATTTTTATAATGTGTAATGTTTGTGTATGTTATCAGCTCACATACCTTAGATGGATAGCAGTAGCTCTCTGAGCTGTCTTACAGTCTCCCAGCCAAAACCGGAAGCAAGATGTTACAAAACAACTGCAGCACTTTATGCTTTATCTCTGCCATGGCAGAGCAGCTGTCTTCAGACATCTTGTCCTTTGTAAGCCCTGTAGGCACAACAAAGGCTTAGACTACAGAAGTCAGCCACCCACCAAAACTGCTTCTTGGCTGCAATAGAGGCTCACATGACTGAAGACCGCCGCCACCAAAAACTATGACTCTGCCACAACACATGCTCATACATCAGAAGCCAGTCATGCAGAGAAAACCGTGTCTCAGGGGCAACAACTTCTGGATTTCATAAGTGTAAAAGGGGCAAGCATCAATTACTTCATGTCACAAACTGCAAAGTGCTGAACTGTAATTTAAATTTTCTAAAAAGAGATAGCACTGTACAATACAGGACAATTGTGTGACAAGGCCACATTCATTAGATAGGGAGTTCTGAACTTTGAGGTTCATTACAATAGGGTTGTAATGTAGTTCCACAGAGTCCATCTGGTCAAACTAAGAGAAAAGAGGGGGACACCATAGTCACCAGAAAGGAACTGCAGGACTGCAAATCAATCAGCTCAGATTATCAGATGTAGTGGCGATAAGTGCATTATGAAAGTTAAAGCACACATATGGAATTTTGGTGGCATTACCTATCTTGATTTTGCTGCCATAAAAGTTTGAGAACATTTTGCCAATTAGTAATCTACGGTATATCCATTTTAAATTTAAAATGACCAAACCCAACTTCTTCAGTTTTGTTAGATTATAGGATCCATCTATTGGAAGAGCACTGATAAATAAATGTTAATTGACTGATTGATTGATTGATTGATTGATTGAAATTGGGCATGCATGCCAAATTTCAAGTCTATACTTGCAATAGTAGGGAAGTTACAGACATCCACATTTTGGAAATCTTTGACACAATTATATATAGAATAAAGTCTGGGTCAGTGTGTGTAACGAGAAGTTTACACACACCTGAGAGGATAGATGCAACATAAATCCTGTGAGCGAAGTTCGAGGAGTTTATTAAGAGCATCTAACCCTCAAGGGTGTGTGTAAACTTCGTTTACACACCGACCCATATTTTATTTTATAATTGCTGGCTTTGCCTTTTCACCACAGCAATTATATAAAATGAATGGATGTTCCTGTGCAGCCCGGCTCAGTTAGATTTCAGCACATGGTCCTTGAATCGCGTGCCTTTTTCTATTTATTAAAATGTTTTTTGGTCGGTAGTAAAACAAGTTTTCTTTCCCTTGTAGATTTTCTGTTTAAAAATCGCACTTACTGCCGAGTCCAAGTGGCGAGTCAGTCTTCTGGGGAAAACCATGTGGCCAGTGGTCCAAGGGAAATGCTGCAGTAGGGCATGCACAGAGCAAGGGAACTGGTGTTTGCGTTATAAACACTCCTTTATAACGCCAGATTGTGCAAGAGTTTCCTATGGGAAAAAGGCAAAGCCAGTTATTATAAGTAAAAGAACACAACAGCTGCACATTTGAGTCACAACATGTGCACAGTATACCTTTTCCAAGGTTAGGCATACTGCTTTTCAGGTATCTAGCTCCACAGGTGGCTAAGTTATAAGTAGAGAAATATTTTTCCATTTCACAAAAAAAGTCAGACTTTGACACACATATAAGTTCAATACTACTCACCCAAATCTCATTATATTTGCTATGCTATTAGGGCAGCTAAGAACAAGTAACCATGACAATTTGTTGGGCTCTGGATCAACAGATGTCTGCAAACTTCTACAAAATTTTCCACCAAAATTTACAAAACCAATATTTGCTAATTCCATACATCCCTAGTCTTAACTTTATTATTGAATCTGTCTAATAAATTAAAGTATAAACACTTGTTCCCCTATTCTAAAGAAAAGCTTATTTTCTTTTCCTTGATTACAGCCCTAGTACACTGCCTGAAATTAGTATCAAGTTTTAAAAGTAGTCAATTTTTGCAGTCAAAGTAATTTTCCTTTTCCGCTTTAGTAATTAGATTTTTCTTTTTGCCTATCGGTACTACATAGTATTTGTGGAACAGTACTCTACCTGAAGATTAACATATCCAGCCCTATTCCCTTCATACCTCATCAGCATTTTGACCTCGTTGACTGAGACATCACAAGTGACCTAGAAGAGGCACTCACCTGCTTGCCGGATTGGGCTTTAGTGACATCACAATGAGTGAGGTCAGCATACTGATGCTACATGATGGTGAATAGCACTTGATATGTCAGCTTCCAGGAAGAGTGCTGCTCTATGTTTCACACCTAGTCCTGTCCTGTAGAAAACCATCTAATCTCCTGACTCTGATCTGTTTCCAAAAGTTCTGATTTACTCTAGTTTGCCAAAACAGGTACATTTTCCAGACTGATCCAGAAACATGTCAAAAGTACACCCAGACCTGGTCAAGCGGCAGAATTAGATTGCCTCTTCAGGTTCTTCACCAGCCTTTTCTCTACATCATTTAATATTTACAATAGTTATTTCATGGGGTGTTCAACAGATTTTCTCATTTTTTTGAAAGGTTATGCCTATAGTTTAATGAGGTGAGCAACCAGCCATGCCTCCTTCCTGAGCTATGTAAGCAATCCCTCCCAGCCTCCTTCTGAAGCATTTTTTCTTTGTTAGTCCAGCAGTGTTTGTGCAGGACTAACAAATTTGCCCAGCACTAGGACATTTTCCCAGAGCAAACATTTGCTGTATTCAAAAGTGATATACAAATGAGTCTACTTAGGCAGTTGGTGGGCAAACATCCATATTAGCATCTCATTATGACCTGATTTGCATGTACATTGCTCAGCGCAGTTGCAGGGTCTCACAGCACCACCTGTAGGTCAGTCTGAAAGTATAGGGGCAGGCTGGGTCAGCTCACGCTCAACCTGTAGGTCAGTCTGGAAGTACAGGGCAGTCTGAGTCTGCTTACAGCTCCACCTATAGGTCAGTCTGAAAGAAATATCTGAAAAGTAGAAAAGTTGTAGTTTCCCTTTGAAATACACTGGCAGCCTTGCTAGTAAGGGTTTATGACATCATCCCATGGGGACTCCATTGAACTCTTTTTCACTAGCTCTTGGCAAAATATCAATAAAAGATGGAAA
Organism: Neoceratodus forsteri; assembly: GCA_016271365.2. Classification (NCBI taxonomy): domain Eukaryota; kingdom Metazoa; phylum Chordata; order Ceratodontiformes; family Ceratodontidae; genus Neoceratodus; species Neoceratodus forsteri. The sequence continues at coordinate 270,947,358 of CM057452.1, read as the reverse complement.
AGTAAGTAAATAAATAAAAGCAAACTGAATGATTGCAGAGGTATCTAAAGGCCCCAAACCTTTGTTCTTTAAGATATGCACCTTTACTAAGCACCTGCTCTTTAAATGTTTATTAGAAGTTTGCAATAAGTCAAAACAACAGGGTATACATAATACAGGCAGAAACATATAGATAAGTCTGTGCACAACTGGTATATCTTAAAGGGACACTGTCAACCCCTTAGCCCTCATAGTGTCCCTAGTTTAAATAAAATGTTATGATTGCCAGCATTCTGCAAAGATTGCTGATGTAGCTGGTAGTTTGATTCTGATTCTTTTTTCTTTTAAAAAGTGAAAACAGACTGCTCATCATACTGGTGTTACCACACAAAAACAGGTTTGTTTACATTCCTTGATCTACTCCCACTGCATTTTTCCTGGACTTGGAACACCTCTAACACAGTCTAGCCACTCATGATGCAGTCTGAGTTTAGGAGGCTGCACTGTTTAGAGGTGTTTCTAATGTTTAAGAGGTCTTCAGTAAGAATAGTTACAGGATATGAAACAAAACAAAGTTGTTTATAAATATACATTAGCATGCATTTCAGTTGCACTAAACAAGCAGAAAGACAAAACAAACAGCAACAGCACTGCATTTTGGAAAAGGTAAACAATAATAAAATGTGGGGTTTTAACTAGAAATAATATGATGCAAAACAGATTGACAGTGTCCCTTAAGCAGGGCTGAGTTACAATAATAGTGTCTGGCTGGAACATCAAATTGCTAATACATACTCACTTATACTGCAGTTATATAGTCAACATTATCTAGTCAAAATTTACAAGGATGACTGGGGTATGACTATAGTAGTCAATGGGTCACTCCTTAAGTAACATATAGCAACAATATAAACAAGCATTTGTCAATGCCGAATGTTTGCTTGCTGGCATTAGCATTGGTAGTGTAGGAGTTAGAGAGATGCATACTAGGAATGGCAGTGAAGTATTGAACTGAAGCCAACCCCACCACCACCCTGCAGAGACGGACAGGTACTGGGGTGTGCCTTTGGGTCATCAGGCACTAGCGGCCATGCCATTTCACCACACCCTACGTTGCAAACACCGAGAAAGTGTCACAGTGTGCCTTGGGTTGTTAGGTCTTATGCTCACCCCATTCCATAAGAAATACGGTAGATGGGCGCAGTATAGGAGAATGGGGTGAACTTTGGGGCAAAATAGTCAAGGCACACCTTGATGCCTGTCACTGGCTGCAGGGTGTGGGTGGAATGGCAGGAGTATTACAGGTGACAATCCCAAGTCACATCCCTCATGCCTGTCAGTCTCTACAGAGTGAGGCGTTATGGTCAGAAACCCACAATGCCAGGTGTTCATTGGTATTTTCACTCCAAATTTTAAACATGTTTTTTGCACCCCACCTCATGAACAGTGGCAATATTAGTTTGTTAGTGGAAAGCTGATTTTGCACAGCGACTATGCCATTTGGCACCACTGGAGAAAACACATTTCAAACAGGATGTGAAAAATGACAGCTGTACTGTTCATGGGAGGTGTAAAAATGGCAATGTTGAAAATCTGGAGTGAAATATAAAAACTGAAGTCACAAGCGTGCATAGAAACTGCACAACACACACCCATAACGTAATTAGTTTGGGGATTTTTTCAGCAGATTGTCAGCACAGGCATTTTGGGTCCTCTGCTCATGAACAGTATCACTGTGATTTTCTTAGTCTGTCCTGAACACTAATTTCCACAGCAACCACGCATTTCTGTGCCTGAAGTGCAAAACACATTTCGCCAGGGCGTGAAAACTGACAGCTGTACTGTTCATAAGGAGGTGTTGAAAAATGGCAGTGTTGACAGTCTGGACTGAAAATATTACAAATTGTGAACTTACGAGGGAGCGTGGAAACTGCGCAATGCATGTTCATAACACAGTCATTTTATGGATTCTTTGTCACTAAATTGTCAACATAGCCATTTTAAGACCTCTGCTCATGAACAGTGTCACTGTGATTTTCTAAATCTGTCCTGAACATTGATTTCACACACCGACTGCACCATTGTGCGCTACATGCACAAAACAAATTTTGGACAAGATATGAAAAATGGCAGCTGTACTGCTCATAAGGAGGTATGATAAAATGGGAATGTTGAAAATCTGGAGTGAAATATTAAATATTTGTGAAGTTATAAGCGTATGTAAGAACAGTGCAACACGAGTCAAGAAAACAGTCATTTTTGGATTTTCACCAAATTTTCAGCATAGGTTTTGGGGCCCACCTCATGAACTGTGGCACTGTCCTTTCATTACTGGGTCCCAAAAGGTGGTTCCATGCAGTGACCGAAAATCACCTTTCAGGACTGAATAACAAAATGACAGTGACTGAGTTCATGAAGTGGGACCCCCAAGAACCCCATGTTGAAAATTTGGTGAAAACATTCCCCAAAATGGCGAGACATGCACCAAAGTTGAAAAAACCCTATTTTATGCCATTATACAGCTTACCGGCATTTCTTCAGTTTGCAGTCGGCTTTGAAGAGCGCTAGACATGTTCCTGGTCCACAAAGATCATCATGCCAGCCTCCAGAGGTAAGTATGGGGTCAGGGGTAGGAGGAGGATGGGCAGAGGGTGGGTGCAGGTTGGGGAGGGGCAAGACAATCAAAGAGGGACCATTTTTTGTTTTAGGTCTTTTTTCCTTTTAGGAAGCAGCGCGGGACTTTTTGCCTCACTGGGGTTGGCTCCCAGCGTGGCAGCTGGAAGTTTTTGGGGGGCCAGTGGAGCCAGCGGGATTGGGCACCCCCATCGCCATATAGAGGTTTGCTATGTTGGGTGGCTCCCGTGTGGCACCTGGAAGTGTGTTGGGGGCAGCAGATGGGACGTTTGCCACACTGGGGTGGCCTCCAGCATGGCACCTGGAAGTGTGTTGGGGGTGCTTAGCCAATGGGGATTGGGCACCCGTAAGCCATACGCTGTGCACGGAGCACATGAGCACGCTGGGATGGGCTCCCAGTGTGCACCTATGTGTTCATGGGAGGAGAAGAACTGCCTATGACAGACAGTTCAGATGTAGTGTCGACGTAGGGTAATTTGTATACTCGCCGACGGCAGTATGCAAATTGTTCACGGTGTTTTCCTTTCAACTGTACGCCACTGCTTGAAATGGCTGGTCACAGACAGCTCAGACATTCATTGGTGTGGTGCAGCCATGTCTGCAAAAGGGAGCAGGGCATTGGAAGTGGGGGAGGCAGACCTACGAAAACTCATATGTGGCACTATGTTTCTTGCATGCGTGCAAGCAAACATAAAACTACTGCTGGCTCTTACAACACTCATTAGCATATATATATAGGATTACACTTTCTTACCCATATATTTTAGTTCAGCTTGTTATACCAAGGATAGCAAAAGCATTTTATAGCTACTGTACATTAACAGTACCAAAGCTGGGAAACCAACAGTTGGTCCCATTAGTGTGCTAATGAACTAATCCAGACCAGGAAGGTCCAACCATGGCTGACATTTTTAACAATCATTTTTACGATCTACCGCTAAAAGATGCTAGGTGTAAAAATACTATTGTATTTGGAAACAGGAAAATAAGTTATGGTGCCAATGACGCAAAAGAAACTTTTCAAATTAGACCTAAATAAATCTCCGCCTGGATGGGCTTCATCCCAGGCTTTTGAAGGAACTTGCTCATGAACTGGCGGGTCCACTAGCTGACATTTTTTCAAGCTCTATCTTAGAGGAAGAGTGATACCAGAATGGAAGGAAGCAAATCATCAATCAATTTTATTTGTATACTGGGGGTATGTAAGCAAAAATGCCAATTTTCACAAAGCGTCCAGTGTTGGGAATACTGGTAACAGGTAAATGGTTACAGGCAAGAGGAATACATAATACACAGTATTTATAGCGTTAAAAGCACAAGAACAAGGTCATAGGTCTACATACTATAAACATTGTATTTACAGTGTTGCAGGCTGGAGGAATACATATATATGGTAACCCCTACCAGCCACTTGTTTAACTAGTAAGCACACCTCCCATACTTTTCTGTCTAGAGGAACATAGAGGGGTGGGGTACAAAGCAAATAAACACAGAAACACACAAAGTGTGTACAAGATGCAGACAGACCTTTACCAAAATCCAGGTCTTGAGGAGAAACTTTGCTGAGGGCTATGCTAGTTTTGCACTTTGGCAGGGATACCCAATAAATCCACACAGGAAGCATTAACAAGATTGTCCATACCAGGTTGGGATTCTAGAGTGTGGCTTTATTCCAAAACAATTGGCACACAAAAGCAAAGATGGACCCCAGGTTTTATACTTATGGCACATGGCAATGCAGAACAACCTCTGTAGAAAACAGAAACTCGAACTTCCCATATAGCATAGAATTAGACATCTGGAAATGTGGCACTGGCCACTACGAAACACACAGTTTCTTCTTCTAGTGGCATTAGGCCACAGCTTAGAACATATTCCTATTTGGCATAGGCTTTAAGTAGGAAATGTGGCATCTAGCCATGATGGAGCACACTGATGCTCAAGAACTAGGACAAAACCTACCCTGGGGTAAATTTTACTCTTCAGGCATTGGCCATATGCACTGAAAAACTGCAGGCTCTACAGAACCCAAAGTGCTTAACTGGTCACTCCAGATGGGGGTTGACACCTTGCTCCTCTTCCAAACCGGAGCCATTCTTTCAGCATTAATAATAAGCTTTTAATAATAATTATAATAATAACAATAACACCTCAACAGATAATGAACAGTAGAAATTATGCTTTCTTGAAATGTTTAGCACATTTTAGCATCAGAAACACCACAGGGTGTAAAATTAAAGTTCTGTACAAAGTGTTAAGTCACTCCTGGGACTCCACTATTGTCAGCCAACTTTAGGAAAACTTTTGAGAAAGTCTCAACTTAGAACTGGGTGAATGTGTCCCTTTCAGAGCAACACCACAAAGAAAACAAAGCAGGTACATTTCTCCTTGGAACTCACAGACAGAATTACTCAGTTTGTACACAAAAGCAACTTCAAATGTCCTGGATCAAACTTACTCCTCAGATCACTGAGCAGTCCTCCTCATCCCACTGGGGATGAGGACATCAGAAACTCCTGAAGATGGTTTCCACCACTTCAACAAGGCAGGTAAAATGTTCTCAAACTAGGGTGAGAAAAAGTAGGTTCTCCTCAGAGCCCACATAGCCTGGGCTGGATTAAGGCATAGGCAACATAGGCACAGGCCTTGGGCCCCAGCCTGCCAGGGGGCCCAGCAATCCCTAACATATATTTACTATTATATACTCTTCTTTTGTCTGAGCTGCGCTTTTTGTTTTGTAAAGGACTCGGCCACTGAGTAATCTGAGGAAGACGGGATGAACTGTGACGTGACTCTCACCTCCCTGATTAGGTGTTAAGTGCAGATTATAGTTTAGGGCCCTGGCCAGGTGTGACCTTTAAGGTGTGAACAGGTCCATTTTCTTTGCCTTGTCTCTCAACCCCACTTACAATATCCACTTAGAATCAAGTCTTACTCTTAAATATAATAGATTAATAGTGTAATTAAATGGGTGTAGTTTATATTTAACCTCTTCCCTAAAACTAAGAAATTTGCAATGCATTTCAGTGGTAATATAAAAATGTTCCTTTTTTAATTTCCTCATGTCACTCATATTGAAATTCTGACCTTGATATAGCTCAGTTTTCAGGGTGAATAAAATGAGTATATTTCAGGATCCCATCAGTAAATCTTGCCATTTATTGATCCTGGCTTACTATTAATAACATAAATTTTTGATCCTGGGAATGCCCAGCTGATCACTGAACCACTCGACTGAACCCCATAACACAACACCACTCCCTACTTAACTGGTCCATCACCTCTCACCTGATCAGATAATCTCCTCTGGCCTCCTGCTTTATTCCCTAAGTGACCACCATTTTATATTCTCAATAAGGAAGGATTTCAGGCCAAAAGGTGCACCCCTCTCAGAACCCTGCTGGTTAGATCTTACAAATCCCTGGACCTTGAGTGCCTGCTAAATAATCTTGCTAATATCAACTGCTCTGTCATCTTTCATGCCTCCTCCCTTGACCTTGCACTGGATTTTTCAAGACAAAGTTCCTCGGTCTGGGACTCCTACGCCTCTTAGACATATCCAATGCAGGGGGCACACCTGCCTTGGATTTCCACCAACATCATATCCAGCCTCAGAGCCAGGGATCAGGCTTGAAGGCACATAAAGCTACTGGTACTTACTCAGCCTACCAAAATACTGCACTCTTTGGATTGCATGCACTAGGCTAATCCGTCAGGCTAAAGCAAAATAGTTTTCAGCCACTTTTCAAACAAATTTAAACAACCCCACCAAATTCTGAAAGTAATTCAATCTCTCTTCTCCCTCCCTCCCAATGCCCCACCCCATCCTTAAGTCTGGCAACACCACTCTAGATGAACCACTAGCAGTAGTAACTGAGTTCAACTCTTTCTTCACAAGCTGCATGGCATCCCTGCTGTCCTATTCCCCATTCAGACCAGCCCGCCCCACCCCTACACTATCTACACTAACCACATCCTGTACCCCACACCATCTTCCCAAGTCACATCCGACACCTTCACCTTCAAACAGGACACTCCAGCCGACATTTACAATGCCCTGCTAACTTTAAACCCCGCTAAAGGCAAATGCACCTTAGGTTTAGATGCTAAAATGCTCATCCTGTCAGTGCCAGACATTGCCTCACCGCTGGCCTGTCTTTTCAACATAGAAACATAGACTTTGAAGGCAGATAAGGACCGCTTGGCTCATCTAGTCTGTCCATTTCCTACCTACAGGATAGGCCGCAGATCCTAGTTAACCAACAGCCTATTTCTTCCTACCCCCACAAGAATTGCCTTATGTCTGTCCCATGCATTCTTGAATTCTCCCACAGTTTTAGATGTTTTCTTCTCCTTGCTTCAATTCCTCTGACTAGAAACATGCCACAGTCATCCCCTTCCAAAGGGTGGTGACCCCTCCTCCCAGGAAACTATCACCTGATCTCCTTCTCCCCACTCTAGCTAAGCTCCACCCCTCCCTCCTTCCCTCTGAAAGTTGCCCGTCAGCCTGCTAACTTCATACTGACCCCACGCTACCCTGCCTACCTCTAACTGTCCTTTGCTTCATAATCTCTTACTCTATTATTTGATACAGCTGCTTATTAGTTGCTCTCCAGTAATGTCTGTAATTCTAAGTGTGTTATGACTGTAAACCATTGTCAACCTTTGTATGTATGTTACCCTCCATCCTTTGATGTGGAACCTTTCTAAATGAGCAGTTCTTGCTCAAAGGTACTTGTAATCCTGGAGTCTAATAAAATAAAAATAAATAAAATTAAACCTTGTCCTCTCAGCTCTCCCCTTACTTTGACTCTACCTCATTCTTCACTTCATACCAGTCTGGTTTTAGAGTCCCTCCACTACCACCTCCCTCCTAAGGCTCACTGATGCCATCCTCACTGGCATGGATAAATCCCACATTACCTCTGCTATCTTTGTCAACCTTGCAAAACCATTCAACATGGTTTTGCACACCTCCTTCTCAACAAGCTCTCCATAGCTGGGCTCTTCAGCATATCAACCACTTGGTTGCAATCCTATCTGGTGGATCTGACTCAATCCGTAGGATTGGCAACTCCATCTCCTCCCTCTCCCATCACTTCTGGTGTCCTAAATGACCTGCCTCCACCTGCCCTCACACATCCATTCACATGTATGCAGATGACACAATCCTGTATATATCAGGCCCCTGTACCTCTGACATGGCAACCAGACTGCAGCTCATCTTTGATGAAGTCCAGCTCTGGTTTTGCTCCAATCAGCTCTTCCTCAGTGCCAAGAAAACAGTCTCCATGACCTCTGGCACAAGCCAGAGACTATCTCGGCTCCCTACTACACCCACTTTCCACACCTAGATGGGACATTGCTGGAGGTGTGCTCCTCCTTTAGATACCTCGGGGTATGGCTTGACTAACACCTCAATTTTTCTGTACACATCAAGGCACTCCACAAGAAGCTGCCTCAAGCTTGGGGCCCTATACCAGAACCGTGGCTGCATCCTGCTTCCGGACCGGTGGGAGATTATACAGAAAATGATCCTCCCCATTTTCAACTATAGTGATGTAATTTATTGTGCCACTCCCAGAACTGCCTTAACCACACTGGACACCCTTTTCTACTCTTTCTGGTGCTTCCTCTTGACTGCCCCTAGAACACACCACTGCTCCCTCTATCAGTTCCTACACCTCCTTATGTTCTCTAAATGATCAAAACTCAGACTATTGTTATTTTTCCATACTGATATTACTATTTTCATTAATTTTGAAGCATTTTAGTTAGGTTATTTATGTTTTATGCCACTTTTGAGGCACAGTAAAGAGCACAGGAGGGGCATAACCAGCAGAAAGATGTAGGTAGTGTTATCCCTGTATAGATCGATGGTAAGGGTCCACCTCGAGTACTGTGTCCAATTTGGGAGGCTCCATCTCTAGAAGGACAAAGATAGGGTGGAGGCAGCACAGAAGAGGCAGCCAAATGGTCTAGGGCCTGCATCAGAAGCCCTATGATTAATAACTCAAGGAATTAAATATGTACTCTAGAGGAAAGGCAGGAAAGGGTGGTGGAATGATAGAAACATTCAAATACCTTACAGGTATTACAAAGGTACCTGAAGGTAACATTTTACATAGAAAAAGATGCTCAAGGACAAGGGGTCACACTATGAAACTGGAGAAGGAGACTCAAAGAGATGTGAAGAAATACTTCTTCACTGAAAGGATGGTGGACACCTGTAACAGCTTCTCAGTGGAGGTGGTGGGTGCTAAATGGTAAAATGGTAAAAGGATTCAAGCATGCATGGATAGACACAAGGGGACCTTAGAAATAAGGCAAGGGAAGGAAGACCAAAGAGCGAGTAGGGTCTATGGTGGCACAGTAGATAGGGGAAATTTGGAGGCAGTATAGTGCAGTGGTTTAAGACTCTGAGCTGCAAATCTGGTGACATCCAGCAGACCAGACCTGGGTTTGAGATCACCGCTTCCACTTGCATACTGTGTGACCCTAAGCAAGACACTTAACTTCCCTGTGCTCCCAGGTCACTCCTGTAAAAAGCTTTCAGCTTAGTGTGCTACCCTGGTTAAAACAACTAAAAAAATAGGGCAGACTAGGTGGGCTAATTGGTCCTTCTTTGCCGACTTTTGTTACTATATTTCTATGTTTCTATTTTTCTTCAGGTTTCAGTAACTTATATACAATGGCCAAGGGGTGCAGTCACAGCAACAGGGTACAGTCATGGTGAAGGGTCATGGCTGCGTGAGGGGCCCTAGATTTCTCTTGGGCCTAAGGCCCCAGGTTGCCTTAATCTGGCCCTGCACACAGCAGTTCTTCACTCCTCCAACTGCTAACACAGAACTCCTGGATCACACTCCCTGAAAATTCTAAAACCTCCCCACTCACAGCAAACTATGTGGCTTATGATGCTTCAAGAGTTCTAAATGGCAGCACCTCTCTGCTCTCAGTTGAGGCCATGCAAACAGAGAGGGAGCAGGTGGAAATCTATTTAACTAGTTATTCACCAGCTGTCTTCTCTACCTAACACTGACACTGATGGGATTCTAGTAACCCCAGGATACAGGGGTTATACTCTCCCCAAGCCAGGTAAATGACTGTCCACAATCATTTCTCTACCTGGCACCATACCATCCTACCCACTGTGTTACCTACAAGGAAGGGTGATCAGTCCCTCTCCTACCATATGTCGGGCACAGGCAGGCAACACTAATGGCACAGAGGCCAGCTGATGAGATTTCAGCCCTTATCCTAGGATCTATCTATGGAAAATCAGTGGCTCCAAGAAACTGCCTGAAGCATGCCCTAATAGACCAGAACTGAGGCCCCTAATGCAGGTCAGGACCACAGCCTGTCTATCCCCCTAGCCCTCTAGGGAAAATCTATCTGACCAAGCTGCCCACTGGGGAACCTCCTTCCAAGCTCAGGTACCTGAGAACAAAAACACAAGGAAATAATACATTACAATGCATTACATTTCCCAAACCTTCCCCACACCTGTGAAGAAAACATGTTAACACCCTGCTAACCACAAAAAATTCTAAATCTCTAAGAAAAAGAGGAACTAGGCTGAGCTCCCATATCCTCTTTGTTGCTTCTATTCTTTTCTTCTTTAAGAACACCTGCAAGAGAAGAAGAACAAAACACCACATTTTGCATACCACACAATGTCTAAACCTCCACTTGAACACTAGAGAATCCCAAAAATATTTTTTCTAGAAAAGTACAAAAGTAGAAAAATAGAAAACAGATATCATACAACATATTTTGGGGATGGAATGCCCTAAATGTCCCATACTAGTGACAGAATGTTGTTGCCCAAGGGCAAGGTCCATAAAAGAGTCTCTCTGAGCCGGAGCCTGCTGAAGGACAGTCCTGGAACAGGGCAGGGCCTGAAAAGCACTGCAATCCATGGGGAGAGTCTTTGAAGACAGTTCAAACAGTTTGTGGAAGTCTGTCAGTGCAAGGTGTGTTGCAAAGTCAGTAAAACATAGAAAATGGGTCTTACTAGTTTCTTTGACTGAAACAAAGGATCACCTACTTATCCAAGCTGAGGACTCTCTTCTCCAGGTGGCATCTTTGTATACAGCTGGGTTGATATCCTCTGGAAGACCAGGTGATGAAACAGGAAAACAGCTGGCTGATGTTATCTTGGAAATCAAACAATGGAACAGGAAAACAGCTGGGGTGATGTAATCTGGGAAACCAGGTGATGGAACAGGAAAACAGCTGGGCTGATGTCTCTGGGAAACCAGTTGATGAAACAGGAAAACAGCTGGGTTGATATGATCTGGAAGGCCAGGCAATGGAAATGGGAAAACACTGCTGGATGATGAATCTGGATGCACCTGAAGAATCCTGTAACACCAGTAGAGCTGCATCTTCCTCTTTGGATACTGCTGCTGCTGGATGACAGACACTGCACTGCCACTGCTTTACTTCTCTGGGCATGCTGGTATATTCACAGGAGTGGCACCATTAAGGGTAATACCACTCGGGTGAGGTGCAAGAACTATGACACCATCTGGGTGTTCATGGAATGGAAAATCATGTACACAAATGCTCACAGCCTGGGAAATAAGATCCCAGACCTGCAGACAATAATGTCAGAGGCTAAACTGGACATAGTAGCAATTAGTGAGACGTGGTTACCAGTAACTACACTTGGGAGACTTCAGTACCTGGCTAGTGTATTGTCTAGAAGAGACCGAGGTGCAAAAGGGGGAGGAGTGGCCCTGTATGTCAATGAAAATATCAAAGCTACAGAAATTCAGAATACACATAAGGAGCCAGAAGAACTGTGGGTCACCCTGGAAACAGGAAATAGGACAGCCATAAGAACCGGGTTGTCTACAGGCCCCAGACCAGGGGAGGACATAGACACATTACTGTTAGAAGATATACAAAATATGACAGCTAAAGGGAGGTTCTGATAATGGGAGACTTCAACATGCCGATACAGATTGGTCAATACCAGCAGGAACATCTGCCAGAACTAGACACATAGTGGATTCCCTGCAGGGGAGGGCCTCAAACAACTGGTACAACAACCCACAGAGACAGGGCTATCCTAGATCTAGTACTGACTAACAGGAAGGGATCACAGATCTCCAGGTAGAAGGTCACCTGGAGGCCAGTGATCATCACATGGTATGGTTCAGTTTGGCTACTACATCTAAATCATCCCATTCCAAGGCAAAAATATGGGACTTCAGAGGAACTGACCTTGATAAAATGGCCAACAGAGTTAAGTAGCCCTGGCAAAAAGAAACACAGGTGAGGGGGACAGGCAAAGGTGGGCAGGCATTAAGGATGCAATACTTGAAGCAACATCCCATTGTGTTAGACAGAAAAGGAAGTGCAAAGAAGAAGGAAACCACTTTGGTTCTCAAATACAGTAGCAGAAAAGGTCAGAGCCAAAAGGCTGGCCTTCAGGAAATATAAGGAACACAACGGGATGAAGATAGGAGGAATACCAAACTGCCCTAAGGGAAGCAGGGAAGGCAGTAAGGCAGGCAAAGTCCTAAACTGAGGAAACACTAGCACAACAGTAAAGAAGGTGACAAGACTTTCTATAGATACATTAGTGAAAGGAGAAAGTCCAGAGGGGTATTGCTAGCTTTAATGGAGAAAAGGGAGCATGTGAGGAGGAGGACCTTGTAAAGCATCTATCCTGAATAGATACTTTTCTCAGTATTTACTGAAAGAAGGTAGGGCAGGGCCACAGCTCAGCACCATGGACACAGGGGAAGAGAGGTGAGCACTACTCCCTTCACAAAAGAAAGGTCCTACAAGAGCTTGCTAAGCTCAGGGTGGATAAGGCAATGGGACCTGATGGCATACATCCCAGGGTACTTAAGGAGCTAAGGGTGGAACTAGCAGAGCCATTAGCAGAACTGTTTAGTGAGTCTCTGAGCACAGAAGTCCCAGAAGACTGGAGAAGGGTTTCATGTGATCCCGCTCCACAAGAGTGGTAGCAGGAGGAGGCAGGGAACTACAGACCAGTCAGTCTTACCTCAGTAGTGGGCAAGATTATGGAGGCTCCTTAAGGAAAGGATAGTGCAACACCTGGAATCCATAGGGGCACAGGATCCAAGACAGCATGGGTTTACAAAGGAAGGTCCTGTCAAACTAATCTCATAGATTTCTTTGACTGGGTAACCAGAGTGGTGGACCAAGAGGGAGCAGTTGATGTCACCTACCTTGACTTCAGCAAAGCTTTTGACACTGTTCCACATAGAAGATTGATAAATAAGCTGGGTAGGCTCTGGGTGGGTCTGAAGTTGGTCAACTGGGGGCAAACTGGTTGACGGGCAAAAACAGAGAGTGGTGGTAAATGGTATACAGTCAGAAGAGATGCAAGTCACAAGTGGGGTACCTCAGGGATCAGTCCTGGGGCCAGTCTTCTTCAACATCTTCATTAGTGACCTTGCAGATGGACTAGAGGGTAAGGCTTGTCTGTTTGCAGATGACACCAAGATCTGCAACAGAGTAGATGATCCAGATGGGATGGGCAGAATGAGAAGAGATCTGGATAAACTAGCAAAATGGTCAGAAGAGTGGCAACTGGGATTTAATGCAAAGAAGTGCAAGATCATGCATAGGGAAGAGAAACCCTGAAGCCACCTATAGGCTGGGAGGGAGTTGCTAGCAGTCACAAAGGAAGAAAGAGACTTGGGCATCATCATCACTGATGACCTGAAATCATCCAAGCAGACCTCTAAAGCAGTAGGTAAGGCTAGGGGGTGTTAGGTGTATTAGTAGGGGTAACACAAGTCGTAAGAGGGAGGTAATAATCCTCTTACAAGACACTGGTTAGGCCCCATCTGGAGTACTGCGTGCAGCATTGGAGGCCACACCTTCAGAAGGACATTAACCAAATTGAGGCAGTCCAGAGAAGGGCAACAAAATGGCGCAGGGACTGCATCAGAAGACATATGAGAACAGATTAACAGAGCTCAATATGTATACCCTTGAGCAAAGGAGGAGAGAGGTGATATGATCGAGGCAGTCAAACACCTTAAGGGCATTAACAAGGTGAAAGAGTCTAACATGTTTAAATATAAGAAAAATAACAGGACAAGAGAACACAGCATGAGATTAGAGGGGGGTCACTAAAGGGGAATGTGAGGAAATTTTTTCACAGAAAGGGTGGTGGATGCATGGAATGGCCTACCTCAAGAAGTGGTGGCTATGAATACAGTGCAGGGCTTCAAACAGGCATGGGATAGGCATAAGGGAGCAATACAAATGAGTAAGAATAGATAGGCCACTGACAGAGCAAAGGCCGATGGCACATTTATAAGGTAGAAAAGAAATGGGCAGACTATGGGCCTTATGGTCCTTATCTGATGTCAACTTCTATGTTTCTATGTTTCAAAGTTGATGTTGTGGAATGTCTCATTCCCTGCCTTGTCACAATTTGCATAGTGTCCATAAACAAAGATCTGCCCAATTTCCAGAATTTCAGTCAATCATTTATGACTCTGTCTTTGACACATGCTGCTGCACCTGGATGCAAATTCTTGCATGCCTCTCCCAATAACCAGGACTTCCTGTTTTGTTCAATTTCCTCCCAGACTCTATGAGAAAAGGAGAAAGGACCTCCCATATATGATGTCGGCCCTCCTACGTACCAGTCTCTCCTCCTTACTACTCTTACAAGTGTGCGCCAATGGCTCGGCTTGGGGTGGCCAGTCCTGGTTAAGCCAGTGCCACATACTTAATGAATGAAAGAACGTGTCCCCAACCATCTCTGTAGGCAGGGTACTGGAATCTTCTTCTTCTTCTCTCTCTGGCTCCACTGAGGTAAGAGCTTGAGGTGACTCACAAGGACCATTAACAGAAGATACATGTCTTCATCATCCTCCTCTTCCTCACTCAGGACCTGAGCCCAGGAGTGAGAAGATGTCTTCACTCCTTAGACAGTCCACTCCTCACTGGGCACAGAGGTAGACACCTCCCAGTTCAGTGTCTCTTGCAGTCCGTTCTCCCCTACTAGGCTAGGACTAGGACCCTCCTTCCATGGGTCCATGGATCTTTCCATCTCACTGTCCATCCAGGACACAGGTGTGGAAACATATCTAGGTGTCTGCCTTTGCAGTAGATCCATACTCTCTCCATCTGTGCCACACTCTATGGGGCCTCCCCAACAGGTTCAACCTAGTGCTGTGTACTGCTACTTGCAGGGTTTCCTACTTTGGTCTAAGTGAAGCCAATCAAATTTGTGATGCCCTCTCTGGCACTGCACCCCCGCTCATACCATACTTCACTAGGCAATCCGAACAGTGGGGTATCAGAAACACAACCCTTCCAGCCCTGAGGCACATAATGCATAGTCTTACTGGATAGGTAGGGATTGCTACATCTGGGGCAACCCTTCACCATAGAAAGTTCTCTATATTTCTTAGTGTGGCCACCTCCTCTGCAATCATAGCTCAGGCATGATCCGGGTAGCAGGACATTCCCAAAGCCATGTCTGCAATCAAACACATAAAAGTTTGTTGTTACTATTTATTTACTAGTCTCTGAATGGTCTCATGAAATGGCTCCCTGCTGCTGATTTTACATTTGCTAACCCCACCCTGTAATGGTGGCGTTAGCTCTCATGCATCAAATCTGTTTCTAACTCCAAAACTGTGTTTCTGACCTTTTCTTGCTACTGATTTTTGCTCAAAACTGTTATCAATTGCACTGCTTGTATCTCTCAGCACATTCATATGATTTTACAGGACTTTGCGATCAGCATCTGAATCAAGACTATTTACATGCTCAAAGTCACTTGTAAGCCACAGTACTTCCTCTTCACAGGATTGCCGCTTGCTGCAGCCTAATATACAACTCACAGCCTCTTACTTGCTTAGAACATTTTACTGTTGCTGAACCCATCATAAATGCTCATAGCCTATGCTCAGAATTTTTGTTTGATGTCTCGCTACTTCCAACTCACAGTCCTTCTTTACAAAACAATCTCACTGCTTGCACAAGATTCAGCTGGCTTCAAAATCACAACACAGTTTGATGCTCAGAAGTTTAGATTGTACTCACTGAACTCAGTAGCTGGCTTTCTCCAGTGGAAATTTTCGGCCTGGTGCTGATCCTGGAAGGTCTCTGGGGTGAAACAGGCTGGCGGTCCCGATCGTTGCCACGAACACCACACTCACTTTCCAGTCAGCCGGATAATGGGTTGAGCCCAATTTGCAAAGCAAAAGTCTGTTTTTCAGATTAGAATGTTCACAAACCCTTGACAGTTGATCCTGGTCTGACCAGCTCGCATGCCACTCTCTCTCTCCTCCTCGAACACTCGACTGCACACAGAAGCTGGCTGAAGGGCGGAACTGATTGTAGTCACACCAATCACTGAATGCCATGTAAATTAACCTACCTTTCTTTCTTTCTTTCTTTCTTTTCTTTCTTTCTTTCTTTTCTTTGCTGTTCCTTCATGGCGATCATTGAGCAGGGCAAATTTAAACTGCAAACTGTGCGTTTTCATCGGCTGCAATTTCATCGGCGGAAGTGCCGGTTTGTAATTTCTCCACAGATTTCGCAATTTCTTTAGCAACTCCCCAATTTGCACACAAAGCACATGAAACCTTCAGGGCACATTCTCTCTTTGTTTCCTAAAGTCCACACTACTTTTGGCATTTTAAAATTGCAAGTTAAAAGTTCTGTAAAATGTTCTGGATGCAGGGACAAGGACATACACTTTCTGGCTTTACAGTCCTAGTCCTAGTTTAACTGTGTCTCTCTCACACACCACTTCTAGGATGCCATCTAGCTCCTCCTGTTAGAATATAAAAATATACAAGCAGGATGTCCTATCAGGAGGTATATTAAATAAGGTGACATCAGCAAAAACTCATTTCCCAAATATGACTCCTTAGTTAACATTTTCTCTGATCTTGAGCAGTTCCTGTTTTCCCAAGGATCAAAGGATTTTATAACTTTTAGCACCAAGGAGACCCTTAATTAAGTCTCTCTAGTCTTTTAATAACCTCCTGGTTTCAGGTTAATATACCCTGTTATTTTCACTAACACCGGGGGCACCCATAGCACAGGATGTCTCATGTGAGACACTCACATACCACATTCTATATTACAAATATCATAGAACAATCATAACCAGCTGGTGAAGCGTCCAGTCCTTCCCACCTAGACTGAATTTGGGAGCTCTATCCCCTGCATGGGATGAGCTTTCCAAATCAGTTCACTCTTCATATGCACGTGACAGGCCATTGGTGTTCTGCTTGGTCACTCCAGCCCTATATAAGATCATCATGTCATAACTTGCAAGGCAAGACTCCATCTTAATAGTCTACCATTAGTTTTTCCCATTTGCATCAGCCAAACCAGGGGATGTGGTCAGTTTGTACCTCAAAATGCTGTTCATATAAATATGGCTGTAACTTCTTTAGGGCCCACACTATGGCAAGACACTCTTTTCCACAGTAGAGTAAGCTTGCTCCCTGAGAAGTAACTTTTTACTCAGGCACACTACCAGGTGATCTTTCCCTTGGTTGGATGTCTGATTCAGTACTGCCCCAATACCCATGTCTGAGGTGTCAGTCTGGACTATGAAGGGTCTGTTATACTCAGTAGTCATAAGGTGAGTCAGCCTCCCAACTTGTCCAGGACTTCATCAGTCTGGGGCATCGTGGGCGTCTGACTTTGTGACTGCATTAAGTCCACACAGAAACAAGTAGAGCCATCTGGCTTCGGCACAAGGACTACAGGTGAGGCCCAGGGCTATGGGATCTCTGGATTACCCCTAAATCCAGCATTTCTTCCACCTCCCATCTAATGTCCTTTTGGACAGCCTCTGACTCGATATGCTGTCTGCGTATGGGTGTCTGTGTCCCTGTCTCCACATCGTGTGTTGCTAAGGGGTTAGTCCAGGCTTGGTGATAAACAGTGGGCAAAGTCTACTAAAACCTCCTGGTTTCAGGTTAATATATCCTGTTATTTCCACTAAAACTTGGGGGCACCCATAGCACAAGATGTCTCATCCTCAGGGAGGTGCCAGTTGGATATACTAACTCCTTTGAGTGTATTGTGGGTGCACATGCAGGCTTCAGGATACTTCTCATTTATTGTCCACCAGGTGATGGGAGGTTGCAGACTTCATCGCTGAGAGGGTATTGGAATCCCCAATGGTTAATTCTGGGGATTTAATGCCTGGGTCAATGATGAACTCGTGCTTTTTGGACAAAACCTCCTCCAATTGATGGATTCATTGGGCCCGACACAGATTGTTACCTCTGCAACTCACCGGGGACACTCATTGACTTGATATTCCATCTGGGATGGAAGTCTCTGATGTGAGGTGGACCCTATCATTTGGTCTGACCATCACGCCTGTGGTTCAGTTTCGTGGCCCCTGAAAGAGGCCTGCCCCTAAGAAGATAGTACAGTTCCGTCCTTTGAGACGAAGTTACCGTAGAAGGCTTCCAATGATGGAACTGAACTTCTCGATTGCTAATGGATAGCACTGGACCCAGGGCCCTGGTGCTGGCCTATAATAGGGCAGTTGTGTGGGCCCTGGATGCCATTGCTCCATTCCGTTCAGACCTGTATTCTCCACCCAGGGGCTCCATGGTTTACTGGGGAGATCCGTGGGTTGAAGAGACAGGGCCAAGTTTGGAGAGACGCTGGTGGAAAACACACCTGGAAGTGGACAGGCTTATACTGGTAGAACATTATAAGATCTATCAGTTAGCAATTTCCATAAGAAGGCAGAGTTTCTGTCCAGGGAAATTGCTACAGTGAAGAATAGACCAGCCCAGCTCTTCTGGACTGTGGACAGACTGTGCAATTCAGTCTATCTCCAAACTGGTTGAGCTTTGTGACAGTTACAGTGTGAGGAATTTGTGGCGTTCTTCACTGATAAAGTGTCTGCTATCAGGGATGAGATCAGCCAGCGCCTCCGTTGGGTCTTGCAGTGATCAACCGAGGGGCACTAATACCCAACTAAATTGGTTCACCTTTAGTCAACCGTAGTCATGGATATATTGAGGATTATCCAGACTTTGTGTCCAACCTACTGCAGTCTGGATCCAGGCCCTACTCATATACTTGTGGGGTGTGTAGAGGTTATTGGCCCGATCCTTACTGGGATAGTAGTGGTATTATTAGAGAGGATCTTTCCAGATCCCTTGAAGGAGGCAGTAGTGCACCTCTTCTGAAAAGCCTCCCTTGATCCCAACTGCCCAGAAAACTACAGACTGGTTTCGAACCTTCCTTTTTGGAAAGGTTATGAGAAGGTGGTTGCTGGAAGATCATTTAACCAGCCACAGTATCTAAGACCCTCTTCAGTCTGGCTTCAGGAAACAGCATAGTACTGAGATGGCTCCTGTACAGTTACTGAATTATCTCCTGATGGCGAGAGATCAGAGAACTCATTCTATCTTGGTTCTCCTTGATCTCTCAGCAGCATTTGACACCGTAGATCATGGGGTGCTGCTCGGATGCCTGTGGTTTCTCTGTGGACTAAGGGGTGGTCCACAGTTGGTTTCAATCTTTCCTGCAGGGTGGGACTCAGAGAGCAGTGTCAGGGTTTATTCCTCGACCTCTCACTGCCCTGCGCTGTGGGTGCCAAAGGACTCGGTGTTGTCCCCCATGTTATTTATGTGTATATGCTTCCATTGGGGGACATTATAAGATGGTATGGTTGAATTTTCATTGCTATGCTGATGATTCTCAACTCCACATGTCTTTTGTGCCCGGGTAGGAGTCTAAATCAAGTACATTGTTTAACAACTGCCTCCTGGAGATACAGAACTGGATGAGTACCAATTGGCTGAAATTGAACCCAGGAAAAACAGAGGTATTGGTGGTGGAACCGGGGTGAGGATGTCAAGTCCATGGGTGGGAAAACCCTCAGGTCTATTACTGGGGGGACCCCACTTACGGCATCTGGCCAGGTGCGTAACCTTTGGTGTTATATTTGATGAGGACTTGACCCTGAGGGTGCAGGTGTCGGCTGTAGTCAAATCATCCTTTTCCATCTAAGGAATATAGCATGGGTAAAACACTTGGTTCCATTGGAGGACCTTCTACCCTGGTCCACGCCTTAGTTGCAAGTCATTTGGATTACTGCAATGCTCTCTGTCTAGGGCTGCTGGGAGTGGATATTCGCCACTTGCAGCTGGTGCAAAACGCGTGGCTGGGTTGTTGACTGGAAGCCCAGGATCTAATCATATAACACCTGTGCTGCGTGAGTTGCACTGGCTGCCTATACAGTGACAGATCACTTTCAAGGTGATTTTAATGACCTATAAAGCTCTACATGGTTTGGGACCCCACTACCTGAAAGAACTCCTGACTTCTTACTGCCCCTCTCGCTCCTCCGATCCTCTGGCGAGGGATTGCTAGAGATTTCAGGGTAACCTTAAAACATCTGGTGGAAGAACGTTTGCTTTCATGGCTCCTACCCTGTGGAATTCTCTACCTTGCCAGATACGAAATTGCCTGACCATGGAGGGGTTTAAAAAGCTCTGAAGACTTTCCTATTTAATTAAGCATTTTGGAAACATGAATTTTGCTATGGATATGATGTTATTTATTACTATGGTTTTAATGCTGTATGTGAAATTTGTAAAGGTGGCCTGAGCTTAGAAGGTGCCTTAAAGAAATAAATTTTTTTACTTACTTACTATTACTTCCTGGATTTTGTCTGGGGCCGGCTGGGAGAGACAGTTTAACTGCCTCCACAGAGCACTCCCGCTGCTTTCTTCCAGCAAGTCCAGAAGGGGTATCCTTCATCCATCCCCTCCCAGGACATGTCAGCCCTATTAGCATATGGCTTAATAATGTTGACATTGTACATTCTTTCTGTCTGTCTTCTGTCAGGTAACTCTATGATATAGTTCACATCATTTACCTTCCTAACTACTTTGTATGGTCCTGCCAATTCAGCCTGCAGCTTGTCTTTCCAGACTGAAATGAGGACCATGACTTCCCTGACCCACCATGTATGAGCGAGCTCTGGCTCTGCGGTCATACCACACTTTTTGTTTCTGTTGGGCAGCTGCAAGTTGCTCTGGGCTGTCTCCATAAGCTCCTTCAGCCTTTCCTCAAACCTAAGGACGTAATCCACTATGGGGTTCCTGGGTGGCTTGCTTGCCTTCCCAGTCCTCCCGATCAAGTCAAGGGCCCACTTACCTGGCATCCATATAAGAGTTCAAAGGGGAAAATCCTGTTGACTCTTGGGGCACCTCCCTGTATGTCAATAACAAATGGGAAGGTATTTCTCCCAGTCCCTCCCATGCTGTTCAGCAAATACTTGGAGCATTGACTTCAGGGTACCATTAAATCTTTCCACAAGCCCATTGACTGGCGGATGATAAGGTGTTGTGCGCCCTGCACCACCCCACACTTCTTCCACAAACATTTCATCAGGCCCGACATGAAGGAACCCCCTGATCGATGATAACCTCCTGCAGAAACCCAACATGGGAGAAAATCCCAAGTAAGGCATCTGCCACTTTGTCCTCAGTGAGGATAGGGTGACTGCCTCTGGATACCAGGTGGCATAATCCACCACAGTCAGGATGAACCTCTTCCCGCAGGAACTGGGAAATTTAATATTGCCAATATCATTCCACCCTCTAGAATGGCTCTTCCACTATGGGCAATGGAATTAGAGTGGCGTGTGTTTTCTTACCAGCCTTCCTATTTCTTGGCACCAGTGACAAGACCTGCAATACTCCTTCACCTGCTGGGTGAAGTTGGGCAATAGAAATTCTGGGCCAACTGCTGTGTAGTGCGATGATTCCCAGATGACCTTGTCTTGAGCAACTGCTCACGATACCCTGGGGAACTACAAGGTGCCTGCCTATCACCCCTCCCCTGTCTTCACCTCCTGAGTATACATCGTCCATTTTCCCAATAAACTTTGTATACCATCACTTTCCTGTGCTCCATCAGAGTCTGCCCAAGCCCTCAGCTTCTCTAGACTAGGGTCACTTTTTTGAGCAGCTGCAAACTCCTTACACATTCCCAAGGCATGGGACAGGTCCCTTCAGTCTCTAAACTAGGATCCCTAGCACTAGCATCAGGGCAGTCAGGATCACTGTCATTCCTAACCCTCTGACAATGAGTCAATCCTCCTTCTTTGGAGTAACCCTCCGTGGCTGTGTGGTTAACTGCTACTAGGGAAATTTCTATCCCTTTTCATTAGTCTCCTATCAGGAGACACAGGCTGGGAACTAGCCTCCCAGTGGTTTCCACAATGGCTTCTGTGGGGTCCATGGAACTACAATTTCCCTTCCCACTTTGATATGGATAACTGCACACACCATCCCCTGTTTGAGATTGTTGCCAAGGATGACATCAACTGCTAATGTTTTGGCTACAGCCACCTGTTGCACAGTTCCCCTGTTTCACCCCAGTCTAGGAGAATACTAGCGAGTGGCAATGTTTTCTCCTCACCAGTGAAGTCTTGTACAGTGACAAATTCATTGGGTATAAGCTGACTAGGCTCTACCAGATCCTCTTTACCAATGTCAGGGATGCCCTGTGTCTCTTAACCCTTGTGTCTGTACTCCATTCACCATGACTGGGTGTATGTGTTCCCTCATGTTCGCAGTCATGCTTCCAGGGACACATAAACAACCCACTTCTTTCCTAGCCCCATGTTGTGTATTTTATTTATTTATTAAATTTTGATAACTGGGTAAGCCACTGGGCCCTGGAGGTCCCTTTTTCAGGAGCGACCGGGATTACATGGAATAATACATGGGATTGCATACAGCACAAGTACGTTATATAAAACACATCAAAACATAGCATGGGGTAATACATAGTAGCATTTCAACAGGTTACATTTCCTGGGTAGGCTATACAAGGCAGCATGAATTCACAGTGGGAAGGTCATGCCAGACAAATCTGATAGATTTCTTTGACTGGGTGACCAAAGTAGTAGATCAGGGAGGGGCTGTGAACATGGCCTACCTAGACTTTAGCAAGGCATTTGACACAGTCCAACACAAAAGATTAATATACGTTAGCCAGCCTGGGAGTGGGTCCCAAGATGACAGCCTGGTTAAAAATTGGCTGGAGAATAGGACACAGAGGTAATAGTAAATGGAGTCCACTCTGAAGAAAGGGGTTACTAGTGGGGTACCACAGGGTTCAGTATTAGGACCGGTCCTCTTCAATGTCTTTATAAGCTACATTGCAGAGGGACTGGAAGGAAAGTATGTCTCTTTGCAGATGACACAAAGATCTGGAACAGAGTTGATGCACAAGGTGGGGTGGAAAGGATGAGAAGGGACTTGGCAAGGTTAGAGGAATGGTCAAATGTATGGCAGCTTAGATTCAGTGCTAAGAAGTGCAAGGTAATGCACCTGGGAAACAAAAACCCAGGGAAGAGTACACAATGGGGATGAGATACTAACAACAACAAAATGGAAAGGGACCTGGGGTAGTCATATCAGATGACCTAAAGGTGGGCAAGCAATGGAGAGGGCAGCAAGGAGGGTTGGGGGATACTGGGATGCATAGGAGAGGCATCACCAGTAGAAAACAAGAAGTTATTATCCCTCTGTACAGACAGTTAGTGAGACCCCATCTGAGTACTGCATGCAGTTCTGGAGACCCAATCCATAAAGACATAGACAGAATGGAAGCTGTCCAGAGGAGGGCAACTAAAATGGTGCAGAGTCTGCACCTGCAAGACATATGAAGAGAGACTTAAAGAGCTTAATATGTATAGCCTTGAGGAAAGTAGGGAGAGGGGACATGATAGAAACTTTCAAGTACCTCAAGGAATCAACAAGGTCCAAGAGGGTAGCATCTTTCAAAAAGAGGTGTGCAAGAACAAGGGGCACAATTTGAAGATAGAAGGGGCAGCTCAAAGGTAATTTAAGGAAGTTTTTTCACAGAGAGGTTGTGGATGCATGGAACGGCCTTCCGGAGGAGGTTGTGGAGTCAAAACAGTGGTGGAATTCATGCATGCATGGGACAGTCATAAGGCAATTCTAGGGGTGGGGTAGGAAGAAGTAGGCTGCTGCTTAACTAGGATCTTCAGCTTATCCATTAGGTAGGGAAATGGGCAGACCGGTGGCCAAGCGGTCCTTATCTGCCATCAAAATCTATGTTTCTATGTGTAGATATTGGAGGTATTTCCCGGGAGGAGGGTAGGCTTACGCTTAGCAGCCTCTTTCTTTAGCAGTTGCATTTGAGGTGACCATCATATGAGCCTTCAGCCGTGCGGA
This sequence comes from Neoceratodus forsteri, assembly GCA_016271365.2. Classification (NCBI taxonomy): domain Eukaryota; kingdom Metazoa; phylum Chordata; order Ceratodontiformes; family Ceratodontidae; genus Neoceratodus; species Neoceratodus forsteri. The sequence goes on along the minus strand of CM057452.1, from coordinate 270,923,524 downwards.
AGATGTTGGTAGAGGTAGCATCCTGGACACCTGGGGGCAGGAAGTTCCATAGGATGGGTGCTGTGATGGCGAATGACTTGCCTCCCGTCTTGGTTCAACCCTGGGCACTGTGAGGAGGTTCTGTCCGTTGTTCGGAGGAGCCTAGGATTACTCTTTTGGGCAATGAGTCCAGTGAGGCTGGGAGGAGGAGGGGCTGAGTAATTTATGAGTATGGCAGAGTAGGGGGTATTGGAGCCAGGCCTCCCAGGAGGCCAGTTTAGTAGGGACAAAGTGTCACAGTGGTGGGTCCTGGGCCAGATAGGGTGGCAAAGTGAGCCACCTTGTGATAGAGAACTTGTGTCTGTTCATCTCTTGTCTGCTGCTCCTGTACCACCACGGCCAGACAGCAGAAGGTCAGGAGCAGAACGCTGGTGGCGATGGAGGCCCTGGCCACAGGTATCAGCTGGTCTTTCAGCCTGTACAAGGTCCTGAGTTTGGCGTGAATATTTTTGGTTACCTGGTCAACGTGATCCTTGAGGGAGAAGCACGGATCCAGGGTGAGGCCAAGGTATTTTATAGATTCAAGCACCTCAAGTCCTTTGCCTGACGCGGTCATCAGTCGGAGGTGTTGGCTTCTGTCCCAGCGGAGGGTTCTTGGGCCAAACAGCATGGCCTTGGTCTTGTTAGGATTAATGATCATTCTTCCAGGTGCCCGGCCTCAGGGTGGAACTGGCCCAAATGGCAGGGCTTCCACATGCGGTATCGAGAATCTTTAATGTTCTCTATGATTGGATTTACCCAAACCTTTTGGATCTTCTGTTACTGGGCCCGCTTCTTCGAAGATACCCATTAACTGGGTGAAGCTCTGGCGAGGTGCAACCAGTTTATTACACAAGATAGGCTCCAGCTCATGCAATTTCAGATATTACATAATTTATACTATACGCCTCAAAAAATGGCCAAATTTGGTCTTGTTTCTTCTTCTACCTGTACAAGGTGTGCCTAGAGGAAGGCAATTTATTGCATATCTTCTGGTTCTGCTCAAGATAACTCCCTATGGTCAAATTAGACAGAGAGCAGATCCTATTGGGTCTTAATGATCTGTTCACGGCAAAAATCTGTCTTTTAGGCGATTACTCTGTTATTCCAATAACTATTCGTAAATATCACATGGCTCTAATATCCATGTCAGTTAAAAAGTAACGCTTAGACACTGGAAAGATAGTGAGGAGATATCATATGTGGAGTGGCTGAGAATTTCTGACTAATCTCAGGGTAGAGAAAATGGTAGCCAATGTTAGGAATAGTATGAAGAGATTTAACCAAATTTGGGCTCCATTATTAACTCTTTATTCACTTCAAACTGTGTAGAGGAATGGGCTTATGGTTGTTTGGTTGTGGATTGAGTAAGTTTTAGTCATCAAACCTGGGATGGGAGGGGGTAGCCGGGGAAGGAAGTGGGGATATAAAATTTTTTTTTTGTTCTTAATTGGATGTTGTTTTGTTGGGGGGTAAGGGTGGGGAGGAGATATTTGTTTTTTCCGTTATCTCTGGATGCACTCTATGTATATTATGCTGTGTTGTTTTTGTATGTTGAAAACATCAATAAACTTTGAATGAAAAAAAGGATTAATGATCATTCTGTTGGAGACAAGGCATTTCTCTAGGGATCCCAGGTCATCGTGTAGCCCGGAGCTGAAATCTCCTGGATTAGAGGAGGAGCAGTAGATGACTGCATCATCCATGTACTGTACCACTGAGCTACCCCACAATGTTTACTGAGATCATTGGTGAAAAGAGAGAAGAGAAGGGGCCAAGGATAGACCCTTGGGGCACCCCATCAGTTAGAGGGAGAGGCTCCGACAGGGAGTCTTTCCATTTTACCTCTGTGACCTCCTGGTGAGGTAGCTGTTGAACCAAGATAGGTAGTGGCTGTCTCAGCCCAACCTGGCCCAGTTTTGAAAGCAGTAGGTTGTGGTTAACAAGGTTGAATGCCTTGGATAGATCAATGAAGACTGCCCCAGTGGGGTCCCTTGTCCAGTTCTCTGAGAACATCTGTGGAGAACTTGATAAGCGCTGTGTCAGTCCCATGATTGATTCTGAATCCGTGCTGGTAGGGGCAAGTAATTGATGGAGCTCTAGGTTGTCACAGAGTTGTCCTAGAAATTATTCTCTCCTGGATCTTACCAAGGCTACAAAGTAGGGAGATAGGCCTGTAATTGTTGGTAGACTCCCTTGAACCTCCCTTGTGGACAGGGACTACATGGGCCATTTTCCATTGTTCAGGGATGGCACCTTCAATAAGGGATAGATTGAGGAGCCAGGTAAGGGGCCTGGTGGTGCAAGGGCCCCTTCCCTTAGTATTCAGGGAGGATGCCATCAGGTCCCACAGTTTCGATATTTTGAGGACTTTAATAAAGGAGGACTTCGTTAGGTTTTACTAGCCTGATGTGGAAGGTTGGGTAGTCCAGTCTGTGGGGAAGGGGTCAGTCGAGACTGGGAGGAAGGGTGGCAGGCCCTCTTTGATCAGGTCCAGGTTTGTGAACTGGCGGTTGAGAGCCATAGTGATGCTAGTGTCATTGTTAGTTAGTTGACCATTGACCGTTGACCTCTATGGGGCAGTAAGGGTCTCTACTCCCTTTATTGGCCCATTTATATGTGCCCAAAGAGTCTAGGGTTGACTAGGTTCTTTTTCTGTAGATGTGTGAGATAGTCTCATTTGGCCACTTTAATGGCCAGTTTGCACCTATTTCTAAGCGACTTAAAGCAGGTTATGTCAGCCGATAGGGAGGAGAGCTTGTATTTTTCCAAACTGTGTCCCGGTTTTCATGAATGATTTCACCTGAAGGGTGATCCACTTGTAGCAGCTCCCTTGTGCGGAATTTCTTCATAGGGGCCAGGGATCGGCCACCATAGTGATGGCTCTCTGGAAGAAGGCAGCAACCTCATCCAGTGTGGGGAGTAGTTTGATTGACTCAATCAATGCTGTTTAGGCAGCCAATCAGGTGTTCAGGTTGAAAGTTTGAGAAATCTGCTGCCAGGATTCATGGGTGGACTCTGGGGCCCTGTTTTTCCAGGTTCTGAAGATTGGGGAGTGGTCACTCAGGGCATCCGCTAAGGTGCCCGCCGCTTTATATTGGAGGGTTTGCTAGTGAGCACCCAATCAAGCATGGAATGGTTTCCCATTTTATAGTTCATTCAGGTGGGCCCTGTGATAACCTGTTCAAGGTTAGCTTCCTGAACCAACCCTATTAGGGAGTGGTTGTCTTGAGGGGCCCAATTTAGGTTGAAGTCTCCCAGAATGATTAGCTCAGAGGTGACCTCTTCGGAGATGTCCCTTAGGACCGCCTGTAGAGATGAGCGCACATTAGTTGGGGGTTATATACGCATCCAATATTGAGATGCTTACATGGACCAAGAGTGATGCGTATGAAGATCGATTCACCTTCCATGCAAGTGGGCTGTTGCAGGTTGACCTGCACTGAGTTAAGGGTGTCTTTAAGTAGATTGGGACACCTCCCCTTTTCCTCAGTCTATCTTTTCTGTGGGAGAGGTAACCAAGGGCTGCAACCTCATGGGAGAGAATATGAGGCTTGAGCCAGGTTTCAGATACGGCCAGGATGTCCGGGTTGTACTGGTCCAGCCAGGCTTGAAGTTCCTGCATCTTTGGTCTAAGGCTACATATATTCATATGCGCAATCCACAGGCCCTGGTGGATGCCCAGTGCGGTCCAGCGGTGAGAGACCATGAGGTTGTAAGGTGGGGTCCAGGATTAGGTTGGATGTCCCTGCCATGAGCAGGAGGGTAGCAAGGAGGCAAAGAGATGGGAGGCTACTAAGGGGTAAGGACTTGGTGCAGAGTCTCCATTTGGTGGTTAGTAATGTTGAGTACAAAATGCCTCTCCTGCAGAATACATGGACAATCAGGAGTGCCTCCATGTTATTATGAGAGAGGGTAGTAGTGCCAGGAATGTCGAGGGAGGGTCCAGTGTGGGGACTTCTCGAGTCCTGTTCTCCTGAGCTAATAGTCATGTCTGCCCAGTGGAGGAACATGAGGTACAGGACAGCCAGGAGGAGCCCTCTGTTTGGGCAGCTGAGATGGGAGGTCCTAGCATGGGGGCATCATGCTGGTCAGGAGGTCAGGTGGAGAGGAGGGATAGCTGGGAGGAGGGATGGTTTTGCCCCTAGGTAAAAGTTACCCCATGACAAATGGGCTCAACTTATGAGCAGTAACCAGTCTCATAAGGGCACCAAGTCTCTGGTGGTCTGGTCAGGGGTGTGGGCTGACTTTCGGGCACCGCTTAGTCAGCAGTACCCAATCTTGTGGGAATACTGAGTCACAGACGTTTTATCCCTGGGATGGGTGCATCAGAATTTTGGAGGGCTCGATGATCTTAGGAGCACTTGTTACTAAGGGTCCTCCGAGAGTGAATTTGATCGCCACTACCCTTCAGGCAGGCAGGTGGGTTGGTGCAGAAGCTATCTGAGAAGCTGAAACCAGGCAAACTCATATCAATCAATAGAAGGGAGGCTGTCTAGCTGGAGATGCAGTGTTAACAGGTAATCAAGCAGTTACAGGTGCAATTAAGAGTGTTGAAAACCTAGCCCTTAGGTAAAGTTAATACACATTTATACATTTTGTGGGAAAAATAGAATATCAGGCAGATTATGCAAGAAATAACTGGATTGCTTATAGTGCTTAACAATCTCATAGATGATGCAGATTCAGTATCAGCTAGCTGCTTTCAGCCCCCTATAAATATCTCTAACACAAAATTCAGGTGGGAAAACAGACAATCATTCAGGATGTGCAATTAGATTAGAGAATTAGACAGACTCTGTAGTCAGGATGCAGAGAGTTTGGAGAGAACAGTTGTCTTGTATCCCAGATGAGCTGCATTACTCAGCAAGGCAGAGAGAGGGGGCGTTCCTGAGATGAACTGTCCCAGCCCTGATTTGCTCCCTACAAAAAGTGGGAGTGGCATGGGAGCTTTTAATGGGAGGAGAGAACGGGTGGGTGGGAGAGCCAAAAAATCAGCCCCAGTCCACAACCCCAGCAGTCAGTGCAGCAGAGAGAAAAGATTGAGGGTACTGGTCATCGGGGAGGTCCACCGTAACCGCTTGCTTGCCGGTGCCTCCACCCCGAGGTAGAAGAGCTTGCCAGTGAGTTTGAACAAAGGTACTGGCTTAGCGATAAGAGGTAGTCCGTGGATCTGTGGGGAGTCAAGCAGCCCCAGCCACCCTCTCCTCCCCTACTGTAGAATGGTTGTCCTTTTGGGACAATGTCTTGCAATATGCCCATTTTCTTACATACCCAACATTTGTTTCTTTTCTTAGAGAAATCTTTTTCTGAAACCTGGGGCTAACTGATTTCGGTGCAGGCAGTGAGTTTTAGCTGCCCTGAAGGTGTGCTCTTCCTTTCTACACTGCCACGCCTCCCATTTGTTCTCAGAGCAGGTCTACTCTGCATAGCGGTCTGAGAGTTCAGCAGCCTCTTGCACTGTTTGGGAACTCAGTCCTCCAGCCAGGTTTTCAGCTCTGCTGGGCATGCCCAAAAACTGTTCTAACAAAATAGCATTTTCAATTTTTCTACAGAGTTTGCTTCAATTCCTTCCCACCAACATTTTAAAACTGACATTGTTTCATGGCTAGCTCCTTATAGCTCATATCCAGGCTTCTCCTGAGCTTCGGAATTAGCTCTGTATGCTTCTGCAGTTAAATGAAACTTTTAACAGTGCAGCTTTAAGTATGTTGTAATCATTACTGTCCTCATTGTCCATTTGACCTCAATGCATCCGAGCTTTCTCGGTAAGAAGGGATAGTTGAAAGCTCCAGGACCCTCTAGGAATTTTAGCCTGAATACAAACTTTTTCAACGGAATTTAAAAAGGCATCCATATCCTCCCCTCTTTAAATTCAGCTAGCAATTTGGAATTCAATTCATAACCCAGTCCTGTAGTTCCAGTTAAACCCAAGCCACTTACCTGCTCTGGTGCTGGTGGCTGGAGTCGTAACTTCTCCAGTTCATGTCACCTCTGGTGCTTACACTCCTCATGGTCTGCCTCTCACTGTTCACGTTCAGCTTCTCACTGTTCTCACTCCCTCTTCTCCTCTATGGCTCACAGGCCTCATGCTTTTCATGGTCAGCCTCCCACTGTTCTCGCCTGCCTCTCGCTGTTCTCATCCAGTGTCTCACTGTTCTCTCCCTCTTCTCCTCTGTGGCTTGTTTCTCTCACTCAGCATCTCTCTGGAACCCCAGCTCCATTCTGCACAACTCAATCTGCAGCCTGAGTCCTTCTGGCTCCAGAATGCTGGTGACCTTCCCCTGCTGCTGTGGCCCTTCACTGGCACTGGCCCTGCTGTCATCCTCTCTGGATCTGGACACTGCACTGGCTGCTGGCCCTCCACGCTCAAGGTTTGGTCCCTTACAGTCACAGTCAGTGACTGATGCTCTGGGCATCTGCTGCCATCAGGGCATCGCTTTCAGGTTAATATATCCTGTTATTTCCACTAAAACCTGGGGCACCCATAGCACAGGATGTCTCATGTGAGACACTCACATACCACATTCTATATTACAAATATCATAGAACAATCATAACCAGCTGGCCAAGTGTCACAGTTCTTTCCCAGATTCAACAATATCCTGGACGAGCCCCATTTTTGTAAACCTCCCACCAACCACTTGTTTAACTAGTAAGCACATATCCCATACTTTTTCTGTCTGGGGAAAATAGAGGGTGGGGGTACAAAGCAAATAAACACAGAAACATAGAAAGTGTGTACAAGACACAAACAGACCTTTACCAAAACCCAGGTCCTGAGGAGAGAAATTTTGCTGAGGGCTATGCTAGGTTTGTACTTTTGGCAGGGTACCCAGTAAATCACACAGGAAGCATTAACAAGATTGTCCATACCAGGTTGGGATTCTAGAGTGTGGCTTTATTCCAAAACAATTGGTACACAAAATCAAAGATGGACCCCCAAGGGTTTACACGCCATGGCACAAGGCAATGCAGAACAACCTCTGTAGAAAACAGAAACTCGAACTTCCCATATAGCATAGAATCAGACATCTGAAATGGCACTGGCCACTACAAAACACAGTTTCTTCTTCTAGTGGCATTAGGCAACTACTTAGAACATATTCCTATTTGGCATAGGCTTTAAAGTAGGAAATGTGGCATCTAGCCATGATGGAGCACCATGATGGAGCACACTGGTGCTCAAGAACTAGGACAACACCACCCTGGGGGTAAACTTTACTCTTTAGGCATTGGCCATATGCACTGAAAACCATAGGCGCCCTTACAGAACCTAAAGTGCTTAACTGGTCACTCCAGAATGGGGGTTGCACACCTTTTGCTTCCTCATCCAAACCCAGCCATTCTTTCAGCATTAATAATAAGCTTTTAATAATAATTATAATAATAATAATAACACCTTAACAGATAAACAGTAGATCAGAGAAATGATTTGATATCTTTTAATGGACTCAACATAGATGTAACAACAAGAACAGTGCTCTAGCTTTCAGACCAACCAGTCCATGGCATGAGCTTCTGAAAAGGACTGGTTTGTCCGAAGCTAGAGCACTTTTGTTCTTTGTTGTTAAGCATCTATGTTGGTCCATTAAAAGGTATCAAATCATTTGCTTCTGACTATTCTTGCAAGGACCAATACGGCAACTACTAAATCTAGATTTCAGATAAACAGTAGAAATGAACAGTAGAAATTATGCTTTTTTTCAAATGTTTAGCACATTTTAGCATCAGAAACACCACAGGGATATAAAATTAAAGTTCTGAACAAAGTGCTAAGTTTCACCTGGGACTCACTATTGTCAGCCAACTTTAGGAAAACTTCTGAGAAAAGTCTCAACACAGAGCTGGGTGAATGGGTCCCTTTTTCAGAGCAACACCCAAAGAAAACAAAGCAGGTACATTTCTCCTGGGAATTCACAGACAGAATTACTCACAGTTTGACACAAAGGCAACTTCAAAAGTCCTGGATCAAACAGGGATTGCTCCTCAGATCCCTGAGTAGCCCTCCTCATCCCACTGGGGATGAGGACATCTGAAACTCCTGAAGATGGATTCCACCACTTCAACAAGGCAGGTAAAATGTTCTCAAACTAGGATGAGAAAAAGTAGGCTCTCCCCAGAGCCCACACAGCAGTTCTTCACTCCTCCAACTGCTCACACAGAACTCCTGGATCACACTCCCTGAAAATTTTAAAACCTCCCACCTCACAGCAAGCTATGTGGCTTATGATGCTGCAAGAGTTCTAAGTTACATCACCTCTTTCTCTCAGCTGAGACCAAGCAAGCAGAGAGGAGCAGGTGAAAATCTATTTAACTAGTTATTTACCAGTTGCCTTCCCTACCTACACTGACATTGATGGAATTCTAGTAACCCCAGGGTACATGGGTGTATATATACAACTATATTTACAGTGGTAGAAGCACAAGAACAAGGTTGAAGGAATGCATAATATAAACATTGTATTTACAGTGTAACGCCCAAGACCAAGGGGTGTATTATGTATACACTGTATTTAAAGAGGCAGCGGCATGCATGGGGAAGATAAAGGCAGTAGGAGAAAAGCAGTGAAAAGATGGGGTGGAGTACTTTGAGACTGTAGGAAGATACACTCTCGGGTAGGAAGATGGTAATACTGTGCAGTGGAGTACTTCATAGCCAAAGTGTTACCTCAAGGGAATGGTAGGGAGCCAGAGAGGCAGACGAAATGTGATAAGGTGGGCCCTGTGGACGGCCTAAGGTTGTGGATGATTAGGGGTGGGGTAAATGCAGGTACCATGTGGTAGTGAACCACTAGATTTAGTGAGGAGCCAAGGGGAGGCATACTGGGGTAGTGGCAGGTGGACAATACAAGGAGGTGCTCTTTGAGGGAGGTGTTAAAGGAGTTAATGGAGCGCAGAGCCTAGGTTTCTGGGGTAGTTTGTTGTAGAGCTTCATACCCTTGCAGGTGATGGAATTCTAGGCAAGATTGGGCCTGTAGAAAGGGGTGTCAAAGACCTGACTGGACACACCTCTTCTGGTTGATTGACCGGGGCTGCAGTGGGAAGAGGAGTTGAGACTAGGTGGGAGAATATTGAGATATCGCTTGTGAAGGAAGGAGAGCATTTTTGGACCAAACCTCCCTTCTAGAGTGGGCCAGCCGAGGGAAGAGTAAAGAGTGTAGGGTGGCTTCTCCTGGAGACTGGTGACAAAGCAAGCTATGCTGTTGTAGGTGATCCAGAGTTTGGAGTAGAAGAGGGATGAGGTAGGAGGAGAGAAGACAACAGATACATAGTCTAATACAGGCAGGAGAAATGAGCTATCCAGGTGAAGGCTGGAACCAGGGATAAGGTACTTTCAAATCATATAAGGAGACTGAGCCTGACATGGACTTTTTGATGAGGTTGCTAATGTGGAGGTTGAAGGAGAGGTGAGGATCAAGGTGGATGCCCAGATATTTGGACTCAATGACTTGTTCAATGGGAGTGCCAGAGTTGTTGGAAAGTTTAAGACTGGTGACAGGGCTTTCCTTGGACCAGAGAAGATCATGAACTTTGTCTTCTTGGCATTGAGAACCAGGCCATTCCTGGAGAACCAGTGATGTAGCTTCCCAAAGTCGGTTTCAGATTCTGGAACATAGCAGCAGGGTCAGTGTTGCTGCAGTACAGAGCCGTGTAGTCGGTGTAGAGTACAAGTGGGTAGAGTGGCAGATAGAGGGAGGTTGTTAATGAAGAGTGAGAAGAGAAAAGTCCCTAGGATTGATCCCTGGGGACACCATACTGAATCAGACATTCAGAGAAGAGATGACCATCAATTGACGTCTTGTGGGATCTCCTGAGAGGTAGCTGCTGACCCATTTGATGTCATCCCTGTCCATAAGAAGGAACAAGAGATGATTATAGAAACTATCAACCTATAAGCCTCACATCTATCATTGGAAAAGTTATGGAAGAGTTTATAAAAGAAGACATTGATAATCATATGACCAAGGAGGGTCTGGTTGACACTTCCCAACATGGGTTTAAATCTAAAGGTCATGTCTGACTAACTTATTCCATTTTTCAAACCCATCAACAGATCCCTGAATGTTGGAGTCCCAGTTGATATACTGTTTTAGAATAAGGCCTTTGACTTGGTGCCTTATCTTAATTTAATTGAGAAACTAAATGAGTTGAAAAATTGATACTAATATTGTTAGATGGGTAGATTCGTGGCTAGATAATACAAGACAAAGAGTTAGTGTAACAAGTTACTTATCTGAATGGGGGTGGTCACTAATGGGGTCCCAGAGATTGGTTTTGGGACCCACACCTTTTCACACATTTATATTTTGTCCATGCAAACCACAACTAATACTTGGATTTGCAAATTTGGTGATGGTACAAAGACATGCACTATATTTGACAATACCAGAACAATACAGCAATTCCCAATGAAATCTAAAGCCTAGAAAACTGGGTAATAATGCATAACTATCATTTAACCTTGAGAAATGCAAGGTAATGTGTCTTGGCAAAAGAAATAATATAGTAGCATATACTCTTTTATTTTTTCAGACTTATTTTTCCTCCCAGCTTATGGAACTCTCTCAGGCATCCTGCAGTGCCCCGACTCTACCTCCATGCCGAGGCCTCCTGAATCCTGGCACCAGCCTGGCTATCCCCGGCTCTGAGCCCCAAGGTAGGGCGCTCTATCCACCCAGGGGCTCTATCTGTAAATCGGGCCAGGCTGGGCCTCGCCCAGGTAAGGAGTGCAACGGCATTGGAGTGTGGTCGGTGGATGCAGGTGCCATCCCCATCCACAAGCTGGGGGTTTCCTTACTTCCCTCGTCCCTCCCCAGGGTTCAGTCGTGCAATGGCGTCATGGCGTCGCTGCAACCTCCTCCCTCTATAATCCCTACATGTGCACATCCACCGGTCTCCACCGGGTGATGCTATTGCACCGGGCATTCCCTGGATTCCCTCCCGAGAGAGGAGAGCCATCCACAGACACTCAATCCTCTCTCCCCTGCCAACTCCCGATGCCCTGAGCTCATTTCCAACCCAGGTCACCAGCGTGGACGCGGTGTGGCACCAGCGCCTCAGCCCTCAGCGCCACGGGCCAGCTTAATATACTCTAAATGCAAAAGTTAAAGGATACATTTATAGAAAAAGGTCTCAAAGTCATTATTATCAATAAATTATTATTTGATGAACAGTGTAGAGAGGTGGTAAGTAGGAGTAATAGGATCTTGGTCTATATCCTACGTAATATTAGGAGTAGGGATAGGGAGGTCTTGGTACCCTGTAGAGGGCCTTGGTTCGGCCCTATCTGGAGTACTGTGTCCAGTTCTGGGCACTGGATACAAAAATAATATTGGGCTATTTGAGAAGTACAGAGGAAGGCTACAAGATGTATTAGGATACTATTTAACAAGTCTTAAGGAGAGATTACTGGACTTGAACTTGTATTCACTGGAGTATAGAAGACTTAGGGTGACATGAGTCTAGTTTACAAAGCCTTTCAAATGATGACCTCTGGGAATGTATTGGGCTTGAGAGGAAGTTAATTGAAAGAGAGACCAGGTTACACAACTTCCACTTAAAGGTGACTTCTACAGAACAAATAAAAGGGTGCTTGGTTCAGCCAAAGAGTGGTGAACATCTGGAATTGTCTACCAGTAAATGTGATCCAATGAAATTCTATGAATGCCTTCAAAATATCACTAGACAGATATTTGGGTAGTAAAACCACCTCCTTTACTTATTAGTTTCTGGTGAGATATAGGTCTTTGGCTGTCAGACCCATGATTCATCCTATGATCCTATTAGGAAAGTACCTTTGGGCGCAAGTCTCATTTTCAAGGGTTCCAATGCAAGGTTTAAAGTACAATACAGTAAAACTACATAACAACACAGTGAAACAATAAACAGAGCAGAACAGTTCATCAAGCAATAAGTTACAAGAAATATTCATTGCAATTAAAGCAGCATTGTACAGAGATGATAAAGGCATAAGGAATCTTAATGAAATCAAAGGAGGTTGGGTGAATGGGCCAAGATGAAGCGGGATCTGTGGTGATATTATAGGCAGGGAAAAGGGGCAGACTAGGTGGGCTAAGAGGTCCTTATCTGCTGGCAAATTTTATGTTTATATGTTTCTGTGTTTAAACATTTCCTTGATCTTTGAATTGGGCAATGCTGGGAAGATGAAATAATGAGTCCAGCAATTCATTGAGCCAACCAGCAGCCCTTACTGCAAGGTGACTGACCCTGTTTAATTCCACTGAAGGGTGGCTCTGAGTTTTCCTTGTCATACATAATGCTAATGTTGTAGTAGTTAACTGTAGGGAAGCTGATTTTTAATGTAGGGGGTTAGACCAAGCAATGCTTTTTCCCTAACAGACCTGTTTGGTACTTGATTCTACTAGACAGCAATAGCCAGTTGGTTTTGGTATACAATGCACAACTGTGGGTTAGTTTATCTGCCCCCAACATGAATTGGCAGACCTTGTTGCTTATCACATTTATTCTGTTCAACACGGTGTAATTTTCTTTTATCATAAAATAATTTTTATTGTTTAAATAAACAACACATCCAGAAACAGGAAAGCTTCTGCCTACATAAGGCTTAACATAATAGTGTACACATGTCATTGTTTGACACACATTACTTAGCTTAGATCTCATATCTTCCTGATAAAACAGCTTACAGCACCTAACAGCCATAATACAACATAATTTGTCCATATCTCACGCTCCTATTTAGGTCATATGGTACATACCCCGACACACCCCTAAGTTTCCACGTACCCTGCTGGGTCAGTATGTGACTAAAATCCAGGCCCTAAAGAGGTATATAAGGGAAGCAGGTCACCCCAACCTCAGCGTAGCACCACGGACCATCTCCAAAATCACACATACGGGTCAACCCCCATACTAGTTTGCTTTACTTAACACCGGGACCTACCCACTGATAGAGGCCAATGGAGTAATTACCCTACCGGGGAAGCCTGACACAGAGCCGAAGTTAAGATAGGCCTCCCATTTGGAAAAGTAAGCGGAAGCTGCCCTCTTGCAGCATAAGTTAACCTTTCAAAGGTAGCTAGCCTGGAAATAGCTGCATGCCATACGAAATAGGCGGAGACAGAGGTTGCCGCCATTGTCTTAGTATGAGCCGTTTAGCTCCCAGCAGAACCACAAGGACCCAGTTCTGATGCTCTGGACTCAAATGTGCTAACGGAGCCCGATCTCCCAATAGCAACATGGGGTCTGAAAGGTCTATAGGCTGTCCCACCACCCCTGAACAGTCCATTGCTACCGCTGACCAAAAGGAGCCAGCACCTGGCATTTCCATAGGAGATGCAAGATGTCAGCAGGGCTGTACTCACATCTCCAACATCTATCATGTGAAATAACCCCCACTGAGACAAGATAGCAGGTGTTCTGTACCACCTAAGCAATATCTTAAGCTGAATTAATTGGCTTCTAGCATCTTTATAAGTGGCGTGCGCTGCACGAAGGCAGTGGGACCAGGTTTCCAGATCAATATAACTACCAGTTTCCATGCTCCATGCCGACCTGCCGACTCCGTGTGATCTGATTCGCCTCCCACCAGGTACTATAAAATTTGCCTCTAGCCCATGAAAGGAGGTTTTAAGTGCAGCGAGGACAGCCAATGCCGCCGGATCCTCTTTTCTTGACCAATCAGCGGCCTGCACTGCATTACGAAGTTGCAAGAACCTCCAGAAGTCCTGTGCCTTTAGCAAAAAGCATGCGCAGTTGCCTCAAAGGACATTAAGGTACTAGAGTTCAGTAGATAGAGGTCTTGCACGATATGAATCCCTTTCACTTCCCACAAAACCCATGACAGGGGCTTATTGCCGACTCTGATGAGTGGGTTGCGCCACAGTTCAGAGTACCTAAAAGGCATCCTAGCACTCTGCTTCACCGTCCCAGCCGACTTCATAAGGCGAAACCAAGTCCTCCTTGTAGCATCCATGACTGGGGTAAGTTTATCCCAGGGTATGTCAGCGTAAGTTAGCAGCAAGTTAAGGGAAAAGACTGACAAATCTGTCTCTCCAGTTCCAGCCACAGGCCCGGATTGCCAGAAGCTGGAATCAACCATTTGACTGCCTGGGCAGCGAGGAAGGACCAGTGATATCCCGAAAACAGGAAGCCCTAAGCCACCCCATGACCAATGTGCCCGCAGTTTATTAACTCCCATCTAGGCTTCCATCCTTCCCACAAGTATTTTGATATTAGTTTATCTAACATCTGAAATACTTTATTTGATAACACTATGGGAGATTATTTAACAAATATGCTACACGGGGCAACATAAGCATTCAAGTGCTGCTTTACCTAAAAGGGACAAATTTAGGACGTTTCCAATGCTACCTCAGTAGTCAGTTGGGTAATTAAAGGGTAAAGTTCCTGGACTGTATATGCCCACAGGCAAAGGGATACATATTCCCAAATAGTGCAGATTGTCAGGTGTCCATGATAGTTCTGTTCCCCACAAACACTCTTTAGTGCACGCCCCATTCAAAGGCGTACTAGTCTTCTTTGGTTGATATGCAACCCTGATATATTAGCAAACAAATGCAGGAACTCCAGAACAGAGGAGAGGGACTCTTGTGGATGAGAGAGGGTGAGAAGCAGATCATCTGCATACGCCATTGTCAAATATTCCTGGTCACCCACCATAATGCCTTGAACCCTCTCGTTGGTCTGAAGTACCCATATGAGGGGTCTAGGCCACCAGAAAAATGTTGCGGGACAGTGGACACCCCTGATGGGTGCCCGCTGCAGGGAAAAAGTGCAGATATATCCTTATTGGTAAGTACCCTCGCCATGAGTTCATTATACAAAACGTGGACCCATTGTTTGAAGTAAGCGCCAAAACCATATAGGTCGAGTACTTCATGTAGGTAGGGCCACTCCACTGAATCAAATGCTTTCGAGAAATCAACAGCTATAGCTGCCATGGGGTGACAGATCGCAGGGGCTAGCCATTTAACGTTGAGCAACAGATGGATGTTATCCGCCACTGCCCTACCTTTGGTAAAGCCAGCTTGAGGCAGATTGTACAATGGAGGCAGGACCTCCATTACACCCGTTGGCAAGTACCTTGGCTGCAATCTTAGTATCTACGGAATTAATGAGATGGGGCAATAATTGACACAGTTCAGCGGATTGTCAGATTTATTGGAATAAGGGTAATCAATGCCTCCGCATCGTTTGTGGGAGGAGCCAGTTGAATGCGATTCCTGCAGAGCAGCGGTAGAGGAAAATTTCAGGGCTTAACAGCTGGTATAATTCAGTGGTCATGCCATCGGGCCCAGGAGCTTTCCCTTAGCCAGCTGAGACAGGCTGCGAACTTCAGCCTCAGTAACAGGTGCATCCAAGGCATTCTTCATGGCTTCTGATAACTGAGGAATATGCGCAGCTGAGCAGAAATCCTCAACTGACTCCTAATACAGCCAGCTTCCTGAGAGATACAGGATTGATACAGCAGCTGGTAATGATGCGCCATACACTCATTGATCTGCTTAGAGCCTGTAGCTATCTCTGCCTCTCTGTTCTAGGGCCTGAATATGGGAAGCAGCCTGCTGCTTCCTCAGCTGAAATGCCAGTAGTTTCCCGTTCTTGTCCCACCCTCTCAATATGCATGTTTAGTCCTGGTCATATACCACTCAACCTGTTGGTGAGTATAGTATTAATCCGGTACTTTAAACTGACAATCCTCCAGAGTATGGTAGTGTCCGGTCATCAGCAGTGGGTGATCTAAACTGCACTTCCATGGTGGAAAGTTCCGCTTGGAGCCTATTGAGTTCTGCCTTATGTTCCCTATTCTTCTGGGCCACGTAAGCTATAATATGCCCTCTTAACACCACTTAAAGGCCTCACACCATGTTCGCGGGACGTGTCACCTGGCTTATTGTGAGCGAAGTACTCCCGAGCAACGTCCTGGACCATACTCCGAAAAGAGGATCCTTAATCAGCGAGGGTTACACCACCATCTAGTGCCCCGAATGTCCCCCTGTCTGAAAGGTGCAGGAAACGGGAGCATGATCGGATATTATAATATCCTTGATCTCGGTTGCAATGACATCTTGGGCTGCCTATTTATTTGCAAGCCAGAAATCGATTCGGCTATATCGTTGCATGGACCAAGAGAAGAATAAATAGTCCTCCCGTGGGTGGTTCTCTACGCCAGACATCAGTCATGCCCCATTCTCTCATCATTTTGAGTAGGACGCCTAGTACTCTATGGTGGGCCTGTGGTGTGGGCTTAGATTTATCCAGAAAAATATCGGTGCCAGATTGAAATCTCCCCTATCAAAAGTGGACAGTTTTGATGTCCCTTAGTGAGAGACTCCAATACTTGATTAAGGTCGAGGAGTACTTGGAGAATCTGTATTCGGCCATAGATATTTGCTAACACCAATGCCCCTGGTGAGAGAACCCAGCCCCTATCCATCGACCCTGGGTATCCTTGATTGTTTCATCCAACATCGATGGGCATGATTTCCTAATCAGAATGGCCACTCCTTTGAACTTATTCTGGGCTGAGCTAGCAATTACCGTCCCGACCCACGTTTTCTTGAGCCAGCCCACAGTCCTCAACCAGATGCATTTCCTGAAATAGTGCAATATCTGTGTGCAAGGAGTGGAGTATCTGAGGACAACATTCCTCTTAACTGGATGGTTAAGCCCTTCACATTCCATGATATGAGCCTAAGCCCCATACTGGAATGCAACACCACAATGCTGAGGTTTCCGTAAAGGGAAAAGAGGAAAAATAAATGTAGTACTCATCTCTGGAGCCCCAAGAAAATGAGCAAGAGTAATAATTCAGGATACCTGAGGTTTACAGGGTGTTCAGTAAAGTCAGGTCCGTACAATGTACCGGCAGGATGCACAAATAGACCTAATAGCTGAGAAGAGAAACACGTGAGATTAGACAACACTCACTAACCTACTTGAAATATTACATAACTATAAGAACACCCACTAAACCGTGAGTTAAGCAAAGAGGAAACTATATTAACTATATTATTCCTCAAACTTCTAGTACAGTATAACAATAACTATAAAGCAGCATGCTAACGAGTCTTGGTGTATGGACACTGGTGCTATACCCAGGCCAGTCGCTAAGGTAAGCCCTCTGCTGTGCTAGCCAAAGACTCTAGTAGGGAAGGAAAGATCGAATCATCCGATTGCTGACAGGCTCAGCCCCAGCCCCACCTAAACTAAACATAGTTCCCAATACCACCCATACCCCACAGTAGGGTGGGGCATCTGAGTTGGGGATAAGAAAGAACCAAGAGGAAATGGAGGGAGGCCTCGGTCAGCAAATACTGCCAACCAGGGGTATATGCTAGGCAGCCAAATCCTTCCAACCCTCCAAATCCCATAAGACTGCCGCAGCGCTACGCCCCAAATACTAATAGCAAATATAGTCCTTAAATCTTTCAGTCTGGAATAGATGCTCCATCCGCTGGTGGAGATTCACTACTGCGCCCTGCAGACCCTTAGATAACACTTCTGCAAAGGACAAAGTTCCTGGCTTAATATATAGAGGAGTTACCTGCAGGCTCCTCTGCATCTGGCAGTTGTCAGACCATAGCCCTGGTTCAACCGCTTCCATAATAGCTTCAGCTCAGATATATCCTCTGGGTCTATTTGTTCCCTTGCAACAACTCCTCTTTGGTTAGCTTAGCTGGAGGTGCCATCTTGCCCTTCTTCAGACTCAGCATCACTATGGGACGGTGCCTAACACAGTGCGCAGAGTTGTTGTCCCGCCAAGGTTTTGTGGAGGAAGCAGGATTAAGGAGTGCAGCCTGGTCATGTCCTCGCCTGGGGCTCCCCATATCTGCATACCGGGGTTGAGAGGGTTTGGAGGACCCTGTTCTCTGAGGGGCTTATCAAATCCCTACTAACATCCCCATGCAGGCTTCTACCCTAATCAGGTTCCTGCCTTCTTTATCAGGATGCCATAACTTCTTGGGAGTCAATTTTAAGAACAGTAGCGGTCAGTAGTTGGAGACCCAGACTTTTACCTCTCTAGGAGACTCAGCCGCTATCTCATTCCTTCTCTTCCTTCGATAGAGCCAAGCAAGCCAATTGGCAAAATCCATACTTGAAGCCATGTAGAGCCAGCATCTTTTAACGGAGGCAAAGGCCTTCCTCCGAGCTGCCACTTCAGTGGAGAAGTCTCTATAAAATGAGATTTTAACCCCATGCTACATCACTTCCTCAAGGTCCCTGGCACGTAGCACTCGCTCCCTTCATGGAGTATCTCAGAAGGTATGCCACTATAGGTCGAGGCCCAGGTGCTTGGGTGGGGCCTCCAGGAACCCGTGCACTCTCTCCACTTCTATAGGCCCTTGCCACCTATCCCCAGCACCTTAGGGATCTCCTCATTTAGGAATCTCTCCATATTGACCCCTCAGACCCCTCCGGTATGCCCAAATCCAGATATTGTTCCTTCTACTGCGATTCTCCTGGCCTTCAGCCCTCTGCTGTAAGGCCAGCCTGCACTCGCTCTTGAAGATGCTGAAGGAGTTTAACTTGGTTTAGCTCTAAACTTTCAGTCCTTTGCTCCACCATTGAATTTGTCCTTAAATTCTTGCACCTCAGCTACATTCCGGCAAGAGTGGCTGATAGGGAGTCGACCCTGAAGCAAAGTCTCCAACAGGGATGTTATATGCTGCAGCGAGATTGAACCTTGATTCATGAGCAGGGGATTCTGAGGCCATTATGTACTGACCCTACACAGCTGCTCCCACCCAGTGTGCTCAGACAGGAGTTTATATTCAGGGCTGATCCTCTATGAAACTGCTGCAAAACAAAAACACAATCAAGGGCTAAATGCTCCCAGGCTGACAAAATGACCGCACAGCTTCAGCCAGGCCTTCACAGGCGTACTAACCACTCGGCGTGGGGCCCCGGCCTACACGCTGCCATGTAAGTCTCACACACTGCTGCCAGTTATCGTAGCCGCATACACCAAACATGCCAATACCTCACCGAACCTGAATCTACAGCTACGGGGCATAACGCGTATTCCGCCAACGTATCCAACTCAGATGCCAGCTAACGGTCCTGAAATGACAGAGCTGGGGCTCAAGCTACAGTATTACAGCCATGCTCTCTGGCGTCAAGCTATGCCCCTCCAACATGGTGTAATTTGTCACTGAGTAGACAGTGAGACCATAGTCAATGAGTGACAGTATGGAGCTGGACACACTCAGATGTCTTGCCTCAGCAGTAAGGTTAATACAATTCCTGAATATAGTCCCAAGTCCAGTTAACTGTCAATACCAGAATATCTACATGTGGGACAAAGGATAAGGTATCATCTACTGATAGCCGAGATATTTCAAAACTTCAACTTGCTCAGGCTTTAAAACACTTTACTTAAAGATGTCAAAGGGGTACCTTCTTCTTCAGATGTGGGTCAGTGAAGAGCATGGACTTAGTTTTCTTACAGTTGAGGACCAGATTATTGCCTGAAAACCAGTTTTCTACAGATTGGAAATTGCACTGTATTTCAGAAGCTAATTTGCTTATATCAGAGTTTTATTGTGGTTGCTACATCATCTTTATACAGGAGGACACTGGCAAACTGACAGGCAGCTTTCAAGCAATTGATAAACAAGACAAAAGTAGTGGGCCTACAAGAGTTTTGGGCACACTAATAGATACTTTCTGACATCAAAGGATGTGCCCTTGATTTTTACGTACTGTGCATGGTTTGACAGATAGCTCCCAAACTAAACTACCATGTCCAGAGACAGACCTATGTTATGTACTGTAGCTTGTTAAGCAAATGCTTGTGGTTGACAAGGTCAAAGACCTTTGTCAGGTGAATGTTCAACCCATAGACACGGCCCAAAATATTGACCAAGCACTTGACTATTTCATCACCCAATTCAATCAGGCCTCGACATTTTGCCCGTTTCGTAAACAGAAGGTTAAAGGTGCAACCAAACCATGGATAACCCCGACCTCATAAAATGATGTCCATTAGGGACAATCTGTGGCATCATGCTTTGGCTTCAACAATCAGGCTGACATGCAGTGCTACAAACTGCTAGGAACACCTGCACCTGTGAATGCGCCATGCCAAAATCACTCACTTCAGACATGAGCTCTCAAACTCCTGGGGTAATGGCAGGAGATTTTGGGACAACATTAAAGACTTTACGGTATTTTCTTAACCTGAAACTCCTAAACCTTACCTTGATGTTGTCCTGAAACCTAACTAAACTCCTAAACCAATCACTCACCGATAATCAGTTTCCCCAAATTTGGAAAGCAGCAATTATAACACCAGTTCATAAAAGTAGTGACCCGGTGGTTGCACTCTAACATACGCAATATCAAACTATCAGCCTATATCTCTGCTTCCCATCCTAGCCAAAATACAAAGCGCCTTGTCCTATCCAGCTACATACCTATCTAGATACAATCTCCTTTTTCACCCCTTTCAAGCCGGGTTCAGAAAAATCACTCCACTACCACATCCCTCCTTCGCCTCACCAACTCCATCCTTACAGGCATTGACAAAGGGAAATAACTGCAGCTATTTTTATAGACCTGGCAAAGCTTTTGACACGGTCTCACACCCTGTTGCTTTCTAAACTGGCCCAAACTGGTCTGTTGATGGCAGCACTCAGCTGGTTTACTCATACCTAACAGGCAGGTCTGAAGCAGTGCGCGTCAGTGCGGCTCTATCCTCCTCCCTGTCACCAGCGGTGTACCTCAAGGAGTCGGTGCTTGGCCTGCTGCCTTTCTCAATCTTCCTCAATGACTTGCCTGCGGTCTGCACAAATTCTGGCATCCATATGTATGTGGATGACACAGTACTATTAGCCTCTGGCTCATCCGGAACCGCTGTAGCAGCATGCCTCCAAAGGTTTGACTCCGTCCAACACTGCTTCCTTGACAACCAGCTATTCCTAAACTCAAAAAAACTGTCTCCTCACTTTCGGCTCCCGAGCCAAACTAACTTGACTTACTGACACACCCACATTCTACCTTAGATAGAACTCCTTGAGACCTGCTCCACGCATATCGCTATCTCGGCGTCTGGCTGAATCAGTATTGACTTCCATGCGCGCATGTGGAGCGCACTGCAGAAAAACTACATCTTATGCTGGGGCTCTCTATCGTAACAAGCTTTGCATCCTTCTACCAACCAGGCAAGCAATAGTACAAAAATGATCCTCCCAATATTGGACTATGGCGATGTCATCTACGGCACTGCGTGCCTCCAAACATCCTTAGCCAGGCTCGACCCCATTTTCAACTCTTTTTGCCGGTTCGCTGGACCATCCTCCCAACACCCACCACTGCGACCTTTACCAGTCCCTTGACCTCCCATCACTCCAGAACCGGCGTTTGCTGCACTGAATTACTGCTAAATACTGGGCACATACGCTGCCTCCTACCTATCAACATCCTAACACGATCCCCCACCTACCTATGATCTCAGGAACACTGACTCCAGGCTCCTTCACATTCCCCACAGATCCACCCGATCAGGTCAGGTAGCTTTCAGCTTCAGACTGCCCAAGCTATGGAACTCACTGGCAGCCAACATCAGACTCACTACAAGTACTCCCCAGCACAATGCCCTTCTCAAAGGGCATTTTGCTCTGAACTGCACATGCTTTCCCCATCGCTGAATTCCTGCACAACTCTTATCAGCTATCCTGGGCTCCATTTCTTAATCCATTACCATAGACCACTGTACCTTCTATTGTTGCTGTAGATATGCCGCCTACCTATACTGTACTCAAATCAATTTTGTTCACTCTATGTAATTGTTGAAATATTTCTACCATGCTGCTACATCACTGTCTGTAATACTCTTCATTTTGTACAAACCGTTATGCATCTCAGTTACTGCACCCATCCTACTGGACCACTGTTTGTTATCTGCAAATTATGTATGTACTGTTGTCTTATTTACTTCACTCTGTAACCCCCTACCCCAGGCGCATCTGGAATCAAGCAGTACTCTGCTCAGTATGCCTTCCTGGTAAATCTCTTAAATAAATTAAATAAATAAATAAATATCCATCCCCCTCTCTAAAGCATTAGGCGCATTGCCTCTGACCAATTGTCGAGTACCTGGATAAATACAACATCCAATGTTCACAGCAGCATGGCTTTAGAAAAGCTCATAGCACTACTACTGCTCTGCTTGAGTATATGGACTTTCTCCACAAGGCTCTTGACGGGGTCACTTAGTGGGGTCAATATATATCAACCTCACTAAGGCCTTTGATACTGTAAATCACACCCTACTATTGAATTCACTCCCTGCCTTCAGTCTCTCCAGTGGGGTAACAAAATGGTTCAAGAGCCATCTTGAAGGTCGTGCATAAAAGTCAAAATCTGTGATGCTCTCACTGACAGTCGTCCTGTGTGCTCTGGGTTCCTCAAGGGTCCATCCTTGGACCCCAACTATTCAGTTCAGTCTTTTTGTAATAACCTCCCTCAAGCATGCACCAGCAACATGGTACTCTATGGGGATGATGCTGTCCTCTTCTCAAGCCAGTCTGAGCCCTCCCATTACGAGAGACCTACAAACTAACTTCAAACTGGTTGAAACCTGGTTCCTCAGCACAGATTACTTATGAACTACAAGTAAACCAAGGTTATGCTCTTCACTAGCCTGTATAACAGACATAGTGTAAAACAGCCAGCTTAACAATACTGAATAACCAAAATCTGCCTCTTGAACAGGTCCACAAATTTAAATATCTTGGAATAACCTTAGATAGCTTACTGTCTTACACCATGCATGTCAACCTTATCGCTAAGATGATAAACTCTAGGATCGGGATTTTATATCGGCGCAAACACTGCCTGGTTCCTGAAGCCCTCCGACTAGCAGTTACTAGCTCAGTTCTTTCCATAGCTGACTGTGGTCAGGTCATATATAGTGCTGCCACTGATACCACCCTCAGAGAATCACAATAGCACTTAATAAATCCTGCCAACTGGTCTCAGGGCCCACAAGTGCACTCACATGTGAGATGTATATGAACAGGCCATTGCACCTTAAGGGCAGGGTTACCTACCAGACCTGCCTTATGGCAAACAAAATCAACCTGGGTCTAACACCTCCAGCCACTTGGCCTCTTCTTGTGCCAACTCCCTGCTCCCAACCCTCGTAGTACTCATAGTGCATCCAAACTGTCCTATCTTGTCCCTTTCTGCTGGACCACTCCAGGCTCAGTGTACATTCATGTTCAGGGCCCCAACCTGGCTTAATAGCCTCCCCACTGACATCAATGCCATACCAAAGCTTGACCCTTTTAAGATTAAACTCCACCAACACCTTACAGCATTTGGCAGCTGTGACTGTTCTCCCTAAGCTATCTTTGCATAAGGCCCTTATTTACCCCATCAGTACAACCTCCTATTCCACACATATACTACCTAGTTATCCTAATCTCACTTCTCTCCTTGTTTGGTGGTATTAACTCCCTTACTCCCTTTCCACGCCTCCTCCCCACTCTCCTCACATCTCCCCAACCTTGTCTCTCTCTCTCTGATTTACTGTTTGTCATCCCTTACCCCTCCCCAACACCCCACCTATCCCACTCTCTCTGTCTCTCCTCTCCACCCTTTCCAACATTCTTCCATCTAAACTATCCTCCCCTTTTCAAGTCAATTTGAAAAAGCCACTTACTGACTGCTTTAATACCTGTTTGTGAACTCCTTGAGTTGTACCTTACATGATCCCTACTTCCCCCCTCACCCTACACCTATCACGCTCTGTCCTTCACCCTTATTGATCTTTCTGACAGTTTTCCTATTCTCCCCTATTCTTTTCTAACTAATCTCTTAACATTTCTCCCCTTTACAAGTTAATTAGACAAAGTCACTTACTGACTGCTCTACTACCTGTTCGGGACATCACTGAGGTGTGCCTTACATGATACTATACTTTGTAATGATATTGTAATGTTATATTTCTTCTTCTCATTTTGTCAACTGTTTGTACTTTTTTGATGTGGAACCTTTGAAAAGAACCACTGGTTCAAAGGTGTTTGTAATCCAAGATATCAATAAAAATAAAAATTAAAACATGTTAGATAGTTCCGACCATGTCAACACTGTCAGACCCTCTTGAATATAGCTGGTATACTCAATCGGCATAGTATTGGTACAGTACAGTACAAGTCACATTAAACTGTTCCCTCAACTCACTGCTGTAGCATTGTTCAATATGTTTCCTAATCTGTGCAGTGTTTAATTCAATGAATTAGTAAAGGTTAGTATTGGTTGCATCTAGCTGTTATGTGCTATAAGCTTTATTTTCAGCTGAGTGCTTATGAGTTTCATTTCAGAAGGCACACTAAACAACTCTTAAGGAATGCTGTAATACTTATAAACAATGCTCTTAAGGAATGCTGTGACATTTGTAAACAATGCCATGCAAATGCAGCTACTGCCATTTCACTAAACAGTTACAAGTGAGTTGAATAGGCAGTGAAGGATGGTTGGAAAATAGTTAAAAGCTTCAACAGTTGAGCTGCCACTGCAGTAGCAACACAAAAAAAAAATGCTACACCAGTGAGTTGCGGAACAGTTTAATGTGACTTGTACTGCATTATGTAGCTTCTTGAATCCATGCAGTTGGGCACATTGGACATCATACAAACATAGAAACATAGACTTTGATGGCAGATAAGGACCACTTGGCCTCAGTCTGCCCATTTCCTACCTAATGGATAAGCTGCAGATTCTAGTTAACCAACAGCCTACTTCCTGCCACTCCCACTACAATTGCCTTATATCTATGTTTGAATTCCCCACTGTTTTAGACCCAACAACCTCCCAGGAAGGCAGTTCCATGCATCCACCACTCTCTCTGTGAAAAAATTTCCTCACATTACCCCTGAGCCGTCCCCCTCTATCTTTAAATTGTGCCCCTTGTTCTTACACATCTCTTTTTCTGAAAGATGCTACCCTCCTGGACTTTGTTGATTTCCTTGAGGTATTTGAACATTTCTATCATGTCCCCCGTCCCTCCTTTCATCAAGGGTATACATATTAAGCTGTCTTAGTCTCTCTCCATATGGTTTCTGATGCAGACCCTGCACCATTTTAGTTGCCCTCCTCTGGACTGCTTCCATCCTGTCTATGTCCTTGCATAGATGGGGTCTCCAAACTGCACACAGTACTCCAGATGGAGTCTCACCAACTGTCTGTACAGATGGATAACCACTTCCCTTTTCTACTTGTCATGCCCTTCCTATGCATCCCAGTATCCTCTGGCTCTCCTTACTGACTTCTCACATTGCTTACCAACCTTTAGATCATCTGATATGACTACCCCAGGTCCTTTCCATTTTTGTTGTTGTTAGTACCTCCCTGCTATGTGTACTCTTCTCCTGGGTTTTTGTCTCCCAGGTGCATTACTTTGCACTTCTTTGCATTGAATCTAAGTTGCCATATGTCTGACCATTCCTCCAACCTTGCCAAGGCCTTCTCATCCTTTCTAACCCCTTGTGTATCGACTCTGTTACAGATCTTTGTGTCATCTGCAAAGGCATACCTTTCCCTCAGACCCTCTGCAATGTCACCTATAAAGATGTTAAAGAGGACTGGACCCAGTACTGAGCCCTGGTACTACTAGTAACCCACTTTCTGGAATGTGTTCCATTCACTATTACCTTCTGTGTCCTGTTGTGCAGCCAGTTTGCTACCATGGATACCACCCTGGGACCCACTCCCAGGCTGGATAACTGATTATTAATCTTTTGTGTGGGACTGTGTCAAATGCCTTGCTAAAGTCTAGGTAGGCCACATCCACAGCTCATCCATGGTCTATTACTTTGGTCACCCAGTCAAAGAAATCAATTAGATTCATCTGACATGACCTTCCTGCTGTAAATCCATGCTGCTTTGGGTCCTGTGCCCGCTGAGCCTCTAGGTACTCAACAATTCTTTCTTTCAAAGTGATTCCATCATTTACCTATCACTGAGGTCATGCTTACAGGTCTGTAGTTTCCTGCTTCTGCCTTGCCCACTTTTGTGAAGGGAATCACATCTGCCCTCCTCCAGTCCTCAGGTACCACCCATCCTCTCATGATTTGTTAAAAGTGTGGTCAGTGGTGTCACTAGGTCCTCCCTTAGTTCTTTTAGGATTCTGGGGTGAATCCCATCAGGCCCCATTGCTTTGTCCACCTTGAGGTTTGGAGTTCTTTCAGGACTCTTTCTTCTGTAAATGGACTGGTGTCAACCCCTACCCAGAGTGCTTCTATTGTCTTCTTTAGGTAACTCCTCCTCATCTTCTTTTGTGAATACTGAGCAAAAGTATTCATTCAGTATCACTGTTTCCTTCTGCCCACCTTCCCTCTCCTTATTAATCTTCAATATTCCTCCCTTAACCTTTCAATGCTCCCTAATGTACCTGTGAAAGGTTTTATCCTCTCTTAACTGAATTGGCTATTTTTCCTCGGTTTGGGCTTTTGCTATTCTGACTGCCTTCCCACTTCTTTCTGCTTTAATTGATACAGTTCCCTGTCATGCTTCTTCTGTGATTCCTTATACTTTCTGAATGCAGCCTTTTTCTCCTTAACCTTCCCTGCCACCTCTTTTGAGAACCACAGTGTTTTTTACTCTCGTTGTTTTCTTTATTTGTTTCACACAAAGGCTTGTTGCCTCTATGATGGCAGCTTTGATTTTCTCCATTGTTCTTCCACCCCTCCTTTTGGCCATTTGCTAGTGTATTCCTCAGGTATTCACCCATATTTTCCATATAAGAAATGAGTTGGTCAGATACAGTTCTCTCCAGGGCCTTGGATGGGGGATAGAAATCAACCTGTAATTTGCTAGGTTTGTTCGTTCACCACTTTTGAATACAGGTGTGACCAGTGCAGATCTCCATTTATCTGGGAACTGAGAGTGCCACAGTGAAAAGCTGACTATTTTGTTATAGGGTATGCTAGCTTATCCAGTGCCATGGCTAGTAGCTTCATGCCATTGTTAAGGGTCCCCCACCCGGTTTTGCCCTAATACATTTTTAACATATTTTAAGCTATCCCTTTCAGAGAATGACCCAAAAGTAAAATTTAGGGTAACCAAGGTCCTAGTTCCTCAGCTGTTTTGGATCTACACTTGGGCCATTTAGACAGAGTTGTTGTGCAGGGCCCAGTGGGATAAAGGAGCTTAAATCTGTAAAGACTGTTTTAAGTCTATTAGCAATCTTAATAGAATCTAAGATCTCTAGCCCATCAGTTCTTAGCACTTTAGGTGACAGAATTCAAAAATGCATGGCACAGGCATAGGGAACCTTAGTGGTTAGGAAAAGGAGGTATAGCTGGAGAACAAGTAGGGTCTGCAGTATTACGGTAGGTAGGGAAAATGGACAGACTAGGTGGGCCAAGCAGTCCTTATCTGCTGTCAGTTTCTATTTCTTTTCTTCCTTACCCAGGGGACTCTCTGAGACATTTCCCAAAACCTTTTACCGTTGTTCCAATTTTGGATTTGTTGAGCCTTGAAGGATTCACATTTTCCATTCTAGTCCTCCTTGTGCACTTGTTTCTAAGTTCTCTGTAGTTCTGGATATGTACGGGAGAACCCTTTCTCCAGCCAGTGCCTACCAGTTGTCCTTCTGTTTCATGAGGGTCAGGAGTTCAGCAGAGATCCAGCTTGTGGGATACCCCAACCTTGTGTTTTCTGGGGAAGAGCTGATCTGAAACATTGTTGAACTTCATGATTAAGAATTCTGGGTTTGAATCAATGTCAGAATTTTATCAAGTAGCTCCAATCAACTTACGAACATACGAACACATGAAATTTGCCAGCAGATAAAGGCCTAGAGGTCTATCAATTCTGCTCGAATGTGCAGCTAGAACCCTTATTCTGCTGTTGCCTCTCCATCCCTTCCTTCATTGACCCTTGAGCTTGAACTTGAACTTGAGACACTTTATTCTTAAAATCACATACCATTGCCTTATTAAGAACATGACTGATGATAACCCATAGGGTGGGCTTTGGCTGTTTAACAGCCGCTTACATTGCACAGGTGAGTGCTCACTTAGGGTGTCTAGTAGAACCTTGACATCTTTGACTCTGTCTAGGTGGGATGCCAATAGCCAATATGTTAGGGTCTTAGTGCCAGCTTTTTAACTGGTTCTGGTACTGTCCGAGTAGCCTTGATGGCGATATGATGTTTTTGCAAACATCTAGACATGGGCTGTGGGGCTGGTTACAATCCGGAGTATAACTAGCCTATACTTGTAGCAGGTATCTGGGCTTTAGAGATGGTGGAAAGGTGGTAGTCTCTAGGTATGCCAGAAAGGTATTCCAGATGGCAAGGTATTGGCTTCCTGGGAAATGCTTGATTGACGCTCATTATGAGTTGGAATTACTTGTGTGTACCACCTGCACAATAAGAGGCATTTTGCCTCAAGATTTCTCATTTGTAATATGAATGAAGCTCAAAAGCAATTACATTATCAGGACTGGGTCAGAACCGTGTCACTTGAAAATCACAATCTGGTCAATAGACTGAACTGGGTCAAATCAGAGTTGAATCAGAATGACTCTGATTTCCAGACTCAGGTTGAGGCAAAGCCATTCTGGTCCTGTTCACCAAACCTGCCCCTATCCATTTCAACCCCAAATCATATCACCTGGCTTCCCTGGGACTTACCATTGTGCTCTGGTTGCCCTCTGCCATAGAACCTCTGGAGGTGCTCAGTCACTGGTGTGGGGCCTGTGGAGGGTTGGGCCACTATCCAGCTATGGTCGTGGCTTTTCCACCAGTTTTCACACTGAGGACCCCACAGCATGTAATAACACTTTATAGTATACGATCTCCATCTGTTCTCCATGAAAGTCGGTGACAGCTGAAAGGATGTTGTACCATCGATCTGATGTTACACTGCTGTTGTACCATTGATCTGATGTCAGATCAATGGTACAACAACAAGCTATCCCAGCACCTTCCACAGTTAAAAAATGTTTGTCCTCACCGTTTAAAACGGACCAAGAGCAACTGACAAAATGACCAAAATGGCAGCTGTGAATATCAGCAATACCCATGTTTGCCTTACAGCTTTCCGTTAGTGACTTTTCAAGTTTTTAACCTTTACTGGTTTTCTTGATATCTTCATTGCTTAATTTTCCTGACTCTCTCCAAAGCCTAAGTACCATTTTTTTTTTTTAAATATGTTACTGAACAGATGGAGATCATATACTATAAAGACAGTAGATGATCAGCCATGTACAACAAGCTCAGGATTCCATCTCAGGCTCCTGATGAAATCAGAGACCAAATGAGCTATGCTCTTGTGATGATCGATTTAATCATGAACTCTCAATGGAATCCCGAGCTTGTTGTAAATGGCTGGTCATCCACTATCCTATGTGTTCTTACTCCATCTCCATGGAGACACTCCCCAGGGACTGCTGATGGGAGCCCTTCCCCTTGTGTCCAGCTGCAGTACCACCTGGTTTTCCCTAGGTTGCAGCCTCCAAGCAGTATATGCATACCCCCACCCCCAAGGGAGGAAAGCAGTCCTAGGGATGCTCAATCCTCCCTCCCCAGCCACCCCCAAGCAACCCATGTCTATTCCTGGACATGGTTGCAGGCATAGAAGGAGGTGAAGTCCTCAGCACATTGGCCCGCCACACCACTGGGCCTGCTTTTCTGGAAGGGTTCGAACAGACACAGAGCTGGTCCTCCCATCCCTAAATAAAAGTAACAACTGGCTACTTTTAAAATTTATAACATTTTCTCTTGTCCCTTTTAGTGCTACTGGTCATTTTATGTTTATGTGTATATGTATTTTATGTGTTTATGTGTATGTGTTTATGTGTATATGTATTTTATGTGTTTATGTGTATATGTATTTTATGTGTTTATGTGTATGTGTTTATGTGTATATGTATTTTATGTGTTTATGTGTATATGTATTTTATGTGTTTATGTGTATATATATTTTATGTGTTTATGTGTATGTGTTTATGTATATATATATTTATATGTTTATGTGTATGTGTATTTATGTGTTTATGTGTATGTGTTTATGTGTATATATATTTTATGTGTTTATATGTATATATATTTTATGTTTTATATATATGTATATTTTATGTGTTTATGTGTATGTGTATTTTATGTGTTTATGTGTATGGGTTTATGTGTATATATATATTTTATGTGTTTATGTGTATGTGTATTTATGTGTTTATGTGTATATGTATTTTATGTGTTTATGTGTATGTGTAGCTGTGCAGTTTAAATTACTTGTAGAAAGACCTAGCAAGCAGAGGGAGTGACTTAGCTAGAAGGAAGCTAATTTAAAGACTGCCTTAGAAGATTCTGCTAGAAGCTTGGCAGAAGACACCAAGAGGAAGCAGTGCTGTGGGCTGGACTTCTCTACTGGGACTATATTGCTCTCCTTCCCACCCAAAGCTAGTTCTACTTTTATAGGCACAGGATTTGACTGACAACAGGAACTTCCTGTTTGGGAGCAGAAAGTGAGTGATCACAGAACAACTGAAGACCCACCATCCTAGAAGGGCAGAGTAGCTCTCAGCCCCTCTAGCTGCTGGAGGTCTGCCTCTGAGCAAGTAAGGGGTCTACTGAGAAATATAGGATATTCTGTCTCAGAACAGGACAATCAGGAGCTTAAAGGGCACAGAGGCAGAAAGTAAGTAGAGAGAAGGAAAAAACTGAGTAAAGAGTAAGGATTCAAACAACAGTTAAGGGACCAGAAATAAGACATGATGGGAGTAGTGCAGTGCAGTGGCTGTGGAGCAGCAGTCTTCTGGGAGATGTTCTGGAGGATGCAGTGTTGTCCCATCTGCAGACACCTCTCTGGGCTGAGGGAGGAGGTTGCTCATCTCCAGGCTGTGTTGGCCAGGATTTGTGGGACCTCCTCTTCCATCCAGGGACCACAAGTGCCATTGCCATTGCCTCAGAGGTTGCCAAGAAGAGGAGCAGTTGGACCACAGTGGACTCAGGAGAGTGAGGGTGGTGGAACAGAGGCACATCCCTCAGTTGTGCCTCTCTACAATTCCTATGCCATTCTGGCAAAGTGTGGTTCCTCTATGGGCACCCAGAGTGGAGACCAAGGAGGATGCTGGGAACCTCCACAAGGAGACCCACAGGAGGGTGGCATGGGACCCCACAGGAGGGAACAACTCCTGGTGGGGACTCCATTGTTAGGAAAGGTAGAACTGGGGAGGAGGGGAGAGGGAGGTAGGTGCCTGCCTGGCGCCATGGCTTGGAGGGACAGGGAGGCGAATCCTCAGGATTGCTGGAGCAGCTGCACAGGGAGGGAGCTTGATGTCATTGTCCACCTAGGGACAAATGACCTGGCTAAGAAAGGATTAGAGCAGTGCAGGAAGAGTTTGTGGAATTGGGAGGGCCTTAGACAAGTAACGCATGATGTAACCTTCTCAGAGGTGCTCCATCTATGGCATAGGAGAGGCTAGGGTGTTCAGCATCATGGGATTCAATCAGTGGTTGAAAAACTGGTGCAGAGCTCAGGGATTTGGCTTCATTGGGGACTGGGGTCCACCTGGGTGATGCAACCTTATACTGGCATGATGGGCCGCATCTGTCCAGGAGGGAACCAGGATCCTAGGTGATAGGTTAAAATGCTTCGTTGGCAAGCACTTTAAACTAGCCAAGGGAGGCACTGGAAAGGAGCAGGAAATCCTAGCCCCTCAAAAATCACAGTAGTAAGTGTGGTAACAGCAACATAGAGGTGTCGATAGGGAGAAGGACAGGGTAAATGGGAAAGTGACAAAGGCAAGAAGGACAGGGATGGGACAAAAGGAGTAAGACCATCAGGAAATGGAGGTATTGAGTACCAATGCCCATAGTCTGGGCAACAAGCTCCCTGAACTGGTGGCCTTGATGGAAGAGGATGCCTGGATATTGTAGCAGTCACAGAAACATGGTACACAGAAAACCATGACTGGGATGTTAACATACCAGGGTACATAACCTACAGGAGAGACAGGCAGGGAGAAGAGGGAGGTAGCTCTCTATGTAAAGGAAGGGATAAAAGCAACTGAACAAAAGAGTAAACAGGAGGAGAGGAGGCACTGTGGGTCACCTTGGAGACTGGAAAGGGCACCACAATCTGCACAGGGGTTGTGTACAGACCCCCATGTCAGGGAGGGAATGGACAAGGATATGATAGAAGGCATTCTTAGGATGGCAGAGAAAGGAGATACTGTTGATGGGAGACCTGAATATGCCAGGCGTTAACTGGAACATTGCTGCAGCCACATCCAACAGCGAGGCCATTCTCGATGCCTACAGGTGGCAGGCCTCAGACAGCTAGTTTCAGAACCCACTTGTGAGGCAGCAATCTTAGACCTCATAGTCTCAAATGGGGGCAGTGAGAGGATCTCAGATCTAGAAGTGGGTTGCCATCTGGAAACAAGTGACCATCAAACAGTGTGGTTCACGTTAAACTCAGCTACAGAGTCAAGCCATACAAAAGCGAGGGTACTGGACTTCAGGAGGGCTGACTTTGGCAAGATGGGAGAGTGCCTCAGAAAGCACTAGCAAACAGGCTAGAAGGAGGGTGGAACAACAATGGGGAATCATCAAAACTGCCATCACAGAGGCAACAAGCCTTTGTGTGAAGCAAATAAACAAATCAAAATGAAAGAAAAAACATTATGGTTCTCAAAAGAGGTGGCTGGGAAAGTCAGGGAGAAAAAGATAGCAATCAGGAAGTATAAGGAAACACAGAAGGAGCAGGACAGAGAACTGTACCAGTTAAGGCAGAAGGAAGCAGGGAGGAAGTCAGAATAGCAAAGGCCCAAACTAAGGAAAAGATAGCCACCTCAGTTAAGAAGGGGATAAAACCTTTTATAGGTACATCAGAGCATAGAAAGACAAAGGAAGGGATAGTGAGGCTGAATAGAATGAACAGTGGGTGGGCAGAGGGACAGTGAAAAGGCAGGGATACTGAGCGAATATTCTGCTCAGTAGTCACAAAAGAGGAGGAGAAGTGCCTAATCCAATTAACAGAAGCACTCTTGATGGGGAGGGCCGATCCCAGTCCTTTCACAGAAGAAAGGGTTCTGCAAGAACTCCTAAAACTGAAGGTGGACAAAGCAATGGGGCCTGATGGAATTCACCCCAGAATTCTAAAAATTAAGGGGAACTAGTGAAACCACTGACCACCCTTTTTAACAAATCATGGGAGGATGGAGTGGTACCTGAGGACTGGAGGAAGGTGGATATGATTTCTCTTCACAAAAGTGGGACCAAGACAGAGGCAAAAAGTACAGACCTGTCAGTGTAACCTCTCGGTAGGAAAAGTGATGGAGTCACTTCTGAAGGAAAGAATTGTTGAGTACCTAGAGGCCAGTGAGGCTCAGAACCCAAGGCAGCATGGGGTCACAGCGGGAAGGTCATGTCAGATGAATCTAATAGATTTATTTGACTGGGTGACCAAAGTAGTAGACCAGGGAGGGCTGTGGACATGATCTACCCTAGACTTTAGAAGGCATTTGACACAGTCCCACACAAAGATTAGTAGTCAAATTAACCAGCCTGGAGTGGGTCCCAGGGTGGTAGCCTGAGATAAAACATTGGCTGGACAACAGGACACAGAAGGTAATTGTAAATGGAGTCCACTCTGAAGAAAGAGGGGTTACTAGTGGGGTACCGCAGAATTCAGTACTGGGTCCAGTCCTTTTAATGTCTTTGTAAGTGACATTGCAGAGGGCTGGAAGGAAAAGTATGCCTCTTTGCAGATGACACAAAGATCTGCAACAGGGTTGATACACAAGAGGTGTGAAAAAAGGATGAGAAGGGGCTTGGCAAGGTTGGAGGAATGGTCAGAAGTATGGCAGCTAGGATTCAATGCAAAGAAGTGCAAATAATGCACCTGGGAAACAAGTACGGGGAAGATTACACAATGGGGGAGGTAGTAACAACAACAAAAAGGAAGAGAGACCTGGGGGTAATCATATAAGATGACCTTAAGGTTGGCAAGCAATGTGAGAAGGCAGTAGGGAGGGCTAGGGGTATACTGGGATTCATAGGGAGGGTATCACCAGCAGAAAACAGGAAGTTGTTATCCTCAGTACAGACAGTTGGGTGAGACCACATCTGAGTACTGTGTCCAGTTCTGGAGACCCCATCTCTGCAAGGACATAGACAGGATAGAGGCAGTCAGAGATGGGCAACTAAAATGGTGCAGGGTCTGCAAGAGAAGCCGTGCGTGGAGAGACTAAAGGAGCTTAATATGTATACCTTGAGGAAAGAGCGGAGGGGGGGACATGATAGAAACTTTTAAGTACCTCAGTGGAATCAACAAAGTCCAGAGGGTAGCATCTTTCAGAAAAAGAGACGTGCAAGAACAAGGGCACAATTTAAAGATGGGGGTGATTCGGGGCAATGTGAGAAGTATTTTTCACAGGGAGGGTAGTGAATGCATGGAGCAGCCTTCCTGAGGAGGTTGTGGGGTCTAAAACTGTGGGAGAATTCAAGAATGCATGGGACAGACATAATGCATTTCTTGTGGGGGAGGAAGAAATAGGCTGTTGGTTAACTAGGATCTGTGGCCTATCCTGGTGAAGGAAATGGGCAAACTAGGTGGGCCAAGCAGTCCTTATCTGCCGTCAAAGTCTATGTTTCTATTATTATGACTTTTATTTTGAAGAAATTACTGTTCTTTTTATATGCATTTCACCTGTCTTTTCAAGAGGGCTACATAAAATGAATTAGACATGGATGTGGGTATACAGTAAGAAGTTTGAAAACCACAGGTCTTGAAGTTAGAGCACAAGACTGTGAAACAGGAGATGGCAGGTATGTATCCTACCACCACAGCTGTTGGACTCACTTTGTGAATGGGAGCAGGTCGCATGACCACACTGTTTTCATTCCTCCCTCCCATCTGTAAAACTGGGATAAAGCAGGACACCATTGCACAATAAACAAGATGCTGTACTCTTCATGGGCAAACAAACTGCAAAATAGAAATGTCACTTCTAATCAGTTTCCACTAGAATAGCTCCTGACATCATTAGAACTCTGTGTTAGAATATGAACCAGACTAGGACCACAGGACGGATCCACATAGCTAACCAGGATGCACTCAGTTTGAGTGAGTCTCAGCAGCAGCACTCCACAATCTGATGCCTGCCATAATGAATGGCATCCACCCCTTGCCTGCTTTGCTCCAGGTGGTGGTGGGGGGCTGGAAGGTAATGGATGATTGGCATCTAATAAGATGCTCGTATTGGCCACTGGTGGATCCCTGACTCTGCTTACAAGACAGAGATGGTGGGATATGGCAATCTTTCAGATACTGCCACATCTTCCCTGGTGTGTTATACAAATTGCAAACATCGCCACCCAGTGCGGTAATGCCCCCAGCCCACGATGGAGATTCTGAGGGCTGGGGATTGACGAGGGTGGATAGTTGGGTGCCATGGACATTACAGTGGTCATGGGGAAGGAAGCACAGCCAATAACACTGCCCATAGGGCAGTGCAGCCCTCACCTCTTCCACCAGCCCTCTGCAGTGCGTACCTGACCCCTCCTACTGGACCACACCTGTCTAGACTATCTGCATAGCCACACATGCAGCTCAGGATTGGGTTGGAGGGAGCAGCAGCCATGACTATGAATGCACAGAGTTCTATGCATGTGCGGAGCAGGATCTCTGTGCACCAGTAGCTTATGTATCCACTCCTTCACAAGTGTGGTGCTTCTGTGGATTGAGCGCTAAACAATTAGCGTATAATATGCACATAGAGAATATGCAAATGTGTGCAATTGACTAGGTTTAAAATGAAGCTTTTAGAACTGGGGATTCTAAAAGAATAGGAAATGTTTGATCAACATATTTGTAAGCAACATATTACTTACTTTCCAAAACCAGTGCATAAGTCTGGAATTCCTTTTATAGCTGACTCCAGATGGTTAAAGTACTGTAAGTATGCAAGTGTAATTTCCTTCCAAGAGCCAGGTCTGTGGAGCTGTTGTCTGGAAAATGAGGTTTAAAACCTTGTAATGTGTTCTAATCTGTCTTCAATTCTTGTTGCTTTGAATGTTGCTGTTTTCAGCTTTATTTCAAAATAGGCTTACAGAAAATCATTTTTAAAGGAAGTCACAGTACAACTGATATTTTTATAACACTGTAAACACATATGAAACTCCCAGTGCCTGACCTCGGGGGCAATGTATCTACAGACAAATGTATTCAATCAACAAGCTTGTACAAAGATATTGAGTCTGTAACTGCACTGAATACCAATGCGTGCTTTGATGAAAGGGCCATTCTCTTTAATAAACCCTTTGTTTAATAAAGTTTATTGCTCACTTACAAGGGACTGTAATTGTTGCTGGTAACTAATTGGCCAAGTTATGGACTGTGAACAAAACTTTACTTATTCTGACTGAACAACCAGTTAAATGTGGGTGATATTTTTGAACTTGTAAAATAATATTCTGCAGCATTTCAAGCTGGTGGTGCCTAACATGTTTTTCTCTTTTCATAAATTCAATTCACCTTGATCTGTGTCCCAGTAAATCCACAATGACTTTCAGCAGCCAGTTTGAAATCATTTGTACTCCTAAGCTTTTATTGTTGTTATTATTATACAGAAAACATTTTTGAAGAGCATTTTCTTTTCATTTTAAGTAGGTAAACATTTTGAAAGTGATGAATCTATTGCTTACTAGGTACAGTTTCTAGTCCAAAGGAAACATTTTTTTCTTGGCACCTACTAAGCTTGTTTTTCATTATAGATAATTCCAAGGAAGACTCATGGTAGAATCACCAATTTTAGCTTTTATTTTTAGTTTGCATTTCATCTACCTAGTAACCTTTGAATTTTACTGAGGTCTTTTCTAACATATGTAACAGTATAGTTTCAAACACTTGTGGCATGATTGTGCGGACTTGCAGTGTTTATGACAAGACTGTTAGACCACAAAAAGGTGAACTAACTTCTTGTAGCAAGTGCCGCAAGATGCACATCAAAAATGACACCTGCATAATTTTTTATGTAAAGGTCGTAAAATGTATCAAAATGTTTGAAAATCACCTGCAAATATTCTGGCAGAATTATAGGATGCAGCTGCAGCAGTGAAACTTCTGCAAGTGTGGCATCAAACCTCTGGAAACCAGGACATACACTTTAATCCTGAAATGAGGAGCTATGCACTGCAGTTCGGCCAGCTAAGCACTGCAACATACAATATAGTTTCAGTATACATAGTGAATAAATGGTACCATGATCATTTACTGTATGATCGGAAGGGCGAGGGCTAGTGGAATGCAGAATTCTGCTTGTGGAATTTGTAAATAATGCAATTCCACTTCTGAAATGCTTTGGAATTCCTTTTAAATTCTGCAGAATTCCAAAAGCATTTCTTCAAACCCTAGATAAAAGCATGCCATTTCAGTAGTTACAATTTAATACAAATTTATTTTTTAATTTCCTGTTTCCCTTTCCAGGGTTTATAAGGAGGCAGTATAGTGCTGTGGTTCAGGACTCTGAGCTACAAACCTGGAGACTTGGGTTTGAATCTCACAGCTCCCACATGCATACTGTGTGACCCTGAGCAAGTCACTTAACTTCATTTGCTCCCAGGTCACACCTGGAAACAAGCTTCAGTTTGGTGTGCCTTTCCTGGTTTAACAATTTCCCATTCCCTTAGTAGCCTATCCAGAAAGACACTATTAAAAGCATTTGAGTGTCTCCAGCACCTGATCTCAAAGTGTTTTTATTTTTCTGACATCATAGAGCTTACCATGACAGCAGTCTTTGAGGTCACAAACACAGTGACTGGGAGGTCCGTTGGGGATAGTCGGATGCTTACGGTGCTAATAACTCCAAGGCCATGGGTTCGTCCCCATGCTGGCCAGCACTTGATTCATATCTCAACTTGGAGGCAGCATAGTGCAGTGGTTAAGGACACTGAGCTGCAAATCTGGGTTTGAATCCCATCAGCCTCTGCTTCATTCTGTATGACCCTGAGCAAGTCCTTAACTTCCTTGTACTTCCAGGATGCACCTGGAAGCAAGCTCTGCTTAATGTTCCTTCCATGGTTAAACTATTCTCTTTTCCATATTTCAAATGCAAACTAAAATAAGTGCTGCATTACCCAAAATATTTATACAGCAATAACAGGAGTTTATAAAAGCAAATAAAAAGTTAAACACAATTGTTGTAAATATAATCAGTTTCAGGATTTTTATTTTTATTTTACCTCAACCTGCACTTTATGGGTGCTATTCAGTAATGCTTTGTCAGCAAATTAATGTTTGCAGAATGCCTCCCAATATAATAAGTGTAAGGTGCATAAAGTGGGCATGAAGTGTACTAAGTTTATAATGGATATATTGACTGAGAAAGGGTATATTGGATGACTATATGTGTTATATTAACATTATAAAATGTGAAGGAAAAATCTTACATCCTGACTGGTCCATACCATTGTATGAGAGGAATCTAATGCATGGGTAAAACGGTTCCAGTCTGGAATGTCATGAAAAAATATTGTGGCACACAACAAAGGAGCAACACATCACCGTCTACAATGTCGGCATATAAAAACATCGCCCGACCAAAACCCCATGGGCAGTGCACTGGAAGAATAGGCCCAGTGACCAATGAGTCCCCATCCCACTGAACGATGGCCCCAGGAACAGTAACAGCAGTCAGCGCAATGTGATGGCGGTCCCCCAACCCACTGCTGCCACCGATCAGCTACCTGTGTCCCATGTCA
Organism: Neoceratodus forsteri; assembly: GCA_016271365.2. Classification (NCBI taxonomy): domain Eukaryota; kingdom Metazoa; phylum Chordata; order Ceratodontiformes; family Ceratodontidae; genus Neoceratodus; species Neoceratodus forsteri. The sequence continues at coordinate 270,884,778 of CM057452.1, read as the reverse complement.
TGATGCAGTGTACTTTATCCCTGGTGTCTAGTGGACCCCACACCCCACTCACCCCAGCAGGTAGATCCCCACCCCTGCACCCCAACATACCCCAACAACAGGCAGGCGACCAGCACAGCCCTCCACTCACTGCCACAGCTGGCCAATCAACTGAACAAACTGAATGGCGTGTACATGTATACCGCTCATTCATCTAGTTCAATCAGGTGGCCAACTGCCAGTGGTGGAGAGGCTGTGCTAACTGAAAAGACAGCCATCACATTGCGGCTGGCTGCTGTTACTGTTCCTGGGGCCATCATTCAGTGGGATGGGCGACTCGGTGGTCACCAGGCCTATTCTTCCAGTGCACTGCCCGGGGTTTGGGTCAGCAACGTTTTGCATGGCAACATTGTAGACGGCGATGTTTTGCCTGCTTTGTTGTGTGCCACCGATATTTTTTCCACGATGTTCCAGACCAGAACTAGTAAAACAAGTCCTGCCAACGGGACACAACACCTAAAAGAATCCTTGCACCAGTTTGTAGAATTTTCAGTTTTCATTGGTAGCCATTTTTCACAGACCCATACAGTACAAATGAAAAGCTTGAGTTATCAATCATTTATAACAGTACTCTAACCACTCATTCAGTATTCACTATATTCTTCCAGCTTTTGTTTCTCATTTTTCTGCATTTTTGTTTTTTCTTTGTTTTTGTGATGTTTCATGTTGCCTATTTACCTGCCCACCCACTCATTCCTTACTCACTCCTGAGCCCGATGATCCACAACAACATTTGCAAACTTGGAAATCATAACCACCAACAACAAATAGTGAATCTGTGTGTTTTATTTTATTAATCTTAAACACAGATGTTGTGACACTGCCACGTACAGTGCTGGCCACCAACTTATCCTCCCTCTCTCAACTTCCAGCACAGCATACTCAATCCCTCCCCCAATTAGCTTGCTCGCTCACTCTTACCACACTCTCCTTGCAGCTAAACTACAAACTCAGTGAACTAACAGTCAGACTTTACTTGAAGACATCTCTGTGGGTTTGAACAAAAGTGTAATTTCACAGGCCTGGCAGTTAACTAATACAGTTTATGGAGCTGAGCTCAACATTTCTGAATAGTTATTAAGAGGCCCTTCTCAAGAAACCTCCTAACCATTTCCTTCCATGGCTACATCAGCAGAAAAGGGTTTTAAATAAATATGTTTGGTCTTCCACAGTAAAGAGCCATTGACTGGAGGGGTGCCAAGAAATGGGCAGCAGCCAGACAAACCAGCACACTCTCCAAGTGCCCTCTAGTGGCACCCATCTGTGAAGGTATTATTTTACATGTTTGTTTGAAACTTTTTTGTGTTTAAAAACATCTTTCAGCAGTTACCCATTTTATAATGTGCAATAAGACACTCTGGGGTGTGCATTGTGTTGATGCAACTGCACTTCAGGGGCTGATGACACTAAGCCTGAAGCCTCATGCCTTACTATGCTCCTGAGCTAGCGGTTAGATCAGAACAATGCACATGCCGGTCAGTCTTTTTGCTTACATAGGCACTACAAACTGTAGGAACAAGATAAAGTATAATGCATCAGGATACTGCTGCAAATAAAACTGACAAGATCTGGTCAGAGCCGATATGGCTGTGGAGAGCTTTTGGAAGCTTTAACCATTATTTCTAATGAATTTGCACAATGCAGATCTGCTGAGAGGCAGTTTCAATGTGGTCTTCCTTTAACACATTTTACAATGTGTTTTCCTAGAATATGCCTGCAGATTGCTATACATTTAGCCTGGATAGTTCACAGAAGAAATGGCATCTTATTTGCAGTGGGGCTCTACATCTGCACAATATTATGCTGCATTGCATAAAATCAGAACACTGAAAACAATATTTTACATCTGGGGGACATATTAAGTGCTGGACGATGCACGAGCAGAAAGATGTATTGTGCAAAGAGGGTGTGCAGGTTGTCACTGATACAATATTCAAAGAGAATGTGCCACGGTACAGGGGCTCATACAGTGAAGCCCATCAGGATGAAGCACAGCACTGCAGAATTCTGCAACAGACTTACTGTAGCAAACATTGCAGTTTCAGTGGGAGTTAATCCCTGCTGTCATGTAGTAAATCTGTGACACTGCGCTTCATCCTGGCAGGTGTCATTGTACCTGTTGAAAATATGACCCTGGGCGGGAGTCGCAGTGCAGGTGGCTGCCAAGACAGGTGCATCAGGGCACCCCTGAACTTGAATACCTCCCAGGAATATGTGGCACATACGGTATGGGCCACAGCCCCCTATGGGTGATATTCAACCCAGGAATCACAAATGAGCTAATTGAACATGTTGGGTGCAAAGGGCCTTATGCATGCTCGTTACCCACCATATGCATGTTGGCATGGGGATGAATGTGCTGGAGCAGCTCTACCTCAAGCCCCGATCCCAATCGCTCTCATGTGGGACACGCCCTGAAGTCTCTGGTGGTAAGTGGCACCCCATCTGTTCCACCAGCCCCAATCATACCAGAATCCAGGCTCTATTGGTTCCATATTGTAGGGACTCTACTCCCATCCCTGATCACACCAGAATACACCTACAGTCCATGTCCATAGTGTGTTGTCCCCTGCCCCCAAGGGTGTACAGACACCCCTCCCTGCCCCCAACCCATGACATTGCAATAACTGGCACTATGATGGGATTGTACCACTGTATCAGTGGGTGGTGGAGCACTGGCAGTAGGATGCTGGAATGTGTCATACATAGGTATGAGTTGTGTGAGGGTGACAATGCCCAGTGGCCATACACCTCAGGCACTTGCATGTGGATCCATTGTCCCAGCACCATTGCACTTCTCAGTGTGGGTGATGGCCGATGCTGTGCCCACTCATGCAGGCCCCAGAACAGGCACATTACAGTCAATCTCCTATTCACCTGTACAATTAGGGAACCACAGTTGAACTATCCATAGCCTGGAGCATACACTGCAAATAGCATTGCAGAATACTGCACCCATGGCACCTGGGATACCTCAACAGTCCAGAGGGTGGCATGTTACACAGAGGACAGGGACAGTGTGGACTTGCAGTGGTGTATGACAGCAGGAAGATACATATTGAAAAGGCATGAATTGGAGGCATGTCAATTCCCTCTTACAGTTTACCAGGGTGGTACACATGGCTGCATACACTGGTGGGTCCACAGCTTGTAGTACCCCAATACATGATACAGCCACTTGGGTCATTCTGGAGTGCAGGTCCCAGCCCATATCCAGTGCAGTGGGTGGCTGGCTGTGGCAGAGTGTGGAGGTCTCTGCACCAGGTCAGGTATGGGGGAGTAGGGGTGTCTGTGTACTGGGGTGGTGGGTGGGGTCCTCTACACTATGGATATGGATCATGGCTTCCTCTAGTGCTATTGGGTCTGGGGGGCCCCTTAACTATGGAGCTCTTTGGGGATGGTGTTGGATTGACTGGGGATGGGAAGGGGTACCTCTAGTCCACCAGGGCTGCCAGGCTGCTGTGCACCTGGGTGCACTTCCACAGCCCATCTGTGGGTGGCTGTCCAAGTTAGGCCAGCTATTCATGGCCAACTGTGTGCTGTGGTGCTCTGGACTGTGAGAGGTGCATTCACTGAATATGCCACAGTGTGGCATATGCATGGGAATGCCCTCTCGACTTAATACAACATACCATTTGTGTGCACCTTGGCCCATTCCCTTGTGGCGGTGCATCCCACATGTTTGAATATCATGATGGGGAACACTGTTGTTGTAGCTTGGCACATCTCCCTTTTCTACCAGGATGTGCTGCACATCTCCTTTGAATAAGGGGCCCTGGACTAGGTACCCTGAATAAATACATTATGAAAAATGGTAACATCCTGACCCCACTGAAAACAAGATATTGCATCTAATCTGGGACAGCCTGAGTAAATACAGTGCAAAAATGTGTAAATGAACATCCCTGTGACAATGAGATGTAGTATCTCCCTGTGCTATCAGGATACAAAATATAGGATAAGAAATATTCAGTGCTTCCAGATCCAAATGACCATTTCCCTGTAACAAGCCCTCATTTTCCTGTATTTTTCCCTTCAGAGGCAGAATCAAATCCTGTAGATTTTCCATAAACCACTGGTTTCTTATTTAGGACTTTGTTCTTTATTTATTATATCAGCAGCCTTTTATAAGAAAAAGAGCTCTGATTTGCTGTTCTGTATTAATATTATATGTCAAGATGGCCTAGGAGTGATTTGGATTTACATGGTATGTATAAGGCATAATGGGGGACTATATGAAATAAGTATCACGCTCATTATTTCATGAACTATACTCAAAATTAGTAATCACAACTAGTCATTCAATCTTTCAAAAGATACTAGTAATGCCTGTAAACAAATTTATTGCAAATACATTAGAGATATTTCCCCATATACATATACACAGATGCTGTTGTTTGCATTTTATGTTTGTTAGTTTTCAGATAAATTCTCATAGCCTTTTTCTGACCACCTGATAGAATCTTGAATGAGTTAAGTAAATGTTATTATTTTCTTCAAGGATCTGATCCAGCAACTCAGTAAATACACACTCAGTACATCATATTATAAAATGACAAAAACAGTCTTCTGTTTCCAGTTGTTTGATCAGGACATTTTACACATGGTATAGTTATATACCATTAGCTTGCAAATTCCCCAGAAAGATCTCTGATATTTCAGGAATAATATCAAGCCTACACAAAACCACCAAAAATATAAAAATAATAATATAGAAAAACATAAAGGGAACTTACAAGCTCAAATGGGCAGTCTGGGTCAGCCATAGTCCCTTATCTGCTGACAGTGTCTATGTATCTATGTATCTAAACAATAATTTTCTTCCTAATAAATGGCATGATCTCTTTCATTCTCAAAAATAGCACATTATATATCTAGTCAATATAAGTCTCCATTTTGGCATCAAATAAGATCTTGGCTTGCAAAAATGTTAAATGCCTTAAGTTTGTTGTAATTAATTGAAAAACATCTATATGTCTGTCATGTATTGTGTCTTTTGATACAGGTTGTACATTGTATTTGCTATGCTTGTATTTATGTACATATTCTATGTAACTATTTTTTTACATTAGGACCCTATTGAAAATGAGCCTCGGCTCAACTGGGCTATCCTTTTCTGAATTTTCAGAACAAACTTTTACTGCTACTACTACTAGTACATGTTGTGAGAGAACAAAGCAAGTTAACACATACCCTGGCTACATTATTATCAGACTTTAAATGTATTTATAGAAATTATGCACAATTACATTACTAATACTGTAAATTAAAATATTACTGTTTACACCAACTTACTGTTTAGATTTCTAATTCCAACCACAAACATTATGTTTATATTCCACAGCCTAGAGTTGGAGGTCAAAATGCAAGAAAAACTCAACTGTTGTCCCTTATAAATTTCTTTCTCAGTTGTTTTGACTAATTTTTATATCTGTATATAGGAACATAAGAATCAGATAATTATATAGATGAATTTCTCACTCTTCTCATTTGTCAGCAGTTAATTCATTAGGTGAGGTCTCTCTTGCCAGGCGTTTGACTGTTAATCCACCACACACACACACACACACACACACACACACACACACACACTCAGTACTTGGCAGGCTCTTACCTGTTATGTTTGGAAGGCAGGGGCAGCGCTTGCTGTCAAGAAACCTATATATTTAGTCTGGGTAGTTCAGTGAAGACCTGGTATATGTCTGAGACAGTACTGTCTTAAAAGGTTAAAAACAGTGTAAACCATTATACATTTGCTGGGAAAAGTTTGACATTTATGAGGTATGAATCTTTCTTGAAAGGCAATACATACCAACTGAAGTTAGTTGCAAAAATGTTTCGATGTGCTTACGCAACTGGATAAAATAATATGAGATGATGCTTGTTTAACTTGATTTGCTTTGTGACTTTCTGCCTCTCTATCCATGAGATATACCACCCTGTGAGAAGTGCGATGCAAGGAACCTAGAGGAGGTTCTCCCTACAGGTGCCAGGAATAAATCGTCAGCTAAAGGTAGGTTAGGAAGAGTCCACAGGTAAGAGAGATGAGCCGCTGGAGGAGGAGGGGTGGATGGTGGGCAGCGAAAAAGAATTCTGGCAAGGCCCAGGATGTTGTGACCTTTTAAGCTTGATGGGGAGTGGCGTTGTTGCTCCACCCGCCAGATCTTGGGCTTAAAAGCCTCCCATTCGATGTGCTTACACAACTGGATGAGATAATATGAGATGATGCTTGTGTAACTTGATTTGCTTTGTGGCTTTCCGCCTCTCTATCCATGGGATATACCACCCTGTAGAGTGCGATGTAAGGAACCTAGATGAGGCCCCCAACAGGTGCCAGGAATGAATGCATTGGCTAAAGGTAGGTTAGGAAGAAGCCCAAAAGAATACCTAAAGATGTTGAGCTTGAGGCGAGGATGATGAATGAATTCTGAGAGAGAGAAGGGCTGACTTCCCAAGGAGAGAGAGGAAAGCTGGGGCCACCATCTGCCTCCATCCAACAACGGAACCTAACTTCAACTAACTAGCAAGAAAGCACCAATGAACCTAACTAAATAACCGAAGATAGCACTAACTCTAACTAATATTATGACCATTAGCATGGAAGAGAGGAATAACCCCTTTGAGGAGGAAACCTCTGGGGATCCAAGGCCTAGGTCGCTTTCCCTCCAGGCTGACAACATTTGATTTGAGGATGTATGTCATTAAAAGAAGGGTTCAATGTGAGAGGAATATGAGTAGGGAGGATGATGATGGTATAGGGAAAATCCCCAAAGAGAGCACAGATCAAAGAGGAACATGATGCCGCATAGAACAAAAGGAACATGAGGCAACAATGAATACTTTCTTTGTCGATGGGAGGAGCAAACCCATGTAGAAGTCAGAGGAGCAAGGGGTATCCAGATGTGTGCACAAGGAGATTCCAGATGTGGTGATGAGAAGACAGAGGACAATGCAGACTGGCTTGATTGAAGCGTCTGGTGAGCAGACATTGAGGTTGAAGAGGCATGCTTGAATTTTGCGATGTGAGCGATTAGAGTTTGAATGATTAGACCCTGAGGTTGTAGTCGATGAGGTAGCATAGGATTCAATGACAGGAATGTTCGAGTAAGTGATGTAAATAGATAAACCAGGTGAGGCTGAGTGAATGATGACTGGAGTTATGAACTTGATACATGTGGCAGGATGGCGTCATGTTGATAAGGTGGCATAGGAGTCATGATAGGTATGCCCAAAAAGAAATATCAATAGCAGGCCACGAGTGGAGTGAATCCTGGATGGCTGGTACAGAATTTGGAAGAGGAGGAGACAGGAATGAACTTGAAAATTAACTTGTATGAAGGAAGTAAAGGAAGTAGGCTCCTCGAAGGAGGTAGACTCCGAGGCCAAGAAGGTAGATCTGGAACCAGAGGCAACTCAGGTTGAGCAATCAAGGAGCAAAACTGGATGTGGTATGATGAGGAGTGATGTATGATGAGGAGGGAAGCTAAGAGTGGAGTGAAGCCATGATGGCTGGTACTAGAAAAGGCATTAGGACAAGGAAGGCAAAATTAGGAAGCGAATGAAGTACGATGATGGATTGAAGCCATGGAGGCTGGTAGCTGGTACAGGAAAGTGAGGTATGAAAGGACAAAGGGCGGTAGGGAGATCAATGGGGGTAGCATAGGACACAGCCGATCAGGGGATGAGAACTGCAGTAGGGGCAAGCTGGATGAGGTGGCATGCAGGCCAGATTTAATGGAAGGCCAGATGGAGTCAGCCATAGATGGCCCAATGATGTGAATGGCAGAGCAAGTGAATAGATAACTGTGGCATGATGAGGGATAGAAGCCATGACTGGAGTGAATCCTTGATGGCTGATGATGGATGGAATCAGGAACCTGATACATGCAGCATGAAGGCTGCGGATCAATGAGGTGAGCATATGAGTAATGATAGGTATGCCCAAAAGAAATATCAGCAGGAGAGTGCCAAATGGAGTCAGGTGGAGGAGGCAGATGGAGGGGCAAATAGAAAACTCAACAGGAGTCGCCCTGAGCAATGATAAGGGAGGTGAGACAGGAAGTTGGATGAGGTAAGGCGATGGAGGAAGCCAGGAGTACAAAGCAGAAAGTGCTACATGGTTGCGCCCGAAGCAATGACAAAGGGAGACAAGGCCCCGCAGGTCAAGGGACCAAGATCCACATACCAGCAACAAAGGGTGAGATCAATGGCGCCTTTGAACAGCAAAGGAGTGATGGGGAGCGAGTGAAAGAATCAGAGAAAGACAGCCCAGCACAATTGCTAGATGCAGAAGCCGCAGGCAGGACAGCTGATGACAATCCTAGTTAAGGAAATGGTACACACTGATGTTGGGACACACAAACTATGAAATCATTGAACTAAGTCAATAGAAACATTCCTATCACTAACTATATGGGGCCCACCAGCTGTAGAAAAGTTTTTTTTTTGGTAAACAAGAAAGCGCTATACATCCCCTATGAGGTGGAAGGCCAGCACTACGATTTGTAATGCTGTTAGGATGCAGAGTAGATACATAGATACATACATAGATACATAGACAGTGTCGGCAGATAAGGACCTATGGCCCACCCAGTCTGCCCATTTGAGCTTGTAAGTTCAGTTTATGTTTTCCTAGAATTCTGTTGCCTTACCCTGACCTCCAGAATTCCTTTATCCATGCCTTCTTAAATCCCGTGCTTGTTTCAGCCCCCACCACTTCTTCTGGCAGGGTGTTCCACTTGTCCACCACCGTTCTGTGAAGAAATTCTTCCTCATGTTTCCTCTGAATCGTCCTCCCTCCAACTTCATCCCATGCCCTCTAGTCCTGGAACATCTTTTTGCTTAAAAATAGTGTATTCCTGCACCCTGTTCCTCCCTGTAAGATACTTGTATGTCTCATCATATCCCTCTCTCCTCCTCTCCTCCAGGAGTACATGTTCAGTTCCTTCAACCTGTCTTCATAGGACTTGTGATGCAATCTATCACCATTTTGTTGCCCTCCTCTGAACTTTCTCTACCCTGTCTATGTCCTTACGTAGGTATGGTCTCCAAAACTGTACCCTGTACTCCAGGTGGGGCCTCACTAGTGTCTTGTATAGCGGAATTATGACCTCCCTTTTCCTGCTGGTGATGCCCCTGCCTATACATCTCAGCATCCTATTTGCTTTACCTGCTGCCTTGTCACACTGTTTCCCTACCTTGAGGTTATCAGAGATGATAACCCCAAGATCCCTTTCCTGCTTAGTGCATGCTATATCCTCACCCCCACTGATATATTGTGCCAGGGTTTTGTGCCCCATATGCATTATCTTGCACTTCCTTGCATTAAATTTCAACTGCCAAACCCTGACCATTCTTCAAGTTTCTGCAGGTCCCTTCTCATTCTGTCTACACCCTCTGGTGTGTCTACTCTGTTACAGAGCTTTGTGTCATCAGCGAACAGTGAAATTCTGCCTTCTAGGTTCTGTGCAATGTCACTGATGAAGATGTTGAATAGGACCGGTCCCAGCACTGATCCCTGTGGTACCCCACTGGTCACTCTTCCCTCTGTGGGTGACAGCCATTTACCACCACCCTCTGTGTCCTGCCACCCAGCCAGTTACCTACCCACCACACTACTGTCCTGCCCACACCATATTCCCCAGTTTGTGTAATAGTCTTCTATGTGGCACAGTGTCAAAGGCCTTGCTGAAGTCCAGATAGGCCATGTCCACTGCTCTCCCTGATCCACCTCCCTAGTCACCCAGTCAAAAATTCAACGAGGTTGGTCTGACATGACCTTCCCCTGGTGAAACCATGCTGCCTTGGGTCCTGTAGTCCATTGACAACCAGATGTTCCACCAATCTCTCCTTCAGTAGTGCTTCCATGATCTTCCCCACTACCGAGGTGAGGCTGACTGGTCTGTAGTTCCCTGCTTCCTCTTTGTTCCCACTTTTGTATAAGGGACTACATCTGCTGTCCTCCAGTCTTTGGGTACCTCCCTGTTTCCAGTGATTGGCTAAACAGGATAGCCAGAGGTTCAGCCACCACCTCTCTTAGTTCTTAAGGACCCTAGGGTCCCCATCTGGCCCCATTGCTTTATCAACTCTTATTACTTCCAGTTCCTTCAGGACCCTTTCTCGTGTAAAGGGACTTGCGTCCATTTCTGCACCATTCTCACCCCTTGTACTCCCTTCAGACCCATTACCCTCCTCTTCCTCAGTAAAGACTGAGCAGAAATACCTGTTCAATATGTCAGCTTTACTGTTGTCATCCTCCAGCCCCATCCTCCCCTTCAGTCTCACTATCCCTCCTTTGTCTTTCTTTTTCCTTATGTACCTGTAAAGGTTTTGTCCCTCTACCCACTGATTTTGCAATGTGTTCTTCTGTCTGAGCTTTGGCTTCCCTTACTGACCTCCCTGCCTCCTTTGCTTCTCCTGGTACTTCTCCCTATCCCCTTCTGCCTGTGTCTTTTGTACTGCCTGAATGCAATCTTTTGGCTTTCACTTTCTTTGCTGCCTCTTTGAAAAACCATAATGGTCTCCTCTTCCTTTTCCTCTTGCTAACCTGCTTAATACATAATTCTGTTGTTCTTGTAATCCCCATTTTAAATGCTGCCACTGTTCCTCAACCCCTGATTCCTGTCCCATTCCCTTAATGCCTCTTTCAAGTATCTCCCCATTTTCCCAAAGTCTGCCCCCTAAAATCCAGGATCGTGCTTTTGTGTGGTTTGGTTCTGCTCTTTCTGTGATTTCAAACCACAATGACTGGTGGTCATTGTTTCCCAGGTGCTCCCCACTGTTACCCCATCAGGTATGAGCAGAACAGAGGGAGGAAATAGAGTCCTGGACAGAACAGGTCAAATACAAGAAATCCTGACTACAGCTCCATGAAACTGGCAAGATGGAGTTATGCAATGGGCGACAAACAAGCAGAAAAACAATGAAAGCCTCGGCTGCGTACCCAATGTGAGAGCCCCCAATTTATACAAAGTTTCCATAGACAAATTATTTACTTTAGGAAGTACGTTGTATGATTGTACTTATTGAGTGTCATAACAGTTTGTAATATACAATACGATCTTGACAACATGGCTTCATTTAGTGATCTTATCCTGTTAAAATGGATAGACATGCAAGTCAGAGAGAACTATGGAATTGAACTATGAGCAGTCGCATCCACGTAGGAAAAGACACATAGTACACTGAGCCAACTGTAGCCCAACACGATCACTGTCCATTTCCAAAGCCCCAGCAATCCATCCTAAACACACCAATTACAACCAACAAAAGAAACAGAAATTACAGACCGCTCAAGTGTGCTTATGGCAGCAGTCCATGAAGAAAAGCCCAAAGATGTGGCGGAGCAGCAAGCGCCAGCTGCCATGGAATGGGAGCCCGCGGGACAGGCAGCAACATGGGGGCAGAGACAGCGAGAGCTGCACAGCGGCAGTAGCAGGTGGGGCGAGAGCTGTACTATAAGCGGCAATGAAGGGAGCAGAGCAGGCGATCGGAGGTGCTGCAAAATCCAAGGAGCAAGCTACATGAAGGTAGGGAAAGGAATGAAGTAATGCACCTCTGGCCCAATGAAAAGAATTCTGGCGAGGCCTAGGATGTTGTGACCTTTAAGCTCAATGGGGAGTGATATTGTTGCTCTGCCCATCGAACCTCAGGCTTAAAACCCTCCCATTAAATGCTGGATATTTGAATGTGCAAGTTGTTGCATTTGAAGTGGGTAAACAAAATTCCAGTTTAATAAGCAACCAATATTTAACAAGCTGTTTCAGTTTCCTAATGGCCATCTGATAAGCAGCTTAGAGTTATGTCTCAACATTCTAAACAGAAAGGAGGAGTATTTTTTAGTTGGCATAGTGATTTATAGATATGGAAGGATACATTGAAAAGACCAAGACATGTGTTCCACAATACCTCATTTTCAAGCTACAGACAGCAAGATGGCTCCACCCACAGCCATAAAAGAGAGCCAGTCTCAGCACCAAGGGACTGGTAAAACATTGCTGTGGCAATGATTTGATGCCAGTCCTTTGCTTGCAATCCCAGGAGCTCTGCTCAAGGAGGTTGCACATTCATCCTGCACCAGAAACATAAAAATATAGAATTTGATGGCAGATAAGGACTGCTTGGCCCACCTTGTCTGCCCATTTTTCCTACCTATTGTAATACTGCAGACCCTACTTGGTCTCCGGCTTTACCCTCCCTTTCCTAACCGCTAAGGTTCCCTCATGCCCATCCATGCATTCTTGGATCCCATTACAGTTTTGCCCCAACCACCTCCACTGGGAGGCTGTTTCGAGCATCCACCACTCTTTCTGTGAAGAAATATTTCCTCACTTTTCCCTGAAACTAACCCCTCCAACTTCATAGCATGCCCTCTTGTTCTTGAGCATCTTTTTCTGAAAAATGCTTCCCTTTTGTATCCTGTTTATACCTATGAGGTATTTGAAAGTCTATATCATATCCCTCTCCTCCTGTCCTCCGTGGTGTACATATTGAAGTCCTTTGGTATCTGCTCATAGGACTTTTGATGCAGGCCCTGCACCTTTAGTTGCCCTCCTCTGGACAGCCTCTACTCTGTCTATGTCTCTCCGAGATGTGGTCCCCAGAACTGGACACAGTACTCAAGGTGAGGTCTCACCAATGATGTACAGTGGTATCACCACCTCCCTCTTTCTGCTGGTAATACCCCTCCCTATGCACCTTAGTATAGGGGGTCTCTCTGGCGATGCACACCTGGCACTCTCACACATCAACCTACTGTATCTTGGGGTCAGCCTGGGTTCTTTTGAGTGCAGTAAACAAGAAGAATAATAGGAACAGGTTTGATGACTCCATCAGGGCAAGGGTATATAAAGGCTATGCAGTGTGGCCCTAACCTGCCTTCAGGGACAAATTTGAATTTCCCTCCTACACAGTGTTAGTGTGTTCCACGTAGTAACAATGCACATGCAGCAATAACCATGAATACCAGCAGTAAAATAAACTAACCGCTGATATATTATAGGGAAAGGGTTAAGGAGAAGCAAAAACATAGAACAAACATTTTCGATATCAACAATTTTCCACACAATCCCTGTATCACCCCTCTGGTGCACCTGGTTTCCTCCATGGCTGTAAGAGTTCTTATTGTCTGTTGTAATGGGGCCCCACCAGGTTGCTGGTGGCCAACCCGATGACGTAGGGTTGAAGGCAGTTTGGGATACAGAGGAACAACAAATTTTGAACTTGAAATGGCAGAACTTGATAAGAGCCCCAAAATAGCTGGAGTGTAAAACAAATATTTTAGTAATCTTCTGGCTGGGCTTCCTGCAAATTAACAAAGTCTTGCCAGGACTTCTCCCCCATATATCTTACTAAACTAACTAACTCTGGAAAAAAAACCTCAGTACACCTCAGCCCAGATGTACTCACAGTCTTTGGGGTGCAGTGAAAAGATACCGTTCAGATTACAACAGACAGTCTCTTCAGGAACAACAGCTGCACACTGAAGATTCTAAGCAGGTGCAGGATTCTTCTTTCAGATCTTTCATCGTCTTTGCCACACAGGCCTTTCCTCAGTCTGGGTACTCGGGCCTTTCATTGTGTCCACCACAGGGACCACCTATGCTTGGGGTCACCCAGAACGTCCAAGGCACACAGCTTCCTGGAACTTAAGTACAGTTAGGCTTCCAACAATCATAACTCGCAAGCCCTAACAACTTCTCTACCTGCCTGGCAAAGTTTCAACAGTTCAGTTCAGATTACAGACTCAAGTCACAAATCCTAGCACAAACAACTTTTCTTCCTGGCTGGCAAAGAGCTGCAAAAAAAAGGGCAGATTACAAACTTAAAACAATGCAGAACAGCAGTTCAAAGCCATCCACTGGGAAAATATATATCGTCGGTCCTCTGAATTCCCTACTGAGAAAAGAACTAGTAAAATTCTGCCTAGCTGGTTTCTGGCTCTGAGGACCTAACTGCATTAACAGTTAGCTTTGGACTCAATGCAGCCCTCTTACCTCAGGTTCCAACTTGCCCTCCTTAGGCTGAACTCTCACGAGAATCTCCCTTCTCAGGCACAGCCCCTTTTATAGCAGCCCATTTCTCCCTCCCACAATGGTAGGTTTCAAGAATGTTTGGGACAGACACAAGGGAGCCCTCAAACCCAAGGGCAGTTAGAAGGCTAGGCTAAATGACAATGGGCAGACTAGATGGACCTGGTGGTCTCCTGCCATCAACTTCTATGTTTCTATGTTTCTCCCATTGGTCAGCATTTTCTGGACTCAGGAGGGTGCCCTCTAACTCTTTCAGACCCCTTGGTGGCAAGGAGAAGCTATGGGGCCAGTATTTGTTACCATTTACTTGATCCCTTTCTTAGCCCCCATTTCAGTTGTAAGTCCATTCAGGGGCTGCTAACTACATGACCTGGCCCCACTTGTGCTGGGGCCAAGAAAACTCATCATGTCTACTGGATGGAGTCCCATTGGCAATCAGGGCTCCAAAGCTGAAGCAACTATTTTGCACCTTTCTAGCGCTGCAGGTGTGCATGCACACCTCACTCACACAATTCCCAGTCCCACTGCATATTTGGAAACTGGGAAACCACTAGACTCATGCTTGGAGGCACTAAATACTTAAATCCCAGCTCTGCTGCCTGCCTTGGAGTGGGAACAACTTTTGAATTACGACCACATGACCAATAAACTTTTACTGGAGTTGCAGCTCGTTTAACAGTTGGTCATGCATGCACAGAACTTAGCATGCCACGGCCATCTTGAAAATGGCACTGGCTACCTGCAACAAGCCCCAGAACAAAGGGTAGAAACCTTTCCCTGGTGCCTGTAGACATAAACAACCAAAGGACCTTGGCCAGCTCATCAAGGGCGAAGAAAAAAAGACTTGGCAGCAGCAGCTGCAAAGGCTCATGAGGATCCCTGGTCTGAAACCTGCCAGGGTTCCTGAACAAACCCTCCACTCCTATTTTCAGCAACACGGGACCAGAGGCAGAACACAGGACAAATGGGGCAAGGAAGGCCGTAGCCACACTCAGGTAGGTCCCACATGTGGGGTGGGGGGCTTACAGTAGCATCCTGCTAGCTCTACCATCTGCATTGTCACACTGTTTAGCCACCTTTAGGTTGTCAGATATGATCACCCCAAGATTCTTTCCTGCTTGGTGATCATCAGTACACTCTCCCATTTATACTCTACCCTGGGATTTTGCATTGGAACTCAGTTGCCACACTTTTAACCACTCCTCAAGCTTTCTCAGATCTCTATTCATTTTTCCAAACACCCTACTATGTCTACCCTATTGCAGAGCTTTGCGTTATCTGCAAAAGGCATACCTTCCCTTCTAGCCCCTCTGCAATGTTGTTAATAAAAACATTAAAGAGTCCCAGCACTAGTCCTTGTGGCACCCGCTGGTCACTCTTCCTTTCTCGGGTGAACTCCATTTACCACCACCCTCTGTTGCCTATCCTCCAACCAATTTCTTACCCAGTTTACCACCTTTTGACCTACACCCAGGCTGCCCAGCTTGTTTACAGGTCTCCTATATGGAATGATGTCAAGGTCTTATTGAAATCTAGGTAGGCACATCCACCTCTCCCTCTGATCAAATTCCCTGGTCACCTGATCAAAGAAATCTATCAGATTTGTTTGACACGACCCACTGTGAATCCATGCTGCCTCAGATCCTGTAAGCCACTGGATTCAACATATTCCACAACCCTTTCCTTCAGTAGTGATTCCATTAATTTCCCCACCACTGAAGTCAGTCTGACTGGCCTGTAATTGCCAGCCTTCTCTCTGCCATCACTTTTGTGAAGTGGGACTACATCTGCCCTCCTCCAGTCCTCCAGAACCACTCCCATCTCCAGTGAGTGGTTGAACAGGGCTGTCAGAGTGCAGCCAGCACCTCTCTGAGCTTCTTCAATATCCTTGGATGTATCCCATCTGGCTCCATTGCCTTGTCCACCTTCAGATTTGCGAGTTCCTTCAGGACTCTGTTCTCTGTAAATAGACTAGTGTCTATCTCCCTGCCTTCAATGCTCCTGTCCCTTATCTGTGTTCCCTCACCTACCCTTCCTCTGTGAAAGCCGAACAAAAGTATTTCTTCAGGATGGCTGTGACCAGGGCACATCAAAGTGGGATAGTGCGTTGAGGGGCTTAGTCACCATTCTAAAGGTGCACAGTGCAATTTTCAAAATGGTAGCAGAGTTCTGTGACACCCACTGCCCTAAGAATGTTTTAGGTCAGGTGGTAGGGGCATCAGAACTGTGCAGCCACTGTGCTGATGCATTAGGAAACTGAGACTGCAAAGGACTGATTGGATAAAAAGAAGTGCTTGGGGAGCCAGAAATGCGGAGGGCGACTAGTCTACCAAGGCATGTTTGTGGCTAAGGTTTGGGTGTTTATGGGGCTCTCTTGGCTACCAGAGAGGATGGCAAGGGTTGGAGGAATGGATTTGGACTTTGGCCCACAAGAAGGCCTCATGAATGAGTCAAGTGGGTGGGGATCATTTGTGTGTGTCAGTCCGGTGGGGAAACATGCATATTGCACACATACATGCATGTCTGTGTAGGTGTGCATAAGTTGTTAATGTGCACTGTTACTGTGTACAAACCCAGTTCTGCACATAGTAAAAGCTGGAATGCCTAATTTGTATTCCACCATGTGTGCCTTTGGGATCTCTGCTCCCCCACTTGTTCTTGGTATAGCAATTTAATGGGTTCGCACAACAGGGTGCCTCTTGCACCCTTTTACGGCTCTTAAAATTGCAACAGAACTGAGCCCAGAATATACTGAATGCACATGAAGTCAACTGTTGAACTAGAGGCCTTCCCTACACTAGGTGGTAAAGGTTTGGGTAATGTGAGAAAGTATTTATTTTCCCACAGAGTGGTGACCCTATGGCAGAACCTCCCAGAGGAAGCAGTGAAAGCAGAGTGCTGAATCTTTAAACTCAGGTTGGACCCATTTCTCTTGGAGTGGATTCAATGTTTTTAAAAATAGGTGCAATTTAAAGGGTAGCTCTTTTCCCAGAAAATAAGAAATGTTTTCTTTTAAAAGTTAGGCCAAAATAGTCATTGCTTTCTGGACCAACATAGTAACATAGTAGTTGATGGCAGATAAGGACCACTAGGCTCCCCTAGTCTGCCAGTATTCCTTGCCTTCATCAATGGCTGCTGACCCTACTTGGTCATTAGCTTTTGCCTCTCTTCCCACATCTAGGGTTCCCTTATGTCTGTCCCATGCATGTTAGAATCTCCCCACTGTGTTAGCACCACCACTTCCTGGGGTAGGCCAATCTAAGCATCCACCACCTTTTCCATAGAAAAACTTCCTCATTTTCCCTCATCCTGCCCCCTCCAATCTCATACCGTGTCCCTTCATCCTCGTATAACTCGTGTACTGAAAGATGTCACCCCCTGCACTTTGCTCAAGCTTTAAGATACTTGAAAGTCTCTATCAAATCCCCATTCCTCCTCTCTTCAAGTGTATACATATTGAGGTCTTTTAATCTGTCCTCACACAGTATGTTTTCTGATGCAAGCCCTGCACCATCTTGGTTGCCTTCTCTTGGCCGCCTCCTGTCTATGTCTTTGTGAAGATGTGGCCTCCAGAACTTAACACAGTATGCTAGATGAGACCTTACCAGCATTTTGTACAATGGCATTGCCACCTCCCTTCTTCTGCTAGTGATACCCCTTCCTATGTACCCCAACATCCACTGGCCCTCCCTCAGCCTTGTTACACTGTTTGTACCCTTAGGTCATCTGAGATGATCATCCCTAAATCCCTGTCTTCACTAGTGAATGTCAGCAATCCCCCGTTCTGTAGCTCTCTGCAGGGTTTCTTTGCCTCAGGTGCATGATTTTGCACTTTTCTGCTTTAAATTTCAACTGCCACACCTCTGACCATTTTCCTGCTCTCCCAGATCTCTTTTCATTCTTTCGACCCCTCTGGAGTGTCTACTCTGTTGCAGATCATGGTATCATTTGCAAATAGGCAAACCTTCCCTCCAGCCCTTCAACAATGTCACTGATGAAGACATTAAACAGGACTGGCTCCAGGACTGATCCCTGAGGCACCTCACTGGTCATCCTCTTTTCCTTAGATTTGATCCAATTTAATACCACCCTCTGCTTCCTGTACCTCAACCAGTTTCTAACCAGTTTTACACTTTGTGGCTCACCCCAGGCTCTCTAGCTTATTCACCAGTCTTCTGAGGATGCGGTGTCATGAGCCCTACTGAAATCGAGGTCAAAGTCAAACTCCAGTTTCTTGATCATCCAAAGCATTATAGAATTGAGCATTACAATTTACACAAAAGTTAAAGAATATATATAAAAAAGTAGACAATGGAATACATTTTAAAATCAAGTGTACAGAATCATATTTGGGTCACTAAGAGTATCAATATTCGAGGAAAAGGTACAACATGGAAATTTAAGATCCATTCACATTCTATGCATTATCAAGCCTTAAGCATTCTATGGCCTGATGCCTTTTCCTTTTGAGTTTGACCACATTAGCCAAGAACCTAGAAATCATTTCAGCATCCTCTTTGTTCATGGGGTGAAGTAGAATTAAAACAGGGTCATAATTCATATTTGCATATTTAGCCAAGGTCTTTGAGAATACTATGCCTATCAGAATTATAAGCGGGCACTGGGAAATGATATGGGCAATCGTCTCCTGAAAGCCTCTGTTAAAGGGGCAGGTTCTTTCTGTGAGTTGTCACTCAAGGTGTTTTTGTTAAAATATGTATATTTGGAGGAAAATAAACCAAACATTGCCCAAGTAATCCATTTCTGCAGTTTGGAGTAATTGGGAGTATGAGATATTCTTCTAAGCCAAAGTCTATTTTGTTGAAGCTGTACTATGGAGCTTGTTTTGTTCCTTGACTTTCTCCATCAGTTTTTGGGACAACAGAAAATATTTTGTTTTTAGTGTTTTCTTGTATAATGGAGATGATGATCACTCAAGATAGTTCTCCCATAAGTGAAGGAGCTTGACTTTTGTCAGAGTGTCAAGTAGTGTTTTTAACCAGGGACAGTTACGCCAATTTTGGCCCAATTATTTGTTTTCATTTAAACATTCTAAAGGGATGGTGTTTGCCCTGTTGTTGTCAATTTGGAACCAGGATGAGGCTGATCATAGCTTTATTAGGGCTGACACAGGATTCTACCCAGTTCAGCTTGGACTACAGGATTAGAAGAAGAGGAGGAAGAACTTGTAAAATATGTTTATAGTAGTATGATAAAGGAGATCGAGGTTGACTGAGTTTTGTACCCCCATGCTTCCACCTCATAAAGCAGAGGATTTATTTTGGCTTCACCCACTTTTTAGCTGGGACCACTGTTTCTCCTCCATATTTGTGACTGAAGTGTAAAGGGCTTTGGCGCATGTCTAGCCTATTGTCGTGCCTTACAGTGAGCTGTCCACTTGCAATTGGAAGTGAACTTAATTCCGAATAGATATATGAAGGTACTACATCTATTAAGTCTTTTTAAAATATAGTTTTGCATGTGGATGACAATCCCCAAATACCATAAGTTTCCTTTTTAGGTTGATTTTTAAATCTAGGAGGTTACATTTTGCTTTTAACTGGTCTATTCTACACTGGAAGCCTACACTAGATGGAGAGAAAAGGATCAGGTCATCATCATAAGCTAATGAATGAATGAAGATATTGTTCATTTGGGGGAATCAATGGGAGAGAAATATCATATTTGTAAAACAAGTCAACATAAACATTGAAAAATAGGGAGCCAGGATGCAGCCTTGTTTTACTCCCTTATTTGTCTTGAAATATTCAGTAAGATTCCCACTATTATCTCACCTGATGGCTGTCAAAGTGTCAGTATGCAAACAATAAATTGGAATTAGAAGGTTCAGAGGGCCCTTTTTTAAACAAGATTTCCCAAAGTGTTTCTCTATTCATGGAATCAAAAGCTGCAGTAAAATCAACAAAAGAACATAAGTCTCATTTTTCTGTAAGTTTTATATTATTCTAACAGATGTGTAAAATATAAATATTTTCTGTGGTAGAAAACTATACCAAAAACAAGCTTGATACCTTGAAAGTGGGCTAACTGAATCCATCCATTGTTGTAATTTCTCAAGTATAATTCTAGTAAAGATTTTGGAGCTGATGTCAATAAAACTGATTGGATAAAAATCTGATGGTTTGCGATACAGCCTTTCTTGTGGATAGTTATCATTATGTTTTTGTCCATGACAATGAAATAAATCTCTCAGCCAAACATGAATTAAAAAGCATGTTAGTATTGGAATCAATAGTTTTTATGGTCCTAATGTAGCTCCGCTGGCATGGCATCAGGGCCAGGTACCTTCTTATGGGCTAAATGTGAGATGGCATGTTTCACATCCCTAATGCAAAGTTTAGTGGCTGGCATTCATTGGTAGTATACCAGACAGGGGCTTCCATACCTAGTCCCATTGGGTTCTCTTTATTAAATTTTTTTTTTTAAGTGTATCATTAGGAATGTGGATTGCTGTTGAATTAGGTCAGGGTATTAGGCCAGAGATGGATGCACAGCAAAGTGGGAAATTATTAAAACTGTGCTAACAGAAGCTACAGAAGCTTGCACCAGGACTAAGAATAAAGTGCAGAGCCAGTAAACCTTGCTGGCTAAACAGAGAAGTGTTGGAGGGGTGTTGGCGAAGAGCTGTGTACCAAGTTCAGAACAATGAGGAAGGAAGAAGACAGGCAGGCTTATGTGGAGTTGGTCTGAGAGGTGACCAAATGAGTGAGAGTAGCCAAGGCCTCAGGGAGCTAAGGTTAGCACAGGGCATCAAGGGAGGAGAAGGACTTTTTAGATACTGTATGTCAGAAAGGAGAAGTGCAGAGATCATATAGTGAAGATAAAGTGGGGAGGGAGTGGGTGGAAAGGAGAGAACAAGCGGAGTACTAAATGAATACTTTTGCTCCATTTTCACAAAGAGAAGGATGGTCCACTACCATCTCAGATAGGGATGGTGGGGTGGGAGGAAGAGATGATAGATGGAATGATTGAGGAGTAGAGTACTAGTGGGTCTGAGGGCATTAAGGGTGGACAAGGCACCAGGTCCTGAGGCATCCTCCCCATGGTGCTGAGGAAGATGGTGGAGGTGTTGGCCGAGCAACTGGTGGACCTTCTCAGCATCTCCCTGGACATGGGATAGGTGCCTCAGGACTGGAGGGTGGCCCATCCGGTGCCCATACACAAAAGTGGCCCTAGGGATGAGCCAGGAATGTGTCGACCTGTCAGCTCACTTTCATAGTGGGTAAACTTATGGAGACAATACTGAAGGAAGGCTGGTGTTATTCCTCAAGGGTAATGACCTCCAGGATGGGCTGCGCACAAATTCATCTTGGAGAGGTCTTGTCAGACCAATCTAATGGAATATTATGACTGGGCAACAGAGAGCCAGATATGGATCATGCTGTAGTTGTCCTGTACTTGGGCTTCAGCTAGGCCTTCAATTCAGTGCCTCATGGGAGGCTGTGGAGGAAGCTGACTGCTGCAGGGGTGGGATGAATCTGACAAACTGGATAAGGAACTGGCTGTTGGGAGGCTGCAACAGGTGGTAGTGGGGTGGGCTCTTGACACTTAGACTGGTGATGAGTGGCATGCAACAGGGATCAGTGCTGGGCCTGGCACTATTTGGGCTCTTTATCTCAGATATTGCACCCAGAGTTGGGACCAGGGTTAGTCTGTCTGCAGATGATACAAAATGGGGCAGTGGTGGATGAAGAGGATGGATAGAAACAACTACAAGAGGACCCTAGCCAAACTGGAGGTCTGGTCAGAGAAGTGGCAGCTGGGATTCAGTGAAAAAAAGTGCATGGTTATGCATTTCAGTGCAAAAAAGACAAGAAGGGACTATTGGTTGGGAGGGTGAGGCTGGGGATCACTGAGGAAGAGAAGGACCTACGTAGGGGTGTTGGCAACCAGGAGCATGAACAACTCTGGCCAATACAGGAAAGCAGCAGCTAAGGCAAACAGTATGCTGGGCTGTATTGCAAGCTGTTTCTTATCTAGGCATAGGGAGGTAATCCTGCCCTCTACAGATCTTTGGTCCAGGCCACACTTGGAGTACTGTGTGCTGCACTGGCAGCCATATCTAAAGAGGGATATTAATTTTCTGGAAGGTGTGCAATGGAGAACAACAAAATGTTACAGAAGATGGAGGGCAAGGCTTATGAGGACAGGTTGAATGAGCTGAATATGTACATGCTGGAGGAGAGGAGGGATGGGGATATGATTAAAACATTCAAGTATTTGAGGGGATAAACAAAGCTAGTACTGAAGGGTGTTTAAACTGAAGAAGGGTAGGGACACAAGGGGCATGGACTAAGACTGGAGGGTGGAAGATTTAGGAGGGAGATGAGGAGGCACCACTTCACAGAGAGGATGGTGTCTAAATGGAATGCCCTACCAGAGGGTGGTATCATGTTAGACAGTAGGAAGTTTTAGAGGACGTGGGACAGAGCATGAGGAGGGTCTGGGTGGAGGCGGAGGCCATCATGGGAATGACAGATGGGAAGGGGTTGGGGCAGCTACAGTCTAGGGGCTAGCTGCACACTTGGGCAGACATTGATAGACCAGGTGGTCTGTTTCTGCTAGCAGATTCATATGTTCATAAGGCTGGTATTGTTTCACCCCATTTGTCACCATCATCAAAAAGTTTTGTAATCCTTATCTTGAATAGCTTTGAACATATATGCCCACTGTGTATGTATATATTCAGCTTTTTGAGAAATAAATTTATTATACTCTTTCCTTGACTTATTCAGGTAATTGAAGTTTACTCTGGAGGGTCCTCTTAACTATTCTAATTATTTTCCCCAGTTTCTGTATTTCTCTTTTACAGGTGGTGTCAAACCAGGTTCTCTGTTTTTGAATCTTATTTTCTTCTTTATATATTTTAGTCTAATTGAGCTGTAGTAGAGCTCTAATTGATTCTGCATCTCTTGTACTAATGCCATATCCTCACCTGCAACAAAAGTGGAAAATATGGGAGTACTATATATCACCTCAAGACCTGTCTCTGTGTTCTTCTGTTAAAGTTAAGTTTAGATTTCCCTCTGATTGTCAGTGAGGCTAGAAATTATTAGATGTTTCTGTCACTTTGTAATCTTTTGAGAATCTACTTGTAGGAGTAATGTTGCATAGTCACTGTCAGGCCTTATATGGATAAATGCATAGTAAATAGTCAATGACACTTTGGCCATTAGAGGAGAGAAAAGTACAATGTTCTTCTATGTCACCCTCCGTCCTTCCATTTAGAATAAGTAGATTATTATGTTCAATAAATCCTATAACATTTTCCCTGACTTGTTTGTTAATTTATCAAGTGAGTTCCTTGTGCATAAATTTCCCAGGTACATTTGTGTCTGGAGATTGGATATGTTGTCAAAATTAGCTAATTGAAATTAAAATCCCTCATGAATAACACTGTATCTGCTGGGAATTTAGCTAACTTTACTTCTACATCTGTAGCAAGTTTAGACCATGTGTCATAATTCAGTGTTGTCTGTGACTTTGGGAGGATATATACATTTATAAGTAAGAATAGTAGGGTTGTCCCATTTTAGGACAACTTTCAGAAAATCTTAATTTGACGAATCATGATCAAGTACCTTCATTCCTTCCTAATTTTTACAAAGTAGCTAAACCTCCCTTTGGTCTACCAGAATGTTTTGATTTGGCAGCAGGGATAGAAACAAATTCATAGCCATTAATATATACCCTTTCTAAAACCAGGTTTCTTGGAAGTCAGAACTTCAACACTTTCTATAAAGGTGATCCAGTTTGGGCCAGACAGTTTTGTTCTCAAGCCGCTATATTCCATACTAACATGTTGGCATCCCTTGTTGAGGCAACAGAGGCTGGTGAAGGAATCTGTGAAATATTTGAGTCAGAGAATAGTCAGTTATTTTCATTAGGAGCAGAGTTGCATTTTGGATGAAAATAAAGGTCAGAAAGGGACACCATAAGAATATTATCTCTATCAAGTTTATGAGCATTACGTAATAGCTTCGTAAAGAGCTAGTGTTTTACAGTGAAGTCAATTTGACTTCCCTCTGTAGTGGACTGGACTCTTTCTAATGAAACAATATCTTGATAGGAATGTCAGTATTAAAATGCCTGCCATTAAAGCCAGGCCATATGATGCAACATTTTGTCATTTCTTCCTCAAATCTCTCAATTCCAAAAATGGATAGTGCCAAATATGCCTCCTGGCTTTCTTTCTGATCAAAACAATTCTCAAATTTCAGTTTAAAACAGATAAAATAGTACAAAAGATCATTAAAATTAAGTAGAGGACAGATTTCTTGTGTTTATGAGTACTTTCCCACATTGCTAACCATGTAATTGGTGATGAAATAGTTAATCCCAAATAATTCAGCCTTTGATGTTTGCCCAAACTGTCTTAGCAATATCCATATTAGTAAGCATCACAAACACGGGTTGTGAAGCTTTCTGCCTATCTCTAAATATAGCTTTGATGCTTTTGGCAGCAAGTGGAATTCCATCTCTGCCTTAAGCAGGTAAGAGATGAGTTCTGAGAGAGTTTCTGATGTTTCATAGAATTTTAAATATATTCCCTCAAGCTTAAATACTACCCTGTTTCCTGTAATTGAGCTATGGTCCTGGGCTATTTCTAAAGTGGTTCTGTTTTTTTGTGTAAGTGATGTTTCCCCACCTTTAGCATTATTGTTGGCTCTGTCTTGAGTAATCAGAGCAGTTTTATCTATTGTGCTTTCATTAGAATTAATATTACCCTTCTGGGCAAATGGAGGTTCATTATTTAACTAGCTTACTTTGTTTACTCTGTTTTCCTGATTCAGAGCTTGGGAGTTCTGTGTTTTCGTGAGGTAATTTGCTAAGAGGACTTCTGGAATGGTACTCATAAGTGAGGTAGGTATTGGGGCCTTGGGGTTTTATTTGATTCAGAGGGATAGAAAGTTTCTTTGTTTTCCTGTTTCTCCTCTTTTTCTGGCATTCTTTCCTTTCAAGACCCTTCAATTTTAAGAGCACTAATTTATGCTGCTGTAATTCAAAACATAGGCGACCAATCAAGCAAATTTCAAGGTAAAGCAAACATAAATAGTAACATAATATGCAGTGTCTCTGTTCTCAGTATTACCCTTCTTAAGATGGTTATCAGGATTAGTCAGTTTTAAGATGTAGAAGTCTTAAAAGAGCTTTACAATAGAGATAAAAGGGATTCTTCTTTTCTTGTGATATCTTCATGGTAAAGCAGTTCTGGGTGAGAAAGCTGCTGGCAGAATCAGTAGGGACAATTACAGACAAAGGAAGCAAAACCACTGAGGCAACAGAGTTCTTCAAAAGAAATGTGTTGAGGGTGGAGCAACTGCATCACCCAGAGTCCAGTTCAAAGAAGCAAATCTTCTGTCCTTCTCTTCCTCTGGTCAGTAAGACTCCTCCACTGTTTTCTCTTCCAGCTTTTAAGACAGGACACAGGGAGTCCCCAGTGGTATAACTGTGGGGTTAAGGAGACATAAGAGCGAGCCATAAAGTCTGTCTTGGCAAGACTCCCCAACCTGAATCTTGCTCTGGACTTTAAACAATTTTATGTCAATTGGATTTCACAATGCAGGTAACAAGCACCATACTCCGTGGCTATTTAGCTAAGTAAACTGTAACATTAGCCTGAATAATATGAGATCAATACATTTCTAGAATAGAGCATAGATAAAATGGTTAAAAGCATATATTATTATGGTAATGAAAAAGTGAATTTAATGAGATATGAATTCCCAATTGTTTCTGCATTTTCCTACATTTTCCCTGCTTATCCCTGTGTGCAAAATGTACCCCAGCATGCTAGTTGTAGCGTGTTGGAACTAACACTATTAAAAGTAAAAGACACTAATGTGTAAAAACATCTATACTCGGTACTGAAGTGCTTAAATGCTCAAGTGCATAAGAATGTAATAGTACCTGAGTTTACCAGATTAAAGTTTGTACCTTAGTAGTGTAACCCCTGCACTCAGTGAGATCTGCTAGTCTAAACTTGAAGTCTGTGGCTTTACAAGCTATTTCAACTTTTCCAATTCAGGATCCAGCTATCCAGCTGAGAACCAAACAGGTAGCTGGTACTGCGTTTAATTCAGTATACTTAGGTATACTTGAAAATGGAGATTGAGATATAAAATTGAATAGCTGCCCACTATAAATCTAACTTATCCATGGGCTGAGTAACAATTCTTTGAACTCATCTAAATCAAGTGAGCTCACTGTAACAGTCTGGTTTGTCAGTCACAAGTAGTGAAGCTACTCTTTGGCTTGTCTGGAAGGAAATGAAGCGAGGTAACCTATCCTCCAAACTAGTGCCTTAAGTAGTAGCAAGTAAGGCCGGCCTGCCAGTGAAGCGGCAAGGCATCCGCTTGCGGCGCCGACATTCTGGTTTCAGTCATGGACTCAAGGAGTCAGAGGGTTGGCCAGGGAAGGATTGAGCATCCCAGAGACTGCTCTCCTTCTCTGAAGAGAGGAAATGAGTGTCTGGTGCTATGCGGACCTCTGTCAGAGGCTGGGGTACTGCCACTGCGGTGTCACACATCGGGAGTGGGGTGGACACTGGTGTCATTGCACATCCCCACCCCACTAAGACTAAGATGTCATAAACAAAAGGACTGTGAGGTTAACTGGGAGAGGTAAATGCTTCGTATTTAGACATTTTGGATAGACTACCAAGATGTGCTGCAGATCATGGAAAGGGAACATTAAAATTAAAAAAAATATTTTGTAGTAAATTGTAATAGCTGAAACATCATATTTATGAAGGTACATGCTGAAGTGCAGAGTTACTCTTTAAAGATGGCCCCACTCACAATTTGTAAACATTCCTGCTGCAGTTACTTCTTGAATGTACATGTTAGAATCCTAATGTGAATGTAGTAGGATGGTGTTACCATATGTTTCCAATGGTAAACAGCACAGCACTGTATCAATATATTTAATTTCTCATTGTGGGCATGGTATAGGAGTTGCTACTTTTAAGAACAGAAAAATTCCATTTCTTGATTCAGGAATAAAGAAAAATTGGAATTCTTTATATTTTTATCAGACAAACATTATTGCTGAAAATAAATATATAGTGGCAAACAAATGCTTCTTCTTTAATTGGGCAATAACATATGACAGTGAAGTGTAGGAGAAGCTTCTATATCTCTCAAACAAACATAGCGCACTGCATGTGTTATCACGCTTATTAAGATTTTAAATTATTTTTTTATTCATGAGAAATGGATATACCATTGAGTCAGGGACTCATTTACAATAGTTTCCACTGGATCATTTCAGGTGCGTCCTGGGAGCACAGGATGGTTAAATAATTTGCTCAGGGTCACACAGTATGCAAATGGAGGTTGTGAGAATCAAACCCAGGTCTGCTTGATGCACCATAAAATGCAGCACCAGAAAAGCAATCTAAAGTTTGCAGAAGTGCATGGGTTGAGTGGCTAATTCTGGATTTGTTTTATGTTTGGGAAATATATGGCTTGTCTCCATTAGCTGGTTCCCACCAATCACCAAAACATTGGCTGGGGACCACACCTTATTTAAAGTGAGCCCATTAGGCAGTGCACCATATTTTAACAAGCATTTGTCAATGCAGAATATTCCTCTTGCATTGCTGTTTTACTGGGTCTTGCTTATACATTTTTACTACAGTACATATTTACCCAGGATAGACCAGGTGGGGTGCAATATATAATTTTCAGTGGTGTCCTACTTTTACACATTTTAGATTGTATTTACCTAAGCTAGGTCAGCTAACAGGCACTATCTAATTTTCAGTGGGTTCCTATTTTGACCCCAAATATCTAATAGTCTTTTATGACCTAATATTGTGATCAAGACAAGTTTTGGAGGGATCTGAAAATGACACCTGTCATGTTCAGGTGGTGGGGTAACACAAGGGGTATGTTGAACATTGGGGCCAAAATCTGCAAAATAAAGTTTTGAGTAAACATTGAAACAATTCAACGTTTCTTCATAACTTACTTGTTGTTTTTTTCACACTTTGACCCCAGATTTTCAACATACTCTTTTATGACCACTCCTTATGAACACAACAGGTGTTATTTATAAAATAGTATCTGAAATGACATTTCATGCCACAAGTGTGAAAATGCATTTTGGCCATGATTTCAAAATGACAGCTGTCACATTCATGAGATGGTGTGAAAAAATGGCTATGTTGAAAATTTAGGGTCAAAATCACCTACATAAGGATATAGATTTAGGGTCACCTATGTAAGGATATAGATAGGGTGGAGAGAGTCCAGAGGAGGGTGACCAAAATGGTGCATGGCATGCATCAGAAGCCCTATGAGAAGAGGATGGAAGAGCTTGATCTGTATCTACTGGAAACTAGGAGGAAGAGGGACATGATTGAGACATTTAAATACTTGAAGGAGATAAACAGGGTGGTTCTACCATGCAGCGGTGACACAAATTGTGTCGAACAGCATTACAGCGATGGCACAATGCTGACAGTGGCATTGTGCCATCGAGGAAAAGCAAGTGTTTTGCGGGGGCACCACCTTACTATAGATAACTAACTACAAGTCAGAGTTGATTGGGAAGGATGATATCCTAGGAGATAGCAGTGTCATGAACACTGGTGACCACTGCAGTGAACTGCTGATTTTGTCGCTGTAATGGTCTTGTGGTATTCTCATTGCTGTTCAAATGTGATACCAAACAGGGTGAGAATTTGGAGGAAAGTAAGTCCAAAGACTTGGGGAATAGTTTGAGAATGGAAGGAGGAAAGTTCAGAAGAGGCAATGTGAGTGGGAAATTCTTCACAACAGAGGTGGTGGACCCCTGGAACAGACTACCAGAAGAGGTGGTGGTGCCAAATTGGTAGAGGAATTTGAGAGGTCATGGGATAAGTGGGGAATCACCAGTAGAGAGGGATGAAACTGGAAAAAGTGAGGGATTGGAGTCTCCATGGGGGGCAGAGGAGGGACAAAATGAGTTGGATCTGGGGTTAAATATGGGGATGAGATTAGGGCAGAGTTAATGGACCAGGGGACCTTTTCTGCCATTAGTTTTCTATGTTTCTAAAATATTTTAAAATTACCATAAGTTATGAGTGTGCCTCGAAACATTTCAATGTACACACAACTTTGTTGTTTTAAAATATCTTTACTACAAATTTTCAACATAACCTTCTTATGACTCCATTTTGTGAACAAGGGTGGAGAAACATTTTAAATCCTGCCAGAAAGGTGATTTGGCTCAATGACTGCAAAATCAGCTTTTAGGACAGGTACATAATGTCACTGCCCTTGTGTTCATGAAATGGGATCCTCAAAAGGTCATGCTGAACATTTTGGGAAAAATATTTAAAATGACCAAGTTATGAGGACAAGTTCAAAACCCATTGAAATACATTGAACTGCATACCTGATTTCCTCAGTTCCCAATCTGGCATTGAAGAGTGAAGATGTGTCTCTGATCCGGAGGGATTACAGTGTTGGACCCCGACAGGTATGTGAAGTTGGGGGCCAGGTGTTGAGTGGGAGGGTGAGGTGGGTGTAGGGTAATGGTGGTAATGGGCTGGCAGCAACAGACATCGATGGATGGTTTCTTTTCTACAGGGCGTATAAAAATTAAAAAGGCTATGAGGGATGGTTATCTTTATTTCAAGTACCTACACTGGGGATTGGTGTCAGTGTTATGTTTGGCTGCACAGAAGTGCACTCCCTGGTTTCATAATGAAATCATCTGGGTGGAAGGTACTAGCCATCACTGGGGACTGGGCACCCTGGTGTCAGAAAATTAAGAAGGAAGGGATGGGAGGGACTGAGGAACAGTTTTCTTTTTCAGGTACTGACACTGGAGATTAGGCACCCCAGTGTCAATGTTATGATTCTTGACACAGGGGTGGGCTCCGTGGTGTCACACAATGAAAACAGGTGGTGTGGGGGTATTAGCCAGCACGGGAATGAGCACCCCAGTGTCAGAAAATTAAGAAGAAAAGGGTGGAAGGGACTGAGAGATGGTTTTCTTTATCTCAAGAACTGACACTGGAGAGTGGGCAGCCAGTGTCAGTGTTATGTAGTGGCACCAGGCGTGGGCTCCCCAGTGCTGCACAGTGAAAACTGGTGTGTGGGGTACTAGCCAGCACTGGGGTTGGGCACCCGGTGTAGAAAATTAAGAAGGAAGGATGGGAAGGATTTCTTTTCTAAGCGGAGGACCACAGCAGGCTTGATCAAGACAATCAGCTTTGCATGCTGTGCAGCATTATACAGCTCAAAGGAAACAGGTGCCCTAAGATTGGGTGGCTCTTTCTTTGAATTACATAAAGTTTCTACCTGGCAAGCCCAGAAGTGCACCATGATCAGTCTTGCTGATGATTGTTCTGACACTGTCGAGTTTCTCACAGACTGCCCTGCATTGGATCAACAGTGGCACACCTCTTGAAATCTACTATCATACCAATATGTTCACACTTGCACAAGGGCAAACATGAAAGAAATCACTCTGGCAGTTGCATTTTGTACAGAGTCTCAGCCAATGTGAGGTCCATCCTGATGACTGATCTCTGAGCTGAAATTCAGTCCAGAGCTCTGAATCGAACACTAAGAGACCCCTCTCCCTTGAGGATATAATAAGTACAGCCCGTGAAATTCTTTTTATTTTTTATTTTTTGTATATAAATGTTTTATTGAAATTTATATAGAACATCAAAAGCAAATAACAGAGAAATATATTTTGTAAATTTTGCAGAAATAGGAACAATCCCCACCCATGAACAAATACTAAACAGCAACAATTCAATTCCAATAGTAACAAAAACAATTGACAAAAGAGACAAAAATGCACTGAGGTACTGTACCTATGTAGTAATGCAACTAAAAATAACCCTCCACATTATACTTAAAATTTGTAAGCATTTGATGACATTCAATCTCAAGGACCCTGAAAGAAAAATTATAGCAAATCACCAAAGGAACATTTATACATTCACAGTGACTTCAATCGGTATCCCTATACCAAGTCTGTGAGGAAAGAAAAGTTATATGGTAAACTAAACTAAAACTGCAACTCAGGTTCTATGTACCCATCCTTATAGAGTTTAACCAGACACCCCATGTTTGATAAGAACAAAGAAGTGTAGTCTTTTCAACACATTACCTGTTGATAAGAGGCAATTTAGACATTGCCTGTAACCATTGAGAATACAGGGGAGAGTTTTGACCTCCAATGAGATAAAAGGTCATTTTGCTTCTAAGGCAGCCATATAGAAATTATCTTAAATTTTAGTGCCTGTTGAGACAGTAAGTGGGATTCCCTAAAATCCAAAGGAGGATTGTGGGACCTGTAGATCCAGGACCCATTCCAGTTCTTTAATAATGACACTCCACCAACCCTTAAGCAAGGAGCAACCCTGCAAAATATGGTATAGAGTACCAATGTCACTGCCACACCTCCAACATGTAGCTGAAGGAGACAGGCCCATACTGGATAACTTTGCAAGTGTCTGATACCACCTGCTTAGTATCTTGTTTGGATAAGTTGGATTTTAGGATCCAGAGATGACTTATGAGCTTCAGACCAACAATGAGCCCAATTTACTATACCTAACAGTTCTTTTTTTTTCCCAATTGTTTAACCAGGGTAGCACACTAAGTTGAAAGCTTGTTTACAGGTGCAACCTGGGAGCACAGGGAAGTTAAGTGGCTTGTTCAGGGTCACACAGTATGCAGCTGAGGACTGTGAGTTCAAACCCAGGTATCCAGATTTGCAGCTCAGGAGCCTTAAACCACTGCGCTATACTGCCTCTCTAAGTTCTTGAGTTTCATCAACCCACTTTAATCAGCCAGGATTCCCAATTTGAGGCATATATTTTCTATAACAGCTTAACATGGCGGCGCTGGGCTGTGCATGATACACAGAGAATACATCTGGGTGTAATATTGTTTGGATTTGGATTTTGAGTGTTTCTGTGTGCAGACACTGCTTTTACATTTTGGACTTATCTGTGATTGTTTTGAAAGTGTCACCAGAGTTTTTGGAGCAAGCGGGAATAGTACCTTGATTACCTTTGCAGGAGATGCTTGCTTGCTTTGCCCACTGAAGAGTGCTGGTTGCTGTTTTTCTGCATTCCAGAGTTAAACGGGGACTGACTAGTCAGACTGAACTGTTGCAGGCCACGGTGGACTATTCAGAGCTAGAATGCTGGTCTGAGTGCCCTGGTGAAGAGGACCAAAACTGGCAGTAGCGATTTGAGAAGGAACACTGATGGAATAGGACAAGGAGGAAGGAAGAAGGTGGGACAGTTTGTGCTGTCAGAGTCCCTGGACAAACAAGGAATCGAGCTGTCTGTGCAGTAGAAAGACAGGCTGCAGCACTGGAGTTGTAGAGTTTGGCTAGTAAAGACCTGCAGCTGAATTATCAGGGTGTCTGAAGGGGGTATCTGGAGGGTCAGACATCGGAGGTGTTCGACCAGAGACAGTGAGAACCAGCAGGGCAGGCACTGGAGGTGACTGCTACTGTGAGGAGTCTCTGAAGCACCCTGAGGTTTTGGTTGGGTCGGGAAGATACGGAAAACTATGGCTGCAGTCTATGAGTAAAGAAGACTGACTGGATTTGGTGTTTCTTCCTCTTCCCTGATATGCAGAGAATCCAGTGAGTAGGACTACAACTATATTAAGTTCTGGAATTGTTTCTTTAATAGACTGAATATTGGACAGTTAAAGTTTAGTAAGAGCTAAGAGGGTGAGAGCCTCTTTGGTTCTTAAATTATTCGGACTGTGGGTGAAAGCTCCCCAGTGTATGTGTGTGTGTGTATATATATATATATATATACATACATATTATATATATATATATATATACACACACACACACACACACACACACACACACGCTATGATATCTTGGACATTTCTCTGATTTTTTGGACCTTTTGGAGTACCTTCTGGGACTCAGACTTAGTAATTCTCTGCTCTGTTTGTGAAATTTCTGGAGACACTAAATTATTATATTTAATTGTGTGTTGTATGAATGCTGTTTTGGTGTAAGGTGTGTGAAAGGCGTGTGGTTGTGTAATATAGAAGGTGTATTGTTGTGGGCGGTGAGGTGTGGTATCTGAGAAGACTGAATTGTTGAGTGGGTTGTTTTGTTTTAAGAAATGTGTTGGGGTTTGG
The DNA here is from genome assembly GCA_016271365.2 of Neoceratodus forsteri. NCBI lineage: Eukaryota > Metazoa > Chordata > Ceratodontiformes > Ceratodontidae > Neoceratodus > Neoceratodus forsteri. The sequence continues at coordinate 270,851,555 of CM057452.1, read as the reverse complement.
GGCTCATCAGGCACAGCTACTTGGGTGATGACCTCAGGACCTTCATCCCTTCATGCTTTCAGTACTGTCGGGGAAGCCTACTTTAGATGTAGGGCTTTAGGTATAGCTCGGGGGCCCAGTGGGATGTCTCCCAAGTGGCTGCCAGAATATCTGGGATCGGGTGGTGAAGTCAAGGAGATGCCCTGGGGTGAAATGAGGGCTTGAATGGGGTCTAACTTGTCTGGTTCCCATACCCAAGGGCTCCACCTTAGAGTGTGGGCAAATAGCTGGTCCAGCTGCTTCACCTCATTCTACTTGGGCTGTGATGTGCAATGCCAGATCAATCAATCGATCAATCAATCAATCAATCAAGTCTTTATTTAACCAGGCATTCATCGTTGAGCAGAAGCTCATTTGCAAGATGGACCTGGGTGGAGCATGAACAATTGTATATACAGGTCAACACAGGTATTTACAAGGCAACACAGATAATACTCTTTACAGAGGAAGAAAAAGAAGTTCATATGTACATAGAATTATACAGATATTGTACAGATTACACGATGTTTACATACATAGAAGTGTCTATAGGAAGATAAAGCAGGTTATCTAAGGTTGCAGGAGGAAGTAACGGAAGAAAAAAAATAAAATAAAATATACACCAGGTAGAGGTGAAGGTGGGGGAAGGAGGGAGGTAGGGAAGAAAGGCTAGGAGGGCACAGTGCACAGAGAGAGTTGGTAAAATGGGATATAGAGAAGGTGGATGGAGAAAAGGAGTAAGTGTGAGCCCGGGATTGAATGCTAAATGCAGAGGCATGGTAGGATGTCACAACCCAGGTAGTGAGCTCCTATCCGAGGTTAGGAAAAGGAAGACTAAGGGATGGATGGGCCTAGTGTTGATAAGACAGGGATAAGAAAGAGAACAATTAGGCTGGTAAGGAGCAAGCTGGGGGTCAGTACTAAAATTGGGTCTAGGCATGGCTATATACCAGTGCAGACACTGGTACTGGGTCTGAGTGGGTGAAGCAGTTACATACTCTCTGACTGTACAGAAATAAAGCATCTTGAAGGCATTTATACTGATTAGAGTGCTTAATTTGAGGGTTTTATAGATCGGTCCATAAGGTAGGTAGCATGAAGCATGGCTGCCCTGCGAAAGCTGGATTTTGCTTTGGGTACTTTAAGTGTAATAGCTGAGTAACTTCTTAATCGTATTTCCCAATTATACTCAGGGAAGACAGCAGGAGATATAGTAAGGCAGCTTATTAGAGATGGCTCTATAGGTCCAGAGGCGGCGTTTTGTGGCGCCTGAACTTTAGTGATGTCCACCCACTGCCACATATAGGGTGCAGTGATGCGTGTTGAAGGAAGTCCGTTATAAACCTCAGTGCTCGATGGTGAGTGTGTCCAGTTTAGCCATAAGAGTTGGGGCATTGGCTGTAGAGAAATCAGCGTAATCAACCAATGATAGGAAAATGGATTGGACCAGTTGTTTCTTGGCATCTCTGGTGAGAAATTGGTTGATTCTGAAAACAGTCCAAGCCTTTGCGAAGTCATTTTAGCAAGTCCTCAATATGTTCAATGAAGGAGAGTCTTTGGTCTATCAAACTCCCAGATACTTGAATTTTGTAGCAATTCTAGTTTTTACCTAGAACTGTGGTCATTTGGGAACTGTCCCACTGGACACAGGGTTAGCTGTAACGGATAAAGGGAGAGGACCATCGCTTTAGTTTTTTGGCATTAAGGAGTAGCTTTTTGGGAGGAGTTGGCTTTGCAAAGGTTGAATTCTTACTGTAGGTTATTGCAGGCAGCTTCAGGTGTTGGGCGACTCACGTGAGAGAACTGTATCATCTGCAAACAGATGGATGTTGGCTTCTGTTATACAGTAGTCGATGTTATTAATGTGATTGCAAAATTAAGGGCCCTAATATAGAACCTTGAGTTCCCCTCTTTGAAGAGTTTTTAAGGGGACAGGCCTCCTTGACTTTAACTTGTTGAAGGCCCTGTAAGATAGTCAGTAAACCAATGCAGAGGAGGGTCCACACCTATGGTTTGAAGGAGGAGAGGGCAGACTATGGTCGACGGTGTCAAAAGCCTTGCTTAGATCAAGGAAAACAGCACAAATAAAATTTTTGCTCTCAAGATACGCTGCCAGTCATCAGTAACTTTGAGGGGCTGAGATAGTGCTATGTTTAGCTCTGAATCTGGACTGCATAGGATTTAACAGTTCTCTAGACTCAAGGTGAGTCCTCAGCTGTGCATTACAATTTTCTCTAGGAGCTTGGACAGGACCGGAAGGAAGAATTGGCCTGTAGTTATTGAGATTGCCAGGGTCACCTGATTTGAACAGTAGTATGACATGTGCTGTCTTCCATATAGGTGGTAAGGTGCCCTGAGACAGGGATAAGTTAAAAGGTGGGTGGAGGTATTGCTGAGTACGTGGTAGGCAATTTTTAGGAAGTAAGGGTCAAGGGCGTCGGCCCCAGTACTTTTCTAGTATCCAACTGAAGCAAGAGGTCCTCTACCTCTTTCAGTGGGGCAGGTTGAAGCGAGAAAGGCGCGACTGATCGGAGTTTCAGGCAGTTGGCTGGCAGTCTGGGAGGGCGTATGTTTGCAGGGAGTTATCAAATGCCATGCCTGCAGTAGCAAAGTGGTTATTGAATCGTCAAGTATATCCATCTTTTCGGTCATAGTCAAGTTGCCAGAGGTAATCTTGGTCGGAGTAATTTCCTGGGAGTGGCCTAGCAGATCATTGATTGTGTTCCAGAGCTTGATTGGGCTTTTGTGGCAGAGTCGAGTTCGGATTTGAAGAGGTGGCCTTGATTCTCTGATTGTTTTGGTACATAAATTTTGTAGTCTCCTGAACTGGTTCCAATCCTCTGCAGTGTTCAGTCTCGCACTTTTCAGAGCTTATCTCTTTCTAGAAGCAAGGACTTGATCTGAGGGTGAACCATATACAGGTTTTGGTCCTAGTTAGAACTTTAATCAGGAGCATACTTATTAAGGGCCCTTGATAGAATGTTGTGAAAGATATTGTAGCTGCGTGTCGTTTTGGCCAGGTAGAAATCTTGCCACTGAGGGAGTACCTAAGCTCATTTAGGTAGGCATGTTCATTGAAGTTGTGCCTGGATCTCTTCATAGAGAACTTGCTGATGGGTGCTGGGTTGTTGCTGGATCTTACTCCGACAATAAAACAATAGTCGCTGGCGTCTGAGAAGAAGACATCAGCGTGGGAGAAGGGATGAGTTTGCTCACTATTAGCACATCCAAAGTGTACTTTTACTGGGGTTCTTCATGTTTGGGTGTGTTGGTTCAATGTCGGTGCATCAGCCCATGTTCTTCACAGAAGGATGAAAGGGGCAGCTGTGTTAGAAACCAGTCAAAGTTGAGGTCTCCTAAAATAATAGTTTCTGGCAGCCCCTGTCCCAACTTGTCACTTAGATATGACACAAGCTGTAGGCCAGCAGGCGGTGGTCTGTAGCATCCTATTACATGAGTGCAGTAGTCTGTATAATTTCCACTTTGAGAATTAGGCATTGAATTGCTGGCGACAGATGCCGAGGATAAGCAGAGAGGCAGAAAATTTGTCTTTAACGTAGATAGCTACCTCCTCCTCCTCTGGCATGCCTATCAGCTCTGAACAAGGCATAGTTGGCTATGTTTACTTCTCTATCAGTGGTGCTGGGTCTGAGCCAAGTTTTGGAAATCACAAGTATGTCAGGAGGGTATGGTTACCCAGGTTTGTATTAAGGTTATCTTTTAAGGAGGCTACATATGTTAATATGCAAGAAGCTTATTCCTTTTAAATTTGCTAGTTCTGATGGCAAAGCAATAGCTTCTGGGGACCAGGGTTGAGTTCTCGTTGCCTGAACATAGCAGGAGGATAAGTAGGATTTTTCTAAGAGTGCTAATTATAAGCTTGTAATTCCTGTCTTTCTCCCGTCTAGTAGATCTGATGTTTTTGGGACTGGAAAGTAGCCACCATAGAAGAGCTGATCTGTTGTAGCAAAAGCTAGTACCTCTACAATAGGCAGGGAGGAGATAGAAGTCTGCATGGTGGGAGGTGGGCCTTGTGGTGGGGAGTATTATAAGTACTACTGGTATGTGTGGTCCAAGAGCAGGGTTCGGTATTGCTACTTGGAATCACAGGCAATTAAAGAATAAGTTGCCATGTGGTATACAGCACAAGGTGCCGTTGTAGACCAAACATGATGGTAGTTCAGGTGACCAATGCTGGGAAGCTGGTATCAGCAGAAAAAGGGCAGTATAAGGAGCCATATAGGGCCCGACATGATGGTACCTCAAAAGGAGCCACTCGATTAGCCCAGGGGCCAGTGGGGTTGCTGGATTAATGCAGCTTATCAGTAGCTTTCAATCCAGGTCGACCAATTTGATAGCATTTAAAATATATAGTGGTGAAGGCACAGCCAAAGAGAGACTATGCGTTTAGTAAGGTGAGGCCCTGAGGTTGGATCCCATAGGCTGGACAGAAGAGGGGATCATGAGCTAAGTCTCTATTGGTGGGGCACTGCCCAGGGGACATGGACAATATTTTGGCAGGAGCTACTGTATTTATTAATCAGCGGGGTGGGGGAGGGGGGGGTCAAAAAGATTCGCAGTTGCGCAGTGCCTTGTAGGGCCTTGGGTCCGTGTCTGCTTCTCGGCGGCCAGCTAGAGGCGCCGACAGCCCGGTAGCCGGAATCCCGTGGCTTAGGAGCTGGGAGCCTGGGTGGCAGTTCCTTGGCTGAGGGAGAGAAGGAAAGCGAGGATTAATAAAGGGCATTCATACAAAGGTCAGACAGAACAGCGGGAGTCCAAAATTTGCAGAACAAAAGGACGTGTATGGTACCAGCAATGCCAAAAGAGGTAGTGAGGAGTAGTAGTAGGTGGTTGCTCCCATGGTAGTTTGTTTGGTGTTGCTGGCCTGTTAACTGCTAGCTGGTTTATAGTCGGAAGGGTATATAGTAGAATTAGGGTGAGGTCCTAACAATAGGGCAGGTAGAGCAGTAATTGAGAGGAGTTAGATGGAGTGGCTGGAGAAAAGGTTGAGAGCAAATGTGTGATCCTGTGGGTGGGACTGCTTTAAAAGGGCAGTGAGAAAGTGGGTCAAGTCAGGTATTGAAGACAGGGAGACCAATAGCATGAAAATGTGCTGCAGTGGAGTGACCAATCTGCTGCTAGGGCTGAGGAAGGGTGGAGTAAGGGTCTATTTAATACTGTGAGGAGGAGGAGGGCGTGGGGGGTGGGCGAAAAATTCAGTCCAGAACAAAGCACAGAAAGAGATTTCCTGAGATCAGGAAGCGCCAGGCATTGGAAAATCAGCCAAGGAGTAAAGCTGCCAATCAGTGCCTGGTTCCTCCACTGGGCATCCAGTCAAAACAGTGGCATTCAAAACCACGAGTTGGAGGTCCAGTGCGTACCTGAAGATCGATAAGAAACAAGATGGCTATAATGGTGGACTTGATATCTTCTGTCAATCTGGCTTGCATCACGGAGACCTGGCTGGATGAAAATGCCACCCCAATTTTAAGGTAGTGCCAGCGGGCATTCCATGATCACAGCCCAAGGAAGAATCTTAGGGTGGAGGGGTGGCCATTTGTTTTAAAGCTAGCCTGAAACTCATGGTGTTGCCTATGGGTCCTATAAAGGTCCTTTGAATGTGTGGCTGCCGAGGGGGTGTGGGTGCGGGTTTTAGTGTTCTGCTCTTTCGCCAACCTAGGTAGTGATGGGGATTTTAGGAGGTCGAGGCCCATCGCGAGCCTGGTGTTGGAGTCCCCAGAGTGGTTGATCATGGGGGATTTCCAATGCCTGGGTCAATGGGGGCTATCAAAATTTGGGATAGACCTTCTTGGGAGCATGGGGCACTGGGCTTGACATAAAGGTAATGACAGTGTGCGCTCGGTCGACCACACATTGGATCTGTTTTTCTTCTGAGTTGGATATTATGGACCTTAGTGTAGATCCGTTGGTTTGGTGGATCATAGCACCATGGGATTCATATTTAGGGCCCCCAGATCGTCCTGTCCCTATGAAGATGGTCCAGTACCGGTTGTTAAGGGAGTATCCCCAGAGGATCTTTGGTGGTGCTGGACCTATCGGGTGTTGGGGCAGCTATGCGATTGGGTCAGAGGAGGCAGTAGCGTGCCTATAGTGGGCGGTTGGTGGCTTCGATCAATCGCACCCTTCGTGTCCGACTCCTGTCTCACTCATTGGAGATCTCCCTGGTATGATGAGAATCTCTGAGGTTTAAAGACTAGGAGCTGGAGGCTAGAGAGGCATTGGAGGAAAGCTGGTCTGGTGGGAGACAAATTGGCCCTGAAGTCACATTATATGGACTATCAGGGCAAACTCCCATAAAAGGTGGAGTTTCTGTCTGGGAGATTGCTACAGTGAGAAACAGACCAGCTCAGCAATTCCGTACAGTGGACAGGCTTACATCCTGCCTGTCTGTGTGTTGCAGGGTAGGTTCTAGCACAAGGTGCGAGGAGCTGGCTCTGTTTTTCACTGATAAGGTGTCCTCCATCAGGGCTGAGATCTCATCGAATGTCTCTCGAAGGGCTGCAGGGTCTGGCCTGAGTTGAGTCGGAGCCTCCTCCTGTGTGGAATGAGTTTGAGCTAATTGGGGTTGTGGAGGTGGTAGAGATACTCTCTAAGCTGAAGCCGGCCTATTGTGATTTAGATCCAGGCCCAACTTGCCTTTTGGTTGAATGTTTGGACCTGATTGGTCCTGTTTTGCTGAGGTAGTCTGGAGTTCATTAAAGTGGGCTCTTTCCTTTAGCCTTGAAAGAGGCTTTGGTTGAACCTCTTCTGAAAAAACATCTTTAGAGCTGGACTGCCTCAGCAACTACAGACCTGTTTCGAGCCTCTCATTTTAGGAAGGTTGTAGAAAGGTGGTGGCCATTCAGCTGGAGAGACATCTTCCTGCTTCCTCCGCCTATGAGCCTTTCCATTTTGGGTTCCATGTGGGGGCATAGTACAGAGATGGCCCTGGTGAAGGTGTAATGACCTCCTGATGGTGAGGATAGGAGGGACCATACCATCTTGGTCCTTCTAGACCTCTCTGTGGCGTTTGACACCGTGGACCATGAGTGTTACTTGACCGACTGTGGCCTGTCCGGAAATGTCAACTGGTTCAGGTCATACTTGACAGAGTGCAGAGGGTGACCATGGGAATTTCTTCATCAAACCAAGCCCTGTGCTGTGGTGTTCCGAGGCTCTGGGTCTTGTCGCCTGCTGTTCACGGTGTATATGCTGCCACTGGGGACATTATCAGACTATATGGGCTGGGTTCTCACTGCTTTTGCAGATGATACTCAGCTGTACCTGCCCTGTGCTCCCAATAGTCAGGTGTCAGACTCTGTAGTCAAAGCTGCCTTGAGAAAATCCAGATATGGATGACTCACAATTGAAGCTTAACACCAGACAAGACTGAGGTACTGGTGGTGAAGCCAGGTCGTCAGGGTGGGGGGCTGGCATACCCCGACCTTGTGCTGGAGGTGTGCCTTTAGCCCCTCTATGCAGGTGAAGAATTTGGGAGTAATCCTGGATGGCAGTCTGACACTTGATGCACAGGTGTTGGCCGTGGTGAGAAGTGGGTTTTATCATCTCAGGAATATTGTCCAAATTCGAGCCCTGATCCCGCCTGATGACCTACCCACAGTGGTACATGCTTTCGTCACTTCCAGGTTGGACTACTGCAATGCCCTGTACCTGGGGATATTGGAGACACCTCCACAGACTGCAGCTGGTGCAGAATGTGGTGGTGAGATTATTGATGGGGTGAAAAAATGAACATATCACAAACTGCAGTGGCTGCCAGTCTGTTGGAGGTTGTCCTCAAGATAGGGCTGTTGACCTATAACACCCTGCATGAGAGGGGTCCAGTCTATCTGCAAGAGCTCCTTGTGCCGTGCTGCCTGACCCGGGCCCTCCGTTCTGCCAGGGTGGCCTCCTTGGAGTTCCCAAGTTGAGAGGCTGTGGCATTGGGTGACGGACATTTGTGGCAGCTGTGCCTACCCTGTGGAACTTCCTACCTGGTTATCTAAGGAGGCCCTTCGGTAAAACCTTTAAGAAGGGCCTCAAAACATATTTATTCAATCAAGCTGTTAATTTAAGGTGTTTTAAAACAATAGCACTTTTATAATGGCTAGATAAGTTGTTGCTCCTAGCTGTATTTTGATGTTATTGTTGTTTTAAATTTGTTTTACTGTATTTTAAAATGTTGTTGTGATATGTGTGTTTATACTGTGCAGCATCCAGAGTCCTTGGAGATGGGTGCTATATAAATAAAATATCTATCTGTCTGTCTATCTGTCTGTCTGTCTGTCTGTCTGTCTGTCTGTCTATCTATCTATCTATCTATCTATCTATCTATCTATCTATCTATCTATCTATCTAAAATGGTGTAGGGTCTGCCTCAGAAACCATATGAAGAGAGACTGAGAGAGCTTAATATGTATACCCTTGATGAAAGGAGGGACGGGGGACATGATAGAAACTTTTAAGTACCTCAAGGGAATCAACAAAGTCCAGGAGGTAGCATCTTTCAGAAAAAGAGATGTGTGAGAACAAGGGGCACAATTTAAAGATAGAGGACGGCTCCAGGGGTAATGTGAGGAAATTTGTTTTCACGGAGAGAGTGCTGGATCGTGGAACCGCCTTCCTGGGAGGTTGTTGGGTCTAAAACAGTGGGGAATTCAAACATGCATGGACAGACATAAGGCAATTGTAGTTGGGGTTGTAGGAAGTAGGCTGTTGGTTAGCTAGAATCTGCAGCTTATCCAATAGGAAGGAAATGGGCAGACTGGGTGGGCCAAGTGGTCATATCTACCATTAAAGTCTATGTTTCTATGTTTATCTATCTATCTATCTATCTATCTATCTATCTATCTATCTATCTATCTATCTATCTATCTATCTATCTATCTATCTATAAAACACAAGTATGATCCCATGACAAACTGAACCAAGTTTGCAAACATTTAGTTAAGTCAGTTTGCATCATCCGATAGCTCCTCATAGCCCAAGCTGCCAAAACATGCCTCAATTGACGATATCTCCACAACTCTTGGACAGGAAGATTAAAAAGGCCCTGTAATTGAGAAAAGATCTCATTATCCCTGTGTGAGGATCAAACAAGTTACTCATCGAATTAATGACAGTGGATGACTACATATTCCAATGAATATGGGAGCCCCAATCTGTGTCTTGGGGTTATACCACAAAGGTTCAAAAGGACCCAAATACCTGCCATCCCACCCCAGCAAATGGGCCATTATTTTCCAGACCTGTCTAGTATATAAAATAGGAAAAGAGGCTTGTTTGGGGTCTGGCAAAGGGTTTCTATGAATCACCGCCAAGGAACTTTGCCAACTATAGCCTTTTCAATTTCCACCAAAGTAGGACATGTTCTTGATCAAGACGAAGTCAATACAGAGCTTGTTGGAATCCATTAACCAAATTGTAAGCCCAGGACCAGGGCAAGTTCCACCCACCCAGTGTCTTAGAAGCTCATAATATTTTCCTCCAAAAATGTTGTACTTTTCCCCCAAATGAAATTTGAGAATAATTTGTCTATCTTGTACCATGAACCTGGTGAAATCTGCATAGCTAGGTTACTAAGACAGAAGTAAAGTTTCAGAAAGGACATTAGTTTAATAGCAGCAATCTACTGGGAGGGATAAACAAGTTTGGTCCACCTTTTCTTGTCCAAAGACAAACCAGTTAACAGGTTTTGAATATTCCTTTTACAAATATCCTGCATATCTGCTGAAATATGTAGCCCCAGATGGCTAATCCCTTGAGGTGCCCATTTTAGCTTGTGTGGTCTCTAATAAGGCCCCAAGTAGGGTCAGCTTTGTTAAGTGGTAAATTTCAGTTTTACACCAATTGATCCTTAAACTGGACAATGCTCCTAACAGGTCAAGTACTTCCCAAGTAGCAGGTAAGGATGTTTCTTCTTTAGATAGAGTCAGCAAAATCATCAGCATAAAGCATGGTTGAAAAATGCTGATGACCCACCCTAATACCATGGATCTCCTTGTATTGACATGGAGCAGAGTTTGATGGTTCCATGGCTATTAAAAATAAAGGGGTTCAAAGAGCAGTCCTGTCTTGTATCCTGAAACAGGAAAAAGACTCTGACAAGACCCGTTGACTAATAATTGTCTCTGGGGAAGAATACAGGCTACAAACCCTTGATTGAAAATTGGGACCAAACCCAAACTCAGAAAGAACATAAAATAAATACTACCATTCAATGGAATCAAATGCCTTTTCGGCATCTATGGCGACCAGGGCTGCTGAGTCTGGATTTCTAGTGGCCACCTGTATTAGGTTCAGAACCACATGGATATTATCGCCCCTGATGATCCTTCATAAACACTGCTTGAGACTACAGCAGGATCCGAACGAGGGTCCACAGAGGTTGCGAGGGCCAGTTTGCAGGCGCCCCACCCCCAAAACCCACCAGCAGACTACAGCAGGATCTGAATGAGGGTCCATGGAGGTCACGAGGTCAGTTTGCAGGTGCCCTCCCCACCCCAGAAACCCACCAGCAGATATGGAATGGAGTGCTGAAACAGTTAAGCCTCAGGACTGTGGGGCAGATAGGACTGGTGTTAGAGCTTTGGCACCTTTTTACTTTAAAAATTTTGTCGCCCAGCTATAGAGATAGTTTAATTATCACCAAGCATTTCATTGTTACCAATACTACATTAAGCCTTTACAAATGTGCTTTAATGACCCTTAAGAATTGCTTTCTTTTATTCTTATTCTTTCTGTCCTGCCTGAAATTACCTAGTATCCCGATAGCTTTAATCAGACTGTGCTAATAATCCTGATAGCTTAATTGTGACTGTCTGTAGCAAAGTCTGTCCGTAGAAAAGCTGTCTAACACTTTCTGGGAAAAGTAATATTATTTGCATGGAGGCATGTCGGAGTCTGTTAAAAATTCTAAAGTTAATGTTGTCTGGGTTCACATTCAGGGATGAGCCAAATCTCGAGCATAGCATTGTTTCTGAACTCCTCCCCTGCAGCTCTGTATCACGTGGAACTGAACCAATCAGCCCACTTTGCCATTTACAGACTATATCACCTCATCATTGAGGCAGCCTTGTCATACACTTCCCAATCACTAATTCTCTTTGCTTAACCTTTGTTCTGCTCCTTTCTCTCTCCCTCCTACTTCTCTCCCAATAACCCCACCCTGTCCCACCACAGACAATTTCCCCACTACTTCTCAAATCCCTGGCATCTCCTCTGACAGCAGCGCACCAGCACTAGAATGCTACTCTACTCCTTGCCTCTGTCATCCTCCTCCAGGAGACCTCTGTCCCTCACCCATGGCTCACCCTCTGCACCCCTCAGCACATACCGGCTCCCACCTACTCTACCTCTCACGGTAACTCCACTGCACCCCACTCATCGCCCATCTATATCCTCTCAACACCAACTACCATGTCCCAGTGCATTCCTCTCCTTCTCTACCCTCATCTCCTGGCTATCCCTGCACAGGCAGCACCTCAACTAAAGCAACATGCCAACATCAGTAAGCAGAGGCACTGGCCCCTCAGAATCATTACTCTATTGCTCCTTATGTCTGCAATATCCAACCCAATCCAGGCCCCATCTCACTCAGTCCTAGCACCTCGACCATGGACTAAGTATAGCTGCAATGAACATCTGCAGCTTACCCAAAAACTAGCACTGCTTCAATGCTGGATACAGCTACATCAACCAGATGTCCTAGCCCTCTCTGAAACCTGGCTGTCAAATAAGGTCCCAGACTCATCTGTTGCACTCCTGGCTTCACCCCTTTCAGAGCGGACAGAATTGGCAAATGGGGAGGGGTGTGTGCCTTTACGTCCATGACTCACTTCCATGCCAAAGCCTCGACACCCTCACTGAATCACAGGGGCACAGGTACTGACAACAAAAATCACACAAGACCCTTCAAGAGCCTCTGTAACCATTACAGTGGCTTACATCCCACCACATAACCAAGCTTCAGCTATTCAATCTCTGGCCGACTATATCTCCAGCTTCCCACCTAAAACAGAGCACATTATCCTGGGGATCTTAATGTGACCTGGTTATGAAGCTCGGCCTCTCCTATAGAGACACACTGTCAGCACTAGACCTAGCCCAGTTAGTTAACCAGCCAACCAGGGTAAATCCAAGAAATGGTTCTAGCTCCCTAATTGACCTCCTACTCACCAATCACCCAAACAGAATTTCTAACCTAACTGTACTCCCAGACTCTTTAAGCAATCACTCCCCATTCTCTTCTGCTGGTCATGTCAGCTGCAACTACCCCAACCAAGTAGTTTTACCCGACGCCATCTTCTACCTGGAGGCCTCGCTAAACTAAAGAGATATCTTGCACAGTGTAATTGGTCCCCATCAGGTGGCCCCTCCATAGATGTAGCCCTTGACTACTTCACCCGCCTTTCAACGATGCTTGTGATACATTTGCCCCACTCAAAAGGTTCAGTCAAAAACAAAATGCCCCTAGGTAACATCAGCATTGTTCCAGCAACTAAAGAACCGTGACAACCTCTGGTATAAAACAGTTGCCTCTGGTGTGCAGGTGGATAGGCTGGCCTATAAAACAGCTAGAAACGAGTGTACCTGGACTATTAGGTGGCCAAATCTAGCTACTACAAATCCACATTGGCCTCCTCTTGGGGAATGTGAGGTTGTTTTGGGACAACCTAAAGAAACTGAGCAGGAAAATCCAGGGTGCCACCCCGCCCAACTAACTGTCAACAATAATATTACCACGGACCCGCTCACCATCGCCAGTGGCCTAAACACGCTTTTCTGATCTAAGCACAGTCTTGACAAACAACTTCTTGACGCCATCCCTGTGACCACAGAACCAAGCAATAATTACCCCCTTCTACTTTAGGGTTATTACCATGAACCAGAAAGATCTTACCTTGAAAAAGCACTAGGGGCTCAAACTACTGCAAAGACTAATCCTTTGACATGAAAATCCTTAATCTGGTACTTGATTCAGTGCTTTCCCCTGACTGATCTCTTAACCTCTCCTATGCCTAGGGCAGTTCCCAACTGACTGGAAGGTGGCCACCATTACACCAATACTAAAGAATGGGGACCCCACCTTACCCAATAATTACAGGCCCATCTCCATTCTCCCTCCCTCTCAAAAGCCTTAGAAAAATCATTGCCATCCAACTCTCAGACTACCTGCTTGTGCACAACATCTTATGTAAGGGAACAACATGGTTTTAGAGCAGAGTCACAGCACAACCACTGCCCTCATATAGTTCTCCAACTCACTGCACAATGCCTAGATAAGAAACTGCTAACAGGAGCTGTATTCATAGACCTGTTGAAAGCGTTCAACACAGTCTCCCACCCCTGCTCCTAAATACCCTTCACCACTGGCCTGTCCCTGGACCCATCGCTTGGTTCACAAGCTATGTCATGGATAGGTCCCAGTGTGTGAAAATAAACAACACCCTCTCACCTTCTTTACCAGTCTGCTTGGGGTTCCCCAGGGCTCCATCCTTGGTCCACTACTATTCAGCATCTTCCTGAATACCCTGCCCAAATCCTGTCCATGTAACCTTCTGCTCTACACAGATGACGCGGTAATGTATGCCTCCCACTTGGATCCCACAATCCTTCAATCCTCCCTACAACTTGCCTTCAACCACGGTGAAAACTGATTCACTGACCACAGACTTGTGGTCAATGTAAAAAGACTAAATCAATGCTCTTTGCCCACCGCCAGAACAAGGACTACAATGCCCTGCTAAAATCTTTTCAAAACCCTCCTCCCACTGGAACAGGTCTCCACATATAGATATCTGGGCCTTACTTTTGATCCAAACCTGTCATTCCACCCTCACATCATAACCTTCCGCTGCCATAAATATTCACATGGGATTACTGTATCGGCACAAAGCCTGCTTACCTCCTGAGGCCCTAAACATTGCTATTACCTCCTCTGTCCTCTCCCTTGTAGACTATGGGATAACCGTCTACTCGGCCGTTGACCACACTACACTAAATAAAATCCACCTAGCCATCAACAAAGCCTGTAGTCTCCTTGCTGGAGTGGATATGCGTGCCATGCAGCTGCACCTGTACATGCTAACACAAATCCTCACCCTAGATGAAAGAGTACATTATCAAACATGTCTCCTTACAAAAAAATCCAATTAGGCCTCATCCCACTGGAGTCACTGCCTCACTCCGTGCTGTCCATACCTCAGCAAACACCCGCGTGGCAGATAAATTAAAGTGGGCTGTTCCCAGGGTCACAACCACCTTGGCACAAAGGTCCTTTTCCTACAGAGCACCATCCTGGTACAATGAGTTCCCTTGGCCATTACCTCTATCTCCAGACTAGGCCCTTCAAAAATAGCCCTCAAATCCCATAATCTCCACCCAACACTGCCAATGCTCCTACTAAGTATAGGAAGCTGCCTACATATGACTGAGATTTTGGAGATTTTTGGGTTTGAGTTCTCTTTATCCACTGTTGTTACTGTGTGTTGATGACAATGTTGGTATCCTGACTGCTCGCACCACCTGCTAGAGTATAGGCCTCACCTTAATATTCATTGTACTGTTCTCTGATGTTAACAAGACCACCTCAGGGCATGTATAGCTACCCAACTGTATAGGACCGACAGTACTGAACTAACCCTGTTGTCCCTATGTAATACAGTATAATGCCTGCTTTTGATTCGCATTGTTCTTACCTGTTGTTCCCTTTACTGTATAGTGAGATGTATTGTACCCTGACGTGGAGCCTTTGGAAATGAGTCCCTGACTCAAAAGTTGTAATCGATATTCTTAATAAATAAATAAATAAAAATAAATAAATAAAATAATGAAAGGTAATGCCTTTTCCAGGCACAGCTTCAAAATTATAGCTATATTTTCTCAATCTACATTCAGCAGAGATAGTGGTCTAAAATTAGAACAAACAGTTGGGTCTTTATTGGGTTCATCATATAGTAATATGTGCTTCTTGCATTGAAGGGAGCATGGACCCGTATTTCTGAATGGTTTTAAAAAGTCTAAGCAGCCAAGGTGTCAGAGTAGATTCAAAGGCAGATAAAATCAGAACTTAGACCATCAGGTCCTGGGCCTTACCAGGCGCCAAAAGATCTAATCACTGCCTGAACCTCTGACTATGTTATATTTATTTTATTTTTATTTAGTTTTTGTTAACGGGTAAGTGCTGTAGCCAACAGGTGACTATTTTCAGCGCACGACCGGGAGGCACAGTAACAATACAGAGGACAGTTAAATACAAAGAGGCACAGCAACAATATAAAGTACAGTTTCAAAGACAATGAGGCAGGGTTACAGGTCAAAGTGTGACAACTGATTTACAGTTTACAGGTAGCATGAGAGAGCGGTACTGGTATCAGGACAGACCTAATGTACAGGCAGGTAAGGTGGGGGGAGAAAAGGGGGGACATGGTGAAGGAGGGCTAGGGATCCATGAGGCTAATAGAGACAGCTCTCTGGCGGCATTAGCGGTAAGAGGCAGGGACTGAACAGGACTCGTGGGTCCGCAACGCAGTGAGAGGTATATAGACAGGGGTGGGATTAGAGAAGGCAACCTAGCGGCATCGGCGACCGAAAGTAACAAAGTGTTCACTGGTACTGTTACGGGTATGGGAGCCACGATTCAGTCAGGGGTGCAAGGGAGTTTAGCAGTTTTGCGGCAAAGGCTGTTATGAGGACCGACTCATGGAACGCTGACCGGTATCACGGTGGCCAGAGCTGGGGTCGGGGGTGAGATGCAGCAGAAAGAGCGGTCGAGTGCAGGAAGTGCCCGGACTAGCGGTTCTGTATCTGGGGCATGGGAACGGTGCACAGTCGGGTAAGGGGATTACATCAGTCAAGCAGTATTGGAAGCTGGAGAGGCCCCCTGTAGCGGGTCTGTAGAGGCATGGTAGCAGCATGTGGGAGGGTTGTAGGAGGAAAAAGAGGTGTAGACAGAATGAGAAGCGACCTGCAGAAACTTGAAGAATGGTCAGGGGTTTGGCAGTTGAAATTCAATGCAAAGAAGTGCAAGATAATGCATATGGGGCACAAAACCCTGGCACAATATATCAGTTGGGGTGAGGATATAGCATGCACCAAGCAGGAAAGGGATCTTGGGGTTATCATCTCTGATGACCTCAAGGTGAGGAAACAGTGTGACAAGGCAGCAGGTAAAGCAAATAGGATGCTGGGATGTATTAGGACAGGTTGAAGGCACTGAACATGTACTCCCTGGAGGAGAGGAGGAGAGAGGATATGATAGAGACATACAAGTATCTTACAGGGAGGAACAGGGTGCAGGAATGCACATTTTTAAGCCGAAAAAGATGTTCCAGGACTAGAGGCATGGGATAAAAGTTGGAGGAGGGCGATTCAGAGGAAGCGTGAGGAAGAATTTCTTCACAGAACGGGTGGTGGACAAGTGGAACACCCTGCCAGATGAAGTGGTGGGGGCTGAAACAATCACAGGATATAAGAATGCATGGGATAGACATAAAGGAATTCTGGAGGTCAGGGTAGGGCAACAGACTTCTAGGAAAACAAATTGAACTTACAATCTCAAATGGGCAGACTGGGTGGGCCATAGGCCCTTATCTGCCAACACTGTCTATGTATCTATGTATCTATGAGGACAAGAGGAAGCGGAGCCGGGCTGGCCGTGCGGACAAACCTTGGAGGACAGTAGCAAGGGTGGAGGGGAGGCTGAGGTAAGGACTTGTAACCGGACTCATGGGTCCCAGAACCAGCGGGAAGTGAAAAATAGGCAACCTTATGCAAGCGGCCAGGGAAAAAAGTGTCACAGGTTCAGTTACAGGGCAGGGAGTTGAGGTAACAGTCAAGGTGAGAAGGACTTTGCGGCTTTAGCGGCAGAAGGCTGCGAGAGGAGACCGGGTTCATGGAACCGCTTGCCGGCTGGAGAGTCAGAGGTGGGATTCAGGGTGAAATATGGCAGGTGAGCGGCTTCAGTGGCCGAGAGTGGCAAGTGCCGGGATCATGGTTCTGTTCCTGGGCGAGGGATCAGTGCTCGGTCGGGGGTAGGAGAGGGTAAAGGTGGTCCACCAGCAATGGAAGCTTATTGAAACATCCTGGTGACGGGTCCATAGGGGGGCATTGCAGCAGCTCAATGGCAGGTTTAGGAGGAAAAATGTAGGAAGGAGGGAGAAAGGGAGTGGAACTGGGCGGCTAGGCAGAAAACCAGGGGAGGAAAATAAAGGGGTTGGGAGGGGAGGCTGAGTCCTTAGCTATGCCAGTACCTAGTACACAGAAATCATCAGCTAAATATTTAAGTAACAGTTTGAACAGCATTTTACAGGCAAAACAGTGTGAAGGGCAAAAGGCAAGTGCAGACATTATAACAGTAAGATCTAATTACATATAACACATACATTGAATAGTGCAATAGGCTTCATACCAAGAAGTTATTATCATTAAGAGTGCATAGGGAAACATATATCAAGAAGTTATTGTAGTCAACCAATAGCTAGATAGGGTAAGTCAGAGATAGGAGGAGAGTGGGGGCTAGCATGGGGGATGGGGCAGGAGCAAGGGGTGGTAGGACAGGCTCAGGTGGGGTCATAGCAGGGCACACTGGTCCATTGAAACAAGTGGTCATGTAGCCTACACTTAAAGAGGTTGTGTGTGATGTTTGTCTAAGATCGGTGGCAGCAGGTCCCACATTTGTGGGGCAGTGTCCAGAGCACCAGACCCTTTTGAGGTACAGCAGCGGGGTACTTTCAGGAGGGATTTATCTGATGATCTCAGCTCACGTGGAGAAGGTGGGCTGGAGCAGTTCAGTTAGGGATGCTGGTCTGTCAAGTCTAAGGATGGAGTCAGAGAGGCAGCCCAGATAGTAAAGTCTGGTGGCGGAGGAGAGCCAGCCAAGGTCTCTATACAACTGGCAGTGATGCTTGAGCCGAGGGCCTTTGAAGCATAACGGCATACATTGTTGAAGGTGACATCCCATTTTGTAAGGTAGATTTATGCGCATGGTCAGGATGGGAGCACAGTAGGTAGAGCGGGCAGGAGGCCCCTGGCATAGCCAGCTTGGTAGCAGGTGTAAGCATATAGCTGGTTCTGTAGGCAGCCCCCAGTTTGCAGTTCACAGATTTACAGGTTTCTTGAATGTGCAGGTTTAGGTCCAGGGATTGATCTAGTAGGATGCCAAGATAGCGGAAAGTGCTGACTTCCTCGAGGGGGTCCCTTCTAGGTCCAGGATTTTTAAAGGAGAGGAGCAGGACCTTATCTTGTGGGCAGTGCCCAGTAGCATTGCTTTGATTTTGCTGGAGTTCAGGATAGGCGATGGGAGTTTAGCCAGTGTTGAGTAGTGTGAAAAGCAGAGGTCAGTGTCGCGTTAAGTTGGTCAACATTATCAGAGCTAGCGTAGATAACCAGGTCATCTGCATAGAGAAGAGGCACAGGACACAATGCAGCTTGGCAGGTTGTTAATAAATAATAAGAATAGGAGAGGGCCCAGTATTGAGCCTTGTGGCACTCCAGTGTTGATAGTGGTACAGTCAGAGATTGCGGAGTTAAGTTTGACAGCTTGGGTCCTATTTGTTAAGTAGCTTCTGAACCAGCTGTGATGGGAGGTGAGAAGCCAAGTTCTTGGAGGCGGACAGGAGTGAGGGTGATCCACGAGTGAAAGCCTTGGTGAGGTCGATGAAGATAGCACCAGTAAGCTGACTTTTGTCCATGTTTGTGAGAGTGTCTGAGGTGAATTTAGCTAGTGCAGTTGTGGTGCTGTGGTTTCCTGAAACCATGTTGTGCTGCACATAACAAGTTTGAGGTTTCAAGGAACTCAATGGTCTGAGTGGCTGCAAGTTTTCTAAGTTTTGCTGAGGACCGAGAGAATTGCTATTGGTCTATAATTTGAGATATCACTCTTGTTTCCCTTTTTGAAGATAGGGGTAATTCTTGCAGATTTTCAGATGTCCGGAAAGGTACCATTGGAGAGGATAGAGTGAACACCTTGGCTGGTGGATAGGAGATGAGATGAGCAGCTGCCTTTAGAAGGCATGGTTCCAGTAAGTCGGATCCCAGGCTGGTGGTGTCAGATATGGTGTTTAGTAGATTAAAGACTTGCGATTGGACACAGCTTTGAAATAGAAGGGCTTGGTTGTTACAGGCACAGGATTATTGATTGGTGGGTCGGCTAGTGCACCAGTTGCAGGCGGCTGAGATGCCACAGGTGCAGGTGGAAGTGTAGATGTGTAATGGGACAGGTCAGAACATCTTATTGAAAGCACTTGCAATGGTAAGGAGTCATTACAGTGGATACCATCTAGAATCATTTCTGAAGGGGTTATGGATTGTGGTGTACCCAGGAAGGTTTTGATGTGACCCCAGAATTTGTAGGGATCATGGGCTGAGCTGGCTAGTAGGTTCTGGCAGTATTTGCATTTTGCTAGCCTTGTTGCTTTTTACAGGAGTTTCTATGTTGCTTGTAGATAGCATGGTCCCTGGGCAGACTGGTGCTTTTGAAGAGTTTCCCAGTTTATCCCTGGTTCTGAGTTGTCAGAGAGGTCTTTGTGAGCCATCTCATTTGATGACCCTGATCCTTCTCTGCACTTTTGGTGCATGCCTATTCTGTACATCGCTGAACCTGGTTGGAACACGTTTAGGGCGTCTTCCACTTTTGTTGCATGGTACATTTCGGACCAGTCAATGCAGGATCGTCTAGGAGAAGGCATTTAGATCCAGGTGAGCAAAGTTGGTAAATGTGACCAGGTGGGACTGAGGAGAGGGTGTTGGACTGGCGCACCAGTGGCAGATGGTGGGCAGTGGTCGGTTATAGCATCATCCAGGATACCTGCCTTTGTCATCGGTCAGGTCTGTTTGTGAGAATCCAGTCTATCAGCATACCTAATTGGGAGTTTATCATCCTGGTGTTCTCAGTGATGAGCTGGTGGAAGTTGAGACCTTGGACTAGGGATGCAAGGGGAGCTATGGGAGGGCCCAGCCAGTTTAGGTTTACATCCCCAAGTATGATGGTTTGTTCATATTTATAGTTTGTGCAGTTTGCTGGAGCAGTTCATGGAAACTCTCCATCCCTCGAGTGGGTGGATTGTAGAGACAGATTATGTGCAGATTTTTGCACCTAGGGACAGGATAGCGTGTATGGACTCACAGATCCATTGAGGGCTGTGGACAGGAACCTGCTTAATGGTGGTGGTTTTATGGTAAATGGCAACACCCCACCCGTTTTGACCCGGTCCTGTCCTGTCTGATGATAGTGTATCCAGGTAAATGACACTGGGCATCCTGGATGCGAGGTTTAAGCCATGTTTCCATGAGGCACAGAATGTCGGTCCAACTACTTTGATCCAAGTCTCAAGTTCGCCATCGTCCCAGAAGACTTCTAATATTCATATGTGCAATAACTAGAC
The DNA here is from genome assembly GCA_016271365.2 of Neoceratodus forsteri. Lineage (NCBI taxonomy): Eukaryota > Metazoa > Chordata > Ceratodontiformes > Ceratodontidae > Neoceratodus > Neoceratodus forsteri. The sequence continues at coordinate 270,831,153 of CM057452.1, read as the reverse complement.
CTTTTTAGATTTGCCAGGAGAGTTGATCTGGGTGATGTTGTGAGGGGGCAGGATTAGGTTCCACATAAGCCTGCAAGTAGTAGCAGAAGAGGGCTAGAATTTAAGCTGAAGTCTGTATAGGGTATTGGTGAATAACGGTTTCTTCCTATTCTGATGGTAGGTAGTGAGACGAGATCGTGCATCCATTCTTGATAAAGGTAATGTAAGGCAGGTTTGGCATATTGTTTGGTAAAGAGTAGGTTTGAAAAACTAAAATCATTTAGCGAGGGGGATTGTGGTGTATGACCTGAGGTAGAGACAGAGGTATAGTTTAGGCAGAGCAGGAAAGAAGGCAGATAATAAGGGTTAGTACATTTAATCTACCACACGGTGGCGGTGTACCCTCATGGAGGAGGAACATGATAGAGCTTAATGGAGATGGAGTTTTGTTAAAAAGAGTAGCAGGCAAGTTAGGAAGTAGGGAGTAGGTTAGAGGGTGGAAGCAGGAGTTCAGCGATGCAGAGGGATCAAGCAAGGTAGAGAAGTGGAGTGGGATTGAATTGATGGTTGAAGGAACCGCAACCAGGCAGGGCAGCTTCTAGGGAACTGTAGGCAAGGGCTTTCTGGCAGTGAAGTAGGACTAATGTCCAGTGGTTAGAGAGTATAAGGAGCCAATGGAAAAGTGGACACTTAGTCATATGACCACCAAAAGCCTATAAAGCTAAAGATTAGACCAGGGTAGGTGAGGTGGGGGGCAGGTGGGGAGCCAGCGTGAAGTGTCGGCAGGATGAGTGTACACCAGAGGGCTGTAACACCAGCCGTGGCGACTTGCCACTAGCGGGGAGGCGGATTGCTCGCGGTAGATGGCGTTCACAGTCCCAGAGCACATTCAGGCAGTCAAAGTCCAGTTTGCAAGTTGAAAACAGCCACTTTCAGTGAAGGGTGGAACCAGCTAGTGCCACCAACCCTTACTGGAATAGCCGGTGGGAGAAAGTGGTGATAACATACCTACGGCTTTAGCATCTTTAGTGGTACAAGGTACCAGTGAGCAGCGGGCTCCTGGTTCCCTTCCTGGGCGGCGTGCAGTGGGCAGCCCCTGTCAACAGTAACTCCTGGAGGGCGCAGCTTTTCTTCTGTGGAACTGCCGGTAAGCAGTGATCCCTGAGACTTCCTTGGGTGCAGTGGAGGGTCCACGGATCCGGGGAGGAGCAGGTCCGAAGCCCTGGTGGGCTTGGAGAAGTCCTGTGGAGAGTAGCAGGGAGAGGCAGTTAAGTAGGCAGGCAAGGTAAGATAGGACAATAGAAGAGGGTGGGAGGTGAGAAACAGGTGGAGATTAATAAGAAGAGAGCAATTTCAGTTACAGGCTGCTTAATTGTTAAGGTTTAGGGTTACCAGCAGTATAACAACAGTTGAGATTTAAAATAGACAAAAGAGGGAAAAGGTAGTTTGCAGCAGAGTTTCAGCAAAGGAGAGAGATTACACTTTCTAGGCAGCTTAAAGTTAGGGTTTTACATTAAACAGCACTTCTACCAATAGTACAGATTTTAAAAGTAGAAAAGGCAGGAGGAGAGTAGCTTGCAACACAGGAGAAATAGGCCAAGTTACCAATTCAGTGCAGCTAGGTTAGGGCTTAACACTTGAGCGAAACAGGTAGTCAAAAATTCTCAGTAAAGCACACCAGGCAGAAGGCCAAAAATGTACACCGGAGGAGCTATAACACCAGCCATAAACGGCTCACCACTAGCGGGGAGCGGATTGCTCACCCCTGGTAGATGGCGTCTACAGTCCCAGAGCACATTCAGGCAATCCAAAGTCCAGTTTGCAGTTGAAAACAGCCGCTTTCAGTGAAGGGTGGAACCAGCTAGTGCCATCAACTCTTACTGGAGAGAGCCAGTGGGAGAAAGTGGTATCCTCCTCTAAAACTTAGGCCAACTCTGGTGGTAAGTGAGGCAAGTTAATGCTAGGAAAAAGGAGGTAAAATCTTCCCTGCTTGGAGATACTGAGGAGCAATATATAATGTCGGTAATACTCTAAAACTATTGGCCATATGGGCTGGGTCTGTAATAATATGGTTGTCCCCAGACTTTAAGTAGGGGAATAGGGCCTCACTGACTTCGCTTCAATCTACAGGCAAGGAGTTTCCTGGCCCTTTCCTCTGACTCCCAGACGACATTGCTACATAAAGAAATGGCTCTAGAGGCTTGTTGGTAATAGATAGTATTTGGTTGATATTTTAGGGCTAAGAGTTCAGAAACCTAATAGTCTTGAATCAGAGTAGATTTATACATAACCTTTCATTTCATTTTATTTTTATACTTGTAAGCAGGATGAGCAAAACTGCCCATTTTCACCAGTGACAAGTCACAAAACACAAAAACACATCAATAAAATACTTAACACATAGACAAAACAACTATTTAACATAACATGCACAAGTGTCATTATCCATCAGCCAGTATTTCAATCTGGTTTTAAAAGACAACACAGTCCTACATTCAATAATAGTGGCAGGTAAAAATTAAAAATAAGGAGCCCTAAATAGAGATGATCTCTGTCCAAAGACAATTTGGAACAATGGCATTTCATAAGTAAATTTAGTCTGGGACCTAGTACCATTAGAATTAGAAAATCTAGAAACATACTTGAAACTACTGGGGATATAAGATAATTCTTCACCTTAAATAACAGGATACCCAGTTTATGCAAAATCCTATTTTTAAGAGATAGACTATGAGTATGTCTAAGCAAAGACAATGGTGCATTCGATAAGGCACATTGAGCATAAATCGTAAAATAGAATTATAGGTTACCATAAGTCTATTGAATAGATGACCAGAAAAGGAAGAGTAAATAATAATGCCATAATCCAGGACACTTAGAAGAAAACTATGACCAAGCAAAATCGATTCCTTTGTCAAGAACTGTTTAACTCTGAAAAGGGATCCTAATCTCTGGTATAAGCTTGTCCTTATTTTATTCAAATGAAGTTCAAAAGTAAGTTTCTTATCGAAGATTACCCCAAGTACTTAAAGTTATCCACCAACTCAATCAACTTTCCATCCTATGTAACTATATGTTGAAGACTAATATGCTCAATGGTCTTATAGAAAACAGCATAACTTTTGCTTTATTGGGATTAAGCATCATGTCATTTGAATACAGCCATTTCTGGAAAGAATCAAAATCAGACTGAACCTCAGCCAGTGCTACATTAGGAGATATACCAGTACTGTAAATAACTGCATCATCAGCATATAATATTAATGATGAATGAAAACACACCAATGAAACAGAATTCATATAAAGTGAGAAAATCAAGAGGCCAAGAATGGACCCTTGAGGACCCCACATTTTATAGCACTAGGTAAAGAAATACTATCTCCTATTCGAGTGCAATGTGACCTATTAGTGAGGTGATTATGTACCATGAAATAACATTATCAGAAAAATGAAAACTTGTTAAGATACTATTTAATAAATCATATTCAACAAGGTCAAAGGCCTTGTTGAGAGTCCCTAAAAGCGCTCAACAGTCTGACTTTATCAAGGGCACCCTGAATGGCACCCGTGAACCCCTACCAAGGCTGCTCTCAGTATTATGCAATGGCCTGAACCCATGCTGACAATCAGAAAGAAGATTATGTTTTTGTAAATAATATAAAGTTTGAGCCATAATAACTTGTTCTAGAATTTTAGATAGGGGAGACAATAAAGAAATTGGGGATAATTAGATAGTATAGTAGGATCAACAGATTTTAAAATAGGAATAACTATGACCATTTTCCACAGACTAGGAAACACCCAGTGGACATAGAAAAATTAAACAAAACAGAAAGGGGATAGGAAAAGGAATTAATTCCCAATTTTATAATACGAAAATCAACCCATCATGAAAAGTATAGGGCAAGGATTCATTTTAAGACATAATCCCTGACCAAGTCAGGGATATATTCAAAAAAAGAATTTAGAGAGCAAGACCATTTTCTAACTTTATAGAGCTAATATGATAATTCAAGAGAGAATTTCCATGGGGGATTCTATAACTGTCTAAATGTCCAAAGAACTTATTAAAAGCTTCAGAAACAAGTAAGGTGTTACTGATTAAATGGGCCCCAGATTGGATAGAAATGTTAGACGCTATTTTTCACCCTCCCGTCAGACTACTCAATAAATTCAGTTTTTGGGGATTTCCAAATTCTTTGTTCTGCTCAGAAAGAAAAAAGCTATTTTAGCCCTCTGAATTTCAGATTTACATAAATTCCTTAAAGATTTATACTTCAATAAAGTGAAAGGTCTAAACTACACTTATATAATTTCCAGCTTTTATCCTGTAATCTCATAAGATGTAACAAATCAGGGAAATCCATTTATGTTTGGTGGCCTTGACTCTCAGTCTCCTAAAGGGTGCAACCTTATTAATTACCCTAAGGTAATGAGAGACAAAGACATCTAACATCCATCTAGATCAAGATAGACTCAAATCCAGTTAAATCAATCTCAGAACAAGCAGCATCTACCAACTCAGGTGTAAAGACCCTATTTTCCTAAATTTTATATATTTAGGAGGTTGTTTAATGAGCTAGGCAGACCATTGACAAAACACAGGGCAGTGGTCACTCAAAACATCTGGCATCACACCCAAGTTGATTATCCGATCCTGATGGGAGACTGCAACCCAATCTAGCGATGTTCCCTGACCAGATTTATAGTTAAATCTGGTAACCTACATTAATCAATTGGGATAGGCCCATATCAACCAATAAATCTTTGGCAGAGCTGCAAGACTCTGCTGCCCAGTTGCAACTAAAGTCACAGAAGTATCCATTCTCTATGAACTGGAAATTCATGTTTAACTTCTGAAATGAGGTTCAGTCCAGACACAATCTTTCCTGGAGAACATAAATAGAACTAATGGTAAGATGTTTGTTATGCCCTAGTAGCAAATCAACAGAAATCAGGTCACAGTCAGAATGGCTCAGGAATGTGGGACAACAGTAAACTTATATTTATTTTTAACATATATCATGGACCCACCCCATGTTTACCCACCCTATCCCTTTCTGCAATGTTCATAGCCCTCCAGAAAAATGGCTGTATCTTGATGTTATCATTAAGCCATGTTTCTGACAAAACAACAACATCAACACTATGTTATTCAACCCAGGTAACAAATAAGGTCCACTTTGCTGGGAGGCTCTGAACATTTAGATGGACTATTTTCAGGAAAGATTCAGTAAGAGGTGTCCTTCTTTAAAGTGCCCACCGTTCCAGAGATAGTTGGTCCAGGGTGGGGATAGACAGAATCGGATATTAACAATAATAAAATTAATATCCTAAGTAACCTATTTTATTCTCAAAATATCTCTCCCTCTTTGTGGGATGCCTAACAGTTTTTGGAGAACTTTGATCAAGATAGACATTCAAATAATGAAAGAGGAAAACATTATAGAGTAACCCATTTCACTCTCAGAACCATCTAAACAATGACCCCAAAAGGCATCCCCAAAAGGAAATGAATAACCAAAGTTAGAAAATTCCAGTTCAACAACAGACCCCTCAACAGCCCGATAGAATGAATTGGAACCATTATTATTCACCACAGACACAAAACTAAAACTATCAACCTAAACCTAAAAATAAATAGGCAAGGCTCCTTATATATATATAAAAACAACAAAACCAACTATTAACCTAAACACTTACTGACATAAATTAAAACAAACAGCTATACACAACTAGCTATTGTTCCTGTATGGAGGAAAGTCAGGGCCAAAGTGCTCTCCAAACAGGCTATAGTAGTAAATTAAAAACACTTACCCAAATACTGGCATGTGATAAATCTAAATGAGCAGCAAATATGAATGTAATTAGAATACCTAAACTACAGAATAGCAGCACATAGCCTCAGGTGGATTAAACAGAAAAGCTGTAAACAACTTTTTCTCGGAGAGTGGTGCTCACGCCACTCACAACATCTTCAGCTAGCAAGTAGGCGCAGGGGTTTAAACCCTGAGACCCCATTGAATAGTGATTTCAGCAGCTGCCCCTTGAGCCCCCTGCCCACTGATTAAAGCAAGATACCTGGTACAATGCAGACAAACACAGGCAGTTGGAACAGTCTCTCACACTGTCCCCCACAGCTTGTACTTCTGTAGCGTCTTCTCCAAAACAGCACAGCAGGATATGCAGAGAAAGCAGTTAAAGTGTCAAGTGCAATGCAAGCCACTTATGGTCAAACAGCGGGATTTAAACCCTGAGACCCCACCTTGAATAGTGATGTCAGCAGCCGGCTCCCTCGAGGCCCCCTGCCCTCTGATTAACACAAGATACCTGATACAATGCAGACAAACACAGGCAGTTAGAACATTCTCTCACACTGTCCACTACAGCTTGTACTTCTGTAGCATCTTCTCAAAACAAGCGCAGCAGGATATGCAGGGAAAGCAGTTAAAGTGTCAAGTGCAATACAAGCTGCTTTGGTCGAGCGGCAGGGATTTAAACCCTGAGACCCCACCTTGAATAGTGATGTCAGCAGCCGTCTCCCTCAAGCCCCTGCCGCTGATTAACACAAGATACCTGGTACAATGCAAACAAACACAGGAGTTAGAACAGTCTCTCACACGGTCCACCACAGCTTGTACTTCTGTAGTGTCTTCTCCAAAACAGCACAGCAGGATATGCAGGAAAGCAGTTAAAGTGTCAAGAACAATGCAAGCTGCAATGCATACATTCTTCTAATGAATGTATTTTCTGGAGTTAAGTTTGTCACTTCCCGTTTCCTATGTTTATTAACCCTAGAAGCATATGAAATTACCACCCCTACTAAATGCTTTAAGGCCTCCCAGGTCATAAGGTCAATATTTCTGGAAGGCATTAGTGTCAACATAAAAAAATAATTTATTTCTGGATCAACTGTTTAAATTCCTCTGAACATGATAATGTAGGATCAAACCTCTACCTAGGAGATTTAGTAACACTGGCCTTAGGTATCCAAATTAGAGACACTGAGCGTGATCTGAAATTACAATAGGTGAAATAATTACCTCAACCAGATCTCCAAGAATAGTTGAGCTACATAAAAAGTAATCTAGCCAACTGCATGTTTAAAATCTATGAGCTCTGAAGGCAAATTACACTCCTTAGGATGGAATACCCTCCAGCAATCCTGTAGGCCAAATTTGAAGCAAAGATGAGTGATACATTTCTCGATCTATGATGAGATGGGGTCCTTTTTGGAAGGAGTTCTTTCTAGCACCTGATCTAAAACAAAAGTTAATGTCTTACAATAATAAGAACCATGGAGTCTGTAACCCATTCTGCAAGTCTTCCTGCCAACTGTAAATAAAATCCTAAGTTACATGGTTAGGGCATATACATCAACCAAAAGGTTGAAACACTATAAATCTTCCCTAGCACATAAAAACACCTCCCATCTTTATCCAAAAGGGTTTAATTATCTGAAAAGAGCACCACTCCTGAAAAATATAGAAATTCCACATTTCTTAACAGTAAAGGACCTGGGTACACCTTCCCACTCAACCTTTCAGTCATAAAGCAGGGGACTTCATGAGGCAGTCAGGACCTGCGCTAAGGTGAAATGTAAGGAGCAAGGTCACATAAACCATGCTGGTGGTCCAGTGAGGTTCAGGCAGCGTCAGAGAAAGAAGATGACCTACAAAAGTATAAAACAACAGAGGGGATAGGAAAGAAATGTACCATCTTGCATCTAGAAAAGTCACCCAGATGGTGAGGGCAAGAAGTCCAGTAAAGAGCGGCTGGCACAGGGGATACATGGAGGAAAAAGGGTTCTTCTGGTGCATTGGGGAGCAGAAAAACTAAGGCCCATCTCGGCAGATTGAGATCAGAAGGAGGGTGGGTGGAAGGCGAGGGACCAGGCAGAGGTATTAAATGAGTACTTCGCCTCTGTGTTCACTAGGGAGAGGGATGGAATATCTAAAACCAAGGCACAATGGGGATAGAAGTGGTAGTGAGTGGGATCAGGGGACAACAGAAATGGAGCAGAGGGAGGGAGAGGTACCCCAGGGGTGTCACATCAGGATAGGATAAAAAGGCCAGTAAGGTGGAGAGAGACGGATGATGCTATCTCCACGAAAGGGTGGTTAGCCTCAAGGCCCTAAAGAAAGATAAATCTCCTGGGCGGATGGCATTCATCCGAGTGTACTACAGGAATTGGCGGACATACTGGCTGCACCCCTGGCGGAGCTCTTCAACAGGTCGCTTGAGACAGGGAGGGTACCTAGGGATTGGCGAGAGGCACATGTGGTGCTAATCCATAAAGGGGTTGAAGGAAGTACCAGGTAACTATAGACCCATCAGTTTGACCTTGGTGGTGGGAAAATTAATGGAAGTATACTAAAGGAACGATTTGGGGTGTACTTGGAGAGGAGGGAGGTCTGGATAGTCAGCAACATGGGTTTGTGCCAGGTAGATCATGTCAAACCAATCTTGTGGAGTTCTACAAATGGGTAACATCAGAACTGGACAGGGAAAGCCTGTGGATGTATATTCTTGGACTTCAACAAGGCGTTTGACTCTGTCCCCCACAATGGTCTGGTGGAGAAACTGAGCGGGGTTGGGAGTAGGCCCTTTGATGGTCAGATGGATTGAAAACTGGCTAGCTGGATGCACCCAGAGTAGTGGTCGATGGGGAGCTCTCAAAATCCTAGAGAGGTTGGTGATGGGGTACTGCAGGGCTCAGTCCTGGGTCCAATCCTGTTTAATGCATACATCATCGGACATCAGGAGGGTATAGATGTGAAATGAGTCTCTTCGCTGATGTCTCCAAGATGGGAGCAGTAGTTGAGGGGAAGAGGGGAGGTTGGCACTGCAAGAGGACCTGGACACCCTGGAAGCTGGGCTCACACATGGAAATTAAATTTCAATATCACCAAATGCAAGGTGTTACATCTTGGGTGGGGAAACCCTAAACACAGGTACACCCTGGGAGGGAGCTGGAGGCCTCAACAGGGAAAAAGACCTAGGGGTCATGGTGGATGCATATATAAATAACTCTAAGCAGTGCAGGAGAGCAGCTAGCAAGGCAAACAGGATGTTGGGATGCATCGTGGGGAGATCACTTCTGAACGGGGAAGTGATTCTGCCACTGTACAATGGACTGGTTAGACCACACCTTGAGTACTGTGTACAGTACTGGAGACCACACTTGAAGAGGACATACAGCTCCTGGAGAGGTACAGAGGAGGGCAACTAAGATGATAAGAGGACTAGGGATTTGACATATGAGGACAGACTTTAGGAGCTCTGCCTGTTTTCATTGGAGGAGAGGAGAGACAGGGGACATGATTGAGGTCGTCAAGACCTCAAGGGAATAAATAGGAGTAAACATAGAGGCTCTTTAGACTAAAGCAGGCAGGGATCACCAGAGGGCATGGTTTGAAGTTGGAAGGTGGAAGGGTGAGGGGGAAAAGAGGAGGAGATTTTTCACTGAGAGGTGGTGGACCCTTGGAGATAAGCTGCCTGGCAAGCTGGTTCCAGAGATCCACAGTGGAGGGCTTCAAGAGAGTGGGACAGACACAGAAAGCGGATGTATCAGATGATGGCCTGGTCCATGGGGTGGGGATGGATGATAGGGGTTTCTGGAACACAAAGGGGGGAGGGCCTCAGCACCCAACTAGGGATCTGAGGTTTGAGCAGACTCGATGAACCGTGGAGCCTAATCTGCTGGCAATTAGTATGTTAGTATGTAAGTTCCCCACATCTACGCTTAGGAGATCGTTTCTTGCAAAAGGCAATGTCACATTTAACATTATTCAAAAGAAAATATTTTTCTTCTTTTTATAGTGTGGTTCATACCTTGAGCATTCCATGATACTACTTTAAGTCCAGCCATATAGAAAGATATTAGTAGCAAAATGATAAAACCCCTCTAAGTCAGTGTAAGTGTGAAACCCAGAGGAACGGAGATTACATATATTACCAGTACAAAGTATACTAAATAACCCTGGTAACTACTCCAACAAACTAAAGTGAGACAAACAACTACTCTATAATCTACAAAGGTCCTACTACCATGAATCGTAAAAAAAGTAAGCTAATATCATCTGAGATACAAAACCAACATTCAGATTATGTACTCCACCATATAGATCAGGAAACAGTAAATCCCAAAATAAAAGGAGGGTCAGGATTGGAAAAACCTGAACTTAAAAGTTATCTGGACCACCTTTATATATTTCTGCCTAATAAAACCGCAAGGTTAATCAGTCTAATAAAGCATGTTGAAAGTGACAAACATGCGAACTACAAAACAGTATTATTTCAGGGAGCGGTATCATATTAGTAGACAAAATATAACTGCCATTGCCCTTCCCTCCTCAGCAGGTGATTGGGATAAGTTTCCACCATGCAACAGTAGGACAATAAGCATCTCACTGCCAGAATCTAGAAAAGGTCTTCCAGCATCAAACCAATGGGAGGCACCCTGTAAATAAATTATATGAAGAACTGCCTAACAGTAACAACCACACCACCTAACATAAACAAGGTTAGAGAAGCCCTGGTGGTAATCAGTGAGGCTGATTAGCTCCTCCAATGATCCTAGAATATTATGTGGGAGTAAGAACCAAGGAGCAACCCATAATAAATCTGGGAGATGACAATATTACTGGGGTATACTGTATATAAAGCCCCTAAGGCATAGTAACTCCAAATTCAATATCTCTTGCCTGCCCCTTCATATCAATAAATATTGAGCAGTGAAATAATTAAAATTCTCCATATGTGAAAAACTAACTAAAGGTCAATATTAAAGCCACAGAGTGGGGAGACCCTCGGGTCACGTGGCCTCTGGAGTCACATCGTGAGCTGCTACCTTGGGCACATTAACAGACACAGTCAGATTTACTGCTGTGAGGTTAGATCGGTATCCCCAACATCCTGAACCGCTGGAACAGAGGGGTAACTACAGGAGAGTCTGATGCAAGAGAGCGATGAGCTCTTCTTCACCGAATCTGCCCAGTCAATTTTGGCCAACTGCTGTGTATCCTGAGGTGAAGATGGCACCACTGAGGTGCTTAGAGGCAGGAGCCTTAGACCATCCTGCAGAACTCATATCTGATGGTGGCGAAACAGCTTGGTCAGAGCAAACAGCCAAGGTGCCCTCCGTGGTCCGAAAAAGAGAATGCTGAGCTCCGCTGCCTCTACAGCCCTCTCTTAGTCTTTGGGGCTGAGCTGAACCAAAGCTGTCACCCTTAACAGACGATTGTGCCCTGGTAGCTGCAGTGATGTCCAGTTTAGCTGTAGATGTTCCTCGTAATTAGAATCCAGGTATGAAGAGTGCAGTAGAGATGCTCGGGGCCTTGTCGATCCATTCCCATCTTTAACAACCTGTGACCCATTTTGAGGGTGTCTAATAATGTCCAGAAAATGTTGGACCTCTTGAAAATACTCAAATCTAAGCCACTGGCCCTTCCATAACAGGGTGAGCACCGATGATAGCATAGCATACTGAATCCTTTTAATGCCAACTCCTTCCTGAGGGTGAAAACAACTACGCCTAGCTGCTACTTCTTTTGAAAAGTCTTGAAAGATATGCACAGAACAACCATTCCATTTTAGTGGCCTTTTTCTCTGGCTAAGAGAAGGATCTGTTCTTTCATGGAGAATCTCAAAAATACACGATTATTGGATGAGGATGGCACCCTCTAGCCAAAATCAGCCCAAGAGACCTATGGGTCCTCTCCACATCCAAGGAATATTCCATTTATAATCTAAAAGTTAGGCAATGATGTAGAAATCTACACATATTGGGCCCCTCCAAGCCCTCAGGGATGCCTAGAATGTGTAAATTATTGTGGCGACTTTAATTATCCAAATCCTCTATTTTTCTTCCAACATTTGCACTCTTTGTTCCAAGTGTGTTAGGAATCAGAGTGGCATACAGTTTCAGACTCAACAGAAGGCAGATAATTCTATTACAGCAATCCTTTGTTCAGCTAATTCCATCCTCTCATCTAAACGGGCAAACGATAATTTAATATTAGGGACCTCTTGAATCAATTTTTGCACCATCTCTTTAATGTCAGAAAGACTGGTTATTCCAACCATGGTGTGCGTCTCTGAGGTCACCATCTTATAGTCAATCAGGCAGCACTCCGTGGTGCCATAACTACTGAAGTAAGCTGGCAAGTTCAATAGACTTTATAAACAGCTATAAAAGTCACACCAGTGTTCTGGTAGCAGAGGCAGCAGCGTGTTAGTCTCTGAATGGAGATGAAACAGCATTTAAAAGTAACAGAGTTTTAACGGTGTTACCACAAGAGCCAACTTTTATGCTGCCATCACGTTCCTGGACATGCATCGCCCTCCTTCTTTTATTTTTTATCATTTTATTTGCATTATTTCTTTTATTCATTGTTAATTTAGTTTTATTTCTTGTTATCATATTTACATTAATAAAACACCTCAAAATGACATTATGCACACTAGAAATCACATTCCTAGTATCGACATCATATTAAGCAGCATTATGTAGTGGTCTTGAATGGTTTTATGAATCAGACAATTCCTGCTGCTTCTTTATGGACTGTCTCTATGGTAATAATGGAGCCTAAACAGCAACTGCTGCAAGCATTTATTTAGTTTTGCCAAAAACAAGTAATTGTTTTAACTTTTTCATGTGTTTGTTTCATTTTATACTGTGGTTGACTGGGGTACTGGGGGCATGGTGCCCATGTAAGCTTTCATCAAAACCCTTACTCATGTGGACACATGGTGTCCAATAACCAAGTAACCAGTCTGTGTTTAAAGAATGATTTGTTCTTACTGACAATTATATGTATATGTAAAGGTAATTCATTCCAGGTGTTTTTACTTTGATTTTCTTTTATGCATTATTATTTCTTATTTAAGAAAAACATGGGGCTCTAATAATAAGTGAGTAGCCATTTGAGACAGAAAACACATTATACCAATGTAATGATTTGCCAATTTTTGGGGTGGGGCTGAGATATGCACTGGAGCTATTATTTTAACTGGAGGCTAGAAGCAATAGGCTGGTCATTCTCACATCAGTGATGGGAAATTAATGTAAACTCTGTTGAAGGAAAGGTTAGTAGAGTATCTCGAATCCAAGAGGCTGCAAGACCAAAGGCAGCATGGATTCAGAGAGTCATGCCAGATGAATCTGATTGATTTCTTCAACTGGGTGACCAGGAAATAGATCAGGGAGAGCAGTGGGTGTGGCTTACTTGGACTATAGTAAGGCCTTCCACCTTCCACAGTAGCGCACAGGAGACTGTTACAGATATTGAACAGCCCATGGGATGGTATCCAAAGTGGTTAATTGGGTAGAAGCTGGTTAGTGGATAGGCGATTGAAGGTGGTGGTGAGCACACACACACACACTCTAATGAGAGAGTGAGACCAGTGGAGTGCCACAGGGCTTAGTACTGGGACCGGTTCTCTTCCATGTTTTCATAAGCAACACTGCAGAAAAAATGGAAGGAAGGTATGTCTTTTCAGATGACACTAAAATCTTTATTCAATGGCCTATGCAGCCAGTATAGTGTTATGCTTGTGCAGCTGTGTTAGTTGGTTTTGGCCGTTCGCCTCTCTATTCAGAGGAATTACCACCTATTAGGGCACCAAAGGCAAGGAATCCTTGAAGATGGTTCCATCCCTAAGGTGCCATGGGACGATTCCCATGGCTAAAGGTACTTTGGAAGGATCCCAAGGAGAGAAGTGCTGCCGCTGGAGGAGGGAGAATGGTGGGGCAAAGAAAAAGTGCTTGAGAAGGAGGCTGAGAGGAACTCTTATATAGCTCAGGAAGTGGGAGTGGCTGGCTGCTTGTACATTGAACTCCAGGCTAAGCCTTACAATTCAATGACCTATACAGCCAGTATAGTGATATGCTTGTGCAACTGTGTTAGTTTGTTTTGGCCATTCGCACTCTTTATTCCAGAGGAATTACCACGATGTAGGGGTACCAGAATCAGGTTCCATGTCAATTAATTGCAAACACAGTACTTTTGCAGTATTTTCAAGTGTGGTCAAATCGCCATTGGCATTTAGCGCTCATCAGTATTTCAGCTAACATGTCAGTGCGCTGCTTGCCTCAATCACTGTGTACAAAGAGCTGTGCCTGCAAATTTAAGCTAAGCAATTACCACCTGTAATCACTGCTAAACTTTATCTATATCCTTACATGTCAGTAATCGCACTGTACAGAACTGTGATGCAAGCTGACAGTGAAAGTGAACAAATCATGGTTGTTTAGCATTGCTGCCCAATTAAACTGTGTGTTGATGATGTCGTGGTGGGCTTGTATGAAAAATATGTAATGAGAATGAGGAGGCAGAGACCAAGAAGAGAGTGTAAATCGTGTGTATAGAAAATGCATGTCTACCCTTAAATCATCCCCAACAGCTTTCCCTGATGTCATTTACTGTAATTTATTTAAAAAAAACAGAAAATTATTCCACGGACTGGCTTGCTGTGGCTTGCAGACCAGGTGTGATCACGACTAGCAGTAGTGACAGCAGATAGAATTTGCTGTCTGCGTGGAGGCAAGTGCTCTGAAAGTGAGTGCTGCTGGGCAGTGTGGAATTCGCACACAGTAGCTGTCTCAGCGTCAATTCGGTATACCAAGCAGCCAGAGTATTCGTTAAAAGTGAATGTACTACAATGCTGTTTTTTTAACTGACTTTCACTTTTGAGATCTGTACTAATTCAAACCTCTGTCACCTCCAATGAAGACAGGTGTTCAATTTGCTACTACTATGTGCCGTTCTTGGTATCGCTAAAAGTAACCTCTCGTTGAACCTGTTTACACTCGTGCCGCACTGAGAATGCTTGTGCGCAATTTGATGCAGTAATTGGCGTGATCTCAAAATCAAGGAACCCTGAAGAGAGGTTCCACCTAAAAGTGCCACGGACTGATTCCCATGGCTAAAGGTACCTTAGAAGGATCCCCAAAAGAATGAAGTACAAAGCATATTAGCAAGCAGTAACTGTGATATAGTAGTAGATAAGTATAGACAGTTTAGTAGCGAATGAGATGCTTAGGTTGATAATGTAATGAAATGCCCAGGTTTCATGGCATGATTCTGATGGTTTGTGTAGAGAATGAGGATCTTCTAAGGAGAGGAATGGCAGAACACCATCCACCTCCATCCAACAGTGGAACCTACCTAAAGAAACTAGGGACACTACTATGCTAACTAACAGTTATGACCTGAGTCAGGAGAGAGAGAAAAAACCCTATGAGGAGAGAAAATCTCTGGGAGCCAAGGCCAGGGTCACCTTCCTCCAGGCTTGGGATATTTTAATTAGTGACGCTCTGCAACTGCAATTTGGAAAACTAATTAAAGGAGGTGGAAAATATTCCACTTGGAGGAAGGCTCTCACTCAATCCTCTAGCGGAACGCCATGGAAGGTGTGAGAGAATGCAATACTTGGGCAGCCAAGGTGGGAGGAGAGAGCAACCACTGCTGAGGCACTCACCTGGCCTACTCACCTAAACTCAAACCAGGTGAACCAGAGGCAGTCATAGGGAGAATGCAGTGAAGGTGCTTTGCTAGGAAAATCACTAAAGCCAATGGATAACCATTATAATGGAACTCCTAGAGCCAAAGGAGTAACTTTCCACCCTTCACAGCTAGTTTTAAATCTACACCAGAGACTGCTGTCGTGACAGTGAACAGCCAAAAGCCAAGCCCGGAGCAAGGACATTCCCAGCCAGGTCAGTGAGATGGACCCCGGCCCAAGTCGGCATGCTCAAGATGTGGACTAAATGCAGAGCGAGACCATCGGCTGTAGGGAACCCTGCACCAAAATGGTATGGCTGGCATGCCCCAATTGCTGATAGAGGCTGAAAAGCTGGTGAGCAGCTGAATGAGCACTGGTATGCTGAAACTTAATGAGCATTGAGTGCTAAAACCTTGCAAGGTCAAATGCAGATTGACTGCAGCAGACATCCCGGAGGCTGAAGCTGAGGGGATGAGGTGGCATGAAGCAAAGATTGCATAAGCAGAGTAGACCTGCCGTGGGTCAGTAAACAGAATAGTAATAGGTGGACCTGCATGAGGTCTGCATAACAGGTAACAATGAAACAGCACTGTGAATAGTGGGGCAAGCCAGCCCCCACCATCTTCACCCCAGACCCTGTGCGTCCTAGCACTACCTAGTCTCCCATGTAGCACCAAGTCGAATGCCTTATTTAAGTCCAGGTACAGGATATCCACTACGTGGTTCCTGTCCACTGCTAGTTACCCAGTCTTAGTACTCCACCAGGTTGGTCTGACAGGATCTGCCAGTGACAAACCCATGCTGCCTACTGTCCTGCAGCTCATTGACCTCCAGAAGAGACACCAGCCTCTCCTTTAGGATTGTCTCCATCAGCTTACCCATGATGGATGTAAGACTCACCAGTCTGTAGTTCCCTGGTTCATTCTTGGGGCCACTCTTATGGAAGGGTACCACATGAGCCATCCTCCAGTCCTGCGGTACACTCCTGAGTCCAAGGAGGCATTGAACAGGTCTGCTAATGGCCTCACCAGGACTTCTGCCAGCTCCTTCAGTACCTTGGGGTGAATGCCATCTGGACCTGGTGCCTTGTCCACTCTCAGTGCTCTCAAGCCATCCAGTACCCTGCCCTCTGTGATTACCCCATCTGTCACCTCCTCTCCCTCTGTTCCTGCTCTCCCCGGGTATTGCCCCACCTTTCTCCTTAGTAAATACTAAGCAGAAGTAGTCATTAAGCTTCTGCCTGCTCTCTCCTGTTTCCATCCCTACCCCTCTTACTTACTATTTTGTCCTTGCAACTCCTTTTCTCCCTGATGTACCTGAACAGGTACTGGAGGCACTGGTGCTGGACCTTGCAGAATTTCAATGGCAGAAGGTCTGGTGGGACTCCTACAAATTTGTTAAACAAGACAGATTGCATTTACAACAATTTAAGCTTCCTCCACTGGAACAAGGCTGAAAATAGGCTGAGTTGCCTAGCCCTTCTTTTCTGGTCAACAAAAACTAAATAAATAAAATAGACACTGTGTCCAGTCTTAACTCTCCTTCAAGCTTTTCTAAGTTTTTGGATTAATTCTAATTCATGCCTTATAATGGCTTCAACCTTACAAGTTCCTAGGACACCATCCTTCTAGTGCACTGTCTGGTAAGACACTGTATATACCCCAGTTTTCGAGGAGTCAGCTGAGGACTATGCAAGTTCCCTGCAACATGGTGTCCTCAGGTCATACAAGGCTGAAGTTATTACACGTCATGACTTAGAATGGTCTAAAAAATTGAGAGAGAAAGCTTAAAGAAGAGTTATGATCGAACACAGCATCTATATAGGCCGAATAAAGTGACGTATGTGGGCCATGAAATGCCACCTGCTTAAGATGTGTTTGATAAAGCAATAAAGTGAAGAGATGGCTTGAACAATGGAGAGATCCATTATTTTGATTTCACTTATATTGATGTTTTACTAGAAAAGCATTATTGCTGAAAAAAATCACTACATGGTGATTAGAAATAATGCTGCTTTAAAGGAGAAGAAGTCGTGTTACAGTGAACATTTTGAACCAGCCCCATTTTTTCTCTTTGTCGTACATGATGTCCTTTTACCTCATTTTAAACTGTGCTTTCTTGGCATTTTTTTAGATTTGAAACAATTAAAAGGAGTTCTCCTTTTATTTGGCTATCACCAGGTCTGGATCAGTACTTTCAAATGTTTATAGCATCCATTGTGTAACATCTCAGTAGCTAAGGTAAATTATACAATGGTGTGTGAAAATCCTGTAACCTCATTGGTCAAAACATGTCACATGACGTGGGTAAATCCTGCATTACCCACGGCTGAGAAATACATTTATAAAACAACATAATTAAGCACATTTTACACATGGGTCCATTGTATAATCACAATAAGGCACTCCAGGGTGTGGTTATTAGGGGTTTACCACCTCTTGTGGTTAAGTCACTCAGCTTCACCCCGTGACACACCCCACAAGGCATGGGTAAATCCCAATAACCCACACCCTGTCATGCCTTATTGCTTAACTAACATGAGAAAGATGCAGGTCCCCGCCTTTATGGAACAGTGAGTGTCAAGTAACAGCTCTGAATACTTATGCATACCTGGGAATAGCCAGATTAAAAGAAGCTCACCTTTTAATTATTTGAGATCTAAACAAAATGCTAAACCAGATTCAAAATGGGGAAAATGTATTTATTTATTTATTTATTTATTTATTTATGTATGTATTCAGTCTTGGATTACAAAATACCTTTGAGCACCAGGCAGCTCATTTACAAAGGTTCCACGTCAGTTGAGAGGTGGAAAAAACAGACATGGGAAAAATAATTTGAGATGTCTGACATACAGCATCAAATCATAATACATAGTGAAAACAGTGAATACAGTTGCAAAAATACAAAGTGGAGGAAAAGTCTAACTAAAGGATGGAGTGGCGAGGTAACTAAGGCATTTGTCTGAGGGAAAGGTAGCAGCCAGGGGCATTGTCAATGTAGCAAGAGGGGTAGATAGAGGTAGGGAGGGATAGAAAGGAAAGGAAGCATTGCAGCAAGAGGCATAGGTAGCGTAAGGAGGAATGAGGGAAAGGGGAGCATGGCAGGTGGAATTGAAGCAGCCAATGGCCTTGTCAGTGCAGCAAAGGTGAACAGAGGGCAAAGGGAAGGCAATAATAAGATTAGTTGGAGCATTCACAGGCACTTTCCATTATAATGTGCTGGTGAAGCAAATGCTTAAACTGGTAAGATGAGGTAGGTTAATTGTGTTCACAGCCCAGACCATTAAATCAGCTGGGGTCTCTGTACAGGAAGGATCGCTGGCACTGAGCAGTCTGGAACCTTGGGATGAAGAAATGCCCAGTTTTGGAGGTCTGAGTGTATGGTCTTGAGAGCTTTGGTTAAGAGGCAGGCAATGCCCACTGGCAGAAATCAAGTAGTACCTTTTTGGCAAGCAGGCACATTTGGTAATTGATCCTATCATTTAGCTGAAGCCATCCAGACTGAGCATAGAGATCACATGTATGGTGGAGGTGGCAGCACCAATGATTAGTCTACAGGCTTTGTTTAGGCAATAGTCAGCCTTTTGAGTGATGTGGCTGAGGCGGCTCCAGTAGTATTACCAAGCAGTAATCAATGACGGACAGTACCAAACTGTAGATAGGGAGTTGGGCGCTTCTGGGGTCAGGCTCCTGTGCCTATAGAGACATATTCTTGTATTAACATTCTAGCAACATTCTCAATGTGTGGTACATAGGTGAGGTGACTGTCAAGGTTACACCAAGGTATTTGAAGTGTTGAATTTGTTCAAGAGGGCTCCTAGGTTATTTATGACTGTAAGAGCATTTGATTTGTACTTATGGTGAGAGGATGAAAACAACAGAACTCCTGTTTTTTGGTAGTTTAGTACAAGTTTGTTGGGATTGAAACCATTTTCAACTTCCAAGAAACAAGTTGTAGACTGCCTTCAAACGCAGTGGATCCGAGTGACTTGCAAAGATGACAGCATCATCTGCATATAGGAGAGTTCAATTGACAGGCATACAGTAAATTGTTCAGGAATATACTGAAGAGGATGAAGAGAAAAGTGGCATCTTACAAGACAGGAGAAAGGGTAATCTCAGATGGAATGAAAACGTATAGGTCAAAATGTGCACAGTAATGTGCACTGCTTCTTTAAGTACTACAGAGAAGTACAGTAGAAGCACCAATCTTTTCACGTTTTACATTTCTTCCATTTGCTGCTTGTATGGATTTGATCAGCAGAGCATAGGCTGTGTTGGCTATTTTCAAAATATCATATGCATCTTAGACATACTTAAGTTATAGGTGTGACATAGTGCTCTTTCATTAGTAAAATGAGGACCTCTTGCTGGTGGAGGATGTGCCCATGGCATAGTCGAGGCACTAACACTCTACTGGTCCTTGTTCTCTAGTAAAGGACCAATATAAAGGTACATATTGCTATTATTACCCTCCTGATGATGTTTTGAAATACAATAATTCTACAAAGCATTACTTTAACTGAAAGACTGTCAAACAGCCACATATCTGTCAGGCAGAGTGTTTCTGCATTTTAACAGTCCATTACCAGTGGATATATACCACTAGTGGACCAGAAAAGAATATAGAATTCCAGTAAGCATTTCATGAATTTTATAATTAATTTACTGTAGTCTCTTTGGGGCTGCTTGGCTGTCTATAGAGTTTTGCTTCTTTCCCATTTTTAAATGGAAAAATGATTTCCTTAGAAGTACAGATCACAAATACTGGTATCTGCATGATTATTAATAAGTCAACCGAGAAAATAAATAATTTAAATTGATTAGAAAAATATGTGATTTGCTAATCAATCTTTATGAATGTATTGGTTGTGCATTTAAAATTGATTAGCAGTGCTTTCATTCTGAGTAACAAAATCCTATTGTAACTCAAATGATTCTCTTTCCCATGAAGTTAGCATTTGTCATGATAGTAGATGCTCAATTCACATGCTACTTGCAGGGCAATTGATGGAGTTGCAGCTAGATTTTGTATTATAAAGCTGCAGTCCATCTGGTTTCTAGGTTATACTTGAAATGGCAAACTACTGTGCATGAAAAGGCAATACATTATTCTAGTAGCAGTAAAAATAGTTTCTTACATCTCTGTCCTAAACTGTCTGCTTTGAAATGTAGGTTTTGACTTCCATCTTTCCTACATTCAGAAACATTTTTGCCAGTTGGTGGATGTATACTTTCTGCATAAAAGAGAGCTTTTGAAATGCTGGTTGAGATTTATAGCAATGGTTTCAGGTTTCAAAATGACAGTCTCACACACACACACACACACACACACACACACACTACACTACATTGATGGACTTTCGTCTGACTGGGCTTTAAGCAGCATTGTAAGGGATGGGGTGTGTTGTTTTTATAACAGCACTGCCACAATGAGTGGTTATAGCACTAGCTTTGCACAATTATTTGCACATTAGAGTATCTTAGAAATATATCCCTGTGGGTGATATTTGTGCAGGTTTGTTCTGAGGGATGGCAACCTCTCACAGTCAATCTGAAATTTGAAAATAGCAGACACTTGTTCCATCCAGTTTAGGACTCATACCTGTGATATACAGTAGCCATTCTCTCTGCCTAGCAGATGGATCAACCAGCCAATAGTAACAGCTATTAGGTCATGTTTAGTGGTACAGAGTTCAATAATAAAACCTCAGTGCAAAAGCACTGGGCCATGGTTTCACAAACAGGTATTGCAGCAACACCGGGCTTGAGAAATATTACACAATAAACATTGCTGGATCAGGCCCTTGAGGTTGTGTTCTCCACAGCAACTGAACTATTCTTACAGTAACTGGAAGAATTACCAGTGGAACTGGTCCATCTGCAGTTGAAAGGTCTTTCAGAGCTGGGAGGTAAGCAGTCAGCCTTCCAAGTTCATGGGATTGGGGCACATAGCTAGTCCTCAATGGGAATTCTAAAAGTGGCATTTCTCTTGTTTTCCTGGGCAGGTAGGTATTCATATCAAGGTTGAGAACCAGTCCACACTGGTAGCTCAGCGGATCGGTGTCTTGTCACAGTTCTGTAAATCAGCTCTAGTACCAGCTATGAATCAAGGAATCAGTACCCATGAATTTCTGGATCTTGACATTTTGTAGAAGCACAGGATGTAAGATCTTTGTAGCACTGTGCTGGCTTACTGAACAAGCAGCACTGTATTCTCGAGCCAAGTGCGGCCACTGATGTCAAGGTCAGCATAGATTTGAAACCCCTTAAGGCACTGTAGTGGTCACCATGTGTGCCTCCAAAAGGGTTTTACTGTAGGACACCACAGCCATGTAACAGAAGCAAGTGGGGTCAAGAAGGGAAAATCTAGGGCTAAAGTGTGACATAAGTGCCTCAGATACAGTATACATTTGAAAATTATTTTGTTTTACCAGAGATACCAGACTGCCCTACCTAAGGATTAAAATACTGCTGCCCATAATGCTTTGCACTAGGTTTAAGACTTTGGAGAGTAAATGCATGAGTTTGAGGACGTGGAACCCAAACAATATGGACAGCAGTAGTTCTAGATTAAGGTTATCAGGGCCTAGGCCCAATAAAAATATAGGGCCCCTCAGTCTAGAATCATCTGTTATTTTCTTTTATATCATCGGTGAACTGATATTTTTAATTATTGCACTCCTGCTATGTTTGTGATTGTAAGGAAATCTGTCAGCTTCAGAACTTTTGCAGTATTTCTCATTTGCTTTTTAATCCCTGGCACTAGAGTTGTTGCGAATTTTATATCCATTGCGAAATTGGTGTGAATCTGTGAGAATTTATGAATTCTGCAACAGATACCAACTTCACTAGTGGATTGAAAAAAACATTAATAAAACCCTCACCCACCCGCTCGCTATAAAACCACCCCTCTCCCACCCAAAATGTTTAAAACCATCATACCTCCTCCCACCCACCCCCCACTGACACCTCTTCCCTGCCTCTGTAAAATGCTGCTCCATAGGACCGTGCATGCAAATAGAAACATAGAAACATAGACTTTGATGGCAGATAAGGACCACTTGGCCAATCCAGTCTGCCCATTCCTACTACAGGATAGGCCGCAGATCCTAGTTAACAACAGCCTATTTCTTCTACCCCACAAGAATTGCCTTATGTCTGTCCCATACATTCTTGAATTCTCCGATTTTAGACCCCAACCTCCTCAGAAGCTGTTCCATGCATCCACTACCCTCTCTGTGAAATAATACTTCCTCACATTGCCCTGAACCACTATCTTTAAATTGTGCCCCTTGTTCTTGCACGTCTCTTTTCTGAAAGATGCTACCCTCTTGGACTTTGCTGATTCCACTGGGGTACTTAAAGTTTCTATCATGTCCCCCTCTCCCTTCTTTCCTCAAGGGTATACATATTAAGCTCCTTTAGTCTCTCCTCATACGGCTTCTCTTGCAGACCCTGCACCATTTTAGTTGCCCTCCTCTGGACTGCTCTATCCTGTCTATGTCCTTGCACAGATGGGGTCTCCAGAACTGGACACAGTACTCCAGATGGGGTCTCACCAACTGTCTGTACAGAGGATAACAACTTCCTGTTTTCTGCTGCTGATGCCTCTCCCTATGCATCCCAGTATACCCCAGCCCTCCCTACTGCCTTCTCACATTGCTTGCTAACCTAAGGTCATCTGATATGATTATCCCCAGGTCCCTTTCCTTTTTGTTGTTGTTACCTCCCCCCTAATTGTGTATTTTCCCTGGGTTCTTGTTTCCCAGGTGCATTATTTTGCACTTCTTTGCATTGAATCCTAGCTGCCATACTTCTGACCATTCCTCTGCAAAGAGGCATACTTTTCCTTCCAGTCCCTCTGCAATGTCACTTATGAAGACATTAAAAGGACTGCAGCTTCCAGCTCACAGGTGAGCCCAATACCTTGTCCTGAAAGAGCTTCTTGTGGGTCCTCACACTATGATGCCCTCCTGGCATGAATATGTACCTTTAAGGTAGCCATGGACAAATTTCACCGACAAGGGATTCTAGTGGGTACCCTGGTAGAAATCCCTATAAATTGATACGTGCTTGCATGACTTGCAAATGTAATCCCTTCCCCACCCACACATGTCAAACACACTTCACCTGCCTCCTTCCACCCAAGTCCCACTGTCTATTAATGCACACAGACCTAGTCCACCAACTCCTATTCAACTCCACTCTGGTTCCCCCACCACAATCCCCCTCCACACCAGCGCCTACAAAATCATCCATAATAGTGAAAACAGTCCAGTGGTGTAGAGCATCTCGCTGTTCATTGTCCATCTTATAATGGTGGGAATAAGTGAATGTTACATCTTTATGCGCATAAAGAAACCTGACTGGCTGAACATTCAGCCAGTCAGGTTTTACTAGGAGCAAAGATTTGAATTAGAATTTTGAATTTTATTGATAGGAAAAATCCTGTAAGCACAGGTGACTATTTTCAAAGGTGTTCCAGTCAAATTACAATAAATAATATAATACAAATATGACAATAACAAATATACAGTATATACATACCGTATCACTCACAGAAAACTACATCATAAATAGTAACTATTCAAAGCAGTTGCATATCTCCAGATCCTTAAAATACAATTTCAGATCTTTTTTAAAGTGCCCTAAATATTCACTATGCAATGAGTTAATTTGCAGCATGTTCCGATTTTTAAAAATCTAAAATTAAAAGATCTCTGTTTCAAGGAGGTTTTATGTTGAGTCTCCAATTGCAGATTTTGTTGTATGTCTTGTGTTATACCAGTTGGTACATTTAGGTAATAATTCATGCAGTCACTAGTGCACTTGCCATTAACAATTTTCCAGGTCTAAATACTGTCAAAACAGGTAGTTCTAGCTTTTTTATTTTTTTATTTTATTTTTCTTATTAAAATTGATGAATGTACACATTGTGCAGGGTACAAAGATAAATAGATCTGTCTAAAATCTGTAGCATTAGTAAAATATATCTTAAAATACTTAATCCCAACTCTTGACTCTTAGCTGTAGGCAAATTATCCATTGAAAAGAGATAAGCAGACCAGTTACTCCCATAGGCATAAAGATAGGTATTGTTTTCCAGTATCCCATGTCTTCCAACTTAGCGGACCAGACTCAAATGTCCAGATATTCTGTATTTCCCAAGTATCTTCAGGCACATCATGGGACAAATGAGGGGTTTCTTGTAATAATAAAAACCATGAGCGCCATTGATTTCAAATTGGGGAGTCCTCCCATTACTATCAGCTATCAGACATTCCAATAAAAAGAGCTCTACCATCATTTTATGCCAATCATTTATAGAAGGGAGTCTAGATTGCCTCCACAGGTGGGTAATTACCTTTTGCCACCAAAAAGTAAATAAATAACAGCATGCTCTTTTTTTGTCTCATCTTTTCTCCCCTACATGCCTGCAGACCCACCACTCCTTTGAGCTGCCTAGGTCCCATCCGCTCCGCCTGTCCCCTACTGAGCCAGCCACCTCAAATCGCAGCCATCCCTTGGGTAACCCGGACGTAATCCTTCACCAGGCGGGTCCCCCTCCTCCGAGAGGGAAGGCACTGGGGCACCCAGCACACATACTTGGCCCCAGGGTGCTGCTGAGGTGAATGGTCTGCTTCAGGCATCGGCGGCCGTGAGGGACCGCAGCCATCATCCAGCCAATCACAAAGTGATTTTCCACTTTCGGCTGTTCCCTCCACGAGCGTCTTGCGAGCTCCTGGTCTCTACCAGAAGCCACTGCAGTGCGACGTTGACCCACAACCCACCTCAGGATAGGAGAGCAGTCCTATGGATGCTCAATCCTCTCCTTCTCCTGCCTGCCCCAACTTCCTGAGTCCGCTCCGAACCCAGGTTGCCGGGCGTGGTTTGAGGTAAGACGCCAGCACCTCAACCTCTACTCCACTGGGCCGCCAGCATGCTCTTTGAACTTTAAACCCCTCATGTGGAACAGAGAGAAGAATCAGCTCAGGGGAGGCAGTTCTAGCTTCAATGAAAACCAGTTCAATCTCTGATACAAATCACAATGATGATAGTTTCCTTTTTACATCTAACACAAAATGACATATTCTGTTACATGTAGTTCTATCCCTCCTTCAAATGCACTGTCTGTTGCCATTGCATAAATGGGCAGACTATAATCTACCAAAGAGTAATAGACTTTGGGACACTAATTTACAAGCTACCAAAGTAAAATTCATTTTATTTTTGTGTAACAAATCCAGTCTAATATTAATTTTCTTTATTGTCTGATCAATGTGCTTGGCAAAGGACAAAGTTGTGTCCAAATACATGCCTAAGTACTTAAATTAGGACACTTGCTCCAGTTCCTCACCAGTGATAGTCTTAAATTTCAGAGCCACAATTTTGCTTCCTTTTTTTTTTTTTACTTTTGGGACACCCTTGCCCATTTATACCCTCTCCTGTACTCCCTCAGTGCTCCACTCCTTCAGACATTGCTCATGTCCCTCCTAGGTCTGCTACCACAGCATCTGCTCTGTCCTCTAGAGTGCCCAGTTACTCCTTACCTCCTCCTCCTACTCATGGAGCACCTGCACAGTGGAGATCTGCCCGTGGGTTCTAGACCTGGATGGCTGTCTCGAGCAGCCATCATCTAGGCTCACTGAGGCTTTTTCCACTTTCTGATGATTCCCAGTCCCTGGGATGCCGGCACTAGGACGTACATCCAGAGAGGGTGACGTGCTGACGATGCCTTCTCCAAGTGCCTGACAGCATCCCCTCCCCGACCCCAGTGACTGGAGCTGCCAGAACCCTGAAGAGCCTGTGCTTCCACGGCTCTTTTAGGGATCTTGGGTGCCACGAGGCACCTCTGGTAACCCTCCCAGAGGAGGAGGCATCCGTTGGGATGCTCAATCCTCCTTCCCCTGCTGACATCCCCACCGACCGAGTCGTTCCCCAACCGGGTCGCTGGTGCAGCAGGTGGCATCTAGCCTCAACCCTCAGCGCCACTGGCCGCTAATTTTTTCTTCTTTTGTTACTACAGTACTCCATAGTTTTCATCCTTTTTAGGTTCATAACCAATTTACCGTATTCTTAAAAAACATTCCTGAACTTTAAACTAAAATCATCCTGTAGTGTCTTAATTAGATCAGAAACAGATTTGTCTCTGGTTGCGAGGACCGTATCATCAGCATAAAGAATGACTTTACAGTCCATGGGTGTCGGCAGGCATACTCAGTGTACTCTGCCTAGTACAGTAGAATCTGGAAGATCCAGGGCAACATGAGGCTGAGACCAGAGCAACAGACATAACAGATCCTGATGTACTACCTGAAGAACTGTTTTTCCCTTCTTAGATGCTTTAGTTTGAGTCTGTGAATGATCTTGGAAGATGTGCTAGTGTTAAAGTTAGAGACCATGCTTGTATGAGTGACCCAGTCAAGTAAATATGCATGAGTGCTTGTTGAATGGAAGGCTAGCTACCTTGATGTGGTACAGAGGTTTATCACAATGTATCCTAACCACTGTAACCAAATGCCAGCCAACTTCTGCCTGATTGGGAGTGCGTGTTAGATAACATAAAATGTTGTTACTCTATTAGGATCATTGGCGACTACATATTGTTGAATGAAATGGGGTGGAGCAGTGTCTGTGTGGTGGGGCAACATCGCTTGGTTTGTTTACGGGGCAAAGGCCAGTTCCATCATCTCTCATCTCGAAAGTACAAGTTTAAAATTCCTGGCTACATCCCTGTTACAGTCCTGGCACACTGCAGGCAAATCATTCAAAACAGGTTTAATGAGTAATGGACCCAAAATGGACCTGTAGGACTCATATATTAATTACCCTCTGCAATGATACAACATTTCTCAATTTCACTTTCTGAGACCAGTTCAGTAAATAATTCTGGAACCACTGACATACATTCCTAGCCAGACCTAATTCAAAGAGCCTCTCTACAAGCAATTAGTGATTCACTAGATCAAATACATTTGCCAAATTGTAGCACTTAATCTCGCAACTCATAGGCACTTTTGTACAGCCCCATTAACCTTAACCTCCTTTAATTTTCTTTCCCTGTCTCCTCTTTTTGTATTAACTAAGTCCAATTGTTAACGGCTATGCATTTTATCCATCATGTACCCTGTGAATTTTATACTGAATTGTGTTACTGTTCTCCTAATATACTCTGTAACCTTTATGTTGTTCTTGGACTGGACGCTGAAAATGGGCAAATTTGCTCACATGTCTTTCCAGTATAATAAATAAACTGAAACTGAAATTAATATAGACAGATCCAGCATGTCAATCACTGGTTCAAGGCACTGGTCAAAAAATCAATGTATTCCAACAGTACTGTCAGAGTACTACAATTCTTTCTAAATCCTGTTGTACTTACTGCACACTTGCTTGTAACATTGTGTACTTTGTACTGCACATTATTTTTATTCCAATTGTCATATTCTCAGTACCATCTTAACATATGTAACTGAACTGCTTGTATTACCTATGTGCCATCTTCATGGCTCCAGGTCCTCCTGAAAATGGTCCCTTGGATCAGTGTGCCTACCCAGTAAACAAATAAATAAATTAAATCCATGTTGTGCACTTGTTAAGATGTCACCACCATCGATATACCCCATCAGTTGGTCATACATTATATGCTCCAGTGCCTTGTACAGTGGGGACAGAACTGAGATTGGCCTATAATTCCCTGTAACAGAGGCATCACTCACTCTATACACAGGAACCGCCATTGCTTGTTTCCAGATATTCAGTACTTCCTAGTACAAAGTGATAGGTTAAATTCATGATTGGGCTGCCACCTTTTAATAGCAATTTTCAGTGACTTAATGTCCAAGTCATCACTTCCTAGTTTTGTCTTAGTATTCATTTTGCTTAAATATTTAATTACTTCCTTTTTAGAAACCTGCCTAAAATAAAATTGTCCACCTATCTTAAATTCACACCTTTCATTGCCAAATGTATCACTTAATATACTTGTTGTTGTAGAAGACAAAGAGCTTTAAAAGGTATTGAATTCAGCAAGGCATTCAACACAGTTCCTCATAGGAGGCTTGTAAACAAGCTGGGCAGCCTGGGATTAGGTCATAAAGTGGTGGACTGGATTGCAAATTGGTTGATGGATAGAACACAGAGGTGGTGGTAAGTGGAGCTAAATCTGAGGAGGGAGAGTAACCAGTGGGGTGCCACAGGATCAGTTATTGAGCCAGTCCTGTTCAATATCTTCATCAGTGATATAGCAGAAGGACTGAGGGGAAGGTATGCCTCTTACAGATGACACAAAGATCTGCAATACAGCAGACACTCCAGGAGGGGTGGAAAAGATAAGGAAGTACCTTGCTAAACTGGAGGAGTGGTTCAGAGCGTGGTTGCTGAGTTTCAATGTGAAGAAGCCGCAAGATCATGCAACATAGGGCACAGGGAAACCACCGGACAGTTACATGATGGAGGGGAATTACTGTTGGTCACCAAACAGGAAAGAGACCTGGGAGCGATCATATCTGCCAACCTGAAGGTGGCCAAACAAATATGCCAGGGCAGTGGGAAAAGCTAGTGGGATGCTAGGGTGCATAGGAAGGGGTATCACCAGCTGAAGAATAGAGGTGGTGATGACACTGTACAGGTCATTGAGGCCTCATTTGATACTGACGTCCAGTGCTGGAGACCAAATCTACATAAGGACATAAACAGGATGGAGGCAGTTCAGAGAAGGGCAATAACAATGGTACATAGTCTGCACCAGGAACTTACAAGGAGAGATTAGAAGTGCTCCATATGTACACCCTGGAGGAGAGGAAGGAGAGAGGAGGCATGATAGAGACCTGGAAGTACCTGTAGGGAATAAATAAGGTTCAGAAGGACAGCATCCTTAAGAAAAGGAGGAGCTCTAGAACTGAGGGCATGACATGAGATTGGAAGGGGAGGCTAAGGGGCAACGTGAGGAAGATTTCTTCATGGAAAGGGTGGTGGAGACATGGAACTGCCTCTCTCAGCTGAGGTGGTGGGGCAAAGTCAGTGGGGGAATTCAAAACTGCATGGGATAGACATAGGGACACCTTGTCAAGACAAATGGAGAGGTAATTGTTACAGGTATAGTAGAATCTGCAGCATTTGTTGCATCAGTAGGGAAATAGGGTGGACTAGATGGGCCCATTGGTTCTTATCTGTCATCAAATTCTATGTTTCTATGTTTTATTGACAATGTCAAGGGGCTATACCAACATGTCACATTCTCTTTGTATAAATTTAGGTAAATACTGCTTTTTCTTCATAAAGTTGATTAATTTTTCCCAAAACTTTTTAGGTTATTAACTTCCTCCCTTTGTTTATGCTGAAAATAATCTGCTTCTACTTTCTGAGCCATCAATTTACACTTGTTTCAAAGCTGTTTATATGTTGTATTATCCCTGTCTAACCCACTACCTAGAAACCTTAACCATGCCTTATCCCTTCCCTCATCAGCTACTCAATATCTTCATTTAGCCAAAGTAACAAAAAAACTTTCCTCATAATTCTTACTATGCAAATCTATCACATGTTTGAGTAAATTCAGTAACAAAATAATCTAAAGCCAAATTGACTCAAGGGATGCAATCCATAAAGGACCACTTGCATTGCATAATGTCTTAAAAGCTGGTATTTTATTGGCAGGAATCTTCTAAAGCTAACCATTTCTTGTTTAGGTCTAACCATCCTAATATTCCAGTTACATAACATTGGGGAATGGTCACTAACAGCATCCAGGAGAATTATTTTTTTTTTACTGTTGGATACCAAGGCCCAAGCCAACAAGGTTCCCCTGTTCTTTTATAATTAAACCTGGTAGTCTCATTCACCACCTGTACCAAATTTAAGGCAGCTATTTTATCTGTAATCCAATTATTGGTTTCATTAGCCCAATCATTATTAATATCCCCAAATAATATTTTTTCATGATTGTTATTTAGATGTAACACGTAATCACTAAAACAATTAAAACCAGTCTTACTCAATCAATCAAAGTCTTTATTTAACCAGGTGATCACCCTCGAGCAAGCTCATTTTCAGGTGGACCTGGGTTTGTTAACAAGGAACAAGGGACAATATACATGGGATGCAACACACAAGAAAATAATAATAATAAAATAAAGTGAGATACAATAATACAGTATATACAAAGTATCAGCAGGTAGCATTGACAGTAGTATATGTTTGGAACAGAAGATACAGCAGCTAGTTTTGGGTAGGACACGGTGGCTGCTGATACTAGTTCGACCAGCATGCCACCAGCAGCGATAATTTGCTCGCTGCAATCAGGGGCCACCGCGCATTGCAAAGGCCAGCCATCAGCTGCAATGAGGAGTGACCCATCATTGCAGGGGGCATGGATGTAGAGCCTGATATTGTTTGTGAACATGGCAGTGGCTTGCTGCTGTGTTTGCAAACAATATCACCCCACCATATGCATTTGCCAGCAGGGTCCCCAATCCCTGCCGCTTCAGTGGCCCAATGTTAATTTTCACAGCAAGGAAGCCCACTCCCTATCAGCATGATGTCAACCCCGTCATTGTCTCCGACAGGGTGCCCAATCCCATCAGCATAAGGTGATCCCCCTGTTGTTGTAAAATGCATGGGGTGCCCAACTCCCCGCCTGCTACTGCTGTCCCCCAAAGGAAAGAGTCCAGTGGGCGACACTGGGAGCCCACCAGCATGCCATACATGCCCCTGTAAAGTAAAAATGGTCAGCGCAATGTTTTGTTTTTTAACCTGTAAAAGGAAACTGTCCCTAGTGATCTCCCTGCCCCCACCCACAACCTGCACCCACCCACTGCGCACCCTGCCTCCCCACACCCCCTCACCCCATACTCACCTCCGAGCTTGGCATGACGATCTTCAGTGGACCAGGAACACGTCTGCACTCTTCAAAGCCGACCGCGAACTGAGGAAATGCCGTAAGCTGTATAATGGAATGAATAGGTTTTTCCAACTTTAATGTATATCTCAGTCATTTTACGAATTTTGGCACCAAATTTTCAACATAGGGTTCACCTTTCAGGACCAGTTAATGAAATAGCAGTGCCACTTGTTCATGAGGTGGGCTCTCAAAAGCCTATGTTGTAAATGTGGTAGAAAAAATCCAATAAATGACTTTTTACAGTGTGCATTGCGAGTTAGCACACACACACTCATAACTTCATAATTTGGCAATATTTTCATGCCAGATTTTCAACATTGGCATTTTTACACCTCCTTGTGAACAGTACAGCTGTCATTGTTCACATCTTGGCAGAAATGTATTTTGCTCTTCCAGAGCAGAATAGCGTGTCGCTGTGGGAAATCAGTGTTCAGGACAGATTCAGAAAATGTCAGTGACACTGTTCATGATAGAAGGTTCTAAAATGCCTATGTTGAAAATTTGCAGCGATACTCTATAAAATTACTGTTACCAGTGTGTGCTATGAAGGCTTCAGCCACGCTCATAACTCGCAAATTTATAATATTTTCACTCCAGATTTTCAACACTGCCATGTTCCCACACCTACTTATCAACAGTGCAGCTGTCATTTTCCCATCCTGGCCAAAATGTGTTTTCACACTTCCGGGCAGAATAGAGTAGTCACTGTGAAATCACTGTCTGGGACAGATTAAGAAAATGACAGTGATATTGTTCATGAGCAGATGTCCTAAAATGCCTATGTTGAAAGTTTGGTGATGATAGCCCATCAAATGACTGTATTACATGTGTGCATTACGCTTTCAAAGCACCCTTGTAACCCGAATTTGTAATACTGTCACCTCAGATTTTCAATAGTGGCATTTTCCACACCTCCTTATAGGCAGTGCAGCTGTCAGTTTCTACATTCTGACCGAAATGTGTTTTCACAGTTCGACGCAAAATAACACAGTCGCTGTGGGAAATCAGTGTTGAACAGATTAAGAAAATGACAGTAGCAGTGTTCATGAGCAGAGGTCCTAAAATCCCTATGTTGAAAATTTGGTGATGAAACTCCATAACATGACTGTATTCTGGCGTGGATGACCTGTTTCCATGCACCCTTGTAACTTTACTAATTGTAATATTTTCCGCCCATTTTCAACAGTGGCAATTTTCACACCTCCTTATGAACAGTATAGCTGTCATTTTTCACATCCTGGATAAAACATGTTTTGCACTCCTGCCGGAGAATAGCATGATCACTGAAGGAAATCAGTGTTTGGGACAGATTAAGATGGAGCAGTGAGGGAGTGGCCGAGCTCAACTGAGCTCCGTCAGGACTGCTGCAGATTTGTTTGTGGGCAGAAAAAGGCCCCAATGCAAGAGCCAGTACAAAAGGGCAGCCTGCAGCACTGGGAGACACAGAGCGAGAAGGCGAGTGAGGAGGGGAAGTGAGCGAACTCACGGAGCGCTGTCAGGACTGCTGCGGATTTCTTTGTGGGCAGAAAAAGGCATCAATGCAGGCAGGGGCCCAGTACAAAGGCCAGCTTGCAGCGGTGGGAG
Organism: Neoceratodus forsteri; assembly: GCA_016271365.2. NCBI lineage: Eukaryota > Metazoa > Chordata > Ceratodontiformes > Ceratodontidae > Neoceratodus > Neoceratodus forsteri. The sequence goes on along the minus strand of CM057452.1, from coordinate 270,798,177 downwards.
AAACAGTATGAGTGAGTGAGACAGGGGCTGAGTGAGCTCAATGGAGCTCTATCAGGACTGCTGCAGATTTCTTTGTAGGCAGAAAAAGGCACCAATGCAGGCAGGAGCCTCATGACAAAATGGCAGCTTGCAGCGCCGGACAAACAGAATGACGCCAGGAGACAGGTAGACTGAGTGATCTCAACAGAGCTCTGTCGGGACAGCTGCAGATTTCTTTGTGGACAGACAAAGGTGCCAATCAGCCAGGACCCGGAGCCCATTAAAGCGTTGCCTGCAGCGCGAGGAGAAACAGAACAAGTGAGTGACAGAGCGGTGCTGGCGAGCTCAAGAGCTGTAGTGTGCTCTGCTACAGATTTCTTTGTGGACAGAAAATGCAGCAATGCAGGCAGGAGCCCAGTAGAAAAGGCCAGCTTGCAGCGCCGGCGAAAGCGGAATGAGTGAGTGAGAGAGGGGAGTGAAGCGGCGAGCTCAATGGAACTGTCGGGGACTGCTTCAGATTCCTTTCTGGCTAGAAAAATCCTCAAATGCAGCAGGAGCCCAGTACAAAAAGGCGAGCCTGCAGCGGTGGGAGAAACAGAATGAACAAGTGAGGGAGGGGACTGAGTGAGCTCAACAAAACTCTGTTGGGACTGCTGCAGATTTGTTTGTGGGCAGAAAAAGGCAGCAATGCATGCAGGGCCTAGTACAAAGGGCAGCCTGCAGTGGCGGGAAACCCAGAATGAACAAGTGAGAGAGAGGGAGTGAGGAGCTCAAGCGGAGCTCTATTGTGACTGCTGCAGATTTCTTTGTTGGCAGAAAAAGGTGGCTATGCAGACAGGAGCCCACTACAAAAGACCAGCCTGCAGCGCGGCAGAAATGGAACAAGTGAGTGAGAGGGGAGTCAACAGACTCAACAGACCACTGTCAGAACTGCTGCAGATTTCTTTGTGGGCAGAAAAAGTCACCAACAGAGGCAGGAGCTCAGTACAAAGGGCAGCCTACAGCGCAAGGAGAGTCAGAATGGCAGTGAGAGAGGGAGTGAGCCACCTCAACAGAGCTCTCTCGAGACAGCTGCCGATTTCTTATTGGGCAGAACAAGGTGCTAATGCAGGCAGGAGCCCAGTACAAAAGAGCAGCCTGCAGCACGGGAGAAACAGACTCAGCGAGTGACAGAGGGGCAGTGAGTGAGCTCAACAGAACAACGCAATCAACATTTGCCATTGACAAATGCTTGTTTAACACCGCATACAACCAACCTGGCTACCAAAAATTTGCATTCTGAGTTGCTTTCAAATATAAGAAAGTTATCATTCAGCAGGTGGTCTTTCACATATATCATACCCCCTCCCTTTTCCCTGCCTATCCAAGCGTAATATAGCATAATGTTCTATAGCTACTTCAGTATCATCTATTTTAGGGTCAACCAGGTTTCAGTTAGTAGGATAACATCTGGTCTCTGCACCATAACCCATGCACCAAATTCAGCAAACTTTGAAAGAATACTATGTACATTTAAATAAATGAAACATAGCCATGCCTCTTCACAGCAGAATATTCTGTTCTATGTTCAGGGCCAGGGTGAATGTGCACATTCCCATACATTAAATATTAGATTAACCAATAATCTTGTTCTTAATCTTGATCTTCTCTGAGGATTTTCCTCAACCTTTCAAAAATAAAACTGTGTATATTCAACATTCCCTGTTATTAGTCCTAATACCTCCCCATCAAATAAATGTAAAATCATAACAGTTCTAAGAACTTGTTGATATTCCATTACCATTTAAAATTCAATCCCTATAATGTGCCCCTTCATTCAAATCTATACTCTTACTTCCCCCACACACTATAACCTAAATAAATGCTTCTGAATGGGTATGCTAAGTTGCCTAATTTATTTTCCTACCCCATTGTACCCTAACATAGCCAAATGCACAACCACTAGAAAAAATGACGGTGTCACTTAATCCCACAACATACTTACATCCTATGCAAGATCTAGAGCACACAATAAAATTCAGTGATTCAGTACAAATGAATCCCTTTACAAATGGCCAGACTTTTATGGCCCATGCCCCACTGATCTCATGGACTCCCACCGACTCCCTGCACTTTGATGCACTTCATCGCACCGAGCCACCACTGTAGACACCACCATGTCTAGCAGGTGTTTAAAGCCCACACCCTGTCAAACTGAGCTGCCACCACCCATCAGGGAAGGGCATGGCTGACAAATAGGAGTCAGCTCAAACGTGCAATACTGTGGCTGCCAGGGAAACTGGGAGAAACACATTGAAGTAGCAAGTCACAGTCGAAAACATAATAAAGCAGCAAGCATTAAAATAACACAAAGGTGTTCAGGCACTCAGAAGTAAATCAGTGCAAGATCAAGTAAGCAACAATTACAAAGTATAACAACAGTTCACAGTCTGGGACAGCCAAGATATTAAGTTCACAGACAGGGTATTCAGGCTCAGTTACTGTATTAAAAGTCAATGATATTTATAACACTAGCAGCTTGCAGATGACTTGAAATAGCTGTACAATCACGGCAGCCAAAGTATAAAAACACATGGTCTTATCAGTGCAACTCAGGTTACTTACAGGTGTTATTACGGCTCTCTAGCTTCTCCTCCCTTCTCTGGTACTGCAGGGACAGAGATTTCTTTATGTGAGAAGAGACTGGTGAAGCTTGTCACACTCCACCTGACGACTTCCTGCACTTTGCCACACAGAGCCACTGTAATTTCAAGCCCAAACCCCACCAAACTGGGCTGCCACCAACAATCAGGGAAGATGGCATGGCTGACAAATGGGAGAATGTCTCAAAATGTGCAGTACTAGGGCTGCCAGGGAAACTGGGAGAAGCATGGTGAAGCAACAGTTAACAGTCCAATTTCACCATTCATTCCTGGGCAATTAACAGAGCAGATGCTCAACATCAGGGACTGTTTCTATTATTCCATATTGATTTATGGGTGCTGAGGTGGAGAGAGGAGGGTGGTGAGGACTAGAGGGACTAGGTCTCTGTGGATTAATAGACAGTGGGCCTCAGGTGGGGGGCGGGGAGTGTGTTTGCGAGCAGGTTAGGGGAAGGGATTACTTTTGCATGCATGGTCCCACAGAGCAGCATTTTGCAAGGATGGGTGGTAGAGTGTAAGCAGGGGTGGAGTGAAAAGGTGTATCATAGTAGTTTTATCCTTTTTGGTGGGGAGGGGTAATTTTTATCATTTTAGGTTGGGGTATAGCTGCCGCAATTCACATTGCTGTTCACCAGGCAAATTGCCTGTTTGCCATGCAAATTTGGCCAATCTGCATAGTGCATAGCAATGAGAATTGAGGTCCTTAGCTTTGTGAATTTGCTGAAATTGTGGATTTTGTGAGCAAATTTCAGCTACTTCACACGCCTATCTGCCACTACATGTATGTTGTGGGATACAGAGATACTTCCATACTGCTTCTGACTCCATGTTCCTAGTATTATAGTGGCATGGTAGTGCCACTATAGTTAGGAGTTGAGCAGGCTGTTTAATGTTAAACCCCTAAATTTGCAATTTAATAGCTTCATTACCGTTCAACAGATTTGTACACAATTTTGCATGCGTTGTCTTGGGGGCAAGGTCTCTTGACTTGTTCATTACAATATCTTTCCCATTGGATGTGGATTCTGAGATGTGTATAGTGAACAAAATAAAACATTCAGGGTTTTTGCTGTTTATTTGTCATTACATAGAACCCAGACAGTTTGGGATTTTGCTCTGAAACTTTAGGGTAGAAAGGGCTTGGGCCAGAGTGCTGCCTTTCACTGGCGTGGTGGAAAACTATTAATCCATTCTAGAGTTGTAAGGATTTGAAATGTTGGTTCTGAGCATGCTCAATACAGTCTTTTGATAGCTGTTTCATATGAAAAGAATTTGGCCCATAGGAAAAAAATATTCTGTTTCATATGGGAGTAATCTTTTTTTGGTGAGGAAAACAATCTTTTTCAGATGGTTGCCATCTTGTTTCTGTTTTTCAAAAAATTATTTTGAAAACCCATAAAATGATATCCTGCTGAGACACCAACACATGTATCTTGTTAATCAGGCCCCATTAGGTGGATTCTACGTTAGTTTTTGGAAAATCATCTTCCAAAAATGTGTTTTTAGCACACTTTAAAATCTTTTTCAAGACCAGAATTTTCTTTTTCATAGGGCAATACAAAAAGAGTTCCTTCATACAAAAAAAGAATTTGGACTTAGTGTTTTGTTTCACATTCTTCTTTTGTATAAAGAAATATTTCACATATGAAAGACATAACCTGATGATAAAAGATCCCTTCATACTAACAAAGAATTTGGACTTACATTATTTTTTCCTCCACACATTTCAACTTAACAAGCCATAACTCTGTCAATATTTGGAGTTAATGGACACTCTGAATATCAAAATAAAGGTCCTAATGGGTATTACAGCACTAATACATAACACCCCAAAACAAATTTAGGGGCCACATAAAAAGCATAAAAATAACATCACAATGTTAACAAGCTGTGTTGTAAGTCTTTGGAGTTAAAGGACACTGTATATATCAATAGAAAGGTCTTAATGACCACTGCAAAAATAAAAACCTAAGAAATAAGAACTAAAAATGGTCCATCCCTACAAAAATTACAAGGAAGCACATAAATTGCTTTATAAAATGGAGTAGTAAAATGTACAAACATCACTGGTCAAAACTAATCAGGTGACCATGCATTAAGAAAGCAGTAAAGACACAACAGGGTGTGGGTTGTTAATTGATAAGAGCACGCCCCCAGGCATGTTGTTAGGCAAGAGGCGCTTATACGAATGACTACAACAGCTGGTAGTGCTCTTATCAATCAACAATCCACACCCTGAAGTGTCTTATCGCTTCTTATAAAATGGGTAACAACTATTTCTATAACAATCAAACAAAACTCTGGACACATTATTAATATTAAATATGGTGAAAAAATAGTTCACAGACTTGGGTAGAGGAGTGGTAAAATTGATTGAATAGCAACTCACTGAAAAATGCTAAACTAGTGAGTTGGAGGGACAGTAATGTATTATTTGAGCAGTTTCGGTCTGCCTATGTAACTGTGCTTTCCCATCTTTTCTCTTTGTTTCTAAAGTATTACTGTATTGCCTACTTCCTTCATCGTGTTGTTTTTTTCTGTTTTTCCCTCATTCAAGACATAGAATGTTTATCATGGAATATTTACTATGGAATACAGGGATTTAAAATTCTGCTCAGTTCCACTGGTAGAGTGTTACTCTCTAACATACTGTACACACAGACAACAAAGGCCCTTTTTAGAGCCAGTGACTCAATTACCTCTCTGTCAGGCAAGCAGAAGAGATTTCCCTAATGAGCAGGTAAAGACAGAGAGGGATTTTTCAGTGTTAAAGAAACGGTTGTAATGAAAACTATAAACAATACTTAATGTTTCTAATTTGTTTATGTGTGTAAGGAGAGATCAGGAAACAACGTTTAATTAATTTGTTTTATTTTTTATTTAAGGTAACGTCCATTCCAGAAACAAGTCACACCCGAGAAATTGTTCTGCAACTTCAAAATGAAGTAAGAACTTTAACATGTTATGTTTTCTTCAAAGAAACATGAGAAATGTTCATAGATGCAGCAGTGCATGTACAACAGGAAAGGACAAGTGCTTTTGAAAACAGAATAGTTGGCAGGTCACTGTGGGATGAGAACAACAATAACTAAACATGCAGTGACACCAAATTTAGAAATGCTTCTGCTCAACTATCCCCTTCAAATTTCAACTTTAGATTTCAGTAATTTTATGTGGAGTAACAGAAATAATGTGGTTGCTGTTTTTACTGTTTGTACCTGTACCTATTTTTGCCACCTTGTGGCCCAGGTTGAGACTGAAAATGGTTCTCTGGATCAGTGCACCTACCTGGTCACCAAAAGACATAAATAAATAAATAATTATTTTTTGTTGTGACTGTCCTAATGCTCAATTCTGCTCAAATGTATCAACCTTATTGTGCTCTTGTTGCCTTTTTGCTTGCACCAGTGTACTGATGAGGATTCCTTCAGAAGGGCTGCATGTAGGAAAGTTGGGGAGCTGAGTGTAAGAGGACAGGCAGGCCCAGATATTCAAAGAGTTGTGCCATGCACAATAGGGTTGCGCCAGCGCAAGTCCAAAAATGCGATATTCAGCGGGAGGCAGTTGCCCCCAAATCATGCTGAGCAACAGCGCAATGATAATGACTGTATGCGAACTGAAGGGGAAGGAACCATGCATAAATGGCGCAGCAATATTCAACAACATGCGCCATGCGCAATGGTGGAGCCAGCTGAAGTTGCGCCATAGCGGAAATGAGCCAAAATAAAAAGGAGCAAAGGAGAGTGCAAGAATGCTACAGGAAGCCTCAAGTTGCGGAACTATAGCCAGCCACACAGGCAACACACATACACACAGGGCAGAACAGTGAAAGGGCACCTGGAACCCACAGGCTCAGGGAAGGTGTGGGGAGCCACAGTGCAGAAGGGAAGTACTTGCCACACAGCAGTGAGGCCAGCACAGTCAGGTGTTCCGGCGCAGGGAAAGTAGCAGCCAGGACAGTGGGAGAACACAGAAACAGCTGCCAGGGGTGAACACAAGCCAGGGACATGGCCAGTGCAACCATCCAGATGGAGGCAGTAATGAGGGGGTGAGAAGGCAGGCAGCAGGGCGTGGCCATGGAAGGCCCACTGGCGGTATGCCCCCAACAGGCAGTACCGAACCTGCACCAGCTTCAGGCTGTATAGTGATATGGAGATCATGGGCTGGTACCACCTGAATCGGGCAATTTGAGGTGGCTCTGTGAGCTGTGCAGTGATGTGATGCAGGACCTACACAACGGAGCCATGCTCTGTCAGTGGAGCTGAAAGTGACAGCTTGCATGTGCTTGCTCGCCACGGGTACCTTCCAGAGACCAACTGAGGACACCACAGGCATAACCCAGTCAGCCGTGTCATGCCACCTCACCCAATTCTCAGTGTACTGCTGCCACATGCTGCAGAGTACATCCATTTCCCCAGCACACCGCAGAGCACACAGCAAACATACAGAGTTCCACAGGGTAGCACTTATGCCTGGTGCGCTTAGGGGCAATAGACTGCACCATGTGGCCATCTGCACTCCACCTGGCCCTGAGGCACACATATAAATCAGAAGGGCTATGCTAGCATCAACTGCCAGGTGGTGCGATGCCAGTGGGTGCATAATCAATGTCTGTGCCATGCACCCTGGGGCACACAATGCCTTCATCTGGTACCAGTCAGCACTGTGCCACAGATTCGAGAGTGGAGATATCCCCACTGGCCACCTAGTGGGTGAGTATGCAAACCACACGGACAATCATAGGGCCTGGGGCATGGTCAGAGGTGACATGGATAGTGGCCTCACATGGCCTGGGACAGGGTGATGCTGATCACCAAACCAACCTCCACCCTCCACACACAGGTGACAGTGGATACCCACTCCATCCCTGGCTGCTCACACCATACCGGCAGCCCGTGGACCCCCATCGCAGCAACGCTACAAAGAGGCACACGCCACCACACGTAATGTCATCGAGCCGGTGTTCGGGTGCTGAAGGCACATTTCCATTGCCTGGACACCTCCGGCGGGGTGCCCTCACAGTACAGCCCTGAAAGGCCTGTAGGCTATTTCTGGCCTGTTGCATCCTGCACAACATGGCCAGCGAATGGGATAGCCGTGCAGGTCTAAGAGGACAGCGATAGGGACAATGAGGGATGCCAGTGACAATGGTGATGGGCAGCCCCCTTGGGCGACGGAACCCCGACTGCTCTGGCTGGCACAGCTGCACCGGGACACCATCACGGAGGAGCACTTCAGCTAACCCAGGTAAGTCATGGGGCCATGTGCAACCACCAGTGGCTAAGGCACAACCCACAAACACGATAGACACACACCAGGGTGCATGTCGTCAAGGGAACTGGCCGGGCATGGAACCGCACACACCACCAGGGATGGGTGAGTCTAACATGGCACGCGGACAGACGCACACACACACACACACACACACACACACACAATGCACCAGACATGCACAAAGGGTAGGAGGCACACCGGACCAGAACGCCACCCTTAGCCACACACATGTCCACAGACCACCACGCCACTGCCTGTCATTGTGCATGTGTCAGATGCTGGCACCATTGCACATTGGTGTACAGCACAATGCAGGCATCATCATGCACATGCAACTGCAGACAGCAGCCGGGAGGGTGTGCTGATGGACTGTGTGTCTGTGTGCAGGGCCGGGTACCCACCCGGCATTGCCCACTGAATGACACAATGCACACAGGGCAGCATCAGACAGTAGCCATGTTGGGAGACAGGTCAGTCACACGCCACAGTGCCCCGGCCACCGAGGATGCGTGCGGCGGCGCTGAGACCCACCAGCACTGACGGGCTGACCACTGGCCTCATGGGGTGGCACCGATGGTCCCCCAGGGGTTCCACTGCGTGAACACGTCCGTGCTCGTGCAGGGGTCTGCAGCACACAGAGCCCTGCGCCAGGTGTGCTCGGGATGCCCACAGCTGAACCCGTGTCAACAAGGATGGTGTCGCATGACGCTGGGAATGGGGGTGGACAGTGCACTGTGTGTGCTGCCTGCGATGCATGGGCAAATAACTGTGTGCCCATTGAGGCCATGACAGCAGTGAATGCCTGTGTCTGCCTGTCAATGGTAGCGGTCACATCCTCCCGCAACCGTCCATCCCTCGCCAGGAGCAGAGCGGTGCCTCTGCTGCGACGCCCTCTTCCCGCTCCAGAGCCTCACTCAGTGAATCCACCGCCGCAAGCTGCATCTGCTGATTGACTGATGCTTGCAGAATGAGGATGTGCTCATTCAAGAGGTCATCTGCCTGATCGGCATTCTGTCCCTCAGGTGTGCACAGCCCCTATGCTCAGCTCCCTTGAGGGTGGGCGATGCACACCAGGACCAGGCCTGGGCATGTCCACAGGCGGTGCACTGACGCCGCCCCGACCCTGTACCCCCAAGCCCATTGGCTGACTGCTGATGCTGCCCCTCTGGCTGCCATTCCCCAGGGCTCACTGGTGTCACTGCAGTGGCCACAACAGTCCCACTGTCCTGTACACACACAGTGCTGCCCCACCGGTGCTGACATGCACAGGCTGGGACTGTGATGACACTGCAGGCCTCCATGGCGGCACCACCCACAGTCATTGCCGCGATGTTACCTGCTGTGTGGCCATCCTGTGGCACACACATGTCACTGTCCATGACGCTGATGACATCATCATCGGTGACAGACCTGGCACCAGCCTGAGTCACAGCATGCTGGCATCTGTGGATGCCGGCATGCTGGGACACAGGCAGGGCCTCCTCCTCACCTGTTCCAACACCATCAGTCTGGACATCCAGGTGGGCCCACTGTCGCACTGAGCCGCGTATTCCTATGGAGGTGGATGGGCCCTTCTCCATCCCCATCTGACTGGCCTCAGTGGAGAGGCCCACCACCACTGACCCATGCAGATGCTCAGGAGCTGTAAGGGAAAACAAAGTCGTGTTACTGCATGTGACCTACTCTTCCCCCAATAGACAGACCATGACCTACCATGCAGTGACGGGCTACCACCCATCTGGAATCCACCACCTGAAACACCTCAATGGCACAACGCTGCATGCTGCCAGCAACCTCTCTCTCCTGCGGGTCATGCGTAGCACCTCCGGCTGTCCCCACCTGTTGCAGATCGTGCTGCCCTGATGGCAGCCACCTTCTCCTTAATCCTCCTCTTGTCTGTGCCCATCTTCTTCTTTCTGCACTCCTGCATGGAGCGCTGGTGGCTGCCATGCAGGTTCACAGCACGCACCACTTCCCCCATGCAGCAGCACGGGCCTGTGGTGTTCCCTGGCTCCGCTGAGAAGCTCCTGGTCCAGGTAGGCCTCAAACAGGGCATCTGTCTCAGCCTTGGTGAAATTTGGCCTCCTCCTCCCCACAGCTCTGTTTCTCTTCTCCACAACTCGCTCATTCATGATTCAGCCTGTGAGAATGACAGTTGTTACCTGTGACTGTGCAGTCCCATGCTTGTCCCAAAATCCACAGTCCACACTCCCAAACAGCATGCAACTCACCAATAGACTGCAGTAACCGACTATGGCCAGTGCAGTCCAATGTCGCACTTTTATAGCGCAACCCATGCAAATGAGGCGAGCAAATTTAAGTGGATGCAACTTGCAGTGCTGCACCATTGAATGGCTGATTAGCTGATTTGCATATGAAGGCTGAATATCGGCGCTTTTGCGCTGGCATTATGTTGAAGCGTGCTGAGCCAAGGCGCAGTTCTGCACATGCACAGTACACACCTAACTGCGCATGCCGGGTTGATGACGCGGGCGCCTGCCGCACTGCTGACGTGCCGTGTGTGGGAGGCAATGCAGGGCACGGCCACCATTGTGCCAGTGGTGCTACAGCGATGTTCACCTATATGGCGCTGTGGCACTGGGGCATCGTAGGCGCACTGGGGCAACAGTGCGGTAGGCCGCTACTGGAGGTGATACAGGCACCCAATCACGCTTACACGCATTGGCTCTCAATCGCTGTGGCTGTCTGTGCACCAGAGACCCTGACCCTGTGCCCGACCTTTTCCCTAGGTGCCATTCGTCAGGCATGGGTGCACCATCATCATGCTGTTCGGTCATGAGCGCCGATAGGGGAATGGCAGCGCTGTACTGTGCAGCATCTGAATGTGACGGAACCACGCTGCAGAGTGCCATTTTGACCCTACCGAGCAAGAGAGATGGTGCGGACAGCTTCCTAGTAGAGCCAGTTTGAAACGGCAAACCTGGTTGCCATTGTGGAGCCACTTGTTGGCCCACTGTTTAGTGAGGCACCCTGGACAGGTCCAGGAGTCAGGTGTGGCAGGAGGTGGCCGGCGCCCTGGAGGAGGCCACAGCATTGAGGCGGATGGCTGAGCAGTGCCGCCACAGATATGGGGACCTGAGGCAGAGGGACCCAGACCTGCTTTCCCGCCTGCAGACACATGCCAGGAGGGCACGGTGCCAAGGCCAGATAGGTGTAACGTCCATACACTTTTACCTTCCATATGGGTATCACGGTTGCATGTGTCCAGAACATGGGGGCCATCCGGTGTTGGCTGTGGTGGTGTTATCAGGGTGTGGGGTGGGTGGGTCTGGCTGTGAGGGATTGCACACACATGGGGGCAGGGGACTTTGCTACAGGATTGTACTGATGTTCCTCTCTCCATGTTTGCACCTTAGGCCCAGAAGAGAGACAGCTGGCGAGGGAGAGGAGGTTCCAGCTGGAAGACCAGAACACCAGGAGGGGCGAAGGTCCACAGCGGCAGAGGACCAGCCTGATGATGGTGAGTGCCTTACATCCATGATTACTATTGCATGCTGTGTAACAGGGTGGGCAGCGGGCATGGCCACCATCCATTGACACCACTGCAATGCACGCACTTGTTACAGTCAGCACTGTCCAGTGGCACTGCATGTCTGGGAGTCGTCCAATGGTGGTCCATGCGTGCACCAGGTACATTGCTGTGCCACTGCCTTCGCACCGCGCAGCCATGTCACTAAACAGCCATGGTGTTGCTGTGCATTACTTGGCGGTGGGTGTGTGCGCGGTGGTCCGCGCTGGCTGTGTGTGCCTGGGTAGGCAGGTCTTGTGGAACACGATCACTGTGGGTGGTCACACCATCACAGAGGCATGTCCCACGGCTGTATGCCATGCACAGTGGGTGGGCTGTATGGGGCTGTGCATTCACACCTATTGGCTCTGCTCCCTTGTCCTAGGTGGATGGCAGCTGCAGGATATGAGCAACACTGCAGGAGATCCTACAAGTTGCCAGGGCCTCCCTGCAGATCCTGGAAAGGATTGACCATGTGGGAGTCCAGCGGATGGCAGGGAGGAGCAGCCAGAGTGGGAGTGGGGCTCCCGCTGAGCATACATATGCCCTTGATTTTCCCTACCCTGGACCCACCCTCACCCCTCCTTCCCTCTACCATTTGTTCACCCCTGCCCCTTACCCACCCCCACCTTGTTTGTGGCCCTCCCCAACCTTTTGTAAATATATGTAAATAGTTTTGTGTGTTTTGCTTTGATATACCTAATGTGGTGGTCTCTGTTTTGCAGTGGGCTATAGGTGCTCAGCTGCAGTGGTGGCATGGCGTCCAGGGGTGGTGCAGTCATGTGCGTGTGTGTGTCCGTGAGGAAGTAACTATAGGCGTGGGAGTAGCTATCAGTCACTGTCTGTGGTGTGTGTTGTTCCCTGTGCACTGGATGACTGTGTGCAGTGGTCCATGGTGCATGCTCTGTGTCCATGGTGCACCTGTCAGCCCGACCATGGCCTGTGCAGCTGACACCCTGCATGTCTTTGACCTGCACGGTCTGCTGGCATGTCAGTGGTGGCTGTTCATACAGGACAGCCACTGTACCCGTCACAATGCCAGGTTGCCTCCTGTCACTGGTGTGGGGCATGTCTGCCTCAGGTGACACTTTGGCCTCCGCTGTTGTTGTCCCACCTCCATGCTGTGGCTTGTGTGTGTTGCAGGAGATGTGCACCACTGTCTGTCACTGTGCTCGGGCAAATGCTGGTGGCGACAGCTCCACAGTGCCTGAGCAGGGTGGCTTGGCACTCCTGTGCCATGGAGGACTGCTGGCCATGTGCACACGGTTTCCATGGCTCCCACGCTGGGGGCTTGGTTGCCCCGCTAATGTGTCCATGTGTTGGTGTGCCCTTGGTATGGGTGGGTGTTTGTCCATGCACTGAGTTGCATTCGGTGTGGTGCATGCTTCCATGCACCACTGTGGATGTCTGTGCTGGCTGCTGTGGCCAGTGCTGGGTCAGGGTGTGTCCTTGGAGGGTGTGCAGGGTGCTGTACCACTAGTGGTGGGGTCCGGGCATGCCCTGTCACGTGTGGGGTACCTTGTGTGCCGATGCATGGTTGGTCTCTCAGCTGTACCTGGGGCTGTGTGGTGGCACTGTGTATGCTATTGTTGCATTGTTGTGCTGCCACCCACTGATGGGTGCTCGTGGTGGGGCTGCCTTGCATGGTTCTGTGGTGCACAGGGTTGTATTGTCACAGTGGGGTGGTGACATGCATGGGGTATCCTGTACTGGTGGATGCTGCTCCTGGGCAGGGTGTCTGGGGGTCCTGGCGCTGGGGTGTGCTCTGCATTGGTGGGATGGTGTGGCATGGGGTGGTTGGCCCTCCTTGTGTGCCAGTCACAGCTTGCAAGGGTGTGATGGGGCACCATGGCCCAGCTGTGGATTGTTTGCTTGTCTCCATGGGCCAGTGGTTATTCCAGCCCTCCCCAGTTGTGCAGTGCATGGTGTGTGGGAGGCGATGTCTGTTCTGCTGTGTGTTCCCCTGCCCATCTGTGGCATGGGTGGTGGGCCCCTGCATCCCTGGTTGTGCTGTTGCGTGCTGCCCTGCTGCTGGGGGGCATCCTGGTTACACTATGGCGCATCTGGACTGCTCGGCTGAACATCCCTTGTTGCGCTATGGCGCATCAGATATGCTCAGCTTCCTCTCCTAGTTGCGCTATGGCACAGGTGGTGCGATATTCAGTCGTCGGCTGTAGGCGCATCTTAGCAGCGCGGTTTTTGAATATCACGCCTCTTGCACATGGGCTTAATGGACTTGCCTTTGCTCCTGCTGTTGCGGACTTTTGGGTGCAGTTTGAATATCTGGGCCGTAGTGAACAGCAGGGATTGGAATATGGATAACCTACTATGGGCGTGTCTAAAAGATGGATAACCTACTGTGGGTGTGGTTAAATGTGGATAACCTGATGTGGGCATGTCTAAAATGTGGATAATCTATGGAGGGCCTGTATATGGTAGTTTGTGGAAGAATAACTGAGAGTTTTCCTGTGTTCTGATTGGCTACAGTGGATACCTGGGGTATAATAAAGGATAAAGAATTCTTAGTGGAAGTTTGGACAAGAGAATAACCTCAGGCACAGTGGAGTTTAAATTCAAGCGGCTGGCACAAAGACGGCATTATGTTTCTGGTGCCCTCAGTAAGGTTAGCTACGGGGAGCCCTACACCTTTTCTGTGGTAGGCATGTTTATTTTATTTATTTATTTATTTATTTAGTTTTTGTTGACTGGGTAAGTGCACTAGACACATCCCTGCCTATTTTCAGGCACGACCTGGGGAGGGGATACAGATGAATGCCAACTGACCTTGAACCAGATTAAGCTGTTGGTGGTATTTGTAGTGAATGAGGGAAATGTGGCCAGGACACCGGGAAATTCCTCTACTCACTGGTAGGGGAGGTGCTGTCTGTGCTGATGGCCATTTTGCCCTGAGATGTCGATGGGGGAAGGCGTCAGGGGTAGGGGGCGGGTCTCCTCCCCAACCTCGGACTTTGCTGAGACCCACGCTGCTTCACCCGATTTCCTTACTCACCTGCATTGTCTGCTTTGGAAGGTCCATCCTGCCTGCTGCACGATTCTGCTTTTTCTTGTATCCGACATGAAAGACCGCTCTGTCTCTTGTGGAAGAGTCGGATAATTTGGACTGTGCCTGTTCTCTCGTTTGAATGTACGCCTGCTTGCTGATAGTAGCGGTGTTGCTACTGTGAAAGTTCCCGGATTTGCAACCACCGTGTCGTTATGGAATTGCTGATGTCTGCTGGGATGTGACACAGTGCTCAGACAAGCCGCTCTCTGGAGCTCCTGGGAAAGGTATGCCTCTATCGGAAACCTGGGAAACAGTTGCGGATGCTTCTTTAGGTGAGCCTAACCTCTGGAGATTGTAAAGACTCGTTAAAGCGAGAACTTTACACTGCGCCTACATTGCAGGCCTCAGGTTGGATTCCACTAAGAGCGGTTGGTCTCCTGACCCTCATGGATGTGACAGTGCAAGAATATGCTGCCCTAGTAATAACAGACACAGGCAAGGTTCTTCAGAATTCTGCTCTAGTAGCTGATGGACCGTTAACTGTACAACAGAATTTGCCTGCTATGGGACATGGGGTTACAACAGAGACTCCTTTGCCTCCAGTTGCTTCAGCACTGGATCCTGCTTCTGGGACTGTCCCTACTCACAGTATTGCCCCAGGACAAGAGCAGTCGGCTGCTTCCCAGGTGGGAGGGATGTGGGCTGTGGGTTTGGGAGCTGATGTTTTGCAAAATCCTGTTAGAGACAGGGTTTCCAAGCCTGTATTATGGATGGCTGATTTATTTAAACCTACTCTTAAGGAACCTGCTCCTCGATGTAATGCAGTTAAACTGCTTTATAAAGGGGATTGTTGGACCCTCCTGATAGGGTGTGTATATTGGGAGGCGTCTGTTGAAAGATTTTTAAAATTTTATCGTCTGAAGTCTTTGCTTTGATTCACACTGATGACCATAATTATGATATTAGCTTTAAAACTGTGGAAGCTTTAGATCGATTCTGGTTAAATATAACTCATTGAAGGATACTCCACTTTGGACTTCTTTTTGGCTATTCTGCTCACTAAACCAGCTGTACGCACTATCACAATTTTATTTCGGAATGAAGGAGTGGAGTTGCTGATATTTTGTTTTGTTGAAAACGCTGTGAAGTGTTGGAACACCCGTTCCTATTATGGATTCAGAACAATTCTGGACCGGTGATTGGAAAATAAAGTGTAAATTGTTTATGACTAATTCTGGTATTGCCTATTTACCAATCTGTTTTTTTTGGGGACAGGGGTTCTCTGTTTTACCTGGGGCAACCTAAATCCTGTCATAGGTGTGGGTCTAGATTACATCTTAGTAATGCCTGTGACTTCTTGAAGTGTACTTATTGCCTAGAAACTGGTCATTTGGCTGCAACCTGTATTAATTTGTTTTGTTGTAATCCCTGTGATGAGAAAGGCCATTCTTATGTTAAGTGTCCATGGGCCTCCCATAATTCTGTGGATGACCATTCCATGAAGTTTTATTATACAGGCCCAAAAAAGGGCCGTGCTAATGCTTCTGAGAAAAGAATGCGGACCTTTTAAAAACCCTGAACCCCTTGTCCCTGGATCAGTTCCTCAACTGGAGTCAGGTTTACAGGCTGTACAGCACACTGCTCTTGTTTGGGCATTAAGTCCGTAGTACGGTACCATTGGCACAAGGAGCCCCATGATGGGAGACATCACTGAGCTTGGTGGACCTTTGAAGCACCACTCCATTGCTCTTGTAGAACCTAGCTCCCAGTCAGAGATTATGCTTGTGGATACAGAACTTGACCCTGTGGTTCCTCCCTTGGTACCAAGTTCCTGTTTCAGATACCTCTACTGTGCCCCCGTTGGATATTGATCAGACTTTTCAGACTGTCTCTTATAAGAAAAGACAGAGGGAAAATAATGGGATTCTGGGTCCTAAAGGGGAGGAAAGGAAAGTAGTGATTAAGAAAACACTTTTATAGTCTAATAAATTTGATATGTTGCATCGACAACAGAAGTCAGGGGTACTGAAGAGAGGACGAGGATTCAGCATTGATTCTCTCTTCTGCTGCCTCTTCCATGGTGCTTCTTCAGGAATGGAGAATGGGGTCCTGGGAAGCTTAAATGGAAGACCCATTCGCAACAATGATACGAATTGTGACTTTTTCTTTTTCTGTCTTTTCCTTTGCCTTATGGGGGCCTTTGTATCTTATCTTTAAATGTTAATAGCATGAAGAGGGTTGCAAAGGGATTTAATCTTAACTGAGTTACAGCCTTTTGGTCCAATTTGGTCCTTTTGCAGGATACTAGAATTAAGACATTTAAAGAGATAGCACAATGTTCTTCTTCTTCTTGGACGTTGGGAGCCACGTTTTGGTCCTTAGGGCCTGACAAATGTGATGGTTTGGGTATTTTGTTTGCCAATCCTGATTTAAAAGTTTCTTGATTGGTTGATTTAGAACCTGGTAGAGCTATGATTTTAGATATCTCTTATAAAACACGGAGATTACGTGTTATTAATGTATATGCACCACAGAGTAAGGCATCTAGGGTTGACCTTTTAGGAAGATTCAACCATTCCTTTGTACAGCACAAATGGTCACTTGGGGTGGGGATTTCAATTGTGGTATACAAAGGGGTGACAGGGGTCTATAGACGGACAAATTATTCTGTGATTCTAATGCTTTACATGATATTGTTACTTCTGCTCACTTGGTGGATTCTCACCAATTGTTTCGTGCTACTGGTGGCTTTACTTTTTGTAAAGGCTTATTATGAACTAGAATAGATTATATTTGGGTTTCTAAATCAGTACATGTTACTCAATCAGGCATTATTGACCTGGCTTTTTCTGGCCATTCTGCTGTATATCTTGAATGCCATTGGGGTGAGAGCCTTTTTATGACAAGCCCACTTGGAAATTGAATGTCTCTTTGTTAGAACAGGCACATATCATTGTGGCATGTAAGACTTTATGGACTGCTCAGCTTTCAGTGCAATATGTATGACTCTGTGGTTGATTGGTGGAGGAAACAAAGTTGGAAATGAAAGCTTTTTCCGAAAACTGCAGGGTTACACCATGAACTAATTACTTTCGCTATTTACAGTGTAGGAAACACTACCATAGATTAATTTCTCTTCTGATTCTGCTGGTCAAGATTTTAGCTCACAAATTCAGTAGGCTAAAGCTGCAATGTATCAGTTTCAATGATAGATTAAAACCCTTAAGCATGAATTAAGGTTTGGCACGACAGGCAAAACAGACGTTCAGTCCTTTTAAAGATAATCAGGTTAACTGTCAAAAGAAATGTATGGAGGAGTTGATGGATGCAAATGGGAGGATATGCCATGAGAAGGTTTCTATTCTGCATATTGTATCTACATATATTAAGGATACTTTTGATTTAAACCTCAGATGTGTCATATGGACTCTTATGGGCATAGTTGGAACCACAATCTGTTTTACCAGAACAGGTACAGCAGCTTGTGACTTCTATCACCATAAATGAAGTTAGGGCTGTTATTAAATCTGCCAAAACTAACAGTACTCCTGGACCAGATGGGCTTCCAGCAGAGTTTTACCAAATTTTTGTGATATTTTGGCCCCGTATTATATGATTTATTTAATATTCTCTACACACTCTGAACTACTACAATGGTTGGTGGAAGCGGAGTTGATTCTCTTGTGTAAAAAGGATGATAGAAGGAAACTACTCAACTGGAGGCCTATCTGTTTGCTGAATTCTGACATTAAGTTTTGAATAAAATTTTGTCTAATAGATTGTCTCATTGTGCTCGTACTCTTATTAGTACTGTACAGGGTTGTGGTGTTCCCCAACGAGGATACAAGATAATCTGATTTTGCTTAGAGAATTGTTTTATAGAGGTCAGAAGCAGAGTATCTCTGGTTTAGTACTTAGCCTAAATCAATAAGGCCTTTGATTCTATTTCACAGGACTATTTATTTTTAGTCTTGGGCGATATGGGATACCTGTTGAGTTTATTTCTTGGCTCGGAACTTTATTATACTGTTTACAGTAGTGCCAAAAGTAAATGGTTGGAAAGGAGATCGGATTGGTTTGAAGCAGGTGTGAAACAAGGCTGTCCAATGAGTCCCTTGTTGTATGTTTTGGTATAGATCAGCTCTTACGACAAATTCTGAGTGATTCTAGGATAATAGGAATACCTCTGGTACATTCCCTTCCCCATTGAAAATACTTGCTTATGCTGATGATATAGTCCTTTTGGTACAAGAATGTACTAGTGAAGAAGTTATATCACAACAGATTACTGATTTTTCCAATGCTTCTGGATCAAGTATTAATATGGACAAATGTTTTGGATATCAGTTTATGTCTGATGCTCCTAGGATAGTTACGTATGCAGGTATCTCAGTATCAACTGATCCAGTTACTATTTTAGGGCTACAGTTTGGTGCTGTCAATCCAGCAGTTGTTAACTGGGAAAAAAATTTGTCGACAGCAGAAGGGTTATTGGCCCACTGGATTCAAGGGGCTTTGTCTAAATGCAAAAGGATATCGTTGTTGAAAACTTTGATTGTACCTCTTTTTCTCTAAGTTAGTTATATTTATCCACTGCTCAAGGTTTTGTATACTAAATTGTATAGTTTGTTTTTAGGGTTTATGGGTAGCAGGTTAAACCCTGTAAAGAGAAATATTACTTATCAGAGTATAAAAAACGGGGTTTGAATATGCTCCATCCTATAGCATTTTATTTTAGTATTTTTCTTATTACAGTGTTTTGGAAATCAATCGACCACATAGTAAGAGTTGGATTAATTTATTGACTGAATGTATTAGGCCGGTTTGAGAGCTTGGGAAAACAAAAATACTAGATTGTTTTCTAGGATAGAAGTTGTCCCTCAAGTTATTAAGGAAATGTTTCAGCAACTTATTATTTGGAAAGTTGATTATAGTATTATGACACTGACTAAGCAGATAGAAGTTTATGATGCTATTGTTCAGGCTCAATGCTTGGAAACTCTTATATTGCCATATTGTACTGAGCATAATAGTCAGGGACAGTTTTTACAATTATTAAATGCCAGATTACCAGTGTTTGTTTGGGATTTGGTATGGTTGACTTTGCATGGTAAACTGAATTTTAAAAACAATAATAAGCATAATGCAGTTCAGGAAAGGTATTGTTTACGCCATTCTTGTACCCAAATTCTAGAAACTCAGGAACACTTATTTTTGGAATGTAGTTATGCACAACAGTTTGGGAGTTTTCTGGCTGATCATTGGAAGATACTACAGTTTGCTTCCTTTACTTATCAGGGAGTTAATTTATGTTCCAGGAACTTCAAGTTGGCAATCTTTTCAACACCAATGTTGCAGGTTTTATTTGCTGTTTTGAAATATTATCTCTGGCAATCTAGGTGTAAATGTGTACTACAACAGCAATATATCCCATATGATGCATTGTTGTTATTATTTACTGGAGTGATTAAACAGGTATATGAGACAGATTCGAGGACGGTTTCTGATTCACCTGTTGAACTGTCTATAGGAGCATGTGATGGTATCTTACAGAATGCTTCATTATGAATTCATAATTTTCTGACTTCACCAGGATAGGTGCTTTTGTTTGGTTTTCGTGTTGCTTTTAAGGATGTTCTTTAGTTACCTTGGTTATGAAAGTACTGTTTATGCTATTTAGTGCTTGCCTGTTTGTACAGTTCTAGTTGTTTTGAATTATATGTCAGCTCACTGACTCCACTTGTTTGCTGTTTCAACAGGGTACAGCAAGACATAATTAAAAATATTTAAATCATGAAGACTGATATCTTGCACTTGGACAAACTGAGGACCCTTTGAGTTGGGACCCCGCAGCTACTAGAACTGAGCACCTGCCAGTTCAAGGCAGGCACCAGCAAGCATAAATAAATAAACAATCAAACAAACAAACATATTGCATCTGCAGCACTTCTTATGCCTCCCTCAGACTGGTTACTGTACTAGGAAATGTGGCTTCCCTTTTTATAATATTCAGAAGTTTATTAGGTTGAACTGGTGCACAACTGCAGGCTCTCCCAGTGGGGCAGATGACCAGGTATGTAATTCAGATGTGTTAATTGATTAATGAGGTGTTACTAGGTGCTGGAACAGCAGTGGTTTGTTACAGAGGTTAAGCTGAAATGCTCTAAAAGGAATGATTTCAAGTTAGACTGCCCAAGTCTGCTTTTTGATGATAGGATGATCCGCCAGGGCTGGGGATCCCTGGCTGGCTGGCAGGCCCCCTAGGTCTGGGCCCTGGACAGCAGGATCACACACTCGGCTCTGTGAACTGTCTCTTCTATGCTACCCTTAGTGTACTAAGGGCCAGATTCTCAAAACAGTTTGGGACCACTGCAGCTCCAGTTGTGGACTGAAATCTCCACAGTAGTGGAGATTGGTATTCTCAGTCTGCTGCAGATGCAGGAGACATCATGCCTGGTCCACCAGCCATAACATTTTCTCTGCAGCTGCTGGGAAAACCACCCACAAGCTGCCATAAATCATGGATATGTCAAGAAGGTAGCACTCACCAACAAATGGAAAAAGGCACAATATAATCTTATTTATGTAAAACAAGTCATATTTATTGTGCCCAAAATTTGCCAATATCTGCAGTTTCCAACAGAACCCCTGGGCTTCAACCAGTTAGGTCTTCCTTAGGGGAAGTTTCTGGCAAATGAATGAACAGCTTAAATAGCTCCCAGTTGTGAGGTAATTCATCACATGACCATTTTCAAATTCAATATTCTATGACATCATAACTGATTAAGGTACATATTAAACAAAGAATGTTTGATTACAGGCTGTAACATTCATACAGAGCAGATGCTGTAAATCATGGAGCTGGTTGTAAACTGGCTCCGCACGAGAATACCATAGCCGTGGGGGCTACAGTTCTGCAAGTGGCAACCACTTGCGCCTATATTTTTCCTGTAGCTGCATGCTTTTCACAGGCTTTGAGAATCCAGCCCTAAATGCCTGCTTTCCTCTGGGGTTGACTTGCACTTGGCTGAGGTAGTGACTGCACTACACTGAGGAGTCCATAAGGGATGAAACATGTTTGTGAAGTTTGTTGCTTTTAGATTAAACTGAAAAAAATGTAAACCTCGGTTTTCTGGCAAGCTCTGTTCTACCAAAGCATGCCAGCCTGCTTGTAAGCAAGGATTTGCATGCTGCAAACCAGATGATTTGCATTGGGTTAAAGGATTTAGAGCATGTTTGTTAGTGCTTTGTGGAATTTTCAAATTCTAATGGAATGAAATTCCAAAGAATTTCACAAAATTCTGACTAATTCCTTGGAATTCAATCAGAAGCTAAATTCTAAGAATCTGTAAGTGGAATTTTAACCACAAATTAGTACTTTGTAGGTTACATAAACCATCGATTGGGTTTCTGAAAACTGTGGAAAACTAATCCGAGTTTATCTAATCCACAGAAAGCTAATCTGCTGTTTCAATTAAAGACTTTCAGAATTCCATGGAATTTTTTGAATAATTCAAACAGCATTTCTGAAGCAGAATTGGTATTCCATCTGAATTCCACATGGCTATAATATTCTTGTTGTTGGGAGAGACACGTAGACTGTACTACCATCAAGGAATGCTACACAGGTTAATTTAAACTTCCAAGAAAATGTATAATGCCATTGCCAAAGTTTGTTAAGGCATTCCAACTGAAAGAGCCAGAATAGAAAATGCTCCTGGATCGTTATTTGCTTTCACTCTTGCAACTTGAAAAAGTGAGATCCTGGGACCTGAGGCCGTAGGTTGGTGTTTAGAGTAATCAAAACACATAACAAATGCCAAGGTCTTTTCCCCCAAGTACTACTGTGACGGCTTGCCAAACTGATGTTACAGGTGTTACTTTCTGTTACTACCCTGCCTTGCTCCAGTGGGGCCAAGCAAGTTTCAGGGTCTTGGCTCATTAAACTCCTCATGTAAGAATTTTGGTTTGGATGGGTACTAAGGAAAATAGTGCAGTGCCTCAACCCAGAAAAAACACAGTGGGCCTGATCACAAGTAGAATACTGTCCTCGGATGCTGTATCAACCCATCTCCCCATTAACTAATGGGCACTATTCAAGACCCAATCAGTACCAATACCCACACTTCAATAGCAATTTCAAACACTTTTGTATCAATAAGGGTAGAGCACTAATATATTCACACACCAACACTTCAAGAACTAACAACTGGACTTTATTAATCAGCAACGTTGGTCCTGTAAAGGGAATAGGTGTTATGCAAAACTGTTTTACAAATGAATTTTCGATAGCAACACAATTACCACTTTCACTAATTTTTTAAAGTGTGTCACCTCAAGCTATGCATTCTTAGATGTCCAGTCCTCTTCACAGAGTTAGTGCACCTGGCCTCCCAACACCCACACACAAGATTGCAGTCAAGGCCTACTGTACTGTATGTCTTCCCACTACCCTCAGTAACAGATCCCCACAGTTTCAATTAACGTTCACAGCAATCACTTTTGTTTTGAACTACAGTCAACTTCTAACTATTGAGTACCCAGGTGAATTATATACTGTTGCAGGCCTAATGTAGTGGTGCCCAGGATTTTCATTGGTGCACTTACAGATGTGCAGGCTTACTTTACCCACCTGACTGGCTTTTGGCTAACACTTTTTATAGCAGAACACTTTTGTAATCCAACAGGAATCTAGCACAAATTGTAATCCTAACAAGGAAAATTTAAATAGCAGCAGCATTTTTGGTCTGTAAGCCAGTACTACATGTGCTATACTAAGGAAAGCAGTCTCAGACATTTCTGGATGGCAGTGCTGCAGCAGTAGCAAAGGGCAAGGCAATGCCATTTTATTTCTAAAGCACACTTTCCCACAGGCTCAGAACACTGTACATTTAATAACAAAATAAGATTATAAACACCACAATAAAAGCATAAAATAACACCAAGAAATATAAATTACACTTTCTGACAAATTAATACTAGCTGGGAATGCCTGAGTAAAGAAGTTTGTTTTCAGTGAAGTTTTAAAGGCCTTCATTGTGCTTGCAGAGTGGATGCTACCAGGAAGAGTATTCTAAAGTATGGGTGCAACCACACCAAAGGCCCTGTCACCAAACTGGTTCAGGAGGAAGGGGCATGAGGAGCAAGGCCACATCAGAGGAGCAGAAGGGGCAGGCTGGGAGGTAAGGAACCAGTATGTCTTTAAGTAGTCAGGTTCAAAACCATGTAGGGCATTGAAAGTCAGCTAGCATATCTTGAAGATGATGCGCCACCACACAGGCGGCCAGTGCAGCTCACATAGCACTAGTGTGATATGATCACTATGAGAAGTTGATGGTTGTAGGCTCAAGCTAGGCCCAATCTCTGCATCACAGCTCTTTTCCCCTTGATCAGCAAGTGGAAGTGCAGCAAGTTCAGAAGGGCTGAGACTGATGACCCCACTCAGTGGGCACTCTTGACCAAGGGCACAAGTACCCTGGTACAAGCTTCTGACCACCTCCCTCCTCAGTATGCCCGACAGGGTAGAAATGACTTGTTCTCACCTCTGATCATAGCAGTCTACAGATGGCATCAGCAGATTTAGTCTTTCACAGCTTTTCAGGACTCTCATCACTTCTCAGTTTGTATGGAACTTTCAGCAACTGGAGTCACTCAAATCAGGGTCTCTAGCTCTAAGGCCTGGCTAGGCCCTCAGCTCTCCTTCTCTGCACCTCTCCCTCTCCAACCACTTGGGAAGGACTGCCGTGAACTCCTCCTAGTCTGGGAGTAGGGTCCAGCTCAGCTCACTCCCATTTCAGTCTGTTATTGGCTGTCCAGCTTGTCACTAAACACTCTGGTTCACTCACTGCTGCAAAGGGCATGAAGCATCCTGTTGCTGTTCTTCTCAAGTGCCTATATCTTTTCCAGGACCCTTGCATTCTGCTTGGTCAGTCGCTGGGTCAAGGATCACAGATGGCAACATCCTATTATTTACATTCAGTTCCATGCCTAACTGCTGTTTCAAACATTTTATTGCTGCTGGCTGCTACTTGCAGAACATTTTATCCAACAGAGATTGCAGGCTGGATTATCCATGATGATGAGCAATCCTTCCATCTAGTCTTTGGTTGCAGGGACACCCCTTCATTGGCATACAATGAAAGAACAAAAGAATGAATAACAGCTCCTCCCTTACTGGCCCCACGGCACCAGTCCCAACCAGAGGATGCAGACACCACAGGCAGACCAGTCTCCAGGCTCAATGGCTTAACAAGCACCTCATCCTCATAGCTGCTTTTAAGCTTGGGCTGCCTGCCGACTACAGCGGGTGAGACCGGAGCCTGCCTGCTGGCCACCCACCCACTGCTCTCCAAGCACAGGCTTGCTGCCCACTTCAGGCAAGCACCTCATCCTTGTATTGCTTTAAGCTTGAGCTGCCTGCCGACTACAGCAGAGCGAGATTCGGGAGCCTGCCTACCGCCACCCACCCACTGCTCTCCAAGGACAGGTAATTGCCGGCAGATCTTCAGCCCTCAGTGGCTGTTGCAGTGAAGATCCTGGATTGTTTTTCCGAATTCCAGGTGCCATCTGACTGCAGTGCCCCATTGGCTGCTCACCATCTTGGTGAACTCCTGACTGGCTAGCTCTGGAATCCAGAGCGTGGCTGCTTTCCCAGGACTAATTACATGCCCGTGCACAAATTTTGTAGTCTGTGCTGCCTGGCCCTTGCTACTAGTGTGTGCACATAATACCAATTGCAGCTAAACTGAAAACCAGGATTCCTACTGCTGAATTTTTGTTTGTTTAAGGACAGTTACTACCCTGTATTTGCTCATTCTGGTAGAAAAAAAAGAGTAAAATGCTATTTGTTTGCTTTGTTTTAGCCTAGCTAGACCCTTAATTGTCCCATTCTCTCTTTTGTGTGTCTCTTTGTGTGATTTTTTCACCTCCCCACCCCTCCTCCACAAGTTCTTAAATACACCTAAACCACTCCCCTTCTGTGCACCTCCTCCCATTGGCCATCTTGCCCTATACAATTTAAAGCTGCAGAACACCTCCTAGAGTGCTGTCCTGCCCCACAGAACTACATTTCTAACAGCCCCTTGCCTCACCACTCCCTCCTCTCCCCCTCATAAGGCTGACCACGTTAATTCTCTCCTACTACTTCCACTTACAAGAACCTTACAAGGGCTCCCAGCTCATCGCCCCGCAAGAACCCATAGCACCGGCGTCGGCGTCTCCCAAGCGCCCCGAGACCACTTGCTTGGACTCCAGACCCAGAGAGGTACGGCAAGCTGCAAACCAATTGGAGTACTGCGCCTTCTCCAGGCTTGCTCTGATTGGTTCTTCGTCCCTTCTTACCTTTTCTGTCTCCTGAGCTAAAAGGCTCTTTTTTATTTTTACTTATGCTTAGCTAATGTATGCCTATTTTGTTAGAATCTGCCTGTAAACTTCCTAAAAAAACTGTAATACTTGCAAACTGCTCTTGCTGGATTGATTAAGTGAAACAGCCCTTTCCTTTGCCTCTGTAACTGCCGCGAGACTTCAGAGCACCAAGGAAACGACCTTTCATTTGTAAATTAGTTTTGTCACTGGGTAGCTGGACCATTGTCTGGGACCAGTACTAATTAGCTTTGCTTTCTCTTCCTTTAGCAAAACCCTCCAGGGCTCTCAGCTCATCCGCCCCAAGAACCTCGGCCACCGGGCGGTTGGCGCTTCGAAAACCGCCGCCCAAGACCTCTTGCTCGGACTCCAGACCCGAGAGGTATGGCAAAGTGGCACATTTATGCCCACCCAGCCATCCCCCTCCTTGACCATTATTATATAGACCTCCTTGCCCGTCCTCCCCTGCCATTGGCTTTCCTACAAATCTATCCTCCCCACCTCCTAGGCGGCCTGACAGACATATAAATTTTTGGCTGCTGCTTCAGGTTCAAGTGTCCCATCTAACTAACCCACACAGTCTCCCACCACTTGTTTCAGATCAGATTTGTGACTTCTTATTACTGTCCCTAATCGCTGTGTCATAGTAAATTCTCCTTGCTCTACAAGTCGTTTCAGGGCCTATATCCCTTTGCTGACCCTGTGGTGTGTGGCCTTAGCTGGTGATACTTCTTAGATCAGGTTTACGACTTCTCGTAACTATCTCTGGTTGCTGTGCCATACAATCATCTCCTTACTCCCTTCAAGTGATATCGGCACCTATATCCCTTTTTCAGACCCTGTGTGGCGCGGCCTTACCTGGTGATACCTTGCCCAGATTAAGCCCTTACAACTGTTTTCTTTCTGACCCCCAGACTTTAACCATGGAACTTGCAATCTGGCTCTACCTATTTACCACCTTATGCACCCTACTCTTATTAGGTACACGCCAGATGGAATTTACCCAAAGAGGACTATATCCCTACCACAAGAATGTCTACTCATGGAGTCCCTATACAACTCATGCTATGCCCCCTCGTTGTCATGCCCACTTTCAGCTGAGTCTCCCTCTCAGACAGCCACCGGCATCTCGTTACCTACCCAAGGAATGTTACCTACTGGCCCAGTACCTGCATCTACTGGTGTCATATGGCTACGGTCTTAGCATGTGTATCACTAGGACTGAAAAGTACAAAGAATAGGTCCTTGCATTCCCTACACCAATACTCCCACTAGCCAAAGAAGGTTTAGTTCTTCCAAATTACCACTTGTTGCCCTGAGGAAAGTTGTATGCCTCCTCTTGCTATGCTCAGGTAATGTTAAACTTAACCCTGGTCCTATACAAGCAATTCCTTCACCCCAAGTCCACAGTATAAAGGTATCAACTTTATGCATGTTAATGTGTAGCCTCCTAAAAAACTCACCTCAATACAGGCTTGGGCTATCCACACGAGCCAGATGTACTCGTCATATCTGAATCCTGGCTTCCGTCCATCCATGCCAGACAAAGAGGTCAATATCCCAACTATCTTATTCAGAGCAGATAGACTAACCAGAGGTGGTGGTGTAGCCGTCTATGTTAAGGCAAGTTTACGGTCGCTACCCCTCTGTGTCATAGGATGTTATAGACCCCGTCCTTGGGGTCACAGCTCCTGTCCCACCTATCATCTACTATGAGTACCGACACAATGGAAACAATTATACTAGGGACCTTAACTACGACTGGCTGTCAAGCGCATCTCTTCCACTAAATCCTTCTGACTCTTATGGGCTCACTCTACTTATTAATTAACCTACTCATATCAATAAGAAAACCCTACATAAAAGTACACTATTAGATGTACTTCTAGTAAGCAAACCTATTTCTTCTCCCATGCTGGGATCTTTTCTGCCGATGTTAGTGACCATTGCTTTATTGCTGGCATAAGAGCAGTCCCTAAACCAACAGCCTCAGCAAAGTTCTCTACCAAAAGATCAAAGCGGTATTTTGACCCGCTTATATATCAATGACCTGAAAGCCTCTCTGCTTTGGCAGACCTTTTATTTAGCCAAATCAGCAGAAACAGCATATGCCATTTTCCAAGAAATTGTATCCAGCGCTTTTAACACCCACGCACCCTTGGTCAAACCCGCATAAAGGCTAGAAAGTGCCGTTGGTTTACAGCAGACATCAAGGCAGCACTATTAAAGAGACAAGCTCTGAAGCTAGCAGCCAATCCCACAAAGCGAAGACTGGCATCTTTTCAGAACAGCCAAAACCACTGTACAAAGCTAATTAGGAAACCAAGTCCAACTTCTAGCGCTCTGAATTACACTGCCTCCAACTGCCCTACCAAGTTCGGGTCCACAATAAAAGAACTTTCTGGTAATACCACAGGAAACACTCTCCCCTCAAAAATTATTTCTGACAATGTAACTATCAACAACAATAAAGAGATACTACAAGCCTTCAACTATCACTTTGCTACTGCAGGGCTAGCTTTTGATAACTCACCTGCACGCAACCTACGCTCCCAGCTTACCACGCAACCTTCAGAATCTAGTCCCTCAGATGCAGTCTTTTCATTCTCTCTTGCATCACTAAAGAGGTCAAGATCTCCTCCTCCAGTTGGACACCAGAAGAAGTGCTGGCGCTGACACCTTCAATCCATACTACTAAAGATTGCCTATCGTGTCTTGGCCATACCTTTATGCATCTATTTAAATTGTCCCTTTCTCAGGGATCCTCCCCAAACTTGGAAGACCACACATGTTATTCCGTTGTTTAAATCTGAGACTCTTGTGATCTAAACAACTACAGGCCCATCTCCCTTCTCCGGTACTATCAAAACTTCTGGAAAAATTGTGAATGCCCAGCTGAAATCTTTCATAAATGATACTAACCCGCTAAACTCAATGCAATCTGGTTTCAGAACTGAACATAGTACAATCAGGCCCTAGCCAAGGTGACAAATGACTGGCAGCGAAGCTAGAGAACAAAAATTTGCGCTTTTTCTAGACCCTAAGTAAGGCCTTGACACTAGACCACAGCCTCCTTCTTTCTTCATTAAAAGCTATTGGTCTAGATTCTACCTCCTTGCATTGGTTCCACAACTACCCTTCTGATAGGCACCAACAGGTCAAGGCGAGCGTGAACTGTCCCCTCAAATCTGTTAAAAGAGGTATCCTGCAGGGATCCATCCTGGGAGCCACTCCTATTTGCCATCTACATCAACAATATAGACCCAGGCATCAATGAGGCGAAAATTCATCTGTTCACAGATGATACAGTGATCTACCTAAGCCATACAACTCCTGAAACTGCCTGTAGCGACCTCAAGCTGACTTCAACATACTTTAATACCACTCCTCAGTAAAAATTGCTACTAACGCCAAAAGACAAAGGTGATGCTATTTTCACCTATTAACTATGCAGCCTACCCTGCTCTACCCCCATCACCACCCTCCTAGGAGAAACCCTGGAATTTGTGCCGAAATTCAAATACCTGGGGTCTGGCTAGACTTCAAACTCTCCTTGCAGACCACCTGGAGGATTTGTTAAAAACTTAGGCAGAGACTAGGTATCTTCTTCTGGTTAAACTGCCTACTAACTACAGAGGCAAGAGAGAGCTAGTTCAGTCTCGTTCCTTTCCTAATTGATTATGACTTTATATACAGCCAATGTGCTACTTCATACCTCAGTAAATTGGACATACTTTACCACAGAGCCCTGCATTTCATCACTGGTCTTCCTTCTCCACCCATCACTGCTCTTTATATGTGGCGTATGTTGGACCTCCCTACACTACAGACGAAATAAAATGCAGCTCTCTGGACATACAGAGCTATCACTGGCAAACTTCTGCAGTACATTGTTGATTGCCTGACTCTCAATATGCCTGGAACCTATGCCCTAAGAAGCTGTTCACTGATTTCTCTGAAAGTGCCCTAAAAGCCCTAGCTGCGTTTGGGAGAGCTACCATAGGATTCATCCTATCGTCACTCTGGAATGTGCTACAGAAATCACTGAAACTGAGAACTCCTGTTAGTATTACTGTGTTTAAGTCCTTATACTCAAAATATATTACAGAAGCCTGCAACTGCTTCCAACGATCCTAGCACTGGAATGTGCTACAGAAATCATTGAAACTGAGGACTCCGGTTAGTCTCACTGTGTTTAAGACCTTATACTCAAAATACATTATAGAAGCCTGCAACTGCTTCCAATGATCCTAGCTTACTTACACCCCCTTCCACATCCTCCCTGCTTTTCCCATCCTACTTCCTTCTTGTATCAGTGCATAACTTGTCCCTGAGCCACCTACTTATCTACACGCCTAAATCTCACCCTCCCTCACCCACCTATTCCTTGTATACCCACAGCATCTCATTCCTTTGCTCCTAGTATTATCCCAGTTCCAGACCCCTCCCCACTGGCTGCCCACTTCTCCCAACATGTGTCTCCTTTGATATGCCTGAGTCTTTTTAAATTGACTATGTATGTCTCTTAACGTAGCATCCACTTCAACTAATCTCTTCGCTGGACTATAATGCCTTTTACCTTACAGGAATACTATACCATGTATGTTGCTGTATCTGGTATAAATTTTACTGACTTGCTACCCTATTATTATGTATACCCTTACCGACTGTCTTTTACCTGAATCCAAATGTATTTTTACTTATTCTGTCTATTGCAGGTCTACCTGTACTGTTGTACTCTTGCATCTACTGTCTATTTGTCTGTATATAAATGCATTGTTACTTGACTTGTGTAATGCAGGTCCACCTTGTAAATGAGCTTGCTCAATGGTGTTTGCCTGGATAAATAAAGAATTTGATTGATTGATTGATTGATTGATTGATAGACATGTGATTTCTAACTAGCCATGCATATATACATTTCATATATGCATTGGGTCCCCTTTAAAACTCTTGACTTTAACCAGATTGTTCACTTTTCAGTATCACAGTCCACTTAGACAAATTAATGCTGTTTAGCATAATTGAGATATCCACAAACTACATTTTTATATGCCATTTCACCCATTAGCATTACTGGCGTGATTCAGGGCAAAAACATCAGAGCTGTATATACCCTTATGTTACATGCATGGGCAAATCGGTGGAGGCACCAGGAGGAGCATATGAAAACTTCAGAGTTGGCTTAACTGGTCTTTCTGAACATCTCAATTGCAAACTCATTCATTCCTCGGCACTTGGGTGCACTTTCCCATACTTCTTGTCCAGCAAGATAAGGTCCTTAGTTGGGAAAGCTTGTACTACTTCCTCAGGTGCATGGAGCTCCTCCTTGGGCTCTTTGATGGTTCTTTCACTACTGCAGACTGAACATCCTCTTCAGTCTCTGATCTTACAGCCTCAGGCACAACACCTCAACTTCAGAGTTCACTGGAGTATTACTTTTAATGTGTCACAACATGGCAGCGTCCTCCCTCAGAAAGCCAGGAATGTCTTCTGTGGAATAGCACTGTGCAGGTTCTATTTCATCATCAGACAAATCTTCAGGCACTACTTGAGGGACTGTAGGTTGTTGTGTACTTGTGGATTCCTGTGGTTTAGGATCATCACTAGGATGATAGATTTCTTTGACTTGGTGACTAGGGAGGTGGATCAGGAGGGACGGTAGATGTGGCCTACCTGGATTTCAGCAAGACCTTCAACACTGTCCAACATAGGAGGCTAGTAAACAAGCTGGGCAACCTGGGAATGGGTCCCAGGGTGGTAAACTGGTCAAAATTGGCTGAGCGATAGGATACATAGGGTGGTGGTGAACAGAGATCAATCCAAAGAGGCGGTGACCAGCAGGGTCCTGCAGAGATCAGTGCTTGGACCAGCCTTCTTTAATGTCTTCATAAGCGACATTGCAGAGGGGCTGGAGGAAGGTGTGTTTGTAAATGACATGAAGATCTGCAACAGGATTGACACCCCAGGAAGGGTAGAGAAAATGAGAAAGGACCTAAGAAAGCTTGATGAGTGGCCAGGATGTGGCAGCTAAGATTCAATGTAAAGAAATGCAAGATCATGTTTTAGGCATCAGAAATGCAGGGGAGTACATGATGGGGAGGTACTGATGACCACTAAACAGGAAAGGGACCTGGGAGTAATCTTATCTGATGATCTAAAGGTTATCAAACAATGGGACTATGCACAAACGGGTGGAAAATACGCTTCAGAGGCATACCCAGCTTACGTAGTCTCGCACCCGTGGACAGTGCATACAAGCTGGCATGCATAAATAGCACCACTGTATGTGATTTTGACCCTCCCAGCGCACAAGACTGTGCAGGATGTCCAGGGGTGGAGTAGAGGACCCAAGTGGGCATCAATTGGATGCCTGTCCTGGGTCCCTGAGTGAATCACTGGCGTGGTATGGTGTGAGTCCAGGTGTATGACTAGCACCACAAGCACCAGGACCACATGGCCATACCTCATTTGCCAGAGACCCCTGCCCAAGCCCCTCTCTACACCGCCAGCACCTGCTGCACAGGATCCACCACCCAACACACGCCTGCCCCAACCCGAAAGAGGCATGACACCCCAGCCCAAACACATGGCAGCTCCATCCCCAAATGCAGTATTATGCCCCCATCCCAACACATGGCAGCCTGGTCCCAGAATGCAGTATTACACACTCTTCCCCAACACATGGCAGCCGATCCCCGGTGTACATGACAGCCCCTCCCTCCCACTGCACACACTGTGGTGCCCCAGTCCACACAATGCGATCCCTGACCCGTGCTCCAGAGGCAGCACTGGTGATCAGTGGACCCCCCACCCAACCGCAGCACCAACAACCTACCTTCCCCAAAGCCCGTACCTGACAGTCGGTGCCGCGGTTCAGGAAGGCTATACGCCCTTCGCACACCTTCATTGATGCCGCCATCCAACTGATGCTGGAGCACATCACAGATAGCAAACACTGCATGCTTGGGTAATGTCAAGTGACACTGCATGCTTGGATAATGGCTTTCTTTGAATGCAACGAATACATTGTTGACAGTACTTTTAACTTCTACCCCATCCTGGGCCAGTAGAATCTATGTCTTAACCAGATCTAGTGTGCAATCTAGACTCAAATGTCCCATTTGATAGAAACATAGAATGTGTTGGCAGAAAAGGACCAGTAGGCCAATCTAGTCTGCCTTATTTTCCTGCCTATTGCAACACCGACCCTATTCATAGAAACATAGAATCTTATGGCAGATAAGAACCGCTTGGCCCACCTAGTCTGCCCATTTCCCTACTTAATGGATAGGCTGCAGATCCTAGTTAACCAACAGCCTACTTCCTCCTACCCCCACTAGAATTGCCTTATGACTGTCCCATGCATTCTTGAATTCTCCACTGTTTTTGACTCCACTACCTCCTCAGGAAGGCTGTTCCAATCACAGGTGTCCCTCCTTCCTCTACTTATTATGCCCATGTGCCTATCCCACACATGCTTGAAGCTCCCACTGTCTTTGCCCACCACCTTTCCTGGCAGGCTGTTCCAGGTGTCCACCACCCTTTGTGAAGAACAGTTTCCTCTTATCCCTCAAACTTCCCCTCTCAAGCTTCATAGCATGCCCTCATGTTCAGGTACTCCCCATCTGAAAGAGATTCCCCTCCTGCACTTTGTTCATACTGTGAGGTACTTATAGGTCTCAATCATGCCCCCACCTGTCCTGTCTTCCAGAGTTAGGTGTTGAGCTCCTGCAGCCTCTCCTCATATGGTTTCTCATGCAACCCCCACACACACCATTTGCTAAGCTCTCCTCTGGACCACTTCTGCCCTGTCAATATTCTTGCA
This sequence comes from Neoceratodus forsteri, assembly GCA_016271365.2. Classification (NCBI taxonomy): domain Eukaryota; kingdom Metazoa; phylum Chordata; order Ceratodontiformes; family Ceratodontidae; genus Neoceratodus; species Neoceratodus forsteri. The sequence goes on along the minus strand of CM057452.1, from coordinate 270,764,560 downwards.
GATGTGTGGCCTCAGAACTGGACATAGTACTCCAGGTGAAGTCTCACTAGTGAATTATACAGTAGCAACACCACCTCCATTCTCTTACTAGAAATCCTCTCTATGCAACCCAGCATCTGGCCAGCTTTGCTTACTGCCTTGTTGCACTGCCCTGTCACCTTTAGATAATCAGATATGATTACCCCAAGGTCCTTCTCTTGCTTGGTGACTGTATATATCTCCCCTTACACAGCCCCCAGGTTTCCCCATCCCAGGTCTATGGCTTTGCACTTTTGGCATTGAAACCCAGCTGCCACACCCTAGGCCATTTCTCTAGTTCCCTAGATCCCTTTGCATTCTCTCCACCCCTCCTCGGTGTCCACCCTGTTCCAGATTTTGTGTCATCTGCAAGGGACACAACTTCTCCACCAGTTCCTTGCAGTGTCACTTAAGAAGACATTGAAGAGGATAGGACCTAGTACTGATTCCCTGTGTTGCTCCACTGGTCACGCTCCCATTTCCGAGTGACTGCCATTTATCACCACCTTCTGCCCCATCTTTCAACCAGGTTGATACCCAGCTTTCTCCTTCTCCCACCCCCAGGTTGCTAAATTTCTTGATCAGCTTCCTGTGTGGTACAGTGTCAAAGGCCTTGTTGCAGTCCTGATAGGCCACATCCACTGTCCTACCCTGATCCACCTCCCTTGTAACCCAGTCAGAAAGCCTATGAGTTTGTTTGGTATGACCGCCCCCCCCCATGAAACCATGATGCCTGTGGTCCTGCAGCTCATTTGCCTCCAAGTGCTCCATCAGTCTCTCCTTCAGCAGGATTTCCATCAATTTCCCTCCACTGATTTGAGACTGACTGGTCTTTAATTACCAGCCTCCTCCCTGCTGCCACTGTTGTGCAGAGGGACCACACTGTTCTTCTCAGTCTTCAGGACCACCTAGTCTCCAATGAGGTGCTGTATAGTGTTGCTAGTGGGGCGGCTAGCACTATGCTTGGTTCTTTGAGCACTTTGGATGGATCCTGTCCAGCCTCATCCACCTTGTTTTCCTTGGGCTCCAATCCCCAGCAGAGTCTATCTTCCAAAGAAGGATTTGTGTCCACTCCCTTTCTCCGGTGCCTGATGATGCATGCAGGTCCATCCCTCCCCTCCAGAGTGAAGACTGAGCAGAAGCACTTATTCAATATTTCTGCTTTTCCTTGATCTTCTACAGTCCTCTCCCTTGTCCAGATCCTCAGCGTCCCGCCTTGCCTTCCTCTTTTCACTCACATACCTGAAAAAGTCTGGTCCTCTTTTTGATGACCTGGGTGATTCTCTCTTCTGTTTGAGCCTTTGTTGTACTCACCTTCCTCCCTGTCTCCCTTTGTTTAGATATACCTCCCTGTCCCTTTCCTTTCTCCTTGTACTTCCTAAAAGCTGTTCTATTCTCCCTTAGCACATTAGCCACCTCCTTAGAGAACCATAGTGGCCTCCTCCTCCTCTTCTTACCCTTGCTTGTCTCTTTCAAACAGCTTGCCATTGCCTTGGTTATTTCCTCCTTTATCCTTTTCCATTGTGCCTCCACTTCCCCCATTCATCCCCCTTCAAGATATTTTCCTTAAGTCATTCCCATTTTATAAAATATGCTCTACAGAAGTCCAGTACCATTGTTCTAATGTAGTTCTTCCTCTGCCTAATCCATATGCAAACAACATGGTATGATGGTCACTTGTACCCTAGGGGCTACCCATAGTAACATCTGCAATGCTGTCCCTCTTTGTAAGTACCAGATCCAGCACTGCTATCTCTAGTGAGCTCTGTAGCCAGCTGCCTAACAAATGTCCCTTGCAGGAGTCTAGGATGACCCTGCTTCTAGTTGGAGGAACTGCTGCCAGTATGCTTCAGGTTATATCCAGCAGATTAAAGTCCCTCATCATCAATATCTCCCCCTTGCTTGCCATTCTACCAATGGCCTCAAATCCCATCTAACTCCTGCCCCTGTGCTGGTGGTTTGTACACCACCCATACATATAAAGACCTCGGAACCAGTCTCAAGTCAACACAACAACCTCCAGCCCTTCCGTATCTCTGTTGTTGTCTTGTAACTCTGGCCATTATACCTCCTTACATAGAAACAAATTCCCCTTTCCTACCTGCCCTTCCTTTCAAAATAAGGTGTAACACAGAATGGCCACATCCCAGCTGTGGATGTCGGTACACCATGACACTGTTAGGCCACTAGATCCAGGTCCACCTCCACAATGGTAACCTCAAGGTCAGGAATTTTATTACCTAGGCTCCTTGCATTGGCACACATGGATCTCCTCCCTTTATCTCTCTCTGTTCATTCTTTTGCCCACCTTCTGGAGTCATCCTTCACCTTCCCATGCCCCAGTGCTGTCCTCCTCTTTTGATCTCCTCTGTCCACCCTTTTAATTCTTCTCTCAACCTCAGAACCACCTCTCAACCCTATACCCCTTATCCCTATGCCCTTTGCCCAGGGAATTTATTTCACCTGTGCTTCTCTCCTCTGAGGCTGCATTTTCTAGAGGGTGGGCATTCACTTCCTCCCTCTTTATTTCTGCCCCCGGCTAGTTTAAATGCTTGTTGAAGTAGCATTTAAACTTTCCACTCCATGACTGCTTCCTCTCAGGATGGATGGAGGCCATCTCCCTTGTACAGACTTTTATTTCTACCAGTAGAAGGGGTCTGGAGGGAGGAGGAAGAACAACAGCAACAGGGATGAGGGGAGCACATGGAAGGGAGAAGGAGGAAGGAAAGAAATGGGGTATGGAAGCTCAGATTCTAGGTGGAGGGTGGTGTCCCTGAACATGTGAAGTCTCAGTTAACAGAAGGGTGACCTGCAGGTGCTACTAACAGAAGGGGGTGGACACTGCGGCAGTCACTGAGACTTGGGCACACCAGACCATGACTGAGAACTCTCAATCCTGGAGTACAAATTATACAGGAGGGACAGAGTGGTAGGGAATTGGGGTGGCAGTTTACTGTATATCACGGAGGGTATAACATGTAGAAGGAAGGAGTCAGAGGAGGGAGGGCAGATGCAATGTGGGTTCTGTTACTGTCCAATACAGGGAGGAAGGTGATGTTGGGGTGGTTTATAGACCACTCAATTAGAAAGAGGAAAGGACAGGAAGCTGAACTCACAAATATTGAATGCTGCAGGAAGGAAGATGCAATAATAGTGGGGGACTACAACCTGCCCAAAGTAGACTGGAGCATACCGACCATGACATGTGCCAGGAGTCTGTTGCTCCTAGAAGCACTGCAGAATGGGTTACTAACTCAGTGAGTCACAGAACCCACCCAGGAGGGGGCAATCCTTGATTTGGTGCTCATGAATGGGAAGTACATACAGGATATAACATGGTCAAGGAGCTCCAGGGTGGAAGTGATCATTGCACGCGTGGTTCCAGTTGGATATGGGCAGGAAATAGTCCCACTAAGACCAAAGTCCTGGATGTTAGGAGGATGGACTTTGGGAAGATGGGCAATTTGTTAAGGCAACAACTGGTAGACATCAGGGCAGATATGGGCATGGACCAAAAGTTGTACATCATTAAGGAGGAATAATGACTGCATCAGAAGAGTGCATTAGGCTCAGGGGAAGAACTCAAGGGTCATAGCACCCAGCTGGTTTAGTACTGAGGCTGTCCAGGTTGTAAGGGACAAGTGGTTAGCCTATAGGAAATTCAGGAAACCAGAGAGAGGACAGGAGAATTACCCAAAGAAGGCTAGTGAGGAAGTTAGGTAGTCTGGTGAGCTAAGGCAAAGAAGAATCTGAAATTAGTGGAGGGAATTAAGAAGAGGGAGGTCTTTTACACTACAAAAGTGAGAAAAGGGACAAGAAGGACAGGATTGTTAGATCGGAAGGGGATGGGTAAATGGAAGAAAAGCAGAGGTACTGAATGAATACAGTACTCTGTTCCATCTTCACTCATGTAGAAAGACAGATTGCTGTCAACGGGAGTAGAAGAGGAGCAGAGGGAGGGAGCATGGATGTGGTGGCAGAGGGATAGAGTGAGGAAAGAACTGCTAGCATTGAAGGTTGATAAATCACTAGGCCGGATGTAGTACACCCAAGGGTGCTGAGGGAACTGGCAGAGGAGCTTGTAGAGCTTCTGGCAGGCCAGTTCAGTAGTTCACTAGAGTCAATGGTACCACAGGACTGGAGAATGGCATGTAGTGCCCTTCCATAACAGTGGTCCTTAGGATGACCAGGAATTACAGACTGGTTAGTCTGACTTCAGTCTTGTGCAAGCTCATGGAGAACATACTTAAGGAAAGATTGGCTGAGTATCTAAATGAGGATACTCTTCAGGATGCAAGACATCATGGGTTCATGTGAGCAGGTTGCTTCAAATGAATCTGATTGAATTCTTTGACTGGGTCACCAAAACAGTGGCTAAGGGTCAAGCAGTAGAATACTCTATCTGGATTTCAGCATAGCGTTTGACTCTGTACCCCATAAGAGGTTGGTCAGGAGTTGGCAGATCTGGGGATGAGGGAGAAGATGACTGGATGGGTGGAAAATGTGCTGGAGGGCAGAACCCAGAAGGTACTGGTAGGAGGGAAGAGTTATCTAGCAGCACGGAGGTGCTCAGTAGGATCCCACAGGGCTCAGTGCTGAGGCCAGTGTTGCTCAGTGTCTTCATTAATGACATTGGGGCGGCATTAAGGGCAAAATGTGCTTTTTGTGGATGATGCCAAGCTCTGTGGTAGGGTGGACACAGCGAAAGGGATACAGGACCCGAAGGAGGACCTAGAAAACTTGAGAGGTGCTCCAGGATTTGGCAGCTTGATTAATGCCAAGAACTGCAAGTTATGCACATTGGAGCCAGGAATCCCTGGACAGAGTACTATCTGGGAGAGGCCCAGGTATCCGCAACATGGGAGAAGGATCTGGGAGTGATGATCACTAGCAACCTGCAGCACTCATACAGTGCAGGAAGACAGCAGCAAAGGCAAATAAGATGTTGGGATGCATAGCCAGTAGGATCAACAGTAGGCAAGAAGAGGTCATACTGCCCTTGTACAGGTCACTTGTGAGGTCACATCTAGAGTATGGAGTACAACACTGCTGCACACCTAACAAGGATATTATTCTGCTGGGGATGGTCCAAAAGAGGGCTACAAAATGATTGTGGGTCAGCAGGTAGACATACAAGGAGAGTTTGAAAGCTTTAGAACATGTGTCCCTGGATGAGCTGAGGGAGAGAGGGACATGATTGAAATCTTCAAGTACTTGAAGGAATAAATAGGGTGGAAAAGAAGGGTCTCTATAAGTTAAGTGGCAACCAAAATATGAGAGGGCACTGTCTTAAGTTGGGGAGGTGAGGTTTAAGTGGAGGTTAGGAAGAACTTCTTCACAGAAAGAGTGTTGGCTAGTTGGAATGTGCAGCCAGAAGAGGTGGTCTTGTTGAAGATGGTGGGCAGCTTCAAGAGAGTCTGGGACAGACATAAGGGAAAGCAAGGGTCATGGGAGGGGCAGATGGAAAGGATGGGAGGGTTGGGGGGAGGTCAGTAACTGAAGTGGTAGACCCTCAATATGAACAGACTAGATAGACCAAATGGTCTTATTCTGCTGGTGTCTTCATATTTTCATATGTTTATCCACCCAGGTAGGACCCCAGTTCCTGATGTAGTCAGGCCCATCTTTCCTGCACAATGTCTTCAACCAGTCATTAGAAACATAGAAACATAGAATTTAATGGCAAATAAGGACTGTTTGGTCCATCCAGTCTGCCCATTTCTCCCTCCTTACACTATTACCAGAGACAGTGCCTCATCTACAGCTCTTTCTCTCCCCTTCCTTCCACTATAATTCCCTTGTGCTCATCCCATGCATTCCTGAACTTCACAACTGTTTTCATCCCCACCACCTCTGCTTGAAGGCTGTTTCAAGAATCCACCATTCTTGTGAAGAAGTACTTCCTCACATCTCTCCTGAATCTACCCCTTCCAACTTCATAATGTCCCTTTGTTCTTTTTATTATTAGGAGGCAGTATAGTGCAGTGGGTCAAGGTTCTGAGCTGCAGATCTGGAGACTTGGGTTTGAATCCACAGCTACCTAGGTGTATACTGTGTGATCCTGAGCAAGTCACTTAACTTTCTTCTGCTCCCAGGTCACATCTGAAACAAGCTTCGGCTTAGTGTGTTACTTCTGGTTAAAATGTTCCTTTCCTTCGGAACACTTTCTCTTTAGAAATTACTTTCCTCCTGTACCTTATTTACCCCGTGAGGTATTTAAAGGCCTCTATCACATCTCCCCTCCCTTCTCTGTTCCAGGGTGTACATATTGAGGTCCTTTATTCTCCTCGTAGAACTTTTGATGCAGACCCTGCACAATTTCAGTTGCCATCCTCTGGACCACCTCCACTCTGTCTATATCCTGGGAGATGTTTCCAAACCGAACACAGTACTCTAGGTGGGGTTACCATTGAGCCATACAGAGGCAACACCACCTCCCTTTTTCTGCTGGTGATACCCTCCCTATGTCTTAGTATCTAGTCACCCTACCTCCCTCCTTCCTTGTCACACTGCCTGGCCACATTTAGGTAATCCGATGTGATTACCCCAGGTCTCTTTCCTGCTTGGTGGTCAGCAATACTACTCCACCCATTTTGTACTCCACCCTGGGTTTCTGTGCCCTAAGTGCAATTATTTTGCACTTTTACAATGAAACCCAGCTGCCATATCCTTGACCACTCCTCCAGTTTTCTCAAGTCTCTGCTCATCCCCCCAAGTGTCAACCCTGTTGCAGATTTTGGTGTCATCCACAAAGAGGTTCTTCCTTCCTGCTCTTCTGCAATGTCACTTATAAAGACATTTAAGAGGACTGGTCCTAGCACTGATCCCTGAAGCACCCTGCTGGTCACCTTCCTTCCTTGGAATGTACCCCATTTACCACCACCCTTTGTCACCAATCCCTAACAAATTTCTTATCCAGTTTACCACCTTTGGATCCTCTGGTTTATCTACCCAGCTTACTTACTAGTCTCTTATGTGAAATGGTGCTGAATGCCTTCCTGAAATTTAGGTAGGCCACTCCACTGCTCCACCCTGATCTAGTTTCTTGGTCACCCAATCGAAAAATCTGTGAGCTTTGTTTGACATAACTTCCACCTCAGAAACTGTGTTGCCTCAGGTCTTGTAAACCCACTGTATGCAATATATTCTACAAACCTTTCTTTAGCAGTGATTCCATTAACTTTCCGACCGCCTGATGTCAGGCTGACTGGCTATAATTGTGAGCCTGTTTGCCTGTTGCTAGCCTGTAGAGCAGAAAACAGCTAACTAAAAAGAAGCTACCATTTTTACTAATTTAACACTTCTATCTCAGCATAAATCAGTGTCTGTTGAGATTAAGCAGACAGATACTTTATTAGAAGCAGAAGGAGTCTTATTTAGGGTTAAAAAGAAAAGACAGAAAGTCAGTGTGTGTTCTGTGCTGGGAAGGGTACTGTATTAACTTACTTTCTAAATAAGTAGGAGGAGAGAGCTTAATTGGGGTGTGGCTTAGACAATATAAAAGCAGGTGACTCAATTACAACTTCCTGTTGCTAGCCTGTAGAGCAGAAAACAGCTAACTAAAAGAAGCTACAATTTTTCACAAATTTATCACTTCTGTCTCAGCAGGAATCAGTGTCTGTTGAGATTGAGCAGACAGATACTTTATTAGAAGTAGAAGGGTCTTATTTAGGTTAAAAAAGAAAAAGTCAGTGTGTGTTCTGTGCTGGGAAGGAACTGTATTAACTACTTTGCTAAATCAGTAGGAGGACAGCGAGCTTAATTGGGGTATGGCTTAGACAATATAAAAGCAGGTGACTCCAATTACAACTTCCTGTTGCTAGCCTTTTTCTTACTAATTGCCCTCCATCCCACCACCCTAAGCCAGTTCTACTTTTATAGCCACTGGATTTGACTGACAACAAGAACTTCCTGTTTGGCAGTAGGAAGGGAAGGATCATAGAGAAACATTAGTTTTGTCAACCCTAAAGGAAAAAAGTAGTCGCTGTCCCCCAGCTGCTGGTGGTCTGACACTGAGCAAGGAAGAAGGAGGCTACTGAAGAATATAGGAAGTTGCTGTCCCAGAACAGGAATGGTGAGAGTTGTAAGGAGAGAGAGAGAGTAAGCATACAAAGAAACAGGAGAGACACAAAATAAGACCTGATAGGAGTGGTGCAGTGCAATGGCTGTGGGGCGGCAGTGTTCTGGGAGACATTCTGAGGCTGCGATGCTGCCCTATGTGCAGGCACCTCTCTGGTCTGAGGAGGAGGTTGCCCATCTCCAGGCCAGCCTGGCTAGGATTTGTGAAACCTTCTCCCCACCCAGGAACCACCAGGGCCAATGCCACTACCTCAGAGGTTGCCAAGAAAGAAGAGAGGCTGGACCAGGGTGGGCCGAGAGGGAGATGGTGGTGGAACAGAGTTGCATCCCTCAAGCTGTATTTCTCCACAGTTCATACACTCTTCTTGTGGATAGTGGTTCCTCTATGGATGCACCTGCAGTGGAGAACAAGGAGGGTGCTGGGAACCTTCACAAATGAGACCCACAGAAGGGTGGCATGGGACCCCACAGGGAAGAGCAACTCCTGGTGGGGGACTCAATTATGAGATAGAAGTGGGGAGGAAGGGAGAGGGAGTAAGGTGCCATCCTGGCACCACAGCTTGGAGGGACAGGAAGCAATCCTTAGGATCGTGGGAGCAGCTGCACGAGGGAGGGAGATGGATGTAGTTATCTACCTAGGGACAAATGCCCTGGCAAGGAATGGGATCAGAGCAGTGCAAGAGGAGTTTGTAGAGTTGGGAGGGTCTTAGACAAGTAGCACATATGTAACTTTCTTGGAGGTTCTGCCTATGGCAAGGGTGATGCTAGGGTACTCCTCACCAGGAATTCAATGAATGGCTGAAAAACTGGTGTGGAGCTCAGGGTTTTAGCTTCATTGGGGGCTGGAAGCCACCTGGAGTGATACAGACCTATACTGGTGCGATGATCTGCATCTGTCTGGAGGGAACCAGGATCCTAGGTGAGAGGTTTAAATGCTTCATTGGCAAGCATTTAAAAAGCTAGCCAGGGGAGGCACTGAAAGGAGCAGGAAATCCCAACCTCCTCCCACAAAACATGGTAATTAGTGAGGTAAACACCAAGGTAGAGAAGTCATTAGGGGCAGGACAGAGGTAAATGTAAAAAAGGCAAAGGCAGTAAGGACAGGGATGGGGCTAAAGCGGTAAGGCCATCAAAAAGTGGAGGTGATGAGTACCAATGCCCATAGTCTGTGTAACAAGCTCCCTGAACTAGTGGCCTTGATGGAAGAGGGTTGCCTGGATACTGTGTTAGTCACAGAAACATGGTACACAGAGAACCATGACTGGGATGTCAACATACCAGGATACACAATTTACAGGAGGGACAGGGAGGTAAAGAGGAGAAGGAGTAGTCTCTATGTAAAGGAAGGTATCAAAGCAACAGAACTAAAGAGTAAACAGGAGCAGATGAAGCACTCTGGGTCACCCTGGAGACAGGAAATGGCACCACAATCAACATAGGGTTGTATACAGACCCCATCTCAGAGGGAGGGAATGGGCAAGGAAATGATAGAAGACATCCTTAGAATGGCAGGCAAAGGGAGATGTTGTTGACGGGGACCTGAATAAGCCAGATGTTAACTGGAGCACCTTGCTGCAGCCACATCCAAGAGCAGGGTCATTCTTGATGCCCTACAAGGGCATACCTCAGACAGCTAGTATTGGAACCCACTCAGGAGGAGCAATCTTAGACCTGGTACTCTCAAGTGGTGATGGAGAGAGAGGATCTCCAGATCTAGAAGTGGGTAATCATCTGAGAACAAGGGACCACCAAATGAGTGTGGTTCACGATAAACTTGGCTGTAGAGTCAAGCCATACGAAAGTGAAGTTACTGGACTTCAGGAGGGCTGATTTTGTCAAATTGGAGAGTGCCTCAGAAAAGCACTAGCAAACATGCAAGAAGGTGGGGTGGAGCAACAATGGTGAAACATCAAAACTCCTATCACAGAGGCAACAAGCCTTTGTGAAGCAAATAAACAAATCAAAACAAAAGAAAAGACATTATGGTTCTGAAAAGAAGTAGCAGGAAGGTTAGGGAGAAAAGATAGCATTTAGGAAGTATAAGGAAACACAAAAGGAGCAGGACAGAGAACTGTACCAGTTAAAGCAGAAGGAAGCGGGAAGGCAGTCAGAATAGCAAAGGCCTAAACCAAGGAAAGACAGCCAACTCTGTTAAGAAGGGGATAAAACCTTTTATAGGTAAATTATGGAGCATAGAAAGACTAAGGCAGGGATACTGAGGCTGAATAAAGAGGAGGGTGATTGGGCAGAGAGGGACAGTGAAAAGCAGGATACTAAACAAATACTTCTGCTCAGTATTCACAAAGGAAGAGGAGGGGAGGTACCTAATCCAGTCAATAGAAGCACTCTGGATAGGGGTTGATATCAGTTCTTTCTCAGAAGAAATGGTTCTGAAAGAACTCCTAAGACTGAAGGTGGATAAAGTAATGGGGCATGATGGGATTCACCTAGAATTCCTAAGCAGACTAAAGGGAGAACTAGTAACACCACTGACTACCCTTTTAACAAATCATGAGAGGATGGTGTGGTACCTGAGGACTGGAGGAAGGCAGATGTAATTCCCCTTCACAAAAGTGGGAGCAAGACAGAGGCAGGAAACTACAGATCTGTCAGTTTGACCTCAGTGGTAGGAAAATGATGGAATCACTTCTGAAGGAAAGAATTGTTGAGTACCTAGAGGCCAGTGGGGCACAGGACCCAAGGCAGCATGGATTCACAGTGGGAAAGGTCGTGTCAGATGAATCTAATTGATTTCTTTGTCTGGTGACCAAAGTAGTAGATCAGGGAGGGCTGTGAACATGGCCTACCTAGACTTTAGCAATGCATCTGACACAGTCCCACACAAAATATTAATAAACAAATTAGCCAGCCTGGGGTGGATCCCGGGTGGTAGCCTGGGTAAAACATTGGCTGGATAACAGGACACAGAGGGTAATAGTAAATGGAGTCCACAGTGGGGGTTACTAGTGGGGTACCACAGGGTTCAGTATTGGGTCTGATCCTTTTAATGTCTTTATAAATGACATTGCAGAGGGACTGGAAGGAAAAATGTCTCTTTGCAGACGACACAAAAGATCTGCAACAGGGTTGATACACAAGGTGGGGTGGAAAGGATGAGAAGGGACTTGGCAAGGTTGGAGGAATGGTCAAATGTATGGCAGCTTAGAGTCAACAAAAGAAGTGCAAAGTAATGCATCTGGGAAACAAAAACCCAGGAAGTGTACACAATAGGGGGTGAGTTATTGACAACAACAACAATGGAAAGGGACCTGGGCGTGGTTATATCAGATGACCTAAAGGCGGGCAAGCAATGTGAGAAGGCAGTAAGTAAGGTTTTGGGGATCAATCAATCAATCAAATCTTTATTTATCCAGGTGATCGTCGTTGAGCAAGCTCATTTACAAGATGGACCTGCTGTTGTCAAAGACAGTTATACATACATAGATTAAAGGTACAAAATACAAAATGTGTGAAGAGATACAAGCAAAATTACAGAAAAGTGATAGGAGCATGGCAAACATTCCAAGTGTTCTCGTGAGAACATATATGTATCACACAACATTATTGTGGTATATACAACCTTCTTGGATATAGAAGTTGAGGTATATTTATTCATTCTTAATCAAGCCACAGCTTTTGCATTTTAGCCTTCAGTGACCGTTTAACATGCTTGGGTGAGGATCCTAGGCTACAAAGAGGGCCCAATGAAGTCTGTAACTTCTACTTAAGTGGGTGGTGAGGGAGATTAGTATGGGAGAAAGTGGTGCCATGGGTGCCGGGGGCCAATGGCAGCTGACTAGTGAACATAGTTAAAATAAGGAAGGAAGGAACTAGGTTCATGGCTGAATGTGGTAAGGATAAGCAGAGGACCGTCAGCAGGACTGCTAGGAACTATGGAAACACTTACAGATTTTGGCGAATGTTTTGTCATAGATGTTCTAAACAGGGCAAAACTGACAGGAGAGTTGATACTGGGATGAACAGGGGAGACATCACCAGTAGAAAACAGGAAGTTGTTATCCCTCTGTACAGACAGTTGGTGAGACCACATCTGGAGTACTGCGTGCAGTTCTGGAGACCCCATCTCTGCAAAGACATGAGCAGGGGAAGCTGTTTAGAGGAGGACAACCAGAAGGTGCAGGATCTGCAACAGAAGACATATGAAGAAAGACTAAAGGAGCTTAATATGTACAGGCTCAAGGAAAGGAGGGAAAGGGGACATGATAGAAACTTTCAAGTACCTCAAGGGAATCAACAAAGTCCAAGAGGGTAGCATCTTTCAGAAAAGAGATGTACAAGAACAAGGGAACAATTTGAAGATAGAGGGGGATGGCTCAGAGGTAATGTGAGGAAGTATTTTTCACAGAGAGGGTTGTAGATGCATGTACCAGCCTTCCTGAAGAGGTTGTGGAGTTAAAAACAGTGGAGGAATTTAAGAATGCATGGGTCATAAAGCAATTCTAGTGGGAGGTAGGGAGGAAGTAGGCTTTTTGGTTAACTAGGATCTGCAGCTTATCCATTAGGTGAGAACTGGGCAGACTAGGTGGGCTAAGCAGTCTTATCTGCCATCAAATTCTATGTTTCCATGTTTCACTCAGAGTTCAGTGGTAGGAACAATTCTTCACTGTCCTAACACCACATGGTACCAACAGGGTCATCATCTTATAGATACAGTCACAAATGTAGTGGTTCTCCCAATATATTTGGAGGCAACAAGTATGAAAAGGAGTGGGTGCACCTTATCAGTGGTAACCAACAAGTCCACAGCACATTCCTACAGCAGTAAGAAAAAGAGGTCAGCACTCCACAAAGCTCAGGTAGTGCAAACTTTAAGCCAATTTTTCCAATCCAGAGTGTGATTTTTCAAAGCAGCATCAAAAACAGGTGTCAGTTTAGATGTTGAAATGTTAATAGCCATGTGGATGTTGGCGTGGAGTGTTCTTACGTCTGCAGAATGGTGAATGCTTAGTTTTTATTTGCATTATTGGAACTGCTACAGACCTCTCTAAAATATTTGTTTATACCCACACCTGTTTTGGATGCTGCTTGGAAAAATAACGCTCTGGTTTGGAAAATTGATTAGAATTTGCACTAACTGAGCTTTGTGGAGTGCTGACTCCTTTAACTTGCAGCTGCAGGAATATGCTGTTGAAGGGTCATCATCTTGTTTACCTTGCTTCTTTGTATGCTTGACATACACGCTGCAGACCACTCCATGCAGATTCACACTCCTCCCATGATTTTGTTTCACTCCTCTTCACATCGCTGTTTTAGATATCAAATCTTGGCATCCATGGATACTCATTGAGCTGAAACTCTCCAGTGACACATGTCAGCTGGCCACATAGCTCCTGCAGAATGGACCACTCCAGTATCCGCAGTTACACATGCAGTCTCTTGGATCTCTATCACCATTCATGTTAGCTTGTTAATACATTCTAGCAGCGCTTGATTCTCAGCCCTGTATGGGTGGTCACTGGGGCAGTCCCAGTTACATATCTGGGGTCATGACTCTGTTATTGATAACAATCTCTCTTCTTGCTTGCACCTCTCCCATATGCTCATCATAGGGTGGCAGCTTGTCCATGTGATCTCACAGCTGAATATTCAACGGATTTGATCAGAATACAATGCTCCTTTTAATATTTGAGTAGTTCAGGCATGGTCCATGGTGTCGGGCATCAAGCATCCTTTCCTGTAAACTCTCTGCACAAATTTTCGATCCTCATCAGAAAATCAGACAACTGTTCTCCTTCATCCTCCTCGGTCAATGATAACATCATAAGAAGTGCTCCAGATTTTCTATGGCAAACATCTGTTCCAGAGTAGCTAGTTAATTCTGAGCAGTCACATTTGAGTTGGTAGCTTTAAGGCAGCAAATGCATTTAAAGCAGGACAACGAAGACACTCTACTATTTGTGTTCTTTTCTCAGCATCAGAACTTTGCAAATCTTGCACCATCTGGATGGCTTTTCAATCCATGTATCAAAAGTTATTTTCCCCAATGGGACTCCATTTCACACCAGAAAATGGTCAAAGCCTTTTATACATTTTATATTCTCGTGCTGGCTGTGACACTTTTTCATCAGCCTCCCCTACAGTGTCGAACAAATTTGTTTCTTGCGAATTTCCTGCCCAGCCACATTCAACAAATCTTTTAAATAATGTTCTGATTTACCTTCTTGCTTCAGAAGTTCCTTTACTTTCTCCCCAGCTCACTGAAGAGGTTGATCCAGGCAAACTAGCTACAGTGCTCCCATTGCTATAAAGATGCCAGATCTCATCTTCAGTGGGCACCAATGATGTAGGCAATTTCATAGCAGCAAGATCTTTTCAGTTTCCACAAATAAACTCAGAATCTTTTTCTCAACCACACATATCACATGCTGTAGGTTTATCCTAGTGAGGCCAGTCAATTTACGTTCCAACACAGACAACAGTTCAGAGATGTCCCATCCCTTGGGGATATTACTGATCAACAACATTTTCTTGGGGTCCAAACAATGCTGCAGATGTTATTTATTTACTTCTTTATGTTGCCATTTTGAATTTTTAAACTTTCCCCAAATTTTCCAGAATTTTCCAAAATGTTCAACATTTTCAGTCAGTTGGTGGGCACTCTTCCAGCAGTGCCAGATGTGTCCAAATGGTAAACAGGAGTTCTTAGTGGTGCCTCTAAAAATTGTAACTGAGTTGCCATGCGATGTTATAGGTGTTACTTTCTCAGTTACTACTCCTGCATTGCACCTGCGAGGCCAAACAAAGTTGAAGTGACTGGGCTTATTAAACTCCTCTGTAAGAATTCTAGTTTGGATGGATAATAGGGAAATTGCATGCTGCCACTATGAATGGGCCTGATCACAAGAGAGGAACACTGCCCCTGAGGGTGCAGTATCCTCCCACCTCCCCAGTAGCTATCAAACACCATCTACAACCCAATCCGTACCAGTACCCACACTTCAAGGTGCAATTTTAAACCCTTTTGTAACAATTAGAGTAGATTACTAGTAATGGCTGGCTGGATGGCTGGCAGTATTGTCTAGAGGTTACAGTAATGAGCTGTGAATGAGCTTGGTATATCAGTAGACCTGGATTTGAGTTTCACAATCTCCAATTGCATACTGTGTGACTGTGAGCAGTAAGCTAACCACCCCAGTGCTCCTGAGTCGGTATCTGGTCAAGACAACGTGGGTATAACAGCAAATCTATGTGGACAAAATAGCATTAGTGAAAACAGCTACAGGAAATTATAGAGCCAACATTATAGCACTATACCTATAGCTGTTTTCATTAATGCTGACGATTATAAGTATGCCACTGTGTGTAAGCGTCCTCCCACCATGGCGTAGTAGTTAGACAGAGAAGCTAGGAGTCGGTTGCTATGACCAGGTGATCCAGGTTCGATGCTGCATTATGTCTTCTCTTTGGTGTTTGTTTTTCTTTGGGCTTTCTTGATGTTGTGCACCTCCTGACATTGCCATGTGTCCTGTATTGTGCAGCGTGGAGTTTGTTATATTTAGTTCAAAGGTGCGTGGGGTGGAGCCCTCACATTGAGGGGTGAATCCCCTGTATTACACTGTCAAGAAGGTGTTTGTTCAACCTCCCCAAGTTCGCCCCTCGGAGTACTTTTAGCATATCTGCCTACTCCCTGACTCCCCCTCCTGAGTTGTGTCCTCTTGGAGTTATGTTATAATATTTGCCCTCAACTCTCTCCCGAGTCTGCCCATCAACCCAGCTTTCCCTCACCACCAGAGTTGTGTCCCTGGTCCATGCTGATCCATGGTGGTAACATTCCTGTGGTGTTAGCGCTATCTGTGTGATCGCTGTTTCTCCCCTGTGTGATACTTGCTCCCACAGTGTTGCCTGTGCAGTTTTGGACCCGCTATTTTGACATGCTATTTGACCTAAACCCTCCTGGGTCACCCCTGAAAACAGACACTTGTGCCTAGTGGGCCTTACTCGGTTACCAAAAGAGTAACATAAGATAAAATTTAAAAAATTACAATATGCTCCATACCAACACTTCAGAAACTAACAAAAGGACTTTATTAATCAGCAACGTTGGTCCTGTAAAGGGAATAAGGGTAATGCAAAACTGTTTTATCAATGAATTGTGCGATAGCAACACAGTTACCACTTTCACTAACTGTTAAAGTGCATCACCCCAAGATATGTGCTTTGGAAGTTCAGGCCTCACCACCGAGCTAGTGTACTAGGCCTCCAATATCCACATGTAAGATTGCAGTCAAGTATTATATGGCCTCCCACTACCCTCAATAGCAGATCCCCACATTTTAAATTAACTTTCATAGCAATAACTTGTTTTTGAACTGCATCCCTGTTCTAACTACTGGTGCCCAGGTAAATTATTTACTGTTGCAGTCCTGATGTCGCAGTGCCCGGGATCTTGCATTGGTGCACTTTACCCCACCTAACAGACTTTGGCTAGCACATTTCATAGCAGATCAGATCTGTAATCCAACAGAGAATCCAACACAAATTGTAAGCCAACCAAGGAAAATTCAAACAGCAGCAGTTTCTGGTTGGCAAGCCAGTACCCACGAATCTATACTAAGGGAAAACAGTCTCAGAAGATTCTGGATGGCGATGTCACAGCAGCAGGCAGATGATGGTTGTAGGCCCAGATTAGGCCCCAATCTCTGTGTCGCAGCTCTTTTTCCTCTCAGTCACGCGTGGCAGCATGGCAAGTTCAGAAGGGCTGAGACCGATGAGCTACCCTTCTCACCCAATAGGCGCCTCACTCAATCAAGGGTGCAAATACCTTGAAACAAGGTTCCAACACCCCTCCTCCCTTGGGCATGCCAGACAGGGTAGAATGGCTTGTTCTCAGCTCTGGTTATAGCAGTCATCTGAGGGGTGATCATATGGAACTTTCAGCAACCTGATTCACTCACACCAGGATCTCTGGCTCTGAGTTCTCCACTAGGCCCTCACTCTCCTCCTCAGCACCTCTCTCTTCTCTGACTGCTTGGGAAGGACTGCCCTGAACTCTTCCTAGGCTAGGGGAAAGGTCCAGCTCTGCTTACTCCCATTTTAGTCTATTATTGGCTGACCAGTTTGTCACTCACACTCTGACTTCCTCAGTGGCTGCAAACGGGTACCATACTCTCTGTTGCTGTTCTTCTCAAGTTCATGTGTCTTTTCCAGAACTCCTTGCATTCCATTTGGTTGATTGCAGGGGTCAAGGGTCACAAGATGGTGACATCCATCTTTTTTACACTCAGTTCCATGCCTGGCTGCTGTTTCACACAGTTTTATTGCTGCTGGCTGCTGCTTTAACTTAGCAAGACATTAAAATCCAACTGGGATTATAGTCCAAGTATCCATGATGATGTCCCCAATCCCTCAGCTCATCTTCAAGTGCAGGGGCACCTCTTTGCCATTGGCGTACAACTAAAGAACAAAAGGATGAATAACAGCTCTTCCCTCGGCTCCAACACCAGTCATGATCGGTACCAAGCACACCACAGGTGGATTCACCTCAAGCCTCCAGGGGTTCGGCAGGTAAACCTCATCTTTGGGGGTTACATTATAATATAAAACGTGAAAAAGGATGTTTTACAAAAAATGCAAAATTTCCAATTCTTGATCCAGCTCTGCAGTTCTCTAAAGTAGTAAGAAACAAATATATACATTACATAAGCATTCACAATTTACTGTCTCCTTTGAAAAATAGGGTGCAAGCCTGGGGTGTGGGAAGGTATAGTACAGGACAGAGAAGTGGGAGTAGGGATCACTAAACATCAGGAAATGTTCCATGTGGTCAGGGATGGGGTGAGCACTACTACACACCAGGAACTGCTTAGAAGCAGGTGGGGGTATGGGCGTGAGGACCATCACATTTTGTTTCATGTCGTGGGTGGAGGGACAACTGGATGGCTATGCATTCAGTACAACAAATGTAATGCAACATTTGAGCATCACAACATGCACAAGCTTCTTGTTGCCTTGCTACTTTGTTCCAAGTTTGTGGGTACACACAGGGATAATAGTGGGTACAGTCGGTTTATGGCAACTAACATCTGGACTGGTGTTCTGCACAGCTCTACAATTTCCATGAGGTAGCTGGTCACTGATTATGGTAGTTTTGGCTGGGTTACAGCATGTAACCATTAATTTTGAGCCAACCTGAATGCAAAGGCTTTACTGACAGTGGCCAGCATCCCCGAAGGAACAGTGTTCACTTTAAAGACCCAGAAAGAATGTTAGGCACAGTTTGCATTGCAGGGGTTCAAACTTGTACTGCCAGCATCACACCCCAGTAACTCAAGTCAGATGTTCTTCCCCACCTTCATTTTTTAATGATCAAAATGAATTTTAGTTAATGATTCTTGAACAGTTGTGAAACTTAACACAATCTGTCAGAACAGCATTAAAAAATACATCTCTTCTGCAGCAAAGAATGCAACTTTGTAAGTCAGAAAGTAAAACATGAATAACTCATGGTTATACGACCTTAGGGTTTAAAACCCACATTCCTTAGGCAGTAGGTAAAGGTAGTAGCCGCCCTCGAGGTCCCATGACATATGTGGGATTACAGTAAAACTGGAACATTTGAAGTCTACAAATAACATATCAGGTTTAACCAATTTAAGCAATGGGGTACAGCAGTGTTAATCACACATCGAGCAGTACTATGAGAATGAAGGCAAAGCAGAGCCACATAACACCCTTAGTGTGCTATTATCTCCAGAACCGTCCCACTACAAAGTGCCTGCCCTTTTGCTGTTCCAATGAATCAGGGCTGTGATCAAGATGTTACATATTATTTTCTTTTCACTTTTAAGAGTGTGTTGTTTACTTATAAGCAACAGAGAAGTACAGACACAAGAATAATAAGCCCCAGCCCAGTTGGCTAACCACTTTTGTAAACTTAAACAAAAGGTTTGATTTATATGCACACTGAAAATAGAGTTAGTGCTGACACTTTGACCATCAGTTATTTGCCAGGAATGACTTATAAAGAAAACATAAGAATAGCTGTGTTTACTTTTTCATTATAGAGCTCATAACCCTTTTCAGAGACAGTCAAGGCGGTGTATGGAAACATTGTTCACCCAGAGAGTGACAGTGTTGAGGAATGGAGGTTATTAGTGCAGACAATGGTCAGGTTTTAGGTATAAGCAAACCCATAAGTGCAGTAGTAGCGCTATAAAGCTTGCCATATGGGTACTTTCGGGTTTGGAAGCTTGAGCCTTGGTCACTGGGTGTGGCTGGGGAGGACTGAGCATCCCATAGGACACTCTCCTTCCCCAGGAGTGAAGGGTCCCATCTGCTGCTGCCATACTACCCTCTGGATGCAGGAGATGGTAGGGGCATTGCCAAAACTAGGAGTGGGATGAGCCTCCACTGGCTACGGGTGACATCGCGTTAGCATTACATACACCCTTGCAACCAAGTACATGTGGCTTCTGTGGGCTGGGAAGAAAATCTGAAAAATTAGCCCTGGGCCTGAAGATGATGGCCCTCCAGTATGCCACACCGATCCGGCCTGGGCCTCCAAGACTGCCACTCTGACAAAACTGGAAGTGTTTGAGGGTATAGTCCTCCACCTTGTTGCCATCTGGGAGGATAAACCTCAGCTCTATGGGGGACAGCAGAAGCTAGGCAGAAGACACCTGGAGGAATGAGTGCTGTGTGACTGGACTTCTCTACTGTGACTAAAGAAGCAGAACTCTTTTACTGGGACCTTTATTTTAGGGTAAAAAACAAACTTACAAACAAAAATAGTGTGTTTCTCAGGTGGCTGAAGGGGCTTGATAGCTGTGCAAGTTAATTACTAGTAGAAAGATCTAGTAAGTAGAGGGAGTGGCTTAGCTAGAAGGAAGAATATATCAACACTGCTGTAGAAAGGTTCTGCTAGAAGCTGGCAGAAGACACCAGGAGGAAGGAGTGCTGTGTGACTGGACTTCTCTATTGGGACTAAAGAAGTAGAACTCTTCTACTGGGTCCTTTTAATTTAGGGTAAAAACAAACACACAAAATAAAAAATAGTGTGTTTGGCTGAGTTAGCTGTAGTATATGGTTGTCTGAACAGTTATCTAGGTGTAAATCTCAGGTGGCTGAAGGGCTTGAAAGCTGTGCAATTTAATTACTTGTAGAAAGATCTAGTAAGTAGGGGAGTGGCTAGCTAGAAGGAAGCTAGATATAAACACTGCCTTAGAAAGATTCGCCAGAAGCTTGGCAGAAGACAGACAGAACACCAGGAGGAAGGAGCGACTGGTATAACTAAAACTCTCTACTGGGACTAAGAACTAGAACTCTTGTACTGGGACCTTCAATTTAGGGTAAAAAGAGAGTTAGTGTGTTTGTCAGAGGTAGTTGAAGTAAATTGTTATCTGTTATCTGTGTTATCTTGTGTACTTAACTAGGTGCTTGTCACATGTGTCAGAAGGAATTGTTATCTGTGAAATTAACTAAGTGTAGAAAGATTTGCAAAGTAGGGGGTGGCAGCTAGAAGGAGCCAGGTTAAAACCAGATTTTAACACTGCCCTAGATAGATTCTGCCAGAGAACAGATAGAATACCAGGAGGAAGGAGCTACTGGTATAACTAAAACTTCTCTACTGGGACTATATTGCCCTCCTTCCTCCCTCCACCCCCATCCTAAACCCCCAGCTGCTGGAGGTATGACTCTTAGGAAGTAAGGAGATTACTGAGAAATATAGGAACTTCTTGTCTCAGAACAGGAAGATCAGGAGCTAAAAGGGCACAGAGGCAGTAAGTAAGTAGGAGAGAAAACAAAACAAAAAAAAAAAAAAATAAACAAACAGAGGAAAGAGAAAGACATAAACAGCAGTTAGGGGGCCAGAAAAAAAGACATGATGGGAGTGGTGCAGTGCAGTGCAGTGGCTGTGGAGCAGCAGTCTTCCGGGAGACGTTCTGGAGGATGCAATGTTGTCCCATTTGCAGGCACCTCCTCTGGGCTGATGGAGGAAGTTGCTCATCTCCAGGCTGAGTTGGCCAGGATTTGTGGGACCCCCTCTCTCACCCAGGGACCACCAGGGTCACTGCCGTTGCCTCAGAGGTTGCCAAGAAAGACGAGCGGTTGGACCACAGTGGGCTCAGGGAGGGTGAGGGTGGAAGAACAGAGGTGCATGCCTCAAATTGTACCTCTCCACAATTTCTATGCTGTTCTGGAAAAGTGTGGTTCCTCATAGAGGCACCTACATTGGAGATCAAGGAGGATACTGGGAACCTCCACAAAGGAGACCCACAAGAGGGTGGCATGGGACCCCACAAGGAAGGAAATAACTCCTAGTGGGGGACTCCATTGTTAAGAAGGTAGAAGTGGGGGAAGGGAGAGGGAGGTAGGTGCCTGCCTGGTACCATGGCTTGAGGGACAGGGAGCAAACCTTAGGATCGCAGGAGTAGCTGCACAGGGAGGGATCTGGAAGTCATTGTCCACCTAGGGACAAATGACCTGGCTAGAGAAGGGATCAGAGCAGTGCAGAAAGAGTTTGTGGAATTGGGAGGGGTCTTAGACAAGTAGTATGCATGGTAAACTTCTCGGAGGTGCTGCCTGTCTAAGGCATAGGAGAGGCCATGGATTCAATCAGTGGTTGAAAACTGGTGCAGAGCTCCAGGATTTGGCTTCATTGGGGACTGGTGGTCCACCGGGAGTGATGCAAGCCTATACTGGCATGATGGGCTGCATCTGTCCAGGAGGGGAACCAGGATCCTAGGTGATAGGTTTAAATGCTTCATTGGCATTTAAACTAGCCAAGGGGAGGCACTGAAAAGAACAAGGAAATCCTAGTCCCAAAAAAGTCACGGTAGTAAGTTTGGTAAACTCCAACATAGAAATGTCGATAGGGAGAAGGAAGAGGTAAATGGAGAAAGTGACAGAGGCAAGAAGGACAGGGATGAGGCAAAAGGAGTAAGGCCATCAGGAAATGGAGGTAATGAATACCAATACCCGTAGTCTGGGCAACATGCTCCCTGAACTGGTGGCCTTCATGGAAGAGGGATGCCTGGATATCGTAGCAGTCACAGAAACATGGTACTCAGAGAACCATGACTGGGATGTTAACATACCAGGGTACATAATCTACAGGAGAGACAGGGAGGGGAGAAGAGGGAGACTTCAACATGCCAGATACAGATTGGTCAATACCAGCAGGAACATCTGCCAGAACTAGACTCATAGTGGATTCCCTGCAGGGGAGGGCCTCAAACAACTGGTACAGCAACCCACAAGAGACAGGGCTATCCTAGATCTAGTACTGACTAACAAAGAAGGGATCACAGATCTCCAGGTAGAAGGTCACCTGGGGGCAGTGACCATCACATGGTATGGTTCAATTTGGCTACTACATCTAAATCATCCCATTCCAAGGCAAAAATATGGGACTTCAGAGGAGCTGACTTTGATAAGATGGCCAACAGAGTTAAGCTAGCCCTGGCAAAAGAAACACAGGTGAGGAGGTACAGGCAAAGTGGGCAAGCATTAAGGATACAATACTTGAAGCAACATCCCATTGTGTTAGACAGAAAAGGAAGTGCAAAAGAAGAAGGAAACCACTTTGGTTCTCAAATACAGTAGCAGAAAAGGTCAGAGCCAAAAGGCTGGCCTTCAGAAAATATAAGGAACACAGCGGAGTGAAGATAGGGAGGCATACCAAACTGCCCTAAGGGAAGCAGGTAAGGCAGTAAGGCAGGCAAAGTCCCAAACTGAGGAAACACTAGCACAAACAGTAAAAGAAGGTGACAAGACTTTCTATAGATACATTAGTGAAAGGAGAAAGTCCAGAGGGGTATTAAGCTTAATGGATAAAAGGGAGCATGTGAGGAGGAGGACCCTGTAAAGGCATCTATCCTAAATAGATACTTTTGCTCAGTATTTACTGAAGAGAAGGTAGGACAGGGCCCACAGCTCAGCATCATGGACACAGGGGAGGGAGGTGAGCACTACTTCCTTCACAAAAGAAAGGGTCCTACAAGAGCTTGCTAAGCTCAGGGTGGATAAGGCAATGGGACCTGATGGCATACATCCCAGGGTACTTAAGGAGCTAAAGGAGGAACCAGTAGAGCCATTAGCAGAATTGTTTAGTGAGTCTCTGAGCACAGGAGAGGTCCCAGAAGACTGGAGAAGGGCTCATGTGATCCCCCCACAAGAGTGGTAGCAGGGAGGAGGCGGGGAACTACAGACCGGTCAGTCTTACCTCCAGTAGTGGGCAAGATTATGGAGGCACTCCTTAAGGAAAGGATAGTGCAACACCTGGAATCCATAGGGGCACATGATCCAAGACAGCAGGGGTTTACAAAGGAAGGTCCTGTCAAACTAATCTCATAGATTTCTTTGACTGGGTAACCAGAGTGGTGGACCAAGGGGAGCAGTTGATGTCGCCTACCTTGACTTCAGCAAAGCTTTTGACACTGTTCCACATAGAAGATTGATAAATAAGCTAGGTAGGCTCGGGGTGGGTCGAAGTTGGTCAACTGGGTGGCAAACTGGTTGACTGGCAGAAAACAGAGAGTGGTGGTAAATGGTATACAGTCAGAAGAGATGCAAGTCACAAGTGGGGTACCTCAGGGATCAGTCCTGGGGCCAGTCCTATTCAACATCTTCATTAGTGACCTCGCAGATGGACTACAGGGTAAGCTTGTCTGTTTGCAGATGACACCACGATCTGCAACAGAGTAGAATGATCCAGATGGGGTGGGCAGAATGAGAAGAGATCTGGATAAACTAGCAGAATGGTCAGAAGAGTGGCAACTGGATTTAATGCAAAGAAGTGCAAAATCATGTACATAGGGAAGAGAAACCTGAAGCCACTTATAGGCTGGGAGGAGTTGCTAGCAGTCACAAAGGAAGAAAGAGACTTGGGCATCATCATCACTGATGACCTAAAATCATCCAAGCAGACCTCTAAAGCAGTAGGTAAGGCTAGGGGTGTTAGGGTGTATTAGTAGAGGTATCACAAGTCGTAAGAGGGAGGAATAACCTCTGTACAAGACATTGGTTAGCCCCATCTGAGCTCAGGCAAGTATTGGAGGCCACACTTCACAAGGACATTAACCAAATCGAGGCAGTCCAGAGAAGGGCACCTAAAATGGTGCAGGGACTGCATCAGAAGACATATGAGGACAGATTAACGGAGCTCAATATGTATACCCTTGAGCAAAGGAGGAGAGAGAGGTGATATGATCGAGACATTTAAACACCTTAAGGGCATAAACAAGGTGAAAGAGTCTAACATGTTTAAATATAAGAAAATAGCAGGACAAGAGGACACAGCATGAGATTAGAGGAGGCCGATTAAGGGGAATGTGAGGAAATTCTTTTTCACAGAAAGGGTGGTAGATGCATGGAATGGCTTACCACAGAAGAAGTGGTGGCTATGAATACAGTGCAGGGCTTCAAACAGGCATGGGACAGGCATAAGGGAGCAATACAAATGACTATGAATAGATATGTCACTGACAGAGCAAAGGCCGATGGCACATTTATAAGGTAGAAAAGAAATGGGCAGACTGGATGGGCCTTGCCGGTCCTTATCTGCCATCAACTTCTATGTTTCTATGTTATGTAAAGGAAGGGATAAAAGCTACTGAACAAAAAGAGTAAACAGGAAGAGAGGAGGCACTGTGGGTTACCTTGGAGACTGGAAATGGCACCACAATCAGCACAGGGTTGTGTACAGACTCCTATGTCAGGGGGAGGAATGAACAAGGATATGATAGAAGGCATTCTTAGGATGGCAGAGAAAGGGAGATACTGTTGATGGGAGACCTGAATATGCCAGATGTTAACTGAGCACATTTGCTGCAGCCACATCCAAGAGCAGGGCCATTCTTGATGCCCACATGTGGCATGCCTCAGACAGCTAGTTTCAGTATCCACTCGTGAGGGAGCAATCCTAGACCCCGTACTCTCAAATGGAGACAGCAAGAGGATCTCAGATCTAGAAGTGGGTTGCCATCTGGAAACAAGTGACCATCAAACAGTGTGGTTCATGTTAAACTCAGTTACAGAGTCAAGCCATACAAAATTGAGGGCACTGGACTTCAGGAGGGCTGACTTTGGCAAGATGGAGTGTGCCTCAAAAACACTAGCAAACCAGCTAGAAGGAGGGTGGAGCAACAATTAGGAACCATCAAAACTGCCATCACAGAGGCAACAAGCCTTTGTGTGAAGCAAATAAATCAAAATGAAAGAAAAAGCCACTATGGTTCTCAAAAGAGGTGGTAGGGAAGGTTAGGAGAAAAGATAGCATTTAGGTAGTATAAGGAAACTCAGAAGGAGCAGGACAGACAACTGTACCAGTTAAGGCAAAAAGGAAGCAGGAAGGCAGTCAGAATATCAAAGGCCTGAACTGAGGAAAAGATAGCCAACTCAGTTAAGAAGGGGGATAAAACCTTTATAGGTATATTAGGGAGCGAGAACGACAAAGGGAGGGATAGTGAGGCTGAATAGAATGGATGGTGGGTGGGCAGAGAGGACAGTGAAAAAGCAGAGATACTGAAGGAATACATCTGCTCAGTATTCACAAAAGAGGAGAGGGGTACCTAATCCAATTAATAGAAGCACTCTGGATAGAGGTCTATCCCAGTTCATTCACAGAAGAAAGGTTCTGAAAGAACTCTTAAAACTGAAGGTGGACAAAGCAATGAGGCCTGATGGGATTCACCCCAGAATTCTAAAAATTAAGGGGAGAACTAGTGACACCACTGACTACCCTTTTAACAAATCATGGGAGGATGGTGTGGTACCTGAGGACGGAGGAGGGCAGATGTAATTCCACTTCACAAAGTGGGAACAAGACAGAGGCAGGAAACTACAGACCTGTCAGTTTGACCTCAGTGGTAGGGAAAATGATGGAATCACGTCTGAAGGAAAGAATTGTTGAGTACATGAGGCCAGTTAGTCACAGGACCCAAGGCATCATGTATTCACAGCAGGAACGTGTTGTCGAACCAGATCTAATTGACTCTTTGACTGGGTGACCAAAGTAGACCAGGGAGGGGCTGTGGACATGGCCTACCTAGACTTTAGCAAGGCTTTAGACGCAGTCCCACACATAAGATTAATAAACAAATTAGCCAGCCTGGGAGTGGGTCCCAGTGTGGTACCCTGAGTAAAACATTGGCTGAGACAACAGAACACAGAAGGTAATAGTAAGCGAGGTCCACTCTGAAGAAAGCAGGGGTTACTAGCATGGTATTGCAGGTTCAGTACTGGGTCCAGTCCTTTTCAATGTCTTTATAAGTGACATTGCAGAGGACTAGAAAAAAAGTATGCCTCTTTGCAGATTACACAAAGATCTGCAACAGGATTGACCCACAAGAGGGGCTGAAAAGGATGAGAAGGGACATGGCAAGGTTGGAGGAATGGTCAGAAGTATGGCAGCTTGATTCAATGCAAAGAGTGCAAAATAATGCCCCTGAGAAACAAAACCCAAGAGAGCGTACACAATGGGGAGGTAGTAACAACAACAAAATGGAAAGGGACCTGGGGATAATCATATCAGATGACCTTAAGGTTAGCAAGCAATGAGAAGGCAGTAGGGAGGGCTGGGAGGAAACTGGGATGTATAGGAGAGGCATCACCAGCAGAAAACAGGAAGTTGTTATCCCTCTGTACAGACAGTTGGTGAGACCCCATCTGGAGTACTGCATCCAGTTCTGGAGTCCCCATCTCACAAGGACATAGACAGGATGGAGGAAGTTCAGAGGAGGGCAACTAAAATGGTGCAGGGTCTGCAAGAGCAGCCCTATGAGAAGAGACTAAAGGAGCTTAATATGTATACCTGGAGGAAAAGAAGAAGAGAGAACATGATAGAAACTTTTAAGTACCTCGGTGGAATCAACAAAGTCCAAGAGGGTAGTATCTATCAGAAAAGAGATGTGTAAGAACAAGGGGACACAATTTGAAGATAGAGGGACCGCTCAGGGGCAATGTGAAGAAGTATTTTTTCACAGAGGGTGGTGGACACATGGAACCGCCTTTGAGGAGGTTGTGAGGTCTAAAACTGTGGAGAATTCAAGAATGAATGGGACAGACATAAAGCAATTCTTTTGGGGGTAGGAAGAAATAGGCTGTTGGTTAACTAGAATCTGCAGCTTATCCAGCAGATAGGAAAATGGGCAGACTAGGTGGGCCAAGCAGTCCTTATCTGCTGTCAAAGTCTATGTTTCTATGTTTCATGCATGACCACAACATGTGCAGTAGGGTACTAGGGCTAACTGGCATTTGGGCAAATGTCAGTGGCAAGGTGACTCATCTTGTGTAACTTGACAGGAGTGTAATAGAGGTTATGATTAATCTGGAATTGCATATATCTGTAGCGATCCCACTTAAGAGTTTGGTACAGATGTTGCCAGATTAAAGGCCATTGTCTTGGAGAGGAGTGTGACAGAAGGGAGTAATCCCGGCCATAAGCTTTACCACCTTCTTTACTTGCCATAGCGGCAATGAGTGAAGATTAAGTGGCGAGTCGGGAAGAGATTCCATGTATGGGGAGATCATGGATGTAAAGGGTTGTCCCATGAGGAATTACAGAAGTGATGAAGTAACATATACGAAATTTGCAAATATTTAAAGATATGTGAAGGGACCATCGAAAAGCAGTGCTAGCTGTTTGGAAGGACATCAGTTTCTGATTTAGAACCAGTTGTTCTACTCGCTCCACCCCCATAGTAGGCCAGAATAATAACTTGTTAATGGTTTTCCCCAATATTAGTAGGTTAGGATTGCCAAACAAAGGCTGGGATATCCATTGTCTTCTAACACTGGTTCTAATGCCGATTACTTGGTAAATGTACCACTGTCTGTAGTTTT
This sequence comes from Neoceratodus forsteri, assembly GCA_016271365.2. Classification (NCBI taxonomy): domain Eukaryota; kingdom Metazoa; phylum Chordata; order Ceratodontiformes; family Ceratodontidae; genus Neoceratodus; species Neoceratodus forsteri. Next base: position 270,736,660 of record CM057452.1, on the reverse strand, counting down.
ATAAATGAAGAATTAAAAAAAAGAAAGAAATATGGGGTAGGCATGAACTGGGTACATTTTATCAGTCCCTCTACTATCTAATAATAATGCACCATACGTAAATTTAAAGCTGACTACCTGGCTAAGTTAAAAGAGACCACTGAGTCGACTTAATTAGCTCAGGAGCTGATGAAGAATCCAAGAGGAGACCAGCTTTCTCCTTGATGATGTAGGTGACAAGTTAAAAACAGATAAGAAAATGTCTTTGCTCTGAGGGCCACCTTTCAGTGCCCATGTACTCACAACTGTTGCCATTATGCTGAACAGCTGGTTCAACACAGAGGTTCCCTAACGTTCCTATGGCAATGCACCTGGAAGTTCCTTAGCTGAATGGACTACTCAAAACAAATCGGTACCAAGGCAGGCCACAAAACACTTTGAGAAAGGATCAGCCAGCTCCGAAAGACATCAGGTAGTGGTCGGGTCTGTCTTGATTTTTGTTTGCACAAGAAATAAAATACTGCACTATTTGCACATTTGATACAACAGCATTGTCCAGTGACATCATTTCTGAACTGCAAAGTGGTGAGTGCCAAATTTCATTGAGTTGCACTGTTGTTTATTATTGTGAGCACCACACTCCTGTGCAAACTTTTGGCATTTGTTTTGAGACCACAAAACCCTTTGGACTTTCCTGATTCATGTGCTAAATTTACTCAGCCTATTAGCACAGCTTCAAGTCAGGAGCTGATCTCAGCCAAGCTGGTTATCAAACTGAACGAAACATGGGTCAATTTGATACCATGCTAGCAACGGACAATGACAGAAGTGAAACAAGTGAAGATGACTGGCTTTAAGGACCTATATCTGGTCTTAATGGTCTCTTCCTGCATGCTAGCCAGTGATTTGTCCCCCCAAGTAATCTGTGAAAACTGCACCAACTGCTACCCTTCTTTTACCTTCCTGAGTAACTGGCATCTGTCACTCAGGGAAGTTTTAGTTTAGTTTATTGATTTGTTAGAGCACTCTATCTCCAGGCACTTACAAATGCCTAATAACATAAACAGAATTACAGTAAAATATTCATTAAAAGATATAGAACTGAGCATAATAAATTAAAAGGTGGGAAAAGCTTTACTAAATAAAAGGTATTCAGATCCGTCTTGAAAGCACTAACTGAGGGGCCTCACTCGGAATCACTAGGATGCCCTCCTTGGATGACCAGAGGGACAAGAGGGTATTAGGGTTATAGGAGGTCTTGCAAGTAACCAGGCCCCAGGCCATGTAAACATAGAAACACAGAAATTGATGGCAGATAAGGACATAAGGCCCATCCAGTCTGCCCATTTCTTTTCTACCTTATAAATGTGCCATCGGCATTTGCTCTGTCAGTGGCCTATCTATTCATACTCATCTGTATTGCTCCCTTATGCCTATACCATCCCTGTTTGAAGATCTGCACTGTATTCATATCCACCACTTCCTGAGGTAGGCTTCCCATACATCCACCACCTTTCTGTGAAAAGAACTTCCTCACATTACCCCTTAATTGGCCTCCTCTAATCTCATGCTGTGTCCTCCTGTCCTGCTATTTTTCTTATATTGAAACATGTTAGACTTTTCACCTTGTTCATGCCCTTAAGGTGTTTGAATGTTTAGATCATATCACCTCTCTCCCTCCTTTGCTCGAGGATATATATATTGAGCTCCGTTAATCTGTCCTCATATTTTTTCTGATGCAGTCCCTGCACCATTTTCGTTGACCTTCTTGGACTGCCTCAATTTGGTTAATGTCCTTGTGAAGGTGTGGTCTCCAGTACTGCACGTAGTCCTCCAGATGGGGCCTAACCAGTGTCTTCTAAAGAGGGATTATTACCTCCTTCTTCCGACTTGTGATACCCCTACTAATACACCCTAACATCCCCTAGCCTTACCTGCTGTTTTAGTGGTCTGCTTGGATGATTTCAGGTCATCAGTGATGATGATGTCCAAGTCTCTTTCTTCCTTGTGGCTGCCAGCAACTCCCTCCTAGCCTATAGGTGGCTTCAGGGTTTCTCTTCCCTATGTACAAGATCTTGCACTTTGCATTAAACCCCAGTTGCTACTCTTCTGACCATTCTGCTAATTTATCCAGATCTCTTCTCATTCTGCCCACCCCATCTGGATCATCTACTCTGTTGCAGATCTTGGTGTCATCTGCAAACAGACAAACCTTACCCTCAGTCCATATGCAATGTCACTGATAGCAGATATTGAAGAAACTGGACCCAGGACTGATTCCTGAGGTACCCAACTTGTGACTTGTATCTCTTCTGACTGTATATCGTTTACCACCACTTTCTGTTTTCTGCCCACAACCAGTTTGCCACCCAGTTGACCAACTTCCGACCCTCCCTGAGTCTACCCAGCTTATTAATCAATCTTCTATGTGGAACAGTATCGAAAGCTTTGCTGAAGTCAAAGTGGGAGACATCAACTGCTCCTCTTGGTCCACTCTGGTTACCCAATCAAAGAAATCTATGAGATTAGTTTGACAGGACCTTCCTTTTGTAAACCCATGCTGTCTTGGATCCTGTGCTCCTCTGGATTCCAGGTGCTGCACTATCCTTTCCTTAAGAGTGCCTCCATAATCTTGCCCACTACTGAGGTAAGACTAACTGGTCTGTAGTTCCTGCCTCCTCCCTGCTACCACTCTTGTGGAGTGGGATCACATGAGCCCTTATCCAGTCTTCTGGGACCTCTCCTGTGCTCAGAGACTCACTAAACAGTTCTAATAATGGCTCTGCTAGTTGCAGAGGGCTTTATGAGTCAGTAAACTGACCTTGAAGGTAATCTGCCACTAATAGGAAGCCAGTGAAGGGCGCGAGTACAGTCATAATATGATATGACCTCAGAAGGTCATTCAGCTGCCTGGCTTCCACATTCTGCACCAGCTATAAGCAGTGAAGATCATCCCCAACAGCTCTAGGTAAAGGCATTACAGTAATCAAGCCATGATGTCATGAAGGCATGAACTAGTGATGGCAGATTACCTAAAGAAATCAAGTTTAATCCTGGCAATGTTTCTTAGGTGGCAAAAACCACTCTGGACCAAGGCCGACACCTGATATTCAAGTGTTAGGCCACTATCCAGCACAATGACAAGATTTTTCACCCTAGAAGAGGTGAGAAGCTGGGAGTCTCTAATCTGAGTCGGAGACTCGATCAGCCTGCACACCAACCCTTGGGTGACCAGGCTCAATCACCAGAACTTCCGTCTTATGCAGGTTTAACCTCAGCCAGTTGGCACTCATCCAGTTTTTGACCTCGGCAAGGCACTGATTGAAAACTGAGACCACACCCTGTTGTTCAGGTGCAAAGACTGGTACAGCTGGGTACCATCAGCACAGCAATGACAACCCAGTCTGTACCGCTAATAATGACCCCAAGTGGTAGCGTATTCAATCACAATGCTAACACTGATGCAATGTCACAATACATCCAGTTTTTCTGACACTGTACATTGATTTCATTAAAGAAAGAATGACCTTCACAAGGAGCAGTAGGCAATCTTAGTTTATGTCTTATTCAGAGTGTATACTACAGAACAGGTGATTACAAAACTAAAATAAAATACAGAACAGGTGATTCTGAAACTAAAGAAAATCACATTATTCTGATCTTCATCCACCTTCTCACACTGATCTTCTGCATCCTATAGACCTTATTGTGAATAAACTCTTTTAAAGATGAATTAAAGTAACAGGTTTTCACTCAGTGCTAAGCCAGCATCATCTCAGCTCAATGAAATGACGACAGCTATGTTCTATGGAGTAACACTGATTTCCAGTTGTAGTCACTGAAAAGTAAACAGGTGCTATGGCTAATGAGTTTCCACTGTATGAATGCCACAAAGACATCATATGTGGCTTTGCACTAGACAGTATAGCAACAGATCATTTTGACTCCTAAACTACTGATCCTAAGTAATTTTAGCTAAGTGATTGCCAGTATCCAACTCCACTCCAGAACCTGGGTCTCTGCCATAGTGATGCAACGTACTGCCAACAGACCATCAGGCAGCCATAGCTGTACTTTTTATTATTATTTTTATTCAACCCCATAGGCTTGTCCTCCCCCATGGTGGGGTCCAGCCAAGCTGGATCCAATGCCCCACCTCCTCTTGTTAATAGAGGCAGGAGTTCCTGGGGTGTAGCCAAGAGGACAGTGGTCAGGGTTGAGCCCAGATTCACCTGGGTTCATCCTGCATGAGTCAGGCTTGTTTCCTATTTTTATGTACGCCCCTGGAAAACTGGCACTCCAAGGGCTCTCCTGCTTGCACATGCAGTCACGTGCTGAGTGGAACCCAGCTGACATCCCCCCTACTCTGTGCCATTGCTGCACTTCCACTTATGGTCCCTCCTGTGGCAGTGTTGCAGCAACAGCAGCTACCCTGGGATGCTTGATTTTTCTACCCTCTGGCCAGCCCTCCATGGCCCAAACTCATTTCCAGACTCAGGTCACCAGCAGCAGGTGTCAACAGCAGTTGCACTACCACTGCGCTGACAGGCTGGACCTCATGGTTTCATTTTTAATAGAGTTTGCTTTAAAGTAAATAAAACATGTGATGTTGCATGCAGTAAGAAATTGCAGAATTTATTAGCGTTTATAAGAATTATTCCTTTTGCAAAATTTCAAGTCATAGTTTGGCTTTGACTCTGAAATTTCTGAAAACAAACATTTCATTCTTACATTTCACATCTAGTTTATTACCTTAAAATGGAACAGAACTGAAAAGAAGAGAAATCATTTCTTTATCTTATCCATGGATGGGAGGAGATGAGTTCCTTAATGTATAAACACCAGCCAATTGATTCCCTTTGTCACGCTATTAGACCCCCTCCTGCCCAGCTGCCTGCCCTCGTCTGTGCCCATACCAATCATTCAGAGAGCTGTGAGGTTTATTGAGCTGATGTTATCCTGTCTGTCTTTAATGCCCATAAATTAGCTATTTACACACGCTAAATGGTTGTAACACATCTGTGAAGGATGCTTCCTCAAACCATTGATTTATCTAAATGATGACAGTGTTTTCCTTTTGAATTAGTCTCTGAGTCAGTGTTCCAGAACAGATACCCATAAGGAGAGTATGCTGTAGTGTGTCTTCCTCTCTCATATCACTAAGTGACAGTATCTATTAGCAGATGTGTAGCAGGGCATCCGCAATGTAAACAAACAGTATCTCGCCAATAAAAGGAATTGAGCTCTTAGATACCTCAGAGTGCATCTGATTGGACATCTGAGGATAACCAAGTAGGTTATCCAAATTAGATTATAAAGCTCTCTTAGCTAAATATTTGATTTATGTCGACAGCATTGTCCTGTGGAGGTAGAAAGCAAAAGGTGTTGCAGTCTGTGACCCCAGCACAAAAAAAAATGTTATTGTGTGATGGTGGCAACACTCTTGCATCTGATCCAGAAAGTTTTGGGGCTCTAATTCTATACTGGGGACTTGGGATCATACCCTACTCTGTTTCTGTGGTGTAGCACTAGGGGTGCTGCCCGTTGGAGAATGTAATTATTCTGATTAGACATTAAACAGTGGTCTCTTACTTCTGACCATTTCTGGTAGCTGTCCAGGCAGAAATCACTATTTGAAAAGATCACCCTGTTGTCTTGTGACCATTTCTGGAACTATCTAGGCAGAAGTTACTATTTGAAAGATTACTCTGTTTATCCTGTCCAATATGTCCTGTCTCAATAAAATCAGTTCTAATTCACATACTCGTGACTGTCTATGGAGGTTTTGAACAGATAAGGGCTGACTCGTTTGTCTGTATATAATCAGTTCCTTAACAGTATTATACTCTATAGTTCTGTACAGTGTCTTGAGTTATGTGTCTATGCTGCAAAACAAAAAAATCCACAGGACATGACTGGCTTATATACAAACAATTGTACATATACAACAAGCTCGCACAGCCAAGCAATACCTTCTCATTCCGCTCAACAGCAGCCCTTACCTTTTCAGTTCCTAGAATGAAGCATGAAATTGATACTAAGACCTTTGCATTTGCAGCATCAGACACTCAGAACAATCTTCCTCTCCAGCTGAGGAATGTCTTGAGCTTTTTCGTTTCAAGCCCAGTTATTTTCAGCCATCTCTGAAATCCCAGCACTTGTTTTGGTCTAGAACCCCACCCTCTCTTGACTATGATTATGTTGCATAACAATGTTTATGTTCTATTTTTTTTTTGTTTGTTTGTTTTGCAGTGGGGCTCCACTCTATTAGTGTGCTTTGATTACTGGTTGGATGTACTTACCTTTGCGGTTACATTTTTTCTTTTTTTGTATTTTAGCCTCTGTGTAACTCTTCCTGTTGTACTATGCTAACCTCTTGACTGCTGCTATACTCCCTGGAGGACCACCATGAAAACCAGGATTAGGATTCACAAAAGGGCAAAGTTTGGTGCAAAAGTATGCGCCGTACCTTGCCATTGCACAGGGCCAAAATTGCTATTCACAATCTGATAATGTGGTATGCGCTATCTGACTATGAATAGGTGCAGGCGCAGGCAGCGCTAACCAGGAAAAGCACTAGGAATCTCAATGGCACTTGCCCCCATAGTCAGCCAGGAGAATGGACTGCCAGTAATGGCGCGCCACGCATAAGCCCCCTTTCATAAAAGTGGCCATGCAAATGAGCCCATTGGGCATGCAAGGTGCTATTGGTCATTAGCATGCCCATTATGGGCACATTTGCATGGCCTTTGTTAGGCACAGCGCCCCCCACACCAGCCCATACCCCACACAGCCACATTGCCTCTGGTGTAGTGCTCCCTGTTTTCTAATTGCCTCCACAAAGAGATGCTGTATACCCTGGCAGCCTAGGGTCCCTTCCTCCCGATCACCCACCTGACTTTAATAAACAAAGTTTCCATAGTGTAGTGTGCCTCCCCCTTCCTGATCTCACCAGATTGTAATAAACCATTTTCCATAGTGTTATCCTTCACCAGTCCCCGATCTTCCAGCCAACAGTAATAAATCAGTTTTCCAGTGTAGTGGTCCCTCTCCCTCCTGGTCACTGATCGCCATCCCAGATGAGCAAAACATATTCCCTGGTAGTCTAGGGTCCCTCCCCTACCCTGTCCAGTGGGACCGAACACCCCACTCCTCCATCCCAATCTTCAATCGGCTGACCTGCACAGCCCTCCTCACACCACCACGGCTGGCCACCGACTGAGCCCTCAAGAGAGTACGTACTGTATACAGTACAACTCCTGTACTGTGATTGACCAGTCACAGTCAAGGAGCCATACTGTATACAGTATGCACTCCTTGAGGGCTCAGTCATCAGTCAACTGCAGAGGTCTGAGGAGGGCTGTGGTGGCTGCCAACCAAAGATTGGGATGGGGGTGAGCAGGTGGTGATTTACACTGGACGGGATGGGGGGTGGGGAAGGGATCCTAGCCTACCAGGGAATATGTTTTGTTTATTTGGGAACAGCAATCTGTGACTGGGGGAGGGACACTACACTATGGAAAATGATTTACTACAGTCAGGTGGAGATCGGGGACCAGGGAGGGACACTACACTATGTAAAATGGTTTATTACAGTCAGGTGAGAGATTGGGACAGGGAGGACACTACACTATGGAAAAATGATTTATTGAAGTTGGGTGGGAGATCAGAGACTAGAGGAGGGACCACAGTACCTCCACCAACCACTAAGGTTGCATGATTACTGCCATGTTTTTGTTGAGGTAATTTCTCCATGCAAGGGCCTTCACAAACAGCCCTTGTGGAGCAAAACTTTGTAAATGCTACTGCAGGGATATGCAGGTCCCTCCCTTTCATTTTGCATTGCTGCCCCCTCCAACTTGGCGAGCAAATCCAGTTTTCCTGAGCAAACTGGGCTTTGTGGATAACAACTCAGGCAAACCCAGTTAGTCCTGGGCAAACTGGGTTTGCGTCAAGGTTTTGTGAATCTGGCCCAGATGCCGCACCTAATGGGGTTATCTCGTTGCCTCATTTTAAATAAATTATAGATACAGAAATATTCACATGAACAGTATTTTTTAAATAGTGCCTCATCCGTTTACAGCATGTGTGCATATGCATATAAAAGATATATATATATATATATATATATATATACACACACACATATATATATATATATATATATGTATTGCAAAAAACATCATTAATGCATCAGTTGGGGTTAAAAGCGACAAAAGTAGTGAAATGTGGCATTGGTTTCTAACCCCTAACACCCCCCACCCCACACAGATGAAAGGGATCGGGGTGGCATTGGGGTCATCAGCCCAACACTCACTCCATTCCATTAGAAAATAGCTGGGTTGCACAGCATAGGAGAATAGGGTGAGCGTTAAGGCTGAAGACCCCAATGCACCCCATCCCTCTTCATCTGTGCAGGATGAGGTGTGGTGTTAGGTTTGAAACCCTAATGCCACATTTCCCTACTTTTGACACTTTAATCTTAACTGATGCATTAACAGAGTTTTTTGTAATTTATTTCACTTAGAAACATACATAGAGGTTGATGGCAGATAAGGACCATGAGGCCCATCCAGTCTGCCCATTTCTTTTCTACCATATAAATGTGCCATCGCCTTTGCTCTGTCAGTGGCCTATCTATTCATACTCATCTGTATTGCTCCCTTATGCCTATCCCATGCCTATCTGAAGCTCTGCACTGTATTCATAACCACCACTTCCTAAGGTAGGCCATTCCATGCATCCACCACTCTTTCTGTGAAAAGAATTTCTTCACATTCCCTTAATCAGCCTCCCTCTAATCTCATGCTGTGTACTTTTGAGATAGTATAACAGTATCCTTATTTTACAGTGGGAGCACAGGGTCCTTGGACCTGCACTCCAATCCTCCATTGAAATAGTATAAAAGTATCCGTATGTTAGGGTGGGAGCACAGAGTCTGAAATTCCCATCCTCCACTGAGACAGTATAACAGAATCCTTATGTTATGGTGAGAGCTGAGAGCACATGGTCAGAAGATAGTAATAGTATCTTTATGTTATGGAGGGCGCAGAGTCCTCGGACCCTGTGGTCCCATCCCTCCATTGAGATAGTATAACAGTATCCCTATTTGACCTCGATTTCCAACATAGCCTTCTTAAACATAAAATTTGATGGCAGGTAAGGACCGCTTGGCCCACGATTCTGCCCATTTCCTACCTAATGGATAAGCTAGCAGGTCCTAGTTAACAACAGCCTACTTCCTCCTACCCCACTAGAATTGCCTTATGTCTGTCCCATGCATTCTTGTGACTTCACCACACGTCCCTAGTACAGATCATTTTCAAATTCCTCCAAAACATAATTCTGCACAACTACATCACCATTCTGCATCACAAGTGTGAAAACACATTTTGGTCAGGATTTGAAAATGGCAGCTATCACATACATGAGGTGGGGTAATAGAAAGACTATGCTAAAAAATATGGGGTGAAAATATAAAAATGTCCAAAGTTATGAATGTGCATAGCAAGATAGCAATGAATGCTCATAACACAGCCATTTTTAAAGTTTGACTTAAATTTTCAACATAGCTTCTTATGACCCCACCTCATGCATTTAACTATTGTTATGCAAATCCACCGGAAAGGTGATTTGCAACCAACTGCAAAATCACCTTTCCAGCAAGAGTTGTTTAATGGCAGTCATATTGTTCATGAGGGGGTCTCCAAAAGCCATGCTGAAAATGTGGGCTCAAAATGTTAAAAAATGGCAGAGTTATGCATGAAGTCCCCCATTGAAATACATTGAAGTCTTTACCTTACTTATATTGCAGTCGGCAGTTCCAGCAGCAAGATGTGTCTTTGATCAGTGGAGCAGGTGTTGAACCTGGGACCTCCTTAGGTGAGTGGCGGTCTGCGGGGATGTCACGGGGGTGTGGAGGTAGATGCACAGTGGGTGATTGGGTGTGGGCCTGACCTGCGATAGATGTTTTTTCCTACAAGTAAAATAACCATAAAACATTGAGGATGTTTTCTTTCTTTCAGGAGAAGTAAAAACAAAGGGGGTGGGGGTGGGGATACCACTGCCAAGCTCTGAAAGTTTCATGATCAGATGGCCAGACTGGGAATCCTTGTTTGTCAGAACAATTCCTTGTTAAGTGGGTCTTTGAGTCATCATGCAAACAAAGGAAATTGGCTGATGAACAAGGATTCCTGGTCTGATCATCTGGTCTGAAATTGTGACGACCAAATGGCCAGACCAGGAATCCTTGTTTGTCACAACAATTCCTTGTTTGTGAGTCTTTGTTTATCATGCGAACATGGAAATCAGCTGACTAACAAGGATTTCCTGGTCTAGCCATCTGGTCATCAAAATTTCAGACCAGATGACCAGAACGGGAATCCTTGTTCATCAGCCGATTTCTTTGTTAAGCCAGTGATGAACAAAGACTGCGAACAAGGAACTTAGTGAGTGACGAACAAGGATTTAAAAGCATAAAAGAAAACTTTCCTGGGGCATACAAATTTCAAAAGCACAAAGCAGAGCTCATCAACTCCCAGTGAGTAAAAATCATACATAAATGTGACATCTTTGGGTCTAACTTGTGGACTAGTGCTTTACAGATTGCTCAGGGATATGAACCCACTGTTGATCAGAAGGAGGTCTTCGTGACAGAACTTTGACATGTATGGTATTAGGTCGGTCGGTACTCCATCGCATCCCTGGACAGAGTTATGAGAGCTTTGTCAGGGCAAAATCAAAAACAAGATGGTGGCTCATGAACAAAGAATTTTCCTGACGACCACAGATTGGCCCCTCATGAACAAGGATCCATGTTTGTACTGTGCAGCTATCCTGAAAATAGAAAATCCCATTGAAAATAATGGGAACTTAAAATGCTATAACGTTTGAAAGGATTAATATTTTTCCAGCAAATAAATACTGGCCTCTTCTGTGACCCAAGTTCTTTCTACTGTAAAATTTCAGACCACAATTCTACACCATCTCTGCATAGCGTGATGAGAAATGAACTGCAAAAAGTGGTACATTTTCTGGCTTGTTCACTATTAGTATCTCAGAATCCATAAATCCAACAGAACACAACTTGGCGCATCAAAAGATCTACCACAGAGACCGGGCATGCAAAATATTGTGCACATCTGTTGAGCAGGTTGCAAAAATATTAAACTGCAAATGTTCAGGTTTAACATAAAACTGCTGCTCAACCTATATTGGTGCTACCACGCCACTATAATATATATATATATATATTTTTTTTTTTGACATATACATAGCATGACTGTGCAGCATACAGATTTTCTGTGGCTCAAATAGTTGTTTTGTCTTTCAGTACCACACACACACACACACACACACACACACACAGTATATACTTTCTCCATTCTTTTCAGCTTGGCTGCATGGTTGTCTTGGTTTTATTAGATTACAAAGTAGACAATTCTTCCATCTCCTATTGGCATCCAATAATGACGTTATTAATCTCCTCCCTTTCTGACTGTGTTAATTGCTTTAAGAAAGTAGCATACATAATGTATATTTAGGTGTGTTTACACTAACACTGCATTGTGGCAGTGGTGCAGCTACTCTGTGTGGAGCACTCTGCAATTCAGTGTTGGAATAACAGAGGCTTGCCAGGGCTCAGCCCCATAGCTGAAGTGAGCCTCAGGAGCTCACGCGTCATGGCCATTGACTTATAAAGGGAAGGATGAGATGCACTTTGAAAGCTATGGACCCCTTGGGCCACCATATCTCACAAAGCTCATAAAGTAGAATTCTGACACTGCACTAAAGCCGCCTCCAGCACATCCACACATAGGAGCTGCAGAGCTTTACAGGCAGCTCTTTTCTCATTAATGATTCCCCCACACACTACTCTCCCTCTGTGCACTCCCTACCCTAATGCATGACCAAGGAAGGCAACCTGGATAACTGCAGCTAGTGAGGAATGTCCACACATGGATGTAAAATGCCTGCAATGTTACGCTGCACAACAGCAGCATTTAAAATGCCCACAGTAGAGGGGCTCTGTGGTACACTGTGGTACACTGTGGTCCAGTCCACACTGATCCACTGGGACTGGATAAGCAATGCGGTCCTGAAAGCATGAATTTGAGGGGGGTAATGTTGCTGAGAAATCAAAAAATACATTTTGTATTTCTTTAGTTTCCTTGTGGTCTTTAATGCCATTTTGTTTATGCATAATTTATTTCTAGCACATATCAAAAATGTTTAAAATAGAAAAATGCAAATAATCATGAGTGTTTCATGGCAAATGACAAAAATGATGGTGTTTTCATGGAAAACTCTGCAAAACATGATGTTGTTATGGTAAAGGCCACAGATTATGGCGATCTCATAAAATTGAGACAATCATGGTATCCTTGTCTTCCATGACAAAGGTATAACCCTTGTGATCGTTACATGCTGTGTGTAAGTATGAGTGTGAATAAATTTTCAAACTATAAACTGTGTGACTTTATAAGAGTATTCCTATAAATGGATGTTAATCACAACTATGAGATCAGAAGGTCTTGGATTTCATTCCTATATGAGGTTTCCTTTTGCCCTTGATGTGCAATTGTAACAAATTTGTGATGGCCTGACTCTCAAAACACTCATGGGATTGGCTGTCACTTGTTCAGTTCTAGCTGACCTGATACATAAGTGGCTGACAAACAAACCCTTTGTTAACTGGGTTAGTGGGTGAGTATGCGTGTACAAATGCTCATGTAACATTGAGGTTATGGCCATTCACACTCTTGTCTCACAGATGAGACATCCACCTTTACAAAGATGTTACAGAACTCAGCCATATGACTAAATGACCTCCAGTTCCTTCCCAATGAGCGTTCCAAACATGGAGGTACCACAGACTCAGTCCTGCAGTTATGATGAAACTAATGGGAATGCACAGCAATCCACAGCAGAAAGATAGAAGCAGAAAAAGATGGGTATTAGAGTAGTGCCTTTATTTATAACATACACTCCACAAGCCACAAACATTCATACATATCAACTTAACAGTGTCTCAAAGCTCATACAGTACAGGTGACAACATGCAGAAGTTCCATAATACAGAGTGCCAGAAATTCATTATAAATAGAAAATAGACAGGCGACTGGTATTATGAGGCCATAATATCATCAAGAGGTTCTGGGGACATGTGAACCTGAAACTGAACCTCAAGAGGTTCTAACATGTTCCCCAGAACCTCGAGATGATATTATGGACAACATCTGATCTCCTATCTGTTATTCTTTGTATATGGATCCCAAAAAAGTTTCAAGTTGCCTGAGGGAGCTTGCTGGGAGCAAGTTGCCAGAAATAAAAGCTCCCAATTGGGAGAGGGAGCGGCAGGTGCTGTTGGAATGTAAGCTGCTGCTGCAAGTTAGGTTGAGTGCCCAGAGAGCTATAAAATACAGGTCGGGAGGAGGTAAAAGCAACATGGCAGTAGCGTATATGTAAAGTCACACAACATCTAAAATGAAAATGCCCCATTGAGCTTTCATAAATTAATAAACCAACAGGAGGCAGAGCGAACAAGCGCTCCCTGAGAGAAGCAGCCACAGGAAAGCCACGCTGTGACTATATCAGAGCTCGAGGGGCAAAGGTGAGAATGAGGGGAGAGAGGGGGAACAGAGTACAAACACAGGGGCTGAGAATTGCCATGTTCCTCGTTCATTGTCTTTTCATGTTGCTGAGTCATTTTCAGATCACTGGTTCTGTCTGCTCTTGCTGACAATTGGCTTTACTGTACACAACCATTACAGGGTGGACTTAGGTAAACCTTGTTGTGAGGCTCTGGTTATGCTGGGACTGAGAGTAGCCAAAAGTATGGGAGGGGCAGAAACTTACAGATGAGGGAAGGGTGGAGGTGCAAAGAAATTGAGCATTCAACAGATACTTGCACATGGGCTTTAATGGTGCTTTGAAGGCTGGATATAAGTTGCCTGTTGCCCCATTGAACATTAGATGACATTCTCCATTCACTAGGTCACTGTGCAACTATTGTCCATTCGAATGCAGAAGGCAAATTAGTATTTGAAAAAAACATTTTGCAGAAAATCTGAGCATTTCAGTTGGTGGCACACAGTAACATAGTAATTCAGGGTCAGAAGGACTCCCAGGTCCATTAGTCCAACCCCCACTTCATTAGGAGGGGACAACAAGTATGCTGTGCAAACATGTACTTATTTATCAGGGGTTCCCTACCCACCTTTCTACCAGTGCACCCTGTATTTCTCATTGTGGCAGAAGTTTGTTCAGGCTTACCTTGAAGGCCTGCACTGTCTTCATATCCACTGTTTCTGCTGGTATGCTGTTCTGTAGGCCCACCACCCTATGAGGTAAGAAGTGCCTCTAACTCCTAACTTTACCCCTTTGAGCTTCAAGGAAGTCCCCATGTCCTGATGGAGCACGTAAATCAAACACCTCCACCACTTCAACTGTATTATGCCCTGCAGTATGTGGACACTGAGATTACATCCCCGCCTCTGTTTCTCCAGGATGAACATGTAAGAGACTCCAGTCTGTCCTGTAACTTCTGTTCTCCTTTCCCCAATCATTTTGATAACCTTCGTTGCACCCTCTGAACTGCAAACAAAATTAGATGATGCACTCAGAGCTTGATAAACGGAAAAGCACCGTGATAGTGCAGAATCAACTTTTAATAATCCACACGAGTTAATAAAAATACAAAAGCAAGTGACTGTCAGAGGCCCCAAATACCAAACCTGGCGGCACTCATTAACAAAACATTTCACAATAGCTTTCCTAAAACGTTAGATCAGTGAGAGCAATGGGCTGATGTCTGACCTGGCTAATGATACCTGAATTATCGATGAGTACTTCTCGCTTATGATTTCTTTCCTAATTTTGTTTGTAGATTGTTTTCTGGGAATTACCACAGATGCAATTTGAGCAGCTCTTCTGTTTCATGCTGACCCTCTCAAGTGCTTCAATGTCCTCTTCATTTGGGGGAGCCCAGAACTGCATACAGTACTCCTGGTAGATCCAGAACAGGGCCTTGTAAAGTGGCAGAATTAGTCCACTTACTCTGCTGGTCAGTCCTTTGATGTACCCAGTCATTCTTCCAGGCTTTCACAGCCATATACACTGATGTTGTGCCTAGCCCTTGTCTATTATGACCCCAAAGGCTGGATTCCAAAACAGCATGGGACTAAGTTCCGCTCACAACTCCAGCTGCGGACTGAAATCTCACACTGCAGAAATTGATATTCTTATCCACGGTAGCTGTGGAAGATGTCATGCTTGGTCTCACCAGCTGTAGCATTTTTCCACAGCTGTGGGAAAAACATCCACAAGCTACCATAAATCAGAGTTGGTCACAAACTGGCTGGCCCATCAGCGCAGCGATTGGATTTCGCTTGCGACGCTGGCGACCTGGGTTCAGGAATGGACCGGGTCATCGGAGAACTGGCTGGGGAGAAAGGATTGAGTGTCCCAGGACAAATCTCTTTCTCTGTGAGGAGGATGGGCAGTGATCGGGCGCATGGAGCGGCACCTAGTGGAGGCTGGGTGGCGCACTACGTCGACACTTACAAGGACGTCAGGATGGGGCGGACACAGGCGTCGTGCACATCCCGCCCTGCTTAAGGGAGAAAAGCAACCCGAACAGGTAGTCTCCATGACGCCTGCCCCAGTGCCTCCTGTCAGCCTCCGGGCTGGCTCCCCACCAGTCGTATGTCGCAGCACCGATATATAGGGGTTGGTGCCATGGCTCCGCCTCTGAGGAGAAAGCCAGGATAACTGGAGAGTGCAGGCATAACCAGAGGTGGAGGCGAGGGGTCCGTGACCAGTGCAGACCTCGATGGTGGTAGTAGGGACCAAAAATATAAAATAAAATAAAAAAAAGAGTTGGTCATAAACTGGCTCCATTTTGAGAATACCATAGCTGAGGAAAAACTGTGATTCATAGTGGCAACCCACTTGTGCTGAGTTTTTCACGGCTACTGGGATTTGAATGGGCCTTTGAAAATCCAACCCCAGATCATTTTCATCCTCTATTGGAGCAAGAGTCCCACACAGTCTGTAGGTCCTACCTCAGTTTTTCTCCTTAAATATAGCACTTTCCAGGAACACATTGCATTCAGCTACACTGAATCTATGACACCAGTTGCGCAGCTGGTTCAGATCCTCCTGCAGTGTGCCCCAATCCCCAAGAGAGTCCTCCATCCTGGCCAGCTTAGTGTCATCAGCGAACTTAATTGATGAGAATGCCAAACAGCAGGGCCCTGGCACTGAGTCCCAAGTTACATGAAACAATAAATTCTCAAACTGTAAAATATTAATGGATTTTGTATTTCTTTGAAACTTGGCTTCCGGACAATGCCCTTTAGGGTAACCCTTGCCTCAGTGCATGCGCACTAAGGTTCTTTGTCTTTAGCTTTTTTTTTATTGGAGTTCACCACAACCCAACCCAGACAGACCAACTTAGGTAGCTGGTTCATTCCACTGGGGTATCATACAGACAAGGCACACTGATGAGTTCTGGTAGGACTGAAACACGGTCTGTGTCTTCTCTGGCACCCTTGCAGACTGTGTGAGAGGCCTTTCACCATCATGCTTTTCTGCTTAAAGTTGAACCAGCATAATATTTTGTGGTGATTTGCATATACAGCCCATGATGCTTTGCATTATGTGGGGTATGTGTGATTTTGTCTTAATGGAATACACCACTTATAAAAGCAGGAACTCTTACTGTATTCAATTCATGCATTTCTTGTGTCAAATTCATTATTTATTTATTTTTATTTGAAAATTTGTGACCGGGAGAGGCACACTGAGGGCTCAGCTCATTTTCAGGTGCGACCTGGGAGCAAGAGAAGGAATATATGTACAGATGCTTCATTTCTTGCTTTACTTTATAAACTTGATGCTTGGCCACTTTAAATTAAAATGAACTTAAATTATTTAAGACCTTAACATATATATTGTTTTCCTTCACTTTGATTTGAATGAAACTTGAGGTATTTCTACACTATCCATATTTTTTCAACTGATGAGAAAGACTTAATTTTACTTCCTGATGGTCATGAATTTTTAAAGTCCAATGTGACCTTAGTACTCTAAATAATAGAACTTTAAGTGAGTGACTCCATTTCACCCGTAAAATGCTTTTCGGCATTCAATGTGAAACCACTTCGAGCTGTCTCTCTGCTTTTGCAGAGCGCCATTCAAAGCATTCCTGATATTCTTGGAACCTCTTCTTTGGTGTGTCTAGCCTGGAATGCCAGCAGTTTTGCAACAATGCTGAAACATTTAATCAATTTAGGTACCTTGAAGTTATGTTGGACAGTGCTTTGTCATATGAACTTCATGTTGACAACCTGATAAAACCATACAGCTAAGTTTGGAATCCCTTCATAGGGTCGAAACAAACTTTGCCTGAAACTCATGCACTTTTGGCAAAGAACTTGTTGTTGCCAGTTCTGGACTGTGGACTGTTGATTTATTCAGGTGTGGGTACTTGGGTATTATTCAGGGTAAAAGTTGTATAACACTATAGGTCATTTATTACTGGACTTCCATTTAATACTCATCATTTGTTGTACCAGGCTGCATATTTTCCCTCATTGGGTGACCATGTGAAACAAAAATATCAATTTTCTTTCATAAGGTCATCCTTGGAAGGACCCCACAATCAATTCTAAAATTGTTTCCTGGCAACCCAAAAATCTCCTTACTAGATCTTAGGAATTAACTTTATTTGAAATCCTTTTCGTAGAACTTGTTTTGTTTAAAGAGTTTTTGACTTTGTTGGGCCGAGTGTTTACAAGTGCTTGCCTTCTCACTGTTAAAACTTACACTGTCTGTATACTTTCAAATCTTGTTAAACCTTTGCATTGTCTGGATATTTTGTAATCTCCAGGTCATACCTGAAAATAGGCATACACTTCTCTAGTGTGCTTACTGGTCAACAAAGCTAAATAAATAATCAGTTACCAGAAACAGTCATGACTAGCAGATTAGTACCCGTTTTAAGAATCAATTGTCTAGTATTTTTGGGAAGGTCAGTTTTATTGTCGTAAAAAACTGTACTGCCATATTATGTTTCATCTTTTTGTTTTGCAGTTTGTAAATGCTGGTCGCACCTGAAGAAGGGCAAATAGGCTCAATAGGGTCTATTTACAAATGCATTGTACCTCTTAATGCAGTGTGTAGGCATGCCATACAGCAGGGTCAGTGGCCTCCGGTGGCATTCACTACAGGTGTGCTAGTGCCATGCACACTGGATCCCATTGCTGACCACCAGCAATGCACCAAAGGTGGTCAGGGGCATGTCGGGGGCATGCCCGCACTATCGCGCCATTCACTAAGGCACAGAGTCCGGGATAGGGGCAAAACTTATATGTGTGACACCCTGCCATAACTCTTACGCCCCTCGAATGGACACCTGCCAGCAGCATTGGGAATGCAACCCTCCCCACACTGCAGCCCCCACCCACCAAGCTGCAGGGGGCTGGAGGCAACCGTTCAGACAGCTACCCACTGGACTCCACATCCCAGGGTTCATGCCTTTCCAGAATGTCCTGCATGCACACAGCAGGGATCCACTTCAGGACCCAGGAGGGATATCCAACTGGATGCCTGCCCAGGTTGTGCAATCCAATCACATAGCCAATATGTACCCAGCAGCTGCATGCTGGGGGGGTGGTGAGGACATGGACAGGTGGCTGGCAATTTTGAATACCAGCGGTGTGTCCCTATCCTGGGAGCTGGACAGGCTCTGTACATGCACATCACGTGTACATCCTGCCCATTTGTGAATAGATCCCAATGTGCTTTTCCAGGGTAAACAATAAAATGAAATAAATTAACTGTTATAATGAGAATTGAGTAGAATTATTGTCAACAGAAATAGTAATCTAAAGGGTTTTAATCCTTTTGGACTATAACAAGAATAACAGTGCTATAAAAACTTGTGGGAAGCAGCTGTACCATAAACAAGTTAAATGGCTGTACCATAATGATGATTATCTCCCTTTAACCTTAACAGCCTCGAGATTGATCTGTTCTGGTGGTGGTCGGATCACTGTATGATGATGTGCTTGTTCAGGGTTCCTTTGTTGTCCTCCCCAGCAGAGCTTAGTCCATTGCCAGTGCCACCTTTTAAAGGGGTTGTCCACAGCAAGACCCAAGGCGGCAATGGACCTCATGGGTGTGATGGCTGCTTGTAGGACAGGATCAGAGGAGATGGTGGAAGCCTATCACAAGGCTCTTATCTCGGCCCTTGATTCTGTTGCACCAGTTCATATACAACCCAAGACTTCTTGCTTAGGATCCTTATGTTTTGATGCAGAGCTTAGAGATGAAGGCAATGGGTTGGAGTTTGGAGCACTACTGGCAGATGTTTGGGACTGATGAGGACAGATTGACTCAGAGAACTCTCTATGGTGAGTTTCAGAGGGCCATCT
Source organism: Neoceratodus forsteri (assembly GCA_016271365.2). Lineage (NCBI taxonomy): Eukaryota > Metazoa > Chordata > Ceratodontiformes > Ceratodontidae > Neoceratodus > Neoceratodus forsteri. The sequence continues at coordinate 270,717,242 of CM057452.1, read as the reverse complement.
CCTGTAAGAAGGCAGCATTTCTGTCCTGGGAGATTGCAGCAGGGAGAAACAGATTAGCTCAGCTTTTCCAGACTGTGAACAGGTTGTTACAACTTCCCTGTCTCCAGCCGGTAAAGGCATTTCATCCATCAAATGCAAAGAGTTTGCTTAGTTCTTCTCTAACAGTGTGTTCTCAATCAGGTCCAGCATAACTAACTGGGCTGTCACAGCACAGAAGTGTGAAGCAGGGTTGTCTGAGGAGTACTCCTCCTGTTTGGGGTGAGTTTAGGCTGGTATCGTGGAGGAGGTAATATGTAAGATGATCTCTGAGCTGTGGTCCACTTATGTGAACTGGACCTGGGTCCATCATAATTCCTAGTGACTTGTATGGGATATATGGACCTAGTGTTTGCTGAGATAGTGCCAGTGCTCCCATTCAGAGGGTTCTTTCCAAGTGCAGATATGCTGGTGAGGCCACTTCTAAAGAACATCTCTGGACCTGTACTGATTTGCAAATTTTAGACCTAGGAAAGGTTATTGAGAAGTCAGTGGCTCTGCAGTTGAGGCATACTTCATGGCCTTTAACATCTATGAGCTCTTCCAGTCTGAATTTAGATCCAGGTATAGTAAGGAGACTGCACTGGACAAGGTGCACAGTGACCTTCTCAGAGCAAAAGACAGAGGAAAATGGTCAGTAATCATTCTACTCAATCTCTCCTGAGCATTTGACAGTGTTGACCATTGGTTGTTGTTGGATAACCTAAGGGCACTGGATTAGCTGGTATGGTCATCAGCTGGTTTGAGTCCTTCCTTAGGGATAGGATGTAGAGGGTGTGATTGGAAATTTTCTCACTCCCAAAACCCCTGCTCTGTGATGTGTCTCAGGGCTCAGTCCTCTTCGTATGTTGTTCACAGTGTACATGCTGCCCGTGGGTGGCAGTAATCAGACAGTGCAGTTTGGGTTTTCCCTGCTATACAGATGGTACCCAACAGTATCTGTCATTTGCACCTAGTACACCAGGCTCAGTCAATGTACTAAATTTTGCCTGGCCAAGATCCTGGACTGGATGTCCTTGAAATGGTTTATAATCAACTTGGACAAGACAGAGGTACTGCTGATTGAGCCTGGTCAATGGCTGGGTGTGTAAGCCACAGTGGAGTAGTTCGACTTGGTGCTTGGTTCTTCTAGTCTGGTGGCCTTCACTAAAGAAAAGAATCTGGGTGTCATGCTGGATGAAAGACTGACACTTGAGGCTCAGCTGTCATCTGTAGTCTGGAATGGCTTTTACCATCTCAGAAAGTTCTCCTGGATTAAAGCCTTGATCCCACTGGAAGATATTCCCTCACTGATACATGCCTTTGTGATTTTCAGATGCGACTACTGTAATGCTCTGTATCTCAGGGTAAGTGGAGGGGTCCTAGGATGCCTGCAGCTAGTGCAGAATACAGTGGCTAGGTTACTGACAGGGCTTCTGAGGTTGCATCACATGACCCTGGTCCTGCATGACCTGCACTGGCTGCCGGTGATATGGCAAACCACCTTCAGGGTCAATTTGCTAACCTATAAAGCCCTATATGGACTGGGCCCGCTTATCTGGTGATCTCCTGACCACTTACTGCCCTGCTTATCCTTTGCTCTTCTGGGGTGAGCCTCTAGCAGTTCCCAGGGTTAGGCTAAGACATCAGGGGATAGCACTTTTGAAGTAGCTGGTCCAGCCCTGTGGAACTCACTTCCCAGATCTCTGAAGCAGGCTCCCTCAGTGGAGTCCCTTTAGAGCTGGTCTAAAGACCTACCTGTTCAGACAAACTTTTGATCTGAGTTAGTCCCCTTTGTTTTGGCTATTTATAGAAACATAGACTTTGATGGCAGATAAGGACCTCTTGGCCCACTTAGTTTGCCCATTTCCTACCTACTGGAAACAAGTGACTCCATCACTTTCCCTACCACAGAGGTCAAACTGACAGGTCTGTAGTTTCCTGCCTATGTCTTTGTCCCACTTTTGTGAAGGGAATCACATCCACCTTCCTCCAGTCCTCGGGTACCACACCATCCTCCATGATTTATTAAAAGAGTAGCCAGTGGTTTCACTAGTTCCCCCTTAATTCTCTTAGAATTCTGGGTGAATTCCATCAGGCCCCATTGCTTTGTCCACCTTCAGTTTTAAGAGTTCTTGCAGAACCTTTCTTCTGTGAAAGGACTGGGATTGACCCCCTATCAAGAGTCGTCCTGTTAGTGGATTAGAGTACTTCCCCTCCTCTTTTGTGAATACTGAGCAGAAATATTCGTTCAGTATCCTTGCTTTTCACTGTCCCTCTGCCCACCCAACGTTCATTCTATTCAGCCTCACTATCCCTCCCTTTGTCTTTCTATGCTCACTGATGTACCTATAAAGGTTTTATCCCTTCTTAACCGAGTTGGCTATCTTTTCCTCAGTTTGGGCCTTTACTATTCTGACTTCCCTCCTGCTTCCTTCTGCCTTAACTGGTACAACTGTCTGTCCTGTTCCTTCTATGTTTTCTTATACTTCTGGAATGCTATCTTTTCTTCCTGACTTTCACAGCCACTTCTCTTGAGAACCATAGTGGCTTTTCTCTCCTTGATTTGTTTATTTGCTTCACACAAGAGCTTGTTGCCTCTGTGATGGCAGTTTTGATGATTCCCCATTGTTGCTCCATGCCTCCTTCTAGCCTATTTGCTAGTGCTTTCTGAGGCACTCTCCCATCTTGCCAAAGTCAGCCTTCCGAAGTCCAGTACCCTCACTTTTGTATGGCTTGACTCTGTAGCTGAGTTTAAGTGAACCACACTGTTTGATGGTCACTTGCTCCCAGATGGCAACCCTTCTAGATCTGAGATCCTCTCACTGTCCCGTTTGAGTACGAGGTCTAAGATTGCTCCCTCACAGTGGGTTCGAAACCCAGCCGTCTGGGGCCTGCCACCTGTCATGGCATCAAGAATGGCCCTGCTCTTGGATGTGGCTGCAGCAAATGTGCTCCAGTTAACATCTGGCATGTTCAGGTCTCCCATCAACAGCATCTCCTTTCTCTTCCATTCTAAGAGTGCCTTCTATCATATCCTTGTCCATTCCCTCCCCTGACATGGGGTCTGTACACAACCCTGCACGATTGTGGTGCCCTTCCAGTCCAGAGAGGGATACGATTGAAACATTCAAACATCTTAAGGCATTAACAAGGTGAAAGAATTTGACATGTTTCAATATAAGAAAAATAGCAGGACAAGAGGACACAGCATGAGATTAGAGGAGGCCGATTAAGGGGTAATGTGAGGAAGTTCTTTTTCACAGAAAAGGTGGTGGATGCATGGAGCGGCATACCTCAGGAAGTGGGGATATGAATACAGTGCAGGGCTTCAAACAGGCATGGGATAGGCATAAGTGAGCAATATAGGTATTATTTCCTCATATACAACACTTTGCCATAATTTATTCTCTCTCTTATGCTCTTTTTTATATATATATATATATATATATATATATACACATATATATATGTGTATATATATATATATATATATATATATATATATATATATATATATATGAAAAGGATTGTCTACAGGTCCTTTTTCAAATGTTCTTCATTGCTGACCCTTAAGTAATAGTGGCACCATATTCCGTCTTAAAAGTAGTCTTTTGTGCTGCTCCAGTGTCTAATTTAAGACAGTGGAATGTTTAGAAACCAAGATATAACTCTCAAAAATCAATAAGTTACTTTATCAATAATGATTGCAAAGCCAACAAAATTATCTACGCATGAGTAAGTTCTATAAACAAAAATGGGATTAGGGCAGAACTTTTCTCAGTGGATACAATTTATATCTTTATGGCCTACAGGAAGTGTACTGACTAATGAGGATGTCTCAAACAATTTCAGTTAACTAGAGGACTAGACAGAGCTGCTGAGTTTCCATACTTTATGTGTTCTGTTGGTCCACTGCTACAACTGCAATGTGTCAGAACCCTGATAGAAGGCTTAAGGTTGAGGCCATGAACTGAAGCTTTCACCTTCTACTGATGATATCCATTTGTATTTGTAGAACTCCTCACATGCAATACAATTAACCTTAAAACTATAGACAATTTTGGCAAACAGTCAGGTTTTTAGATGGACTGGAAAAATAAAACCCATCCTACATGCCAGCATATTGATGAATAAACTGTGCTCTTCCTGGCATCTAGTTGCCCCTTTCTGATCCCAATTTGCATCTAAAGTAATTTTCCTGGTGTCCAGTGGTCCACACCCACCTAATCCCTATCAAAAGTAATTCCCTACCCAACCACCATTAGAATAAATTTCCTTGTGTCCAGGCTCCATTACCTAATCCCAATTAAAATGTATTTTCTAAGTAGGTCATGTAGTGTAAGGACTGAGGCATTGAATGATTCATCTCCTGCCATACCATCATCTCAAGGTAGGGAATAGATCAGGAGCACATGGGGCTGGCCAGTGGGGGTGGAGGATTGAGCATCCCTAGGAAGGCTCTCCTCCCTCATGGGGAAGTTAACATGTTCTGCTGCTCCCAAGAAGAATCTGGGTGGCAGCACAGTCTGACCATGAAGGAAGTGACCACACTGCAAGTGCAGAGGCATCTCCATTGAGGGAATTCACTTCAGTCCAGGGAAGAAAAACAGAAAACACCTACCACAGGATGATGACCCAACCCCCTCGCAGGCCTTGCACAGTTGGCTGTAAGCACTTCCACAGGTCCTGTGGGCAGATGACATTAGAGTCAGTTTTTTTTCTCAGAAGAAGCCAGAAGGGAAGGAAGGAAACATTCAATTCAGTGCTTTAGAGTAACTGGTAATTACTATTTTTCTTTTAAACTTAGATTGTGGGCTTTTAGTGACACTGTACTTTCTTTGTTGTCTTTACTTAGAATTGTTTTTGGGCTGTTGGAAATTTAAAAGCGTAGTGGTGGTGTATTTTTGTGCTGTCTTTAATTGCTGCAAATTTTATCTTGGCTTGTCTGACTACCCTGTAGTTGGGTGAGGGTGTTAATTGTCTGGCCTCTGACCTCAGCTATGTGATAACTGGAGGTGGGGCTTAGTCAGAGTTGAGGTAGCAAGTGAGTTTTATTTTCTCAGAAGAAACCAGAAGGTGAAGGAAGAAACATTCAATTCAGTGCTTTAGAGTAACTGGTAATTGCTATTTTTCTTTTAAACTTAGATTGTGGGCTTTTAGTGACACTGTACTTTCTTTGTTGTCTTTACTTAGAATTGTTTTGGGCTGTTGAAAATTTAAAGCGTAGTGGTGGTGTATTTCTGTGCTCCCTTTCCCAACTCTTAATTATATGCCCTGTTAAATCTGATTGACAGGAGCTAAACACAGGGTATAGTAAGGGGTGTGAAGTAGGAGGGTATAAGGGGAAGAAGCTCACCCAGCACGACAAGTGTTTTGACTCATTTATTTATTTATTGGTTTCTTTCTCTTTTTTTAAAGAAAATTATCTGAGGATCAGTGGCAGGACAGTAAATTAATAAAAGGGAACTAGGAGAGCTTCAGTAGCAGACAAGTAGTGGAATACAGCAGTATAATTGCAGTATAATGTGAGGGAGTGGTGCAATGCAGTGGCTGTGGGGCAGCCATATTCAAACAGACCTTCTGGACACTGAGGTGCTGCCCTACCTTTATGCATCTCTCTCTGGACTGCGGGATGAACAAGCAAGACTCAGAGTGGAAGTAAACTGGGTCAGGAGTACCATCACCCCTATCCAGAACCACCCAGTCCAATGCAACTGCCTCAAAGGATCCCGAGCGAGGAGCACTTGGATGACAGTGGGCTCAGGGAGGTTAGGCGGTCAGGCAGAGGCACATCCCAGATCCTATTCCACTCAAGAACTCATATGCCACACTGTGCAAAGGGGACAACCAAATAGAGGTACCCAGAGAAGTGGAAGGAAAGGATGTGGAGGTTAGCCAAGGAGGTTACCTCCAGCGGGAAAGCAGTGGACCCCAGAGGAGAAGGAAGCGAATCCTGGTGGGGACTCCATCATAAGAAGGGTCCAGCTAGGAACACAGGAGGGGAGGACAGGAGGTGAGGTGCCTACCAGGTGCCACGGCATGAAGGGATGGAAGGAAGATCCTGGGGATCACTGGGAAGGCAAGACGGGAGGGTGAGCTGGATGTCATTATCCACCTAGGGTACTAATGACCTGGCAAATGGGGCCAAAGGAAGTTCAGGAAGAGTTTAGGAAATTGGAGAGTGGTCTCAAGCAAGTAGCTACTTCTGTCACTTTCTCAGAAGTATTATCTACGAGAAGGCAAGGAGAGCATAGAGTGCATGCACCAGGAACTTTAACTCATGGTTGAAGAACTGGTACTGTGAGGAAGGGTTTGGATTCATTGGTGACTGGGGATCCACCTGGAGGGATGGAGGTTTGTTCAAGCCTGGCGGCTGCATCCATCCTGGAGAATCCAAGCACTCAATGATAAGTTTAAATGCTACATTGACAAGCATTTAAATTAGCAAAGGGGTGGCAGGCCAGCAAGGAGGGTACCTACTTGCTCACCCCACAGCTAACAGTGGAACCAGTGAACCAGAGGAGTGGCTATCTCTGCAAAGCAGTGTGAAAAGATGGAGATTAGTGCCCAAGAGGTGGATAGGCAGAAAAGGGCAAAATTCAGCAGAAGGGCAGACAGCAAGGAGAACCAGGGATAAAGGACAACCAAGGAAGGGGCTGGAGTAGAACACGAAACAGTCTAGGGAGGTCAAATCATGGAAATCCATGTGTGCAAATGCCAGAAGCCTTAGCAACAAGATGGAAGATCTGAGGCTGTCATGGTGCAGTCAGACCTGGACATTGTGGCCATCACTGAAACCTGGTGTAATGATAACCATGACTGGGAGATGGCCATACCTGGCTACAACATATTCAGAAGAGACAGGGCAGGTAGGAAGGAGGAGGAGTGGCTCTGTATGTGAAAAAATGACATAAGGGCCACAGAGATCCAGGAGGAACAAAATGGGGAGAGATACTGTGGGTTAAGCTGGAAAGGAAAATGGGGACAGCCATCCGCACAGGTGTGGTCTATAGACCACCAGCCCAGGAGGAAGAAACAGATAGGAGCTGATGCTAGCCATCCAAAGGATGGCAGACAAGAGTGAGGTAATACTGGTTGGAGACTTCAGTATTAAAGGCGTGACTGGAGCATCCCAACAGCAGCATCAACTAGGAGCAGATTTATCCTGGACTCCTTCAGGTGCCTTCCTCAAGCAACTGGTCATGGAACCAACTCGGCAGAAGGCAATACTGGACCTTGTGCTCACAAACAGGACAGTGTGATGGGGTAACAGTGGGGAGCACCTGAGGAACAGTGACCACCAGTCATTGTGGTTTGAAATCACAGAAGGAGCAGACCAAACCACACAAAAACACGTATCCTGGATTTTAGGGGCAGACTTTGGGAAAATGGGGAGATAATTGAAAGAGGCATTAAGGGAATGGGACAGGAATCAGGGGTTGAGGAACAGTGGGCAGTATTTAAAATGGGGATTACAAGAACAACAGAATTATGCATTAAGCAGGTTAGCAAGAGGAAAAGGAAGAGGAGACCATTATGGTTTTCCAAAGAGGTAGCAAAGAAAGTGAAAGCCAAAAGATTGCATTCTAGGCAATACAAAAGACACAGGCAGAAGGGATAGGGAGAAGTACCAGGAGAAGCAAAGGGAGGCAGGGAGGTCAGTAAGGAAGCCAAAGCTCAGACAGAAGAACACATTGCAAAATCAGTGGGTAGAGGGGACAAAACCTTTACCAGGTACATAAGTGAAAAGAAAAGACAAAGGGAGGGATAGTGAGACTGAAGGGGAGGATGGGGTCACGTGGAGGATAACAACAGTAAAGCTGACATATTGAACAGGTATTTCTGTTCAGTCTTTACTGAGGAAGAGGAGGGTAATGGGTCTGAAGGGAGTACAAGGAGTGAGAATGGTGCAGAAATGGACACAAGTCCTTTACGAGAAAGGGTCCTGAAGGAACTGGAAGTAATAAGAGTTGATAAAGCAATGGGGCCAGATGGGTGCACCCAGGGTCCTTAAAGAACTAAGATAGGTGGTGGCTGAACCTCTGGCTATCCTGTTTAGCCGATCACTGGAAACAGGAGGTACCCAAAGACTGGAGGACAGCAGATGTAGTCCCTTATACAAAAGTGGGAACAAAGAGGAAGCAGGGAACTACAGACCAGTCAGCCTCACCTCGGTAGTGGGGAAGATCATGGAAGCACTACTGAAGGAGAGATTGTGGAACATCTGGTTGTCAAAGGATTACAGGACCCAAGGCAGCATGGTTTCACCAGGGGAGGTCATGTCAGACCAACCTCTTTGAATTTTGACTGGGTGACTAGGGAGGTGGATCAGGGGAGGCAGTGGACATGGCCTATCTGGACTTCAGCAAGGCCTTTGACACTGTGCCACATAAAAAGACTATTACACAAACTGGGGAATATGGGTGTGGGTAGGACAGTAGTGTGGTGGGTAGGTAACTGGCTGGGTGGCAGGACACAGAGGGTGGTGGTAAATGGCTGTCACTCCACAGAGGAAGAGTGACCAGTGGGGTACCACAGGGATCAGTGCTGGGACCAGTCCTATTCAACATCTTCATCAGTGACATTACGCAGGACCTAGAAGGCAGAATTTCACTGTTACTGATGACACAAAGCTCTGTAACAGAGTAGACACACCAGAGGTGTAGACAGAATGAGAAGGACCTGCAGAAACCTGAAGAATGGTCAGGGTTTGGCAGTTGAAATTCAATGCAAAGAAGTGCAAGATTATGCATATGGGGCACAAAATCCCTGGCAGAATATATCAGTTGGGGATGAGGATATAGCATGCACCAAGCAGGAAAGGGATCTTGGGGTTATCATCTCTGATGACCTCAAGGTAGGGAAACAGTGTGACAAGGCAGCAGGTAAAGCAAATAGGAGGCTGGGATGTATAGGCAGGGCATCACCAGCAGGAAAGGGAGGTCATAATTCCACTATACAAGACACTAGTGAGGCCCCACCTGGAGTACAGTGCAGTTCTGGAGACCATACCTCGTGAGGACATAGACAGGGTAGAGAGGTTCAGAGGAGGGCAACAAAGATGGTGCATGGATTGCATCACAAGTCCTATGAAAGACAGGTTGAAGGAACTGAACATGTACTCCTGGAGGAGAGGAGGGAGAGAGGGATATGATAGAGACATACAAGTATCTTACAGGAGGAACAGGGTGCAGGAATACACTATTTTAAGCAAAAAGATGTTCCAGGACTAGAGGGCATGGGATGAAGTTGGAGGAGGACGATTCAGAGGAAACATGAGGAAGAATTTCTTCACAGAGCGGGTGGTGGACAAGTGGAACACCCTGCCAGAGAAGTGGTGGGGCTGAAACAATCACAGGATTTAGAATGCATGGGATAGACATAAAGAATTCTGGAGGTCAGGGTAAGGGCAACAGACTTCTAGGAAAACATAAACTGAACTTACAAGCTCAAATGGGCAGACTGGGTGGGCCATAGGCCCTTATCTGCCGACACTGTCTATGTATCTATGTATCTATGTAAGCCCTGGAGAAGCCAGGTGATGGGACCTGGGGACAGTCTGAAGGGGATGTTGGGGCAGAAAGGCCAGACAAATTACTAACTGAAAAAAATTAATTCCCTGGTGTCCAGTGGTCCTTCTCCCCTCTTGGTATCCTTGGCACCACCACAACAAATGCCACTCCTTCTCCCATGGCTCTGGGATTATGGTCAGAATGTACCATTTGTACACTTTTCTGGCCAGCTACCATATGTCATGCATAAGTACTGTATAGTTATACACCATACTGTAGTGATATATGATTTGTGGTCAGCAAAAACACTAAGTTTAGAATCTGTGCTGTGCACACATATTGACAAGATTTTGTGCACCCAAGTTTTCCTTTAATCAGAAATTTGCATTTTACAATATTTATGCACCAAACTTGGGTGATTTCTTATGGACACTCCTGCACCAACCATAGTGATGACCCACTAATACCATTGAAACCCTTACAGACTGAGCTCTGTGTTCTTTCAGTCCCCATATACGCTGAATCTGGTTCCCATTGAATCCCCTATACACTAAAGTCTGTGCCCATCTCAATCCCCCATTCACTGAACTCTGCTAATTGAGTTCATACACTGAACTCTGTGTTCACTGAATCCCCTATACACTGAACACTATGCCCACTGAATCCCCTACACACTAAACTCTGTGCCCATTGAATCCCTCTATATACTGAACTCTGTGCCCATTGAATTCCCCAACACACTGAACTCTGTGCCCATTGAATTCCCTAGACACCGAACTCTGTGCCCATTGAATTCCACTACTCACTGAACTCTTTGCCCATTGAATTCCCTAGACACTGAACTCTGTGCCCATTGAATCCTCCTATATATTTAACTCCGTGTCCAGTGAATCCCCAATATACTGAATTCTCTGTTCACTGAATCCCCTATACTCTAACTTGTGTTCCCATTGAATATCCCTATACGCTGAATTGCATGCAGATTGAATCCTCCTGTGCACATAACTCTGTGCTCTCTGAAATCCTCTAGATGCTGAACTCTGTACCTGTTGAATTCTCCTAGACACTGAACTCCCGCTGGTTGAGTCCCTTATGCACTGGACTCTGTACCCACAGAAATCCCCTAGATGCTGAACTCTGGGCCCATTGAATTCCCCTATATACTGAACTCTGTGCCAGTGAATTCCCTTAGACACTGAACTGTGTGTCCATTGAATCTCCCTGTATACTGAACTCTGTTCCCACTGAATTCCCTAGAAACTGTACTATATGCCCATAGAATCCTTAATACAGTAAACTCTATTTCCATTAAACCCCTTATGTATTTAACTCTGTTTAAATTGAATATCTATATGCACTAAGCTCTGGGCCCATTGAATCCTCTGTATACTGAGCTCTGTGCCCACTAAATATCCTTATGCACTGAACTCTATCCCATTGATTCCCCATACACTGAACTCTGGGCCCATTGAATCCTATGCACTGAACTATGTGCCCATTAAATACCCTATGCACTGAACTATGTACCCATTGAATCCCCAGTACACTGAACTCTGTGCTAATTGAAACCATATGCACTGACATCTGTTCCCATCGAATTATCTACATGCATTAAACTCTGAGCCTATTGAATCCCTATACACTGAACTCTGTACCCACTGCAACCCTTAAGCACTGAACTCGATGTCCATTGATTCTCCTACATACTTAACTCTGTGCCCACATTCAATCCCTATACACTGAACTCTGTGTTCACTGAATCCCCCAATACACCAACTTGTGTTCACATTAGATCATCCTATGCTGACTTGTGTGCAAATTGAATCCTCCTATGCACCAACCCCTGTGTCCTTTGTATCCCCTTTGTGCACTGAACTCTGGGCCCATTGAATCCCCTATGCACTAAACTCTGTGCCCACTGAATTCCCTGTGCACTGAACTCTGTGCTCATTGATTCCCATATGAACTGAACTCTGTGCCACTGAATTTCCCTAGACACTGTACTTTTCCCATAGAATCTGTGATGCACTAAACTCTGTTTTATTGACCCCTTATGCACTGAACTCTGTTCCCATTAAATATCTATATGCTCTAAGCGTTGGGCCCATTGAATCCTTCTGAATACTGAACTCTGTGCCCACTGAATACCCTTATGCCAGAGCTCTATCCCATTGATTTCCTGTATACTAAACTCTGGGTCCATTGAATCCCTGTGCACTTACCTCTGTTCCCATTGAATCCCTATGCACTGACATTTGCTCCTATTGAATTTCTACATGTATGTCAAACTCTACACCTATTGAATCTCCTATACACCAAATTCTGTACCAACTGCAACCCCCTTATGCACTGAAATCTATGCCCACTGATTCCCTACACACTGAACTCTGTGTTTATTGAATCTCCTATACACTAACTTGTGTTCCATTGAATACCCTTATATGCTGAATTGTGTGCTAACTAAATTCTCCTATGCATTGAACGCTGTGCCCTCTGAATTCCATTAAACACTAAACTCTGGGTCCAATGAAACCCCTGTACACTGAACTCTATGCCCATTGAATTCAGTTAGATACTGAACTCTTTGTTTACTGAATTCCCCTATTCACTGAACTCTGGGCCTATTAGAATCCCCTGTATACTGAACTATGTGGCCACTGAATTTCCATAGACACTGAACTCTGTGCCCATTGATTCATCCATATACTGAACTCCATGGCAATTGAATCTTAATGCACTGAACTCTGTGACCATTGAATCCCCCATACACTGAACTCTGTGACCATTGAATCCCTTTCAAACTGAAAACAACAGCAACTTTTTCTCCTCTCACTCCCTGGGATTGTAAAATGCTTTAGGCTAGAGTTTGTATGAAAGGTACTATGTAAAACTATTTTTTTCCTTTCCTTTCCTTCCTTAATTGAATTTATTTTTGTCGTCTCTGTTTAAAATGTGATACAACATCTTTTCCATGTTGTACAAAGAGCCTTTAAAATGAGGAAAGTACATTGAAGAATATTAACTCCAGTGTCAGCACCACTTTTGCTTTTAGTAACCCGATTCAGCAACATACCATTGAATCCAGAAACTGATGCTGTGAAATGAGTCTCTGTAACACTGCCTACAGTTTTTCTCTCTTCTGCACTTGCCTCACTCTCCATCTTTCCTTTTAATTTTCAGCCTAATCTTTTACTCGTTTCTTTTCTTGTACCCACTCCTCCTAGACTTTCTGAACTGTCCCTCCTTCCACAGGTCTTTGTTTTATGCCCCTCCTCTCATCCTTAGTCTAAAACCAACTTATTAATCTATCTTTCTCTTATTCCTCCAGGGTCTAAGGGCTAGATGACTCTGCTGCCCTCTCCAACCCCTCGCAGTCCAGCATGGCAGGAGACCACCAGGAGAAAGGTATGGAGTGCTAGCTCTGATTTGAACTTGGCACCAGTTTTCTGAGTCGCCAACAGGACTTTCCAGCAGCACATTCAGACTGCCCGCAGCAAGGTGCCCAGCGTTCTCACAGCATTAAAGCTCCCTAAGAGCTGCTGGTTACTCAAGCTGCTTACCTTTAGAAGGATAATTTGTCCCACCACCCTCCGCCACCCCTCATTGATTAAATGTGCTATAGCCCACCCTGTCATCTGACTGGAGAACACAAATGATACGTTTGTGATCGTCTGACTCTCAGCCTGCTTTAACCCATTAGCTGCAGGCACTTCCTTGAGCATTTCTACACCACTCTTTATAATTACCTGCTCCACACTTAGCACACTATGTTATCCTTCTGCTTAACCAAAATGCACTGGCAAGCTGCTTCCTCCTGCTATACTACCAGAACACAGTGACTGCTTACAATGGGGCAAACCCCTCATCAAATTCCTCTGTATGCCCATGGAGTACCTTTGTTCTCCACCCACCTTGTACCCCACTCATTCAGCACTCCCCTGTTATTCTAAACCAGTCCCTGTGTTGCAAAATCATTTTAAGTCATACCTTGTGCTTCAAAACCTTACTACTCTTACCCTGGCTAAGAAATTACACAAGTCTCCTTTCCTCCCACTGCCCTCCATTCACACTCTTAACTGACTACTGATGTTATCTGGTGATATAGCACTGAATCCTGGACCCACCAAAAGGGTGTTGTCGCCCTCTAATGACTAGCCCTGCCTGGTCTCACATAAAGGGAATCAAAGTAGCCCACATAAACCTACAGAGTGTCAGAAATAAAATGGCTGAACTTGAAGCATAGGTCCTGCACTACAACTGGACATCCTATGTCACAGAATCCTGGCTTAAACCATCAGTTCTGTCCCATGAAGTAGTCTTACTGGATACTCCTCTTTCAGGAGCAACTGACTATCTAAAAGGAAGTGGGAGTGCTTGTTCACGTTGAGGTAGAGCTGACAGTCAGTGCTCTACCAGGATTTGAATTTAGTTCCTATTGAACACCTTCTACTTACAAGCACCCTCAGGCAAGTAAAGAAGACAATCATAGGTTGTGTCTATCTCTCCCACATTATTGCCACATCCTCTCTTACTCTGAGCTCCTCACAAAATTAGATACTCTCCCTCACAAGGACATTCTCATCTGCGGTGACTTCAATCTTAACTGGCTCGAACTAACAAGAACCAGTATCTAGCTGCACTCTCAGATGTCAACTTAGAACAAGTTATCGACCATCCCACCCAACTCAACATGAAGACAGGAAATCACAGTCTACTTGATTGGATGATTGCGAACTGCAAATGCCACATCAAAGCCTCAAGGATCTTCCCAGATGCCCAAGCGATCATTCCCCATCTACTGTGTCTGGAAGAACAACCTAACATGCCCTCCTCTCAAGACAATAAAATCTTGTGACTTAACAAATTTTAACCCAAATGCTTTTGAGTAACCTGTACTCCATCGACTGGACCACTATCACCTCCCTTCCGGATATTAATCAAGCCTTGGACTACTTCATTAAGATCTTCACCACCATCCTTGACCTCCATGCCCTTTTAAACTAAGAAAAGTAAAATGTATCCATGCCCCTGGCTAACTAAGGAAATAAGGCACCTAATGCACTACCGTGACAAAGCATGAAATCCTTTAAAAATTGGGCCTTAGTACTGACTGGCAAAACTACCGTCATCTACAGAACATATGCAAATCTAAAGCCATCAAATCAAGCTGGAGTACTTCAATCTCTTCAAGTCAATCATCTCAACAACCCCAAACACTTCTGGTCCCAAGTCAATGCCTTACTTAAGAATAAGGACTGCACCACCCTCAGGAGATGATTAACAAAGATACAACTCTAACCACCCACTTAGAGACTGACACGGGATTAATCTATTCTTCACAGACCTAGACTCATAACACAAAGCCTCCTGTTGGACTACACCACCCAGTCACCAACAGCCCCAAGTCCCCCAAATCCTTTCCATATGAAACTCCACCATGTGCACTGAGGTCCTCAAGCTCCTTCATAAACTAGATCCAAACTGTTTGCCGGGATTTGACACCCTTCCCCAAATTCCTCAGGATAGGCACCGCTGCAATTGCCTATCATGTTACCTACTAATCAATAGATCCTTCCTCTCAAACCTTACCAGACAAATGGAAAACAGCAATAGTAGTCCCAGTACACAAAAGTGGCCCAACTAACCCATTGATAATTATAGGCCCATAGCTCTACTATGTCCCTAGCAAAATTCAGGAAAGAATACTCTATAATCAGCTGTACTCCTTCCCAAAACTGGCTAATACCCTTACCATCTTCCAGCATGGTTTCCAGAAATCATGGGATCGATACTGCTCTTTTGAGGGTCATCACTGACATATTTCATGCAATGGATCAGGGACATGCTACTGGAGCAGTCTTTGTAGATCTCACAAAAGCATTTGATCTGGTCAATCAACAACTTCTAATAGCTAAACTAAATTATCATGGCCTCAATGCTAGCTCCCTTTTGTGGTTCTCTATCTGTCTCACCAAAAGCAATGCATCAAGTGGGCTGGGGACACCTCCCCTATCTACCACCAATGATGGGGTCCCAGGGTTCCATCCTGGGTCCCTGTGTCTCCATATTATCAAGGAACTTCCCTGCAACTGTGGTGGCTCATCGGTACAACTCTATGCCGACGATCCCATCCTCTATAGATCAGACAACAATGTCTCCTCCATCAAGTGCAACCTAGAGATGGAATTCTGATTGCTAGAATCCTGGTTTCATGAGAACTTACTGGTGCTCAACACCAAGAAAACAAAATAATGCTGTTCCACCACACTTCTTGACTTGACCAACCAGCAACCTAATAGTCAACACCTTCGCAGGGGTGGCAATGAAGGTGTGAACTCCTTTAAATATTTAGGAGTTACACTGGATGAACATCTCTCATTTGAATCACATGCTGATAGAGTAATAAAGGCCACCCATCAAATGTTAGGCCTACTCTGCAAACTGTACCTTACCTTACCTTCCAATCCTGAAGAACAATTGCTTTGGCCACTCTTTCCCCAGGGCTTTTCTTTGGGCCCTCCTACTTCTCTCAGCACAGCAAACAGTCCTGTCCAAAGTAAAGCAAGCCTACCACAGGATTGCCAGATTTGCAGCAAATGCTCCTGGTCGATTGCACCATTGCAATGTGCTCAATACCCTAGGCTGGCCGTCCTTTAAAGCAAAGCTTGACTTCCCTTTACACTGCACCACGCTCAAACTTATCCACCCCCTCCCCTCCCACCTATTCTCTCCAACCTGCTCATGTTAAAATCCTTCTCAAGGACCCTACACTCCTCTCACCTCCCAATGCTTGCTCTTCCAAAATGCATTTAGCCATAGGCAGAAATCCTTCACCTTCTTAGCACCTCACAAATGGAATAACCTTCCTCAGCAATTACTTTTCAGTAAATCTCTTCCCTATTCAAAAGTACTTCAAAGAAATCTTCTTTTCCCTTCAGCCTGCAATTGTAATTAAGCAAACCATCACAAATTACATGGATGCCCTCTACCTAGGGCTGCCTGGGTTGATATCCTCCGCCTGCAGCTAGTGCAGAGCGCTTAAGGACCCGACTACCTGAAAGATCTCCTGACTCCTACTTCCCCAGTCACCTCTCCTTCCAACGAAGAGGGATTGCTAGAGATTCCCAAGGTTTGTCTTCAAAACATCAGGAGCTCGTGCTTTTTCATTGCAGCACCAACCTTGTAGAATTCTACCTCAGTCGGTTAAGAGAATGCCTGACCGTCCAGCAGTTTTAAATCTCTGCTGAAAACTTATTTATTTTCGTTGGCATTCCCTCTCTAATTGTTAAATTAAATGACTGTTTTAAATGTATTACAGTATATTATGGTTTATGCTGTCATTTTACATTATGTACAGGCCTTGGTTATAAAGGTGCAATATAAATTAAGCTGCTTTGCTTTGCTTTCAGTTGAATCCCACCACTCACCACTCACCACCACCACCATCACATTTGTCACATGCATCGCACACCATGCACGCATCCCACTCACGCACTTTCTCACTCTCTGTCCCCCCTCCACACCTACTAGTATGTTGTATATTTGTACAAACTGTACCTATTTATTTATACTTGTAAATACACAGACTATGTGAAAATAACCTGTATATTATGTCTACTCTAGCCTTGTGTGTAATCAAATTAGTTACTGTATATCTGTTCCTCATAACATCTGTTATAGTTGACCTCTTGTAACCATTGGTCTGTACTGCTCTTATGGGAATGTTTTTCCCCGGATCAGCTCTGAAAAGGGATATGAAGTCCCAGTGTGATACCCAGTCATCAAAATTCAAAATAAAAACTTGGGATATTGCTGAATTGGGTTAGTGTAGCAAAGTAAAGCATTGTTAATAACACTGAAGAAATGTTCATGAATTAGGCCATTCATCATAATGACAGGCTGTTAAGAGGTATCTTTCCATTTAATATAATGGACTGTGCCACAAACCCCTTGGACTCTATATGAGTGAGGAAGGAAGGAAGGACTCTCTTTATATAGCACCTTTTGTACGCGATTGTGTCTATAAGAGATCTGAACTCATAAGCAGTTGCATGTGCTGTCAGGCAAGCATAGCAAGGTTAATAAGATAGACAGGATCATATGAGAGCTAGGAGAGAGAGAGAGAGATGTTAAACATGGAGGCTAAGTAACTTGTTTAAGGTCCAGCAGTGAGTGTGAAGATCTGGTGGGATTCAAACCTGGTCACCAGGTGCAGAGCTGTGTACTTTAAACTAGCCACTCCAGAAAACAGTCCCTTTTCCTGAACCCATGTAGAACTGCATTATATACCTGCATGGATTGGTAATGCTGCTGCTGTAGCCATTTTGGGTCTCATAGCCTTGAATATTGGTCTCCTCACTGGGACCATCTCAATGGACCTCTCAAAGGTTTTCAACTTGGTGGATCATACTGTTCAAATTCAAGACCCTAAGTTTCAGCCAACCAGCCACCAAACGTTCAAAACTACCTGAGTAACAAAACCCAGCTAGTGTCCATACAGGAATTAATTCAGACCTTTCTGCCTTAAATCTGGGGTTACTCTAGGCTTAGTCCATGGCCTCTGCTTTTCTCCATTTTTTGTTAATGAGCCCTCATAGTGCAGAGGAGGTGCCAACAATATATGTATGCAGATGACATCATACTCTATTGCAATGTGGTGACATGTCCAAGGAGTTAATTCAAAATTCCAGTCTGAGTTCAACACAATCTCCTCCTGTTTTGTCAACAACTGCCTGATCCTTAATACAGCCAAAACTAAGACTATGGTGCTTGGATCCCAGAACTTGCTGGCTCATTCAACTCATCCAAGTATAATCATTACATCAGATGGAGTCACTATTGGACAAGCCTAACCCCACCTGCTATCCAGAACCTCCTAAACATAGCATTCAATCCCCACTGGATGGAAGTATGTCCAGACATCAATACATTGTCCCTTCTTCCAAACATCACAAGCGCAGAGGTCCTTTGCCTGTCATGGCCTCTTTGCTGGCTAAATGAACCTCTTACTTTCTAACTAATGAGCACAAGCTGGGGCCATTTAAGAGAAAACTCACCAACACCTTACTCTCTCTAAGCAGTTGTGACTGCTAACCCCACCTGTCCCTCACCTGTTACCCCTGCCACACTATTCCTCTGCCTCTCTCCCTCCACCCACCTCATGCCTGTTCATTCAAACCTATTTCCTCCCCTGCACCTACCTCCCACACTTATCCAGCTACCCCCAACATTGCACTTATTTTACCCACACCTGTCCTCTCTACTCCATCCTACTACGATTCCTGACAAAACTCAATATTCTGACTGCTTCATTTTATGTTTGTTAAATATGTATCCACTTGTATGTTTAATTATACCCTGTAACACTGCATATGTACTGGGTTTTTTTCGGGTTTTTTTTCCATTTTTTTTTATTTTTCATTGTTCCATTTCTTCATGCACTGTGTTTTTTCTGCTAGACTTGACATGGAACCTTTGTAAACGAAGCTTCCAGCTCAAAGGTGTAATTCAAGAATTCAATAAATAAATAAATTAAACATATTCCAAAATCTAGGAACGTGGCTTGATTATCACTTACATACAGGTGGTGTGTTAATCATATCTTATCAACTGTAGGCCCAAGCTCAACTTTCTCTAGAGGCCTAAATGCTGCATCAGGGCTGCCATAATGATAAGGAAGCAGGCAGTCTCCACTTCTCCTCCCTTCCACTGAGTATAGACATCATACACCACTCTGCAAACAAAACCACTCTGCTGCCCAGCATAATTTGTACAAGTTCCATGGGTTCATCCTTTCCTGTGGCTAGTCACCCATCATTATCTGCTGTATGACCAGCTTAACCAGCCAGGTCCCTCAAGCAGTCGTGACTACCACTGGCTTTCTTTATTGTACAACTATGCACATGGAAAAGCTCTGATTATCTACAAGCCCACCTCATACAGTCAGGCAGTGCTGCTTCTCTGTTAAACAGTGGCACTCACCATCTCAATTCCCAGGATGAAGTGTGAATTTTGTAGAAAGCCCTTTACATTTGCAACATCAGACACCTGGAACAAACTCATTCTCCAGCTGGGGAATGCTTCTAGTTTGAAAGATTTAAAGTCATAGAAACATAGAAAATGTTGGCAGAAAAAGACCACCGATTCATCCAGTTTGCCCTGTTTAACCCTATCCTACCCAGGGACCTAATGCCTAGCTGTGGGTATTGCCCTCGTAACACAAAGATACAGTGCATACAGATTGAAAGCTCAAACATAAAGTTTTATTGCTGCAAAACTTAAAATCCCTGGCACTTCAAGTTGCTTGAACTTTTCATTGGGGTGGAGTCACATATACCACATACTTTCTTTTATACAAAAATTGCATTGTTAAAGTGGCATTACACAATTTAGGCAAACTTCATTAAAAACATTTCTAATGGCAAACCTGCTGATTTTGAGCATGGCATATAGAATCCTATATGTAACAAGTCTGGAAAATGCTAATAAAGTGTTATAAGGCACAAAATGGGATCTGCCAAATTAAATGCAAATTCCAAAATTAACAAGCACCAAGTGATGAAAGATGAATAAATGCCAAGTAGTGTAACAGAAAACCTGACAAGAATAAAATGTATTGATAAAGGAGTCCCAAATCACTAATAGGAAAAACTGCATGGTGAAAATGGAAATAATGTAAGTAAAGAAAAAGTAGATTAAAACAAGGTGGGGTAATCAGATGAAGATGTGTAATATATCTGACACATGAAGTTAACCTGGGTAACAAAAATACAGTAACAATAAATCCTCCACCTCCACAAACAGACGAAGCCACAAATAAAGAGGACAAATACTATACCAAATCAAGGATTTTAAACATAATAGTCATACAGAGACCCATTACCAGACAGCAGAGACGAAGAACAGAAGACCCAACATGATGACAAAACATGATGGTGGATGCCTGAATCCCATATGGATCTGGAACTAGGATCCTAACAAATTTAGAAAAGGAAACAAAATAACATGTTAATAAAATTCAGATATTTTCAAATACAAAGACTTGCTAGAATTTAAACAGCAAGAAAAAGAACTAAACAAAACCTTGACCTTGACAAAACATAAAAAGAAGTGATACAATGGAAACAACCTAAACATGACAGAGATGAAAATTATTATTTAACAGGACAGGTGTTTGCCTGACAAAGAGACCCAGATTTGCCAAGAAGCTGCCATAGCAGAAGACATGGTAATACAAGGGTAAAAAGGTTTCTGTCAAAAGAAGCACAAACAGGAACCTAAATCAAACACTTACTGACAACAGCAGTAAGCCTGCTAGTGAAGTAACGTCTGAAGCAGAGGATGGTACCTCCACTCTGAAAACCAGACAAACAGATCAGTGGTATTTTTAGAGAATGCCAGACCAGCCCCTGTGCAGAACATCAACCCCAGTGCAGAAGAAAACCAATTAAACAAGCATTTGTCAATGCTGAATGTTGATTACGTTGGTCCATTGAGCTCATTCAGTGCCCTCTGTCATTCGCTCGTTCTGTTTCTCCCGGTGCTGCAGGCTGCTCTTTTGTACTGGGCTCCTGTCTGCATTGGCACCTTTGCGTCCCACAAAGAAATCTGCAGCTGTCCTGACAGACCTCCATTGAGGTGGCTCACTCCTTTCTCTCAATCGCTCATTCTGTTTCTCCTGGCGCTGCAGGCTGCTCTTTGCACTGGACTCCTGCCTCTGTTGGTGGCTTTTATGCCCACAAAGAAATCTGCAGCAGTCCTGACACTGGTCCGTTGGAGCTTGCTCACCCCCTCTTTCACTTGCTCGTTCCATTTCTGCCAGCGCTGCAGGCTGGCTCTTTGTACTGGGCTCCTGCCTGCCTTGCCGCCTTGTTTGTTCTGCTCACAAAGAAACTGCAGCAGTCACGATAGATCTCCGTTGCACCGCTCTGTCCCCCCTCTCCCACTTCGCTCATTGTGTTTCTCCCAGTGCTGCAGGCTGCCCTTTTGTACTGGGCTTCTGCCTGAGTTGGCACCTTTTTCTGCCCACAAAGAAATCTGCAGCTGTCCCGACAGAGCTCCATTGAGATCGCCTCACCCCACTGTCTCACTCGCTCATTCTGTTTCTCCTGGTGCACAGGCTGCCCTTTGTAGCGGGCTCCTGCTTCTGGTGGCACCTTTTTCTGCCCACAAAGAAATCTGCAGCAGTCCCGACAGAGCTCCGTTGACCTCCACTCCACTCCCTCTCTCACTCACTCATTCCATTTCTGCCGTGCTGCAGGCTCCATTTGTACTGGGCTCCTGCCTGCATTGCCACCTTCTTCTGTCGCCACACAGAAATCTGCGCCAGTCATGATAGAGTTTGTTGAGCTCGCTCACTCTCCTCTCTCACTCGCTCATTCTGTTTCTCCCACCGCTGTAGGCTGCCCTTTGTACTGGGCCCCTGCGTGCATTGCTACCTTTTTCTGCCCACAAAGAAATCAGCAGCAGTCCCAACAGAGCTCTGTTGAGCTCACTCAGTCCTCCTCCTCACTCATTCGTTCTGTGTCTCTCTCTTCTGCAGGCTGCCCTTTTGTACTGGGCTCCTACCTGCGTTGGTGGCTTTATCTGGCTACAAAGAAATCTGCAGCAGTCCCGACACAGCTCCATTGAGCTTCTCACTCCACCGCTCACTCACTCATTCTGTTTCTGCCCACACTGCAGGCTGACCTTTTGTACTGGGCTCCTGCCTGCATTGCCACCTTTTCCTGCCCACAAAGAAATCCGCAGCAGTCATGATAGACCACCGTTAAGCTCGCTCTCCTGCCTGCGCAGCTCACCTTTTCCTGCCCACAAAGAAATCCACAGCAGTCACGATAGACCATTGAGCTTGCTCACCTCTCTCTCACTTGCTTATTGTGTTTCTCCTGGCAGTGCAGGCTGCCCTTTGTACAGGGCTTCTGCTGCGTTGGAACCTTTTTCTGCCCACAAAGAAATCCACAGCTATGCTGACAGAGCACCAGTTGGAGGTTGCTCACTCCCCTGTCTCACTCGCTCATTCTGTTTTTCCTGGTGCTGCAGGTGCCCTTTGTAGTGGGCTCCTGCCTCTGTTAGCACTTTTTCTGCCCACAAAGAAATCTGCAGCAGTCCTGACAGAGCTCTGTCGAGCTTGCTCACCCCCTCCTCACTCGCTGGTTCCGTTCTTTCCCATGCTGCAGGCTGCCTTCTTGTACTGGGCTCCTGCCTGCATTGCCACCTTTTCTGCCCACAAAGAAATCTGCAGCAGTCATGATAGGGCTCTGTTTAGCCTCACCATCCCTCCTCTCACCTGCTCATTCTGTTTCTCCCACCACTGCAGGCTTCCTTTTGTACTGGGCCCCTGCATGCATTGCTACCTTTTTCTGCCCACAAAGAAATCCACAGCACTCCCAACAGAGCTCCATTGAGCTCACTCACCCCCTCCTCACTCGGTTGTTCTGTGTCTCCCACTGCTGCAGGCTGCCCTTTGTACTGGGCTCCTGCCTGTGTTGGCGGCTCTGTCTGCCCACAAAGAAATCTGCAGCACTCCTGACACAGCTCCATACAGCTCACTCACCTCCTCTCTCACTAGCTCATTCCGCTTCTGCTGGTGCTGCAGGCCGCCTTTTGTACTGGGCTCCTGCCTGTGTTGCCGCCTTTTCTGCCACAAAGAAATCTGCAGCAGTCATGATAGACCTCCGTTGAGCTCACTCTCCCCTCTCCCACTCCGCTCATTGTGATTCTCCTGGTGCTGCAGGCTGCCCTTTGTCCTGGGCTCCTGCCTGCATTGGAACCTTTTCTACCCACAAAGAAATCGCAGCTGTCCCAACACAGCTCGCTGAGGTTGCTCACTCCACCTGTCTCACTTGCTCATCCTGTTTCTCCTGGCGCTGCAGTCTGCCCTTTGTACTGGGCTTCTGCCTCTGTTGGCACCTTTTCCTGCCCACAAAGAAATCTGCAGCACTTCGACAGAGCTTCATTGACCTCACTCACTCCTCTCTCTCTCACTCGCTCGTTCTGTTTGTGCTGCTGGTGCTGCAGTCTGGCCTTTGTACTGGGCTCCTGCCTGCATTGCCACCTTTTCTGCCCACAAAGAAATCTGCAGCAGTCACAATAGAGCTCCGTTGAGCTCGCTCACTCCTCCCTCACTTGCTCGTTTGTGTCTCCTGGCGCTGCAGGCTGCCTTTTGTACTGGGCTTCTGCCTGTATTGGCAGATTTTCCTGCCCACAAAGAAATCTGCAGCACTTCCGCACAGAGCTCAGCTGACCTCGTCACTCCCCTCTCTCACTTGCTCGATCCTAATCTGTCCCAAACACTGATTTCCAACAGCGACTACGTATTGTGCACCAGAAGCATGAAAACACATTTCAGCCAGGATGTGAAAAATGACAGCTGTACTGTTCATAAGAGGTGTGAAAAAATGCCAGTGTTGAAAATCTTGCGTGAAAATATTACTAATTTGCGAACTTACTAGGGTGCGTGGAAACTGCACAATGCACACTGTAACACAGTCATTTTATGGAGTTTCATCACAAAATTTTCAACATAGGCATTTTAGGACCTCTGCTCATGAACAGTGTCAGTACAATTTTCTTAATGTGTTCGAACACTGATTTCCCAACAACAGCGCAATTGTCGCCAGAAGACGGCAAACACATCTCGGCCAGATGTGAAAATGACAGCTGCACTGTTCATAAGGAGGTGTGGAAAATGGCAATGTTGAAAATCTGGAGTGAAAATATTATAAATTCACAATGTTACGAGCGTAGTGGAAACTGCGAATGCACGCTCATAACACAGTCATTTTATGGACTTTCATCACCAAATTTTCAACATAGGCATTTTAGGGCCTTTCATAATGAACAGTGTCACTGTCATTTTCTTACTCTGTCCCAAACACTGATTTCCTCACAGCAACCGGCTATTCTGTTCGGAAGAGCAAAAACATTACTCGCCAAGATGTGAAAAATGACAGCTGTACTGTTCACATGTTCACAAGGAGGTGGTGAAAAAATGCCAATTTTGAAAATCTGGCATGAAAATATTGCAATTTCATGGGTTACGAGCATGCATCCATGACGTAGATAAGCTGTTTGAAAGTAGCACCAAGCTCCCAAAACTTATCTGAAAGGGGAACTTGGCACTTGAAACTTTAAAGAGGCAAGACAATATTGCGTTAGAGACTATGTTATGGGGAACATAGCACTATTATACAAAAGTGACTATGTTGAGGAAGTCAGTAGACTTCTTGCTGATAGTACTGTGTATGCAGTCTTACAATGGGATCCTGTTGTCAAATGGTAAAATAAATTGTTTGAAATGCCAGATGATTCTGTCTAGAGAGGGCACATCACAAAACATGAATTAGATTTCTTGAAGGTACAAAATCTGGTCCTACCCACCTTCTACTACCTCCTAATACATAATGAAGTCTTACTTAACCACCATGGAAACCTATTGTTTTGGGTATAGTATCCCTGATTGAAAATCTATCCAAAGGTATGGATTTCTTCTTGTAATCTGTTGTACACAGTCTGGGGTACCATATCCGGCACTCTATGCATATTATGAAAAGCTCAAAGAAACAACCTGCCAAAATATTATTTCTGGATATGCACAACCGTAAAACCTGTAAACTGCCATCCTACATATAATAGGTTTGGAGAACCTAGAACATTTTCTAACTTCCACATCTGTGCCAGTGTACCACCGCCATACTTTTGGTGTTAGAAGTGAATTTCATTCTGTACCACAATTATTTTACTTTCAACAAGATTTATCTACAAACATGTGGGCATGCAATGGCTGCCACAGTGGCACCAGTTTCTTCCATTTTTATCTTGAATTGTGGGAGCAGATGATTATTTTTTAGAAAGCGTATTTACCCCACATCAAACATTGGCACAGATATAATGATGGCTTATTGGTTGTCTGGCAGGGCACAGAGGAAGAAGCACAAAGATTTGTGATTGAAATCAACACTAATGATCTCCATTTAAAATTCACTTCATGTGTCCTCCAACACCGAGTACTGATTTTCTTGACCTCTGCCTGTATGTGAATGAAAACAACAGGATTGACTCAAAATGTTTTAGGAATGAAACCGCAGGCAACATAGTGTTACATGATGCGAGTGCCCCCGCTCCCAGTTTGGTGTCCTCAGTACCCTTTGAACAATTCCTGAGGTTATGATGGAATGGTTCCACTGAAAATTACTTCAAACAGCAGTCCCTTGAAATGTAGCAATTATTTCATCAAAGGGCTATGACAAAGTTATCCTAGATACATCTCAAGATTGAGCTGTTGTTGGCCAGAATGGATTTGCTCATATCCAAAAATATGCAAAATGACAAATCACCACCTTTCATATTCATTCTAGAATACAATGGAATCTCCTCAGGTGACAAATAATCATTAAAAATGGACCTTTTCAGCCATTATATTTTTTCTTTATTTATTAATTTTTATTTCAATTTTGTTAACTGGGTAGGCCCACTGGGTCCCGAGATCCCTTTTTCAGGGGCGTACCAGGGGTTAGTTACAAGTACAATCATTCATTTAAGGAGGAACAATACTCATGGTGATAAGCAGGATATGAATAGAGCATTGACAGTGCAGGACACCGTATAGACATACATACATTGGCAGACAGCTTAAAACAGAGGTACATACTGACTACTAGACAATATGCAATGGAAAGATTAGTACAGGGCACATTAACTATATGGATAACAATGAAAACAGTCTAATCTTAGATGCCACCAATGTGGACTTTGCCCATGCATTTAGTGCTTGACAGCAGCCACGCGCGCATTCGACCTTGTGCTTGCTCAGACCAGTACCACACATTGGTCTACCTAGAACCTGGTCAGACCAAACACTGATTAAGTGCAGGTGCAGTTGCTGATTTCCAATAGGTGCTCTCGGAGCCCCTTACAGAAGGATCCTAGGCAGCTGGAGTCTACAGGGTAGCAGGGAGCTTATTCCAGGTATAGGTGCTGAGTGGAAAAGGATTTGTCTGGCAGCCATCTTTAACCTGGGCACTTCTAGTAAGTTCCTGCCAGATGTCCGAAGCACTTCTACCTGTTCTCTTGGTATAAGCAGGTTGACAAGACTCTTGGTGGGAGTCTTGCATTAGTTTGAATGCTTAGCACAACAGGCTAGGCCTATTTTCAGAACCTCACAGAATAACTTTCTGGTAGGCCCCAAAATATAACGGATCCGCATATGTCATAGCCACTTCATACTAGAGCCAGTGAGACAGCATACTTGGTAACCCCCAAAATCTCTGGGCTTGCACATTTCTGGACTGTGTTCAGTTTGCAGGTATATGATGCTAGGGAAGGTGTTTAACCATTACAGTGAAAAAATTACGTGAATATACAAGAATTCATCTCACGTTATACATCCATTGTTGTTAATTAAGTATTACCTGCGGTTGTGGACTTCTGTACATTGGTCGAACTATCAGACCAGTATACAAATGTATTCAAGAGCATATGTGTGACATAAAAATGCAAAGCCAGAATCAGCACTAGATAGCCACTTCAATGAGCATCATCAGAAGGGTCCAAGGCACATGCGATTCTATCTTTCGAACATGTCCAAACCCCCCAAAGAGTGGAGACAGAATATCCAGATTGATTTATGTTTTAAAATCACTTGCTCCATTGGGACTGAACAGGGAAATTGATGATACCATTTTTCTATAAGCATATATTGGTCTGATTAGGCTGCCTTCTCCACATTATGGGAATTTTTTTGTTTGTTTCTGTAAGGTATTTTCTTTCATATTTTAAATATTTGAATTTCATTAACATGTTATTTTGTCCCCTTTCTACATTTATTAGGATCCTCATTCCAGCACCGGATGGGATCCAGTCATTCACCATTGTGTTTTGCCATCCTATCTTGTCTTCTGGTCTTTGTCTCTATTGTCCGTAATTGGGTCTTTGTATGTCTGTTGTGTTTGCAATCCATGATTATGTATAATATCTGTCCTCTTTATTTGTGGTTTATTTTATTTGTGGAGGTGGGGCATTTATTATTGTTGTATTTTGTTATCCATGTTAACATCATACCTTCATATGTCAAATTTGTTACACTCCTTTCCCTCCCTATCGGGTCATCTGATTACCCACCTTCATTTTATTCCACTTTTTGTTTACTTAAGTTATTTTCATTTTATTTATTTAGATTTTGCAACTGGGTAAATCCACTGAGACCAGAGGTCCCTTTTTCAGGGTGACCCGGAAATAGTTACAGAGAAAAACATATAGACATGATTTACAGTAGTTACAAAAGGTATAAAAATATAAATCAGCATCATTATACAGAGGTTACAGCAGGTACATATTCAGCTCATGCATAAAGTACAGAGACACCGGATACACACAGTTAATAGGAATTGAGACAGCTATGCAGTATATTGACAGCCTTGTTTAGGAGTTTCTTCAGGGAAGAAGGTGGAGTTAAGGCAGTGGAGGTGGGAGGGAGACCAGGACTAGAGGGTTAGCGGTTGCAGCCACAGAGGCTGAGTTCGAGGAGATATACTTTGAAGCCAGACTTAAACTGGTAAGGGAAGGTTTGTCAATCAGGCTGGCTGGGAAGGAGTTCCATAGGTAGGAGGCAGCGATTGGAAGGAGCAGTTGCCTTGGTTGGAGCGGATCCGAGAATGTCTAGGGGGCGATTTGCAGAGGATCGCAGGGTTTGGGCACTGGATTTTGGAGGTGAGAAGACCACTAAGGTGGGAGGAGGTCCGAGGGTAGAGAATTTGAAGGCAAGGGGCAGGGCGGTTTGGTAGGCTAGTTTAGGCCAGAAAGTGGACCAGTTTAGGGTCCGCAAGGGCCCTCACAGTGGCGCCTCCTAGGGAGGAGTTGGTAGCAAAGCAAGCCACACAGTTGTAGAGCATGGTGAGTTTATTGAGTTCCGCCTCCTGGAGGAACTGTAGAAGAGGGGCACCGTGATAGGGATGGAGGGAGGAGGTTGCTGCAGGCAATTGCTCATCTTGCCTCACCGTAAGGGAGTTGCCCAGGCAGTAGAGGAGGCCAAGCCTTTGATGGATGGACCAGGTTATGGAGTCAATGTGAGGTTTATAGGTCATCTCATGGTCAAGGTGGACCCCAAGGTAGTTGAACTTGTCCATGACCCTCAACTCTTTTTCCTTGGACTGTGTTGAGCTGGAGCAGCCGCTTCTGTCAGTGCCAGATGCCTTGTCCCAAACAGGACTGCTTTGGTTTTTTCTTCATTGGGCTTTAGTGAGTTGGAGGTGAACCAGGCCTCAAGAGTTGAGAGACTGGCCTGCAGTTTGCTGGAGATGACGCTGGGTTATGGGTCACTGCAGTAGATGACAGTGTCATCCACAGAGAGGATGAGGTTGCTGGGCAAGCAGTTGTCCTCAATATTGTTGAGGAAGAGAGAGAGAATAGCAGGGGGCCCAGGATAGAGTCCTGGGGTACCTCGGAGACAACGGGTCTTGAGCCAGACTGGGTACCCCTCCAACGGACTTTTGGATATGGTCATTCAGGTAGCTCTTGAACCAGGAGAGCGAGTGATCATCCAGGCCAAAGTGGAGGAGCTTGAGAGAAGGAGTTTATGGTTGACCAGATCAAAGGCCTTGGATAGGTCAATGAATAGAGTGCCGTGGGGGAACCTTTGGTCCATAGCCGTAAGGATGTCCGATGTTAGCCAGATGAGCGCAGTGTCGGTACTCATGGCCTTTCCTGAAGCCGTGTTGTACATCAGCCAGGAGTAGGTGCTGCTCTAGGTAGTCCTGAAGCTGGTTGGGTACTAGTCTTTCCTGTATTTTCCCTAGGGGACTGAGAAGGGAGATTGGTCTGTAGCTTCCCATTTTGTCTCAGGGACCATTTTTATGGATGGGGACGATGGTCGCTACCCTTCCACTTTTGGGACTACTCCTTCAAGGAGGGACCTGTTGATGAGGAGGGTGACAGGGAGGGTGATAGCTGGGGCAGCGGACCTCAGTAGCCGAGGTTCTAGCTGGTCATGTCCCGGGAGAAATTAGGGTTTATTTTAAGTAGGAGAGGAAGTACCACAGACTGTTTGACTAGTTTCAGGTGGAACTGGGCCTTGAGCACCCAGTCCACTCTGGAGTATGGGGAAGACCTAGGGAGGTCAGGTTGGGGGACCCGATTGGTTTGAGAAGGAGGCACAGAAGGCCTCAGCAACTACAGAGGGACATTGGTCAATGAACTCTACTAGGATGGAGTCTGCTTGGGTAGTTGTAGTACCCTTTGAGGAAAGAGTTTATGTGGCCCCAGAATTTTTAGGGTCACGTGAGGTGACTTGTTTGGAGGTCTCTTAGGTATTAGGACTTAGCCTGTTTGGAGGATTTTACACTGATTCCTCAGTTCCCTGTACTTCTCCCAGTTAGATGTGTTGCCGGAGGATTTGTGGGTTCCTCTTGCTCTGTCGCAGAGCAGCATGGAATGCTTGAGGCTTGGGCTCAGCAATTTATGGCATTTTCCTGTACCCTGAGCTTCTTTCTCTGGGCATGCATATTAGCCACAGACAGGAAGGACTGGGTGAAGTATTCAAGTGCCTCGCCGAGTGAGGGGAGGGAGACGATGGGGTCCCAGTCTATTTTCCTCAGGTCGGAGCAGAAATCAGCTGGTACCAGCCTACTATAGTTCCTCGCTTCTATGACCTTGGTGGTAATTTTTGAGGCTTGTTGGACCAGGTGCAAAAATAGGTGAGTGGTCACTAGGGAGTCTGACATAATCCCAGCAGACAGGATATGGTCAGGGCAGGAGACAAGTGCCCAGTCAATGAGAGAGTGGTTACCGGACTTAGGATTATGTCTAGTAGGCAGGTCAATGATCTGGGTAAGTGGGGAGCCAAGTAAGGGATTCTTAGTAGAGGAGGACACCAGGGCTGGCCAGTGGAGATTGAAATCCCTGAGGAGAATGGACTCCCTATGGGGTACTCCTCCAGGGCATTGGTTAGCATTCAAGGGAGGAAGTGGCGGATTGGGAGGGAAGTAGACACACCCTATGTTGAGGGGCTTGGTGTTTCGAGGAGGATTTTCACGAATAGCGCTCCTCGCCAAGGGATCCGCAGAGAGAGGGGTGGTCGAGTTGCAAGGCTTGCAGGGCAGAGCTAATGTAGATAATAACCCTCCTCCCTTTTCCCCACTCTGTCCTTTCTGAAAGCAAGATAGCCCGACAGGTCTACTTCGTGGAGAGGATCTGCATCTTGAGCCAGGTTTCAGTTACGGCTAGTATGTCAGGTTTATAAGCGCAACCCATGCCTTGAGGTCATGGATTTTGTGCCTTAAACTGCCGATATTCATGTGAGCAAGCTTGAGTCCTTTTGAGTCGCCCCAAAGAGGGTTTGAGGGATCGCTGAGAGTGAGATTGGGGAGTAGGGACCTGGATTAGATTCTATATCCTCCTCTAGTGCCAGTAATAGCCCGACAAGGTAGCTGGTGAAATTATAGAGGAAGGTAGGGTCCTCCACTGATCACTCTGGAGGGAGAAGGAAGGATATAGCTCAGGACATTGGGGATGGGTCCTAGCATGATTCAGCTAAGATGAAACCAATGGGAGGGATCATATTGACCCTGTAGAGAAGGAGTCCCATAGGAGGAAGGGAGCAGTAGTGAGCTGAACAGCAGGTAGATTGATTCAAGCAGAAAGCCCCATAGTAGGGATATTGTTTAAGGTGAAGGCTGGGCAAGGGAGAGAGAGAGGGAGGGAGGAATGAGCAGCAAGACAATTGTTGTTAGAGAGAAACTGTCTCAGGGATTAGCAGAGTTTCAGAGTCGATAGGGGAGCCCCTAGTGGAGAGTCAGTATAACTTGCAGATGGCAAAGTGAGCTGATAGGTTATTGCAGCTCAAATGTCCATTTCCTGCCTATAAATTGCAGTGATGACCAAGGGTGGTGGTGGGGCGGAGGGCAGCCTGCAAAGCCGGCTGAGCAGAACCTCTGAAGGTGCAGCCAGCGTGGTGAGGGAGCGAGCAGCAAGCGGCCTGGAGAATCACTAGGTGCTCCATTCTTCAAGCAGGCCTTTTTTCAGTAATGCTTTGATTTTTAGTCAGATTTTGAAGTTTAGAGCTGCAAGTAGTCCCTAAGGGCTTCAAGGGAGCATGGATTACCTTCTAGAATTCCACGAGCGGGGCGAGGGATGGAAGGAGCAGAAGTCCTCATGACCACGTGTATTTTGTTTTCCTGTTTGGGATTTGGGCTACCTTTATCAATACTTTCTATTCTGGTCAAATTTTCTGTTACACTGTTTGGCATTTATTCATCTTTCACCACTAGGAGCTCGTTACTTTTGGAGACCGCTTTAGTTTGGCAGATCCCATTCTTGTGCTTCTATCACTTAGTTAGCATTTTTATACATGTTACATGCAGGCTTTTATATACATGCTTAAAACCACAAAGCTGTGGCACTAGAATCTTGCTTTTATGAATTTTGTCTAATTGTGTAATGTCACTTTAAGAATGCAATTTTTTTGTACAGAAGAGCAGTGTGTGTGTGTGTGACTCGACGCCCCATGAGCAGTCAGAGTGACTGGACGTTCTTGCACTTTTAACCTTTGTAGCAATAAAACTTTATATTTGGTCTTCTGGTGTGCCCTGCATCTTTGTGTTGCACTGCACTCCATAACCCTTTACAGCAGCTCCTCTCAGTTTGAAGCATGTGGTTTGTGCTCTTCTTGGGTTATTGCCTCTCCTCCCACCTTTTCCCCATGCCCTAAAGTCTAGTCTTTCCAGCCACCTTAGAACTCCCTGTATTTGTTTTGTCCAGAACCCTCTCCTAATCGTGATCATGTTGCATAACAATGATTATGCTCCTTGTTACTGTGACCCCACTTTGTTAGCTTGGTTTGATTACTGCTAGGAGGGACAGACTTTACAGTTTTTTTCCTGTGTATATTTTAGCCTGTATGTACAATTTCTGCTGAACTATGGTAACCTGTTGACTGCTGTTATCTGCCTGGGACCCCCATGAAAACGAAATGGTACAGCTCATGGGGTTATCCTGGTTGGAGTAATTTCAAATAAACAAATTAAAAAAAAACAGATGAATGTGGTTTGTAAGACTGTTCCTGATGCACAAGGCACTGCATAGCTGACACCATGGCCTTTAGTGAGAGACAATGGCAAGGCCTTAGAAGCTGTGGTCTACATATGTGTTTGCTTGTGTGCTTGTGTATGTAGATTTCACTGCCTCATTGCCTCTCAAAATACTTTGAAAAGTAAAGCTATCTAATAAAATAAATGTTTTTAGAAGCACTTACCATCTCTGTTGTTTCAATATCTATGTTTGCATGAAAGCAGTAATATGCTTTCAAGACATTTTAATGTGGCTATAATCAGTTAATATGCTTACATAAGTGCATTTAAATTTAATGAATTGCACTGAGTCACATCTAATGGGATTCTTATATAGAGAGCAGATTAGCTAATGTGGCTTCTTTCTGCTAAGAATCACAAATGAATTGGCATTAAACTGCCCATCTATCTAGATAATATGAGCTAACATCATAGTTCTGTATTTGTCTTAATATGGCATCCTAGGATTGGAAGAGAACATCGGTGACTCTGAAGGCAATACCACAACCAGAGCCTTGCTGGATATCAGATGAGATTAATGATTAAGATGTCATTTCATAATAACATTGCGGTTGGGGGGTAGTTGATGATAGGTACTTGGCTTTTTATAGTCTTGTTCCTAGGTTAAGTTTAAAATAGTATATTAACCTTCAGAAAAGTGTATGCCTCCCCTCCCTCATTGGGTCTGTATATTAGTCATCAAGCCATTTGGCTTTTCTTTAAACATTTTGCTGAAACATTTTATTTTAGTTTACCACTGCTACTAGTGCTTTGTATGCCATTTCCAGCCTTGGAACCCTCAGGAGCCGTAGAGGTGAAGACCAGAGTTTTTTTTCCTGATGTGACTTCAGAGTGAAAGCACCCCCACCACCACTACCTGGGGCCAGCACTTCTACATCTCTTCTCCGTCTTAACAACACTCCTCCCCAACTACCCATCTCAGTCCCAACCCTCCCTCCCTCCCCAATGAGGTGTTTAGGAGCCCTAAAGTCCTCTGTTTTAATAAAGTAATCTTACTTATGTCCAATGCAAAGAGAGATCCTCACCCTCTGCATTTTACCTGAGATTGAATGCTGTTAATCTCTCCCAACAGTCTTTTGTAGACTTACCAGAAGTGAGATTCAGAAGATGAAGAACATCATACCATGCTGTATGTTTCTAAGAGATAATTTTACTAAACTGGTTGACTTTGGGAGGGACTGAGGGATGGGATGAGATAGACAGAATGCCAACAATCGATGTGGGTGGGGGGTATGAATGGAGGGTGGAGGCACACATGGCTGTGTGTCCTGAAAATTGGGCAGGTATTTTATTAATATGATGGTGACACAAATTGCCACCTGTTCCTCCTCCCACGCTCAGAGTAGCCTGGGCAACTCCCACGGCACAATGAGGAGGGCACACATGGCTGTGCCCTCCCTAAAGACAACTTTTCCAAGGTAAGAGATGGTCTGCAAAGGGCTGAGTAGGGTGTGTGACTGACTGTGGTGCAGTGCAGGACTATGCTCCGGTGCAACTAGCAGTCCTGTCATCTGGCTTCTCAGGAGATTTTCTCCTTATGACTCATCCTTGATGGCTTACTCCCTATGGCAGGAATCAGCAGCCTCTCCATACTGATGACACATAGTTGCAGTATGCCAGAAAGGGCCTGCAATGGTTGGACCCCCAATCACTGCTCTTCCGGTGATTTCCTTCTTGAGTTCCTCCTTTGGGTGGAGCAGGCATGCTATGCTGCACAAGATGCTCCTGCACCGTTCAAGCACACAGGATGTCGATGGCTGCTGCTCCGCCTCTCTCAGTATTGTGAAGTCTCAGCTGCCATGCCCTTAGCAGCTGCTAGTGGCCAGGTGAATGTGGGGCTTCACATTCTTCCCACCTTGGAGAAGGAGAGCAGTCCTACAGACACCAAATCCCCCAGATGACTTTCCAGCGTCCCCTGTTCACTCGAACCCCAGTCATTGGTGTGGCAAGTGGTATCCCTACCACTGTGCCAGTGGGTCGGCTACCCTCCCTCAATTGAAGGAAAACTGCTTGGCTCTGACAGATGCATGGTCTGTCTCCTTCAGGTATCAGCTGCAGTTCCTCCAGTCTGACTTCCTCAACAGCAGCATGCAAACTGATAAAGTTCTGGAACAGCTTCTGATATTCACTGGCAGCAAACAGCTCTGGATTGGTTCTAGAGTTGTCAGTCTTTCTCAACCATACTGGAGGGTCATCACACAATAGTGACTGGCCCCAGACCTCCACTTCTATTGATTAAGTCCCCCACATTCCAAGAATTCTTCTGGCTCCCTTTCAAGCTTCTGCTGCCTGACTGGTGCTAGTCCAGTCTGAAGCTTCAGTTACTGTGGTGAGGAGGGTCAGGATGAACAAATATGGCAGTGCTCTTTCTGTTGGGAGCACTGGCCGAAGTCTTTATTTTACAGGGTCCTGCCCTTTCAATTATTTTGTGCCTGCTGGAGTTGTGCACATAATCATGCTTAGCAGTTCAGTTCAATCAGGGTAGTTGATCAGAGGGATCAGATCATTCATCAGGGATTCCCTGTCCCTAAGTGTGCTGTTGAGCTCCCTTCATTGGCAGCAAGCATCTGCTTTGATGTGCGACAGGGAGACACTATTATGTGGCGCTGGATGCACCGGTATCAGGCATCCTGCTCTTACTTCCTCTCAGTCCCCCTGCAGCAAGAGGCCATGGGGGCCATGTGAGCAACCACAATGGTGGCAGGTGCTACAGGGTGGGCTCCATAGATTAGTTAAAGTAAGCCCCATGTGGATGGGGTTACAGAAGCAAAGCTGATCAATATCGAAGGCAGAAATTCTGTTTTCTTGAAACGTCATAAGAGCCTAAATATGAGAAGAGGGTGGTTATATGAAATATAAACTAAACTGAGTGTAACTAATATTTGTTTTTTAAAAATTCATCTTGTAGCATTGGAAGTTACTTAATGTTCACCTAGCAGAGGTAACTTCCATTTTACTGCTCCTACAAAGATCAGTGCCATAAAACTGTAACACCCCTACTTGCAATGTTGGATGCTTGGAGAATGGTGTGTGCATAAAGTTTGTTAATAGAACACAGAAACATCATTTATGGGTACATGCCTTTGCACCTAGCAATGGGGAAGGAGATCCTCTTATCTCCCAAATGGGTGTTGTAGCCCTGAACTTTGAAGTTTTAAGCCCCCGACAGTACAGTAAATCATCCCAGCCTGTTTTGACAGCTGAGAGTTACAGTGCAGTGTGTAACAGCCTATAAACTATGCCATTTGAATAACAAAAATTGGAATGTGTTTGGGGCAGAAGCAGTTAACTATAGGAACAACACTTTTATTAGTCACTAAAATTACAAAAAGGGACTGCTGTTTCACGGCCAAATAATTCAGTACTGTTTTTCTCTCTTTTGAATACTATAAAATTAAACTTCCTGTTTCAAGGGCCTTGTGGGGACTGTAGCCTATGGTCTTCTGTTCAGCCCTGAAGGCAAGAACAGGAACACAACCTTGCATTTATTCAGAAAGGATTTTAACAAAACAGAAATCGCTGTGTTTCTCAAAATGCTACAGTAAGCTAAAAATACAAGCCTATAGGTCATAAATCAGGTATCCATTTTTTTCCATGTTATTTCAACTAATCCCTAAATCTTATAGCACAGGGCCCTATCAGATACAGGAGCTGACAGAGTCAATAGTGTGTCGGATCTCAGAATGTTATTATTATCCATAAAACAACTGGAGGAGGGGTTAATTAAGCACAGTCCTGATCAGTTGAAAGCATTTCTTTATAGGAGATTACTTGGTGTCTTAAATTCTAAAAACAAACAGTGTGGCCAACAGAAAAAGTTTTTCATTGCATACTTTTTAGGAGGGTCTATAAGTTAAAGAACGATTAGGAGTTAACTTTGTAGTCTTCAAAATTGCCTGACTGGCTGGAAGGCTCAGTACATTACAAAATTCTACCATGCTAGCTCCCCAAGTACCAAGCTGGGGCACTTTGAACAAAGTCCTAGGTCAGGTAATTAGAAAAGGACATCTAACATTTAGCCTTAGTAAATCTCAATTTATTTTCTAATTTCTAACTAATTTCTTTAAAGCCTTGCAGTAAGCATCTGCTAATAAGAGCGAAAGCATGCGTGGTTCTCCTCCAAGACTGACCCACACTGTTATGCCTAGAACCTTTAAACACTGAAACTGCTGGCTAATCTCCTCCCATGTATTATGTATGGTGAGAGTGTTGGGGTGGGGGTGTAGTAATATAGTCAACATTTTAATGTTGTTAAACTCAAAAGGGTAATGTTAAGTAAGGATTCATCTGTACATCCACCATCGCCTGCAGAGGGGGACTGTTAAATCTCCCCAAACAAATATTTACATCTTTGTTTACAGTCAACTGGCCCAGGAGGATGGTGCAGCAGAGATATATCTTCTAAGGGGCTGTCAGTGAGGTCGATAGTATTGGTTTCCCATTTTACAATCTGTTTTAAATAGAACTCAGAAACGTTCTAAAAGATCCTTGCTTTCCAACTGAGTTTTGAACCTAGCAATTTGCATATATTTTCCTGTTATATACCAACTGAAAACTACTGGCTAATTTGCATTTTAACCACTTAAACTGCTATTTTAAGAACCCTCAATCAAACGGCATCTTGAAACAATAAAATATTTGGACACATATTAGTTCATAGTTCACATATTTAGATTCCCCATTTTCTTTCTAAATATATAAGCACGAATTTGGTTTCAGAAAGGGTCTCAGTAGATTGATGATCCTGGTGAGGCTCATAGCAAACTCCTGGTCTCACATGACCGGGGAATCTAGTTAGCGCATCATTCTTTGGTCTAACTAAAACATTCTACTTGGTAGACAACTTTATTTTGCTTCTGTAGGTTCTTGTGGTTACTCTTCACTTTTCTGTGCACTCCCACTTTATCTGTGCACTTTATCAACATGTATCTCACAGAAAAGAACAGGCACGGCCCTCCCTAGTACCCTTGCAATGGTGGCGAGCTCTAAACCACCCTCTACTTGTGACCAGCACAGAAGGGAACACTCAGAAGACACAAACAGGAAATGATTCCAAGGACCATGACTGGATGGGGAAAGTAATAGGCCCCATTACCACGCCACATAGAGTATCCAACAGATTGCTTGATCCACTAGGGGTGTATCACCTTCACACCTGTCAACACCTTTGCTTATACTTCATACATTTTAACATTATGCACAGGTATCTCACAACTGTCAGTCCATAAATCAAATACCAGTTGCAGGTGGGTCAGGCCTTGCACCCTGCCACCCATTGCAGTGTTAACAATCTATTCTGGCATTGTCTTCTTCTCTTCTCTGGATCCTGAAAGTAAACAACCTACACATATACTTAGAGCTCACAACATCTGCAGAACAAATATACACAACCTCCTAGAAAGAAAAGGCATCTGATATATAAACGGAATCGGAATGCCAATCCCAATCAGAAGGCTGGAGGAGGAGTCTAACCCACATGGGGTGGAAGTGGGGGATAGGGGTGGACAAGGTGATTGGGGAGGGTCGAGGTGGTCTCCACAACTGCAAGGAGCATGGGAAATAAGCTGCCCAAGTTACAGGCACTGTTTGCTGAAGGGAAGTGGATGTGGCAGCTATTACCAAGACTTGGGCCTCACAGCACCATGGTGGGACTTTACACTCCGGGATATAAAACATATAGGAAAGACAGGGGAATTGGGAGGGGTGGTAGGGTGGTGATATTTGTGAGGAAGGATAGAATGCAGCAGAGATGAAGGAGTTGATGGGAATGTGGAGGTGTTATGGGTGACCTTGCATGATTCCAAGGGCAGAGGGGTCAATCTGGGGTAGTATAGGCCACCAGCCCAGTTGGAGGAACTTGATAGGGAACTGGTGGACAACCTAAAACCCACTGTGGTAGGGTAGAGACAGGACGGTTGTGGTAGGAGATTTTAACATGCCAGGGCTGAACTGGTCCACAATGGCATCATCATCTGTAAAAGAAAAAGGATACTGGATGCATTCCAGGACAAATTCTATCTCAATTAGTGGAGGAGCCAACCAGAGAAGGAACATTTTGGACCTGCTTCTGGCAGAGCGATAACCAGATAAAAGATGAGGTAGTGGATGATCCATTGGCAGGAAGTGACCATTGCATGATATGGTTCTTCCTGGACATGGGGGGGGCAAGAATCAGTCAAATATTAAGGTGGTGGATTTTAGGGGTGGATTTTGGGAGAATGTCTGCCATCCTGGAAGAGCATTTGTGGGAAATTAGACCGGATATGGACACAGAACGTGGGTGGGCAATTTTGAAGTTGGGGCTATTAGAGGCCACTAAAATATGCACTTAGATCTGCTGTAAGAAATCTAGGTCCAGGAAGCCCAGCTGATGGACCAGGCACTGCAGAAGAAGGTTAGAGAGAAGAGGGTAGCCTTCTGGAAATACAAGAGGACCTGAGGGGAATACGACAAGGAGGAATACCACAGGACTTCAAGAGAAGTCAGTAGGGTGGTAAGATCAGCCAAGGCCTCCAAAGAACTGAGGCTGACCCAGGGATCAGGGAGGGAGAGAAGGAATTTTTCAGTACATAGGGTAGACAAGAAAAGGTGGAGGGCAGATAATCCAGTTGAAAAAAGATGGAGGTGGGCAGAGCGGATAGTAGAGCAAGCTGAAGTACTAAATGAGTACTTCTGCTCTGTATTACTAGGGAATTGAGGGCCCATGCCTCAGGAGGGAAGTAAGGTGGAGATTGAGAATGGTGGGGTTCTAACAGATGGGAAGATCCAAGTGAGCAGAGTGTGGGAAGCCCTTAAGGCCTTGAGGATGGACAAGTCCCCAGACCCAGACGGTATCCACTTCAGGATCAATCAATCAATCAATCGAGTCTTTATTATCCAGGTGAACACCATTGAGCAAGCTCATTTACAGGGTGACCTGTGACACAGGGTCATAGAATAATACATTTGTGTACAGATAATAAATAGACATAGTTATACAATAACATAAAAAGAAAACAATACACACAGAGCAAAAGCTAGTAGGTCCAAAAAATGGGCTATCAGGGTTGGGAGAGAGGTATGAGCAAGGGAATTAAAACACCTCGACAGCATGGTGTAGCATAGGTCAAGACCTGGGATCTGACGTAAGGTGGTGATGGCAGGGAGCAGACATGGGGGAGGAATATAGGACAACAGGTGTTCTAAGAGGGTGCTAGGGTAAAGAGGCTGGACAACATAAGGTATAGGTCAGAGGGTAAGGAGGGTAATGGAATGGCAAAAGAAAACAGCTGGGGATATTAATTGAGTCAACTAGGAGGCTGGGTTTTATGGTAATGAGAGGGCAGGTAGGCAATAGGTACCCTAACATACTAAGAGTGGGGATATAGTTGCATAGCTCCTTAGCTGCCTTGTCATACAAGGTTTTGAAGATGGTAAGACTAATGGGAGGCTCAGTTTCATAGATTTCTGTAGTTTGTTCCAGAGTGAGGGTTACACAAAGCCTATGGCCACTCTCTCAAAATGAGTATTGGCCCTAGGCACTTTCAGTAAAGCAGAGTAACTTCTCAGAGCATAGTTGCCTAGTACGCTTAACGGCAGACAGTCGGAGATGTATTGGGGTAGTTTGTTGATAATAGTTCTTAGGTCCAGAGAGCCGCATTTCTATTCTGTCTGTACTGGAGGAGTTCCACCCCACAGCCATGATAAGGAACAGTGGTGAGTGGTAAAGGTAGGCCAGTTATGAATCTCAGGCTCTGTCGATAGGGTGTCCAGTTTAGCGAGACAGGAGGTGGTGCACTGACTATAAATGAAGTCAGCATAGTTGATTAGGGATAGGAACATGGATTGAACTAACTGCATCTTGGCATCTTTGGTCAGAAGGTTGTTTATCCTAAAGAAAAGACCAAGCCTCTGCCTCAGCTTTTTCAGCAGATCCCAACATGATCCACGAAGGAGAGTCTGCAATCTATCCAGACCCCCAGGTACTTGAATTTTGTGACAAATTCCAACCTTTCTCCTAATATGGTGTTTGTAGGAGGTAGGGAACCGATGATGGCAGGGTAAGACGTAGGAATAGCAGGTGAGAACAGCATTGCTTTTGTTTTTTGGCATTGAGTAATAATTTTTACTTAGGAGCTGATTTTGCAGCAGGTTGAATTCTGTTTGCAAATCTCTACAGGTGGCTTCGGAGTTGGGCGGCTTAAGTACAGCACTGTATCATCTGCTAACAGGTGAATATTGGCCTCCTTAATACCAACTTCAATATTGTTTATGTAGATTGCAAACAAAGAGGCTCCAGGATGGATCTCTGTGGTATGCATCTTTTAATGGTTTGAGTGGGAGAACTCCCCTTCAGCCTTGACCTGCTGAAGCCTATCTGTGAGGTAATTATTGAACCAGCACTAAGAGGTCGGGTCCAGGCCTATCATTTTTAGGGTGGAGAGAAGCAGGCAGTGGTCGACAGTGTCAAGGCCTTGCTAACGCCCAGGAACATGGCACATACAAAGTTTCTATTCTCCAGATCTCTTTGCCAATTATCAGTCACTTTGGCTGGGGTCAGTAATGGTGTTGTGTTTCGTTCTGAAACCAGACTGCATAGGGTTTAACAGGTTCTTGTTATCTAGGTAGGTTCTCAACTGAGCATTCACAATTTTTTCCAGCAGTTTAGACAGTATTGGGAGGAGGATATCAGCCTGTAATTGTTCAGATCCATGGGGTCCCCTGATTTAAACAGAGGAATGATATGGGCAGTTTTCCATAATTGTGGAAGAGTCCCTGGGACTGGGACAAGTTAAAGAGGTGTGTAATTGGTACAGGAAGGATATGGTTTGCAATTTTAGGAAGTAGGGGTCGAGAGAGTCAGCATCAGTGCTTTTCTTAGTGTCCAACTATAGAAGGAGATCTTCAACCTCTTTCAGCGAAGCAGGAGAGAATGAGAAGACTTCACTAGAATCTTGGAGGAATTGATGGATGTCCTAGCATCATGTCTGATGGAATTATTCAATTCCTCCCTTGAATTAGGGTGTGTACCTCTGGAAATGGAGGAGGGCACATTGTGCCCCTCCATAAGAGTGGCCCTTAGGACAAACCAGGGAATTACAGACCAGTCAGCCTAACCTCAGTAGTGGGGAATCTCCTAGAGATCATCTTGAATGAAAGG
This sequence comes from Neoceratodus forsteri, assembly GCA_016271365.2. NCBI lineage: Eukaryota > Metazoa > Chordata > Ceratodontiformes > Ceratodontidae > Neoceratodus > Neoceratodus forsteri. Next base: position 270,675,495 of record CM057452.1, on the reverse strand, counting down.
TTGGTGGAGTTCTTGGAGGTAAATGGCTTGCATAATGTGCAGCAACATGGGTTCATCAAAGGAGAGCTTGTCAATAGAACCTTGCTGAATTTTACAACCAGGTGACAAGATCTCTGGATGGTGGGTGCCCAGTTGAAGTTCTGTATCTGGACTTCAGCAAGGTGTTTGACTTGGTACTGTATAGGAGACTATTAGGAAAACTGAGGAACCTGGAGGTGGGGATAAAGATGGTCAATTGGATTAGGAACTGGCTGAGTAATAGGCAGCAGAGGGTGGTGGCAGGAGGAGCTTTCAGCACCCAGAGGGTCATTAGTGAGGTTCCATGAGGGTCTGTCCTGGGACCACTCTTGTTTAATGCATTCATAGCAGACATTCCACAATGGTGGGGTCAGAGCAAAATGTGCTTGTTTACTGATGACTCCAAACTAGGAGCAGTGGTGGATAGCAAAAGGAGGAGGACTATTCAGGAGGACCTGCAAACACTGGAATGGTGGTCTTGCACATGGCAGCTGGGGTTTAATGCTAAGAAGTGTAGTCGGCCTCCACCTGCTCCTTCACCCTCCCTTCCCTCCTGTTTCCCTCCTCCCTTTATCCACCTTGACCTGTTTCCTTGCAGGGTTTCTCTGCATCCTGAAGGGGAACTTGCCACATCAGCTGCCTCCTCCCTTCCCCTCTCTCCCTCCTCCACCTCTCTTCATCACCCTCCCTCCTCCCAACTGGTCTTATTCCTAACTCCCAAGGGCCCCTAAGCACTTCACATCTCATGCTCAGCCTATTCCCAGCACTTCTACTGTGTCTGCCTCCACTGGGGTTCTCCAGCTCTCAGATAGCTGCAACGCTGTTCTTTTCATTCTAGGATTCTTGCCATGTCCGGTTGTTCTGGGCCACCGGCTCAGCACTGGTTTGTTATTGTTTTCACACTGTTATTCATTGCCACTGTATTGTATCATTTGCTTGCTGTTCTCAGTTTATTCATTCTAGGATTGCTTCCTGACCAATTGGTCTAGGCCACTCTGCCCGCATTGCTACCATTCTGTTATGTTTGCAATTTGCACTGCACTGTATTGTTCTTGTTGTTGTTTTGCACTCCTCCTAAAATGTTATTTGTTTGCTGCTCTCCCAACAATGTAATCCCTCCTCCTCCCAGGATGCTTCTGGAAATGAGCTGTTTACAGTTCATGTTGTCTTTCCTGGTGAAACATTTTCCAAATAAATAAAAATAAATAAAAGTATACTGCATTTAGGGGCTAGAAATCCAGAGTACAGTTACCAGCTTGGGGGGCAGCTGATGGACTCAAAGGTGGAAAAGGATCTGGGGTGGTGATAGATGCCAAAATGAATCACTCAGAGCAGTGTAGAAGAGGCGGCAAGGAAAACAGAATGCTGGTGTGCATTGCCAGGGGATCCCTTCAAGGAGGAAGGAAGTTATCCTGCCATTGTGCAATTATTTGGTTAGACCACACTTGGAGGGTCCTATGAGGAGAGACTTAGGTAGCTGAACATGTACTTCCTGAAAGACAGAAGGGACAGGGGTGATATGATAGAGACAATTAAATACTTGAAAGGGATCAATAGAGTAAATACAGAGGGGTTGTTCAGATTGAAGGGGAAGGGTCCAGGAGAGGCACAGTCTGAAGCTGGCAGGAGGAAGGTACAGAAGGAATTGAGAAAACACTACTTCATGGAAAGGTGGTGTCTCCTGGAATGAGTTACCAGAGGATCTGATTTCTTAGGAATCTCTGGGAAGCTTCAGGAAAGGATGGGACAGGTACATGGGCAAGGTACGGTAGGCAGAAAAGAAAATGGTATGGAAATTGAGGAGGAGACACCTTTGGGCATAGGAAGGATTAGGGAGGGGAAGCTGCAGCGACTGTAATGTGAGCACTGTAATGTGAGCTGCACATGAGCAGACAAGATAAACCATTTGGCCTAATCTGCTGGCATCTTCATATGTTTGTACAAACAAACCCTCATTTCAAGACTTTAAATTTACAACACGTACATTACCTGTTCCAGGCCTTCCAATCCTTCTCATCTTCTCTCCTGTAAAAAAAAATCATATACACACTACATACACTGCATGACTCCAAATATTATTTTATATAACAAAGGGAATTAGAGTGTGTATGAATAAATATATAAATATGTGAATAAACAAAGAAATCTTTCTGTTCTTCAGAGAATGGCCTGCTTCCAAGTAGATGAGGTCTCCCATAGGAGAGCCCACATTTCAGCCAGAGGCTGTCTGTAGTGACCCTCCTGCATGTATAAATGTGTGTAACAAAAAGAGTCCTACAACTGCATCATTTGTTATCTTTATCTCCCTCTTCTGCAACCACTGGAACTGAGAACTCTACTGTCCCCATTGGGGATGGGCACAGATGCAGCTGGGCTGAAGAATCCTTTGGGACACAGAGATTCTGGATAACATCCCCAGCAACATGATGCTAGATTCCCTCAACAGTGGCTCCTGGAACTTTAACATAAACAAATCAGGAGTGCTGGCCAGCCAATTACCTCCCACCTTGTGAGTAATTATTTGGATGTGGTTTCCTTATTATAGTTCCATCTGGGTGAGGCACGGTGATATTGTGTCCATTCTGCAGCCCTTCCATATCAGTGTAGATGACTTTCGCCTCCTGCTGCTACACCTCCCTCAGTCCCAAGACTTCACTACCCAGGTTACTCCTTTATCTATCTTCTCCTTATAGGTCTGATAGGTGGAGTAGTCTGCTACTGAGAGGAAATGCTTGACTTCTTGGAGTACAACTCAGTCACTGGCCCCTACATGTCCAACCAGAACTATTCAGGTAACTATGGGAAGCAGTTCCACACTCTGTTTCTACTTTTCTTTTTATGACTCAGTCTGTGTTGCATAGTTTTGTTGGCGGGGTCATTTTTCATATGTTGTATGCTCCCAGACTTAAGGGTCAGCTGTCTAGCACTGTGCTCGCTGCCCTGAGTCAGCACCCACCTCCCCAGCACTCACCTGGCATTCAGTAGTTCTTCCATGAATTCCAACTCATGGCAGGGCCAGACAGAGGAGGGCCGCCTCCCTAGTACAGAAATCTATAGCATATTGACTGTGAGTGCTAGGTGGCAGCACAGATCCAGGACCAGCAGGCAGGACTTCATTAAGTCATTTGACCTCCTTTTCTCCACATTTCCTCCTAACTGCAGTGACATGGGATATGCAAGTGTGTGGAGGTGCACATGCATCTCAGAACCATGGCTTCCCCACTCCTGTCTGCAGTCTGCCAATCATGCGTCAGTGCTACCACCATACCGCCACCTATGGCAGTCAAGAACTGAGCTGACTTGCCACCCCAATCTGGGAGAGGAGCGCTGCCAAGTGACCACTCAGTACACTCTCAGCCCCTCCTCTGACCCCTGATGATCCAAGCTCATTCTGGAACTCAGGACACCGGAGTGGGACAGGTGAGGTGCAAGGCGCCTCAGCCTTCTGCACTAGCAGACCAGCGTGGGGGCCGGTTCCTTGGGAGAACAAAGTTATCTCCCATCATGTAGCGATTTTCTTGGCCACTAAAGCAATGTTTCTTAAGAGGAAGGCACACTGAGGGCTACTTCCTTCCCCATGTGTGTCAGGGAGTATTTCAGCTGTGGTTGCTTCAGTGAGCTCACTCTGCACAGGAGTCCTTTCAGTCACAGATATTTCAGTCCCAACAGTCTCTGATGGTACCTGTATTACCTCCTCCACTATAACTTCCTCCCCATATCTTGAGGTTCTACCTCTGTATCTTGCTCAATCTCAAGCAGGTCATCTGGCTCTGGTGATATGGCTGGTGCAGTATCCTGTGGAGGGAACTAGGGGTGACATGGGTTCTCCAGTGGCAGGAACTACTGCTGGACATGAGAAACTGCTGGTCAATCTGCCAATAGGGCAAGGTGTGCCATGCTACCTCTGCTGGCAGGTTTAAAATTGCTGAAGGGTTTGATTTATTAAGCTCTGGGTACTGGGGACTCAACTTACAGCCTCTCTGCCCCACCCCTATAAGCAACTGACAGAGGGAGGCTGGTGGGGTTTATTTTCTAACACACAAGCTTGCTTCAGAATTCAATCTACTGTTTTTTTCCTTAAAGTCGCCATGCTGGCTGGTTATGTTTGCTTACACTGTCCCTCAATGTGTGCAAATAAACACCTTAGCAAAACGTCTTGCACAGTCTGGCTCTTCTCTGCATAGCATTACTGCACAAAAGTTTAAACAGTACTTAACTTCATGGGGTTTGCTATTCGGTGCACTTATTTCCCCGTGTCTCTCTCAGGCAGGTGGGATGCAGCACTCGGGGCTCCTGAGGTGATAGCAGTTATGATCCTGTAGTGATGTTGATGGGCGGATTGAGGTTAGAGGAAGTCAGAATAAATGGTAGGCACTCTGACAGGGTCAGCTGGTTACCCCATGGTGATCTATTGCTCCCTCGGCGTTGGTGGTCATCCCATGGTGAGCTGCTTTGGGCTCCCTTCCTCCTGCTTTATGAGTAGGCACCTCTCTGAGTATATTGATGTCATGCAGGCCCTCTTCAGCCTCTGCAGCTCACATGCAAGGGTAGGCTTAGCTGGGCTTCTCAACCAGTCACTTAATACCATGCTAACGCATGGAGGGCTTCGTCATGTTTCCTGAAGCTCCTACATACAGGCTAAATTTTGTTGTGGTTGAAAAACAAATAAAAGCAACATTTTTCATTTGGAGATAACTCAGCCATTTCTGAGCCAGTTTACTCAAATAGGCACTACAATACAGCAGATAACAGAGAGGCCCTAGAAGCATCAACTTCCCTGTTTGGGCACCATTTTGTGACCAGTCAGCCACATACTATGGACCCAGAAGGTGAAGAACAAGCCAGGGTTCTTAATTGTGTCCGGTAATGGGAGCTAACAGATGGGATCTTAAACCTGCAATTAAAGCACTAACTATTTGCACACACAAATGCCATTGTCCAGTTGGGGAGTAGAGTCAAGTAAAAATTATTTATTAAACTATACATAAACCTTATTCCTCCCTTTAGGACACTAATCATTTACAAAAAGGGGGGTTACTAGCAGGTACCACAGGGTTCAGTACTAGGATTGGTCCTCTTTAATGTCTTGTAGAGGACTGGAAGGAAAAGTATGTCTCTTTGCAGATGACACAAAGATCTGCAACAGGGTTGATACACAAGGTGGGGTGGACAGGATGAGAAGGGACTTGGCAAGGTTGGAGGAATGGTCAAATGGCGGCAGCTTAGATTCAATGCAAAGAAGTGCAAGTAATGCACCTGGAAACAAAATCCCAGGAAGAGTACACAATGGGGGTGAGATACTAACAACAACAAGACTGGAAAGGGACCTGGGGTAGTCATATCAGATGACCTAAAGGTGGGCAAGCAATGTGAGAAGGCAGTAAGGAGGGCTGGGGGATACTGGGATGCATAGGAGAGGCATCACCAGTAGAAAACAGGAATTTGATATCCCTCTGTACAGACAGTTGGTAAGACCCCATCTGAGTACTGTGTGCAGTTCTGGAGACCCCATCTCTGCAAGGACATAGACAGGATGGAGGCTGTCCAGAAGAGGGCAACTAAAATGGTGCAGGGTCTGCACCAGAAGACATGTGAAGAGAGAATAAAGAAGCTTAATATGTATACCTTCGAGGAAAGGAGGGAGAGGTAGTACATGATAGAAACTTTTAAGTACTTCAAGGGAATCAACAAAGTCCAAGAGGGTAGTGTCTTTCAGAAAAAGGATGTGCAAGAACTAATGGGGCACAATTTGAAGAAAGAGGGGGATGGCTCAGAGGTAATGTGAGGACTATTTTTTCATGGAGTGGGTTGTGGATGCAAGGAATGGCCTTCCTGAGGAGGTCGTGGAGTCAAAAACAGTGGGGAATTCAAGAATGCATGGGACAGACATAAGGCAATTCTAGTGGTGGGTAGGAGGAAGTAGGCTGTTGGTTAACTAGGATCTGCAGCTTAGCCATTAGGTAGGGAAATGGGCTTACTAGGTGGCCAAGTGGTCCTATCTGATGTCAAATTCTATGATTCTATGTTTCTACATACTTTGGGCTACTATACAGGGTCCCATATGTATGGGAAACCTTCCATGCAATTTTGTTGCCCTCTACACACTCCTTAGGGTCTACGAATATTCACACCTAGGATGGTTTTACTTTTGGGGGTGGCACAGTGCAATAAGTATACTTCCTCCTCTTTCCTGCCATACTGTGCCACATGTAATAAACAGAGATGCAAACCTCCCTGCTAAACTGCCACCTGCAGCAGGAGTTAGGCTTCTTACTGCCAAATGCTATTCAATGTCCACTTGAGCTTCATTTCCTGGTATGGGGTGCAAATACTTAAAATGGTTGTATTTGTATCTGTAACCAGTACCAAAGGGACTTCAGCCAGAACCCCAGTGCCACCTATAATGGATCACGCCTCCATAGTCACCCAGTCCCAAGTCCATCAGACCAGGATGGAGTAACTGTTATTCCACCTTAGAGATAACACCCCAGGCTGCCAGGATACATTTGAAAACATCCCTCACACTGGAGGATAATCGCTAGCAATAAGGCTGAAATCCCTATGCACACAAAGCTGTTACACACTTCCCAGCACCCCTGCCCTCATATATACCCTTTGAGATACCCTCTGGGGTCAATAGTCTCTCCTGGGATGCATGGGGTAACTCTCCCCAGGCTTCCTTACACCCTGCCTGCAACTCCAGCTTGTGAAGGGCAAACTGTCTTGAGTCTCCCAGGGCACACAGACACACAGACACACACACATATACCTGGCAAGCCATGATCTTCACACATAAGTGACCCCACAGTCAGAGTGACTCAATTCTTGCTGATAGAGGATTTCTCCTTGACTCCCTCATCACTTCATCTTATGGGCTAGAATTCCTTTCGCTACCACTATGAAACCTGGGGAGGTTCACATTAACCATCAGATAAATTGCTTCTGGCAAAACCCTCACTTCTCCACTGTAGCTCTTTCAGCTGTGAGACCATGGGGCCTCAGATTCTTAGTTTTCTGTACTATTGGTTTTCTCTCATATTCACCTCCAACCTCTACACATCCCAGGCTTGGTCTAAACTCTCTCTTACCCATATTTCTTCTTTTCATGTTCTCCAAATTGTTCTTTCTCTTTCTACTTTAGTTGCTTCTGGCCAAAAGCACCACTTCCCTGCTTTGTTGGGGATAAGCTGCTGGACTCTTCCTTTGCTTTGCCTCACTCAGACCATGATGATTGCACTCCTCTGAGCTGAGGCTCAGAACTCAGCCAAGTAATATTGACTAGTGCACATGCCTCTGCCTCTTTCTGAGGAATGGGAGTGACCTGTAGCTCTCCGGCATCTGCTTACTGCACCTTTCAAGTGCACAGGCATACACAGTGACCTATTAAAGCTGGTGGAAAAAATCCTTGAAAGTGTTTTGGACTTTTTAACTTTTTTCTTATTGCTGAAGACTGCATTACAACAGATGATTGTCCAGTAGACGTCAACTCTTTCAGCTGCTATTCATGCTTTGAAATCAAAATGTTCTCTGCTTGTAACATCAGAATAATTTCTTTGGCAACAGATGGTGATGTTGTCACAGCAAAGGATTACGACTTCAGGGTCAGACAAACATCAGGGACAGATGAAATCTAACGGGTAGAAGCCCCTTTCCTGAATATTATTTTAGTATAAAGAATGGAATGCACCAAATTGCAAAGTTTTTGGTATGTTATGAGATTTTAGTTCTGCTAATGCCAAATTTCAGTGTTTTGAAGATAACTGAAAATAGCTAAATAAAATGCCTGAAATCTGAAGAACTCATGTTCTGATATGTGGCATGTGATATATGCTGAGAACACAGTGGTGTTGAACTTCCATTTAACCCTCAGTGCCCTCCATCAGACATTAAAGAAAAGCTACAATACTTTACATTATTGATTTATTAACAAAATTACTCCTTAATGAAACAAAACAATCAAACATAGAAACACAGAGGAATAAGGTCAGAAAAGATAGGTCCATCAAGTCTCTCCTGAAGTCTGGAAATGTACTGTATTACTTCCTAATAACCCACTTACAGGTGGTCCATAGTGTTTTGAACACTTCTACAGTCCAAGCATTAATCACATTGCTTTGTAGACTATTCCACCCATTCAACACCTGTTCAATGAAAACACTTTCTAATGTCATTTTAAATTGCACCCTTCCAGCTTGAGATTATGGCCCTTGTTGAGTGAATTGCTTTTAACTAGCCCAACTCAGTGGCATTCACCCAATTGTACTCCTGTAGCAGTAGTAGTAGTTGTAGTAGAATTCCACTAGGCTTAAACAAAAAGCTGCATTAATACAATATTAATAATATTAAATACCATATACAAGCAATCAAAAGGACATCACAATGATTTAATTATTACGAAAACACATGAATACAAATTGCACAGATGCCACTTTTAACTAAAGCCAGAGACTTATCAATGGAGGTTACTATTAAAGGTATAGATGTTTGCTTCTAATAAATAGACAACTGGCTATTTTATTTATTGTATTTTGATTTGTTAGTAATTACATTCTGCTTTTGTAATAAAACATGTTGTTTCTGCAGTGAAATAAGATTGTTTTAGCCTTTGCTTTTCACACTGCTAGTACTGTAAAAAGAATTCAATAGAATTCTTGCAAAATGTGATGTCAGAAAGTGTCAGCAACTTAGGGTCAGTGAACTTCAATACTAAGGTTCATACTGAGGAATAAGGAGCAAAGAAGGCATTAGCCATGCTGAGCTCCTGTACAACAGATGTATTCATTTGTATTTGTATTTAATCTGTTTTAAACTCAGTCCTATTTTACTCAGTATATTATTTAGAGGTAATTCTTTCCACAGGTTGAGAAACTAAATATATTTTCTATCTTTTCAAAAGACATAAATACTGCTTACAGCACCAAACTTTGCAAAATATCACCTGCAGAATTATAACAAAATATCACAGGTTTTCAAAACTCACATATTTCTATATTTTGGTGGTAGAATGTGTTTTTCTTTATAAAAACCTAAAACAGGTTCTCAGTTTCCTTCTGAAACACACTGCCAGCCTTGCCAGTAAAACATTTTCTGATATCATAATACAAAAATTCTATTGGGTTCTTTTTTTACTAGAAGCTGACAAAATACAAATAAAATGGTGAAAATATAAGTGAAGAAACAAAGCAACCAAAATGATTACAGAGGCGTATAAACTCCAGCAAACTGTCATTCGTTAAGTTATACATCCTTAGTAAGCATTTGCTCATTAATACAAATACTGACATTATATTTGGAGTCCTAAATGTTAACCTCACCCAAATACTTAGATAAGAATCATCCAAATTGTGTCACTGCTCAAAGGATAAAACTATTCTAAAGGTTTTGTTTCCCTTTATGTGTATCACACACCTCCTATTCATAGAATCATATCTGGTTTGTGGGTTAACCCAAATCAGTTCATGAAGTTTGTTGTCTAAGATTTAAATGGACTTAAAAAAAACGTTAAGGATATGGTCTCCCATCTCTTTCCTAATGATTCCAAACTTAGCATATATTTCCTCTTTGTGCATGATTGTTTATTTAGCAGTATTTTCGTAACTCTTCTCTGCAACAATTCTAACTGTTCCTCCTCTTTTTTCCTTAATCTGGGGTGCCACCTAGGCATGCATAGTCCACAACTAGTCTAATAAAAGTCTTGTAGACCATTAAAGGAAAGTCCCCTCAACCTGTTTCCTGTATACCTGTGTAGTTTGTAGGCAAGAACAATTATTCCCTTTCTTGCACCCCAATTTTCATTCTAATTTAAATATAAATGAGGTTACTTCACTCTGTTTTGCCCTGATATGAAAGCCTATTTGTCTCCATTGCAAAGGTTATGACCCCCACTCATGCAAGGCATCATGGGAGTTGGTGACGCATACATGCACAAGCCAGCAGAAGTTATACTCTCATTCAGTTCAGTTACATGTCTTGTGAAGCCCTGTCTTCGCTAAAAGCATTTTATTAACTCAGATTTTACTCTACAAAGACAGCAGGGCACCTACTGTGCCTTGAAAATGTCATGGCCAGCATAAGACAAGAACATAGGGTCTGCAGAGGACACCAACAGTACTGACTAATACAGTATAACTACTGCAGGATTTAGCACTAAAACATCATGAAATTCCTGTATGCCTTATATGAGTCAAATTGTGGCCTTTGTAATGGAGTCAAGCAGGTTTCCACACCAGACTTCAATACCTTCATTCACATTTAAATCTTGATGAAATTAGGGGGTGTAATAGAGGCAGTCATTGTTCATGCATGAAAACTACACAGATAAACAACATAAAAGAGCTAAGGGCACCTTCCCTTTAACATTTTGTCCTTTTTTTTATAACCAGGAGAGAGACACTAAGCTGAAGCTTGTTTACAGGTGCGACCTGGGAGCACAAGGAAGTTAAGTGACTTGTTCAGGGTCACACAGTATGCAAGTGGGGGCTATAGGTTCAAACCCAGGTCTCCAGGTTTGCAGCTCAGAGCCTTAAACCACTGTATGATACTGCCTCCTTTAGTGGCATCCTTTAACTACCCCATTCATTTTAGTACTGTAAGGAAATAAATTCTATTATTGGCTTTACTATACATCTCAATCAATTGAGACCCCCATTTTAAATTAACTGAAATTGTTACCCTTATAGTTTGTAATTTTCTATCACTTCTAATTTTTTAGAATCCAGAAAAAATCTTGACTTTCACTACTTTTAGCAAAGAAAATAAGCAAAATCTGGGTTTTACTTTTATTTACTTTCAATAAATTATTTTTACAATATTGTTCATTAAGTTAAAATCCTCCTATAAACTTCCTTCTGTCCACTTCATTACTGCTGTAGAGTGTAGCATCATCCACATAAATAGTGTCTTCCCCATTTGTCTGACTGTTTATTAATCATTACAAAAAATAAAGGGAGGGTCTAATTTAGTATTGTGTGGTACTCCTCCTTTAACTGACATCCATTCAGATCTAAACTTCAGAATTTTACTCTCTGATGCTAGTATCTAAAAATAAGCACACCATTTAGTAAGTACAGGATTAGTGATGTGTGAAATTGCAGAATTTCTTTATGTGAAATATTTTATGCAATTCGGCCATTTTGTGAAATTTTTCACAGAAGCAAAATGTGGAATTTTGCCAGCAGAGTGCTGAAATATTGTGCATGGAGCACAGAATGTCACTCATAAAATGGCGAAATTTCACATTTCATGTGTGAAATTTCGCAACTTCACCTCACAAAATATTTCATGTAATGTCCAAATTATGCAAAATATTTCATGCAGTGAAATTGCTGGTTTAAGTGGGAATTTCACCTGCTAAATTTAATTTTGCAACATCTCCATACAGGATGTACTTCTAGGAAAACAGCTTTCTTACCACTAGGTTGTGATCAACCAAGTCAAACAAATCTATTAGGGCTACTTCTAAATTTAGCCTTTGTTACATAGAACAGAGAATCAGATGTCAGGAGGCTGAGGGTCCATCAAGTCTGCTCAACTGGGGTTTTGCAAAGAAGTGCAAGATCATGCACATAGGAAAGAGAAACCAGAAGCCACCTATAGGCTGGGAGGGAGTTGCTGGCAGTCACAAGGAAGAAAGAGACTTGGGTGTCATCATCACGATGACCTGAAATCATCCAAGCAGACCTCTAAAGCAGTAGGTAAGGCTAGAGGGATGTTGGGGTGTATTAGTAGGGGTATCACAAGTCGTAGAGGGAGGTAATAATCCCTCTTTACAAGACACTGATTAGGCCCCATCTGGAGTACTGCATGCAGTACTGGAGGCCACACCTTCACAAGGACATTAACAAACTGAGGCAGTCCAGAGAAGGCAACCATAATGGTGCAGGGACTGCATCAGAAAACATATGAGGACAGATTAACTGAACTCAATATGTATACCCTAGAGAATAGGAGGGAGAGGTGATATGATTGAAACATTCAAACACCTTAAAGGCATTAACAAGGTGAAAGAGTCTAACATGTTTCAATATAAGAAACATAGCAGGACAAGAGGCGCAGCATGAGATTAGAGGGATGCCGATTAAGCGGTAATGTGAGGAAGCTGTTTTTCACAGAAAAGAGTGGTGGATGCATGGAATGGCCTACCTCAGGAAGTGGTGGATATGAATACAGTGCAGGGCTTCAAACAGGCATGGGATAAGCATAGGGAGCAATACAGATAAGTATGAATAGATAAGCCATTGAGAGAGCAAAGGCGATGGCACATTCATAAGGTAGAAAAGAAATGGGCAGACTGGGTGGGCCTTGCGGTCTTTATCTGCCATCAGCTTCTATGTTTCTATGTTTCTATACTTCACTCCTCACCCCAGTGACCTACTGTACTCATGGGTTGTCTTCCTTCCCCTCTTCTTGGCCTCTTCTTGTTCTGCTGCCCTATGCAGGTCAATAATTAGTTTTGCCAAAAGATGAAATGGTGAACAATTTGGATATTGCTAACCTGATTAGGATTTACTTTACTTTACATATCTTTCCAAATCCATTCAAACACAAATTGTCAAGCAACCTTGGCCACCAGTGAAGTCATTGTAAAGGTCTCAAATCAGTAGGAATATTCTTAACTATATACTTTTTGGGAAGTGTAAACCAAAATATGTATGTTCGTATGTTCGTATGTTACGTAAATGACACTATTCCACACTGTGCAAAGACTCTCCAAGAAAACAGGTCAGCTATCACTTTTGGCAACAAAGATATCCACCTAGAGGCAGTACAAACCCTTAAATATTTTTAAGTAACTCTGGACTCTAGCCTTACAATGTAGGCCCCATAAATTCAGTAACAAAACAGGTAAACAAAGATTGCATTTCCTTCATATGCACAGACATTCGTTTACAACTGAAGTTGAGAACTTAAATGTAAATCTGGTACTTTTCTCAAACCTGGAAGTTATATATCATTTCAGAATAGGTTTTCACCAAGTATAAAATATTCCTTCACAGTACTTGCAGCTTTGCTAACTCTCTAGTCCATTTCCATTGACCACTGCACATTATACTGGGGTCTTGGTATATTCTCTCCTCTCTAATAGAATAAGAACAACCAATCACATGACCTTGCAAAATCACTTAAATCATTTTTGGAAAATCAGCATCTAAGATCCTCTCTGAGCAAAAACTTTCCCTAATGTGTAAAGAGAACTAAACTGAATGAGTGAATGAATATTCTCCTGTTATGGCCCCAAATTTTTGAACATGTTGTCTTGCAATGTTACTTCCTTACAAAGTACCTCTTGTTTTAGAAATTACATTTTGCACCATCTCAAAAAAAATTTCAACTGCTTGTACCCATCTGTGAACTGTAACATCTGTTAACACCAAGCATGGCTGAAAATGGACCATAATGATCCAGTCCACCTCCAGGTAAACAGTAGATAAACAATAAAACAGTAGCACTGTTCCCTAGGTATCATCAGCTGTGGTTCCTTGTTTACACCTGACATCACAAGTCTCTGTTTATGATATCACAAATAGGATGGAGCAGGTACTTCTGAATGCCTTCCAGGACAGTTTCTTATTGCAGATGGTCAATGAGCCTACCAGGTTAGGGAACACCGTTGACCTCATGCTGGTGAATGGGAAGTTTGTAAGGGAGCTGAGAATGAGGGAACTACTGGTGGGGAGTGACCACTACTCAGTGTGGTTCAAGAAAGACATGGTGGAAAGAGGGTAGGATCAGGCACAAGGGAGATAGACTTCAGAAGAGCCGACTTTAGGAGCATGAGGAATAGTAGAGGCGTATCTGCGAAGACCACCCAGACACGGACACTATTCAGAAGTGGGAGGTCATTAGACATGGTATAGAGGAGGCAACCGCAACATGTGCAAGGGTCCAGAATAAGAGGGCTAGGCAAAGAAGCCTAGCTGGGTGATCAGGGAGGTAAAGAGAAAGTAAGAAAGAAAAGAGCTGCCTTTAGAAGGTACAAAAGAACAGGGAGGGGGGACAGAGAGGAATACCTGAAGGAGTCAAGGAGGTGACAAGGGCAGTCAGGGCAGCCAAAGTGTCCTGGGAACTCAGGCTGGTGCAGGGCATTAAAGAAGGAAAGAAGGACTTCTTCAGGTACATCAGGAGAAAAGGAGCAGCAAAGACCAAATAGTGAGGATTAAAAGGGAGGGGTGAGTGGATACTAGGGCAGAACAGGTGAAAGCATTAGCAGTACTTCTACTCAGTATTTGCTGAAGAGAAAGTGGAGCAGTACTCAGGGAGCTGGGGGTGTGGGTACAGGCAGAGAAGAGGTGACGGTGAATGGTGGCTGGCAAGTTGGACTGGGGTAGGTCTAATAATAAATATGTTGGTAGCTGTGGATCTATGCACTTTGTATTTGCACTGCTGATTTTCACAATAAACCCTTGGTTTATTTGAAACTTAGTGTGCTGCTATTTACTTTTGGCTACCTGACCTACATCCATTGCTCACCTTTCTTTTGTGTTCAACACAAAAGTAGCTTTTTACATTGTGTTTGGGCCTTGGCCTAGACTCATGTCAGTAGAGCACCCCCTTTGTATACAGAGCACAGGTTTTCTTTACTTTTTGGAGATTATTTACAGGGGCAGTCATCAATTATTGTGAGGGATTGGGCATCCATTGGGAACATGGACACGGACAGTGGTTTGCTCACATGGGAGTAGGGAAGGAGGTGTGATTGAGTGGGTCCGGTGTAGGAGGCACTCTGGGTGAAGATCTGTCTAGGACAGAAGTCCACCCTGTCTGGTATCAATCTCAAGGGCTGCCCAGATTACAACAGTATAGCTGATGGAGAGATGGCCATGCCTTTTCCTCCTTCCCTATTTCGAGCAGTTTTGTGTAATGCCAGGTCAGTAGAAACAAAACCACAGTGTTGGAGGCATTTATTGCAGATTCCTAAGTGGATTTGGTATGCAACACGGAGACCTGCTCGGGGATGACTCGGGCCCTGTGCTAGAGGCATCCTTCCCTCAGGGTTTTTCCATTACCTCCGAGAATGCCAGGGAGGAGGAATAACAGGATTAGAGAGGGCCAGTGTCTGTAATCAGTATAGTGCTCACGGGCAGATTGGATGGACCTGGTGGTCCTTATCTGCCGACAACTTCTATGTTTCTATGTAATAGTGGGCTCTGGAAGGGTAGGTGTGGTGGGTCAGAGGAACATTCCTCAGTGGGTACCACTGTGTAACTCCTATGCTGCTCTTGCAGGGCAGGACTGCCAGAAGCAGGTAGCTGTGGTAGTAACCAGGAGGATGTGGGGTCCTTCATAGTGGGGACCACAAAGAGGGCAATAGAGGACTCCAGAAGAAGAGAAGCAACTTCTGGTGGGGGACTCAATTGGGAGGGGATATATTTGGGAACAAGAAGCGGGGTGTAAAGGGAGGTTGGTTGCCTGTGTGGTGCAATCACCTGGAGGGATGGGAGGTGGATCCGGAGATTGCTAGGGCAGCAGGATGGAAGAGAGAGCTTTATTCCATTGTCCACATGGGTACTAATGACCTGATGAAGGACAGAGCTGGGATAGTGCAGGGGCGTTTAGGAAGCTGGAGAGGGTCTTAGACAGGTAGCACATTCTGTGTCTTTCACTGAGGTGCTGCCTGTCTATGATGGGGGAGAAAGGGATCTTTATTCCAGGAGCTTCAACTCATTGTTGAAGGAATGGTGGTGAGAGAAGGGTTCTGCTACACTGGGGGTGGGGACCCACCTAAGGGGATGAGGGCCTATACAGGAGTGATGAGCCGCATCCATCCAGAAAGGGAACTGCAGTCCTCATTGGATGATTTAAATGTTATTTTGATGAACATTTACACTAGCTGAGAGGGGTGGCAGAAGACACTGGGAGGCTGGAAACTGTCCCCACAACCCTAAGGGAGAGGAATCCTCCAGAGGCAAATTAATAAAGGAAGAAAGGTAATAGAAATGAAGGTGGATGGAAATGGGAGAATTAAAAAGAGAGGGGAAGGAGGATGGTATAAAGGAAAAGGGGGGTTACAAGCAGAGTACTAACAAAATCTGGAAGGCCATGGTGTGAATGCTAGAAGTCTAGGAAATAAGATTCTGGACTTAAAGACTATCATGGCAGAGCCAACCTGGATACTGTGGCCACTACCAAGCCATGGCGCACTGAAAATCATGACTGGGACATGGCCATACCAAGCTATGCTCTGGTCATGAAGGAGAGAGTGGGAAGGAAAGGAAGGTGTGTGTGTGCTTTATGTGAGGAAAGCAGAAAACAAGAATATAGAAACCTAGAAACATAGACTTTGATGGCAGATAAGGACCGCTTGGCCTACCTAGTCTGCACATTTTCCTACCTACAGGATAAGCTGCAGATCCTAGTTAACCAACAGTCTATTTCTTCCTACCCTGCCACAAAAATTGCCTTATGTCTGTCCCATTCATTCTTGAATTCTCCCACAGTTTTAGACCCCAAAACCTCCTCAGGAAAGCTGTTCCATGTGTCCACCACCCTCTCTGTGAAAAATACTTCCTCACATTACCCCTGAACCGTCCTCCATCTATCTTCAAACTGTGTCCTCTTCTTCTTGCTCATCTCTTTTCTGAAAGATGTTACCCTCTTGGACTTTGTTAATTCCACTGAGGTACTTAAAAGTTTCTATCATGTCCCCTCTCCTCCTTTCCTCAAGGGCATACATGTTAAGCTCCTTTAGTCTCTCCTCATATGGCTTCTCTTGCAGACCCTGACCATTTTAGTTGCTCTCCTCTGGACTGCCTCTATCCTGTCTATGTCCTTGCGGAGATGGGGTCTCAGAACTGGACTCAGTACTCCAGATGGGGGTCTCACCAACTGTCTGTACAGAGGGATAACAACTTCCAGTTTTCTGCCTATACATCCTAGTATCCCCAGCCCTCCCTACTGCCTTCTTACATTGCTTCCCTAACCTTAAGGTTTTCTGATATGATTATCCCCAGGTCCCTTTCCATTTTTGTTGTGTTACTACCTCCCTCCACACATTGTGCAATCTTGAGTGGGTTTTTGTTTCTCAGGTGCATTATTTTGCACTTCTTTGCTTTGAATCCAAGCAGCCACACTTCTGACCATTCCTCCAACTTTGCCAAGTCCCTTCTCATCCTTTCCAAGCCTCCTTGTGTATCAACCCTGTTGCAGATCTTTGTGTCATCTGTAAAGAGGCATACTTTTCCTTCCAGTCCCTCTGCAATGTCACTTATAAAGATATTAAAAGGACTGGACCAGTACTGAACCCCTGCGGGTACCCCACTAGTATCTCCTCTTTTCTTCAGAGTGGACTCCATTTACAATTATCTTCTGTATCCTGTTGTCCAGCCAATGTTTTACCCACGCTACCACCCTGGGACCCACTCCCAGGCTGGTTAATTTGACTATTAATCTTTGTGTGGGACTGTGTCAAATGCCTTGCTAAAGTCTAGGTAGGCCATGTCCACAGCCCCTCCCTGGTCTACAGCTTTGGTCACCCAGTCAAAGAAATCATTAGATTCGCCTGACATGACCTTCCCACTGTGAACCCATGCTGCCTTGGGTCCTGTGTCCCACTGGCCTCTAGGTACTTTACCTACCACAGAGGTCAAACTGACAGGTCTGTAGTTTCCTGCCTCTGTCTTGGTCCCTATACCATATGGGGAATACGGGTGGGTGGGAACAGAGGTACTGTGGGTCACCCTGGTGATGGGGAAAGGGCCACTATTCACGTTGGTGTGACTCTACAGACCTCCACCACAGGAGGAGAGTTGGATAAGCTACTGGTTTAGCCACAGGTAAGATGGCAGAAAAGTGGAAGATGATGCTGGTGGGGGACTCAATCTGCTGGATGTAGATTGGAGTCTCCCAGCTATGGCTTCAGCTACAAGCAAGGGCATCCTGGACCCTCTCCTGGGTATGTTCCTCAGGCAACTAGTCAGAAAAGCACTCATGATGGGGCAATACTGGACCTGATACTCACTAGCAGGTACAGTGTTGCAGACATCAAAGGGAGAGTCACCTTGGGACCAGTGATCACTGTACAGTGTAGTTCAATATAAGGACAGCTGCAGAATCAAACCACACAAGGGTGAGGGTCCCAGACTTCAGGAGGCAGATTTATAAATGTAACCCCTTGTTACCCGGGTTACTAGATTCCCAGTAAGACCTAGTGGTAGGCAGGAAGGCAGCTTGTGAAACTCCAGTTAAATGGGTTTCACACTGTCTCACTCTGTTCCCAGTCTCAGCTGAGACTGAGGGTGACATCACCAATAGAACTATCGCAGCTGCATGAGCCACATTGGAATCTGCAGCAAGGGGAGTTGGTTAGAATGTTGGGAGGTTTTGAAGTCAGTCTTCAGTTCAGTCTTCAATGAGTGTGTGTGAAATTGGGAGCTTGCTGAGAAAGCAGCTCAGTGAAGGCTCTAGGAGCCTCAGCCCTGACAGAGGGATACTTTTAAGTAAGAAGGATGTGTGTTCCACCTAAAAGAGAGACACAAAAGATAATGAAGTGGTGGAGACCGCTGTTTTCGGTCTCAGTGCCCCTCCCTTTCTCCGGGGTCAGGAAAGGTTTCCTGCAGATTCCTGGGGCAACCCCTAGTTCTGCTTGTGAAGGAAAAGCTGCCCACGTGTTCCAGTGTTTATTTGGAAGAATAAGATTTGTGAGTCGCCTGTGGGGCACCTGCAACGTGAGGGTGAGTGTCTGCTCTTGCTAAAGAGCCTATGTTTTTCACCCTGGGACTTGGTGACAATGTGAGGATTGAACTACTAAATATTGGGAAGCCTAGAGTAATGGGCTAAGCAAAGTAAAAGTAGGTTCAAGTCTAGAGCTTGTTGGGATGCAAATGATATGTAGAGGAGATGTGACAGACGCTCACCCAGAATCTACATTTGAAAGTTCAGTAAAGGAATTGTTCAGTTTCCAGAGAAATGGCCGGTATGGGCTATGGGAGCTGGAAGTGGGTGGCCCCCATCTTTAGTGACCAGGTCCACCACTACGGATTTCTTCTGTGGATTTCTACTTTGCCTCAGGCACTTGGCCAGTGATGAGGGAAGTACCCAGACGTGAGATTGTAAGGAAAATTCTCCTAGAGTCGAAGACTCAAGTGTGGTTTGGGGAGCCACAACAGGATAATTGGTTCATTCTTCAAATGGACCATGAATTGAATAATTGGTTCATTCCTCAAATGGACTGCAGATCAAGTGGCGATTGGGGGCCGGGCCAGTGGAGAAAATCCAAGTAGTGTACAAAGTCGGGCTGTGTACCCAAAGCTGCGTGCAAGTCCGGGCTGTGTGCCTGGTGGGTTTAGAGCCTGAGGGCTGGAAATAGTGATAAAGTGTTCTGTAGTCTCTAATCTGCATTACCAGGAAATGTAGCCCCATGGGGTCCGTCTATGCTTTGTTTGTTCAGCTCTGATGTGAATAAAAGCCACACTGAAGAATCCCATTCCTGGTTCTGGACATTTTAGTTATTGCTTCCTGTGTTCGGATTTACTTGGGTGCCCTGTGCAGAGTAGCCAAACCTAGGTCCCCTGCCGAGTAACCTATCCTCCCCAAACCCAGTCCCCACCAGGTACTGCTGTCAGCTTCAACAGCATGCCGCCTGTCATTTTGCTAAAAGGCAGGGGTGAGGGGTTATAAAATGGAGGCACCGCTGGGATTTTGTTCGGGAGGAAGGTGCTCGGCAAGGGGCTAGCTGCTTTGGCTATCTGGCAGTGGGTAGCCAAAAAGCTGAAGCAATTTCCTAGTGTTGCTGTGTGCTGTGGATCTTGTGCTGCTGTTTAAAATTGACAACTGTTTACCAAGGAGCAGTAAAGCCAAAGAGTGTGCCCTTGTCCTGCATCAAAATAGTTTACAGTGTTTTGCCTGCTTTAAAAATGAACTGTGGTAAGGAAAGTGTGGAAGACTAGGGTAACAACAGGAAAATTGTGCCCTGGATGTTTGAAATGCTTTTAAAATGAACTGTGGTAAACAAAAGTGTGGAAGACTAGGGTAGCAACAGGAAAAATGTGCCCTGGACGTTGGAAATGCTTTCTGGAAGAAATGAGAGACTTGCAGGTGTAATGGCTATGTTAAATGGCTGAAATGGCCCTCGCCGTGGAGTCAGTTAGAAAGAAAAGAAGTTGCATTCTGCAGTTTAAATTTGCCTGCTCAACGATCGCTGTGAGGAGAAGAACGCTGCGTGAGGAAGAAGAGGCTCATTTGCATGGCATCGTGTGATTGGTCAGGCTGAGACCAGTCCCGCCCCTCAGCCAGCTCTACAGTGACTGCCCCAGCATTCGAGAGGGAGGCGAGGAGTGCGTGTACTGGTTAGTGGAGGAGCGTCATGGAGTGTTAAAATCGCTGTAAACTTGTTAAAATAGACTATCTTGTTAAAATTGGGCTCAACCCGCTAATCGATCATTGAAATTACAAAAGTGGTGGTCGAGAAGACGATCGATAGGACTGCCCGCCTGTTTCTGTTCTGAGGCCTCCAAGAACTGGCTGCAGGCCGTTTTTCCCCATCGCAGCAAACTGCTACTGATAACAGTAAGTAACAACATGAAAACTGCTCAAATAGTGATTTTCTGCCCTATGCCATATAAATGTGTGTGCAGCAGTGTAATCGCTTTGCAAGTAATGACAGTGTAAAGTCCTGCCAGCAAGTGCAAGTCTGTTAAGCCATTGACTGTGTGCATAGTAATGAATTCAGCCTCAGTTTAACGTCTGAAGCCAGAGACTGTGGGTTGTAGCCAATGTGCAGCACTAGTTATGCAGGCAATCCTGTGCTAAAACCTGGAGCTTTAAGGGACTGTGAATCAAATAAATGTTACCAGCATGTAAAAGTCTGTGGAAAATGCTGTAAATGTGTTTAAAGCAAGAACAGAGCAAGTTGTGCAGTTTGAGCAAAAGTTATCAGTAGTTTGTGTAAATCGGCACGCAGTGGCTTGACCAAGACTCTGAATGTTGATGCACAGGAGTGCTGCCGCCCATTAAAGGGTGGGGTAGTAAAGTAAACACAGCAGCAGAGGAGCCATTTACAACTAAAGTGTGTGTGTTCAATAAAGTTGGGACTTTCAGTTACAGTGAACTTTTGTTTGTTTTTCTGCAGTTATGGCCTCAGGACCAGCTCGTTCCTCCTGATCATGCCCGGTTTGCAGTAACAGCAGCAGTAAATAGACTGAGGGATATTGAAAAGTGGTGCTATGGAGGACAGCTGCTTCCTCATGTGGCGATTCCTGGTTTTCCAGTGCATGTATGTCAAATATGCTTGAGAGCTGGCAGGGACGCTCTTCATGATTCCTCACTGTGCAGGATGCCTAGAAAATATGGCTTGTATAAAGCGCCCAATTCGTTTGGCTCCCACATGGACAAAAGTTCAGGAATCTGCAGTTGGCAGCACACAGCACCAGGTGGAGCCTGTGGAGGAAGGCCCTCGGGGAGTGTGGCACAAAGCTAGAGGTGCAGAGTTAGAGACAGAACCCGAAGTTGATGTTTTGGATGCTGGATCCCAGAAGGAAAGTTTGGATAAAGCATGAATAGACCCTGGGGGCGAGCCAAGTCTCTTAGACGAAGATGAGATGTGGGAGGCCTTTGAGTGGGAGGTGTCGACCTCTGTGCCTAGTGATGAGTGGATAGTCTCAGGAGTGAGAACGACAGCTACTCCTGGGCTCAGATCCTCAGTGAAGAGGAAGATGAGGGGAACCTAGTGGCCTTGTGAAAAGGACGGGTACACAGCCTCAAGATCTTGCCTCGGAGGAATGTATGGAAGAAAGTGGCAATGCCACTGCCCTGGCTTTACAAGACAGAAGAAGTCAGGGATCCGTTTCTAATTTCTTTAAGGATGTGAAGCTGGCAGAACCAGGACTGGCCACCCCAAGCCAGGCCAGCGGTCTCAGATTGACCAAAGCAAGTAAAGAGGAGAGACTGGTTCATAGGAAGGCAAATGAGATCTATGGTATGACCTTTCCTACCTTTCCTCGGAAAGTCTGGGAGGAGATTGAGAACTGCAGGAAATCCTGGATCTGGGACGAAGCCATGAAAAGTGTGCATCCTGGGGCTAACAAGCATGTGAAAACAGACTGCTTCACAAGAAGTATACCCCGTGGAAGAGAGGCAGGACACTGTTTATAGACAGAGTGAGAATAGTGGACAGAGAGGGACGTGAAATCTCCCACTGTGTGAATTATGTGTGCCCAGATGGGGTAATAATTCAAGCTCCTGATCTCCGGTACTATTGGCCTCAGTGCAAGGACCTCCCAGCAAATGTGCCCATGCCTACAAATGGAAAGTTGAGCAGTGGTAGTCAATACTGCCACACCAGACTGTGAAGTGCCTTTATTGATCCGCCAATATGGACATGCAGGACTCAGGTGCCCCACATTCATCAGTCACAGTGTACTGGCCTTTCCAGCATCCATCGACTGGCCCACCAGCTGACTTCAGATCCAGAGAGGACACCACCCCAGCTGTATCCTGTTAATCGCCTGGTAATCTGATGACGTCGGACCAGCTGTTTTCTTTTTGTTCCTGTTCTAAGGTTCCATCTCCAGAGATGACATCAACCCAGCAGTTCCCAGATGTGTCCTCCTGTGGTTCCCGAAGATGTCCTTCCAGCTGTATCGGAAGAAATGCTACCAGGAGAGTCTTCATCAGAGGTGCAGGTCGTCCCAAAATTTCCATTCTACAAGTGGCTGGGAAGTCCGAACTTTTCTATCTTTATGACCTTGCAGTACACACCCTACACTAGCAGACTTCAAAATGTGTGAACTGTCTGCAAAGACTGTCCCCTTCAGGACTTTGGCCTGTTAGAACTATGTTTCACCGGGCCCGCCCAGGAGAGACTCTCTTATTGGACTAGCTCTTCGGCATTGTGGTCACTAGTTGGGACTCTTAGGGCACTCCATCCCCCAAATGTGTATTGTAAATAATGTTGTTGTTTTCTCATGTAAATACTGTTTTTCTACCTTTTCTAAAAAATCTTTTTGGGATTTTTAGTGTTTTGATGGTAGGGGTCTAGGTAGACTGTGTATGCAGATTAGGAGAGTGTGTGTTGTCTTTCTTTTCCTACAGGTGTTCCTGGGAAGACGGAAGAGAAGACAAGAAGAGGAGGAGGGCTCATCAGAGTTCCTCATTAGTACTTAGTGTGTAGAAATTTAAAGTACTGTGGTGTTATTGTTGTTATTACTGCATTAACCCTTTCCTTCCACAGATGTGGTTGTGGGGTAGGGAGAAGGCAGTAACATGGTATAAAATGTGATATTTTAATGGTGTGTGGTTGCAGGTTACCCAAGGTCGGGAGGTCCCAGGTTGTTTTGTTTGGGGGTATTAGGTTAGAAGCAGATAGGTTTTCCTAGAGGGTTGGGGGATAGACAGGCTGTGGTCCTGAATGGCCATTGGGACCGCAGTGCTGATCTATCAGGGCTATGCTCTGGATAGTTCTACCAGAGCCACTAGGTGTCCATAGTAAGTGGATAGTGTAGAGGCTGACATGTCAGCTAAAGGCCTCTAGGCATTAGTGTTGTCTGCCTGTGCTTGCACATGGTAGGAGGGCCCGATCACCCCTCCGAGGTAGCACATAGGGTGGGATGGCCTAAGGCCGGGTAAATAATGACTGCGGACAGTCATTTTCCTGGTCAAGGGCAAGTGTAACCTCTGTTGCCCGGGTTACTAGAATCCCAGTAAGACCTAGTGGTAGGCAGGAAGGCAGCGGAAACTCCAGTTAAATGGGTTTCACACTGTCTCACTCTGTTCTCAGTCTCAGCTGAGACTGACGGATGACATCACCAATATAACTATTGCAGCTGCATGAGCCATATTGGAATCTGCAGCAAAGGGAGTTGGTTAGAACGTTGGGAGGTTTTGAAGTCAGTCTTCAGTTCAGTCTTCAGTGAGTGTGTGTGAAGTTGGGAGCTTGCTGAAAGCAGCTCAGTGAAAGGCTCTGGACCTCAGCCCTGACAGAAGGCTACTTTTAAGAAGAAGGTGTGTGTCTCCACTAGAGAGAGACACAAAGATAACTGAAGTGGTGGAGACCGCTGTTTTGGGTCTCAGTGCCCCTCCTCTGGGGCAGGAAAGGTTCTCTGCAGATTCCTGGGGCAACCCCTAGTTCTGCTTGTGAAAGAAAAGCTGCCTATATGTTCCAGTGTTTATTTGGGAGAATAAGAAGATTTGTGAGTCACCTGTGGGCACCTGCAACATGAGGGTGAGTGTCTGCTCTTGCTAAAGGGCCTATGTTTTTCACCCTGGGACTTGTGTGACAATGTGGGGATTGAACTACTAAATAATGGAAGCCTAGAGTAATGGGCTAAGCAAAGTAAAAGTAGGTTCAAGTCCAGAGCTTGTTGGGATGCAAATGATATGTAGAGGAGATGTGACAGACGTCTCACCCAGAATCTACATTTGAAAGTTCAGTAAAGGAATTGTTCAGTTTCCAGAGAAATGGCCGGGTATGGGCTATGGGAGCTGGAAGTGGGTGGCTCCCATTTTTAGTGACCAGGTCCACCACTACTGATTTCTTCTGTGGATTTTACTTTGCCTCAAGCACTTGGCCAGTGATGAGGAAGTACCCAGGCTGGGATTGTAAGGAAAATTCTCTCTCTGAGTCGCAGTCTCTAGTGTGGTTTGGGGAGCCACAACAGAATAATTGGTTCATTCTTCAAATGGACCATGAATTGAATATTGGTTCATTCCTCAAATGGATCGCGGATCAAGTGGCGGTGGGGAGCCGGGCCAGTGGGGAAAACCAAGTAGTGTACAAGTCGGGCTGTATACCCAAAGCTGCGTGCAAGTCAGGGCTGTGTGCCCGGTGGGTTTAAGAGCCTGAGGGCTGGAAATAGTGATAAAGTGTTCTGTAGTCTCTAATCTGCATAGCCAGGAAATGTAGCCCCATGGGGTCCGTCTATGCTTTGTTTGTTCAGCTCTGATGTGAATAAAAGCCACACTGAAGAATCCCATTCCTGGTTCTGGACATTTCAGTTATTGCTTCCTGTGTTTGGGTTACTTGGGTGCCCCTGTGCAGAGTAGCCAGATCTAGGTTCCCTGTGCCGAGTAACCTCATCCTCCTGAACCTAGTCCCACCAGGTACTGCTGTCAGCTTCAACAGCATGCCAACTGTCATTTTGCTAAAAGGCAGGGGTGAGGGTTACATAAAGATGAGACAATTTCTCAGGATGACTTGTCGGGGATGACCTGGTTGGGATGGACGAACAGTGGGTGAAGCTAAAAGGGGCATAGTAAAGCAACAAACCTCTGCATCATGCAAGTGAGCAAAAGCAAGAAGAAAAGAGACAGCTATGGTTCTTAACAGAGGTGGCTGAAAAAGTAAAGGCTAAAATGGTAGCATTCAGAATGTATCGCGGAGAGGCAGAGGAGGAGGATAGGTTGGGGAGGTATCTTAGGGAAACAGAGGGAAGCAGGAAAAGCAGTAAAGAGTGCAAAGGCACAAACTGAAGAGAGAATAGAGCAAGGCCGTAATGAAAGGGACAAGACTTCTTTTAAATATGTATGAAAAGAGGAAGACCACAGGAGGGACTGTATGGTTAAAAGGAAGGGGAGGACTGTGCACAGGGGAGCAGGAAAAACAAATAGTTTTGTTCAGTGTTCACCAAAGAAGAAGAAGGAAGTCCAAAAAAGTAGCAGGGCTTTAGTGTAAGGGAGATGGGCACTAGTCCTTTTCAGAGGACAGCGTCCTGAAGGGACTTGCAAATCTGAAACTGGACAAAACAAAGGGGCCAGGCGAGGAGGATACATTCAAGGGTATTAAGGGGAGCTCAGGAGGTAGTGGCTGCACTTCTGACAGTTCTGTTTAATAGGTCACTGGAAACAGGAGTGGTTCTGGATGATTGGAGGAGGACAGATTTAGCCCCTGTTCACAAAATGGTAGCAGGGAAGAGGCTGATAACTATAGGCCAGTAGAATCACTTCTGAAGGAAAGAATTGTTGAGTACCTAGAGGCCAGAGGAGGCAGGACCCAAGGCAGCATGGATTCACAGCGGAAGATCATGTCAGATGAATCTAATAGATTTCTTTGACTGGATGACCAAAGTAGTAGATCAGGGAGGGCTGTAGACATGGCCTACCTGGACATTGACAAGGCATTTGACACAGTCCCACACAAAAGATTAATATACAAGTTGGCTAGCCTGGGAGTGGGTCCCAAGATGGTAGCCTGGGTAAAAATTGGCTGGAGAACAGGACACAGAAGGTAATAGTAAGCGGAGTCCTAAAAGGGAGTTACTAGTGGGGTACTGCGAGGTTCAGTGTTAGGACCGATCCTCTTTAATGTCTTTATAAGTGACATTGCAGAGGGACTGGAAGGAAAAGTATGTCTCTTTAGACAGACACAAAGATCTGCAACAGAGTTGATACACAAGTTGGGGTGGAAAGGATGAGAAGGGACTTGGAAAGGTTGGAGGAATGGTCAAATGTATGGCAGCTTAGATTCAGTGCTAGGAAGTGCAAAGTAATGCACCTGGAAACAGAAACCTAGGGAAGAGTACATAATGGGGGTGAGATACTAACAACAACAAAAATGGAAAGGGACCTGGGGTAGTCATATCAGATAACCTAAAGGTGAGCAAGCAATGTGAGAGGGCAGTAAGTGCGGCTGGTGGGATACTGGGATGCATAGGGAGGCATCACCAGTAGAAAACAGGAAGTGGGGTTCCACCTGGAGGGACACCAGCCTATACTGGCAGGATGGTCTGCATCTGTCCAGGAAGGAACAAGTCTTTGAGCAATCGGTTTAAATACTTCATTGGCAAGCTTTTAAACTATTCAAGGGGAGGCACTGATAAGCAGCAGAAAAATCTCAGCCTCTCCTACAAAACAAGGGTACTAAATGAGAAAAGACTGAGGTAGAAAGGTCAGTGGAGGATGCTGAACAGAAGGTAAAGCCAACAAAAATGGAGAGCAATGAGTACCAACGCCCATAGACTGGGTAACAAGCTTCCTGAATTAGTGGCCTTGATGGAGGAGAACATCTGGATATCGTGGCAGTCACAGAAACATAGTACACACAAAACCATGACTGGGACATAAACATACCAGGATACACTATCTACAGGAGGGACAGGGAGGGTAAAAGAGGAGGAGGAGTAGCTCTTTACACAAGGGAAGGAATCAAAGCAACAGAACAAAAGGGGTAAACAGGGAGGAGAAGAAGCACTGTGGGTCAATTTGGAGACAGGCAATGGCACCACAATCCGCTAGGGTTAGTAGCATAGATCTCCCTGTCAGGGGAGGAAATGGACAAGGAAATGATAGAAAGTATACTTAGAATGGCAGAAAAAGGGGAGATATCGCTGATGGGTGATCTAAATATGCCAGATGTTAATTGGACTGCAGTTGCAGCAGCCACTCAAGAGTGGGGTTATTCTAGATGCCCTACAGGGCATGCCTTAGACAACTAGTATTGGAACCCACTTGAGAGGAGCAATCTTAGACCTGGTTCTCTCAAATGGAGATGGACAGAGGATCACAGATGTAGAAGTGGGTACCCATCTGGGAACTAGCGACCATCAAACAGTATAGTTCTGTACGACACACCAATAAGAGTCAAGCCATACAAAGACAAAGTACTGGACTTTAGGAGGCTGCCTTTGCCAAAATGGGTGAGTGCCTAAGGAATGCACTAGCAAATGGGCAGGAAGAAGGGTGGAAGAACAATGGGAATAATAAAACTGCCATCACAGAGGTAACAAGCCTTTGTGTGAAGCAAATAAACAAAGCAAAACGATGTAAGAAACCACTATGGTTCTCAAAGGAAGTGGCAGTGAAGGTTCAAGAGAAAAGAAAGCATTCAGGAAGTACAAGGAATCACAGAAGGAGCAGGACAGAGAATTGTATCAGTTAAAGTAAAAGGAAGCTGGGAAGGCAGTCAGAACAGCAAAGGCCCAAACCGAGGAAAAGATAGCCAACTCAGTTGGGAAGGGAGAAAACCATTTATAGGTACATCAGGGAGTGAAGGAAGACCAAGGGAGGGATAGTGAGGCTTAATAAAGGGAGGGGGTGGGCAGAGGTGACTGTGAAAAGGCAGAGATACTAAACAAATATTTTTGCTCAGTATTTACAAATAAAGAGGGAGGTACCTAAAACAAACAATAGAAACACTCTGGATACAGAAGTTGATATCAGCCCATTTACAGAAGAAAGGGTTCTGAAAGAACTCTTAAAACTGAAGGTGGACAAAGCAATGGGGCCTGATGGGATTCATCCCAGAATTCTAAAAGAACTAAGTAGAACTAGTGACACCACTGACTACCTCTTTAACAAATCATGGGAGGATGGGGTGGTACCCGAGGACTGGAGGAGGGCAGATGTGATTCCCTTCACAAAAGTGGGAGCAGGGCAGAAGCAGGAAACTACAGATCTGTTAGTTTAACCTCAGTGATAGGAGAATGATGGAATCACTTCTGAAAGAAGAATTGTCGGTATCTAGAGGCCAGAGGGCACAGGACCCAAGGCAGCATGGATTCACAGTGGGAAGGTCATGCCAGATGAATCTGATAGATTTCTTTGACTGGGTGACCAAAGTAGTAGATCAGGGAGGGCTGTGGACATGGCCTACCTAGACTTTAGCAAGGCATTTGACACAGTCCCACATAAAGATTAATATACAAGTTAGCCAGCCTGGGAGTGGGTCCCAAGATGACAGCCTGGGTAAAGAATTGGCTGGAGAATAGGACACAGAGTAATAGTAAATGGAGTCCACTCTGAAGAAGTGGGGTTACTAGTGGGGTGCCATGGGGTTCAGTATTAGGACGGTCCTCTTCAATGTCTTTATAAGCGACATTGCAGAGGACTGGAAGGAAAAGTATGTCTCTTTCATATGACACAAAGATCTGCAACAGAGTTGATGCACAAGGTGGGGTGGAAAGGATGAGAAGGGACTTGGCAAGGTTAGAGGAATGGTCAAATGTATGGCAGCTTAGATTCAATGCTAAGAAGTGCAAGGTCATGCACCTAGGAAACAAAAACCCAGGGAAGAGTACACAATGGGGGGAGGATACTACCAACAACAAAACTGGAAAGGGACCTGGGGTAGTCATATCAGATGACTTAAGGTGGGCAAGCAATGTGAGAGGGCAGCAAGGAGGGCTGGGGGATACTGGGATGCATAGGGAGAGACATCACCAGTAGAAAACAGGAAGTTATTATCCCTCTGTACAGACAGCTGGTGAGACCCCATCTGGAGTACTGCGTGCAGTTCTGGAGACCGGTCTCCATAAAGACATAGACAGGATGGAGTTTCCAGAGGAGGGCAACTAAAATGGTGCAGTGTCTGCACCGGAAGACATATAAAGAGAGACTTAAGGAGCTTAATATGTGTAGCCTCGAGGAAAGGAGGGAGAGGGGGACATGATAGAAACTTTCAAGTACCTCAAGGGAATCAACAAAGTCCAGAGGGTAGCATCTTTCAAAAAAGGGTGTGCAAGAACAAGGGACACAATTTGAAGATGGGGCGGCTCAGAGGTAATTTAAGAGTATTTTTTTCACAGAGAGGGTTGTGGATGCATGGAGCGCCTTCTGGAGGAGGTTGTGAAGTCAAAAACAGTGATGGAATTCAAGCATGCATGGGACAGTCATAAGGCAATTCTAGGGTTGGGGTAGGAAGAAGTAGGCTGCTGGTTAACTAGGATCTGCAGCTTATCCATTAGGTAGAGAAATGGTCAGTCCAAGTGGTTCTTATCTGACGTCAAATTCTATGTTTCTATGTAGTTGTTATCCCTCTGTACAGACAGCTGGTGAGACCCCATCTGGAGTACTGCATGCAGTTCTGGAGACCCAATCTCCGCAGAGAGCATAGGCAGGATGGAGGCATGGGAGGAGAACTACAAATGGTGCAGGGTCTGCACCAGAAGACATATCAAAGACACTTAAGGATCTTAATATGTATAGCCCTGAGGAGAGGAGGGAGGGGGGACATGATAGAAACTTTCAAATACCTCAAGGAATCAACAGAGTACAAGAGGGTAGCATCTTTCAGAAAAAGGTGTGCATTCAAAGATATTGGCTGATAGGCTAACTCTAGTCCTCCTGGATCTGATTGGCATGTCTCAAGTCGGGTTCATGGCGGGACGCTTATCCTCAGACCATTTACGCATTCCTTTCAAGATCGCCCTCTCGGAGTCCAGGGATGCCACCTTTCCCCCGGGCTTTTCTCCTGGACGCCGAGAAGGCATTTGACTGGGTGAACTGGAATTTTTATTCCAAGTCCTCAGAGCATTTGAGTTTCCTCCATGTTCATAGACTGGATCAGGGCGCTATATCGGGCTCCTCTGCGAGGATCTCAGGCAATGGTGCATTTTCCAAACCCTTCCTTTTACTTTCAGGTATGAGACAGGGCTGTCCCTTCCCCTTATTATTTAATCTTTATTTGGAGCCCCTAATTCAAAATAGTCTTAACAACACAGGAATACAAAGTGTTCGATGAGAATAACGTGGTGAAGATAACAGCATATACCCGACGATCCTCCTCCTCCTCCTCCTCTATCTGGCCCACCCGTAACATCAATTCCGATTATGTTAGGAGAGATTGCCAAATTTAGCCTTTTTTCAATTATAAATTGAATGCAAACAAGACGTCCTTTTTTCCTCTTAATCACAAGGTTTTCAAGTCAGACATTGTCCCTTTGGGTTTGTGTTGGTCACCCGTCTCCTTAAATACTTAGGTATTAAGTTAACACGCAATATTTCCTATGGTTTAAAGAAAATTTAGAGCCTTTTTCTCAGCTGATTGTGCAAGACCTAGAGAGATGGGATAAGCTTCCGATTTCATTATGGGCCGTAGATAACATAATTAGATGAATGTATTTCCCTTTTTTACCCCCTGTCACATCTTAACTCATTTGTCCTCTATCCTGGTTTCAGAAAATGCATAAAATCTTCACTAATTTTATTTGGTCTAATAAACACTCCTGGTTGGCGTACCTAAGTTAGCTGCCCCTAAAATTGAGGGGTGCAGGTCCTCATTTGGCAATTTATTGCATGGGCTAGCCATCTTGCTAAGTACCTGAAATGGGGTAAGGCCAGGTCCTGAAAATTGGAGACCGGTCTGGCTCAACATCGAACTAGACTTTATCCAGGCTATGAACATGGACCCTCGACCATTCTCAATGTTAAAGTGTCCCTTTTACAGAATGCTAGTAAATGTCCCACTCTCATGACTTCATTAAAAGTGCATTAGCAGCTGTGTTCTTTTCTGAGATACAGCAAGTATACACCTGCCACAGTCTATCTGAATTCTCAGCCTTTACCATAAATAAGCAGAAGGGTTTCTGCATACATGGTTGCCCCAGTTAGAAGAGGGATAGCATCCTCGCTCCTGGACGGCGTGGGGCTTCGTGTTACTGAAATTATCCGAAAGTTCGATATTCCAGATTCTCATTTATTTAGGGTTTTCAATTAAAGCACCTGTTAACTACGTTCTTTGGTAATGTCCTCCCGCCCAATGGCTTTTGCATTGGTACCTGAATTTTCCTCTTCTTGAATCCTCAGGTGTCATTTCTAAGATATATCAAGTACTGTACCATTGGCGGTTTTGGGAGTAGTAACGCCCTACTAGCTTTGGAACTTATTTTTCCTCAATCTACTTTCAACTGGCCATCTCTGGATGTTTTGTCATAAATATGTGTCCCAAGATAGATTATGTCTTATGCAATTTCACATTTTGCACAATATGTACTATACTCCAGTCAAATTGGTGAAATGGGGCCTTCTGAAACAGGTGCACTAGGTGTTCTCAGGAAGCTGGGATGCTTTTTCATATATATTCTGGTCGTGCCCAGGATAGCTCCGTTATGGGATTTAATTAAAACCAATCTGGATCCCTTATTGGTATTACAGGATTGCTTCACACGGATATTTGCCTCCTGGGAGATTTGTCTTCCATTAAGGTCAAAACTAGGAGATTTCATATATCTATGACGCACTCTCAGTTGAAAAAATTGTTCTTAGGCATTGGAAAGATGGGATTTGCCCAACATACCAGGAATGGATACATGAAATCCTTGCAAATCTTCACACAGAGAAGGCTATAGCAAGCCTCCATAACAGGTTACCAAGGTATAAGCATATATGGATCACCTTCACACTTTAATCATCACTGCTAGGGTTTAAAGTGCAGTAGGTTACCTGTTATCTTAACATGTATTTGGTTATTATGTAGAGCTTGTTACTACAACATATGAAGGAACTGCTGTGCCAGGGGTGGGTGGGGGTTGGGGGCAGTGTCGGATTGCATTACAAACTGGCTGTTCATGTTTGCATTACTGCCTCCTGTATTGTGCACAATTTTGTGAATAAAGTTTGAATTTAAAAAAAAAAAGAAAAAGGTGTGCAAGAACAAGGGGCTAATTTGAAGCTAGAGAGGGGACGGCTCTCAGAGGTAATGTGAGGAAGTATTTTTTCATGGAGAGGGTTGTGGATGCATGGAAACAGCCTTCCTGAGGAGGTTGTGGAGTCAAAAACAGTGGTGGAATTCAAGAATGCATGGGACAGACATAAGGCAATTCTAGGGGTGGAGGTTGGAAGAAGCAGGCTGTTGGTTAGCTAGGATCTGCAGCTTATCCATTAGGTAGGAAATGGGCAGACTGGGTGGGCCAAGCGGTCCTTATCTGCCATCAAATTCTATGTTTCTATGTTTCTATCAGTGGTGGGAAAGTTAATGGAATCACTGTTGAAGGAAAGGATTGTGGAATATATATCTTAAATCCAATGATTTACAAGAACTGACATAGCATGGATTCACTGGGGAGGTCATGTCAAATGAAGCTGATAGATTTCTTTGACTGAGTAACCAAGGATATTAGATGAAGGTGGAATGCTGGACATGTCCTACCTAGATTTCAGTAAGGCTTTCAACACCATTTCACATAGGAGACTGGTAAGCAAGCTGGGTAGCTTAGGATTTGGCCCAAAAGTGGTAAACTGGGTAAGAAAATAGTTAGGAGACATCGACTGAGGGTAATGGTAATGGAGTTCACTCTGAGGCTGGGAGGGTGACAAGCGAGGTGCCTCGGGATCAGTGCTGGGACGGACCCTTTAATGTCTTTAAGTGACATTGCAAAGGAACTGGAAAGGAATGTCTGCCTCTTTCGGATGACACCAAAATCTGCAGTAGGGTAGACAATCTGGGGTGGGGGAGAAAACAATGACCAGAGACTTGAGAAAACTCAACGAGTGGTCAAAGTTGCAGCAGCTGCGTTCAATGTGAAAAAGTGCAAAATAATGGACTTAGGGCACAGAAACCCAGGGGCAGAGTACAAAACAAGGTGGAGTGACATTGATGACCACTAAGCAGCAAGAGACCTGGGGATAATCATATCTGATGACCTAAAAGTCTAAGGTAGTGCGACAAGGCAGTTGGGAGAGCTTAGTGGATGCTGGGGTGCATAGGAGGGGATATCACCAGCAGAAACAGGAAGGTAGTGTTTCCTCTGTATAGATTGCTGGTAAGACTCCATCTAGAGTACTGTGTCCTGCTCTGAAACCACATCTCTGGAAGGACATACACAGAGTGGAGGCAATCCAGAGGAGGCAACTAAAATGGTGCAGGGTCTGCATCAAAAGCCCTCAAGAAGAGACTAAAGGACCTCTAAATGTACACCTTCGACAGAGGCAATATACCTCACAGGGTAAAAGGTACAGGAGGAGAAGTATTTTCAGAAAGAAAGGTGCTCTAGAACAAGGAACATGCTATGAAGTTGGAGGGAAGATTCAGTGGAGGTGGTGAGGCGAAAACAGTGGTGGAGTTCAAGAGTGCATGGGATAAGCACAAGGGATCATAGTGGAAAGAAAAGGAAAGGAAAGGAAAGGAAAGGAAAGGGGAGAGAGAAGAGTTGTAGATTGTGTATAGTCTGTGATAATAGTGTAGGTAGGGAGAAATGGGCTGTATGGATGAGCCAAGTGGTGCTTATCAGTTGTCAAATCTGATGTTTATGTTTCTATGACATTCTGCTTATCTCGAAAGCACATATGAACATACAACTACTAGACTCAAAAACTTGCATACAAAATAGGAACATAAAAAGTGATGGACAGAAAAAGACCTGAGCAGTCCATCTAGTCTGTCCCAAGATTCCCCACTTGAGAGCCTCTAGTTTCCATTCACCCTTGCAGTCACTCCTTCCCCCTTTTTTTACATCTAATAAGTAAACTCCTTTTTATATTTCTGACTTCCACTTGAATCCTACTATTTTCTTTGCCTCCTCAACCTTGTGAGGCAGTTTGTTCTGCCACTCCACCACCCTTTCCATGAAATACTACTTCCTAATGTTCTTTCCCCCACCCTACACCCCAGGATAAGATATGCCCTTTGGTGGATGCACTGCTTCTTAATTTGAAGAGATTTGCTGTGTCCACTCTGTTGACCCCTTTCATGAACTTGAAATTATCTATCACATCCCCCACCCTTCTGTCATCCAGTGAATACATGTTGAGTCTTTTCTGTCACTCATCATATGCCTTAGCCTGTACCCTTGTAATACTACAGTAGTTCCAGACAAGTCAAATATTTCTCCAAACCACCTAAAACCACACAGCCACTAAAGTTCCTCTTGCTTCAGGTTTCTTGCCTGGGTAATGAAAAGGAAACCTTTGGCAGCGTGCCAGGGCAGAAAAAAATATCTCTGATTTATTATCACTGAAACCAGCTGCAGATGTCGGCAAGGCCTGCACTCTGCTCCCAATTAGAGAGACTCACGCAAAGACCTCTGTTCCGTAGACCTGGTAACTAATGACTTCTGTGTAGGTACTGATCTTGTGTAGCATCAGATCCCAACTGATCACAACCTGAGGTCTGACTGGCTGAACTGCTGGTCAACAAATGTACTAGTAGCTATCCCATCTTCCTTTTTAGCAAGGATTTAGAACAAAACATACATTTTGTGCACCCTAATTATGGTCTGAGGATTGCAACAACTTCAAAGGGTTTGTGATGATCCTGGCTTTAGCCAATCTGCAGTGTTGCTATGACCTCATTATTTGCATCTCATTTCTGTTTAGTTCTCCGAAGTGAAAGATGATTATGTGGAGAAGTTGGATTTCTTATTCCCAGAGCTCATGTTAAATACCCAAGGGACAGGTGTAGCAGAGACTGAAACACAACCAAGACTAAATATCATCTTTTTGTCACTGACATTGCTTTTCTTTTTTCTCAGCAGACTATTGTTCAGTTTGCAAGAAGAAAACTCACTAAATTGTTAGTGGTTCTCTTCCATTAATGTGGTATTTAACATACTACTTTACAATTTAGTGTCCCAGAATTGAACTCATGTGAGGGTAACAGTGGCATGTAGGCACTGAGCACTACTGATCCCATGTCCATAGCCTGCTAGTAAAATAAAACCTAATACTGTACATCAGAAACACTCTAACCATAGTAGTGTGGTGGCTTAAACAGTGGTTCACTGAAGGAGGATGGGGCTTTACTCAGGTCGGGTTTACCTTTTGTGGGCTCGGCACCAAAAGTTTTGTGGGCCCCATTTTCGTGTGGGGGGTCAGTGTTCGATGACCTACCTAGCTAGCATCAGCATTACACGGTGAAACCAAATTGCTCAGAGCTGTGATAACCAGGAGTGGGCACCATTTCAGATTTCAACAAGGCGGGGCGGGGCAGCAACCAGTGAGGTCAAGTGCCAGTTAGGCCCCTAACACATTTGCACACGGAGTACTGTGCACACAGCTACTATGCACATTCAAGCAGCTGCCTGCCTGCTCGAGCGTGCGAGCTGATTCAGTACAGCAGAACTTTACTGTTCTGAATTAGCTCACACATTTGAGGTGGCATAGTTGCTTGAACGCGGCACAGTGCACAACGACATGTTAAGAATCAAGTAAATAAACACAACCTACAAGTGTGGATGGGAGCAATTGTGATAACTTACTTACCCGCCTGTCCAGCCAGAACCTGCAGCCTGCCACTTGCCACCAGCCCAGTGAGCCCACCAGTTAAGACCTCCCCTTGAGTCCTCTCCTCCTCCTGGAACTGAACCGTCTGGATTCCAAATGTGACCTGTGCTTGCTTGCAGCCAGACCCAGTGAGCTGTCCGAGGGAGACTGAGAGACCACAATTATTTTTGATGCCACCAAGCAAGAGCTTACTTCATCACTGACCGAGTTGTAGCCTGTCCGTGGCAGCGGAAAGTGTGTGTAGTAAATTTACGCTTCTGCTCCTCCATGTCACGCAGGATGTTACTGACACCGCCACAGCATGAGCACTATTAATGGCAGGTAAGGCACTTATTGTGCAATAAATAAATAAATTTACAACAAATAATGCAACACCGAAGAACAATGCAAAACTTCCACAAGGCATGCGGGCTGCTGCCTCTGGGACAGTGGGCCCTTCTGAGTGTGGGCCTGGCTCCACTGAACTATTGAAGCATTGTTAATCCGATACTGGCTTCACTGTATTTGTTTCAGTGGGGTTCTTTTCCTGTTTTGATGCCACCTGAGTATATTTTGTGTGTTCACCTTAAAAAGTCAGCTTAGCATTTTTTTGTTTTAAAATATATGGCTACATATATTAAAGTCTACCCTCGTGTGTTACAATGACAACATCAATTGTCTTTATATGCACTACCACTAGAGGCTAAGTCTTTTTGTAGTTAATGCATGCCATCAGAGCATGGAAAACATAGCCTCTAGTAAACTGAGGACATCATGCGCGGGGTCCAATCACACTAACAAACGGTAGAAAAATATCTAACTGCACTTTTCGACAAAGTGACTGGCTGCAAAAATGCCAGTGTTATTAGTTGTACACTATAATCCTCTGTCATGGAGCCTTTGTGTTAGCAGCCAGTTTGTTCCCTAGCTTGCTACTTTGCTTCAAATTGCATGAAAAGATTAATTAGGGTCTGGCTGGCCCATGAAAGTATTTAAAGAATACTGCAGTCTAACTGTCACTGCAAGTGCTGCAATTTTGTAAAGTCCTGTGGGAATTCCAGCTAGTGAAGTACAGTACTGACATCATAGAGGGTACCCAGATTTCAGAATATGGTGCTGCCTATCCTGAGTTCAGAAACCTTCAGTGGTACATAGCAAAAAATAAAATAAAAAAACAGATCAGACATTTATTGGTTGTTTGGGCAGGGTAGAATGGCAAGACAAGACAAATTTTATTTATTGGAATCTCAGAATTACATCACCTTTGAGCCATAGGCTTATTTACAAAGGCTCCACATCAAGGAGGGAAGGAACACAGGGACAGTTTGCATGGTGAAAGGGCAAATCAAGTAAACACAATTACTAACAATACATAATAGAAACAGATAGCCTGAAAATTACATAACAAGTGCTTAGTAAGGCTTCTGGTTATATGAGTTACAGGGTTACAGTTATTTTACATTTAGCAGGAG
Organism: Neoceratodus forsteri; assembly: GCA_016271365.2. Taxonomy (NCBI): domain Eukaryota; kingdom Metazoa; phylum Chordata; order Ceratodontiformes; family Ceratodontidae; genus Neoceratodus; species Neoceratodus forsteri. The sequence continues at coordinate 270,638,164 of CM057452.1, read as the reverse complement.
CGGTCAGAGGGGCATAACCTGCCAGTAGACCGCAGAGGTTGAGGAAAAGGAGTTGAAAAGTAGAGGTAGTTATAAGACAAGTCCAGAGTGAGGCTGAGAGCAGATTGGCAATGAATAGAAGGGTGGTGTCAACCAAGCTAGACTACTTATGAGCAAGGAATAGGGTAAAAAGAAATAGGAGTATGACATAAGGGATATGCATAGAAAGGGGGATTATCAAGGGTAGTGCAGGAGGGGTGAGGAAAGAGGATGTGATGTATTCTTGTTGGGGTGTAAGTCAATGGAGGGCTAAGGGGCAATGTTAAAGGGTAATAAAGAGGTGACAATTGCCGGCAGGGGGAAGGGAGATGGAATCAAATTGCTGAGGTGTGGTGAAAGTGAATATAGTCAGGAGGGAAGGGAGAGGGTAGGGGTAGTAAGGGAGTAGAGAGGTCAAGTAAGTAGCTAGTGCAGGTTAGGGGCATATGAGGTAATCAGTGTCAGGTCAGACATTCACACCTATTGCATTTCATTAGATGCTGCCTAAGTTTGGTCTTGAAGGGTTCAGTTTTAGTGTCTGATAGGAGGTCTGGTGGTAGGTTATTTAGTCAGGAAGGTGCCCTAGATATGAAGGAGTGTTGAGCTGCAGAAAGGGACTTTAAAGGTGGGATTGGATGAGCTTCTAGTACAATGACATTTATTGGTCCTGTTGAGGAACTGCAACAGTGAGGAGGGCTACTCCAAGTCTAATTTTCTTTGCAAAGAGGCAGGTTTGGTAGGAGATTCTGCACTGAAGATTCAACAAGTTCGCAGAAGTGTAGAGGTCACAGGTGTGATGGGAAGGTGGCTGCCTGTAACAAGGCGGAAGACCTGTTAACCTCTTAAGTGTGGTATTGGTGGCAGAGACGTAGATTATTAGCCTCCAAAATCAATAATTGAAAGGATGGAACTGGAGATGGCTAGGCAGAGCGCTTCTTGGGACATGCTTCTCCTGTGTCTGTACAGAAGCCCTACCCTGATGCTTACGGCCCTGAGATTAAATTTACATGCTCATTGTAGGACAGGTGACTGTCAAGTGTTATGCCTAGATATTTAAAGTTGTAGACTTGTTCAAGGGGTGAGCTGTGGTTGTTAGAGATCAGAAGCTGGGCATTTTTGTACTTGTTGTGATGGCTGGCAAAGAGCATTACTTTAGTTTTTTATAGTTCATTATTAATTTATGTTTGGTGAACCAGGATTCAGCTGCCATGAAGCTATCTTGCAGACAGTTGACAAGAGGTGAAGGATCAGGCTGGCTGGTGAAGAGCATGGCATCGTTCACGTAAAGGAGTAGGTTTGTAGAGTAGACTTGGGAAGAGTATTCAGATAGAGGCTAAATAAGCGGGGACCCAGGATTGGGCCTTGGGGACTCCTGAGCATACTGGGTGGCTGGTTGAGAGCGTATCTTGTATTTTCACTATTTGTGTTCTGTCCTCTAGGTAACTTTTAAACCATGCAGTAACGTCAGGAGATAGACCAAAGGAGGGCAGGGACCTGAGTAATAGGGTATGGTTAACGTATCAAATGCCTTTGTGAGGTCTATGTAGATTGATCCCACAAGGTGTCCACAAGCCAATGACTTATGTATGAAATCTGTGTATTCAAGAAGGGCAGTGGTGGTGCTATGCCCTTTCTGAATCCGTGTTGTTGAGCACACTGTATATTATACGTGGCAAGATAGTCAGTTGACTGGTCAGCAGCTATTCGCTCCAGTGCTTTGGAGAGGGGTGGCAAGATGGAGATCGGACAATAATAGAACAAATGGCCATATCACCACTCTTGTGAATGGGCATCACAACTGCCGCTTCAGACCAAAGGAATTGGCCAAGACAGAGGTATAGGTTGATTATCTTGGTAAGGGTGACAGAACACAGTCAAGGGTTAAATGGAGTAATTTTAGATCTAGTGTGTCATTACTAAATCTGTGTAACCCTGGGCGCCACCCCAGTGTTACACCCTGCCTACTACCCTGGACATAGGCTGAGGGGTTTGGGTTAGTAACTTGTAACATTTTTTAAAACCTTTGCCAGTGCCTCCACTCCAGGGTGCTTCACGTGGGTGAGATGGTGCTGGGTGTAGCCCCTGAGCTGCTACACCACCCACGGTGACCAGTTACCTTCCCTGGACAAGCCCCAATACACAGTTCCCCACATTCCCACATTTTGAATTAAAGGCTCTCTGATAATATGCTCACACAGGATTTCAAACAACAACAACAAGATACGTGTTTGGGTAATAAAGGAGCTAGGAAAGGAAACAGGAGGAGCAGAGGTTATCTTACCGTATTTACACATGTACAGAGATCATTTTGGATTTTGCTGGTGAACCCTTCAGCTGGGTGTCTACATATTAACAGGCAGACATAAATCAAATTTTACCATTGGACTTAAGACATCCAGGGCCCTGGTTATCTAGCTGCTGATAAATCAGATGTTAAACATAATTATTAATAATACCCACACTGGTACCAGTCCCAGATACAGCAGAAACCCGCAATCTCATACCATACTAGTTAAACAGATACCACAGTCTAAGATGTTGCAGGCCTGATGGAGTTGCAGCTGGTCGAGGTGGCCAGCTATTAATTGAGGTGAGGGCAACTTGAAACAGATTTTTGTAAAGCAGCAAATTGCTATTTACAACCACAGCAGGGATTGCCCCTGCACTTTAGCAGACAAGCAGGGATTGCCCTGCACTTGCTGACAAATCAGGGATTCTCCTGCACTTGCAGACTTCTGAACATTCCAGAACAAACTATGTGGATCTTACATCCAGAAACATTCGCACAATACTTGAAAGTCCCATCCAAAGCAAAAAGGGTGATACTTTTGTCAAGCATCCTATATGCAATTCAAATACGGTCACATCCAGTACTTTATATACTAAAAGGCATCCATCCAGAGTAAGTTGGCAACAACACTTTTATCAAGCATCCCATACTTTAGTCACAGGCAGTCACATCCAGTACATTCTATATACCAAGAACATTATCCACAAACGGAGTCCTATCCAGCACGCCTAGACCTTGTACACTTATCCCAAGCACTCTCAGATGAAATTCTGGTCAAACACCAGTACATTTTCTTTAAGGTATCTTAGATATTAATATGCTTTAGGCCTCCTGTCTCATGAAGTGGCAAGCATGTCTTGACAGACAGCTCCACGATGGCAGGACTCTAACCCGTAGCTACACATTTATATGATTCACTAAGCCCAGCATCTTGCTGTACCTGCAACTTAGCCATTTGGGCCACAGACAAGATGCATCCATTACTTGAACAGGCAGTCTCCTATGGGGTTAGTAGCCAGACTGATGACTTCAATACTTCACACTTAACAGCACACATTTCTTAATGGGGCATGGAGCCCCAAGATTACTTACTTAGCTTCTCCCTCGCACCTGGGGATACGAGGGTACCCACCAGGTCCTCCACGGGTCTCATCCGCAATCAAAGGCATCCTGAAGACTTCTTCGGCTCTCTCACTGCTGAGGTACTTGGTCAGTGCTCTCACCACTGCATGATGTCATCTGGTCTGGTCAGCGCCTCACCGCTGCTGGACATCTGATTCTTCAGTCCACATCTTTCCCCAACGTGAGGGAAAGCTAGCCTCTGGAGGACAGTACTGGCAACCTCCAGGCTAGCTGTTGCAGAAAGACACAATTACTGTAACTAGTTAACTGTTAACTGAAGAAAATAACAAATGCCCCTGAATACTGAAAAGGCTTGAATTAAGTGGCCCAGGCCTGATGGCATGGCTGGAGCCTGAGCCCCTCCCCACGGGCTCGCAGCAAGCTAGAGCCAGCTCTGCTGCTCTCTCTCTCTCTCTCAGCTCTGCATCTCTGAATCTCAGACAAACTGGCAACATTGTCTCTTTATAGAGCTCCTAGCTCGACTCCTGATTGATAGCAGGGATGGGGTGACATGTCTCAAGTTGCTGAAGGACCTGTCAATCAGAACACTCGAGGCACAATTGGGTTGTGGAATTTGCGCCTAAAATAATGTTCCTGTAAGCCCCATAAACACTTGGGTGCTTACTCACTAGATGCAGGAAGGTCCCACAAGTTCTGGCTATCTATTGCTGCAATTCCAATTGGCTGTACTGTTGGCTATGGCTGCTTAACCCACTGTCCCTTATAGCAGATTAGATACAGTCCTGAATAATGTCCTGGTGCAGCCAGAAAGAAGTAATTATTTGCCTCAAATGCCCCATAGTTCCATAACTTAAAGGCGGTACTTGCAGTCACTGCACAGATGAAAACATGGCTCGTTTACTTTTCCTGTCACTACTGCATTTATGCAAGCTCCCATTGCAGCAGCTGACAGGCTGACACAGTCCCAGATACTGGAATTGCCAGGGAAACAGTACTCATTTTAACTTTAAGCACTTTTCCTAAATGCACAGTATATTCCCAACAAGCAGCAACAATTCCATTATTTAAAACATTTTAATTCTTTACTTTTTGGCTGAGCTGAACATAGCTACCCTGGAGGCAGCCAGACACACTGTTATGCATTATTCAGATGACCGGGGCCCTGTACAGGCATACTCAAATGAGCCCGGTCAGAACTCCTTAATTCCCACCTGAGCGGTCCCCAGCAGGCTGTCCATGGTCACCGGGTCCCAAATAGGTGGAAGAGATCCCGGACCCACGGCACAGTCCCTGAGACGACCGCAAAACAAGCGGCTCCACATCAAAGGCACTTAGCGCGGCCAACAGACTCCCGCTGCCCTGGAGGCAGCACTTTACAGCGGGAGCCCACGGTCAGCAGTTTAGCCCGAGGGCTGGATTTTCATTCGACTGCAAGCTGGGGTACACATGAGGGCAAACAGGACCTGGGAAGCCAGAAAATTAGAGGCCAAGTCAGGAGAAGCCCTAGAGACAGCAGAAGAAGGACAGAACAAACGGGCTAAGGTAAACCCAGACTGGCATTTCTAGGAACCCCATCTGGATTTGCTAAGGGCATGAGAGTATTTTTAGCTGTCATGGTAGTTATTGTCTTGAAGTAGAAAGGGGTGCATTTAGGGAGGGTTCACTTACTAACATTGTTCAAGCAGGGAGGATCAGCAAAGAAGCTGAGGGAGTACTCCACTCAGGTCCGTAAAAGCGGTATTAAAAGCATCTGCGATTTCTTTGAGGTCCTGTGTGGTAACACCCTTAATATTGAGCACTGAGGGAGGGATTTATTGGGCAGTAAGGTTTTTATGTTCTCCCAGAATTGTTTGCTATTTCCCCAGGAGTTCGCAAATTGGTCTTGGAAGTAGGATATTTTAGCAAAGGCTGCTGCTTTCGGGTACAGGCATTTCTAGCCTCCTTGTAGTATTGCATGTCTCTAGGTTTTTTGTGGCCTGCGCTACGTGCCAAAGAGCGATCACAGTAGCCATGAGGATTAGGAGGGGTGCAGTAATCCAGGGGTTGCTGGGCTTTTGCTCTTCTGTTTTTAAAGGGCAAAGATATCACATGCCTTGTTAAACGAGAGATGATGTGTCCTAGCACTAGGTCAACACTTGTTGCTGTGTCGATTAAAGATCAGTTGCACATGTAAAGGTGATCCTGAAATTGTTCGAGTTGACCGCCTAAGTGCCTGTTGGTAGACGGTTTGTTAGGGGTTTGTAATGCTGGCTAACCACTGACACATGATTGGAGAGTGGTTGCTAAGGAAGTCGGGAAGAACCTGAGTGTCCTCAATACTTTATGTATTTATTTATTTTTTTATTTATGTTTTGGTAACCAGGTAAGTGTACTGATCCAGTGGACTATGTTCAGTCTAACCTACAGCTACAAGGTTGTGATGGAAGTAACACAAGCAGTGGACACATTTACTATTCGGTATACAGACATTTACATTTTTTGTGTAGATGATACAAGCACTCATGGAAAGTAAAACAGACATTATTTACATATTGTACAGGCATGGTAAAATAAAGATATAAGAGTAATACAGCCAGACAGAGGAAAAGCAGAGTAGCATTTGCACAAACTAAACAAGGTGCATCTTGAAAACAGCAGACTGCTGACATCTAGTCTAGGTAAACAAGCCTGTCCTGACAGATAGCTGGAGTAGGCCGAGATTGAGAAAGCCTGTCTGTTGGCTGTGAGACAGCATGAGAGTCACATGTGGGTTGTGCTCAAGGAGAGAAGGGCACGTATGGGAAAAATGAAAACAGGGGATGGCTACTGTACAGTTATGGTAGGTTTTATGGTGGCTTTTGGTTTCTGTGCAGCCCAGTGAGCATTTGCAGGTGAACTCTTTCAGTAGCCATGGCTTTAGGTTGGATTTAAAAGATGCATGGGATGGAGATGTACGAATGGTTGTGGGAAGACTGTTCCAGAGGGAGGGGGCAGATATGGAGAAAGCCTTACTGCCCATCACTGTAGAGACCCGAGGAACTTCAAGGGTTGGAATGTAGAAAGCCCTAAGAGGTCTAGTGGTCACTCTATTTATGAGTAGGGGAGCACAGGGGATAGTTGGTTACTTGTAAGAGCACTATCCACCAGGCAGCCTGTGGCATAATCAAGGTGTTGCTGGAGAGGAGCCATCCTAAGGACTGGTAGAGTGTGCAGTGGTGGGTTAATGAGGGGCTTTGAGAACAAAGCGACAGATAGCATTATGTGTCATGTTTAGGTGGGAGTGTTCTCGAGGATATGAGGGAATAGATGGGGAGCAGTAGTCAAGGTGAGGGAGAAGGTTGCCTCATGCAGTGGCGAGGTGAGCTTCAGGGAGCAGGTGAATTGCGTGGCGCCACCCCTGGTTTCTGGTTTATCTTTCTTGCAGTCAGGGTTGTGTTATCATTGAAGGTAAGTGAGGTGTCAAGAGTGATGCGAGATATTTGAAGAGGTGACCTGCTCGAGAGGGGCCAGCGAGTGTGCATACGGTGAGGGAGGAGTCAGATTTGGTAACTATGTTTAGGAATGGCTTGGATCCAAAGAGCATGACCTTTGTCTTTTACCATTGACTAGGAGTTTTCTGGATGTGAACCAGCTGTCTGCCACAGCATATTTGCCAGTGAGGGTGGAGGAGATGGATTCCAAAGACTTATGGCTATGGTACAGGACTAGATCGTCCACGTAAAGGACTGCGTTGAAGTTTAGGATCTCTGTCGGTAAAGCATTGACAAACATGGAGAAGAGAAGAGAAGAGAAGAGAAGAGAAGAGAAGAGAGGAGAAGAGAAGAGAAGAGAGCCAAGAATTGATCCCTGGGGAACTCCAGTGCTTGTGGAAGGGAAACTGAGGCAACTTTGTTTATAAGCATGGACTGGGTCCTGTTAGAGAGGTAGCTATAGAACCAGGATGCAGGTCCAGGGCACAGCCAAACTGCTGAAGTGAGAAGAGAAGGATATGATGGTCTACAAGGTCAAACGCCTTGGATAAGTCGACAAAACAGCACCGTGACCTTACCCATGTCCATATTTTTGAGGACATGGTTTGAAAAACTGCCAGGGCAGAGGAGGTGCTGTGATGCTTAGGGAAACCATGCTGGAGGGACATAGGAGGTTGTAGTTATTCAGGTGTTCTGACAGCTGGGAATGGACAACCTTCTCTAGCAGTATGCTAAGATGCGGAGCAAGGAAATGGGTCTATAGTTCTCAGGGATAGAGGTCTCCTGCCTTGAAGATGGGAATAACATTAGCATGTTTCTAGGTGTCTGGCACTGGTGATGTGGACAGCTCAAGGTTAACAAGTTGTAACCCCAGGCGCTACCATGGGGCTACCCTGCCTGCCTCCACTGAGACAGGGTAGGGACCCAGATCCGTTAGGTGCCTCCACCCAGAGGTCGGGGTTAATACTGTTGAGATTGCCTCGGTCACAGCCCTCTGGGTTACTGCAAACCACCTTTCATCCCACTAGTGGCTCACACGTGTACCCACACTACTTTTCCCCAGAACACTTACCCCCGGCTAGTATCTCTCAGCTCACCCGGGACCCCTGTAAAGTAAGGTACAGTTTTATCACAGTCACCATGCAACAGTTCACCAGTAATGCACACAGTAGCCAGGGTGTAGTTACAGAACAAAAATCTGATTTATTCAAAGGGAAGTAACAGGGACAGGGAAAATCAGGCTGATTGGCTTATCACTATACTTATCTACCTAGGGCTCTGTGCACAGGCCTGGACCTAATATTTGCTGTCCCTGGGTACCCAAGCCCTAATGGCTAGTCCTCGTGGCAGCTGGTTTGGGCCTGACACAAATAGCCTTTTGCGGTCCTGAGAAGATCAGATGAGAGGAAAGTTCAATTAAAACAATCAGCAGTATAATGAAGCAACTTAAGGCCACAGTCTGCAAACTTGGCAGGAGCTACCCTGATTCAGTACTCACGACTCCAGCAAATACCAATTCCGTCACCACCAGCAGGGCTGAGCCTGAATTTCACCAGCCTCCTCACACATCTATATGGCAAACAACAGAGGGTACCATACCAGGCAGCTGCTTCTAGGCCCCACATGAAATTGCAGCAGACTCGGCAATAATCGGCAGCTTCAACGTCACGGTGGACCGAGCGAGATTCAGCAGATTCTCTAGTCCTCTCAGGTTGAGCCTGGTAGGTAGCTGGGCTGGCACCAGCCTCCTCTGACCCGCGCAACCGCGAATTTAGTCCGACTCACTTTAATGGCAAAACGGCCGCCTCAGGCCTTCACGAGCTTCCCGTGCGAACACTCACACAGTGCAGAAGCTTAGAGCTCCTCTCTCCTTCTCCGCCATACAATGCATCTGCCCCTAGCAGTATGGGGCATACCTCAGTTCGGGCGCTACCCAATTCCATAGGCTGGCTGCACATGCCAATCAGGTTCTCCTGCTCTCAGTGGTGCGAAGCGCCATAGCCCATAATGACTTTCTCAAATGGCAAGCAGTTCTCCCATTGGTCAGCTGGCTCAAAGGAGTCCGAGATACTGATTGGTCCAATTCGCAGTTCGAGACCAAAATGGTGGAACCCAACAGAACAGTCCTTTGCTGCAAAGAAGGCAGGTTAGAACAACCACATTATCATTATTACTCTAAACAATATCCAGCAAACAATTAAATCTTTCAGCAGGGCTCCTTCTGCACAAGTAGCGATGGCTGCAACGGAGCGAATATCCAGCAGCCCGGCAGGATTCGGGCATGAAAATACACAGTCCCCCTTCTGATTAATTACGACTGCAAAACAGGCAGCCCTTAAAGGGACAGTACACGGAGGCCACACAGGCACTCACAGGCTACCCATTTAAAATGGCTTAACCGCCGAACACCAGCCAGGCATGGAGCATTTAAATGAGCTCGGGGGAAGCTTTTAGGAACCCCCATTTGCAAGGGGTTACACAAGCATTGTCAATGCTGAATGTTTGGTTGCTGGCATTAGCATTGGTAGTGTAGAAGTTACAGAGCTGCATAATAGAAATGGCAGTGAAGTATTGAACTGAAGCCAACCCCACCACCAACCTGCAGAGAGTGACAGGCATTGGGGTGTGCCTTTGGGTCGTCAGGCATAACGGCCATGACATTTCACCACACCCTACCCTGCAGACACTGACAAGTGTCACGATGTGCCAAGGGGTCTTTGGCCTTATGTGCACCCCATTCCATCAGGAAATACGGTGAGATGGGTGCGGTATAGAGAATGGGGTGAACTTTGGGGCCGAAGAGTCCAAGGCATACCTCGATGCCTCCACTGGCTGCAGGGTGTGGAATGGTATGAGCACTACAGGCAAGAATCCCAAGTCACACCCTGATACCTGTCATTCTCTACAGGGTGGGCGTTATGGTTGGAAACCCTAACACCTCAGGCATTCGTTGGTATTCCAAATTTTCAGCATGTTTTTTTTGTGACCCCCACCTCATGAGCAGTGGCAATATCAGTTTGTTAGTCAAAAGCTGCTTATGCACAGCGACTACGTGACATTTAGCACCACAGGTGCAAAACACATTCGAACAGGATGTGAAAAATGGCAGCTGTACTGTTCATGGGAGGTGTAAAAAATGTCAATGTTGCAAATCTGCAGTAAAAATATTAAAAACTGGTGAAGTCACGAGCGTGCATAGAAGCTGTGCAATGCACACCCATAATGTAATTAGTTTGGGGACTTTTACAGCAGATTGTCAGCAGAGGCATCTTGGGACCTCCGATCATGAACAGTGTCACTGTGATTTTCTTTATCTGTTCCAAACAATGATTTCCCACAGCGACCATGCATCTCTGCGCTGAAAGTGTGAAAACACATTCCGGCCACGTTGTGAAAAATGACATCTGTACTGTTCATAAGGAAGTGTGGAAAAATGCCACTGGTGAAAATCTGGACTGAAAATATTACAAAGTCATGAATTTATGAGGGTGCGTGGAAACTGCGCAATGCTCACTAGTAACACAGTCATTTTATGGACTTTTGTCACCAAATTTTCAACATAGCCACTTTAAGACCTCTGCTCATGAAGAATGCCACTGTGATTTTCTTAATGTGTCCCATACATTGATTTTGTACACCGACTGCACCATTAATGCGCTACAAGGGCGGAAACACATTTTGGGCAAGATGTGAAAATGACAGCTGTACTGCTCATAAGGAAGTGTAATAAAATGGCAATGTTGAAAATCTGGAGTGAAAATATAGAAAATTTGCGAACTTACGGTGTACGTAGAAATGCATAGCATGCGCTAAGTAAAACAGTCATTTTAGAATTTTTCCACCAAATTTTCAACATAGACTTTTTTGAGAGCCCACCTTATGTACAGTGGCTGTGTCATTTCATACTGCGGTCCCGAGAGGTGATTTTTGCAGTGACTGTGGAAATCACCTTCGGGCCCGATTAACGCCTATGACAGTGAGCATTCATGAGAAGGGTCCCAAAACCCCATATTGAAAATTTGGCAAAATTCCAAAATGCCTGAGATATGCAGCAAAGTTGAAAAAACCCTATCTATCCCATTATACAGGTTACCGGCATTTCCTCAGTTCGCGGTCGGCTTTGAAGAGTGCAGGCGTGTTCGGTCCACGAAAATCATCGCTGGAGTCCGGAGGTAAGTATAGGGTGAGGATGGGTGTGGGAGTAAGGGTGCGCAGTGGGTGGGCGCAGAGACAGCGAGGACCGTTTTCAGTTTCAGGTTGTTTTTAAATGGCCAGCGGGACGTTTGCCACGCTGAGTGGGCTCAAGCATAGCACCAGGATGGCTGGTGGGGGGAATGGAGCAGAAGGAGGATTGGGCACCCCCATCGGCGATAGCATCTGTTGCCACGCTGGGGTGGGCTCCCAAGCGTGGCACCCTGTGCTCTCGGGGGCCAGTGGAGCCAGCGGAGTTGGGCACCCCGTCGGCTATAGATGTAGCCACGCTGGGTGGGCACCCAGCGTGGCATATGGAACTCTGTTTTGGGGGGCGCAGCACAGCTAACAAGGGATTGGGTGCCCCCATCGGCTAAACAGTGTGTGCGTGGGGGAGTGAGCCACGCAGTATGCGTGCGTGTGTGTGTGTGTGTATGTATGTGTGTGTGTAGGGGAGGCGTGCATGAGCAGGCGATATCTTATCGCTGCTCACTGAAGCGTAGCTCCCCTTTCAACTGTACTGCACTGCATTTTGGACTGCTGTCATAGACAGCTCCAGCAGGCATTGGAGAACTGCGGCGCGCCTGCAAACACACTGACTGAATTGGAAGAGGGCTGCCACACCTCCGAAAACTCAAATGATGGCACTATGTTTCTTGCACATGCATGCAAGCAAGCATAAAAATGTGTGTTAGTGGCCTTACAAGGGCTGGGGAGCTGATCTTCAGGAAAGCAGGAAAAGCCCATCATTACGAGCTGCCACTGAAAGGTAGGGTTTTCAGGACTTTATAGTGGTTTCAGTACCAATTACTCTGAAATAGAAAGGGGTGGTAGAGGCATCAGGGTTTATAGGAGTGGGGTGCTCCTTTCTTTTTAGGTAGGAGGTAGGGTGTGGGGAAGCTTGCTAAGGTACGGGTCAGGTCGATAAACATAGCATTGAAAAGGTCTGCGATGTCCTGGGTCATTGATTTTGCCTGATGGGGATGTAAGTTGTGTAATTTGCTTATTGGTCTTGGGGTTAAGTATGGACCCAACTGATGTCCAGAAGCTGTAGGGATTCCTCAGGGTGTTTTGCTGGAGGTTGGTGAAGTATTTCTTTTGAGTGAATTTGTCATCTGCTTACAGGCATTGCGTAGCTGCCTGTAGGCATTCCATAGATGGGAATGGGGACGCTTTGAATGCTTTCCAACTAGAGTCCATAGCTTTCATTTGTAGTAACAGTTTTTTGTTATCCAGTGCATGCAGCCCTTGAACGTTCTGGTCTTGATGGAAAAATAGTGGTCCTGTAGTTTCTGAATGGTGCTGGGGAAGAGATTGACAGCAGAGGAGACATTTTCTGTCAGATATAGGGAGGACCAGTTTAAGGACACTGCATCTCTAGTCACGAGGTCATGATTTGGGGTGTTAAAATTTCTGAAGGACAGTAGTTTTGGTGGGAAGCGAACTGCCTTGTTGTTCCACGATGATGTAGGTGGGGGTGTGGTCACTAATCGCATTGGACATGGTCCCTGCTTGAAGGATTCGATCAGGCCAGTTTGTCATAATCAATCAAGGATAGAGTGGTTTGTTGTGTGTTTGTTGTGTCTGGTTGTGGCTGAGATTAGTTGCTCCAAGTTATGGGATTTTAGTAGGGTTGTGTAGTCGGTTTAGGCGGTTCATGAGAATGAGGTCTAATAGGGTGTGGGTACCAGTTCTATAGTTAAGTCTAGTGGGGATTGTACCAGTTTGAGAGGCCAGCAGCTGCAGCGGCATCCTTAAAGGCCAGCCTCAGGCAGCTTGCCAATCGATATTGAAATCACCTAGTGCGATAACCTCAGAGTGACTGAGTAATTTGGAGATATGGTCAATAACAGTGTCAAAGCCTCCAGCTGTATCCCTTGGTGGGATATAAGTGGACAGGATTGATTTGTCAGATGCCCATCTTGGGCTCTGAGCACCATACAAGCAGGACAGAAATACTTAAAATACATGCACCCATATACAAAACAGATCAGGAGATAAAATGAAGCAAGGTTAGAAATATATATACCACCCTTAAAATTTTATAACAAATTAAAACAAAAGTCATATTAAGTTTTTTTAACAAACCCTTATAAAGTTCCAGTGAGGAGCCACTCTAATTTCTGCCGAAGTGAGTTCCACAGGATGGGTGCAGCAATGCAAAAGGCCCTGTCGCCAGCAGATTTTAAAGGGGACTGTGGAACCACAAGGAGCCCTGCCTCAGAAGAATGAAGAAGATGGACAGGAGTGAAAGGTCAGGAGGTATTTCAGGCAACCAGGGCACAAACTGTATGTCAACAAACTTATCTTTCTTCTTACTTATCAACTTATCAAACTTATCAAATCTTTTCTTAAAGACAAGGGACTTATAAATCTGGAGGGAAGACTCAGGGAGATGTGAGAAGTACTTCTTCTCAGAAAGAGTGGTGGATGCCTGGAACAGCCTCCCAGCTAGAGATGCAGCGAATTTAAAATCCGCCAGTGAAGTGAACACAAGTGGCCATTTCGCATTGGCACCGCTCGTGGATTGCCCCATAGGAAGGCTCACTTCGTCTTGTATTATTATAAGTTGTGGAATTGAACAGAGAATGTGATAGGTTGGCCTCAGGTGCAGAAACAGGATTTCTAGGATCTGTTCCTTTGAAGGCCTCCTCTAGGATGTGGAACCTGGGCATTATTCTGGATAGTGGTCTGGCGCTTGAGGCTTAGGTGTCAGCCGCTGTCCATGTCAGTTTACCATCTAAGGAATATCATTAGGGTTTGGGCCCCAATTCACCTCTGGACCTCCCAGCTTTGGTACATGTCTTCGTGACCATGAGGCTTGATTACTGTAATATGCACTACCTTGGGGTCTCTGGGGCACCCTCCACTGGCTTCAGCTGGTGCAAAACGCAGCTGCCAGGCTGTTGATGGGGTAGTCTAAGTACTGTCACATCACCCTAGTGCTGTGGGAATTGCACTGGCTGCCAGTCAGGTGGAGATCCCCTTTAAGGTGGGCTTGCTCACCTTTAAAAGCCCCTACATGGGTTGAGCTCTGGCTACCTGGTGAACCTTCTTACACCGGCCACCTCAGTCTGCTCCCCTCGTTCTTCCTCTAGGAGCCTCCTGATGATTCCCAGGATGAGGTTAAAACGGCCGGTGACCCGTCCTGTGGAATTTGCTTCCATGATCTGTAAGGGAGGCCCTTCAGTTGAGGTATTTAAGGCCCTCCTCTAGGCCTTCCTGTTCATTCAGACATTCCCTGATTACGCTGTATAACATCTTTTGCCTGACCGTCATAAAGAATTGTTCCTGACTTTTGTTTTCTTTAGTTAGTTGTTTTTCCAATTTATTTATTATTTTGATATTTATTATTTATTGTTATATTAGTGTATTACTACTGATGCTGTGTTTTTTATTTTGTACAGCTCCCAGAGCCTCTGGAATTGGGCATCTTTTAAATAAAACTTGCCTTGCCTTGCCTATTTTAATATCATTAGTGAACTGTATAAGGCAGTGGAAATGCTATGGCCTGCCTTGAAGCCGTGCTTCACCTCAGATAACAGGTTACATTTATGCAGGTAATCAGTGACCTGTTGGGCAGCTCATTTTTGGAGGATCTTATTTAGAGTCGATAGGATAGTGATTAATTGATAGTTCACTAAGTTTTGAGGTCACCCTTTTAAAACCAAGGACAACCTTTGCTACCTTACGTAACTCTGTCTTATCGGGTTCAGTTGCAACCAGCTGGAGGCCATCCAGTCATTGATTTCAGCGAGGCAGTTATTTAACACATTCACTGAGTTTGATGTTCCAGGGGCAAAGGAAAGGTAGAGCTGGGAATCATCAGCATAGCAATGAAAACCCAAGCCATACTTCCTAATGAGCCTTCCCAGAGGTAGCATGTACACGCGCGAACAACATTGGTGACAAGACCGATCCTTGAGGGACTCCACAAGACAGGAGGCTAGGGAAGTAGTAGAAATCCCCATCACTACCCTTTGCCTTCTGTTTGTGAGATAGGACTCAAACCAACAGATCACTGTGCTGGTGAGTCCACAAATTCCTCAGGTGGTCAAGTAACACACAGTGGTCCATTGTGTCAAAAGCTGAGGAGAGATCAAGGAGAGCGAATTGTTCCTTCCCTCAATCTCTCTCCCTGAGAAGGTCATTGTGCACCTGAACTAATGCAGTTTCAGGGCTATGCTCACCGAAACCCTGACTGAAAGGCTCATATAGCTCATAGGCCAGGAGGTGCTCCTCAAGCTGAAGTGCAAAATAGTTATGGACAAGGGTGTGTACACTGATGCAATCTTTATTAACTTAACCAAGGCCTTTGATTTGGTAGGCCATTCTCTTGTCTTATTTAAACTGACTGCACTTGGTTTCTCCCTCCTGTCTTAGCCTGGTTTGCTAGTTACCTTAGGGACAGGTAGTAGTTTGTGAAATTGAATAAACTTAACTTCTGACCTTGCTATTGTTGGAATTGGTGTTCCACAAAGATCTATCCTAAGCCCTTTGCTATTTTCCATTCTTATCACTGACCTCCCTAAAGCCATCTCCAAGTGTTTGAAATTGTTATATGCAGATTATGTGGTTTCTATATAAGCTCAAAGAACTTGGATGGTATTAATTCTGTGCTTAATGCTGATTTTGGTGAGTTCAATCATGGCTGTTACAAAATAGATTCATTTTGAACACCAATAAGACCCACTCCGTGTGCTTTGGCTCAGCTCCTAAACTCAAGGCACATCCAACTAATCTAGCTGTTGTGTGCTCAAACGGTCATCCTCACGGAAGTTAAGTCTTTCAAATACCTGGGCACAATGCTTGATGCTACCTCAGACTTTTCCCTCCATATCACCAATGTATGTAACCCCCAGACCCCTGCCTTTTGCAAAATGACAGGTGGCATGCTGTTGAAGCTGACAGCAGTACCTGTTGGGACTGGGTTCGGGAGAGGACTAGGTTACTCGGCACAGGGGGCCTAGGTTTGGCTACTCTGCACAGGGGCACCCAAGTAAATCCGAACACAGGAAGCAATAGCTGTAATGTCAAAACCAGGAATGGGATTCTACAGTGTGGCTTTTATTCACATCCAAGCTGAACAAACAAAGCATAGATGGACCCCAAGGGCAACATTCCTGGTAATGCAGATTAGAGATAACAGAACACTTATACATTTCAGCCCTCAGTCTCTGAACCCACCAGGCACACAGCCCAGACTTGCACGCAGCTTTGGGTACACAGCCCGACTTGTACATATTAGGGCTTTCCCATGGCCCGGCTCCCTGCCGGCCACTTGATCCACGGTCCATTATGGGATGAACCAGTTTTCCTGTTGGTGGCTCCCCAAACCAACTTAGAGCTTTCGACTCCTAGAGGAATTTTCCTTCCATCCCATGTCTGGGTACTTCCCTCATCACTGGCCAAGTGCATGAGGCAAAGTAGAAATCCACAGAGCAAATCCGTGAGGTGGACCTGGTTACTAAAATGGGGGTCTCCCACCTCTAGCTCCCACAATCCATACCGGCCATTTCTCTGCAAACTAAACAACTCTTTTGAAAGCTTGGCAATGTAGATTACTGGGTAGATGTATATCACATCTCCTCTACATGTCTTGACTTCCCTATGTGCTGGACTTGAACATACTTTTACTTTTGGCTAAGCCTATTACTCTAGGCCTCCCACTTCTTCAGTAGTCCAATCCCACTTTAACACAGTTCAGGATGAAACATGGGCCCTTTAGAAAGAGCAGAACTCACCCTTCCATTGCAGGTGCCCCACAGGCAAATCATGAAATCTTCTTGTACCCCACACACGTGGACAAAATAAGGCAGCTTCTTCTCTAGCTGAAGCCAGGGGTTGCCCCTGGAATAGCAGGCAAACCTTCCTGCCCCATCCCCTGAGGGATGGGGCACAGAGACCAGAATCAGCGGTCTCCACCACTTTAAAAATAGCTTCTGTGTCTCTTTTGGGTGAAACACACACTTTCTCTAAATGTAGCCCTATTTCAGGGCTGAGGCTCCCAGAGCCTGAGCACAGAGCTGCTGTGCCCTCTCACAACAATCACCAAACTCCAACTGACACAGACTGGCTATTCAAACCTCCCAACATTCTACTCTAACTCCCTTCTGCAGATTCCATTGTGGCTCATGCAGTTGTGATAGTTCTATGGTGATGTCATCTCTCAGTCTCAGCGGAGACTGAGAACAGAGTGAGACAGTGTGAAATCCATTTAACTGAGTTTCACAGGCTGCCTTCCTGCCTACCACTAGGTCTTACTGGGATTCTGGTAACCCCAGCGTAACAAGGGGTTACATATGCAGATTAGTACACTCTAAATTAGGGCTTGCCTATAGAATCAGATATACCTTTACCCCTTCTGCTCGACTTGCCATTGCTCATGGAGTATTGCTGCACAGTCTTATATATGGCCTGGTACCCTCTCCCAGCATAGCTCCTGTATTCCCTTCATATGGATGACAGCCTACAATGTCATTTGCCACTTTGCCTTATCAGGCTGACACACCACTATGACCTTTATAGTAACCTAGGGTGGCTATCTCCTATACCTCATGCATCGTGTGCTAGGGTGTACCATGGAGAAGCTCATTGAGTCTGGTAACCCTGCCACCCTTGTGACCATGTTTAAAAAGTGTGCTCAATCATATCCTCTTCAGTTCACCGACCTTGAGCTACTTGCAACAGCTAAATGTGTCACTAACATGGGTACACAGGCTTTTCCTACTCGCTTCTTGATACTGGAACTCTTTACCCTTACTTTATGCTCCACGTAGTCTCATTCCATCATTTAGATTGATCTCTGAAAGTACCTTACGTCCGTTGACAATTGCACATTTTCCTGTACTTGAGACTCTGTGCCTTCTAATCTGATGTATTATGTCCACCTTTTGTATTGTAAGGAAGTTTTGATATCTGCTGTTTACTATTCACTGTAATTTTATTGATGCCTTCTGTAGTGTCCTTCCTCACTGTGCTACTTAATTGTATGTGTCCTGGTAATTGTTAATTCTGCTATTGTGTACTGCTGGTTTGTATACTGATTGTCCCCTAATCTTGTTGTTCATTGTTCTACTGCACTCATTGTTGCTTGTATGGTGTAATTCACCCAGGTCATGCATGAAAATAGGTATTACATTGTCTAGTGCACCTACCTGGTCAAAAAAAAAAAAATTAATGGCGCAGCAATTTTTCAATGGGCTCATAAGTTGATATTTGCTGTAATAACCAGTCGTTATTATGACATTCACGCTCTGTCTATTAAAGGAGCGCCCTCATTGGCTCCTGTTTTGTATCTGGGCGGCTAAGCAGTTCCCGAAACTTAGCTGCTCGCCAGATTCTTAGCATGGAGCCACCATGGTTTCACCATCAGCTTCCCTGTAATCATTGTTTTTAATATATCTGGTTGATCCTACCTTAAATATTACAACAATGTTTTTTAAGTATCTGGTTAATCCTGTGGTTCTCTAGCTTTGGGAACACTAGAAGTTGGCAGAATGAGTCTGCAGTAAACTGCCTAACACGGGTAAGCCTGAGCCTATTCACGATCGCAATTTCAGCTGTAAATTTAAAAAAAAAATAATGAACTGGGAGCAGAGTCAGCCATAGGGTAAGAGGGAGGAACTCTGGGATTGCTGCACAGCTCAACTGGGGAATCTGGAGGGGAGCTAGGGAACAGTGAGCTGCTGCTGCTTTATTGGTGCCCCAGAGAACTAGAGTGAAGCTGCCACATGGGATTTCTTGAGAATGATAGAGAGAGAGAGAGAGACAGTGTGTGTGTGTGTGTGTGTGTGTGTGTGTGTGTGTGTGTGTGTGTGTGTGTGTGTGTGTGTGGGGAGAGAGAGAAAGAGAGAGTGTGTGTGTGTGTGTGTGTGTGTGTGTGTGTGTGTGTGTACAGACTATATGTCTGTTGGGCGGTCACAGCATTTAGGCTGGAAAAAATTGCTCACCAGCAATTATATAAAATAAAAGATAGGAAAGTAATGTGATAATGAGAATTTAATGCACACCCTCAGTGTGGGATGCTTTGATAAACTTGTAGCATCTCACACCTGCAGTTGTGCACTAAATTCTCATATCACACTCTTCCCCATCTTTTATTCTATATATAACTACAGCAAAAAAGTCCTGAGGCATTAGTTTTCAGTTCACTGTTGATTCCAAACTGAACTAAAAGATGTAGGTCTACTCCTGTAAGAATTCTCTATCAACTGCTCAACTGATCACAATGGATGAATGCTCAGCAAGAAACAATCAATAGGACCCATTCTCTGCAACATTTCAGTCTGAACTTTTGTGGCAGAGGCCCAGGAGCTTCTGTGGCAGTATTTTTCTTTTCATTCCTGCATCATAAATTATTCATTTCCGTGGCAGAATGCAGTCCTGCAATTGGCTAAAATATGTCATCAATCACATCACAAGCTGACTATGAAAGAGGGGCTTCAGGATAAATAAGAGGAAAAGTGAGCCAGGTACTATGGAAAAACTGTTTATTTGAATGAAATATCACCAAAAGCAATGAATTGGGTGGCACTACATATATTCTGTGGCGTGATGCAAGTTCTTTGGAAAATTCCACTGCAGTGGAATTGCAGAATTCAGGGGCTGTAACAGACACTAATCATGGGAAAATCAGTCTTGGATACTCTTCCTGCCACAAAGCCACTATTTGCCAAGAAAATTTTCAGGTACCTAGTTTTAACAAGCATTTGTCAATGCTGAATGTTTGCTTGCTAGTATTAGCATTAGAAATGCAGGAGTTAGACAGATGCAGAATAGGAATGTGCATGAAGTACTGAACTTCAAGTCAACCCATCTCCATCCTGTAGAGACGGACAGGCATTGGGGTAAGTGTTTGGGTCATTGTCCACAGCCGGTCCGCCATATCACTTCACCTATTCTGTAGATACCGACACGTGTTGAGGTGTGCCTTGGGGTGTTTGGCTTTACAGTGCCCCATTCCATAAGGACATACACTGAAATGGGTGCAGCATAGGACAATGGGGTGAAGTCTGGGTCTGAAGAGTCCAAGGTACACCTCGATGCCTGTCAGTGGCTGGGGGTGGGATGACATGAGCAGTGCAGTCGGCAATGCAAAGGCACACCCTGATGCCTGTCAGTCTGTACAAGGTGGGATGTTATGGTTAGAGAAACCCTACTTAACGTATGGCGTTGTTATTTGACTACAAATTTTCAACATGGCCTTTTGTGACCCCATCTCATGAAAGCATTTGAGACCTCTTCTCATGAAGAGTGGTAGTCTGATTTAGTCAAGGGCCAGATATTCAAGAGTTGTGCCATGTATAGGGTTTGGCCAGCGCAAGTCCAAAATGCGCTATTCTGCGATATTCAGTGGGAGGCAGTTGCACCTCCCCAAATCATGCTAAGCAACAGCGCAATGAAAATGAGTGTATACATAACTGGATAGGGAGAACCATGCATAAATAGCACAGTACGATATTCAACAATATCGCCATACTTAATAAGAGAACAGCGGAAGTTGCGACATAGTGGAAATGAGCCAAAATAAAAAGGAGCAAGGAGAGGCTCAAGAACACTACAGGGAAGGCACATAAGGCTGAACTCTTGCCAGAGAAACTGGGCAGGAGGGACACACAGGGCAGGCCAGGAAAGGGCACCTGGAACCCACAGGCTCAGGGAAGGTGTGGGAAGCCACAGTGCAGAAGGAAGTACTTGCCACACAGTAGTGAGGCCAGCACAGTCAGGTGTTCCTGGTTCAGGGAAGTAGCAGCCAGGACAGCAGGGGAACACAGAAACAGCTGCGGAGGTGAACACAAGCCAGGGACATGGCCAGTGCCACCATCAGATGAAGGCAGTAATGAGGGGGTGAGAAAGGTGGGCGGCAGGCGGCGGCCGTGGAAGGGCCCAGCGGTGGTATGCCCCCAACAGGCAATACCGAGTCTGCACCAGCTTCGAGCTGTATGGTGATCTACAGGAGATCGTAGGCGGTACCACCTGAATCAGGCAATTCTGAGGTGGCTCTGTGAGCTGTGCAGTGATGTGATGCAGGCACCCACACAACAGAGCCATGCTCTGTCAATGGAGAATGAAGGTGACGGCTCGCATGTGCTTGCTCGCCACGGGTACCTTCCAGAGACCAACTGGGGACACCACAGGCATAACCCAGTCGGCCGGCGTCACTCCGCCTCACCCAATTCCTCAGCCCACTGCTGGCACATGCTGCGGAGTACATCCATTTCCCCAGCACACCGCAGAGTGCACAGCAAACATACAGGAGTTCCACAGGGTGGCGTGTATGCCTGGTGTGCTGGGAAATAGACTGCACCATGTGGCCATCTGCACACACCTGGCCCGAGGGCCGCATATATATAAATCACAAGGCTATGCTAGCATCAACTGCCAGGTGGTGTGCAATGCCAGGGGTGCATAATCAATGTCTGTGCCACGCACCCTGGGGGAGCACATGGTGCCTCATCTGGCACCAGCTGGCACTGTGCCACAGATTCAAGAGTGGGGATATCCCAACTGGCCACCTAGTGGGTGAGTATGCAAACTACACGGACAATCATAGGGCCTGGGGGCATGGTCAGAGGTGACATGGGTAGTGGCCTACATGGCCTGGGGCAGGGCGATGCTGATTACCAAACTAACCTCCACCCTCTACACACAGGTGACAGTGGATACCCATTCCGTCCCTGGCTGCTCACACCCTACCAGCGGCCCGTGACCCCATTGCAGCAATGCTGCAATGAGGCACCACCCTCCACCGATAATTTCATCGAGCAGGTGTTGGATGCTGAAGGCACGTTTCCGTTGCCTGGACACCTCCGCCGGTGCCTACAGTACAGTCCTCAAAGGCCTGCGGGCTATTCCAGCCTGTTGCATCCTGCACAACATGGCCAACAGATGTGGGTTAGCCGTACAGGTTGAGAGGGGACAGTGATGGGAATTATGAGGACACTGGTGACAATGGTGAATGGCAGCCCCCTTGAGTGACAGGACCCCGACTGCTCCGGCTGGCACAGCTGCACCTGGACACCATCATGGAGAGCACTTCAGCCAACCAGGTAAGTCATGGGGCCATGTGCAAACACCAGTGGCAAAGGCACAACCCACAAACATGCATGGACACACCAGGGTGCATGCCGTCAAAGGGAAGTGGCCGGGCATGGAACCACACACACCACCAGGGATGGGTGAGGTCTAACATGGCATGCAGACAGATACACACACACACACACACACACAAAATGACCAGACATGCACAAAGGGTAGGAGGCACACTGACCAAGAATGCCACCTAGCCACACACACACATGTCCACAGACCACCACGCCCACTGCCTGTCATTGTGCATGTGTCAGATGCTGAGCACCATTGCACATTGGTGTACAGCACAATGCAAGCATCATCATGCACATGCAACTGCAGACAGCAGCCAGGAGGTGTGCAGATGGATCTGTGTGTCGTGCAGGGCGGGTACCCACCCATGCATTGCCCGCTGAATGACACAATGCACACAGGGCAGCATCAGACAGTAGCCGCATTGGGAGACAGGTCAGTCATGCGCCACAGTGCCCCAGCTGTTCATGGATGCATGGCAGCCCCACCGAGACCCGCCAGCACTGACAGGCTGACCACTGGCCTCATGGGGTGGCACCAATGGTCCCCAGGGGTTCCACTGCGTGAACGCGACTGTGCTCACGCTGGGGTCTGCAGCACACTGAACATGCCTGCACCAGGCGTGCTCGGGATGCCTACAGCTGAACCGGTGTTGACAAGGATGGTGTCAACGATGCGGGGAATGGGGGTGGACAGTGCACTGTGTGGTGTCTGCGACACATGGGCAAATAACTGTGTGCCCATTGTGGCCATGACAGCAGTGAATATCTGTGTCTGCCTGTCAATGGTAGCGGTCACATCCTCCACCAACGGTCCATCCTGCAAGGAGCAGAGCAGTGTCTCTGCTATGGCGCCTCTCTGCCTGCTCCAGAGCCGCACGCAGTGCATCCACCGGCGTCACAAGCCACATCTGCTGGTTGACTCATGCTTGCAGTATGTGAGTGTGCTCGCCCAAGAGGTCATCTGCCTGCTCGACATCCTGTCCCTCAGAGTGTGCACGGCCCTGATGCTCAGCACCCCTTGAGGTGGGCGCTGCACACCAGGACCAGGCCTGGGCATGTCCACAGACAGTGCACTGATGCTGCCCCTGACACTGTACCCCAAGCCCATTGGCAGCTGCTGATGCTGCCCTCCAGCTGCCGCTCCCCAGGGCTCACTGGTGCCACTGCAGTGGCTGCAACAGTCCCACTGTACTGTACACACACCAGTGCTGCCCCACCGGTGCTGACAGGCACAGGCTGGGACTGTGATGACACGCAGGCCTCCACGGCAGCACCACCCAGCCATGGACATGATGTTACCTGCTGTGTGGCCATCCTGTGGCACACATGTGTCCACTGCCATGCGTTAGCGACATCATCTTTGGCGGCGGACCTGGCACCAGCCAGTCATAAGCATGCCGGCATCCGTGGATGCCGGCATGCTGGAACACGGCAGGGCCTCCTCTGCACCTGTTCTAACAACATCAGTCTGGACACCCAGGCGGGCCCACTGTCGCACTGAGCCACGTATTCCTGTGGAGGTGGATGGGCCCTCCTCCATCTCCATCTCACTGGCCTCAGTGGAGGCCCACCACCGCTGACCCATGCAGATGCTCAGGATCTGTAAGGAAAACAAAGTCACGCTACTGCATGTGACTACCCTGCCCCCCAATAGACAGACCCTGATCTGCCTTGCAGTGACGTGGGCTACCACCCGTCTGGAAGCCACCACCTGGAACACCCTCAATGGCACAACACTGCATGCTGCCAGCAACCTCTCCTCCTGTGGGGTCAGGCGTAGCACCTCCGGCTGTCCCCCACCTGTCAGAGATCATGCTGCCCTGATGGCAGCCACCTTCTTCTTCTTTTTTTTTTTTTTGCAAATAGATGTACTTTATTACATAATTTGAACATAACAGTGACATACATTATATAAAAACAACACACAACACAAATACAAAACAGATAGCAGTGGTCCCAAACCATAGCATATGATAAAAAGCATTTAATGTGTAAGCTAATCCAAAAGGGACCCACTGCCCCCCCCCCTACCTCTCCCTCCCCCCTCCCTAGGCAGCAACTCATTGGCAAGGAAAAAACCTCGAGGTTTAACAAGGCTCAAAGTTTGTAGCTAACTTATCTCAGTTACCACTAGTAATTCTATCGCTCAACCGTCCAGTCACCCAGTTTTTATCCTACTGCTCTCTATTTAGTCCAGTTCTAAGTATCTAATTGCTGAGGTTAACAAAGAATGGTTGAAACAATTGGAGATAAACTAGATAAAACAAGGAGCTCCTGACAATTTTATGAACTAACCTGGGCCCCATACTCCATCTGTACCTAGAAAGGCAAAGATTGTAGGGAGGAGTCTCAACTTTTCAGTAACCGTATCTGTCTTTGAGAAGATTTAAGAAGCTTTCCCAGACACGGTTAAATTTCTCCATCGTTCCATAAAAATTGCAGCAAATCTCTCAGCATTTAAAGCAGTAGGAACTCATTCCACCATTCTTATAAGTTGGAAGTTCGTCACTATTCCAGTGACGAAGCAACATCATCTTCGATACTAGTGCAACTAATGCAAGTTGATGTCTAACCTGATTCCTTAAACTTTGTCGGTATAGACCAAGAAGCAGGATTCTACATTAAAGTAAGCACCCAATTTAATAAATGGCTCCAACCATTTGTCCACTTGATTCCAAAACTTCACTGCTTTGGGGCATTCCCAAAGTATATGATAAGTTGTAGCAATTGGACAACAACACGATTATAACTCTGTGAATTGGACTTATGTATCCTTACTAGTTTTGCCGGGAAAGGTAGAGATTATGAAGGATAAAAATTGCAAGCTTCTTAACCTGTCTTGTTTAACGTACTGAGTAAATATTAGCCCATATCTCCTCCATGTCCCTTCAGACCATCTGAAGATAAACTGGTCTCCAATAAAATGAAACAGGGAAATGTTTGACTCTTTTTAGCTCGAATTAATTTGTAAAGTTTTGAGTTGGTTTCTTCGAGAGGTAAGGTCACTCATCTCTTTCAACAACTCTCCTGCTTTAACCGTCCTTGCCATCTTTGAGGAAAGAGCTTATACAACTCTGAATCTGGTACAGGGTAAGTCTGTCCCTAGATTGCACTTTAAACTTTCTGCTAATGCAGCCGATGACTGCAACGAGCCCTGAAAAAGAAAGTCTGCAAGTTTGTGAATATTAAAATCATTTCCTATATTCTTTTTAGCATTTGGTTACCTATCAACAGGTTAGGGTTCCTTAAAACAGGTTGGGCAACATCTTTAATGTATGGAACATTCAACAGCGCGACACAATTGATGAAGGGCCTTACGCCCAGCCCAAAGGGGTGTCCTTCAGCTACCGGGATCCTTGCCCAAGGAGGAATAAGCAAGATTCCACATCTAATCCCCGACCTCGCCATTGCCATATCCATGGTTAGACTAGAACACTCTTTACCATCTAACCTCCACGGAGCCACTTTAACGCGTGACAGGCTAAATAATACATGTAAAAATCTGGAAGCTGGAGGCCTCCTATTTTCCCTGAGTAGGTCAGCTTTTGATAGGCTCTCGAGGGGTTTCCAACCATAGAAAATTAGTCACAAACTTGGTGATCATTTTAAAGGGATCCAGGAAGATATACATTGAGGTTACTAAGGAGGTAAAAAATCTTAGGGAGAATCATCATTTTATTGTATTAACTCTTCCGAAAAAGGAAAGCGAAAATTTCGACCAGTTCTTCAGATTTTCTTTAAGTGAATTTAGCAAATGCTTAAAATTTAAATCAGCCAGCTCTCCCAAGTTTTAGAGACCAAATACCTAGATAATGGAGAGCATCAGACTGCAATTCTAGATCTAAACATGCACACCATCTAGGTTCCAAGAGGGATAATGGGAGAATTTAGTTTCCCTTTATTCAAATGGTATCCTGGAAAATTGACTAAATTCGGCAATAATGTGAAACACCGGGGTAAAGAGTCCCTACTGTCCGAGCGTGTAGTAGGAGGTCATCAGCAAAGGCTGATATCTTATATTCAGAGTCCCCAAAATGAATCCCATATAACCGTTGTCACTGTTTATACTCTAATTAATGGTTCGAGATATAAATTAAAAAGATCACAGGAAAGGGACATCCTTGCCGGGTACCACGAGTAAGAGGCAGCTGAGATCAAGATGTGCAGAGAATTTTGGCAGATGGGCAGGATATACAAAACTTTAACATAATTTATGAACTTATGAGGAAAGCCAAATTTGATTAAGGTTTGAAAAAAAATCCCCACTCCACCCTGTCAAGTTTTCTCTGTGTCTAGAGACCAGAGATGCTTCCAACTCTAGACGCTCCGGCATAGAGATTAATTAAAAATTTTCCTAAAATGGTCTCCTGGTGAGCGGCCGGCAACAAAGTCTGCCTGTCGGACTCACCAATTCCAGCCATACATTTTTTAGCCGGGTAGCTAATATCTTAGCATAAATCTTAATATCTATATTAAGTAATGAGATCAGTCTATAGTTACCAACCATATCAGTCGGTCTGTCTGGTTTTGGCAGGAGAATGATTTTGGCTTCAAAAGAGAGAGGGGTCCTGAATGCCACATTCTTGCCAAAACTATAGAGTTGGTGTAACAATGGTACTAAAAGATCTCTAAATGTTTTAAAACTTGTAGTAAGCCATCAGGGCGGGAGCTTTACCAAGCTTAAGGTCCTCGATGGCCTCACTAATCTCCTGTTGAGTGAGTGAGGGGCTCTTAGTCCCTGGCAACTATTTCCGGAGAGCCTGGGGAGGGAGATTCTCCAAAACTCTCCATATTAACATCTCTTCTCTGAGGTCATTGTACTGGAGTATAAATTTTATAAAACCCCAAAATATCTCTAAAATCTCTTTCAGGTCGACTACTAGATTATTAGAACAGGGATGTTTCAATGCAGCAACATTATTTGCCTCTGATCTCTGTTTCAGCTGCCAGGCAAGAATCTTCCCGGCTTTGTTGCCATACCCCAGGTAAGTGGTTTTTAGCCCTGACACCCGCATCTCTACCCCTCCTCTAATTGTCCTCAAATACTGAAGCCCTCAGCGCCAACCATGCTCACACGAGGATGGCCTTGTGTCATCACCTATTGCCTCCAAGGTTTTAATTCTTTGTAAACAGTTAGAAATAAGTCTCCTGTTTTCCTCTTGTGAGTAACAGCGCATCTTATCAACTCTCCCTCTCCATGTAGCCTTAAGAAGCTGACCATAATATCCTACGCGTGTCATTTAATTGTAGACTCAAATCTGTATTCCATAAAGGGTCCAGCAGCTGCAGTGATTGGGATCCTCAATAAATCATTATTTAGGACCAAGATGAGGTTCTAAACAATGCCGACATGGTCGACAACTTATAGATACGGGCGTAGTGATCTGAGATCACTCTACTCATAATAGCATCATCTAACAAAAGGAAAAGCTTGATGGTTAACCAGAAAATAGTCTATAGGAATAACTATGTACACAAAGAGAAAAAGCTAGTATTCCTAGGGTAGGGGTTGAGCATTCTCCAAGGATCTAAAAGACTCAAGGAGGATGCAAATCCAACTTGAGCCCTTTTGCTGTGATCTGCGTCCCCCCTTGAGACCACGACCTGTCCCAATGGTTTGACTACAAGATTCCAATCCCCCTAGGATGACTGGTCTGTTTAACAAAGGGCTTATGATGAGTGGCTAGCTCTGTGAAGAAGGAGGGTTTCTTGATTTGGTCCGTAGATAGATCCTAATACCACCTCTACTCCCCTAACCTACCCAGAACTAATATATATCTCCCATTGGGGTCAGCCAGGGTTTGGGTACAGAAAAAAAGGTACCATTATTATTAAAAACAACGCCTCTTTTATTGGAAGAGGACCTCACCATAACACCTGCTCTACCCATTTTTTCTTAAATGGTGGACTTGACTGCTGGGGACATGAGTTTCTTGTAAAAGGCGATTGATGGATTATAATGGGCAAATGATTTAAGATCACATATTTTTGGTATTATCCTTGCCTACCTTATATTCCATGAGATAAGTTTAAAATCACTGACCATACTTGAATGAGGAGCAAGCCCGTATTTGTGTTAGTTGCTGCCTAGTCCACCCCTAAACCCTGAATAAAGCAAATCAATAAACCCCTACCTTACTAACCCCCAAACCTAAAACCTTCCCCTGGCCCGAAGCCAACTCCAAAGTCCTCGGTCATATATGCTCTGAGAAACCACCCCCCCCCAACAACAAGTAGATTGCCCTCATACCTATATGCCTAGTTATTCTCCCATACATCCAGTTCAGCTAGAGAGCCCAGACATTAGAATTACACAAATCCCTTACTGATTTACATTTATACTTTAGTTAAACCGGTAGTTGACCTATGCTATCTAACCTATAAACCTATTATCCTGGCACTTCCTCTTGGGCTAATATAGAATTTAAAGGTAAATGTCTAGGGCATACATACAGCCCAATTAACAAATAAGAGGATGTGACCAAACGCCTTAACAGTGCCCATATTATCCTCTTTTAAGGGAAAAAACACCTTCTTTGCTCCAAAATAAAAACTAAAGGAGGATGCCCAAGTATGCTTACTACTATGTCAAAATAGGTTTAGTTATCCCTGATTTCATATTAAACACAGTAAGGTTATCTGAATATAGCCTCCATCTCTAAGGCTCGATACTTAATCTACTCTTTCCATCAAAACAAAAAAATTAACAAAAAGGGAGAGTGTGTCCACCTCTCCAAAATTAACACAGAACAATATTAATGAAGGCAGTCCTCAGAATGACCTCCTCGGAAGCTAGTAAACTGCTAACTAAAGGTTATCTCAACCAAGAATGTGGCAGCATAAAGCTCTGTGCCCCACTAGCCAATGCAACGTTTAACTCCATAACTATGAGCTCCCAAAGGGAAACTAAATTACTAAACTGTGGTAAACTCAAAATAAAACATCAGAGCTATCATAAGATTAGCCATAATTATGTAGCTGTTTAGACAATAAGCGAACAATCTGCTGGAGGTAGTTCTATTCAGTGTCTTTCAATGCCTTGCAAGTGGCACCACTGACACCCTTTAATAATAAAGACTTGCAGGCAGACAGTCAGGGTTTTGTAAACAAGTCTGGGTAAACAGTTTTAAGTAATTTTGTCGCCTCTTCTGGTGAATCAATCTCTTAGTTCCATCTTTCAGGCGATCTCCAGTCTGGCAGGGTAAAGAAGGCGATGTTTGATTCCGCTGCCCATAATTTGGCCGTAATAGGACGAAAGCTAGCCCTAGTCTGGCGTGCCTTTAAAGTTAAGTAGGGAACAACTCGCAGCTTTTTGCCTTCCCATAAAATAGCAGTAAGCTTTTTAGCTTCCTTCAGGATAGACTCCGATCAAGGTAATTAAGCAGTTTAAATATGACAGGCCTAGGGAGGTTCCGAGGGTTGCAGCCTCGCTCTAAAGGAGCTCGGTGTGCTGTTTCAATAATAAATTCCGGGCCGTTTGGGAGAGTGCCCTACCGTCGATCTCAGAAATTTCTGTAAAAATAAGATGGTATTAGGGCCTTCTTCCCCTCTGGAAGGCCAAGCAGAACCAAGTTGTTCCATCTGCTTCTTCCTTCAAATAAGTCAAGTCTTTCTTCCAACTTAGTGATCGATTTCTTGGTCTCTAACAGCCCTAGGCATCCTCTCCATACTTCTCTTGACCGACGAAATTCTTGCCTCAGCATCCGTGACCCGACTTGCCAACTGGGTGGGAGCGGGCTTGAAATCGACTACATCTGCTATAAGCTTGAAGAGTGCCTCTTTTATTGTGGTGAGGTCGCTTTGAATTTGCTGACGAAAATTCTTCTTGCTGGGGTAGTGGTGGCGAGCTCCTCCATGATCTTTTCGCCTCCAGCTCCTTTTCAGCGTTCTCCATCCTGACGCCGCCAAATTTATAGAAATCTTGGATCTAAAGGGGCTATAGTCGCTCCTCTAAATAAATCCAGATAAAACAGAGCCCAAGGATGTATAATTTTAACGTAATTTCTTAGCGGGGAAGAGAGGATCACAGGTAGCTCCTACTTCCTCAGATGCATCACGTGACTCCCAGCCACCTTCTTCTTAATCCTCCTTTCTGTGCCCATCTTCTTTTGCACTCCTGCACGGAGCACTGGTGGCTGCCATGCAGGTTCACAGCATCGCCACCTCCTCCCATGCAGCAGCACGGGCCTGTGGTGTTCCCTGGCATCCGCTGAGAAGTGGCTCCTGGTCAGGTAGGCCTCAAACAGGGTATCCATCTCGGCCTTGGTGAATTTGGCCTCCTCCTCCTCCCACAACTCTGTTCCTCTTCTCCCACAACTCGCTCGGTCATGATTCAGCCTGTGAGAATGAAAGTTGTTACCTGTGACTGTGCAGTCCCATGCATGTCCGAAATCCACAGTCCACCTCCCAAACAGCATGCAACTCACCAATAGACTGCAGTACTGACTAGCCAATGCAGCCCAATGTCGCGCACTTATAGCGCAACCCATGCAAATGAGGCAAGGCGCAACTTTAAGTGGATGCAAATTACAGTGCTGTGCCATTGAATGGCTGATTAGCTGATTTGCATATGGCGGCTGTATATCATGCACTGCGCTTTGAGCGTGCTGAGGCAGGGCCTAGTTCTGTGACATGCGCGATACGCACCTAACTCGCATGCCCAGGTTGATAACACAGGCGCCTGCCGCTGCTGATATGCTGTCGCGTGGGAGGCAATGCAGGCACGGCCACCATTGTGCTGAGTGGCGATACAGCGATGTTCACCTATATGGCGCTGTGGCATTGAGGCATCGTAGCGCAGTGGGGCAACAGCGCAGTAAGGTCGCTACTGGAAGTAGCACACAGGCACCAATCGCGCTACCGCATTGGGTTCCAATCATGCTGTGCCTGTCTGTGCACCAGAGACCCTTGACCCTGTGCCCAACCTTTGCCCCTAGGCGCCATGTGTCAAGCATGGGCGCACCACTATTGCGCTGTTCTGTGACAGTGCAATAGGGAATAACAGTGCTGTACCGCACAGCATCTGCATGTGGTGGAACCACGCTGCAGACGCCATTTTGACCCTACCGAGCAAGACAGATGGCGCAGAGGAGAGCTTCCCAATGCAGCCAGATTGAAATGGAAAACCTGGTTGCATTGTTGAGCCACTTTTGGCCCACTGTTTGGGAGGCACCCCTGGACAGGTCCAGGAGCCAGGTGTGGCAGGAGGTGGCTGGCGCCCTGGAGGAGGCCACAGGAATGGGCGGATGGCGGAGCAGTGCCGCCACAGGTATGGGGGCCTGGCGGAGGGACCCGGACCTGCTTGCCTGCCTGCGAGGCACGTGCCAGGCGGGGCATGGTGCCACAGCCAGGTGAGTGTAACATCCATACCTTTTATCTTCCATATGGGTATCATGGTTGCATGTGTCGGAACATTGGGAGGGGCCGTACGGTGTTGGCTGTGGTGGTGTTATCAGGGTGTGGATGGGTGGGTCCGGCTGTGTGGGGTTGCACACATGAGGGCAGGGGACTTTGCTACAGGATTGTACTGATGTTTCTCTCTCCATGTTTGCACCTTTAGGCCCAGAAGAGACAGCTGGTGAGGAGTGAGGCACCAGCTGGAGGACCAGAACAACAGGAGGGGCGAAGGTCCACAGCGGCAGAGGGACTAGCCTGATGATGGTGAGTGCCTTACCTCCATGATTACTATTGCATGCTGTGTAACAGGGTGGGCAGCGGGGCATGGCCACCATCCATTGACACCACTGCCATGCACGCAACTTGTTACAGTCAGCACTGTCCAGTGGCACTGCATGTCTGGGAGTGCATCAATGGTTGTCCATCGTGCACGGGTACATGGCTGTGCCACTGCCTTCACACCACTAGCCATGTCACTAAACAGCCATGGTGATGCTGTGCAGGACTTGGCCAGCGGGTGTGTGCAGTGGTCCGCATGGCCATGTGCACCTGGGTGGACAGGTCTTGTGGACACGGTCACTGTGGTGGTCACACACCATCACAGAGGCATGTCCCACAGCCGTATGCCATGCACAGTGGGTAGGCTGTATGGGGCTGTGCAGTCACACCTATGACTCTGCTCCCTTCTCCTAGGTGTCCGGCAGCTGCGCGTGATGCGGGAGGCACTGCAGGAAATCCTTACTGTGGCCAGGGCATCGCTAGACATCCTGCAGAGGATTGAGAGGCTGGGGTCAGGCGGCGGCGTGGAAGGAGGAGCAGCCGGAGGCGGGGAGCAGGGCTCCCACTGATCATCAAACTGCCTCTGATTTCCCCTACCCCTGGTGTACCCTCACCCCTCCTTTCCTGTACCATTTGTTCACCCTGCCCTTACCCACCCCCACCTTGTTTGTGGCCCTCCCCACACATTTGTAAATAATTGTATATAGTTTTGTTCGATGTTTTGAATACAATTCTTTTGATATGACTACTGTGGTGGTCTCTGATTTGCAGTGGGCTGTAGGTGCTCAGCTGCAGTGGTGTGCATGGTGTCAGGGTGGTGCAGTCATGGGTATGTGTGTGTGTGTCCATGGGAAGTGACTATGGAGTGGGAGTAGCTATCAGTCACTGTCTGTGGTGTGTGTGTTGTTCTCTGTGCACTGGATGACTGTGTGCAGTGGTCCATGGTGCATGCTCTGTGTCCATGACGCACCTCTCAGACCATGCATGGCCTGTGCAGCTGACACCCTTGCATGTCTGTGACCTGCACAGTCTGCTGGCATGTCTGTGGTGGTGCTGTCCATGCAGGGCAGCCACTGTACCCATCACAATGCTGGGTTGCCTCCTGTCACTGGTGTGGTGCATGTCTGACTCGGGTGACACTGTGGCCTCCGCTATTGTTGTCCCACCTCCATGCTGTGGCTTGTGTGTTGCATGGGATGTGCACCACTGTTTGTGACTTGTGCTCTGGACAAATGCTAGTGGCGTACAGGTCCACAGTGCCTGCGCAGGGTGGCTGGCACTCCTGTGCCATGGAGGACTGCTGGCCATGTGTACACAGTTTCCATGGCCTGCAGCTGGAGGCTTGGTTGCCCCACTACTGCGTCCCTGTGTTGGTGTGCCCTTGGGTATGGGTGGGTGTTTGTCCATGCACTGTGTTGCATCCGGTGTGATGCATGCTTCCATGCACCAGTGTGGGTGTCTCGCTGGCTGTTGTGGCCAGTGCTGGGTTGGAGTGTGTCCTTGGGAGGTGTGCAGGGTGCTGTACCACTGGTGGTGGGGTCCAGGCATGCCCTGTCATGTGTAGGGTACCTCATGTGCCGGCGCATGGTCAGTCTCTCAGCTGTACCTCCGGGGGCTGTGCGTGGTGGCACTGGGTATGCGTCATTGCATCGCTGTGTGCTGACACCCGCTGATGGGTGCTCATGGTGGGGCTGCCTTGCATGGTTCTGTGGTGCACAGGGTTGCATTGTTACAGTGGGGGTGGTGGCATGCATTGGGTATCCTGCACTGGTGGATGCTCCTCCTGGGCAGGGTGTCTGGGGTCATGGTGCAGGGTGTTCTCTGCATTGGGGGATGGTGTGGCATGGGGTGGTCGGCCCTCTGTGTGCCGGTCACAGCTTGCCAGGGGTGTGATGGGGCACCATGGCCCAGCTGTGGGTTGGTTGCTTGTCTCCATGGGCCAGTGGTTATTTCAGCCCTCCCCAGTTGTGCAGTGCATGGGTGTGGAGGGACAATGTCTGTTCTGCTGTGTGTTCCTCTGCCCATCTGTGGCATGGGTGGTGGGCCCCTGCATCCTTGGTTGTGCTATTGCATTGCTGCCCTGCTGCTGGGGGCATCCTGGATGCGCTATGGCGCATCTAGACTGCTCAGCTGAACATCCCTAGTTGTGCTATGGTGCAGGTGGTGTGATATTCAGTCGTTTGCTGTAGGTGCATCTTGACCAGCGCGGTTTTGAATATCGTGCCTCTTGCACATGGGAGCAATGGACTTGTGCTTGCTCCTGTTGTTGTCTGCCTCACAGGCTGGAGTTTGAATATCTGGGCCAATGTGTCCAGAACTTTGAGTTCAACAGCGGCCGTGCCATTCTGCACCACATATACGAAAACACAGATCGAGCAGGATGTGAAGAATGACAGCTGTATCATCCATAGGGAGGTGTGAACAGATGGCAATGCTGAAAATCTGTAGTGGGAATATTAAAATGATCGCACTTCTGAGCATACATGGAAACTGCACAATGCATGTGCTTAACACAGTCATTTTATGGACTTTTGTCACAAAATTTTCAACATAGGCATTTTAAGACCTCTGCTAATGAACAGTGTCACTGTGATTTTCTCAATGTGTCCTGAACACTGATTTCCCACAGCAACTGTGCTATTCTCGCCAGAAGAGCAAAAACACATTTCAGCCAGGATGTGAAAAATGACAGCTGTACTGTTCATAAGGAGATGTGGAAAAATGGCAATGTTGAAAATCTGGAGTGAAAATATTACAAATGTGCAAAATTACGAGCATGCATGGAAACTGTGCAATGCACGCTCGTAACACAGTCATTTTATGGACTTTTATCACAAAATTTTCAAAAGGCATTTTAGGACCTCTGCTAATGAACAGTGTCACTGTGATTTTCTTAATGTGTCCGAACACTGATTTCACACAGCGACCGCTATACTGCGAGGAAGTTGAAAACACATTTCAACCAGGATGTGAAAAATGACAGCTGTACTGTTCGTAAGGAGGTGCAGAAAAATGGCAATGTTGAAATTGCAAATTCATTAAGTTACAAGCGTGCATAGCAACTGCACAATGCACGCTCAGTAAAAGTAATTTCTTGGATTTTTCCACCAAATTTGCAACATAGACTTTTGAGAGGCCACCTCATAAACACTGGCACTGTCGTTTTGTTAATCAGTCCCAAAAGGTGATTCCGGCGCAGTGACCTCGAAATCACCTTTGGGATTGAATAACCCATGACAGGGGCTGAATTCATGAGGAGGGGTCCCAATAACCCCATGTTGAAAATTGGGTACCAAAATTCCCAAACTGCCTGAGATATGCAACAAAGTTGAAAAACCCTATTATGCCATTATACAGCTTACGGCATTTCTTCAGTTTGCGGTCGGCTTTGAAGAGTGCAGACATGTTCCTGATCCACTGAAGATAGTCACGCTGGGGGGAAGACCACTGGACTCAATGAGGGACTATTTTCTAGTTACTGGGGAAAAAATAAGAAAAAACATTGTGGGGCAGTTTTTTTCTTCACAGGGACATTTGACATGCTGGAGTGGGCTCCCAGCATGCCACCAGTGTTTTGGGGGTCTGTGCTGATGGGATTGGGCATCCCGTCGGCACCTCTGAGGGCAAGAGCCGAGGGGATAGGGCACCCCTCAGCACAAAACCAACATTTATTTGGGGGACATTATGCCGACTGGGAGTGGGCTCCCCGTTGGCAATTTACACTGGGGAATGAAGCCGACAGGGATTGGAGCCCCTGTCGGCAAACAAAAACTGTTTTTGGAGGTGGCACCTGATGCCGAGGGGATTGGGCACCCCTCGGTGAGGAGTGCCTAATATTGTTTGGAACATGGTGGCAACTTGCGCCGTGTTCCAAACAATAATACACTAGGCAATGTTCCTGCCCAGCAACGACGGGTTGCTACCTCATTGAAAACAGAATGGCTGATGCTGCAATGATGAGGGGCCCCTGATTGCTGCACAAGTATAATGTTACAACTTGTGGCACTTCTAGCCAGTGTCATCAGCACACTGCGCCTCCATTGGTCCACCAGTGCCAAGCTCCCCAAATGCAGTGCCTCCGTTGGCTGCCACAGTGCCACGCCTCCACAACCTGCTTCTCTCCTAAGCTTGCCACATAATGTTTCTTGAGCATGCGCGAGCAAAACATAAAATGTGTTTTTGTAAAGAATGCAAGATTGTCAATTTCACATAATTTGGATTGCAATTTCAGGAAAACTGCCTGAAAGCAAAATTAGCAATTCCATACTATTTCACCAGTATAATTCAAATGTTGTCCAGTACTGCTCTTTCATATGCCATAAGATTAGGTTTACATATGAAGCATTACAGTAACTGTTCATTTCTGTTTTTGTTTTAAACTTAGATTGTGGGCTTTTAGTGACACTGTAATTTCTTTGATGTCTTTACTTAGAGTTGTTTTTGGCTGTTGAAAATTTAAAATCTAGTTTGGTGTGCTTGTAGTGGTGGTCTATTCCTTTGCTGTCTTTCATTGCTTCAAATTTCACCTCTCCTCTCCCCTACCCGCAATTCTTAATTATATGCCCTGTTATGTCTGATTGACAGGAGCTATGCACAGGGGATAGTAGGGCTTGTGGAGTAGGAGGAGCATAAGGATGAAGAAGCCTGCCCTCAGCACGACAAGTGTTTTGACTCATTTTTATTTATTTTTTCTTTTTAAAGAAAAGTATCTGAGGATCAGTGGCAGGATTTTTAGGACAATAAATTAATAAAAGAGAACTAGGAGAGCTTCAGTAACAGACAAGTACTGGAATAGCAGTATAAGTGCAGTATAATGTGGGAGTGGTGCAATGCACTGGCTGCGGGGCAGCCATATTTAAGCAGACCATCTGGACACTGAGATGCAGCCCTATCTGCATGCATCTCTGGACTGCAGGATGAGGTGGCCAGACTCAGAGCGGAAGTAAACTGGGTCAGGAGTACCATCACCCCTATCCAGAGACCACCAAGTCCAATGCGCTGCCTCAAGAATGCCAAGAATGTGGAGCACCTGGATGACAGTGGGCTCAAGAAGGGTTAGAGCAGTCAGGCAGAGGCACATCCCAGATCCTATTCCACTCAAGAACTCATATGTCACACTGGCAAATGGGGACAACCAAATAGAGGTACCCAGAGAAGTCGAAGGAAAGGATGTGGGCGTTAGCCAAGGAGGTGACCTCAGTGGGGAGAGCAGTGGATCCCAGAGGAGGAGGAAGTGAATCCTGGTGGAAGATTCCATCATAAGAGGGATCCAGCTAGGAACACAGGAGGGGAGGACAGGAGGTGAAGTGCCTACCAGGTGCCATGGCATGGAGGGATGGAAGGAAGATCCTGGGGATCACTGGGAAGGCAAGATGGGAGGGTAAGCTGGATGTCATTATCCACCTAGGTACTAATGACCTGACAAATTGGGAGCAAAGGAAGTTCAGGAAGAGTTTAGGAAATTGGGGAGTGATCTCAAGCAAGTAGCTACTTCTGTCACCTTCTCAGAAGTACTACCTGCAAGAGGCATGGGAGAGCAACGGTGCATGCACCAGGAACTTTAACTCATGGTTGAAGAACTAGTGCTGTGAGGAAGGGTTTGGATCCATTGATGACTGGGGACCAACCTGGAGGATGGAGGCTTGTTCAAGCCTGACGGCCTGCATCCATCCTGGAGGAATCCAAGCACTTGATGATAAGTTTAATGCTACATTGACAAGCATTTAAACTCAGCCTAGGGGTGGCAGGCCAGCAAGGAGGGTACCTAATTGCCCACCCCCACAGCTAACAGTGGAACCAGTGAACCGTGGAGTGGATATCTCTACAAAGCAGTGTGCAAAAGATGGAGATAAGCACCAAGAGGTGGATAGGCAGCAAAGGTGCAAAATTCAACAGAAGGGCAGACAGCAAGGAGAACCAGGGATAAAGGAAAACCAGGGAAGGGCTGGAGCAGAACAGCTAAAAAGTCTAGGGAGGTCAAATCATGGAAAGCCATGTGTGCCAATGCCAGGAGCCTTAGCAACAAGATGGCAGATCTGGAGGCTGTCATGGTGCAGTCAGACCTGGACATTGTAGCCATCACAGAAACCTGGTGTAATGATAACCACTACTGGGAGATGGCCATACCTGGCTACAACATATTCAGAAGAGACAGGGCAGGTAGGAAGGGAGGAGGAGTGGCACTGTGTGAAAAATGACATAAGGGCCACAAAGATCAGGAGGAACAAAATGGGGAGAGATACTGTGGGTTAAGCTGGAAAGGAAAATGGGGCCAGCCATTCGCACAGGTATGGTCTATAGACCACCAGCCCAGGAGGAAGAAACAGATAGGAGCTGATGCTAGCCATCCAAAGGATGGCAGACAAGGGTGAGGTAGTGCTGGTTGGAGACCTCAATATTCCAGACATGGACTGGAGCATCCCAGCAGCAGCATCAACTAGAACAGATTTATCTGGACTCCCTTCAGGGTGCTTTCCTCAAGCAACTGGCCATGGAACCAACTCGGCAGAGAAGGCAATACTGGACCTTGTGCTCACAAACAGGGACAGTGTGATGGGGGTAACAGTGGGGGAGCACCGGGGAACAGTGTCCACCAGTCATTGTGGTTTGAAATCACAGAAAAGCAGAACCAGACCACACCAAAACACGTATCCTGGATTTTAGGGGCAGACTTTGGGAAAATGGGGAGATGCTTGAAAGAGGCATTAAAGGGAATGGGGCAGGAATCAGGGGTTGAGGAACAGTGGGCAGTATTTAAATAGGGATAGCAAGCAACAGAATTATGCATTAAGCAGGTTAGCAAGGGGAAAAGGAAGAGGAAGCCATTATGGTTTCCAAGGAGGTAGGAGAAAGTGAGCAAAATAGATTGAATTCAGGCAATACAAAAGACACAGGCAGAAGGGATAGGGAGAAGTACCAGAGAAGAAAAAGGAGGCAGGAGGTCAGTAAGGGAAGCCAAAGCTCAGATAGAAGAGCACATTGCAAAATCAGTGGGTAAAGGACAAACCTTTTACAGGTACATAAGTGAAAAAGAAAAGGCAAAGGGAGGGATAGTGAGACTGAAGAGGGAGGATGGGGGCCACATGGAGGATGATGACAGTAAAGCTGACATATTGAACAGGTATTTCTGCTCAGTCTTTACTGAGGAAGAGGAGGGGAGGATAATGGGTCTGAAGAGGTACAAGAGGTGGGAATGGTGCAGAAATGGACACAAGTCCCTTTACACGAGAAAGGGTCCTGAAGGAACTGGAAGTAATAAGGGTTGATAAAGCAATGGGGCCAGATGGGGTGCACCCAGGTTCCTTAAAGAACTAAGAAAGGTGGTGGCTGAAGCTCTGGCAATCCTGTTTAGCTGATCACTGGAAACAGGGAGGTGCCCAAAGACTGGAGGACAACAGATGTAGTCCCTTATACAAAAGTGGGAACAAAGAGGAAGCAGAGAACTACAGACCAGTCAGCCTCACCTCAGTAGTGGGGAAGATCATAGAAGCACTATTAAAGGAGAGATTGGTGGAACATCTGGTTGTCAATGCACTACAGGACCCAAGGCAGCATGGTTTTACCAGGAGGAGGTCATGTCAGACCACCCTCATTGAATTTTTGACTGGGTGACTAGGGAGGTGGATCAGGGGAGGCAGTGGACATGGCCTATCTGGACTTCAGCAAGGCCTTTGACACGGTGCCACACAGAAGACTATTACACAGACTGGGGACTATGGGTGTGGGCAGGACAGTAGTGTGGTGGGTAGGTAACTGGCTGGGTGGCAGGACACAGAGGGTGGTGGTAAATGGCTGTCACTCCACAGAGGGAAGAATGACCAGTGGGGTACCACAGGGATCAGTGCTGGGACCGGTCCTATTCAACATCTTCATCAGTGACATTGCGCAGGACCTAGAGGCAGAATTTCCCTGTTTGCTGATGACACAAGCGCTGTAACAGAGTAGACACACCAGAGGTGTAGACAGAATGAGAAGGGACCTGCAGAAACTTGAAGAATGGTCAGAGGTTTGGCAGTTGAAATGAAGTGCAAGATAATATATACAGGCACAAAACCCTGGCACAATATATCAGTTGGAGGGTGAGGGTATAGAATGCACCAAGCAGGAAAGGGACCTTGGGGTTATCATCTCTGATGATCTCAAGGTAGGAAACAGTGTGACAAGGCAGCAGGTAAAGCAAACAGGGTGCTGGGATGCATAGGCAGGGCATCACCAGCAGGAAAGGGAGGTCATAATTCCGCTATACAAGACACTAGTGAGGCCCCACCTGGAGTACAGTGTACAATTCTGGAGACCTTACTACGTGAGACATAGACAGGGTAGAGAAGGTTCAGAGGAGGGCAACAAAGATGGTACATGGATTGCTTCACAAGTCCTATGAGGACAGGTTGAAGGAATTGAATATGTACTCCCAGGAGCAGTGGAGGGAGGAGAGGATATGATAGAGACATACGAGTATCTTACAGGGAGGAACAGGGTGCAGGAATACACTGTTTTAAGTGAAAAAGATGTTCCAGGACTAGAGGCATGGGATGAAGTTGGAGGGAGGACGATTCAGAGGAAACATGAGGAAGAATTTCTTCACAGAACGGTGGTGGACAAGTGGAACACCCTGCCAGAGAAGTGGTGGAGGCTGAAACAATCACAGGATTTAAGAATGTATGGGATAGACATAAAAGGAATTCTGGAGGTCAGGGTTAAGGGGCAACAGACTTCTAGGAAAACATAAAGTGAACTTAAAGCTCAAATGGGTAGACTGGGTGGGCCGTGAGCCTTATCTACCAACACTGTCTATGTATCTATGTAACCTAGAAGCGATTCAGCATCATACTGAATTTTTGAGTTTCATGGGTCCCAGCTTCCAATCCAGATGTGTGCTAATTTATCTGAGCCTAGACAGTACTGAGCAAAAGCAGGTGACATTCTCACAAGTGATTCAAATGGTGGAAATTGTACCCAGAAATCAGAGATGTCCTTGCCTGAAACATAAGGCACTGAGAACCGAAGTACTTTGACAACATGGAACACCAGTGCTCAGGGTTCTTAGCTTTGGAGCTTAACTATTTGAACTGTGTCCTCCTTTATAATCTGAGGGCACACAATCTATACACAATGAATCATTATAAAACAAAGGGTTAGACTGAATGTAAGCTGAACATATAAAATAGAAAATAAAGCTATAGTTACTGTTTCTTCAGGAATTGCCTTTAAAAGAAAAAAAAGCATAGTAAGTTTTAAATCTGTTGGAATGTGGAATTTAATGTGGTATGGAAGTTTACTTCCAAAACACTTTTTAAGAATTTCTTTTCAATTCCACAAATCAAGAGAAAACAGAAATATTAAACAATTACTTCTGCTCAGTGTTCATGGTAGAGGGTGGGTGGTACAGACTAGCATGCTGCAGTAAGCAACAGGGAGGAGAGGACACAAGTCCATTGTTGGTGGAGAGGGTCTGGAAGGGATGGAAAGCCTTGAAGGAGGAGAATAAGGTGATGGAACCAGATGGGTTCATTTAAGGTCCTAATGAAACAGCACAGTGTCAGCCGCCGCTCTGGCAGTGTTTTTTAGTACCCCATTGGAGATATGGGAACTCCAGAGGACTGGAAGAGGGTTGATGTGAGTCCCTCTGCACAAAAGCGGCAGTAGGGAGAATGCTAGCTACTACAGGCCAGTCAGTCTCATAACAGTGGTGGGGCAGTTAATGGAGACACTACTGAAGGAGAGCTTGTGGGAACACCCGTGAAGCAAAGGGCTGCAGTATCATCAGCTGCATGGTTTCATGGGGGCGGGGGGGAGTCATATCAAACTAATATCATAGATTTCTCTGACTGGATTATGAGGAGGTAGATTAAGTGAGAGCAGTGGGCCGTGCCTTACCTGGACTTCAGTAAGACTTTCAGCACTATGCTGCACAGGAAGCTA
This sequence comes from Neoceratodus forsteri, assembly GCA_016271365.2. Lineage (NCBI taxonomy): Eukaryota > Metazoa > Chordata > Ceratodontiformes > Ceratodontidae > Neoceratodus > Neoceratodus forsteri. The sequence goes on along the minus strand of CM057452.1, from coordinate 270,596,429 downwards.
AATAAGAAACTAAGCAGCCTGAGGTTGGGGAAAAGTGACAAATTAGGTATCAAACTGGTTAAGTAATAGGAGGCAAAGCATGGTGGTAAACAGTAGCCACTCAGGCAATAGGAGACTGACTAGTGGAGTACCACAGGGTTTGGTGCTGGGACTGGTCCTCTTCAATGTCTTGATAAGCAACCTTGCAGAGGAGCTTGAGGGTAGTGTGTCTCTTTGTGGATGATACAAACATCTGCAACAGGGTTGATACTGAGGAAAGGGCAGAGAGAATGCAAAGGTGCCTGAGGAAACTAAAGGAATGGTCTAGGAGGTGACAGCATGGTTTCAATGTCAAAAGTTAAAGATTATGTACTTAGGGCTGCAGAATGTAGGGACTGTGTATAAGATGGGGGAGTGGAACTTACTGTCACCAAGCAAGAAAAGAGACCTTGGGGTAATCATATCTGGTGACCTCAAGGCAGCTGAGCAGTGTGACAAAGCAGTGGGTAGGCTAGCAGGATGCTGGAGTGCTTTGGGAGGGATTTCTAGTAGGAGGGAGGTGGTGCTGCCATTGTATAAGCAATGGTGAGGCCCACCTGGAGTACTGTGTCCAGCTCTGGAAGCACACCTCTGCAAGAACATTGAAAGGGTGGAGGCAATCAGGAGGAGGTCAACAAAATGGTGAGGGCAGGGGCTTGCACAAGAAGCCATATGAGAATGGCTGCAGGAACTCAACATGTACTCCCTGGAAAGATACTTATCACGATTGAAACCTACAAGTACCTCACAGGACTGAACAAGGTGCAAGTGAAGGGTCTATTTCAGAGAAGGTAGGCAGTAGAACAAGGGGGCAGTATGAAGCCAAGAGGGGAAGTTTAATTAGTGATGTGTTGAAATACTTCTTCAAGGAAAGGGTGGTAGATAACTGAACAGCCTGCCAGAGGAGGTGAGTGGGGGCAGAATCTGTGGGCAGCTTCAAGCATCGTGGGATGGGCACAGAGGCATATTAGGTGAAGGATTGGGGAAGGGTGACACCTATGACCAACTAGGTCAGTGATGATGAAAAAGGCAGGGACAAATCTATGCTTCTATGAATATCTGAAAAGCATTGCTATATAATCTGTAGAATAATATTCTGCCGATTATGTAATCCACAAAATATTATTCTGCAGTTTGCAGAAAATGAATCTACCATTTACATACACTGTAGATTATGTAAACTCAGTAAATATTGCACCAAGTTGGAGCCGCAACCTGACAGCAGTAGTGCCACTTCAGAATTAGTACACTCACATTTTTGTGCGTGACTTGCATCTACATAGACATGAAGCAAACTGCCTGAAATGCGTAAGGAAAAAGCTTATTTAACCTTAAGTCCACTGTGCTTTCTTTTATTGATGCTTTTGACAAAGTGCGTGTGCGAAATGTGTCAGGTGTGGTAGCGTCATTAAGTACACGGAAGAGTTCAAAGTTCTGTAAGACTAATGCTTGTTATTATCATTTGCATTTTGTGCTGATTTGCTGTGTTCTACCTCGTTTTGTACATTGTGCACATCAGTAAAAGAAAACACAGTGGACAAGCTTTTGTCCTTGCCTCATTTCAAGCATTTTGCCTCATGTCTAAGTACGTGCCAGTCATTCACAAAAACATAAATTATGTAAACTGTAAATTACTAATTGGCAGTTTAAAAACAAGTCTGTTTTATAATTTTGGAATTCCAGAGAATTAGGTGAATTTCCAAACTCCATGGAATTTAAACATTCCACACTGCTCTAGTAAGGTTACTTTTTCTTTACAGATAATGCCAAGGAAGCCTTATATGTAAAATATTGATTATTATTTTATGTTGTGTTTTCAGCATGAATTTAATTCTCCTTCTGTTTTTATTTATACAGACACACATTACTGACCCAGCACTGTTTTTCTGCTTGTTCTCACAAATTGATCATTATGCAGCTTCTTTGAAACCATATCTTTCTGAGCAGAAGATGAATTTTAATCCAATGTTCTCTGAGGGCTTTGGGACCTTGATATATTTTAGAATTAGTTACAAACGAAAGGGGACAAAAAGGCAAAATATAAAGGGAAAATGTTTTTCTTCTTACAAGACTTCAATCGCGTATGACTTACCGAAGTGTTTGGTGCACTGAGCAAGCCAAATATAGTGAAATGCTTTCTCCTTTGTGTTTATAGAATGGATTAGTGTTTGATTTTATATAGAGCTTTTCATATACATTGTATCCCAAAGAGCTTCACAAAGTAATGAGTTATTAGACACTGGTAGTGTAGGGACTGTGAGTGGTATGCATGTAGCAGTCATTAAGTGTTTATTTACTGTACTTATTTAATGTATTTATTTAGTTGTTTATTTATTTAGTTAGTTTTTGTTAACTCGGTAGGCACACTGGACCAAAACTCCTTTTACGGGTATTCCCAGGTGTTTACAACACATTTTAAAATATAATCACACAGATAGTACAAGCTAGGACAATACAATACAATATTTGTACAATTTCAAAATTAATTAAACCAGTAAGATTAATAACATGTATATGCAGTCGTTGAAAATGGGTAAGCAGTTTACTGTTTTTTAAATACCGGTATGGCAGAGGTTGACAAATACCCACTGGTATAGTATTCCAATGTTCTGGAGCAAAGTTTCAAAAATGCTCTGAGGCCTGTGGCAGTTTTTATTGATGGCATTGCTATCAAATATTGTTCAGTGGATCTAAGTTCCTTTAAACTGCTAATTAAACACACACACACACACACACCAGTTTTGCATTAAAATATGTGTTACCGACAGAGGGAATGTTGGCCAAGGCACCAGGGATAACTCCCTTCTCTTCTGAAAAAGCCCATGGGATCTTTAACTTCCACCTGAGTATCCACCAGAAATAAGCAGAAAAGCCTTGGTTTAGCATCTCATCCCAGTGATGGATTTCTTCTCAAAGTACACCAGACACAATGGGGTCAATTCAGTTGATCTCATGGTGATACCAGGAGAACAGACCCACTACAAGTGTCAATTTGGAGCACTTTTGTTATTGAGCCCTTTGATCCTGTGAACTGCAGATGTTCCCTTTATGCAGAGTAAACACAGCATTTTATTTTAGCTGAGCATGAGTGCAGGACCTTACTTTATAAAATGGTAAGAAAAACAAGCTAGGAATTTCATTCGTTAAAACACGTCACCTGACTGTGCATTAGATCTCTATAGATTCACAGTCAGGTCTCCGATCTATGTTCTGTGCTCCCCAAATACTGTTTTCACACCAAATTCATTGTATATGCACAATAATACACGTTAGAGTGTACTTTGAAGCATGTGTGCAGGGAAGCATTTGTGATTTAATCAAAGTCTTTCTCCATGCACATGACTTTATTTAATCATTAAAGGTCCTGTGTGGAGTACCTTGCCTGCTCCATGCTCTGTACAGGTAGTACCTTGGAAAAAGCCACCTTGCATGTTATCTCCTTAGGGTATTTCCCAGCACCTAAAGTTTCCTAGTACTACCCTACTCTCACCTTGCTAGGTCATTTGTCCCAAGATGGTCAGTGATGCCCAGCTCCTTCTGCCCTAGCTATCTGCAGGATCTGCTCTGTATTGCTCAATCCATAGCACCCTCAGGTACTTACCTCCCTCTCCATCCTCTCTCCATCTTCCAACTCTGTGCCTTTCCTATAGAATCCCCCACCAGCATCTGCTTCCTCTTGGGCTGGGGCCACTCTGCCTCCCTCCCTCCCTCCTTGGGGCCTCAGTATCTGGGCTCCCCTTCCACTCAGTGGAAACTTCCCTCTCCTTTGCCCCATTCCAACAGTAAGGTGAAGCTGTTCTGCAGTGCTATTGTTGGAGGAGCATGCACTGTCCCCCACCCCACCCTCCTGGAGCCCACCGCGTGCATCCACTCTGTCTCTATCTAGGCATCCTCTGGCAGGCGGCAATGAACTGGGGCCCCTGGGTGGGACAGAAGGTCTGCCTTACCCTTGCCAGTTTGTCTCAGCGTCCAGTAACCTGTGTCTGCAACCCATAGAAGTGGTACAGATGGGACAACACCTCAGTTTCCAGTCTCCCAAAGACTGTGGCTCCACAACCATTACATAGCCCCACTCCCATGAACACTACTCTTCATGTGCCTAATTTAATACCTATGCTAGTTTGGATTACCCTCTATCCTTTTCCTACTTCTGTGGTACTGCTGTATCTCTCTTTTCTGCTGCCCAATAACTTGTATATCAACCTACCCTAGAAAGGGTTTATCCTGCTTTCCCTTTCCTACACTTCACCTCATTAGAGTACTGGTTAGTTTAGTGTAAATTAGGAATAAAGTGAGGCAGTTTTAGCTACATTATAGGTTTTTAATTTTCTGTACCTCAGTCTGTGCCAGATTACCTCTTCCTCTTGGTCTGTCTGAGAAGCACAGAGATGCAGTTTTTCTGAACTCGGGTGTTCTCCTGGTTTCTGCCCTACAGCAACCCTGTTCCTGTTCTGTGTTCTGCCAGTTCAGTGTCATTGGTTTTAATATAACGCTCCTGTTACCACATCTTGCCTCACGAGGTTTTCAGTTGTGATCAACTTTGTAGCTAGTCTTGCTGCAACGGCCGGCTGAAGAGGCACCAAGTGTGGTGCTGTCTTCTTGTGCCAAGGGACCTGTTGCAGAGTCATAGGTTTGGAGGCTGTCAGTTGGGGGTTGGTGCTGCTTTGGTACCCAACATGGTCTGCAGATACAAGTAGTGAGAGAGCCTGCTTTTGTTCTTTCCTCGAATTTGGCCTAGGGTTCAGCTTTCTGCTTGAAAACAGCAAAGAAACAGTGGTTCTCCTGGTCTTTAGTCCAACATTTCAATCTTATCACAAAGGGCTTCAAACTTCCACTGATTAGTGCTTTGTGATTTTTCCTCTGTTCAGTGAGGTGTAAAATCAAGGATTACTGCCACTGACTGAGATGTCAGTTGTTAGTGTCACTTGCTGTGTGAATTTCTATCAAGCTGACCATTGAACTGCTGATCTGGGAGACCCTGCATGGGACCAATTGATTTTCTCCTCTGTTACAAGCCTTGTTTGCCTTGGTTCAATACTACCTGAAAGACGTATATTGACCTAGGAGTTCTGGTTTAAAACGGTCTGGCCTGATGGCACAGTGCAGTGAGAAAGCGCTAAAGGGTACATTGTGTTGCAGGGGTTTTTGAGTCTGAGGATCCTTGTGAGAGAATTGATCCTTGAAGGGACTACTATTCTTTCTAGAGGAGTTTTGATTAGTCTACTTCTTCTGCATTATTCAGAGTGTGGACTGTGGAGGTGTGGGGCGAGAGGAGATAGACACTTTGTCCTCCTTTGTTTATCTATTTATTACTGAACTGGTTTGGGGCTTTGGTTACTGGGACAGCTGGGGAGTTACTTTGTAATTTTGTGTTTTTATTTGATAAAGTATGTTTGACATGATTGAGGTGATTGGTGAGTGACTGGTGTGTGACTGGGTCATGACAGAGTTGATTGTGGGGGTGGGGAGTCATTTGAGTAGTTGTGAGTTTTAGGAAATTGGTTGTGGTTGGGGGTCATATTTTGGTTTAGACTTTTTAGTTCATTTTAGGTGTAGCCCTCTCTGGTGCCATCCTAGAGGCCACTACCCTGCCTGGGTGGCCATTAGCCAGGTTAAGGGCCTGGGTTCCTATTAGCTATCACATGGGGTCCTTTCCCAAAGATAAATTAAAATGGTGGTGCCTCCACCCAGAGTACATTAGAGGGCTTGATATCTACTCGTACAACTCCTTGGATGTCATACCAACCCACCTCCCCAAACAGTTTACCCCAAACATGGACTTACCAGGATTGAATCTCCCCACAATCCAACATTTCAATTTCCATTTAATCTAATAACATGCTCACTAAAATCAGGCTCTTGAGTCAGGTCTTTCTGAAACAACAACATCTAATTTATTTACAAGTGGAGGGTTAGGATGGGGTAAGAGGAGTAGAGGTTAAGCACTTTTTGATTTTGCATTTATAAAGATTATGCAACTCCCACAATCAGTTGCCCTTTTAATTTCAAACCCACATTTTAATGATTGCTGCCACCAGTATCTAGCTATCTAGCTAACTGCTGCATGTATCCCCAAACCCAGACCCACAGATCCCAGTCCAGAGCGACACCTGAAATTCTGTCCTCGGGTACCCAAATGTTAGTTGCAGGCCTGAGGTGCAGCTAGTCAGCCATCGTTGGCGTGCGTTCTGATTTGAATAACTTTTACAATTTTCTCTATTTGCTCTAATTGGACTTTATTTCCAGCCCAGGGGGCATGGATGAACTATATGCAGCAAGCACCCAGGATTTTTGCAGGGCAATTCCTGCTGTTACTCATGGTTCTGCAGAATCAGTCCTCGGGTGGCACAAATGGCTGAAGTTCTGGGGTGGATGAAAGCAACATAAGGCAGAACTAGGCTTGATGCTAAACACACTTGAAAGGGGCAAGGCATTGCAGCTTGGATCTTCAGCTTGCTTGAAGGTCTTGCAGCTTGTCCCCTTCAGCCTATTAAGGCCCACTGCAGGGCACCAATGCTGAGCTTACCAACCACAAAGCACCCACACCTGGGGTGGCCCCATGGCCCAGCTCGCTCACAGGTCAGGCCTAACACTTGGGTACAAGGCCCATGCCCCCCTGCAGCCAGCAGACCCCACTTAGTGGGGTTAGCAGTTCCCCACCTGACCCTAGTGTCAGGTAGCACTCTTCAGATCATGTTCTTCTTTTACCAACTGCAGTGTGCGGCCAATCCGTTATCTCAGACTCTGGCTCACACACAGTTCCAGAACTCATTCTCTCAGCTTTAAATTGAAGACAGTCCCTTGTTTTCTCTCACCATGCAGGTACAGGCAATTTTAGAAGAAACAGTCCTCTAACTTCTCAAAGATTTATCAGTCCATTTTCCACATTCTGGTTTCTCCCAGCTGAAAACCAGTTGTAACCCTAGGTGGCGCTATCCCAAATGCTACTGCCCTGCCTGCTTGGCTAGTAGCAGGTTAAGGGCCTGAGTTCTGAAATGGGTACCTTCACCCGGGGTCAGGGTTGGTAGTGGTCAAGCTAACCTGGGCACAGCCCTCCGGACATTGTAACTCCCTCTTTCCCCTCTAGTGGCCTGAACACTGTACAATAATCACTTTCACAATATCTCTAGTACACCACACAAGTACCCACACTGTTTGCACTTACCACCAGGGCTGATTCCTCTGGCTTGACCCTGGGGACCCCTGTAAAACAAGGTTATGCACAGCAAATAGCAACAGTACAGTACTTGAGCACAAACTGGAACCACAGTCAGATTACATGCAGAAAAGTTAGATCTGATTTATTCAGGGGACTTGAACCAGGAAGGGGCAAAATCAAGTTAATTAGCTTAAAGGTTATATCAATCAAGCAATTATGCATGGCTTTGAGTCCCCCCACAGTCCACCTCTGGGTACCCAGGTGGAGAAGAGATGGCTAGCTGGACCGTTGCCGGGGTTGCAGCTGGTTGGGGCCCCGTGATGGAAAACACAACATGTAAAGTAGTACAATATTTGTAATCTGGAGCCAGAGGGCTCAGTTCATAAAGGAAATGAAACAAGACAATCAGATGACACACTCAGATTAAGCTGTTGTTACAGGAGGTACCCTGGCATTTACTGACGATACCCAAGACTGGACACAGGCTGGGCGAAAATCGATACTACAGGTGGTTGATCTGGAATGCCAGGAGAAGCAGGGCCCACACAAGCATGGAAATCGTTCCTGTTCAAGCATGGAGCAGGTAGCTGATCCCCAGGCAGGTCTCGTCGATGGCTTCTTTGTGCAGTGGGTAGTCTGCTGGGCCAGTCTGGCAGGCCCAGACCATATGAAGACAAATTCAGATGCAGTTCGTTTTGGGCTGGATACAGCTTCCAGCAAGCAGGAACATAGTGCGGTGGGGAACTAGCTCACAACCCACTAGCAGCTCATAGCACATTTACATGTAAGAATTCTACTGTACCAGGCAAAGCGCTCCCCGGTCACAATTGCAAAGTCTCTGCACACACTGGGAGCTTAGGGGTAGCTGAAACTCCTGACAGGCGATCGCATTCAGCAAAATCTTCAGTCTTCTTCAGGTTGAGCCTGGCCCACTTCAGTAGCTTACTTTACTCACACAAACTTGGATTTAGTCCAAAATAATTCTCTTCTCTCCCTCTCAGGAGCAGCAGCAGACGTGCAAGCCAACAACTCAGCCCTTTCACAGTTTTCCCATGCGAATCCACTCAGGATTGCTGCCCAAAATACATTTGACCTCTTCTAATTTTGCTTCCCAGCTCAGAACTAACTGAAAACTGCAAGCAGCCCTGGACTTCCCCAATATCCACAAGATTTGGTTGGCTGGTTGGCTGTCAGTCAAGCAAAAGCTCCCCTTAGATTACTTAAACTGCAATTAGGCAGCTCTTAAACAGACAGTACACAGAGGCTATAAAGGCTCTGGTAATCACATTAAACTGCTGAAACAGGATACCAGCCTGGCAGTGAGCATTTAGGCAAACTCAGGAAGACTTTTGGGAACCCCCATTTGTGAGGGGTTATACAGTCTTTGACCTTGTCTTTCCTTTTCTATAGACACTTTGTCTTTTCCAGGGTTAAACGGTACCTTTACTTCTCTCACAATTCCCACTTCACCATTTCTCTTTTCCAGCAACTCACTGTTGAGGTGCAGACAAAAATACTTGTCTTTTTAGGCTTAGACACAACCTTTGTCCTTTTCCATGCTCAGGACACAACCTTTGCTTCAGATTCTCTTACTACTGTGGTGCATCTTCACAACATATCAGTCATCTCTCAGGAACCCACAGCTTTCTCATTTTCCAATAAAGCTGACTGCACAAACTTTCTCTTCTCCCCAAATGGGAAGGAATTATCAGCCCTAGGATATAGATTGCTGGCAGCCCCCATGCAGTCCCTTTCCCAGCCTTGCAACCCATATTCTCACAGCGGCAAGAGCCCCCACTGTGGAGGAGCTTTCCCAGACTGACGCAGAGTCTAAAGTTCCATCCTTTTGGGAGCTTTTGGCAGCTCCTATTGGCTGTAGCCACTGTCCTTAAAGAAAATTAGTATGTATGAGGCTCCCTCGAGTGCCTCACTGGCTATTCAAAACAGCGCAGAATAATCCACAATATTTTTCCCAAGAGTCTGTTCAGAAGCCCAGAATCCTCTTGGCAAGTCCTGGTCCATTGATAGGCTGGCTGGAGTCACCTGGCTGCAAGACATCGCTGCTGGTATTAACAGTCCCAACACAATCTAACAGTATCCCAAGTTATAAATGTCCTTGCAGCCAAACAATAAACTTTTATTTTACAATAGCCACTAGATATGTAGTAGTCCCTGTACCCTTCAAGTGACTGCACATTTTAACACATATGATTTGCTGTTTCCCAGTTGCTGCTGCTGTTATGCCTAGCCCTAGGCAGCCAGCCACAACCCCATTACAGTCCATAGTAAGTCCCACTTTATTTCCTTGTTGCAGACAAAATAAACCCTTTTATGACTCCAGAGCCCACATAACTTTAACAGTCTCACTTCTCTTTAGCTGCTTAGTACCACTTAAACAATTTAGTTGTTTATTTTCCTAATTTGGCGCTGTTCCACATACCAGGCCCCACTCATCTTTATTCATGAGCCACCTCATTAATATTCATGAGGCAAGCTCCTAATCCTAAGCATGATTGGTGCTCACAAGACTTCTCTCCTTCCCTCCCTGCTGTCTCTCTGGTCTGCCCTAAGTCTCGGTCCCTCTCTTATTACCAGCGGGACCAGGACCACCGGAGTTGGATCCAAAAGCTGCTGAAATGGCTGATCAAAATTGCACTTCTGCACATGCGGAGCTGGTAAGCACCGAAGGTGCAAAGCAAACCAGCAGCTCCATGCTACAGCTCCCAAGGCACAGCTCCTAAAAACTTTGTGGGTGCCCAAGGGAGGATCCTGGACACTACAGGGACATCTGGGGGACACAGCCAGGGCCAGGAAAATGGGAAAAAAGAAATGGGGTGGAACAAAACCCCTGGGGGAAGGGAGCCATTTGGGGGCTGTACAGGTAAGCCTCTGATGGGGGTTACAGGTGTTAGGATGTGTTTTATGGAAGCCAGTAATACCCTATTCCCCAGAGCAGCTTTGTCAACTCCACCCATTTGGCTGCCCCCTTTCCTGTGGGATTCCTATGGAAGACTGACAGTCACTTGCGCAGCTTACAATAGCCGACACCATTTGACTGACAATCACTTGCCAGACATTAGAAATTTGGCCGTAGTGGAGGTGATTATATATAAGATATGGTAGTGGGGGCAAAGTCCCCTAAACATAAAATACCACCGCAGTGGGCAAATTTCTATTCTCGGGCAAGTGATTGTCAGCCAGTTGGTGCTGGTCTATTGTAAGTCAGGTGAGTGGCTGTCACAGTATAGTAGGTCCTTTCCTGCAATGGCTCTCCGTCAGTGCAGCGAGGTGAGGATACCAAGAAGGCATAGTCACTGATGCAGCTTTGCTCCTGGAGTAGGAGTCTGAGTGGGCAGGATCAGGAGTAGGATAAGGAGTGGCCCTGGTCAAAATGGAACTACTGAGAGGGTGCCCTTGCCTGGTTCCTATCCTGAGGGTTCCTGAAATATCACCGGATATGGTAGCCAAGTTCTTAGGCATGGTCCCGTCCCTTAGGGTAATTCTGTGTAATGTCAGATCCATCAAGAATAAGACTGTGACAATAGTGGCTTTTGTCACAGATTCCTAAGCGGATCTGCTATGCATTATTGAGACCTGGCTGGGGATGACTCTGATCCTGTGCTGGAGGCGACCATTCTGAAAGGCTGTCTGGTGTGCTCTTCCCTAGGTGGCAGGACAAGGGGCAGGATAGACATCTGTTTTAGATCTAGCCTGAGACTTGCAGCCTAGCCAGTGGGTCAAAGCAGTTCATCTGAATATGTGGTTGTTATGGGTGATGCAGATGTGGGGCATGATCCTTCTTGTTTATCAACTCTCTGATTGTGAGAGTGGATCCTGCAGGAATTTGGGAGTTTGTCACCAGTCTGACGTTGGAGTACCCTAGGTGGTGGCTGTTGTTGGGTGACTTCAGTATTTGGGCTGATTCCAAATCCTTTTGCTTGGTCAGCAATTCCTTCTACAAGCAGAACTGCTGGGCTCTACACAGGTTGTTACTCGAAAATTTGGTCACATTGGACCTGGTTTTCTCACTGGTGTTCTACCTTTTAATGTTAAGTTTGATCTGATTGAATAAACTTTATTAAACACCAAAGGAGATAAACAGACCATAGTCAATGTTGAGGTTGATCTGATCAGTTGGTCAGACCATTATGCTGTGAGTTTTATGATCAGGGTCCCCAAGACAAGTTGACCCCAACAGTGGAGTTAGTTTGGTACTGACCTTTAAGAAATGTGGACTCTTGTAGATTCCTGTCAGTACTGAGCTGCTCAAGCCTGTTGCAGGTGTGTTGATGAGGTCGAGAATGCAATGGAAGCATATAATACAGCTCTCACTGCAGTTCTCGACTCAATCACACCATTTCATACACCCTAGAGTTTCCTGACAGATCTTTGCTGGTCAAGAGCAGAGACTGGTGTATTCATGGCATAGACCAGGTTCATTGGAGGATAGATTTACTCTGAGAACTCAGTATAGGGAGTATCAGGAGGAATCACTCTGAGAAAGGCAGGGTTTCTGTCACAGGTAATTGCTGCAGGAGTAGACAGGCCAACTCAGCTCTTTTGTACTGTGGAGAGACTATTACACAAGACATATCTACAGTCTGGAGGGCTACTGACATGCAAGTGCAGTGAGGGGTTTGTCAGTTTTCCTTGATAAGGTATCCTCTAGTTATTCCTCGGTCTCTTCAACTGGGCAGTTATGACCCAGCATGGTACAGTCTGTGACTAATGGAAGCCTTCAGTCTGTCTTCTGGGAGAATTTCACCCTCTGTCCACTGAGGAGATTATCCAGGTGATCATGAAGCTGTGTACCACCTTCTGCTCACCGGATCCTGGACCTACCAGTACTTGTCAGACTGCTGGAAGTCCATTGGTCCATTGATTGCTAAGATTATCTTGTGTCTCCTTGGGAGGTGTGTTTCTGATGGCCTTGAAAAGGGCTGTCATGAGACCCTTCTCACGAAACCTTCTCGTCTGGACCCAGATATCTTGATAAATTTACACTCTAACCTACCCTTTTGGGAAATGTTATTGGTGCCTATTCACTAAAGCAGGTGGGGTTAGTGTGGAAGGTTCTATGTCATAATAGCGAATGCGTTCTGACGTCGCTATTATGGTGAGTGTATATCACTGAAAAGCAGTTCTGTGATATACATTTTGAGCAACCACAAAACTAACAGCAGGACTGTAGGATATGTGAGAGCTGCACCCCACACCCCTACTGTGCTAAGGATTCTCAACTCCAGGGGATGCATGTGGGGTAAAACTTAATGAAAAATAAAACTGGCCCAAGCAAAAGAAGCCTGCCCAGAATCTAACCTGGCACCCTCCCTACCCCAGCCTGCTACCCTACCCATCATGCCACATGGCCAGCTCAGCAGCTGACTGCTGCATTACACCCCACATACCTCCTCCCTCCCCTTCTGCCCGTCACATGGCATGGTCCTCCCCACGCACGTGTATATACACCGCATCCTGTCGCTGATCGCCTACCCCCATACTACGTCACTACCTATCAGGTAGCCATAACAAAAGGCACTGTGATTGAGTCACCCTTTTGCAGTTGCTCAGTCATGGTCACCGTGTTAGCTGGATACCGTCTGGAGGCACCATAACCCCCAGTGCAGCTTTGCACCCTTGGGATTCACGTACGTTAGTCATACTCTCGAACACTGGTCAACGCATGGCTTCTGTCCATGTCTCTACCTCCCCCAGTGCGCAGGTTCACTGAGGGTGGTTGGGCGCAGAGCTGCAGACCTGGGTATGCATCCAATCAGCTGCCCATCCTGGGTCCCTTGCTGGATCTCCTGTGCCAGTGGGGCACCATGTTGGCAACAGGCGTGAATGCACCTACAGCGACAGGGGTGGGGTCCCCAGATGACTGTCTTCCAGCCCTACCAGTGTGCTCTGACATCAGGGATGGCCTCAGTGTGGAGTCCGTTGACCCCACTATCCCTGTGGTGACCAGTAGCACCATCCAGGGAGCACGTAACAGTTAAGGCTGCCTTTAGAAAGCTTAGCCATCACCCGCGCGCACTGCACCTGCACCATCATGAATGGCACGGAGTGCAGACATGCTCACAGGCTGGCTACTGGCCCTCCCCACACAGTGCTGTGCATTCGGTCAGGGCTTCCTCCTCATGGGGGGGATAGTGGGGTCATGCATAGTGCATGGGGGAGCAGCACGCTGCAACAGGTATCTATTCACTAATGCAGGTGTGGGTGGCTATGCACTGGGGTTACACAGCGACAGCCCATCCACACCTTTCATGAATAGAGCCTACAGAGAGGTGGTGGCAACAGAGCTGGAGATGCACCTGGGCTTTCTCTATCCCTGGGTTATTTCAGTCTGAATTCAGTGGACATCATAACTTGATGATTGCACTTGTTAGGGTGCAGAATGATCTTCTAGCCAGCAATAATGGGGAAGGTTCCATCCAGGTTTCTCCCCGACCCTTGTCTGCACTTGACACTGTAGATCGTGGAATTGTAACAGCTCAACAGAGGGACTTGGTGGGGCTCAGCAGTGTTGTGTTGTGGTGTTTGAGTCCTTCCTCTCCTGTAGGGTGCAGCAGGTTGCATAAGGAATTTTTCTCACAGGCAGCTGCCCTGACCTGAGGAGTCCCTCAGGGTTTGATTTTGTCTCCCATGTTATTTGTGGCAGAAATGCTGCTGCTGGAAGAAGTGACATGCAGGTACAGTTTGCAGGTTCTCTGTTATGCAGATGATTTTAGCTGTACTTACCATTTGCCCTGCTGAGAAAAATGCAGCGGGTGTACTAAATGACTGCCTATCTGTGATCAATGACTGGATGGTATCCAGCTGGCTCAGGATGAACCCAGAAAAGGCTGAAGTGCTACTGGTGGACTTGGATATCCGAAGGGTGGCTGGACTGAGTGGAGGGGTGGCTGGATTACATCTTGGGCCCACTCAGCTCACACCCAGAAATAGGGTAAACAATCTGGGGTCATTATATCTGCAGTGGTCCATAGTGGTTTCTTTCATCTTAGGAACAGCATCTGGATCAAGCCTTTTCTTAGCCCCAGGACCTGAAATCCCTGGTGCATGCCCTTGTGACATCTAGGCTGGACTATTATAATGCTCCTTATCTGGAGCTAACTGGAGGTTTGATGTGCTGCTTGCAGCTGGTGCAGAATGCTGCAGCTCAACTGATTGCTGGAATCTCCCACTCCAAGTATATCCCTCTTGCTTACGGACATTGCACAGGCTGCCTGTGATGTGGTGGCTCTCCATCGAGACAGGTTTGTTAACATACAAAGCCCTACATGATCTGGGTCCTAGCTATCTAAAGAGTTTTAGTGTCCATATGCTCCTGACTGCTCTCTCTGCTGTTTGGAGATGGCCTCTTGAAGGTCCCCAGACCTTGTTTAAAGTTGTCTGGGACTGTGCCTTTGAAGTAGCTGCTCCAGTTTTCTAGAACCAGTTGCAGAGAGAGAGAGAGAACTCTGGTGGCCCCCTCAGTTAATAGTTTTAGCAGGGTTTAAAGCACTATCTTTTTATAAAGGCGTACCTGACTGATTCCTAAACTGTTATCATGTAAATGATATTATTTATTAGATTATTTATTGTGCTGCTGCTACTGCATCTATTTTGATATGTAAGGTACCCAGAGTCTACAGAATTGTAGGGTATCTAAAGCTAAATATACTAGTACTGCTATTTACTTCCTTTGAGTTTATTACCTTTATCCTGCCTTCCTCTGACCTTATTTATAGACCTAACCAGATAGAGTTCACCCTGTTATCCCTGTCCTAACCCTCTTTTCTGTTACTATTTCTCCTTGGGAGTTTACTATCTATTTCACCCTTTACTGCTGCTATATATATTTATTAACTGCCTATTTGCTGGATGTCACAGTGTATCAGTAAATGGTTAAGGTGTCACTCCAACCTTGTCCAGCGTTTCACCTCCAGAGTCCCTCTGCGAACTTGTAGTCTCCCTGCCAGTGCCCCACTCCATCTCTGTGCCACTCACTCGATGGGATTTATTTCTTCATGTATTTATTTAAAAGTTTAACCAAGAAAGACATACTGAACTGATAACAGATCCTTTCCAGATCGTCCTGGAGGAAGGGAGAAGCGAGACAGCTAAACAATTAAAACTGCAAAATAAGAAATCAAATACAAAAATAAAATAATATGAGAAACATAACCATAATTATTACAGATAAATAGTAAACGATTACAAGTAAAAATGCATGCTATAAGTAAAGAAAAGAAAAATAGTGGAAAACATTAAAACAACCCAAAAACTAGTGGAAGGGAGATAGAAGAGTAAAGGGTCATAGACAGTTGCATATAGAATGACAAAAGTCATAAAGAAGAGACTTTAGAAGAAGTCACAGATCGAATTGAAAGAAGAAGAGGACCAAAGTTTAGAAAATCGGTAAGAAAAGTAGATTGACCAACAATAGATTTTCTAGAAGGAAAAGAGACAGAACCCAATATTGTTACAGAGATGGTAGGAGGAAGAATGAGGAGAGGATAGAAGGATTTGAGATAAGCGGAAAGGAGCTGAACCAGAATTTGGATATAAAAGAGATATAATGGGAAAGGCACCTAGCATCAAGAGAGGAGAGAAAGGGCAGAGTAAAGAGACCAGTGGTTAGCATGGGTGGGCAATCAAAAGCAAAATGATAAAATAATGAAAAGGGGTTCTCACAGTTGATAGGCTCCTCCCTATCACACTGTGGAAGAGAAATAGGCAGACTAAAGAGAGGAGGGTGAGTATAGTGAGCAATCAAGAGCAAAATGAAAAAAAGAATGAAAAAGGGTCCAGTCTGGTAAGGGAGGATTTAGAGGCTCTACTGCAGAAGGCGTATGTGGGATGACACATGATGGGACACTGGCATAGGTCGGAATCTAAAGGCAATTCCAGGCTGCCTCTTTAAAGTTGACAGGCTCCCTCCCAATCACACTGTGGATGTCACTCAAGCAGGTTACAGATTACACCTTTGTTGCTGTACTTTATTTCAGCAGATTTCAAGTCTTATCAAGACACTGCAACCATTTGCCCTTCTTAGCTAAAGCAAATTCCATGCCTTCAGGAATTTCTGGACAGCTGTCTACTATAATGTTATGGATTCTGGCTAACAACCTGATGTTCGGCATCTCAAATCCAATATGCAGACTGTGTGTCTTGCTTAGAGTATCAACATAGTTAGCGCCTTCTGGTGGAGGCTTAGATGCATTATATGTAAGCATAAATGTGTGAAAAAGTATGGCAAGAGCTGAAAAGAAACATGGCTGCATGGAGACTATAGTCTGCATCCAGTTTTCATTCAATATAAATATTCTTCACTTTTATCCTTCCCTCTGCCTGCCTATTTACAATGTATCACAGGGGCTATGTCACAGTATAGTGATGATTTTAGCAGATCTAACTGCAAGGCACTTTTGTGGATTTTATGCAAGGCCCTACTTTGGGGTTATTCTGCAAGAATACATTTTGATCATATTATATGAGCTCATCTAACAGCTTTTCTGGAACAGCCTAGGCAATCTGCAATGTAATGGAAGCTGAAGAGACTCATTTTTGAAAACGACTTGGTAGAGTGCAGTGCTCTGAGAATCCTTGCACTCTACCCAGTCATTTCAAAAATGGCTCTGCTATTGAATCCAATTGGTGTTGAAAGGCAGCATCTTTTTATCCACTTACTGAGTAACCAAACCACTCACTTTCTGTGTACCTAAACTATTATGAAGCCATTTAATGATTCTTAATGCCCTCCTCATTCTGATTTTTCTTTGTTTGTTTATGCCCCTTCATTCAGGTGCAGTGCCTTTTAGTGGCTTCTACCCAGCCATGTACTTGGCCACCTCCAGTGCTTACCCTTTCCAACACCTCAGCTTGCTTCAGGAGATGACATTACTTGGATGGTCACACCAGGAAGGTGCTGGACCTCCTGGACAAGCTTAAGATGGTGAGATTTTCTGACTCCTCATTTGGATGGTTCAGCTCCTACCCGAGGGCCAATCCAAAGCTGTCCAGATGGGTTATTTCCTATCCACTCCCTCTCTGCTCTGGTATGTTCCTAGGATCTGTCTTTGGCCTCATATTCCTCTCCATGTTATTGAATGAGCTCCCTGATGTCTGGTCCTCTGCCTCCATCTGTATGCATCCATATGTATGCAGATGATAGGATTCTCTTTTCCTCCAGCTCCTCTGCCTCTAACTTTGTGGCTAGGCTTCAACTGGAATTTATTAGCATCCAACATTGGTTTCTAGCTAATCAACTGACTTAATGCCAAGCAAACTGCCTCGATGGCCTTTGGCATCAGACAGAACTCACTCAGCTCACTCCTCCCTCTTCCTTCCACACCCTTGTTGGTGCGAGTTCAGTACATCCCCTCATTTAAGAACCTCAGGGTCTGTAGACTGTCACCTTGATTTCTTGGTTCATATGGATACCATCCACAGAAACTTCACCACAAATGTGATGCTCTGTACAGCAATGAAGGTGTATCCCATTTCCTGCCTGATGTGAGATTGTCTTGAAAATGATACTCCCCATCTTCGACTGTGGTGACATTGTATACAGTGCCCCAAGTTCATGCTGGCCAGACTGGATTCACTTTTTCACTCCTTCTGCAGCATTTCCCTGGACAGTCCTCCCCTCTGCACCCATCACTACTCACCTTACACCTCTGTTCTAGTTCCCATCCCTTGAAGCCAGATACCTCATCCACTGTATTTCTTTTATCTACAAATTCTGGGTAGCTACCTTCCCTCCTACCTTGCTTCTCTCCCCCACTACCTCTACTCCCTTTGTAACTCTCTGGTTCCGCACTCTTGCTCTCCTCCAGTAAAATTCTCTGCTGGCCAAGCAGCCTCCTCCTGTCAGTCCCCCAAACTATGAGCTCTCTCCCACTTACTATCTGCTGCCTCCTCCTCTCACTCTCTTGAATCTCTCCTTGATTTCTCTACCCACTCTTGCAGCTGTGCTGGACACTGAGCCATGGGCCATGCCCACCTTCCTACATTTTCTGCTCCCTGTCACCCTACACCCACATTAGTATTTGCAATCACTGTGCCATATTCCCTCTATTGCAGTTTGCAGTCTGCTAATTGTTTGCCTCAGTACTGTATGCATCATTGTGTACTTGCCTCACAGCTTGGCCTTGAACTTAGTTAACTGTTAATTGTTTATGCTTATTACCTTGTATTATTTACAGTTTTGCACCTCTGTGTATTATTTGAGTTACCTATGTATTTTGCACCCCATACCTTACTCCTCTTCCCTTTCTCCCAGGACAGATCTGGTGACTAGGTGTTACAGCTCAGTAGCTTCCTGGTAAAACATTTGGAATAAATAAATAATAAAATAAATGAATAGACACATGAGGACCTCCAGGGTAGGATGGTTGAATGGTCTGATTAGAGCCAAGTGTGCCCCATGAGTCTGCTTTGCACTGGAATATTTTTCCTGTTTATTGCTTCTGACCCAAGAGGACACCAGGTGTCTGAAAGAAATAAAGTGCATGCACACACAAAACATGTCAGAATGAATTCCAGCTGGTGTCTTCCCTTCCCTCTCTCCCAGGTGGCAGTATTGCAAAAGCAGCAGTGGGTTTCCTCCTCCTTCTTCACAGAGGAGGCGCTCTCTGGGATGCTTGATTCTCTTTCTTCTGGCCAGCCCTCAACTACCAAAGCTCGTTTCCAAACCCCAGACACCGCATTGTGAGCAGTAACCCATCTACTACACCAACAGGTCAACCATATACCATCCTTCACCATTATTTTGGCATGCAAGTAAGAGAATGGAAGTATTGCATTATTGTCAATTCATATGAGCTTACCCCTTATACATAGATACACACAAGAAACAGAAAAGACTAAAAGTCCTCATAAAATGGTTAGGGAAATCACTGTGTCCTGATTGGTCAGCAGCCATGAATCGTGAGACCACTACTTATGGGTAACACAAAGTGCCTGCAATCAGGACTCAGCACCTAACAGATACTTTTTCTTGGACATTTCTCCAGAGAGGTGGGAGCTCTATAGGCCCATAATCATTATTTCAGAGACTTTGGTGACTGCTGTTTACTGTTAAATAGCTTTTTCATGCTGCTGTAAAATGTAACATTTTGTACATTGTTAATTTGGGTTTGATGGGGATTTATAGTTTTGGGTTAGTATATTATTTAATTTGTGGTCAGGTTTTGGAGAGATGGTTGAGAGGATGTGAGGGGTGTTGTATAAGATTGGAGTGTTGTTTCATAATGTGATTGATTGGGGTGAGTGTGATGTGGATAGACTGTTTGAGTGTTTGGTATAGTTTATTATTGGTTGTGTGGTGCCTGCTACTGCTTTATTGTGATGTGTTGGGAGGTAGAAAGACGGTCAGGTGCTATTCCCTTCTAGGCTCAGGGACCTTCACCCTTTTGATTGTTTCCCACCCCCATCAGCTCAGGCATACAGTAGATGTCTTGCCCTGGGGATAATCTGGATAAAGAAGTGTGGGGAGCTGAACCTGGTGGGAGAATGGAGAGGGATGGTCGAACTGAGGTTGTAGGGACAAGGAGATGCCCTGTGGTGAAACTGGATCAGTGTAGAGGTCCTCCCTGTCTGATTCCCATACCCAAGGGCTCTGCCGAATGCAGGCAGGTGGCGTGGTCTTCTGACTGCCCATCCCACTCAGACGGGTGTTATGTAATGCCAGGTTCATTAATAACAAGACTGCTATTATAGCAGATCTTGTTGGGACATCTGACCTGGTGTACATCACCGAGATCTGGCTGGATGAGAATGCAGGCCCAGTACTGGCATTAGCTGTTCTGGCCTGGTACTCGGTGATATACTGCCCAAGGATGGATCGTGGGGGTGGGGGTACAGCCATTTGTTTTAGATTGGTACTGGGCCTTGTAGATGTGCCAGTGGGGTCCACCAGATCCTACCAGTGTATCGTGAGGTGTGGGTGTGGGGTGAAGGGTACTGCTCATCTATTGTCCAATTCGAGATGGGAAAGAATTCCTGCAGGAAATTGTGGACATCATTGTCGACATGGTACTGGGATCCTCAGATAGTTGATTCTGAGTGATTTCAATGCCTGGGTCAATGATGAACTCTTGCAATTGGTTGTGACTTCCTCCAACTAATGACTGTTGGGCCTCACACAGTTGTTACCTCCACAACCCACATTAGAGGTCACTCATTGGACCTGGTGTTCCTCCTGGAGATGGAGATCTCTGATTTGGTGGTAGAACCAGTCAGATGGTCTGTCATCACACATAGGGTTACATTTCGTGGCTTCCTCCAATAGGCCTGCCCATGGAGATGATCCAGTACTGCCCTTTGTGGGTGTGACCCCAGATGGTCTAATGGCAGTGCTGGACCTGTCAAGCTTGTCGAGTGAGTGCATGGATCCAGGGATCTGGTACTTGCCTATAATAAAGGCAGTGACAGATGCCCTGGATTTATTCTCTGTTAAATGTTCACCCCTCACTCTTTGCTCAAGGTCCCCATGGTTTGACGGGACATTAAAGGAGTTGAAGAGAGTGGGGTGAAGGTTGGCGGGTTCTGGTGGAAATCGGGCCTGAGACTGACAGGCTTACATTGATGGACCACTATACAGTCTATCAGTTGACAATCACCGTTAGAAGGCAGAATTCCTGTCCAGGAGATTGCCACTGCACAAAACCGACCAGCTCAGCTCTTCCAGACTGTGGACAGATTGTGCAATCAATCTATCTTCAGCCTGGTGGAGCCTTTTCAAAGAGAAGTGTGATGAGTTTGTTTGGTTTTCAAGGTAAGGTTGCAACCATTGGGTCCAAGATAGGCCAGACCCTCTAAGGGTGCTGCAGTGGTCAGTGGAAGGTCACGAGTACACTGTTTGTTTGGACCAACTTTGGCTAGCCAGAATTCATGGACATCATGAGAATTCTCCAGACTTTGCAGCCAATCAGCTGTAGTTTGGACCCGGGCTCCACACATCTCCTTGTGGGTTGCGTTGGTGAAATTGGTCTGATCCTGGCTGAGATAGTCTGGAGCTCATTGGAAGGGGATCTTTCTGATCTCCTAAAGGAGGCGGTTGTGTGACCGCCCTGAAAAAGTCCTCCTTGACCCAGACTGTCCAACCAACTACAGATCTGTCTCTAATCTGCCTTTTGTGGACAAGGTTATTGAGAAGGTGGTTGCGCTGAAGCTGGATGATCATTTTACTACCCATGATGTTTATGATTCTCTCTAGTCTGGATTCAGGAAGAGACATAGTACTAAGATGGGCCTTGTCTCGGTACTAAATGTTCTTCTAATAGCGAGAGATTGAAGGACCCATTCCATCATGGTCCTCCTTGATCTCTTTGTCTGGTACAGTCCTCAGGTGGTTTAGAGCTTTCCTTGAGGGTAGGACTCAGAGTGGTCACTGGAATTTATTTCTCTGATGCTCTCCTCCTATCCTGCATGGTTCTGCAGGGCTCCATTTTGTCACCCATGTTGTTCGTAGTGTATATGCTGCCATTGGGAGACATTATTAGGTGGTACAGCTTAAGTTTTCACTGCTATGCAGATGATACTCAATTGTACATGTCCTTTGTACCTGGGCAGGAGGATGCTGTCTTGGTATTTAACAACTGCCTCTCCAAGATCCAAGACTGAATGAGTGCCAGCTGGCTGAGGTTGAATCCAGCAAAGACTGAGATGGTGGTGGACCCAGATCACCGGCGGTGGGTTTGTTGGCTGGACAACCTTCTGGCCTTTGCTCGGGTATGCTCAGCTGAATACTTCAGATGAAAAGGCCACCTGGGCTTTATTTTCACGACAGTCTGACTCTGAAATTGCAGGTATCAGCCGTTGTCAAGACCTCATTTTACCATCTTAGGAATATCACCAGGGTGAAGCACCTGGTTCCTCCCAATGATCTTTTGACCTTTGTCCACGCCTTTGTGACCACCCGCCTTGACTACTGTAATGCCCTGTACCTAGCGCCACTGGGGTTGATATTCACAGCTTGCAGCTAGTGCAGAATGCGGTGGGCCAGGCTTGTGACTGGTACTTCTAGGACCAGCCACGTTACACCTGTGCTCCGCAGACTGCATTGGCTGCCTGTACAGTGGTGGATCACCTTCAAGGTCGGCTTGCTGACCTATAAAACCCTGCATGAACAGGACCCTGCTATCTGAAAGATCTTCTTTGCCCCTACTGCCCCTGCCGACCACTCTGATCCACCAACCAGGTTGCTAGAGATTCCCAGGTGCGCTTTGAAGACATCTGGGGTTTGATCCTTTATGCTTGTGGCCCCTACCCTGTGGAAGTCTCTCACCTCATGAGGTGAGGGAGTGCCTGACCATCCATAGTTTTAGGTCAGCCCTTAAGACCTATCTATTTAGTCTAGCTTTCCGGACGAGGTCAGTTGGTGGAAATTTATTGTACAATGCCGCTGTAGATTATTATGATGATTTGTATATCTGATTTTATGTACTTAAATTTATAATATGTTTAGTGGATATGGTATTTATTTTGTGTGTTTTATTGATACATGTGTTCAGCGCTTTGATCTTTTGAAAGGTGCTTTATAAATAAAGTTTATTATTATTATTATATCAATGACTTTGGTAAAAATACCTGACTGACACTACACACATGATCACTACTTTACTCTCACTAAAGAGTCAGCTAGGCCCTAAAAACAAAACTCACTCAAAATTAAAATATTATTAAAAGTTCTTTCCCTTTATAGTTCCCTTCTTATACACACACCAAATAAAAAGATGAAGTACTACTCAGTTTTACTTTCCTGAACTTCTTTCTGACCATCAAAACCCCTTTCTAGCCTTACCTGCCTAATAGGAAATCTTGCTGCTTCCCTTTACACAGATAAAATTTAATCCCTGGTTTTACTGACTCCTCCTGTCATGTATGTTTGTGTGGAGAGAGAGTGCATTCTGCCAGTAGAATTTCTGCATATGTCTGAATTCCTGTATTCCATGATAAACAAACATTCCATTTACTAAATGTGTGGAAAGGCAGATGACCGACAGGTAGGGAGGAACTACTTTTTTACTAGCCACTTTTAAAAGAAAATACATGTTTTAATTTTAGTTGTTTTTTCAGATTTCTCAGTTTCCCATATTATAAGTGCAACACAGCACACGTGAGGGTGTGGGTAGTTATGTGATGACTGCAATTCCACATGCTTAAAGCACTGAGTGTAAATACCTTATGACTCACAACACACCTGGGCATGTATTTTATTTATTTATGTATTTATTAATTCATTCATTCATTCATTTATTTATTTATTTTGTTAACTGTGTAGACCCACTAAGACAAAGCTGTCCCTTTTCAGGGGTGACCGGAATTAATTACAGATATACAAAGGTATAAATAATAAATGTACATCATACATAGTCAGAGGAAGCCTTATAAAAACAGGGTTGCTATACAACAGGTGTAAGACTACACAGTTGGACAAATACATACATTCGACATGTGACAAGGAGTTAATAATAATCTTGGATTACAAAAAGTGCAAGCACAAGGTACAGAAGGAGAACCTTGAATAAGGAGCAGAATCAAGCAGAGCAAATGTCACCTGTTGCAGACACAGAGGCTTTGTTCTAGTAATATTTCCTTAAGCCTTTTTAAACCCCTAAGGGTTGGACAGTTCAGTAAGGCAGTGGGTAGGAAGTCCAAATGGTTGGGGCTGAAAAGGCAAAAGACCTCTTTCCCACACAGGTTCTGATTTTAGGTTTTCAATAGAAAATTGCTGGTGGATCATAAGACCCTACTTGGGATCTTGAGTTTTAAAGTATATCACAGACTTGGGGGTGGGAGGAACCTCTTATGAGTTTAAAGGCCAGACAGGCAATGGTTACTCAACCGACCCTCAAGTGATGGCCAGTGCAATGAATGAAGTACATTACAGGAATGTTATCTGGATAGAGCACCTGCAGCATAGCGCCCGATTTTAATATACAGAACTTTGAGTTTATTGAGTTCAGAGCACCTAATGGACTACAAAACAGGGGCACCATATTGAAGGAGGGAGTAGCATGCCAGTGGAATTTTTGGGCCTTGATTTATTATAATAAAATTGCCGAGTCAGTAGAGCAGATAGATGGATAGATAGACAGACAGATAGACAGCCAGACAGCCAGACAGACAGCCAGCCAGCCAGAGAGAGATAAAGAGATAGACAGACAGACAGACAGATAGATACAAACATGCAAAATTGCTAGCAGAATAAAGGCCTTATGGCCTATCGAGTCTGCTCGATTGTGCAGCTAGCAGCACCTAAATTGCAGCTACCCCTCTTCCCCTCCCCGTGACCCTCCCCTTCCCCTGTCGCATCCCCTTTTGATGCAGCCCACTGTACTACAGGATACCACTTCCACAGGCAATGCATTCCACCCAGTCACCACTCTCTCTGTAAAAAGTGTTGTCTCATTTCCTCCTGAACCTTCCCCTTCAATCTCAGATCATGGCCTCAGTGTCCCTCCCCCTTAACTTGAAAAGCCCTCTGTACCTGTCTTGTTTATTCCTTTCATGTACTTGAAGGTACATGATTGATACTTATTTATATGCGCTCCTTCCGGAGGCTCAAAGCACTGCACAATTCATAAAAACATCCAGTAAAGCACATTTTAATGCTGTTCCAGTGCCATGGAGGGCTGAGGCATTGCTGCCTTGACTCCTGCCATGTCGGGGACCCGTGTTAAGTAGTGCAAGCAGGTCACTGGGGGTTGGCGGGGAGGAGAGGATTGAGTGTCTGGAGGACAGCTCTCCTCTCCGGTGGAGTGTGGGGACATGGACTGGCATTTGTCTGACCTCTAGCTGCGGCTGGGGCCAACATGCCAGGTCACACAATGTGAGCGGAGCTGCAGCAGCTGCCCAATGTATAGCATGTGATGCTTGCACTGGACGTCATTGGTGGTATTGCATGCTCACAAGCATCACAGAAAACTGGAAAATTTGTTCCTGCCGCAGCAGGATGATGATGGTTCCCTCCATAGCACCACCCGAGAGGACACCTCCCAAAGCTGAATCCGTGCGGTGGGTTGAGTAGCTCCCACCCCTGCCACAAAGGGTAAGTAATGGGGCAACAGGGAGGGGTCTGATGTTCAGAGACGGTAAGGGAGATGTCAGAGGTGGCGGCAGGAACCAGGGGAGAAATAATATTCTAAAAAAAAAATTTTAATAGAAAAGCATCAAATAGACATCAAAAACAGCAGCAATCAACTTATAGAATAAATAACAATAAAACAATAACTCTAAAAACATGTGTGTGTATATATATATATATATATATATAATGTATCGACCTATCAAATAAGACAGTCAGAAACATATAATTATATTAGTGATACAACTCATATGCTTGACCAAACAAAATGTTTTCAGGCCCTTTTAAAGGTTTCTACTGAAGGTGTCTCCCTCAGATAACAACGAGTGAATTCCACAGGGCTGGCGAGAGGTTGCATGTGATAACGTCGATCGCGGCGATCACCATTAGAACAAGTACACACCACCAGTTTTGGCGATGTACACTCCCAGCACACAGCAAAGGGCACCGGGGACTATTTTTTGTGGGAAGCTGTGCCCCGCCACCCTCTACTAAAGGATTCTCAACCGGGGGTGGCGTCGGGGGTGCAAAAGGAAAGAAAAATTCACGGCCAGGCACAACAAAACAAACATTCACCGGAACTGAGCCCGGCACCCAAGCAACCCTAGTCTGCCACCCACCACCATGCCACAGGGCCAGCTTGGCAACCCACTGCCGCACTATGCCTTACAACCCTCCTCCCTTCTACCCATCACTCAGCGTGCTCGCTCCCTCCAGCAAGTGTACATATATAGCAACATCCTGTCACTATATTCGCAGACCCCCCATCCAGTCACCCTCCCTGCCCGCAAGCCCTGTGGACAGGTGCCATGAATGAGTCACCCTTTTGAAGCGCCAGTCGCGGTCGGCGTTGTCACAGGGTACCCTGGCATGGCAACAGAGAAAGCTCAATCACCTGACCACCGCAGCCTAGCCACACTGAGAACCACTAGGAGGCAACACTCTGAGGAAGAGGGAGAGTGGATAGGGCAATGAGGAACCAGGTGGTCTTGCAGGTAGCCTGGTCCCCGACACTGTAGGGCTTTATAGGTCAGTAATCTGACCTTGAAGACAACCTCCACTGTACCGGCAGCCAGTATAGTCCAAAGAGGCAGGCATAATATGATCAGATCCTAATGCACCTGTCAGTAGCCTGGCTGCCACATTCTGCACCAGTTACAGATGGTGGATATTGCCTCCAGATATCCCTAGGTAGAGAGCATTGCAGTAGTTCAACCTAGATGTGACAAGGCATGCACCAAGGTGGCGAGGTCCTCGGCTGGCAACAGGGCTCAATTCTGGGCAATATTCTTCAGATGGGAGAAACTACTTTGGACAATGGCTGAAACCATTGGTTTAAATCCTAGCACGGCACTGGCACTCTTCTGGATGTGGTGCTCACCAACAGGCCCAGCCACATCTATAATGTTCAAGTCCTACCAAACTGCCTTAGTGACCACTCCCCAGTTCTTTTCTTCTGGGCAACCTCCTACCCAAGCCCCTTGTTCATACCACCCACCATCGCCGGCTTAGACTTGGTGGCTAAAAGACTTAAAACACCACCTAGCTGGTACTGATTGGTCCCACTACTAAACACCCTGATATTGACGAGGCGCTAGCCTTCTTTGTCCACACCTTCAACCTTGCTTGTGACACTTCACGCCCCTTACCCCACTTAGGTCAAAGTAAGGCACACCCTGGATTACCCACCACACTTCGCGCTTCTCAAACAGCATGACAACTTGTGGCACATTGCCATTGAAACTGGCCGACCAGCCGACAGACTGGCCTATGCAGCTGCCGGAATAAGTGTCATGGGCAGTCTGCAAAGCAAAGGCGGATTATTACCATGCTGCTTTTACCTCCCTCCTGGGGTAACCCAGGTCCTTCTGGGACAACATCAAGCAGCTAAATGGTGGTACACCCCCATCGCTTCTCAACATTGATGGAACCACCTCTACGGACCCTGCCCTCATTGCAACGCACCTCAACAACTCCTTCACTGACCTTAGTGCAGTGCTCCGTGCAACTTCTTCGATCCCCTCCCGCCATGGCTGCCTCCTCCCACCTCCTGCCCCCTTCCACCTTCGCACTGTCACCACCCTTGAGGTTAGGACCACTTACTAAAAGCCCTAAAATGCAACTCCATCGGCAATGACTCCCTTGATCCCTGTCTCATCGTCAGGTCCTGGATCAGGTCATCTCACCCATTACTTGCCTCTTTAATAAGTCCCTCTGCCTGGGGCAATTCCCCACCATCTGGAGGTCGCCACTATTACCCCTATTCACAAAGGTGGTGATAGGATGCTCGCAGGCACTACCGGCTATCTCCATCCTCTCCCCTCTCTAAAGCCTTGGAGAAAATAGTTGCCAGCCAAATCGCACACTACCTCACGAACTATGAGGTCCTCTGTCCTGAACAGCATGGGTTCAGAGTTGGTCATAGCACCAATACTGCTCTCCTGGAGTTTGCTAACTTCTTCATAACTCACTTGATGCTGGCTCCTCGCTGGTGCGGTATTTATAGACCTATCAAAAGCCTTTGATACAGTCTCACACCTCTACTATTAACTACCCTTGCCAGTGTGGGCTTTGCCACTGGTCCACTCTCCTGGTGCGCCAGCTACCTGACCAACCGCTCCCAGCGTGTGAGGGTTGGTGGCATCTTTCAGTACCTGCCTAATCCACTCAGGAGTTCCCCAGGGCTCCATACTTGGGCCCTTACTCTTCTTTCTCTTTCTCAATTCCTGCCCAATGCATGCTCAGGAAAGATCCTTCTCTATGCACATGACGCAGTTCTCTTTGCCTCTGATAGTAACCCCACCTCACTCCAAAACTCCTCCAGCGTGCCTACACCTCAGCTGAAAACTGGTTCACTGATCATCGTTTGGTCATCAACCTTAAGAAAACTAAGACTATGCTTTTACTCACCCCAGAATAAGTCCAGCAACTTTCCTCTCTCTGTTCACTCTGCCCTGAATCTCCCTTTAGATCTTGTGCACTCCTATAAATACCTTGGTATAATCTTTGATTCTGGTCTCTCCTTTCATAACCACATCTCTGCTCTGACCTCTGCCTCCAATGCACGGTTGGGTATCCTCTACTGGCACAAAATGTCTCCCCAAAACTCCCTTCGCTTGGCTGTCACCTCTTCGGTGCTCTCCCTAGTTGACTACAGCCTTCCTGTTTATGGCCACAGACCAGACAGCCCTTCACAGGTACGCCTAATGCTTAACAAAGCATGTAGACTTATTACCAGTGCCCATAGACTGACCCATACCTGTCATCTTTATTCCATGTCCTCTCTACTCAACCTCGATGGCGCCTCTTGTTCCTAACGTGCCAAGTTACTTACAAAGCCCTCCATGGGCTATCCCCACCACACCTTGCCAACTCTATTCACCAATCCAACCCCACAGTGCGCACCCACGCCTCCAGCAAAACTGCTCTGGTCATCCCCAGGCGCGGACCACAGGGCCAAAGGGCTTTCCCTATAGAGCCCCCTCCTGGTACAATTCCTCCAGGCTGGCATCACTGATGCCCCATCACTCGCTAGCTTCAAATACCGCCTAAAAATCACTTGCTCACTTCTCACTCCTGCCACTGCCCCTGACCCCCCATCCCCACCTCCGTGATATAACAAAAAAAAAAAAACTATGCCTATTGTTAAAGAGTGTTGCTGACTGTATCGCTTTGCCTGTAACTTGCCTGTGCCTTATTGCTGTACTGTATTTCTGATTGTCTCATGTATATATGTAGTTCTGTCTTCCTTTCGACGAGGTACCTTTGTAAATGAGCCTCTGGCTCAAAGGTTTTAAACTGATGTTAAAATAAATAAATAAATAAATAAATAAATAAATAAATAAAACCTGAGCATCAAGTGTCAGACCATCATCAAGGAACATGCCCAGATCCCTAACTGGATTGGAGGGGATCAAAGAGTCACCTCTAGCCTCAAGCCAGGATCATTCCCCAATCCTCCACCAAGCAAACCACTTTTCTTGTGGAGGTAAGTGTTTATAGTCAATGTGTGCTCTGTATGAAAGTTTCTGGTCCAAATAGACCCCTAAGTACATGGTGGACTCAACTACTTCAATAGGTGTTCCAGTAGAGGTAGTGAGAGCTAGCAGGTGTTGCCTAGCCAGACCCCAGTTCATAGCCCCAAAAACATCACCTTAGGTTTTTTTTTGGCATTGAAGACCAACTTACTGGCCTTAAACCAGTTTTACAACTTAAGGAGGTCAGATTGAATCAGGGTCTTAAGGCAGCTGGGGCCCCAGGAACTCCTATAAAGAACTGCATCATCCGATATTTATTTATTTGTGTTTGTTAACCAGATAAGCACACTAGATAACAAGTGCTATTTTCAGGTGCGACCGGGAGGTTACAGAGTACAGGAGAAACATAGTACATTGTCAGGGTAACATACAAACTCACATACAAGTGATACCAGAGTACAAGAGAAACATGATACAGAGTCAGGGTAACCATACAAGCCACCGTACAAGTGGGTGGGACACACTTACAGTACATTGCATTCTACGGTAAAGAAGGCAGTACATCCACAGGGTACATGAGCAGCATGGAGAGTAAAAAATCAACAGGTAATAACAAGGAAGAGTGTAGGCAGTACCTCAGCAAGATACATAATAGTATTGAGAGGCAAAGAACAGCAGGAGGACAACCGTGGCGGAGTCAACTTCCATGAAAGGAGAGTACAGACATACAGTTTTATGCCCTGAGGGCAGAGCGTGAGAAAGTGGGGTCATCAGTGCAGCTAGGGAGGGAGCTAATATATCAGGGAGCGCCTCTCCAGAGGACGGGTGGAAAGTGCTTAAGGCAGGAGTATCAACGGAGAGTGGTAGAGGCTGTTGGGTCCACACACCATCTCACAGGGAGGACAGGGGTCGGGGGTGAGGAGAGACTCCCCTGGATCTACTCGGCACATAGACAAGTGGAAGCCGCTTTGAGGAAATTCCATAGGGATGTTTTGAAGCAGGGGTGGGAAGGGCAGCTACGAACTGGGGCAGGAAGGTCCATAGTCTCGGCACATAGATGGAGAAGGCCCAGTCACCAGTGTGCAGTATGCTTGCATCCCCACAGTTCCCCGCATATCATTTACAAGTAATGAAAACAACAGGAGGCCTAAGCAAGAACCCTGAGGGACACCATCAAGGATAGGTTTATTCATGGAGAGATGGCCCTTCTGCCTCACCAGCTGGGATCTGTTGTAAGGTAGTGAGAGAACCAGCAAACAGAGAGGAACAAGACCAAGGTTCTTTAGTTTCAATAGGCATTGGAGAACTGCGACGCTCTGCAAACACACTGACTGAATTGGAAGAGGGCTGCCACACCTCCAAAACTCGGATGTTGGCTCTATGTTTCTTGCACATGTGTGCAAGCAAACATAAAAAGTAGAAATACATATATAAAAATAAGATAATATATTTTAAAGAAATGTAGGGATATGGAATGCCTGATGCAAAATATACAATTTATCTTTAATTGTATGGGGCAAGATCATTACTTACAAGCAGCTACAAGTGAGTTATGAAAGTCCTTCTCCACAAGTGATAATAAACATGTATTTTGAGTCAGACCATTGCATATTCAATTTATATAACATCAGTTTACTGTTCTTATTTTTGAATCTGTTGTTTGTGCAAGATTTAACATTTTCTATTTAATGTCAACTGCTGAATGCAGCACTGCACTGGCTATTGTGGTGTCACCAGGATTTTGAAAGCTGCTCTCTGCTTGACTCCTTATTCTAAGATGATGTACCTAACCTTCAAGATATGAATTATTACCTATGTAACAAAAAGCATATCATATGTGAGGTTAGACTTGTTATTGTGACTTTTATATCTCCACTGGCATATAAACAAAGTTATAAATAATTTCAGAGAGACTAACTTCTCCATGGCAAAGGAGGATCCTTGTCTGACAGAGAGCACGTTGTAATTATACAACATGAACAAGGAAAAGGTCTCTGGCACAATGAAAAGAACCCAAGGTATCCAGTAGGTCATGAACTTGTCCTGTTACAATTATAAAGAGTGACTATAAAACTGGAGTAAGAATACAACCTTCTGATTGCTGGGACTCGTATGTGACTATCAAACAGTATCCACATGGTGGCACGCCCTACCATTGCCTGATGCAGGCATATGCAAGCCAGCTGGAAGTAAGTTTCTGTGGTTAGGTGTAAGGGATGGGACTAACTATTTGTAATCTACCATCTGTAATGCTCTTTGCATAAGTAATCTCTCCATAGTATATATTTTATTAATAATAGATTTGTAATTGCCATACCATGATAAATGTCAGCTCTACATCCACACTGAAGGTGCGTAACTGCTCTTATATGGATTGTTTCTCTGCTATATACATGCTTCTGTGATTGAAATGTCTGTGAACGCTTTGTGATTGAAACATCTGTAAACAAAACTTGTCTCTCCGGTTTCCTGAAAACAGATTTGGTTCTCAGTAGGCTTATCCAGTTACCAAAACTAAATAAATAGGGAAAGGCTGACTCAAAATATGCAGTTTATCTTCAAGTGTGAGGGCTCAGGACCATAATTCACGAGTGGCAGAGCCATGAGTGTGCAGCTGCAGGATGGTACTGGTTCTAACATCTGGTATCGGGAATCTCCACTGCTGCCAGAAGATTAATTTGCACTTGGACAGAACAAGTTAAAACTTGAGGCTTTGTAGTTTTCTAATTTTATAGAAATGTTTTAGTTCTTTTAAATTTTAGTATTAGGTTTTTGCCTGGGTCAAATCTTAATTTAAATTTGTAATTGGGTGTTTAACCATGATTTTTATGTCTCCAACAGGATTAAGTTAGAGGTGGTCAGTTGCAGGCCGAGTTCCCTGTTTAATGTGTTGACTCACAGACTGAGACTTGGAAGCATAGTGGTACATTTATGCCCTTGTTCCTCCAATGTCTCAGTCTGTTGAAGTCCACTGGAACCTCCAGAACCATTTTTGAAGTTTGGAGTTTGAAGCTCAGAGAAATCTACTCCCATAACCCGATGTTGCAATGAGTATTACAACCTAGTAACATCACTCAAATTAGTTAATTGCATGTGTTAAAATAATCCTGATTTGGTCATGATTGCTTGGAAAGATCTTAATGTTCCTTTATGTTTTAAAATTGTATTTAAACACATTTGGGCTCAACTTTTGGCATAAAGAACACTGTAACATCCTACAACTAAAACTAGCAATCGATTAACTGATTAATTACTTTCTACATCTGTGGAGTTCTCATGTACATAGATCCTGCGTCTTCCACATAAGGTAAGGGTGGTGGAAGACATGGATGAAGGCAGGTTGAGATACATGGTGACCTGATCAAAATGTGTTTGGTGCAGCTCTGATATTTTTTGAATTCCAGGGCTATATTATAAAACCCTTAGATTGCTCAGTCAGTCTTATACAGGGGACCAGACAGAGAACATCAGCAGGCTGCAGTACAAGCAAATCTGAGTGCTCTTGAAAATGGGCAGATATATATTGATTGTTTTTTTTTTATTGTAAAGCAGCACTACTTTTTAGTTGAGTCTCATTCAAATTAATAAACACTGAGCAGCAACAAGAACAAAAACAACAAAAATAGCCAAGCAAAATAAAGCAATAACTAAGAGTGCAGTTTCTGCCATTCTATTGAATGACATCCCTGGTCACATGCTCGGTCTATCTGAGGCAGAGTAAAGCTTTACTATCTTATGTGAGTTTTAAGAGATGCTGTGAAGGTGAATTGTTGGCTTTTGACCCTTCAAAAATTGGGCACAAGCAAAGACCATGCACCTATGTTACCACTTGAGTCTAAAGACTGGAAGTAAGTGCTAAATTAATATAACTAATGTAAAGTTATATTTTATAAAGATAAGTGAGCACCATAATTTATACAGTAGGTTCCACTAAGCTGCATTGACTGGAATTCTGTTGAGCAGTATTACAGCAATGGTACACACAAAGTATTTTTGTGGGGGCTCTGCCTCAGCACTCCACACACTACAGATTGCTAACTTTGAGTTGGAGTTGTTTAAGGAGGGGCAAACTTCCTGGAGACAGCAGTGTTGGACAAATGCAGACCAATACAGCAAATATCCAATTCTGTCACTGTAATGGTCTTTGCTGTTTTTACGTCGCTGTTTGAATGGTATACCAACTTGAAAACTGACTCACTATTTTAAACGTAATTGATATACCAGACACTAATATCTAACTGGAATATATTTGAAACATAAATTAATAGATAACTTGAATAATCTAACCCAGGTGAGGTTAATCCAAGTTTACAACACTGTTTAAACATAGTTGTTAATTATTAATAACATAGTAGATAGATTAGATAGATTAGATAGATATTAGATACTAGGCAGATATTAAACAGAGTAATCTGACTATTTCATATTTAAGATTTATATAAAGTAATTTGGATTTTTATATTTTATGTTGTGTTTTTCTGAGAAGAGTACAGAGCGCTTTAATAATCTGACACTCCATAATAATAATACAACTATAGCTCGAGGTCCACAATAAGTATTTTATTGATTATATTTAGCTCATTATCCTAGTGTGTCTACTTTAGTGAATCCCTGTGCAAGAAATTCCCCTATCCGTTGGATACTATTTTCATCTTGATACCCTGAACAAAGGAGGACCCCAGAGAATATAGACAACAAATGCCTGGAAAAGCCATCTTAAAAAGGGAAGAGTTGGAAAACAAGATCCAAAGTAGAAAAGGGAGAGAAAGAGCAGAAAACTAGAAAACCAGAGGGAGACACACATTATTTAGAGCACTGGTATTAAAGCTTGTTGTAATTTCTCTTATTCTGTTTAACTCCTGTCCATTGTTAAACATTACATAGATACATAAATACATAGATAGTAATGGCAGATAAGGGCCTATGGCCCACCCAGTCTGCCCATTTGAGCTTGTAAGTTCAGTTTATGTTTTCCTAGAAGTCTGTTGCCCCTTACCCCTGACCTCCAGAATTCCTTTATGTCTATCCCATGCATTCTTAAATCCCATGATTGTTTCAGCCCCCACCACTTCCTCTGGCAGGGTGTTCCACTTGTCCACCACCCTTTATGTGAAGAAATTCTTCCTCACGTTTCCTCTGACTCGTCTCTCCTCCAACTTCATTCCATGCCTCTAGTCCTGGAACATCTTTTCTCTTAAAAATAGTGTATTCCTCCACCCTGTTCCTCCTGTAAGATACTGGTATGCTTCTATCATATCCCCTTCTCCTCCTCTCCTCCAGGGAATACATATTCAGTTCCTTCAACCTGTCCTCATAGGACTTGTGATGCAATCCATGTACCATCTTTGTTGCCCTCCTCTGAACCTTCTCTACCCTGTCTATGTCCTTACGAGGTAAGGTCTCCAGAACTGTACACTGTACTCCAGGTGGAGCCTCACTAGTGTCTTATATAGTGGAATTATGACTTCCTTTTCCTGCTGGTGATGCCCCTGCCTATGCATCCCAGCATCCTATTTGCTTTACCTGCTGCCTTGTCACACTGTTTCCTACCTTGGAGGTCATCAAAGATGATAACCCCAAGATCCCTTTCCTGCTTGGTGAATGCTATATCCTCACCCCAACTCATACATTGTGCCAGGGTTTTGTGCCCCATATGCATTATCTTGCACTTCTTTGCATTGAATTTCAACTGCCAAACCCCTGACCATTCTTCAAGTTTCTGCAGGTCCCTTCTCATTCTGTCTACACCCTCTGGTGTGTTTACTCTGTTACAGAGCTTTGTGTCATCAGCTAACAGTGAAATTCTGCCTTCTAGGTCCTGTGCAATGTCACTGATGAAGATGTTGAATGGGGCCAGTCCCAGCACTGATCCCTGTGGTACCCCACTGGTCACTCTTCCCTCTGTGGAGTGACAGCCATTTACCAGCACCCTCTGTGTCCTGCCGCCCAGCCAGTTACCTACCCACCACACTACTGTCCTGCCCACACCCATATTCCCCAGTCTGTGTAATAGTCTTCTATGCGGCACAGTGTCAAAGGCCTTGCTGAAGTCCAGATAGGCCATGTCCACTGCCCTCCCGATCCACCTCCCTAGTCACCCAGTCAAAGATTCAATGAGGTTGGTCTGACATGACCTCCCCTGGTGAAAGCATGCTGCCTTGGGTCTTGTAGTCCACTGACAACTAGAAGTTCCACCAATCACTCCTTCAGTACTGCTTCCTTGATCTTCCCACTACCGAGGGTGAGGCTGACTGGTCTGTAGTTCCCTCCCTCTTTGTTCCCACTTTTGTATAAGGGGACTACATCTGCTGTCCTCCAGTCTTTGGGTACCTCTCCTGTTTCCAGTGATCGGCTAAACAGGATAGCCAAAGGTTCAGCCACCACCTCTCTTAGTTCTTTAAGGACCCTGGGGTGCACTCCATCTGGCCCCATTGCTTTATCAACTCTTATTACTTCCAGTTCCTTCAGGACCCTTTCTCGTAAAGGGACTTGTGTCCATTTCTGCACCATTCTCGCCTCTTGTACTCCCTTCAGACCCATTACCCTCCTCTTCCTTAGTAAAGACTGAGCAGAAATACCTGTTCAATATGTCAGCTTTACTGTTGTCATCCTCCACGTGGCCCCATCCTCCCCTTCAGTCTCACTATCCCTCCCTTTGCCTTTCTTTTTCCTTATATACCTACAAAAGGTTTTGTCCCTCTACCCACTGATTTTGCAATGTGTTCTTCTGTCTGAGCTTTGGCTTCCCTTACTGACCTCCCTGCCTTGCTTTTCTTCTCCTGGTACTTCTCCCTATCCCCTTCTGCCTGTGTCTTTTTGTATTGCCTGAATGCAATCTTTTTGGCTTTCACTTTCTTTGCTACCTCTTTGGAAAACCATAATGGTCTCATCTTCCTTTTCCTCTTGCTAACCTGCTTAATGCATAATTCTGTTGCTCTTGTAATCCCGATTTTAAATACTGCCCACTGTTCCTCAACCCCTGATTCCTGCTCCTCCCCTTAATGCCTCTTTCAAGTATCTCCCCATTTTCCCAAAGTCTGCCCCTAAAATCCAGGATATGTATTTTTGTGTGGTTTGGTTCTGCTCTTTCTGTGATTTCAAACCACAATGACTGGTGGTCACTGTTCCCCAGGTGCTCCCCACTGTTACCCCATCACACTGTCCCTGTTTGTGAGCACAAGGTCCAGTATTGCCTTCTGCCGAGTTGGTTCCATGACCAGTTGCTTGAGGAAGGCACTCTGAAGGAGTCCAGGATAAATCTGCTCCTAGTTGATGCTGCTACTGGGATGTTCCAGTCCATGTTTGGAATATTGAAGTCTCCAACCAGTACTACCTCACCCTTGTCTTCCATCCTTTGGCTGGATAGCATCAGCTCCCTATCTGTTTCTTCCTCTTGGGCTGG
Source organism: Neoceratodus forsteri (assembly GCA_016271365.2). Lineage (NCBI taxonomy): Eukaryota > Metazoa > Chordata > Ceratodontiformes > Ceratodontidae > Neoceratodus > Neoceratodus forsteri. Next base: position 270,559,791 of record CM057452.1, on the reverse strand, counting down.
TGGTCTACAGACCACACCTGTGCAGATGGCTGGCCCCATTTTCCTTTCCAGCTTAACCCACAGTATCTCTCCCCCATTTTGTTCCTCCTGGATCTCTGTGGCCCTTATGTCATTTTCACATACAGTGCCACTCCTCCTCCTCCTCCCTGCCTACCTGCTCTGTCTCTTCTGAATATGTTGCAGCCAGGTATGGCCATCTCCAGTCATGGTTATTATTACACCAGGTTTCAGTGATGGCCACGATGTCCAGGTCTGACTGCACCATGACAGCCTCCAGATCTTCCATCTTGTTGCTAATGATCCAAGCATTGGACACATGGCTTTCCATGATTTGATCTCCTAGACTGTTTTGCTGTTCTACTCCAGCCCCTTCCTTGGTTGTCCTTTATCCCTGTTTTTCCTTGCTGTCTGTCCTTCTGCTGAATTTTGCCCCTTTCTGCCTATCCACCTCTTGGGTGCTAATCTCCATCTTTTGCACACTACTTTGTAGAGATAGCCACTCCTCCGGTTCACTGGTTCCACTTACTAGTGTATTTTCTTAATTACTGATATTGAAGCAATTTTTTCTATATTTTTAAGAGAGTGTCAAATCTAAATATTGATAATGAGAATTTGAAATTCCAAATCCTGTGACACACTAGTAACTCCAAATGAACTGGATAAGCTTTCATGCAGAACCTAATTCATGAGACTTCATTCTGAAAAGCAGACCAATTTGGTACTAGCAGAACAAGTTCCAGGTAATGAGGAAAAGATTAAAAATAAATTAGAATAAAACAAGGAAATGTAAATGTGGCATAACCCCAAATCCTTGATTTTGTAACCAAATCAGCATCAACCCCAGTTATGGGAAACATTTAAAGTTTTGGAGAAAATAGAGCTAGGAAAAGGAGTTAATAAATAAAGTGATGAATTAAAGCTCCTTTGTATACAGGTACCTGTCCAAAGAAATATTGTGATGTTGGGAGATAATGAATTGGGCATGGGGTCATAATGTCATAAGACAATCTGTCAGCTGCAATATACCACACTGATATATTGCATGGGGCATATCTCTGTGTTGGCTGCACCCCGAACCCCACAACTAAAATAACCTACTCTGGGGAGGGTGGTGAACTTGATTTTCACAAAGTGCAAATAAAAGAAAAATTCTATGTGTCTGGGACTGGGATTCAATATCAGGTCCACAGATGCACCACCTCCATTGCTGCCTGTGGCTCATCCTGTTGAGCCACAGCAGCTGCTCTCGATGGACTCTCCTCCCAGCAGAGAACTTATCCTCTGCTAGGGAATAGTGACAGGGTTCAAAACCACGCATAGACCATTTAGTGGTTTTGCACCTTGTTGCTATTCACCCACGCTGTCCATGTTGTGTGGTTTTAGCAGACACCGCCGTATATACAGCTTAACTGACCTGGTAGGATGAATTGACAGAAACGGCACCCAATATAGGCCCAATAACTAAAAGAGAACAGAAAATCAGATTACTCAATAATAAGATTAACACACTCTCTAGGGTTAAAATAGAATCGGAACATCAGTAAACAGACCCTTCTCAACCAGCTATAGTTGTAACTGACTTGTGGAGTACTATTAATGGTCTAAAACTGCTTCTTAATGAAGGAAAGTATAACTGCTCTCAGTTCCCCTTAGTTTTTGGTCTGATACTACAGCACCTGACCTTAATGAAATTTCTACTTCTTATGAGATAACATATTTTTCTTCTCCAAAATTCTCATGGGAACTGTTTACACAAAATCAAATCCAGAACCTCTCAGCCTGTACCCTCAGCCCCAAATAAACGGAACTGAAAGACTAGTTACAACTACTTTATCAAAAGACCTATTCGAATATATTAAAATTATTTTCATGCTAATATATCAGCACAACCTGCTTACCCCCTGTCCAACATGGCTTTTGCAAAACCACAGTACAGACATTGCCCTGGTCAACCTCATCACCAACATCATGGGGGATTGGACAACAGGATGATGACAGTGGTAGTGTTCATTGATTTCACAAAGCCTTCAACCTGGTGGATCACCAATTACCCTCACCAAGCTTAATTCTTTGGTTTTGATAGTCTATCCCTGAGATGGTTCATTGATTACCTCTCAGACAGGTCTCAATTCGTCAGATGGAAGGGAACTTGTCCAATAGGCACCATATCCAAGGCGGTGTGTCCTAAGGTTCGATACTGGGGCCTCTATCGTTCTCCCTGTACATCGATGAAATGGCAACAAACTGTGGGTGCAAAACTTCTACTTTATGCCAATGATGCAGTCATCTACCACAGCTCCAATAATAGCACCACAATTACTAATCTACTTTCCTCAGACTTACACACCCTAGAGCACTGGCTCCTAGCAAACAAATTGTTATTTAACACCAACAAGACTAAAGCTATACTCTTTGGACAGGAAAGTCTATGACCACAAATGAGCAATCTGCTTAACATTCCCTCTCAAATGGCTCAACCATCGACACAGTCAACTCCCTCAAATATCTGGGGTCTGCATTGACCAGGATATCTCCTTCAAAGTCCATATAGACTCACTTACCAAAACAATTCATCAAAAGTTGGCCTACTATATCGCCTAGCCACTACCACTCCGAGACTCCCACCTCACGATAGCCTCCTCCACTCTTCTTCCAACCCTCCTCTATGGTTCTCTCTTGTTGCTTTCTGACAAATGCTCAGAATTAAAAGACTTAAATCCCTATACCACATAATTGCTCGCTATGCAGCTGGTGTGCCTGCCAGAGAACATCACTGTACCATCCTAGACCACCTCCATTGGCCATCACTCCTTGATAGGCTGGAAGATGGGGCACTAAGCCTGGCCTTCAAACTGATAGACCCTGACACCCCTCCTGACCTTGTAGGTCTGTTAAATCATAAACCTGGTAGACAAATCCTCAGGTCCTCTAGTAGGACACTCCTTCATGTTCCTAAGACTAGAACTGCCATGGGTAGCAGATCCTTCACTTCCTTAGTCCCCACCATCTGGAACTCACATCCAAATGAGCTGCAGGAACTATCATCCCTGTGGGGATTTAAGAAGAGCTTTAAATCATACCACTGATACAGAACCAATGCAATGTTATTGCTGATCCCTTGTTAGCTCATGGAATGTCCTTTACTACTAAAGTTCACCTGATGACTGTACCTGCATGTTGTATAGCACTTAATTTGAATTGTATCTTGACTGCATTATCAGTTGTAAGTTTATTGCTAACCTGGATTGATTTATTGTCTATGTAAATTCCCAACCACTGTCTGCTTCATGTAAATTTCTATGCTTTCCTGTATCAAATTTATGTAACCCCGGTCATCCCTGAAAAGAGACTCTCGAGGCCCAGTGCACTTACCTGGTCAACAAAATTCAATAAATAAAGAAATATAGTCATATTTGAAAACTCTATGGTTTTGAAAGAGGAAATTAGGGGATTAGAGTAAATGTCATGAAAATCAGTTCATGACTAAAGCATTTGTTAGAAGACAATTTCAAGATAAATTATGAAGAAGATGCAAATGGCTCCTTTATTCTACAAAAAGCAGTGGAAAGAAGCCTTGGTGGAGACTGAGAGGTCTAATAAATACATTCAGGTCATCCTGCCCCCACCGTTTGTTAGAGAGGTGGTGATAAATCTGACTGCAACACAGGTTAAGGTTAATAGGCAAGCAAAAACAGGAAAGAAGAATAAAAGTAAAAAAAAATCATGAATCTCAAAAACTCAGAAGAAGAAGGGGATGCAAATAAAAATAAATTAAACTCATGCCAATTATCAAAAAGAAGCTGTAAAAATAAAACAACAGAAAATGAAACACCAAATATGTTGCTTAACCAGATTATTTATTTGTTTCATTTGAAAGATGATAACAATGGGATACTGAAAGTAGTCAGGACAAAAGAGATTTATTGAATATATTAATTTTTACACAGTCTTTACAACAAGCTGTGGTTGTTTGGCACTGGAAAGAACTTGTAAATGGACTGGGCATTAATCATGAGTATCTCTCTGTACTCCTTTCTCTCATCTCCTCTACCTCCTGCTCTTTCCAATCTAGGGATCCTCACAGCTACGTCATTCCTCATCCCCACTCCTCTGCTCAGCAGTCAGCCTTTTCCTATCATCTTCTATCACTTTGGAACCAACTACCTCTTCCCTTTGCTTTACTACCTGCTCGCTCCTCAGGTATCAGCTGAAACTCCTTTCTCCCACATTCCCATTTCCTCTACTTAACTCTTCCCCTTGCATTTGGCTCCTACCTACCCTGGAATAGTGGTGGCTGAACCTTATTTTATTGTTTCTACCTTGATTGGTGGAAGACCAGAGTTTGCTGTCAGACTGGTGTGAAGGCACCTAGTACCTGAGCTTTATTTTTCAAATTTAGTAAACCTTATTCCGTGATTTAACATTGACAAACAAAAAGGAGATTACAGACTTGACACTTATTACAAACAGGAACATATAAAATTCCAAATAGAACTGATATTACATGGTGAAAAACATAACATAATAACCATGTCAACCCTAGTGGAACAGGCAAAGAAAAGAACCTGCCACTACAATCCCCTCCTCCCCACTCTCCCTTCCCTCCCTACCTCCCCTCCCACCCGACATGCACCAATGGTAGATCTAATGTAAGAGAGATACAGCCAATTACAACCTGAGAGTATAACAAGTTTAGGGTTAACCAGCAAGATACAGTAGCTAAGGAGACAGGTAAACTGACAGCATAAAACAACAATATAGTCAAATGGTCAAAAGGGTATGAAGGGGGCCCAAACCTTTGATAATAGCTTGTTTTTGGACATTTGAGCTATTAGATTCTCTGCTTATGGAGCAAGAGGACCTCATGCAGCCATTCTGTGACAGAGGGACACTCTGATCCAACCAATGATGCAAAATTACTTTTTGGCACATAGGGATACTAAGGCCATATGCTTATATTGGTTACCAACCAAAGTGTCTCCATACTCCCTAGGATGCATATTTCGGGACAAGAGGCATCAGAGAGGCCTAGAATGGGATCCAACTTTGCTTTGATGGCTGACCAAAGTGGAGAGGATTTACTGCAATCCCATAATTTATGGAGTAAGGTACCAGGTTGATCACCACATCTGGAGCAGAGATTAGTTGAGAGTTTCCCATTTTGTGGAGCTTAACTGGAGTATAACTTGAATCTTGAATTACATAAAATTGGAGGAGACGATATCGATTCCACTTAACATTGCAATATAACTGGGACCATATCCGGACCAGGATTGAGTGGTAGGGGGAACAGGGGCAGTGCTTGATCCCAGATGTAGTGTGGATGTCCCTCCACTTTGTCGATCAGGTCCCATAGGAGATGGAAAAAAGGAAATGAGATGAGATGAGGAAGAGGTCGAGATGGAAGTATTGGGTCCATCAGGTTTTGGTCCCAGAGTCCTGAACCAAAGTGACGGGGAAGTATATATGATAGTTGGATATATTTGAAACAGTAGGAAGTGAGAGATCAAATTTGAATTGGGCTTCCTGGAAAGATAACAATTTGTGATCTCTTAGTAAACCACTAACATTTAAGATCATCCTATATGGCCAAAAAGTTGAACTGAGGGATGACCTCTGATTTTAAAATTAGGATTGTATAATATAGGTTACGATACATCTTGAGTAAGAGAAGCATGAGTGATAGTGCTAAGCTGTGAGTGTACATGAAGTGCTGCCATGATAGGAGTATTTCAGAACTTTGGGGTTGTACTTAAGGGAAATATAGCAGTGAATGTAGTCGAGACCATGTGAAGTGCAGAGCAATCTCTCAATCCACAGCCATAACGGAGACTATGGCAGCAGGTCTGTATGCACTGGTGCTTTTAACCAGTGAAGAAAGACCAAACAATTAATGGAAAAATAATAAAGGAGAAAAATAGATAGTTATAGGCCTCTAAGTTTATTATGTGTAACTTGGAGAGAGCTCTCCTAGGGATTTTGGCATGCCAGATAAAGTTGGAGACAATCTGGTGTACCTGCAAGAACCAGGTTTTCAGAAGGAAATAGCTGAACATCTGTAAGGGTATAGAAGATGGGAAGGACACTCATTTTCACAACAGTTATATGACCCCAGAGAGAGAGGGGAAGTAAGGCCCATCAGTTTAGATCAGTCTTAATTTGAGTGAAAGCCCGTCAAGATTATATTGTTTCATGTTATAGCCAGAGGAGGAAAGATAACCTTAAATATTTCAATCTGTCCTTGACCCATTGGAGGCCCAGGTGTGACACATCTGTCTGTAGTGTGAAGATATTGAGGGGCACTACTTACATTTTGGAGACACTGAGCTTGTAATTAGAAAAACTACCAAATTGTTCAATAATGTCTAGCGTTAGTGCAATAGAGGTGGGAGGATGTGTGACATGGAGGAGTATGTCATCTGTGTCACAGATAATTTATACTGGTCAGTTCCAATGACAATCCCTGAGACCAGAGGAGAGATATTAATTTGCCAGAGAAGGGGCTCTAAATGGAGATTAAACAAGAAGGGGAGAGTGGACAACCTTGTCTGGTGCCCTGCTGGAGGGCAAGAGACTGTGAGAATAGGCCATTACAGAGCACACGGGTGGAGGAGGGTTGTGTGTATAGAACCTTGATCCACTTGATATATTGAGGGCGAAACAATATTTGGGCAATAGTTGAAGAAGATAGTCCCAGGAAACCCTGTTGAAAGCTTTCTCTGCATCCAGGGACACCAGTGCAGCAGGGATTGGGGAATCCCTGGATGCAGAGATCAAATACATTAACTTTTGCAGATGGTCAGCAGAGAACCTGTCTGCCACAAAGCCAACCTATTCTGGACTTATAAGTGTGCCAGACCTGAAATAGCTGATTTACCAGGACTTTAGCTAGGATTTTGAGGTCAACATTAATCAGAGAAATAGATCGATAACTGGAGACATGAAGGGGATCCCTTCTGGGTTTAAGGAGAACTACTATTGTAGCTTCGTAAGGGAGTAACCTGACATGCCTTGCTCATAGATGTAGTTATAGGTGTTTTGAAGAATGGGTGCCAGTTGGTCCTTAAAGGTTTTGTAGAACTCAGTGGTATAACCGTCAGGACCCAGTGTCTTGTTTATGGGTAATGCATCGATTGCCGAATTGATTTCTGTAATTGAGAGGAGAGCTTGCAAGAAGGTCACCTGTTGTCGTCCTAGTTGTGGAAGCTGTATCCTGCATAAATTGGTCGACAAGGTCTGGTTTAAAAGTACAAGTGGGCCGTGAATATAAATTCTGATAATATTCCTGAAAGCAATTAATAATTTCCTGGGGAGAAGTAACGATATTACCTGCCGAGTTACAAAGGGAGGACAATTTTATTGGCTGCTTAAGCCCTGAGGCAGAGAGCCAGTAATTTACCAGCCTTGTCCCCTGGTCAAAATAGTGGATTTTTGAACATAAGCAAGGTGTTCTGCCTTATCAGTCAGTAAAGTATTATAATGAGATCGGAGAATTTCCAGACTGTTAAGTTTGATAGGGGCAGACTGAGCGGAAGAGACAACTCCAACCCGGATTTCTTGGAGGAGATTGGAGTGACTTGTGTGGTGATCTTTTCCTAATAGTGGCCAGGCGATGGATTTCATCCTTTGTAGTGCATTTCAGTGCCCCCAAAGAACATCTAGCTTGGGCATAGTGGGAGAGTTATTGTTAAGAAAAGTAGAGAGAAAAGTACTGAGGTGAGAAACAAGGTGATCAGATTTCAACAATTGACTACTACGTCTCCACACTTTATACTGATTGGTGGAGGACCCAGACTCCAATGTAGTAGAGCAGGGTGATGGTAAAGATAACTTTAGGTAAATAATTATAAAACAAAACTCCTGGAAGGTGCCCATATCCCAGCAAGAAGCAGTCAATTCAAGAGAACGAATTATGGGGATAGAGTGAAAAGAGTACTCCTTTGGGAGGGAAGAGTTTCCTCCAAGGATCAATAAGACCCACCGAGTCCATCAACTCCCTGAGCAGGTTGTGCAGATGAGAGAGAGGGACTGCAAGATCTGTAGTGATCCAGAACATTACAGTATGCCAAATTCCAGTCACCTCCTGACAGACTGGGAAGAGAGGACCAGGAGCCAGACATGTCATAAGAGAGGTGAAAATTGAGGATCGTCTGTTGTTGGTCCATAAACAGAGCCAAGTACAATTTCTGAGTGGCCTAAAAGGGCCTTGATGATAATAAACCTCCTTTGGTTATCTGTCATGGAGTCCAACAGTCGGAATGGTCTCCTTCAAGCCACTAGGATGATTACCCCCACACAATTATCTGGACCTGTCCCAAGCTTTGACCCACCCAGGATCTCCTAAACTGGAGTACCTGGGAAGGGGCAAATGGGTTTCCTGAAGGAAGGCAACATCGACATCCAACTTGAGTAGATGCAGGAGCACGTTGGCCCTCTTGGTGGAAGACTGGGCACCCTTTACATTCTACGAGCAAAATTTGAATCTGTCAGTCATAGACCAGTTTGAGATTGAAAAACAACTGTTAGAACTGGACTATCTAAGTGGATTCCAGCTTTCCTCTCAGAGCACAGTATAATCACAATGCTGGTGTATGCTTAACACCTAAACCCCATACCCCTACAAAGTATACTCAGACAGCAGGCGGGTTTTCCCAAGATATGGTAACCCTGCAAAGAAAAGCCCATTGGGTAGACCCTACATGGTAATCCTTACCCACCGAAACCCATCTATGTACATTCCATTAGCAACAACAAACCAGCTGCAGTCAAAAGATAATAAAGAAACCCCAACAGTTTGATCCAGTAAAGTCCCTCCCCACCCTTCCCAGATATATCGCCCACAACAATAGAAAGCGGTACCCTTAGGGACCTGGCATCTCATGTAGCTTTGACTGCCAGAACTATCTGTAGCCCCATAATGTCAGGAATGAGGAGCAAAACATAACTTAGTGCCCATGAGACTGTTGTGGGTACCCCCCTTCCCCCCTCATACTATGATGCATAATGCACTGCTCAGGTAGCAGATTCAACTACAAGTCCACCCTCACCCTAATCCGTAATTAAAACTGTTGAAAGACCAATGCCATTACCACAAGAGGTTTTATATATATATATATATATATATATATATATATATATATATATATATATATATTTACATAAAAATAGAAAAAATACTTGCAAATGCAAATTTATGGAACAGGGTCCTGGTAGCATCTGACCCGAACCCCAAAAATAACATAAGCCCATAATACAGTTAACATGTCCAGCAGTCCTCACAGTCAGAGATTCGAGATGAATCACTGGGTAATTGCCATTTGAGGAGACAGGAAGTATATATTGAAGTTTCTCCAGGGTATGGTGGTATAGTCCTCGAACTGCGCCCTGGTGCCTGAATAATTCAAGGTGGATCATGTGCAGACTATGAGGAATTGTAGAGAAGAGCCAGGAGATGAGCCACTGATTCAGATAATCTTTAGTAGAGAGAATCCAGGAGAAGACTGTGGGAATTAGATAAACCAAGAATTCGATGTTAGCCATATCACAGAGTGATGCTGACCTCTAGTAGAGAACAAACTTGCAGAGTTGTTTCACGAGACAATGATGTGCACGCTCATGCAGCTAACAGTGTAGCAAAAAGGAGCCCTCTAGTGACAAGTCTCAGCGAGCACTGAAGAGATCTGGGAACATGGCCTGTAGAGCAGGAGGGCCTGTTCTGCAGTTTCAAAACTTCACCAGAAGCCTTTATTCAGGACCGAGAGACAAGAGGGGTACACAACCTTGTACCTGATACCTGCAGCAATCAATTTTGTAACCATGGGGTGGCACGCTGCTCTCCTTTGCCTGGTAGCTACGGGAAGATCCTGGGCAAATTGTAGTCACTGGCTCTTCCAGAGAATGTCCTTAAGCTCCTGACTTTACTAAGGACATGTATCTTATCCAGGTCATTTAAAATTTTAAGATTAAAGGCCTGGGAGGGTGGTCAGCTGCTGGTTTCGGATTTAGTGAACAGTGGGAGAGGGCCCAGCAATCTTTGTTAGCATTTTCTGCAAATATAGGATCGGAGTGGCTCCTTCTGCATCCTCTGGAAGGCCAAAGACTACTGTATTGTTACGGTGGCTTGGCCCTCCAGATCCTCAGTTAGACTCCATCCTGTGCAGCTTCTGTCTGAGGGCACTCAGCTCGGGATCTGTCCTGTCCTGCCACCCTCCAGGGTGTAATGCGGCCACCACATCGGTAATGGCTTTGTGGCATCTGTTAAGTCCCCCACATGGACTTGAGCTCAGCGGTTAGATCTTGCAAGGCTATCTTAAAGAACTATAGCTCCTCCATAAACTTCTGCTCGATGAGCGGTACTGAGTCGGCTGAGTAGTTGATGTTTGTTGTAGATTTTACGATGGTGCCAGGCTGGCCTTGGTGAGCTTTGAGGCCTTTTCAGGGGTCTGAGGTAGTGTGTGGTGTGGCGGGGCCTGGTGCATCTCTGACTCCATCCTGAGGTACAGCGACAAGCTGGTAGCAGGCTGCACTAATTTCAACATACTTCACCTCAAGTAAACGAGACAATAAGAAGTAGCGAATGTTGGTGTCTGATAGAAAATACTGTGGTTTAGCAGGTTAAATTAGTAAAACAGAGTTGTTGAGGAGGAGCCGGTCCACGGAGCTGCTAGTCCTGCAAAGTCATCACGTGACCCCCTACCTTACCTGAGCTTTTGTCTTCTAGATTTCTTGTGTTATTTCTTCAGAGATACTAAGCTTTGTTTTCTTCTAGGTTTGCTTGTTTTTTTTTTCTTTGGGGATGCTGAGCTTGGAGTTGTAGCAGCCAAACAGTGAAGCAGCAAGCAGGAAGAGGAGACCAGAGAACAAACAGCAACAAAGGACAAAGTAAAGGGTAGGGCACAGCTTGTTTTTTGTTTTTATCACAATTGCTGTTTATTCTCTTCCTTGTGGAGTGGTCCCAGCTATAGTTTGTCCACCAGCACCCGCAGCACCGGACCAGGTCTGGAGCGCAATTATGCCTTTCCACACAGGCTGGTTGATAAGCAGGATCTCTCCCCATGGGGACCTGTAGCACAGACACCCGCTATTGTGGATGCACTTCGTGTCCGGGGCACAGGCGTGGCCATCAGCCGCTGTGATCGCTAGCCATTTTTCCATCGATTGACTCCCTTAGGAGCCAGACATGCAATGGTGTTAACACAGCCATGCAGACACCCGCTGCACTCTTCCCTTACTGTACATGCAACTGTAGGGCACCTAGCCTCTGCTAGATGCTACTACAGTGCAATGCAGTTCACCCACCCTCCCAGAGGAAGGAGAGCAGTCGTGGGATGCTCAATCCTTCCTCTCCCTGCCAACCCCAGCGTCCTGAGTCCATTCCTGAACCCAGGTCACTGGTATGGCACGAGGTGTGGAGTCCAGTGTCTCAACCCTCAGTGCCACCGAGCTGGCTCACAGCTTGTTTTCTGACCTCCTCGCCCCACCCGTCCAATAACTATATTGCTACAAATCCACCAATTGACTGATATCATAGGTGGTGGATGGGAGGTAACTTTAAGGGATGTGTCAATAGTGCACCTGGGAGTTGTTAGCTGGTGGTTGGAGGATTTATTTTTATTGTATTTCTATTTTACTCCTACAGCCACTGACCTGCCATGTTTCAGGCCACGCTCCACTCCCCGATGACCATGGGGGCACATCTTCGGGCAGCTGGAATATGCAGCTGTACCCATGAGAGGAACCTTCCATTTGGTCTCCTCGCCAGGCCAGGATCCAATACTGGTCCGGTGTCTGCCCGTGAGCCCTGCCGGGCTCGAGGAGTGTGGCCATCAAACTGCCATGGACAGTGCTGCCATTTTCTCCATAGTTAAACCCCAGGAGTGCAGGCGTGCAAGGAGTCTAGCACAGATGTGCTGACATCCGCTGCACTCCTCCCACTGTTACACGGCTCTAGCAGTGCCTCCGGGTGTCCGCAGGGGCAGCTGCAGAGTGGTGAGAACCCACAACCCTCCCAGGATAGGAGAGCAGTCCTCTGGATGCTCAATCCTATTCTCCCTGCAGACCCCTGACAACCCGGGATTGCATCCGAACCGGGTCGCCAGAGTGGCGTGAGGTATGGCGTCCAGCACCTCAACCTCAGCGCCACCAGGCCGCCCAGTTGGTGGATTTAAACATTGCATTGGGGGTTTGATAACTGAGGTGGGAGGTAAAGCTTGAAAGTATCCTCAGGTAGTGAGGAGAGGAGGAGAGGGGGAAAGATGAGTGTTCTTAAGAGGGTGTGGGCAAATAGTGTTTCTGGGGTTGTTAGTCTGTAGATGGGGATTTAACTATTGTATCGGAGGACTGGTAACTGAGTTGGAAAAGTGCATATTGCATCTGGGTAATATACTGAGATAGGGAGAAGGGAGAGAGAGAGAAAAAGGTCCTAGTAATAGGGAGTAGCTATGATGGGAGTGGTGCCGTGCAGTAGCTGTGGGGTGGCATTCTTCAGAGAGACCTTCTTGAGACAGTGGTGCTGCTGCCCCATCTGCAGGCACCTCTCTGGGTTGAGGAGGAGGTTGCCATAGAAACACAGAAACATAGACCTTGACGACAGATAAGAACCACTTGGCCCACCCAGTCTGCCCATTTCCCTACCTCTTGAATAAGCTGCAGATCCTAGATAACCAAAAGCCTACTTCCTCCTACCCCCACTATAATTACCCTATGTCTATCCCATGCATTCTTAATTCCCACTGTTTTTGACCCCATGACCTCCTCAGGGAGGTTGTTCCATGCGTCAACCACCCTGTCCATGAAAAATACTTCCTTACATTGCCCTGAGCCATCCCCCTCTATCTTCAAATTGTGCCCCTTGTTCTCGCACATATCTTTTTCTGAAAGATGCTACCCTCTTGGGCTTTGTTGCTTCCCTTGAGGTACTTGAAAGTTTCTATCATGTCCCCACCTCCTCCTTTCCTTGAGGGTATACATATTAGCTTCTTTAGTCTCATTGTATGGTTTTGGTTCAGACCCTGCACCATTTTAGTTGTCCTTCTCTGGACTGCCTCCATCCTGTCTATGTCCTTGCAGTGATGGGGTCTCCAGAACTGCACACAGTACTCTAGATGGGATCTCACCAACTGTCTGTACAATGGGATGAAAACTTCCTGTTTTCTACCGGTGATGCCTCTCCTTATGCATCCCAGCATCCCTAGCCCTCCTTACTACCTTCTCACATTGCCTGCCTACCTTTAGGTCGTCAGATATGACTACCCCATGTCTCTTTTCATTTTGTTGTTGTTAGTACCTCCTCCCCACAATGTGTACTCTTCCTCTGGGTTTTGATTCCAGGTGCATTACTTTGCACTTCTTTGAATTGAATTTACAGTAAGCTGCCATACTTTTGACCCTTCCTCCAACCTTGCCAAGTCCCTTCTCATCCTTTCCACCCCACTTGTGTATCAATCATGTTGCAGATCTTTGTGTCATCTGCAAAGAAGCATCTTTTCCTTCCAGTCCTTCTGAAATGTCACTTATAAAGACATTAAAGAGGACCAGCCCAGTACTGAACCCTGCGGTACCCGGTAGTAACCCCTTTCTTTGCGTGGACTCCATTTACTATTACCCTCTGTGACCTGTTGTCCAGCCAATTTTCACCAGGCTACCACCCTGAGACCCACTCCCAGGCTGGCTAACTTGTTTATTAATCTTTTGTGTGGGACTGTGTAAACTGCCTTGCTAAAGTCTAGGTAGGCCATGTCCACAGCCCCTTCCTGGTCTACTACTTTGGTCACCCAGTCAATGAAATCGATTAGATTCATCTGACATGACCTTCCTGTGAATCCATGCTGTCTTGCGTCCTGTGCCCGCTGGCTTCTAGGTACTCAACTATTCTTTCTTTCAGAACTGATTCCATCATTTTCCTATCACTGAGGTCAAACTAACAGGTCTGTAGTTTCCTGCCTCTGCCTTGCTCCCACTTTTGTGAAGGGAATAACATCTGCTCTCCTCCAGTCCTCAGGTACACACCTTCCTCCCATGATTTGTTAAAAGGGTAGTCAGTGATGTCACTAGTTCTCCCTTAGTTCTTTTAGAACTCTGGGGTGAATCCCATCAGGCCCTATTGCCTTGTCCTTGCCAGACTCAAGGCTAAGATGGCTTGGGTTAGAGGATCTACCCTTCCCACTCAGGAACCACCAAGTCTACCTCTGCTGCCTCAAAGGGTGCCAGGTAGGAGGAACGGCTGGACAATGGTGGTCTCTGGAAGGATTAGGGTGGTGGAATGTAGATACATCCCAAATGCCATACTACTATGGAACTCCTATGCTGCACTGGCAGGGCAGGACTATCTTGCAGAGCTGCCGAGTAGTGGCTGGGACAGACTGGAGGAGGAAGTGAGTTCTGGTGAGGGACTCGATAGTAAGGGGATACAGTTTGGGACAAGTAGGGATGAAGAGGTGGTAAGTGCCTTCTTGGTGCCACAGCTGTTAGGGATGGAAGGAGGATCCTAAGGATCACTTGGGAGGCAGAGAGGGAGAGAGGAGAGCTGTATGTCATTGTCCACTTGGGACAAATTACCTGGCTGGGAGGGGCTAGAAACAGTTCAGGAGGCATTCAGAAAATGGGGAGGGTCTTAGGCAAGTGGCACAATCTGTTACTTTCTGGAGGTGCTACTTGTCCATGACAAAGGGGATGACAGGAGGCTCTCACCAGGGACTTCAACTTCCAGGTTGATGAAATGGTGTGGAGAAGAGGATTCAGATTAATTGAGGACTGCAGTTCTACCTGAAGGGATATAGGCCTCTACAGGGGAGACAGCCTACATCCCTCAGTATGCATTAAGCTAGCCAAGGGGGTGGCAGAATAAGGCAGGAAGATACAGCCTGTTCTCCCCGCACACTTAGGGTTAGCAGTGGGAATCCGAGGTGAGAGTCCCAAAGGAGCAAACAGAAATAGGTAACCAAGAGGATGAGGAGGGGCAAGAGAAAAATAATAGTGGAGGAAATGGGAGAGGCAAAGGGTAAGATGAGTGGAGGTGGCAGTACAAAATGGAGAGCAATGTGTACAAATGCTCAAGTCTGGGCAACAAGATGGCAGACCTAAAGGCCACCATGGCAGCAGGAGACATGGACATAGTAGCAATTACAGAGACCTGGTACAATGAAAAGCAGGACTGGGATGTAGCCATACCAGGGTACGCTGTAGTCAGGAGGGATAGAGTAGGAAAAAGGGAGCAGGGGTGTCTCTTTATGTGAGGGAGAACATAAAGGCCATGGAAATACAGGGGAACAGGGAGAAGTGGCGTACTATGGGTCACCCACAGACAGAGAGGGGGTCACTATTCAAATAGGGTGATCTACAGACCACTAGCACAGGGGATGCATAGATAAGGATATGATAGAAGGAATCCAGGAATGGCTGGCTGACAAGGGCGCGGTATTGCTGGTGGGGATTTCCCTACCAGATGTGGACTGGAGCCTCCTCCCTGCTGCAGCAACAGTTAGAAGTAGGAAATCCTAGACTCCTGCAGGGGCATTCCTTAGGCAACTATTTAAAGAACCCACTCATGAGAGGGCAGTGCTAGACCTAGTACTGTCAAACAGGGACAGTGGCACTGATGTCATAGTGGGAAGCCACCTGGGGGTTCTGCAATGCCAGATCGACAACACTTTTGTCAACTGGCATCTCAGTGACGGATTTATGTCAACCACATGTTTTCTATTTTTTTTTATTTATTTAGTTGTTTAACCAGGAGAGACACACTAAGCTGAAAGCTTTTTACAGGTGCAGCCTGGGAGCACAGGGAAGTTAAGTGACTTGCTCAGGGTCACACAGTATGCAAGTGGAAGCTGTGGGATTCAAACCCAGGTCTGGTCTGCTGGATGTCACCAGATTTGTAGCTCAGAGCCTTAAACCACTGGCGCTATACTGCTTCTGTTGTGGTAGACATAAATCCTGTATGTCTCCGGTCCTGTTTTCTATCGGGGCTTTGCCTCTGAACCCCCATGTGGAGGGTTCTGCCCACCGCACTCCCATACTTTGGATTATCAACTCCAGTTGGAGTTGATTCGGGAGGGGTTGCAGGACAGAGAGACAGAGCGCTCCTGTCTTGTGAGAACCAACACAGCGACCTGTTGGCAAAGTGTCAATTTTGCTGACAGCAGGTATGTCACTGTGTTTGTGTTGCCATCAGGTCAGCATACCCACCTGGGGACCAGTGATTAATGTACAGTGTGGTTCAACATAAGGACTGGGCCAGAATCTAACCACACTAAAATGAAGGTCCTGGACTTCAGGAGGGCCAATTTCAAGACAATTGAGAGAGCCTTAAGGAAGTCAGAGATAGAGTGAAAATGGGTGGGTAGAGGAAAACAGGTAAAAATAACGAAGGCCAGTGAGACATTAACTAACCTCTGTGTCAGACAGGTTAAAAGAGAAAGAGAAAAACATAGAAACATAGAAGTTGATGGCAGATAAGGACCACAAGGCCCATCCAGTCTGCCCTTTTCTTTTTCTACCTTATAAATGTGCCATCGACCTTTGCTCTGTCAGTGGCCTATCTATTCATAGTCATTTGTATTGCTCCCTTATGCCTATCCCATGCCTGTTTGAGGCCTTGCACTGTATTCATAGCCACCACTTCTTGTGGTAAGCCATTCCATGCATCCACCACCCTTTCTATAGAAAATAATTTTCTCACATTCCCCTTAATCGCCCCCTCTAATCTCATGCTGTGTCCTCTTGTCCTGCTATTTTCTTATATTTAAACATGTTAGACTCTTTCACCTTATTAATGCCCTTAAGGTGTTTGAATGCCTCGATCATATCACTTCTCTCCCTCCTTTGCTCAAGGGTATACATATTGAGCTCTGTTAATCTGTCCTCATATGTCTTCTGATGCAGTCCCTGCACCATTTTGGTTGCCCTTCTCTACTGCCTCAATTTGGTTAATGTCCTGTGAAGGTGTGGCCTAATACTGCATGCAGTACTCCAGATGGGGCCTAACCAGTGTCTTGTAAAGAGGATTATTACCTCTCTTACGACTTGTGATACCCCTACTAATACACCTAACACCCCCTAGCCTTACCTACTGCTTTAGAGGTCTGCTTGGATGATTTCAGGTCATCAGTGATGATGATGCCCAAGTCTCTTTCTTCCTTTGTGACTGCTAACAACTCCCTCCCAGCCTATAGGTGGCTTCAGGGTTTCTCTTCCCTATGTGCATGATTTTGCACTTCTTTGCATTAAATCCCAGTTGCCACTCTTCTGACCATTTTGCTAGTTTATCCAGATCTCTTCTCATTCTGCCCACCCATCTGGATCATCTACTCTGTTGCAGATCTTGGTGCCATCTGCAAACAGACAAGCCTTTACCTCTAGTCCATCTGCAAGGTCACTAATGAAGATGTTGAAGAGGACTGGCCCCAGGACTGATCCCTGAGGTACCCCTTGTGACTTGCATCTCTTCTGACTCTATACCATTTACCACCACTCTCTGTTTTCTGCCCGTCAACCAGCTTGCCACCCAGTTGACCAACTCTGACCCACCGAGCCTCCCAGCTTATTTATCAATCTTCTATGTGGAACAGTGTCAAAAGCTTTGCTAAAGTCAAGGTAGGCAAGATCAACTGCTCCCCTGGGTCCACCACTCTGGTTACCCAGTCAAAGAAATCTATGAGATTAGTTTGACAGGACCTTCTTTTGTAAACCCATGCTGTCTTGGACCCTGTGCCCTATAGATTCCAGGTGTTGCACTATCCTTTCCTTAAGGAGTGCCTCCATAATCTTGCCCACTACTGAGGTAAGACTGACTGGTCTGTAGTTCCCGCCTCCTCCCTGCTACCACTCTTGTGGAGCGGGATCACATGAGTTCTTCTCCAGTCTTCTGGGACCTCTCCTGTGCTCAGAGACTCACTAAACAATTCTGATAATGGCTCTGCTAGTTCCATCTTTAGCTCCTTAGGTACCCTGGGATGTATGCCATCAGGTCCCATTGCCTTATCCACCCTGAGCTTAGCAAGCTCTTATAGGACCCTTTCTTTGTGAAGGGAATAGTGCTCACCTCCCTCCCCTGTGTCCATGATGCTGAACTGTGGGCCCTGCCCTACCTTCTCTTCAGTAAATACTGAGCAAAAGTATCTATTTAGGATAGATGCCTTACAGGGTCCTCCTCCTCACATGCTCCCTTTTCTCCATTAAGCTTAGCAATACCCCTCTGGACTTTCTCCTTTCACTAATGTATCTATAGAAAGTCTTGTCACCTTCTTTACTGTTCATGCTAATGTTTCCTCAGTTTTGGACTTTGCCTGCCTTACTGCCTTCCCTGCTTCCCTTAGGGCAGTTTGGTATGCCTCCTATCTTCATCCCGCTGTGTTCCCTTATATTTCTGAAGGCCAGCCTTTGGCTCTGACCTTTTCTGCTACTGTATTTGAGAACCAAAGTGGTTTCCTTCTTCTTTTGCACTTCCTTTTCTGTCTAACACTATGGGATGTTGCTTCAAGTATTGCATCCTTAATGCTTGCCCACTTTGCCTGTATCCCTCACCTGTGTTTCTTTTGCCAGGGCTAGCTTAACTCTGTTGGCTATCTTATCAAAGTCAGCTCCTCTGAAGTCCCATATTTTTGCCTTGGAATGGGATGATTTAGATGTAGTAGCCAAATTAAACCATACCATGTGATGGTCACTGGCCCCAGGTGACCTTCTACCTGGAGATCTGTGATCCCTTCCTGTTAGTCAGTACTAGATCTAGGATAGCCCTGTCTCTTGTGGGTTGCTGTACCAGTTGTTTGAGGCCCTCCTGCAGGGAATCCACTATGTGGATAGTTCTGGCAGATGTTCCTGCTGGTATTGACCAATCTGTATCCGGCATGTTGAAGTCTTCCATTATCAGAACCTCCCTTTAGCTGCCATGTTTTGTTATCTTCTAACAGTAATGTATCTATGTCCTCCCCTGGTCTGGGGCCTGTAGACAACCCCAGTTCTTATGGCTGTTCCATTTCCTGTTTCAGGGTGACCCACAGTTTTTCTGGCTCCTTATGTGTATTCTGAATTTCTGTAGCTTTGATATTTTCATTGACATACAGGGCCACTCCTCCCCTTTTTGCACCTCGGTCTCTTCTGAACAATGCATAGCCAGGTACTGAAGTCTCCCAGTGTGGTTACTGGTAAACCATATCTCACTAATTGCTACTATGTCCAGTTTAGCCTCTGACATTATTGCCTGCAGGTCTGGGATCTTATTTCCCAGGCTGTGAGCATTTGTGTACATGATTTTCCATTGGCCAGATTTTGTGTGTTAGTTGTTGGGTGAGGTTTGGCATTACCCTGTGCGTCGTGTGGGAGACAAACCTTTTTCTTACCTGGTGATGCAAATGAACTGCAAACATGCTGAATCCCTGTTTGACCACTAGCTGAGGGGAGGGGTGTTCTTCCCATTCGGCGTATGGGTGCTGCACCCCTTTCCCCATTTCTAGTTTAAATATTCTGCAAAGACATCAAACTTCTACCCCAATGCACTGACTCCCTAATAAGTCAGCTGCAGTCCATCAAATTTAAAGAACTTTCACTCCCAGAACTGTTGCCAGTTCCCTACAAATCTGTGTCCTTTTCCTGGCACCAGCCCTTGAGCCACAAGTTTAGCTCCCTATCTCCCTTCTCTGACCTTCCGTCCATCTGCTCCCCTCTCCCAGACTGGCAGGATCTCAGAGAAGGAGATGCGGATGAAATAGATGATAGTTTGTCACCCAGCCTGGTCAAGTGCTCCTTGGTCTCCACAACTGACCGGCTGGCAGATCATTAGTCCCTATGTGTACTAGGACATCAATGTTTTCTCCTGCTTTGTGAACAATTTTAGCTAATGCGGTCAGTGTCTCTCCATGATGATGTACCTGGGAGACATCTGACCATTATCCTGGCTGGAGATGGGTATCAACTCCCGAATCATGGAGTCTCCTATGATCAGAAGTTTTTGGATTCCTTTTGCTTTTTTTGTTTTGGTTCCTGATTTGGGTAAGTTTTGTTGTGCTAGCTCATGTGCTGCAGTGTCCTGCTCTGCAGTGTCTTCTGCCTCTTTGTTTGATTTCAGAGATAGAGGCAGATACCTGTTTGTAGTGTTTATATGGTTTTGGAGGTAATATGTTGGAGAGCAGAGAGTGATGGGGACCCGATTTGCCCTCCTAACCACCTGCCAACCTCCTGGACTAACTACCCTCTGCGGTCGAGGTTTTTCTGTTGGATGCTGGGGAAATGGTGGGTGGTTCTTATAATGTATTTCCTCTTGAATATGAAATTTGAGGCGTGCAATCTCTGCCCATGCTGCCCGGAGCTGAGCCCTAAGATCTCCAAAGGCTCAGCATGTAGGACAGTGTCCTAAATCCTGTAAGACTGACCTTCTGAAAATTGTTCCACAGTACCTACAGTTAATGATATCCATTCCAGATAAGTTGCTGGGTTTATAACCTAGACAGAGTAATTAGAAGGAAAAAAAGGAAAAAAATGCAGGTAATGGTTTGATTGTGTTTTGTTTAACTTGTTATAACAAGTTAAATTACTAGTGCCCTGTAAATGAGCTCACCTTGTGGAGGCCCCACTGATCCACCCTTCCTGCTCTGCCACAGGAAATGTCACAACTGTGGTACCCTATAAAAGGAGTGTAGTGTAGGGTGGTTGGGGATGGGGGTGGGTGGCTGGGCCCTTCCCTGCCGAAAAAAGAAGAACCCCGGATGAAAGAACAAGGAGGTAAGGCAGAAACAATCAGTCAACAACAAATGCAGTAACCCTGAAAGCTTATCCTAGTGTTAGATAAAACTGTAAAACCTGTAAAGCACCACCTGTAATAATTTCAGAGAAGATATGCTGTAAGAAACACTTTGCTACAGAGAAAAATAAACAATGAAATGTTAGTAATAAACAGTAGCAATCCCTGTGAGTAAAAATAAAACAACAACACACAGTAAATCTGCTTAGCCAAAATAAGTCTTAATCCTTTTCCTTGCTCTCGTAGTTTCTCTACTCTGCCTTTCAAGCAGTCTTAGAAGGAAAGAGCTCAGGTGAAGCTAGGTGCCTTGGCCAGCAAACCAAGTCTTCTACCAAGGTATGTCACTGTGTTCTCCAAGGAAGTAGCAGAGATAGTAAAGGAAAAGAAGTAGGCATTCAAAAGGTACAAGTCAACACAGAAGGAAGAGGATAGTGAGAGTTATCAGAAAAACAAAGGGAGGTAGAGAAGGCAGTTAGAGAGCAAAAGCACGAATGAAGGAAAACTTTGCCAGGTCAGTTAAAGGGGATAAAACATTCTTCAGGTGAATAATTGAAAAGAAGAAAACCAAGTCAGGGATAGTAAGTCTAAAAAGGAAGGGGAGAGCGTGTGAGAGGATCAGAAGGGTCAAGGGTTTGGCAACTGGGCTTCAATGCCAAAAGTGCAAAATTATGCACATCGGGCACAGAAACCAAGAGCAATGTATAATTTTGGAAGCAGGTATTAACAACTAGAGATGCAGAGAATTTAATTTCCACCAGCTAAGTGGCCAATTTGCCACGGAGTAATTCGTGAAATTTTCCACATTAGGTGGAATTTTGCCTAGGCAAAATCACCCTTCCGAGGCAAAATGTCACCTTCCACAGGCATAATTTTGATGCAGAAGGCGAAATTTCACTGCGGAAGGCATAATTTCACCGTGGAAGGTGAAATTTTCCTGTTCCTCAGGCAAAAGTTTGCTGTTCCGTACCTGCAAAATTTTGCATTTCTCCTAAATGGGTGGAATTTCCGAGATTACTACATGAAGCGACTTTTGCTCACTTCACCCACCACTATTAACAACCACAAAACAGGAAAGGCATCTGGGACTCAACATATCTGATGACCTGAAGGTAGCAAAGCAGTGTGATAAGGCAGTGGAAAGCTAGTACAATGCTGGGGTGCATTGGGAGGGTATCACCAGCAAAAGGGGAGGTAGTGTTATTCCTGTATAGATCAATGGCGGGCCCCACCTGGAGTACTGTGTCCAGTTCTGGAGGACCCATCTCAGGAAAAACATAGATGGGTGCAGATAGTACAGAGAAGTGCAACCAAAATGGTGCATGGCATGCATCAGAGGCCTGACAAGGAAAGACTCGGGAGTTAAATATGTACTGTCTAGAGGAAAGGCAGGAAAGGAGACATGATAGAAACATTCAAATATCTCAAAGGTATCAGTAGGTACAGGAGGGTGACATTTTGCACAGAAAGAGATGCTCAAGAACAAGGGGCATGTTATGAAGCTGGAAGGAGGAGACTTAGAGGGATGTGAGAAAATACTTCTTTACAGAAAGGGTCATGGACATCTGGAACAGACTCCCAGCAGAAGTGGTGGGTACCAAAAATGGTAACAGGTTTCAAACATGCTTGGGATAGACACAGGGGACCTTAGTAGCAGGGCTGGGGGGCACGGAGATCAATTAGGGCCCTACGGAAGCACAGTATGTAGGGACCTTAGGGCAGACTGGGTGGGCCAGAATGTCTTTTCTGCCAACAGCTTCTGTTTCTATGAGTGTTCATTTTTCACTTACTCTAGTAATTCACTCACATTCTCTGATTGCTGTTCATCATAACTGTGAATTGTGTCTGTGCTATGTATTTGTATTCTCTATTCCCTTCTCCCGGGTCACACCTGAAATGAACTTCAGCTCAGTGTGCCTTTCCCAGTAACCAATTTTTATATAAATAATCCTGCTTTCAAATAAATAAATAGTACCACTGAGGCCACCACTGCTCATACAAGTTATAAAAAGAATTGCTTGGTGGAAAATGGCGGTCCAGAGCCTCTAAGGGACAGCACCCTAAATTATAACTAATTTTTTCTGCCATGAAGAATATTCTGAGCTTTACACAAGTGACCACATTATGTAGTGGTCTGGAATATCTAGGCTCAAGCATGTTTTTGCAAGTGAAATAAGTGTGAAGAAAGCATGCAGAGAAACCAGAGATATAATGAGAAATGCTAAAAACAAATGTAAAAATGTGATAATCATTGAGGCTACATGATCTTTGCAGTTGTGATGGAGCATCATAATTTTTTTTTTTTTCAAATTTTGTTATGCAGCTTAATGATGTTAGCAGTGGTCTATCACTACTAGTGGTCAGGTTCAAATCTATATTTGACTCACAAGAGAAGCAAGCGGTTTGTTGTTGGCCAGCCAAAGTTGTAGCATTGCTCTGCTTAACCATTTCAGGGACCTAAGTTCAAAATCACCTTGGGCTCACTGGGCTTGCATCAGGGAAGCTAACAGCATCACAGAGGTGAAGCACTCGGTCTTCACTGTGGGGTAGGGGCAGAAAGCCCATGCCAGCTATCTTTGGGGTAGTATCATTCACATTAGACGGTAAACAGATGCTTATTTGCCATCCCTGACAGAATATACAGGATCCAAAAGAAAATGTGTGTGGGGCAAACGACATAGTTGTTGTTAGTCACCAGTGATATCTGCAGTTACTTTTTCCCGCCTTGATGGGACAGAACTTTAATCGGAGCCAGGGCACTTCATTCATTTTAAGATACTGGTACCTTTCACTTAATTGACATCATTCTGCATTTTGGGCCCTCTCAAATAGTCAAAGAGCCAACCAGAATAAATCCATTGAACCCAATTGTCCACAACCATCTTAGAAGTACTTCTGAACTTATAGATCCAATACTACTTGCCTGCTGTTGTGCTATCATAGCTTCGGTGATCACCAAGTAACCTATTGCTTTAAAAATAGGATGAAAGTTGAAGGCCTGCAAAATTATTTACTTATTGATCCAGCAAAATTGTGATCACCAGTATTTAAATTTCGTGCTTGCCTTGATAGAAACAAAAGATAATCTTTCAGCTACATAAAAATAATACCGTTATAGTGTATGGTAGAACGAGTTACCCTACAAAATCATCATTTACTCATGTTGTTATACCATCGATGTGATGAGTGATTGTTGTTAACCCATCATTCGCATCGCCACATCGATGGCATAACAAGCGCTTGAGCCACGCGACTGTCTCTAAGGACACCTGTGGCAGCCGCGATTCAAACAGACTCAAGTGCTCCAGTTATTCAAAATAGCAAATTCAAAACACGAAAGCTATTCTAAAAGTAAACATGGCAGCAGCAACATTTTCAAAGCCAGTGACCCAGGATAGAAAGTCTTTCATAGAAGGACAGCAGAACAGACGACACAAAAAAAACTGATTCCGATATACGAATGCTTCGATCATACCTGGCAGACGTTGGAAGCTCGTACAATTAGTGACATCCTGGTCGCTGATCTTGATGTCCTCCTAGCAGAGTTCATCTATAAAATAAAAAGAAATGATGGCAGTGAGTATGAGCCGTCAACTCTGAGGGGTATCTTAGGCAGTGTGGATCGCTACCTACAAACCATCAACTACGGGCCTTTCCATAATGCCCCATTTCTTTTTTTCCTTTTCTTAGTAGGTCAGAAAGAACCACCTAAGAATCGAGCTGAAGATCACTACCATTTCGCAGCACAGAAATGTGTGACTTTTGACCCACTGTACTAACTATTGGATAGCAGTAGTCACATGGTTTTTATCTGACCCTTGACACGGATCTTTTGTGTTTTTTTTTTTTTTAGCCGTAGCAGTTTAAATTGTTGTTCCGGTACAGTTTCTCGCTAATACTCTGCATGAAAATAAAAATGTTAAATAAACGCTTTCATTGATGGCACCAAACCAGCGCCCCATAATCTTCTGTGCAAGGTAGGGATTATCTAGTCACTTGCTGGCTATGGTCCACACCTTGCCCGTACACTATAAAGACAATGTATGGGCATCGGTGGTCAACTGCACTGTGCAAGCATCTCGTGATTCTCTTGGCAACGTGGTAAACCTCTTGAGCTGCGCCTCGTAGGTTTACCTAGGTTGCCAAGGAATCACCAATGCTAGCACAGTGCAGTTAACCATCATGCCCATACATTATTCTCATATAATGTATGGGGAGCCTTTATTATTAATTGAAATCAAGCAGATTACAATCTTGCTATGCCATCATTATGACATCACTCTGTTGTTAACCCTTCTTGAGTATGTCATGTCACTGGTATAACAAAACAGAATGCTCACAACAATCAATGTTCTAACAAAACAGAATGCTCACAACAATCTATGTTCTGTAAAGTAATTAAGTAAAGTAGTTTAATCTGCATTACACAATCTTGAAGCCCATACACTATAAAATATAATGTATGGTCTTTGGTTAAGAACCATGCTGAAAACACTTCCTGAGGTTTCCATGACATCTGAAAACAACTCTGGGCTGCCTCTCGAGGTTTAATGATGTCATGGCAACCTCTCAAGTGTTTACAGCGTGGTTATTAACCAAAGACCATACACTATCCTTTCTATATTAGGCTAATGAAAACTGAATATAGCTTTGAGGCTGAGCACTGCTCTCTTCTTCAGGTACCTGAAGAAGAGCAGGTACTACAGGCCTCAAAAGCTTGTTTCTTCAACTTTTCATTAACCTAAAATTAGCATAAGAAAGGTATAATCTTTACCAAGCAAAAATGTTCTGTTTTAGTTTTCTTCTGGTTTTGTTTTGGGCTAACACAGCACAACCCTGTCATGCTCACCTTGGAATCTGTACATTGGGACTACCTACACTTAATCCCTCATTGGGATGCTTGGTCCTCTTTACAGGAGTTCCTTCCATTTGTAGTATTTACATCCCAGTTTGTCCTTAAAAGGTAAAGCATTCCAATATCCCCTGGCACCCACTTCCATTGTCAAGGCAACAAAACCAATGGACACAGCAGGGCTAGAGCTAAACAAATAACAAAGCAGATTAAGATCTGTAATATTCTTTAAAGAACAAATATCTGGGAGCAATTCATCAACTAAGGCCAAGTTCTTTAAAGATAAATTACTGTATTTGAAACTTGTTGCTCTAACCCCAGAGATTTCTGGAACTTGTTCAAATCTTTTGTGTCTCATAAGAGTTTGACTTTCTTCAAATCTACCTTGTTAGATGGTATCTATGTTAGTGACACATACAATTATCTGTAATAGATTTAATAGATATTTTATTAATTCTGTTCCTTGTTCTAAGCTCAATGATTGCAACAGGAGGCCTGAAAAGCTTTGGCTACTTGTTTTTGTCTTTCAATCCCTTGCATTTGCCTTTAAACTAATTAATGTTGACTCTATTCTCCTTCAAACCCCTGGCCTAGATGTTATTATAACTGGCAAGCAATTTTTCTAGGAACTCAGCCAGTTGATATTCACTGTAACAACCCAGATTATTTAGGAGAGCACGACTTTGTCACCAAAATCAGGCACTCCCTCATTGGCTTTCAATATCTGTCTGTGTGGCCAAACAGTTCCACAAACATGGAGGCTCCAGTTCCGAAACATGGAGGCTCCGTTCCCCGTAGAGCCTACCAGAGCAAGAGTCCTCTCATTGTCATGTGTTTCTTTTTTTTATATAAAATATCTGCTGGATCTCAGTTTAAAATTCAAAAGAAAAACTGTATCTGGTTGATTCTGCTGATCGCCAGCTTGAAGGGAACAAAGCCACGGCTGACTCTATAAAGATCAAGGTGAGTCGATCATGATCTCAATAAAAAGTGTAACCTTGCAAAAAAATAAAGTAAAAAAAAAAATGCTGACAGTAAAAAGCAGGGCATACTGTGTGTGTTTGTATGTGTGTGGTGTGCTCATAGGCATACAGTGTGCATGCGTATGCAGTGTGTGTCTGTGCCTGTATGTGACACAGATAGACAGGTGTCAGGCTGGAAAAATTGCTCACCAATTATTATATAAAATAAAAGATGGGTAAGTGTGTGACACTTAAGGCAAGGCAATTCACATTTTATTTAAAAGACGCACAATCCCTGGGGCTCTGGGCACCGTACAATCAAAGAATGATAAAACAACATAATGCATCATAAAGCATCATAGAATCCCATGATGCCTTACATGAGTTAGGTCAGGGTATGGGTTATGCTGCGATTTACCCATGCCTGGTGTGGTTAACGCGATACGAGGCCAAGCTTTACTGTATGTTTTGCAATCAGAAGCAAATAATGCTTTTCTTCAGGTGCTATTTCATTTTTGGTTGTTTTGTTTTGCGATTGGGACAATGGCCTTCATTTTCCAGTTAAGGAGAAGATTTATAATTATGTAGCTGCCACATACTGATGTAATGCTGATGGGAAACAGAGCTGATTGCTGACACTATGGAGGCAGGTGAGGCAGGTGTACAGTGTGACTTTTCACGGAGGAGATATTTCAGGAAAAATAACAGTTTTTGGGTATGTGAAGTGGTTCTAGAAATGTTGGGGTCTATGCTCCCAGCACTTCAGTGTTGGCTGGCTAAGTAGCCACTGGAAATTTGGAAACTGTTTCAGTTTTGGGGGCGGTATTGATTTTTAGGTGATGGGCTGACGAGGCTGACTAAATCTTTTTCCCATGAGTTATTCCAGGATTTACTCATGGTTCACAGATCCAGTCAGCCAATCAGGTTCTTAGATTTTCCTTAGCCATTGTATAATCAGATTGAATACACACCTACGATGTGGGATGCTTTACTAAACCCTTGGGGTTTATGTAGCATCCCACACCTTGGATGTCATTAAATTCTCATACACACTTCCCATCCTTTATTTTATATATATATTGCACACTTCCCCATCCTTTATTCTATATATTAGCAATAAACTGCTGAGCTGTGCTGATCCAGTTACTTGTGATCCTCTTACTTATTTGTTTACTAGGTCCTTTGCTTTTGGTGAATTCCCTGCCAGTGAAGACTTGCTCAGGTCATTCTAATCTATAAAGCTGGTACCCTCAATCTGATACCCCATTATGGTATGCTATTTGAACAGTGACAATCACACAGCAAACGACATTACAGCAGCAATTCGCTGTTACCGCTGTAATGTAACTGCAGGACACCGCACTGCTTTAACTGGGTAGTAACTACCTCAAATCAACTCTGACCCAGAGTTGATAATCCTAAAGTGGGGTGGGCATAGTCTCCCACATGGGGTTTGAGGCGCAGCCCCCAAAAAGACAGTTTACATGAGGGATTTATGCTGACCATGACTTGCAGTTGATATAAATACATCACTGTAATATCAGTCAACAACATTTTTGTTGAACAGGCATCATGGATCCCCAGTTATCATCTTATTGTTATTGTCTGCTTCCAAACTGCTAGAATGCTTAGTTGCAATCCAACTCACTATTATTCTACACATAGCCTTTATAACCCACTCACTACAATCTAGCTTCTGAACACACCATATCACTGTAACAGCGCTAACTAAAGTCACCATTGACCTGCAGGTTGTCATTGAAAGAGGTTTCTACACAGATGCATTATTTATCCACCTTTCACAAGCATTCAACCTCAATTGACTACAGTACTATGGTAGACAAATTATCCACTTTTGGAATTGTGTTCCAAGTTGGCTAAGAAACTGCGTGATGTCGGCTCACAATTGATGTCTGTAATGGATCCAAATTGTCCTTCTCCCTATTGTAAGGGTTGTCCCACAGTGATCTATCCTTGATTTAAGTGCAGTCCTACCTGTTAGACTTTTACATAATAATGCAGATAAAACACAATGTATGCTGTTTTGCTCTGGCAGCAGACTCAACCAGGTGCATACTGCTTTAGCCATCAAACAAGGAATGAAAATCCTTGAGCCTTGCTTTCAGATACATACTGTATATTTAGGTATCTGGCTGCACCCACAATTAAAACAGAAAACACAGATAAACGCTCTAGCTAAACATTTAGGGGTCAAAATTAACTCCCTTTATTAGTATCATCTCTAGAAATCAGAAGGATCTTCCCACATGCTGTGGTTATTCTTCAGTTTTCCTAGTGATTTCATATATGAAAATGCATCCTGATTCAGTCCTGCAGAAGCTGGACACATCGTATAACAATCTGGCAGGTTTAGTGCTAAATACTCCATTGAACACCCATCACTGTACCCTACATCCAATGCTTAGCTGGCCCTATCTGTCTGAAAGATGTTACCAGAACCTCATCCACCTCATATGTAGATGTGTCCAGGCTAGTGTAATATATCACTAACTTAATAAGTATAACTACATCTAAACTGACCTTAAGGTTCTGGAATGCCCTGCAGTTTTCCACATTTACTGTTAAAAGCAATGTGGGTAGCAATGCACTTTATGCGCAAGTTCCAGAGCTTAGACCTTTTCTAGGGTGCTTTGGCCTATTACTGGTACAGCACTTCCTTGGTATGCAATGAAACACTGGGTGCTGAGCTGCTCTAACTCTTGCCAACACTGTTCACTTGAGTGCTGCATTTTTGGATGGTTGTAATATAGTTCTGTTTCTTCGGTGTATCTGCACTTACTTGTTCTTGTTGCTAGTTGGTGTGTTATCCTGCTTTGTTAGTTTGTATTCTAACTGTTAATGTGTAACCCTGGCAACTGTTCTGTAACTCGCGCTAGGAAATCATTGATAATGAGCCCTGGCTCATTTGACTGTATACTAAATAAACATGTTTCACTACTACTAGGTTTTTCCATTATTGTCACGTTAAAGAAGCAATAAAGGATATTGCTAGTCTGTGCAGAGACTTCTGATGTGGCAACATAGTGTCATTAAATTACTGAACAAAGTAAAGCACAATCAATCAGAGACAGATGGATAGAAGCTGATGGTTACCCAAACCAAAAAAAGCAAATAAAAACTATGGAGATGTCACTAATTGTAGTGAAAATAAAATGGTGAAAGTGACATATGTAACACCCAGGCATTTTAATTTTGCTATCTATTGTATTTTGTAAAATATTAGGTGATGTCGGAGGTGCAGTATGTGGAAATTAGATTACAGTCTTTTAAATTGGCTACTTGGAGAAACAGGTTTGGTGTGGATGACAAGAGTTTCTGTCCTCTAAAGGTTTTTGTTTCGGGTAAACATCAAAGAGCTGAGCCCTTTCATCTAAAAGAGGCTATGTTTTGACCATAAAGAAATAGCAGGTCCTAGTAGGCTATGAGCTGCAGGAACAAAAGTACAGGGTCCAAACATGCATTCCTAGTTCAGACTAGTTTTCTGGGGGAGGTTGGCCCATATTTCAAAAGGAACATCCAGTGTGTGATGTCAGAGAGGCAGGGCCAATGATGTAGGCAAGGAACTGTCCTGACATGGGTTTTTCTGTCTTGTGTTACTTTGAGAAAGCCAGCTGTGCTATAGCATTAAACTTGTAACATCACATATTTGAGACTGCCATATTCATGAGATGCCAGTGGGGTAAATGTCTGCTCTGCTTAGAGAAGTAGTTAGCTTTTATGCAGGTTATTCAATGTAAATCCTGGGCTCAATTTTCAAAGAGCCTGTAGATTGCTGCAATTTGTGGTGATGTAGGGCTGCAGCAGAGTCAGGGTGCATCAGGGACCCTGTGCCATATTTTACAAAAAGGAGGTCCCTGCACAAAGACCCAACAGTTGCTGCAGCTACAGGTTTGCACGTCAAACATGTGGTGCACCTGCAGGTTTGACAGAGGATCTGTCATCTCCACCGGCGTAAGCCTAAATGAGCCATGAAAGTGGAGAGGTAATCTGTCTGGAAGGTGGGGACCAGGACATTGGAGCAATGGGATGCCATAGGGTATGATAGGGGCACTGAGAGGGAGTGAAGGACGTGCCTGGTGGAGAAGCCAAATGGAGTAGCGGACAGCAGCTCAGACCAGATAGGAGGGTTGGCATGGCAACACCATCATCACACGGACCCAAGGTGGAAGCAGCCCTGGCACCAGCCCCACAGGACCCACAGTCACCTACATCAGGTGGGTGGCAGTGGGTGCTGGTTGCAGAGTGCGTGCGGTGGATGAATACATGTCCTGGGCACTGCGACAGTCCTCTGGTACACATCCCTCCTGCATGGCAGCTGGTGGATGCTCAACTACACTGTCATGACTGAGGGTCCCATGGGGTAGGTGTCAGGGCTTCTTCTACCTTGGGTCCATGTACTGATGGAGTTATCGTGCCAACCCCCCACCCAGTCCAAGCAGCTGTCTGCTACTCCATTTGGCACCTCTACTAGGTGCCTCGTCCCTCCTTCTCAGTGCTCCTGTGCTCTTGTCATACCCTATGGTACTCCCACTACTCCAGTGGCCCCAGTCCCACCTTCCAGGTCCCCTAATTGCCACCCTGCCAGGCAGCAGCGCAGGGTCTTGAGATCACCTGTTAGCATTTATTCTATTTATTCTATTTATTTATTTATTTATTTTTGAAAGTTGGATTTACAACCTTTGAGTCAGGGACTCATTTACAAAGGCACCTCATCGCATGGAGGGTAGACATGGTTACAGTGTGAGATACAATGGTGGTAACGTACAGGTGCAATACAGATAAAAAGAAAACAATATAACAGTGGTTTACGGGATAAAGTTACATGCAGTAAATAGCAATCATGTGAAGTATAACAATAGTAGAAGGCATCATTGTGGGGCTTCTAGAATTGCAGTTTCGAAAATATCTGTTCAGGATGCCCTGCTCTAGAATGAGCTCAGATGTTCTCAAGGTCCTTGGGTCATCCTTCAGTGACAAGCAGAATCTGTTTGTGTAATAATGTTAGGATGAACTCCACAAAGTAAATGTCTTCAAAATGTATTTTTCCGTGCATCAAGCACTATCCAAGACTACGTTTCATGGCAATGGCCACTTCATCAGGCCCATAGTGCTTCAATATCTAACAAATAATACAAAACAAGCATTTGTCAATGCCGAATGTTGTCTTGCTGACATTGGTATTGGTAGTGCAGGAGTTAGAGATGCATAATAGGAATGGCAGTGAAGTATGGAAGTGCGCCAACCCCCACCCTGCAGAGAATGACAGGCATTGAGGTGTGCCTTTGGGTGTCGGCCATAAAGCTCATGTCATTTCAGCTCATCCTACCCTGCAGACTCTGACAAGTATTGCGTTGTGCCTTGGGGTCCTCTGGCCTTATCGCGCACCCATTCCATAAGGAAATATGCTGAGATGGGTGCAGTATACTGTAGGAGAATGGGGTGAACTTTGGGGCTGAAAAGTCCAAGGTACACCTTGATGCCAGTCAGTGGCTGCAGGGTGGGGTGGGGTGGAAGAGCATGAGCATTACAGCCGACAATCCAAGGTCACACCCTGACTCGTCAGTCTCTACAGGGTGGTTAGGGTCTATGGTTAGAAACCCTAATGCCCCGGCGTTGTTAGTATTTATACTGCAAATTGTCAACATGGGCTTTTCGTGACCCCACCGCATGAAAGCATTTGGGACCTCTGCTCATGAACAGTGGCAATGTGGTTTCTTAATCTGTCCCGAACGTTGATGTCCCACAGTGACCAGGCCTTTTCGTCAGATGTCGAAACCACATTTTGGGCAAGATGTGAAAAATGACAGCTGTATTGGTCATAAGGAGGTGTGAAGAAATGGCAATGTTGAAAATCTGGAGTGAAAATATTAAAAATTCTCGAAGTTAACAAGTGTGCATGGAAACTGCACAATGCACTCATAACACAGTCATTGTGTGGAATTTTCTCACAAATTTTCAACATAGGCATTTTGGACCTCTATACATGAATAGTGTCACAGTGATTTTTTAGTCTGCCCGAACATTGATTTTCCACAGCGACCACGCCATTGTGCACCACATGTGAGAAACACATTTTGGGCAGGTTGTGAAAAATGACAGCTGCACTGTTCATAAGGAGGTGTGAAAAATGGCAATGCTAAAACTCTGGAGAGATAATATTAAGAAGTTCTTTGGAGCCCACCTCATGAACAGTGAAACTGTCATTTCGTTACTCAGTCTAGAAAGGTGATTCCGCGCAGTGACCGCAAAATCACCTTTTGGAATGAATAACCAGATGACAGTCACTGAATTCATGAGATGGCATCCAAAGAACTTCATGTTGAAAATTTGGTGCAAAAATTCATGAAAATGGCGTGATATCCACATAAGTTGAAAAGCATTTATGCCATTATACAGCTTACTGGCATTTCTTCAGTTCATGGGTCGACTTTGAAGAGCACAGACACGCTCCCACTCTCCCACCAAGATTGGCACCAAGCTCTGGAGGTAAGTATGGGGTGAGGGGCTGTGGGGAGGTGGGGTGCACAGAGGGTGGGTGTGGGGGAGCACCAGACACAATGAGGGACTTTTTTTCTTTTACAGGAACAAAAAAAAAAAAAAGAATGAGGAAGGTTTCTTTTTACATGTACTTTTGCACACTAGGGTGGGCTCTCAGTGTGCCACCTGAGTGTTTGTTGGGGGTCTGTAGCCGACGGAGATTGGGCACCTGTCGGCACATAAAGAGTGTTTGAGGGGATTTATGAGCCGATGGGGATTGGGCACCCCATCAGCAAATGAACTTTGAGGGCATGTCAACAGGTGGATTGAGCACCCCGTTGGCTTTCATAGGGACTGTGAGAGGTGGACAGCGATAGCCACCACCATGTTAATGTGAAACAAATGCAAGGACATTATGCTGATGGGGATTGGGCTGCCCTGTCGGCAAATGAACTGGGAGGGGCATGCCGACAGGAGAATTAGACACCCCTGTCAGCTTTCATGGGGATTGTGAGAGGCAGCGACTGCCCATCGGCTTCCGTGGGGACTGTGAGAGGTGGATGGGGAAGCCGCCACTGTAATTCGCTGCTGCAATCAGGAACTGCCCCAGCAGCAAAACAGATGATTCTCCAATTAAGGGCACTCCCTAATTGTAGCGGTGAATTTCTTTCAAGTTGGTGTCAGGCTTTCAATTGCTGTCATAGACAGCATGCTATGCCATTGGTGCCACAGAGCATGGCCAGAAAAATCAGTGGCGCCATTGGCATGCAACAGGACCGCACCTCCAAAACCTGCTTCTCCACTCCAAGCTACCACAATATGTTGTCTATGCTGCACAGAAGACAACATAAAAGGAACTTTAGTACTAGATCGATACATGGAAACAAAAGCTCTTTCAATCACTATACAACTAGGTGCTCATCATTTAATTATGTCACCTAAAGAAATAATGGTAAATGTTAAAGTCTCACAAAAATTATTTTAGTGATACATATTGATGATAACACATACTGAAACTTCTTTCGTAAATCATAATTAAATAAGCAGTGTTCATAGAATAAGCAGTCACCTCTAGTTCCACTTTATCACTTTAACCCATATAGAATTTTGGCTTCCTATTATTATCAAACCATATAATTAAACATAAAACGTTTCTTACATATGACGTGTTTACATAAGTATACCTTCCGATAATTAATTCTTGTTAGATATCAGGATTGCAATAGACATCTTAACCAAACTATGGCCAAGTCCCTATATGCAAAACAAAGATCCTAGTTTGCCATTAACTGTATTATAAAATCCAGCTCATTATTTATGTTTAAAAATAATTAATTGTTGTAACTTTCAATTTTCACAATACAGTTTTCAAACAGAACATATGTTCTCCATGACCCCTTCTCTCAGGGTTTAATACATGCTAAAACAACACAAAAATATTTTTATACTTTATAGTATTCCTCGCGTATCATGGGAGAAGAGCCTCACCCCTCCTCCCTCCCTCCCCAGCCTTTTGAATTAAATACTTCTGCAAATATAGTTGTACCTTATGCGGTCCTTTCAAAATAACTTCTGTGGTTCCCTTTTATCCGCTTTGGATTTATATAGGAAATCAAAAATTGAAAAGCTTGTTGAAGCATGTCACTCATGCTCTAACCATGAGAAAAGAATACTAGTTTAAATTCAGTTTTATTTTTGTGGATAGTGAGGAAAAGTTCCTACCAATCTGGCCAGACCTCTGAAAAGACCTCTTGGTGGATCTCCTGTGTGATGTGATCTGCCATCATCTCTAACAGCACGGTTTAAATACTGTCAGTTCATGGGGGGTGATGACATCATCTCCAATGCCACTGCAAGCATTGTGGCTGAATCATGCCAGGGTGGATGGAGGCCCAGTGAGACAACACTGAAGAAAGACATATGGCTGCAGTGCCTCTGCACCAGCCGAGCACCCCATCAACGGTTCGACTCACCTGTGGTGAACCCACAAATGATCTTTTAACTAAAAAGGCATTAATGAAATTGCATTAATGGTGTGTTAACACCTGCTTTGCATTTTATTTAAGTATCTGAATCTATTGTTAATGACAAAAATAAAAACTTTCTTTCTGAAAGTGATCTCTGGTGGAGGTGATGGCAGTGGGTGGGGATAAGAGGACACTATTTCATATAAACATTAGCACAGTAGCCCATATATGTGAGACCCACACCAGAGTCAACAAAATACAGAGGCCAATTACATTCTTCATTCAGTCCATATCTATCAGGTTACATTCTTCGATACAGAGACCAATTACATTCTTCATTCAGTTCATATCTGGAGTTCAGAGTGTCCAAATATAAAATCCAGAAGACCTCTCTTTTAAAGTATATCATCCTATTTTATTCCAGGCGAGTGGGTTCAGACACCTTTTCAGTCCCCAAACTGTAGTGACGTAACTGAGTGTCCTACTGAATTGAAATGTCTGGCCACTGAGGACTGCAGGTCATTCAAGCAAATGTCACTTTTGTGTTCGCTTATTTGAGTTTTCAATTCTGTTGTGGTTTCCCACATACAGTTTGTCACAGGGATATCTTAGGACAAAGACCACATGGTCTGTAACACAGGTGATATGCTGTTTATTATTAAATTTCTTGTTGTTCCATGGATGTTCAAATGTAGTCTTTTAACTCGTGTTCCCATATTGGTAACATCTGCCACAGGAAATGAGCCTCCTTCAGTTGCCCTAATAAATACTGTTTCTTTTGTGTTTTTTTTTTAAGTCTAACATGTCTGGAAAATACAAGTGTGTCTCTTAGTTTAGGTTGTGCTTTTGAACAATGAGTGGAGGAATATTAAACCTAGTACTAGTATTTGTACCTGCCTGTATGATATTCAATTTCTATGGACAATATTTTTCACCTTCCCACTAAGATGGCTATAGGTTATAGGCAATACTATTCTGTCTTCCACTGTTTTCTTGTGACCTTGTGCAAGGTGTTCATTCCTTGTAGTGCTAGCAATATCCCTAATGGCTCCTGCTACCAGAAGATGGCTTTAGCCCTTGAGATGAAATGGTCTCCCATCTCATTGGCTACTCTTTCAAATTCTTTGGTCTCACTACAGTTCCTTCTGGCCCTATTTAGCTGAGATTTGGGAATACTCTGTTTCAATTTTGGGTCATGAAACCTACTGTATAAGAGTGTAGAGTTCTTGTCTAGGTCTTTTCTATACAGTGTTGTGTGTAGTCCTTCTTCACCTTTATAGATCAATAGATCTAAAATGGTATTTTAGTGTCATCAGATGTCATGGTGAATGTGAGGTTCTGGTTTCTGCAATTAATGTAGGCACTGAACCTGTCAAGGTCAGTTCTATTTCCAGTCCATATCATAAAGCTGTCATCTATATATCATTTCTAAAAGAAGATTTTCTCCTGAAAGTGTTTTCAACAGGATCAAGTATGTATTTATTTTCAAATCC
Organism: Neoceratodus forsteri; assembly: GCA_016271365.2. Lineage (NCBI taxonomy): Eukaryota > Metazoa > Chordata > Ceratodontiformes > Ceratodontidae > Neoceratodus > Neoceratodus forsteri. The sequence goes on along the minus strand of CM057452.1, from coordinate 270,523,288 downwards.
CACATGTGCAGGTCCACGCATGATGGGGACGTAGTGCTCCCCATCGCCATCCCTTTACGCAGAAACGATCACCTTCAAATTGAAAATAGTTTTTGTCAAAACCATCTCTGCTAACTGAAAAAGGTATTCTTTTGGTGGATGCATGTCTGTCCTATCTTGTAGAGCAGTCAGCCTGGAGTACAAACCCTCCTAGAGTCCAATGCTGGTGTAGAAATCTTTGACATCTGATGTAACTAGTATTGTGCTTTTGAGGTCTATTCCGCCTGTTAAGCTGTTGTATTAAGTCTATGATATGTGCCAAGCCCTTTGTGTATGTCTCTATTTTGGGAACTTCGGGTCTTAGATAATCTATGTATTTTGAAATTGACTGAATGAAAATGTAATTGGTCTCTGTATTGAAGAATGTAACATGATAGACATGGACTGAATGAAAATGTAATTGGTCTCTGTATTGTTGACTTGGTATAGGTCTCACACATATGGGCTATTGTACTAATGTTTATATGAAATGGTGTGCTCTTATTCCCACCCACTGCCATCACTCCACCGGAGATCATTTTCAGAAAGAAAGTTTTTATTTTGTCATTAACAATAGATTCAGATACTTGAATAAAATAAAAGCAGGTGTTAACACACCATTAATGTTATTTCATTAATGTCTTTTTAGTTAAAAGATCTATCTCACTGGGCCTCCAGCCGCCCTAAGCGTGATTCGCTAAAATGTTTGCAGTGGCATTGGTGACATCCTCAGGTGACAGTATTTTGAGACGATAGCTGATCACACCACACAGGAGATCTGCCAAGAGGTCTTTGCAGAGGTCTGGCCAAATAGGTAGGAACTTTTCCTCGCTCCCACAAAAGTAAAATAAAGTTAAACTAGTATTTTTATTTCATGGTTAGAACATGAGTGACATGCTTCAACAAGCTTTTCAGATTTTGATTTCCCAGATAAATTCAAAGTGGTAAAAGGAACCACAGACATTACTTTGAAAGGACTGCATAAGATACAACTCTATTTGCAGAAGTATTTAATTCAGAAAGGCTGGGGGAGGCCTCTTTTCATGTCTATACAGGAATACTATAAAGTAAAAAATATTTTTTGTGTTGTTTTTAGCATGTATTAAACCCTGAGAGAAGGGGTCATGAAGAACATATGTTCCATTTGAAAAGTATATGGTGAAAATTGAAAGGTACAACAATTAATTATTTTTAAACATAAATAATGAGCTAGATTTTATAATACAGTTAATGGTAACTGGGATCTTTGTTTTGCAGATACGGACTTGACCATAGTTTTGTTAAGTTGTTTATTGCAGTCCCGATATCTAACAAGAATTAATTATCAGAAAGTATACTTATGTAAACACGCCATATGTAAGAAAATGTTTTTATGTTTAATTATATATTTTGATAACTTTAGGAAGCCAAATTCTATATGGGTTAAAGTGGTAGAGTGGAACAGAGGTGACAGCTTATTCTGGCGAACACTGGTTATTTTAGTCCCACAAATTAGTTATGATATAAGTAAAGAAGTTTCAGGACTTGTTATCATCACATGGTACCAATAATATGTATCACTAAAATAATTTTGTGGACTTTAACATTTACCATTATTTCTTTAGGAGACATAATTAAATGATGAGCACCTAGTTGTACAGTGATTGAAAGGAAGATTTTGGTTCCATGTATTGATCTAGTACTAAAGTTCCTTTTTTGTATTATTTGTTAGATATTGAAATGGTGTGGGCCTGAAGAAGTGCCCTTTGCAATGAAACGAGCTTGATAGTGTTTGATACATGGAAAAATAAATTTTGAAGACATTTACTTTGTGGAGTTCATCCTAACTTTATTACACAAACAGCTTCTAGAATTGCACTAAGGTGATGGTGCTGCCTTGTCATGGTGCAACCACTCTTGTGACCTGGCACATGAGAGCTTATGCTGCAAAGGTGGCGAGGGGGCTTTGCTGCATGGCATCCTCAATTTTGATGCAGCCAGCATTTGAAAAGCAGGATAGCTGCATACTTTGTTGCAAGGTACCACTTATACATCTGTTCTCCTGGGCAACACTGGAAAGCTCTCTAGCAATGGAGTTTCCATGGAATAAAACAGACTTTGGCAGCCAGATTCTAGCATCTGTAGTTCTGGGCAGAATCATCGTGAAACAAAGAACTAATATGAAACGTTTAAATTCTGAACTTAGCACATGGATCTAGGCAATTGAGCCATGAAGAGGAAGGATTGCATAACAAACTTCTATAATAACAGGTGCACTCTTCTTTTTCACATGCTGATTGTATTACTCTGCTTGGAGGGTTTCTATGTGTTATAAGTAAAACTGACGTGGTGAGACGAAAGAATGTCTCCAGTGTTTTAGTCAAGCAGTGCACATAGAACTTTGGTTCCCTGTATTTCTAAATAGGTAGCCATTTGTTTATGTTATAGTTAGTCCTGTTGGTTTAAATAGGTATTCTTGAGTTTTAATTTCCTGATTTCCATGTGATCCGTGACAGTAAGCTGAAGCCTGGTCTGTGCTTCCTGTACTCACTGTACGATCTGAGTCTGACCTGAAAGCCAGGTTAGATAGGTACCACATGATCTAACCATGGTGCTTTGCAGTGTAGTAGATAATGAGGTGTAAGCAGAGAATTTAAGACTGTCCTGTTTGTTTCTGCATTCCAGATGGGTAAGTGGATATTCTACTAAGTTTTAGAACAATGTCCCTTCTGCACGTAGGGGTTGAGTGGCTTTGTGCCATACATATGCGGAGCATAACCTCCACACCCATTGTACCCCCACATGGGATGCACAATGGGGCAAAAGCACATACGCACCTGATCCCCCAGCTGTGTGATGAGCAATGCGCTGGGAGTGGGAGAAGGGCAGGTCGGGCACTATGTGCCATGCACTAAGGCATAGTGCTGGCCATAGGGGTGTGTAGGGGTGTAGGGTACACCAGGGAGAACCTTCCATAAATCCCTATGTGCCCCATGCACACGCCAGGTCACCACCCAGTTAGGGCGGATAGCCCCAACCCACCGGGACTACTGCTGCTGGACCCTCCATGGCCACTGGTATCACCAGGCACAGTACACAGTGCTGCAGGACCCTACCATGCACCCACCCAACGCACACTCACATATGGGCACAGAAGGTTGCTGCCCACTTTGCCCTCCCATGACACCACCAGCCCACCACTGACACTGGCCCCTCTGGGCATGTGGCTGAGAACTGTCCACCACCCACTGTGAGATTGCTCCATGCCACATCACGGGATAGCCGGTGGCTTAGCTCACCACTCACCTCCCTTGTCGCTGGCCATCAGATATCAGCAGAGCGTGCTGCCACTGCATGCCCCGCCATGTAAGGTATTCACTGTTGGACCCATGCCAGTCATCTGATTGGATGCCTAGCTGAGTCTGCGACTCGCCTGCACCCACCCTGTGCAGATCTGCATGCCAGGAAGACGGCACTGAGGACAGGCTGTCGCGGTGGTGAATGCCTCCATGTGCACTTGTCCGCAGGTGCATAGCTGCGGGTGGAATGCACAACTCAGGCTTGTACTTCCCACCCCTACGTGCATAGGGGCCAATGATTGTAGATGTTTTGATAATGGTTTAGTGCTGTATCTGTGTATGTTTGTGTGGTTATATAGAGTCCTAGTTTTGAAATATATTTTGCTTTCTCATTAGGTGTTAAGACTTGTGTGAGCAGCACTGAGACATTTCAAATTTTGCATTTAAGATGGACGTATTCTTTTAATGTTGTGTGACGATTTCCTTTACAGTTTATGATTATTAAGCAATGTTGCAGTGGATGATAATTTTGTGATGTTTCTGTTTTTTATGTACATGATTTCTTTTGACGTTGCTGGGTTGTTTGTTTGTATCGTGACCTTTTGACCCTGAGGTTATGTAATTAGTATTTTGACCCTGACAGCTTGTACTCAATTAATGGCATCCCGGTCTCCATCAAAACAAACAACCATGCGCTGGTAGCAAAGTTGTAAAGAAATTTGTTTATTTAATCCAATAGGTTAAAATCCAACATGGTGTAGAATGCTAACAGTAGGATGACTAGGCCCCTCCCCAAGAACACAGACAGTCAAACATTTTCACGCAAACACATGCTTTCTCAAGACTGGTGAGATGTGGGAACTACATGTATTATAAAGAATAAAGTAAAAGTGACAGTGTTTACAGTAAATAGCGTAAAAACTGAATCAGTAATAAAGTATATACTTTCATTCCAGGTACCCAGGCAGTGCAAAGGTGAAAGAAAAGAAAATAGGAAAAGAAACAAAGGGAGGGTGAGGAAGGAAGGAAAAAGCGGAGAGATGAGGACATAAAATCTATTTGTCATGTGCTATGCTGATAAAACTGATTATAGTGCCAACCAGTGACAACATTTTTCTTTAAAAAACAGTGCAAATAGGTGGTGATGCAAAAAGATAGAAAACGTGACACTATTAATTCACGTATATCATAGTAAAATAAGATAATAAATGTAAGTTAATATTAATAATTAACAGAAAAATGTCCTTCAAGAAATGCAAATCTAGGATAAATGCTAAAGATAAATGACAATGCGTTTATTCTGGATTTACATTTAAATAATGCTAAAATAAAGTTTTCTGAAGGACATTTTCTGTTCCTTGTGTTTATTGATATAGCCCCAGTGATTGCTTGATATAAATATAGAAAATGTGGTAGAATCATTATTTTCATTCTGCCCCACATAGAGAATGAGAGATTCTGCCACCTGTCTAGCATATTTGTTATTTTTGTTTTTACTCTTAAAACAGTCTTGTTAAGTATATGTACAATATCATCTGTTAATAGAATGCCCAAATATTCAATTTCCTTTTGCTGTTTAATGTCTTTTATGTGTTCTACGGTATTAGACAACTATGTAAAGGGGATGGGTGGGACCACTAGACTACCAGGGAACTGCCATATTTAATAGGGATGCTGATCAGAGAATGGGGAGGACCACTAGACTACCAGGAACTGCCATATTTAATAGGGATGCTGATCAGAGAATGGGGGAGGACCACTAGACTACCAGGGAACTGCCATATTTAATAGGGATGCTGATCAGAGAATGGGGAGGACCACTAGACTACCAGGAACTGCCATATTTAATAGGGATGCTGATCAGAGAATGGGGAGGACCACTAGACTACCAGGAACTGCCATATTTAATAGGGATGCTGATCAGAGAATGGGGAGGACCACTAGACTACCAGGAACTGCCATATTTAATAGGGATGCTGATCAGAGAATGGGGAGGACCACTAGACTACCAGGGAACTGTCATATTTAATAGGATGCTGATCAGAGAATGGGGAGGACCACTAGACTACCAGGAACTGTCATATTTAATAGGGATGCTGATCAGAGAATGGGGGAGGACCACTAGACTACCAGGAACTGCCATATTTAGTTGGGACAGCAATTAGAGAAGGGAGAGGAGAGGGGACCATTAGATCAGCAGAACTTTGGTTAGTTTTATTATACCAGGGATCTGGGCTGGGGAAGGATCACTGAATCACTAATGATCTCTTTCTATTTTGTATATGGATGAGGACTGGCACTAGAGAGGGACTGCTGGCCCACTGATAATTTCTTTCTGTTTTTATAGGGACAGGGATCTGGGCTAGGTAGGGACCGCCGGCCACCAATGATTTCTTTCTAATTTATATGAATGGGGATTGGGAATGGGAGGGACTGCTAGACCACCAGTAAATGCAGCCCTTGACAGTGCATGGATGGGAATTGGGGCACCCACCCCTCTGCACACTGTTAAGGGCTGGGTTTCAAACGTTAAACTATATCGTGCTGATGGCCATTGAGCACTTCTGAAAAGGTTCGTTATTGTGCTGCACCACATTGCGTGAGAGAGCTCTCATTTGCAGAGGCGCAGCATATTATTGTCACCTAACAGTGCTGTTAGGTGCACTGCGCAAGAGTGTCCTTGAATATGGGGCACACTTCAACAGCTGGCACTATTTCAGTTTAGGTGACCCAAATCTGGTTTGTGCTATGCTAAGCTTTTAGAAATGGAGCCTAGAATCTCTTAATAGACCATTATTAAATCTCCATTGTAGTATTCTTTTCTATCTTTAGTTGGGATAATTACAGTTTTCATCACAGCATGGTCAGCTAGGTGTATATTTAATATTTCCGCTTTCTAGAATGTTTTGAGATATAACAGAAGAATAAAATATATAGTCTTATCTGGAAGATGTACCTGTGGGGTTTGAATAGAATGTTTATTGCTTAAGTTTAGCATTTTTAATCTCCATATGTCTACTTGATTTAGATCTATTATAAATTCTTTTATTATTTTATTTGTTTTCCAATCTGAAGTTGTCAGGAAGTAGATTTGTCCATTCCTTACTCTAGATAGGCATTAAAATCCCCACCTACAATTATATCGGCCTGCCCTAAATTTACTATGCCTAATAATATTTTTGCCAAAAAGTCCTGATAATTTATAAAGGGTGCATAAATTGAACCAGTTACATAATGTCTGCCCATAATTATGCACCTTATTAAGACAATCCTGCCTCCTTTATCCAAATATTAATTTTCATATTTAAAATCTATGCCTTTCCTTATTAGTATAGCTACTCCTACGCTTAGATGTTCCTGTAGAACAGTATACTGTAGGTGTTTGACCCAACCTGTTTTTAGCTTTAATATTTCATTATTATCTAAATTGGTTTTCTGAGCATCAAAATACTTATAATGTACTTATTTGCATGTTAATATTTGCATCCTCATTATGGGGAGAATTTATACCATGTATGTTCCAGGTTCTAGGGCTAACTGGATTGGACTGACTAGCTCAACCATTTTGATACTGGGTTTTAATTCATCTATTTTGGGCAATATGATTCTTATTTTATACCACTGCTTCATTGTCTATATTGGTAATTTTGTAAACCTTGAGGTATCCCTAACCCTTGAATGCCTTGCCCCTTAACCATGACACCCCACATTGGAAATAAGCCAAACAAGCATATGTTAGCATACATCTTTGCAAAACTCTACCCTCCTCCCTAAACATAACAAACAGATATTTATTAACAGACTCTGTTTTATCACCTGCCCAGCCAGATATTTATTTCCAGCCACCAAAAGAAGGTAACTGTGATTCCTAGAATTGAAAAACACATTAGGTTGTTGCAGCATTTGTAGACCTCCCCAGCCCACTTAGATTAATGCTCCCAAAATCTACTATAATGAAAAATGAAACCATTTATATTTAGCATTTAGTATTGATCATCCTGGGAAATTAGAAAATTTGAGGAAGTCTTAGTTGTAAATCCCTATATGCAGCCTCCACATTTTCATAAAGTAACTTCTGGCCGTTCAGTATTAGCCTCAGTTTAGCCTGATGTGCAAAGGATGATTTCATATGGTTCTTCTAGAGCAGGTAGCAAACATTGTCCATGCTTGTATAATCGTATAAGCAGATTATGAAATAAAGGATATGCAATGGAAGCAAATATAATAAATGATTTATCTGTACAAAAGCAGTTTGACCTTGGGTAACCTCACGAGTGGTGTAAGCCATGAGTGAGGTGTCCATGTCAAACTGCTCGAGTGCAGATAAATCATTTATTATATGAGTTTTCCATTGCATATTCCATTTATGCAACTCTTTTGTTTTACTTTAGGGGTATGTGTTAGTCAAAAAGTGAATAAAATTTAATTTTCTGCCATTTTTGCTGATTATAGAAAATCTAAAAGGAATCTAGAAATGAAACTCCTCTCATTGTGTAGATATTTTTATGCTGAACAACTTTTGTGCTCAAAGTACCAAACTATCATTTTTTTGTTTTAGTTATTTGCATTTGTTTGATGAAAAAGTCACAAAAATGGAATTGTCTGCTGTTTTCACTAATTCTGAAAAACTAAAAGTATCTATAAATTAAACACCACTTATTTTGTAGATATTTCTGTGCTGAATAACTTTTGTGCTCACAGTACCATGCTGTCATTTTCATTTTAAAGTTATTTACATTTGTTTGCAGACAAAAATCTAAAAGGTATCAATAAATAAACCCCACTCATTTTGTAGATATTTCCGTGCTGAACAACGTTCAGGTTCACAGTACCATGCTATCATTTTCATTTTAAAGTTATTCGCATTTGAATATGTTTAATAATGCTACTGAGGTCGAATATTCTAAATGACATAAGCACTGTATAGATAAATGGCTGATGAAATAAGCACTGTGTGGATAAATGGCTGATGACATAAGCACTGTATACATAAATGAAATTTATGTACACAGTTACTCAGATAAATGGATTTATCACACTCTATTTATCTCCACCCATTGCATAAAAATAGTTATTGTTGTCCCTCTGAATTCTATTTTTTTTTTTATATACAGCATACATGTCTTTATCAGCGGTTTTAATAAATTTAGCAATAACTGCATGAGGAGGTTGACCTTAATGTAGACGAGTTTTCAGTGATTTATGAGCTCTATCAATGTCCATTTTCAACTGGGCCAGAGAAACATCCTGGAAGACTTCAAATATTTATTTTATAGTGGTAGTTATGAGTGTTTCATTATTCCATTGTTCGGAAGTCCTATGATCCTTGTATTTTTACTGCGTGCTCTGCTTCATAATCCACAAGCTTTGTTTTAATATCTGATATGTCTTTCTCATTTTTAAAGTCACTCTTTTGTTACTAAGGCTTCATCTTCAGTTGTTGAAATCCTTTGTTCCACTACTTTTCTTCTGCCAACTGTTCTTGAATTTTTTTTTTTGGTTTGTGTTATTTCTTGTTTCAATATAACTAGTTCAGACTGGATCTCTTTATTGGAGCCAGCTCTTTTTAATACCCCAAATTTCATTTAATATGGTCACTGCCCAACTCAGCATATTTTTTCCTCATGTTCTTTTTATTTTAAACCTCTTTTGACATTTGAGCTGAACTAGTACTTTTATCACTTGTAGAGTTTGTGTGCTGATTAATATGATTTTGGTTCAATGGTCTCTCTTCTGTAATGAAGGATAGATTGATTCTGTTTTTCACTTACTTTAGGAGAGTTGTTTTCATTCTCATTACCTTCCGCCTCCTTATTTTTTACAATATTTTGTTCCTGATCTGTTTCCTTTGTTTACAGGGCTGATAGTTGAGTACTATTAAAGATACTGAAATAGGAAGCAATTATTATTTTCGATTTGCTGTGTTTTAACTTTTCTTGTTTCTCAGCCCCATTTGAAACAACACTACAAATAGATACATCCTGCTTGTTTTGAACACCTTGTTGAGCATCCTTGTTTTCCTGGGGTGTCTTTTTCTCACAAGTCTTTTGCACCCAAGTTTTCAGTTTCCTCCTGTTGCTGCCCTGGTTGCATATTCAAATTAATTTCAACTTTCACCAGTTGGTGTAAGTATGTTTCTTCTGAATTGGAAGATAAAGGGTGTTTGTTAATGTCATCCTCAATTTGAAATTGTGGCCACAATACTGGACTTAATAGCAGAGATACAAAAGGAGGTGAAACTGGGGACCAGGGGTTACTTTGTCCGTTGTGTTCTGTTTTTCTTTTTCTTCATTATTGTTTTCATTAATTTAGGAGTCATATTTTGAAGAGAATTATGCTTAGACACCCTAGTTTTAATTGCCTGTTCTGATATGAGTAAGTTGCTTTTAAAACTCTCAATGAAAATTTTAACTTCTTTAAAAACTTTAGCAAAAAGCATGGACAGGAAGATAGAAGTTTATAACTTATTGGGATTTCAAGAGTGTCCATCTTTGTCTCATAAGGGATATCTGTCCTCTTTCTGACATCCCTCTGATTTCTCTATGGAATATCCTTGCTAATTTCAGGCGTCGAAACTGTCATTGAATTTGTCAGTGAATCACTAGGTTTTCCAAGAGTAAATGTGGAATCTTTAACCTGGGCTTTAATTAACCCTGAATTTTTATTCAAAACTGTCTGTGGATTCACATTTTTTCTCCAGCTAGAGAAACGCCACTCCAACCTAAGACGTAACTCTCCTCGTGTGATCTGAATAAAGCAGCAAAGCCGCACCCTAAACAAGAATGTCTATGTGCCACAAGTGCTCCTTTCTGATTAATTCCTTTTTAACAAAAATATGTCACTAGCTCTCCAACTGCCTTAAGCTTCAAATAGTAATACACTGATTCTTCAGGATCTGCAAAAGACCCACATTTGGCTTTTTTAAATTAATTAATTTTTTATTTGGAATTACAGCCCTCTGAGTCAAAGACTCCTTTACAAAGGCTCCACATCAATTACAGTGATGTTACATATAGCAGACATTAGAATACAAGAGGGTAAGACAGATACAATTCATATACATGGTAAGTATACTGTATTACATTATATACAACATAAAGGGCAAAGAAACATAACATTAGAGGCATTGCTAGGTATGAACTTAGGTGCAAATAGAGAAATTTTGAGGGAGGGATGGTCTGGGCATAGGGCCAGACCATGGGTAGGAGCCAGAGATCAGGGATTGTAAGGTGGCTCAGCGGGAGATTGGGGGAAGGAGGTGGTAGGGAATGGTAGACAGATTGAAACAGGAAGATCAGAGGCTGGATGTAGTCCATTGTCAGATAGGTGGGCAGGAGAGAGGAGGAGGAAAGGAGAAGAGGGCTAGACATGTCCATATTACGGCCAGAGGAATAAGGCCAGAAGAGTAGGACACTGGGCATTGTCAGGCATAGAGGAGTTAGGGACAGGTACAGGAGCATGAGGATTGAAGGTGGGAGTGCAGTAGGAATTTAAAGTGACCAAGCTTAGGTTCTTCCACAATGTGTGAGTGAGTTAAGCCAAGCCAGGGCACAATAGAGAAAGGAGCGTTGGCCCATGGATGTCTTTAGTCTTGGCACCTGATGAGATGGTTTGAGGGAGCTCCTGGTGAGTCTTGTGTGTGAGTTAGCTGCAGGAGAGCAGAGAGGCAAATATGAGCCCAGCAGTGTTTTTTTGGCCAATAGGCAGGTGTGGAATTGTAGTCTACCATCAAATCCAGCCAGTTTGTTTGGTTGTAGAGGGAGCAGGTATGTTTGGTACTGGTGTAGCCCAGAAAGAGGTGGCATGCTTTGTTAAGCAATATTTTGACCCTTTTAGGGCGGTGGTGTCAGTCACCCCATAGACAACAATGCCATAGTCAATCACCGATATTACAGAGGAGGAGATGGCAAGTTGGTGGGCTTCTGGGGTAAAGCATTGCCAATGATGGTAGAGGAGCCTGATACAGGAGTTGAGATTTGAACAGAGTTGATGTATGTTGTCGTGGAAGGTAAGGGCAGGGTCTAGTGTTATGCCTAGGTAATTAAAGGAGCAGGCCTGTTCAAGGGGCAGAGCAGTGGACGTGTTGATGTTTAGTGGGAGTGCATAAGTTTATTCTGGTGGTGGGTGAAAAGCATAGTCTTAGATTTATTTTGATTAAGCACAAGTTTGTGTTTGAGAACTGGACTCTGCCTCCATAAAGGAGGCTTAGAGGGAGAGTTCAAGTTGGGATGGGTTGGGGTGAGATGCAATGAGGACAGCATCATTAGCGATAGCAGGATCCTTCTGGTGCAGGCTTTGGGAAGAGAATTTAGAAAGAGGCTGAAAAGAAGGGGACCTACTATGGAGCCTTGTGGTACTCCAGAGTAGACGGGAGTGGACTTGAGGTGGTGGAGTTGATTTTCACCCTTTGGGTCCAGTTGTACAAGTAGTCAGTGAACCAATTCAAGGGGTCCTGGGCGAGGCCAAGTTGAGACAGGGTGGAGAGGAGAAGTGGGTGATTAACAGTGTCGAAGGCCTTTGAAAGGTCCAGGAAGACCACACCAGCCAGCTTGCCATTATCCAGAGCAGAGTGTATGAAACTAGTGAAATCATGGAAGGCAGTAGTTGTACTATGCCCTCGCCTAAACCGTGTTGTTCAGGAGTCAGGAGTTTGTATTTGGATAGGTACCAGTGAGCTGATCCGCAACTATATGCTTGAGGGCCTTGGGGAGTGGGGAAGGACAGATATGGGACGGTAGTTACTAGGGGAAAGACAATCACCAGTTTTGTGGATGGGGTTATAAGAGCCATCTTCCATAGTGAGGGTAACTTACCTATTCAAAGGGAGAGGTTGAGTAGTGAGCTTAGAAGGAGAGGACCTCATCAAGGGTTAATTGCAGGATTCTAAGGTTAATCGTATCACTACTGAAGCAGGCCTTCTTAAGGGTTTGATTAGATAGGGTTTTGCTTCCCAAGGGGTGAGGGTCCAGAAGTGGAAAGGAGGAGAAGTTGGAGGGATGAAGACAACAGGGGTTTGATTGAAGAAGTTAGGGGAGAATAGTGTTGAGGTCTGAGAAGGTGGAGTTCAGTGCTTCAGCCACTATGTGTGGGTTGTTTGAGATGGAGCCATTTATGTTGAGTTGATGGGGGCTGACTTTTCCTCCAAGGGACTTCAGATTGTCCCAGAATTTGTGCCCATCCCCAGGTAGTGGTTAGGCAGCTTTGAAGTGGTCAGCTTAAGCTTTTCTAATGGCCCATGAACAGCTGTTGTGAGCAGCATGGTAGAGCTGTCTGTCTAGGGAATTGCAGAATCAAGAGCTTTTTCCACAATTCATTTCGCAGCCTCATGAGGTCTAGCAGGTGAGATGTGATCCATGGGGTGTCGTAGGCTCTTACTATCTTTTATTTGAGAGGTGCAATTTGTTGCAGGCTCCATTGAACATGTTAATAAAGTAGCTAAGGGCTGTGTCTATGTTCTGACTGCAGTAAAGAGGAGACGAAGTTACGTGCATTAGGTGTGTTCTAAGATTCCTTAAATTGCTGGGTTTGAGCAGTCTATAGAAAATTGTCTTGGGGTGGCTTGGGTGCATGACAGAACCACTTGAAGAGGATAGGAGAGTGGTCACTGAGGGCATTTGATAGGATGGAGAGGTCCAAGATTTTATGGGGCAGTTGGAGGACTAAGTCAAGTAAGGTGGTCATACCAGTGTTGTGGTTTATGCCCATTGGGGTGGAAACTAGTTGGCTGACGTTGAAGGCAGCGAGTGCATCTTTGAGGTGGGAGGTGGTGGGAGAGTCTGTTCAGGCTGAGGTCGCCAAGTGTGATAAGTTCCGTTTTTGGGGAGGATGATGACATAGTCAAGGAGTGATTGGAAAGTGAGGTTCTGTCCATGGAGTGTGATGTAGACTGCAGAGATGATCACGGGAGCTCTGGAGGGACAGGTGTGATGTTAATTGATAGGACTTGGGCACCATTAGCCAGTTGGGGGGTGGGCTGGGGCCTGTAGGTGGTTAAGGAGGTAGATAACACAGACTCCCAACATTTCCCAACTCTGTCTAAGTGGTGCAGGGTGTAGCCGGTAGGGATATATGGGCATCCAGTATAGATTTTGACAGCCAAGTCTCAATGAGGGTGAGGATGTCCGGTTGGTGCTGGGCCATCTAGACTTGGAGGTCATTGAGTTTTTGGTAAGGCTACAGATATTGATTGATGCAATGCACAATCTGTGAGATTTTGTTTGTGCTTGGGTGCTTGAGGTGGTGGGGCCAGGGTTTGGGGTGTACATTGCCAGAGAGAAGTAGGAGGAGGAGAGTGTCTGAGCAGCAGCTGTTGGATGGCTTTTTTGGGTAAATCTGCTAGGTCTTGACATAGTGTATTGAGGTAGAGAGGAGGGATGGGAGAGAAAGGATGGTGTGGGAGGCATGCAGCAAGTGCTGGTACCTGGGGCTAGGGAGTGGATGGGTGGGTAGGCCAATAAGGGCAAATAGAACAAAGGACAAGCATTAGTATGCAGTGGGACAGGCCTGAGTAGAACTGCGCATGTGCAGACTGTTGTGATCAACGTCGGGATATCCGACTGAACTGCATGTACAAGAGACAGACACAAGATGGTGAGTAAGGGCCAGGAAAGATGCCCACATGGAGAGGAGGGTTGGACTGGACATCTTAGCCTAGTAAGTAACACAGTATACAACAGTAATGCAGACTTCCACTAGTACATAAAAACAGTCCCTGGTAATGGTAACACAGTTTCTCATAGACTACAGTACAGGCAGAAGAAAGCACAGAGCTAGCAGTTACTAGAACTTAAAGTCCATTAAAACTCCACTGGAAACATGCAGAAACAGTGCTGAAAATGTCCCATTAATTGATCCTGCAGAGTCTATCAGCCTGGTCGGTGGTGGAAAATGCTGCATTCACCTCTCAAAACAAGCCAGGTAAGAGGTTGCTCATTATTACCTCTTAGCCTCCCAGAGCCTTCCTGAGCTGTGTGGGGCGAGTTGGCATGCTGCTTCAGGCAGCTTGTGAAATCTTATGTAACCAGTGCTCTTTTGATAAATTGGGGACGGCACTCCTGGAGAACTCCTCTGCAACAACATGCTCCCTCCTGCTACTCCATCATCATCTTCAATTGTGTGAGAAATTCTATTGTTTTAGAGTCATCAGTTCTTGTGAGTATAGTTTAGGATTAATTGAGACTGAGTAGAATGCAATGCTTATGCAACTGTTTACTTTGGCCTATGATCTCTCTCTGTCCCTGCTACAGGACTGCCACCCTGTTGTGGTGTAATAAGAACATAGAAACCCTCATGAAAGGGTTCCAACCACTCAAGGTGTCATAGAGATAAGGTTCCCAAAACCAAAGGCACGTTACGAAAGAAGTCCCAACCTTGAGGAGCAAGAGGTTCTGCAGGAGGAAGGGAAGAAGGTGGCATAGAAGAATCTGAGCATTCAATGAACACTTAGACATGCATTATTTTATAAAATGGCAAGAACAAAATCTAGAAATGTCATTGGCCAAGAGACATCAGCTGACTGTACATTACATCTCTATAAATGCACAGTCATCCTGGTCCTAAACCACATCACATAATGAGTGAATCAGTCCGCCTACAACCGGAACTGATCTTCCATCACAAACATGGCTGCTACCTTTACACTGTAAAAACCTTCAACTGGGCCCTAAAATAAAACTACCTTAAATAAAAATAAATTAATTAAATGTTGTTTCATTGATCTCACTCTCCTTTCACAAATAAACACATTTGAAACATTAAGTGTTGTTTAAAGTTTTCACAACTGTTTCTTTGCTTTCAGTGAAAAATCCCTTCTGTCTTTACTTGCTCATCAGGAAATCTCTTCTGCTTGCCCTGGCAGTGAGATAATTGAGTCTCTGGCTGTAGAAGAGGCCTTTGATGTGTGTGTACGTATGTTAGAGAGGAACATTCTGCCAATGGAACTGAGCAGAATTTTGAATCCCTGTATTCCATGGTAAACATCCATGATAAACATTCCATATCCTGAACATGGGGAAAACAGAAAAAAACAAGATGAAGAAAGTAGGCAATAATACTTTATAAACAAAGAGAAAAGGTGGAAAACACAGTTACATAGGCTGAAGCAGACCCAAACTGCTCAAATACATTCCTTACATTTATAAAAGAATGTACATTTGAATCATACATGAGTGTTTGCAGGTGACATCTGTCAACCTCCCCCAAAAAAAAGGCAACCTGGCAGGTTTAAAGTTCATAACACATTTCCATTAAGAGGCAATACTTGTACTAATTTGAAATGCAAGATAATATGTTTTTGTTACTAACCTTTCACCTTAATCCTATAGCAGTTTTCCTCTTAAGCATTAGACCATGATACATAAGTAAAAAAACAAAATGAAGAGAATGTTGCCTTCAATTAAGCTATATTACTAAAGTGTAATGAAAATAAAGTTTTGAACACTGCTTATTTTTACAAATTTACAGATGTTACAGTGCATTTACAGTATATGAGAATGTACATGTTACAGAGAAAATATATAATTTCAACTAACACTACTAATAAATAACTTTACTGCAAAGTACTAGTTAATCTATTGCTAAAATATGCTACTTATGCATTAATAGGAACTGCTTTTCAGTTTTTACTGTATTGTACATTTCTTTGAAAATAGTAAAATAAGTTTTAATTCCTATTAGAGTGACTCAAACTAATTATTTTATGATGGTGGCCCATTTTATAAGTGTGATAAGCCACTCTAAGGTGTACATGAAAGGATTTTAATGCACTTCCCAGAGGCATAAGGACACAGCCTTCAGCTTAATTTAGGGTGAGCATTAAAGGATTTTAATTCACTGCCCAGGGTGTGGGACACTGACTTTCAGCCTCGTGCCCTGGAGCATGCATTGAAAATATTCTTTAATGCACACCCTGTCATGGCTTATTACTTACTTATACCACACAGAGGAGTATGTGGGATATGTTACCCAGTGACCTTCTGAACCACAGCAAGCCTTTTGAATTTATAGGGTTACTGGGCTGTTGTGGGTATGGTGTATGATTGAATGAGACTGAGTAGAATGTGGTGCTTATGCAACTGTGTTCTTTGTTATGCTCTCTCTGTCATGGAGACTGCCACACTGTAGGGGTGTCATAAGGACACAGAAACCCTGATTTAAAGGATTCGTGCCCTCAGGGTGTCACAGGGATGAGGTCCCCAAGACCAAATGCATCTTAGGAAGAAAAAGAGCTGGCTCCAATAAAAGAGATCCAGTCTGAACTAGTTAAACTGAAACAAGAAATAACACAAACCAAAAAAAAATTCAAGAAACAGTTGGAAGAAGAAAAGTAATAGAACAAAGAATTTCAACAACTGAAGATGAAGCCTTTAGTAACAAAAGAGGGAGGAATGCCCAAAAATGCAGCATAGACAGATAGGCATATTCTTCCTAAGCAGAGGATGTGTAGCCAGATTAGGAACCTGAGGAAGGAAAACCACCATCCATCTCCAGCTCCTGCAGAAACTATCTAATATTATGACTTTCACCTCTGAGGAGAGGAAAAAGTCTATTATGGGAGAAATCCTCTGGGATCCAAGACCTAGGTCACCATCCCTTCAGGCTATGGGTGGTATTAGTGATGGCATGGTTACCTGCAAATTAGAGTCCTAATTCAAGGGAAAACTTTTAGAGGAAAGGCTCTCACAATATCCCTCTAATTAGAAAGCTGTGAGGGTGCAGTGAGTTGATCTCTGCAGCTAAAGGTTCCCAATGAAGGAGCCCCCAGGCAGGAAAAGGAGAGCAACAACCATTGAAGGGCACTTACCCAGCCTCTGACTGAGGGACACCTAGATAGGAAGCAGAACCCTTTAGAGGCAAAGAATAGGGGCTGAGCCATTGAAGAGCAGAGCATTTGAGCACTGTGTGTATCAGTCACACTTGGGGGCAGAGGAAGGAAGTTGGAGGAGACCAGGTGAACCTCAGGTGGCCTTGGGGACAACAGTTTTCAAAGGTCCTGCAGATGTGGTCTGCACACTAACAGAGCCCTGTGAACTTAGAGGCCCGATCTTCTAGTAACTGAAGTCTTAAATGCTACATCAAGAGATGCCACAGAGTTGATCTGCATGACTAAATTCCCTCTTGAGTGTAGGACAATCTCATTTAAAGGGCAGAAAGAAGGATCCCACCTGAGTTGAGGGACCAGCCCTCATGATGCAGACTTCAAGGGAGCAGAAGATCACTGGCTTACAGGGCAGGGGGCCTGAAAGCCATGAATATGGTCATGGTTGGCATGCATTTGCGCTATCGGAGAGCAGAATTGTAATAGGAAGCAATGGGGAGCCTAATGGCCATGTTGAGATACAAAGAGTAGAATGAAGCTCTACCCTTATGGATTCCAGCACTTCCTGAGGCAGTAGTGGATCTCTGCAGGTTATTGGGGATCTTAAGGCAGCAGAGAAAGGAGGATGCATGACCTGGGGGCTGGTGTTGGGGGTCAGATTCAGAATGTTAGGCTGAGTAGATGACCTGGGTGACATAGGGTTAGGAGAGGGCTGGCCTTGTTTCATCCCTATCCCAAGGAGTCCTCCTGGTAGCAGGGGCTAGTAGCTAGTTGGCCAGCTGACTCTGTTCCTCCCCTTTAGGGAATTCTCTGTAATGCCAGATCTCAGAGAAATAAAACTGCTGTGATACTGGATTTTTGACTGATTCCTTGAGGGCTGTGGTGTGCTACACTGAAACCTGGCCTGGGGATGACTGCAGACCTGTTCTGGAGGTAACCATCCCAGCTGGGTTCTTGTGGTACACTGCATGAGGTGGGAGAACACTGGGAGCAGTGGGGCTCTCTGTTCTAGATCCTGCTTGAAATGACAGAGAAATACTTTTATTTATTGTCATATAGGTGTTACAATGTTTTTATGATTAAGTGCAATTAATACAATATACTGTACAGCACAAAGAAAACATTAAAACTGACAATATAACATGCATTGACACAGATAGACAGGAAAAAAGAATACAGTACTATTCATATATTTATTTATTTATTGAAAAGTTTCACTAGGTAAGGTACACTGAACAACAAGTTGTTCGCCTCCTGCACAACCTGGGGGAGAGGGAGAGGAGTTACATAGTAGGATATTATACAAGCAATTCATAGTTTACAAAGTAGGTAGTTACAAAATTTACGGTGACCTTATGGATGACCTATAGTGTATAGCACTACAAATGCTCCAAAAGCATACATGGAAGCAATATACAGATAGGACATTTGTTGCTTTAGCAGTAACAGTTTGTATGAATTATTGGGACAAATACAAATATAGAAATTTACACAGCACTTTAGCATAAGAGTAGGAGAGGTGTATCAGTGAGAACAGAGAACACTAAGGCCTACATGCAAAGACTAATAGTAAAAATTCCATGTAGGGAGAATAGCAGTAGAACAGAGTCAGGTAGTAGACCCTGGCAGAACACACATGCTCCAAAGCAGAGACAGACAACAGAAAACAGTTTGCAACAACATAAAATGAGGAGCAAGATTAAGTGCTTAGTTATATAAGGGCTACGGTAGGTCCCGCTTAGACATGTGGGGCAGCAGACAAGGTGTTAGACCAGGATCTTCATAGATCTGATAATTTGTGCATTTTTGAGAAATATTCCTAGTGTAACTAGAACAGCATATTAGTCAGCATTAAGTAATGAGTCCATGATGGTTTGTGGAGTCTTTCCTTTCACTTAAGTATGTAGTTAAATATTTTCCTTCATCTATGTGTACCTGACACAATCAAACATAACGCATTTGAGGTTTTCTGTGTTATTGTTCATACAAGAGAACAGGTAAGGATTAGCAGTGACAGAGCATGGGTTACTTGAATTAATCCATGCCTGGGGCAGGATTGTGAGCCACACAAGCATGAATTAATTCTCATGTTAACCCATGCTCTGGGTGGGTTAATTCACTTATAACATGGCCTTGGTCTCCCCACCTGCAGCTCATGACGTGGTGCACATAGTTCAAGAGTCTTGCTTCTCTCTCTCCACAGGGTCCGTGTCTCATTCAGTGACCGTTGACAGTGGTATTTACCAGTTACTCATTTCTACATGTTCTCTCCCCAGTATGCTCACAACAACACTGCTGCATCTTGCAGTCACTCTGGAGCAGAAGTTGATTCTCGCTCTCTCCCACCTGCAGCTCTGTGTAAGGGCTCCAGTCATCTCGACTTTGCTCTCTTCCACCTGCAGTGCCATGTAAGGGCTCCAGTCATCGTCTGAACTGTGATCATTCCTTGTGTGGGTTGTGATCCTCTCACTCTCCCACCTGCAGCCCGGCAAGAGCTCCAGCATTATCAATAAATGGGGTGCTGGCTTAGGGTCAGGTGGTGTTACTATTCAGGGTGCTGACTGTAGGGTTGGGTAGGTGTTACCATTACACTGATATGTTCTCTTCCCGGTCTCACTGTAAGCATGCTCCCAATATCCATGTTGCCAGCACAGAAGGTTGCTACGCGCTGGAGACCAAACATGGATTAACTGGCACACAAGCATGCGTAAGCCCATGTTTGAGAGCAACCATGGATTACTTGAGAATTAATCCATGCTCAGGTGATGTGTGTTGGCCAATGAGAAAGTGGTATTTTCTTAGCGATGTTAAAATCTGTTTCAGTGTCGGATAACTTTCCATATCTAATAACAAGTTGCTTACTATTGTTAAAATTAAATCTAAACCTGGAAATAGCTTTGTGTCATGTACTATCAGTTGGAAGCCTGAAACTGATGGTCTACTCATTGATTGAGACCTGGTGCTTTGAATGTGTGTCCATAAAGTGGTTGCAGGTTAAGGTGTAGGATTCTCCTGGTTTACTGTCCCTATGACAGGAACAGGAGTTCCTACAGGAATTTACTGATTTCATTGTCACACTGGCATTGGAATTCTCCAACCTAGTTGTTCTGGGGATTTTATTGCATGGGTCAAAGATGGAAACGAGCAGTTGTTCAGCAGTTCCTTCAGTTAATGAATCCATTAGGCCTCACACAGGTAGTGCATCTGCCACCCATGAACTTGGACACACCTTGGATCTCATCTTCTATCTGGGGCTGAACATTTGGGATATCAGGCTTGATCGGGTTGGTTGGACAGATCACCATACCATGAAAACTCTTGCAGTGGTCCCCTGGATGTCCCTAACCCTGTGGAGATGATCCGTTGCCACCAAAACATAGTCTTATGCCAGAAAAACTTATGGTGGTATTGAATATTTTGAATCTGGTGTCAGTGTGTGAGGAGGTGTAGCTGCAGCCATTGATCATTATTACAGCATGGCCAACTTCTCAGGTTTCATAGGTTGTTTCAGAGCAAGAAGACCTAAGTCCATATAGCTCGTAAGTTGTATTAGTTGTACCTCTTGATCTTGCTCAGTATTAAGTACTTATCCAGTTTGTGTTTAAACTCCCATACTGTTACTACTTTTACGCTCCATCACTTCTACCAGTAGACTGTTCCATACCTTCTGCACTCTTACAGAAAAACAGTGTTTTCTTTTCTTAGTCCAATATCTCTCACTGGTTATTTGTAAAGGATGTGTCCTTGTGCAGTACCTTTGCTCCTGAATTCTATGCCTAGCTGATCCCATAGATCCACATCTGAAAGGGCTTTATAGACCAAGCACATGTCCCCCTTAATCTACAGAACTCAAGGGAGTACATCCCCAGTTCTGTCAACCTCTCATCATATTCCATGTCCTTAACTTTATTAACCAGTTTTGTTGCCCTTCTCTGAACTTTTCAAGTGCTTTAACTTCAGTTTTTTCTCCCAGTAACCAGAACTGAGCACAATACTCCATGTGGGGCCTCACCAGGAGCTATACAGTGGTAGTATCACCGCTATCCCTGCTCCTAATATGTCTTTTAATACAATTCAGTATGCAGCTGGCTTTTTATCACTTGATTGCAATGTAACTTGAAACTAAGGTCATTAGTTATTCTAATTCCGAGATCCCTCTTGTATGCACCCCATCAAGGAAATCCCATTTTATCTGTAGCCGTGTTTCTTATTCTTACTCCTGAGATGCATCATAGTACACTTATCTGAGTTGAAGGTTAACTTGTAATTCCCACTCTTTCAACTCACATAATGCTGCCTGTAGTATATTTGCTTCTTCGATAATATTTACTACTAAACCTATCTGGGTGTCATCTGCAAATGTGGATTCCTATACTTTCACTTTTGCCCTCATGGAAGAGATGTAGATATTAAATAAACAAGGGCCCAGCACGGATCCCGAGCACCCCACTTGTAACTTCTGACCAATCAGAGTATGACCCCGATACAAACCTCTGCTTCCTATTGGTCAGCCAGGAAGCTATCCATTTAGAAAGGTTACCCTGTACCTTATGATCAATTAAAACATCAACAAGCTCCCCATGTGGGACCTTATTGAACACCTTTGAAAAGCCCAAAATATAACGTCCAGAGTCCCCACTGTCCAGTGCTTTGCTGGCTCCTGACATAAACCTCTTAAGAGGTTAGTCTGGCAGGAACCTTTTGTAAAGCCATGCTATGTGTAATTAATGTCTTCATTTTGCTGCAGAGAGAGTATAATATGATCTTTAATAATCCTCCAGGACTTTTCCCAATATGACTGTCAACTTGACTGCCCTTGCTTCCCTTGTCTTGGTTAGTGTCCACCCAATGACCTCCTGTTGAGCATGCCATGGTATAATGATGAGCTGTGTTGGTTTAAGGAAACAGTGTGGAGGTTGGACCATTCCTAGACGAGGTATGGCTCAGTGGATGACAGGATGACTCTGAAAGTCAAATATAAGGACTATTAGAGGGCAATCGCCTGGAAAAGCTAGCGTCTTTTCACAGGTGATTGACTTAGGTAAGAATAAAAGCTCAGCTGTTAGACAGATTAATTCATCCTCACTGTCTGTAGTCTGGAGGTGTGTTGGTCACAACAACGTAAAGCATTTGTCCCATTCCTGCTGGACAGACTGCACTCCATTGAGTGGGAATCTCCTTGAGTAGCCTGTCAGGGGCCAGTAGGGTCAGGATCAAAGTGGGTGAGGGCTGTCTGGTTTCTGGGAGGGAGTTTCAGCCAGTCACTGAAGAAGATGTCCTTGGGTGAACTCTGAGCTGTGTCCCACTTTGTGATTCTGATTTAGGGCCTATGCAGTTTTTGTGGACTGCACATGGCACTGGGTCTAGCTTTTAGCTTGCATTGCCCAGTGGAGGGGTGTTTTCAGAGGCTCTAAAGAGGCCAGTAAGACCTCTTCTAAATATACATATGGAGTTGTGAATAACAAACAGGTGTTGAGCCTTCATCTTTTCAATTAGGCAATAGGATGAAAACTGCCTTTTCAAGGATACTCTGCATAGAATACTTAAGTGGCCTGACATGCCATATTGGACAAGCTGGAACAGACTTTTTGCTTTGAGATCCTTCTAAAGACACCATCTTTGGACCAGGATGTGTTGACAAATTGTATACGGTCACAAATCTTTCCATTTTAGGAAATATTATAGAGAATGTACAGTAGTTCAGATGCAGTTTGAGGCTCGCTTAGAGAAATCTGGTATCTGTGAATCCTTTGATGTGGTTTCAAGCTTCAGCAAAGTATGAAACTGCACTTGTCAAGGTATTTAATGACCCGCCCTAGCAAGAAATGAAGGGGAATACTCATTGTTGTACTCCCTGATCTCTGGGTTTGATTAGTCACCTTGAGGCATCCTGAATGGTTTCTCATAGTTCTCATACTTTGTTATGAGCTAATAAGGCTAAAAGACCCATTTGAAGCTCATCCCTTTATATTAGGGAAAATCCAGTAATACAATTAAAAAAATAAACATCCAATCTGTCTTTAAGCTGTAACATGTTTGAACTGCCCACCATTTCCATTGGAAGGCCATTCCACATTTTGATTACTCTCTGACTAAACCAAGAAGATCTCTGTTTTGTTGAAAATGTTTCCTCAGAAAGTTGTAGACAGTGTGATGTTGTGTTATAAGACTGCTCTCTAAATGTAAAACCCAAACATTACCATAAATCATCATTGACTAGGAGCCAAAAGAAGGCATAGATCTCCATGCAATCTTCTATACTCCAGTAAGTACAGTCCCAATTCCTGCATCCTTTCATCACAGTTCAGTTCTTTGATGTCTCTTATCATTCTTGTCACTTGGCATTGCACCTTCAGGGGCCTTTATCTCTGCCCTAGTACTTGGAGACCAAAACTGATCACAGTACTCCAAGTGCAGCCTGACAAGAGAAATGTACAAGGGACCATCACCCTCTTATCTCTGCTGTTTATGTGTCTTCTTGATGCAGTTCAAAATCCCGAGTTTTTCACGATCCAATGACAATGCTGTTTGAATTTACTCCTAAGTCCCTCTCCTCCAATATTTCTTTGAGAAACTGGCAATTCAATATGTACACTGCTTTTTGAGTAGATCTTCCCAAATGCATTACTGTGTTTTTGTCAGTACTGAAACTAAGTTTATTTTCATAAGCCTAATCTTCAAATTTAGACAGTTCTCACTACAGATTACTTACCTTCTCAGAACCTAGTACCACTGATCCAAGTTTGGTGTCATCTGAGAATCTGGCTAACCATACTGCATCTCCACACTTCATTGATGACACAAATAGGTTGAATAAACTGGGTCCCAAAACTGATCCCTGTGGTGCCCCACTGGTAACCCTGCCCATTCGGATAGTGCACCCTGATGAAGACTTGCTGCATTCTATTTTGTAACCAGGAGCTGATCCGTGCCACTAAATTATTGTTGATCCCTAACTTAATTAGCACCTCTATCACTTCCTGATGTGGCATGGTATCAAATGCCTTACTGTAATCCAAATATATTATATCTGCTGGAAGACCATCATGCACTGCCCTGCTAACTATCATAGAATTGTAATAAATTAGTCTGGCATAATCTCCCTTTGATAAAATCATGTTGTGCTACATCAATTATGTTGTGATCTTTAATAACTCTCTATATGTTCCTTGATTACACCTCTAATACCTTCCCTATGACGGAAGTCAGACTAACTGGACAGTAGTTCCACATGTCCTTTCTAGAACCCTTTTATGTTTGCTTGCACACATGTGCAAGAAACATAGTGCCATCATCCAGTTTTTTGAGGTGTGTCAGCGCCTTCCTATTCAGTCAGTGTGTTTGCAGGTGCGGTCGCAGTTCTCCAATCACTGCTGGAGGTGTCTATGACAGCAGTTGAAAATGCAGTGGCATACAGTTGAAAGAGGGGCACACTTCAATGAGCAGCGACAAGATATCGTCTGCTCATGCGTGCTGCTTACCACACACACCTTACGCATACTGTGCTGCCCCAATACACTGTATAGCCAACGGGGTGCCCAATCCCCCATCGGCTGTGATGCACCCCCCAAACAGAGTTCCAGATGCCACGCTGGTTGCCCACCCCAGTATGGCAACACATCCGATGGGCAACGGGGTGCCCAATCCCCATCGGCTCCAGATCCCCCAAACAGCCTTACAGCTGCCATGCTGGGAGCCCACCATGGTGGGCACACATCTGTATGGGCCAACGGGGTGCCCAATCCCCAGTCAGCCCAGCCCCCCAAACAGCCTTCTAGCTGCCACACTGGGAGCCCACCCCAGTGTGGCAAACATCCCACGCCGCCTTCCTGTTAAAAAAAACCTGTAAACAAGAAAACATTCCTTGGCATTCACCCAGCCCACCTGCAGTGGACCCACTGCACACCCTTCTGCCTCTCCACACCCTCCACTCCATACGTACTCTCCGACTCGCACGGCGATCTTCGGTGGACTGGGAATATGTCTGCACTCTTCAAAGCCACTACTTAACTGAAGAAATGCTGGTAAGTTGTATAATGGGATAGATAGGGTTTTTCAACTTTGGTGTATATAAGGCATTTTTTGGAATTTTTGCACCAAATTTTCAACATGGAGTTTTGGGACCCCTTCTCATGAATGCTGTCACTGTCATGGCGTTAATCGGCCCAAAGGGTGATTTTTCAGTCACTGCGCCAAATCACCTTTTGGAACCAAGTAGCAAAATGACACTGCCACTGTTCAAGGTGGCTCACAAAAGCTTATGTTGAAAATTTGGTGGAAAATTCTTAAAATGACTGTTTTACTTAGCATGCGCTATGAAGTTCCTATGCACTCGTAAGTTTGCGAATTTTCAATATTTTCACTCTAGATTTTCAACATTGCCATTTTACCACACCTCCTTATGAGCAGTATAGCTGTTATTTTCACATCTTGCCCAAAACGTGTTTCTGCCCATGTAGCCATAAATGGCACAGTCGGTGAAGGAAATCAATTTATGGGACATATTAAGAAAATCACAGTGATATTGTTCATGAGCAGAGGTCTTAAAATGGCTATGTTGAAATTTGTGAAAAATTCTAAAATTACTGTTTTTACGAGCGTATGCTATGCAGTTCCACGCCGTCAGTAGTCGCGAATTTTCAATATTTTCACTCCAGATTTTACACATTGCCATTTTATTACACTTCCTTATGAACAGTACAGCTGCCATTTTTTAAATGTTTCCCAAAATGTGTTTCCGCAATGTAGAGCACAATGGTGCAGTCGTAAAAGCAAAAGCAATGTTTGGGACAGATTAAGAAAATCACAGTTACACTGTTCATGAGCAGAGGTCTTAAATGGCTATATTAAAATTTGGTGACAAAAGTCCATAAATGACTATGTTACGAGTGAGCATTGCGCAGTTTCCATGCACCCTGTAAGTTCATGACTTTTGATATTTTCAGTCCAGATTTTCACCAGTGGCATTTTTCCAAACTTCGCTATGAACAGTATAGCTGTCATTTTTCACAACATGGCTGAAATGTGTTTTCACACTTTCAGCGCAGAGACGTGTGGTCGCTGTGGAAATCATAGTTCGGGACAGATATAGAAAATCACAGTGACACTGTTCATGATCGGAGGACCCAAAATGCCTGTGTTGACAATCTGCTGTAAAAATCCCCAAACTAATTACATTACGGGTGTGTTGCACAGTTTCCATGCATGCTCGTGACTTCACCAGTTTTTTAATATTTTACTGCAGATTTGCAACATTGCCATTTTTTACACCTCCCATGAACAGTACAGCTGTCATTTTAACATCCTGTTTGAATGTGTTTTTGCACTTGTGGTGCTAAATGCCATAGTTGCTGTGCATAAGCAGCTTTCAGCTAACAAACTGATATTGTCACTGTTCATGAGGTAAATACAAAACCATGTTGAAAATTTGGAGTGAAAATACCAATGAATGCCTGAGGTGTTAGGGTTTCAACCATAACGCCCCACCCTGTAGAGAATGACAGGCATCAGGGTGTGACTTGGGACTTGCCTGTAATGCTCATACCATTCCACACCCTGCAGCCAGTGAGAGGCATCAAGGTATGCCTTGGACTCTTCGACCCCAAAGTTCACCCCATTCTCCTATCCCGCACCCATCTCACCATATTTCCTGATGGAATGGGGTGTGCATAAGGCCAAAGACCCCAGGGACACCGTGACACTTGTCAGTGTCTGCAGGGTGGGTGTGGTGAAATGGCATGGCCTGCTATGTCTGACGACCCAAATGCACACCCCAATGCCTGTCACTCTCTGCAGGGTGGTGGTGGGGTTGGCTTCAGTTCAGTACTTCACTGCCATTCCTATTAGGCAGCTCTTGTAACTTCTACACTACAAATGCCAATGCCAGCAAGCAAACATTCGGCATTGACAAATGCTTGCAAGAACAAGAGGGCACAATTTGAAGATGGGGGCTGCTCAGAGGTAATTTAAGGAAGTATTTTTTCACAGAGAGGGTTGTGGATGCATGGAACGGCCTTCAGGAGGAGGTTGTGGAGTCAAAATCAGTGGCGGAATTCAAGCATGCATGGATAGTCATAAGGCAGTTCTGGGGGTGGGGTAGGAAGAAGTAGGCTGCTGGTTAACTAGAATCTGCAGCTTATCCAGTAGGTAGGGAAATGGGCAGACTGGGTGGGCCAAGCGTCCTTATCTGCCGTCAAATTCTATGTTTCTATGTTTCTATGTTTCTATAAATAGGGATTACAGTTGCTTTCCTCCAACTGTCCACTATGGTCCCATTTTCAGGGATGTTTGAAATGACTGGGTGATGGGCCCTGCTAGTACATCAACCATTTCTTTAGAGTTCTGGGGGTACGCTGTCTGACCCAGGTGCTTTATCATCCAGCTCTATTGTTTGTAACCCTTCTCTCAGATTGAATATTGTGTCAGTTTCTGTTTTGAATTAAACACCAAGCAGAAATACTTGTTCAGCATCTGCACCATGTGCTTATCATCAGTACCCATATTTCCCATGTCATTCTCTGATGGTCTACGCTGTCTACGTTATTTCATCTTCTGTAGGTTTATATAGTTATAAAATGTCTTGGTTGTCCATGACATTCGATGCTAACCTTACCTCATAGTTACATTTTCCTTTTGGTTCTACTTTTACAGACTTTGACTGCATCCCTGTCCTTTATTCATAATTCCGGAATTACCCTTTTTCATCCTGTTATATGCCTTTTTTTCTCTTACTTAACTTACTAATCGCCTTGTACAGCCGTAGGTATTCTGCCCACTTTATTGTATTTAACCCTTTCTGGTACAAATTTCTTGACCAGATATTCCAATTTACCATTTTGTTTAGACTCAGTGTATTGAATTCTGCTCTCCAGTTCCATGTACTTCAATCAATCAGTCAATCATTCAATCAAACTTTATTTAACCAGGCTTTACACCTTTGAGCGAGCTCATTTGCAAGGTGGTCCTGGATGGCACAGATACATAAGAAAATATATTAACAATAAATTAAAGCAAAGTGAACATTTACAATAATGCATGAGGAACAGTACAGGTCATGGTTCCACCTTATAGTACAATAAAGAAATAACTAGCTACAGGCATAAAACAAATAAGGCAGTAGAAAAGTAAAATGCTTATTCGCCTACTGCCTAGTACAGCTTGTCTCACCTCAAGGTACATATACTATACTAGGAAGTAATAAGAAAAGGGGTGAAGAGAGAGGTGAGGGTAGTACAGTATATGGAAATAAGGAGGGGTATAGTGAAAAATACTGGAGGATTAATAACAGACCAAAACTGAAGGCTGACAACTGTAGTTGTTACAAGCAACTTGGGACTTCAGAGGAGCTGACTTTGATAAGATGGTCAACAGAGTTAAGCTAGCAATACAATACAATCAAGTGGGCAGAATACCCACAGCTGTACAAGAGTATTAGTGTTAAGTAAGAGGAAAAGAAGACGATAACGGTGAAAAAGGGTAATTCTGCAGAATTATGGAAAAGGACAGGGATACAGTCAAGAGTCTGTAAAGGCAGAATCAAAAAGGCAAATCGAAATTATGAGGTAATGTTAACATCGGATGTCAAGGACAACTACAAGACATTAGTGAAAGAAGAAAGTCCAGAGGGGTATTATTAAAATCAGAGGAGATAAGGGGCATGTAAGGAGGAGGACCACATAAAATCATCTATCCTAAATAGATACTTCTGCTCAGTATTTACTGAAGAGAAGGTAGGACAGGCCCACAGCTCAGCACCATGGACACAGGGGGAGGGAGGTGTTCACTAGTCCCTTCACAAAAGAAAGGGGCCTACAAGAGCTCGATAAGCCTCAGGGTTGACAAGGCAATGGGACCTGATGGCATACATCCCAGGATACTAAAGGAGCTAAGGTTGGAACTAGCAGAGCCATTAGCAGAACTGTTTAGTGAGTCTCTGCGCAGGAGAGATTCAAAAGACTGGAAAAGGGCTCATGTGGATCCCGCTCCACAAGAGTGGTAGCAGGGAGGAGGCAGGAACTACAGACCAGTCAGTCTTACCCTCAGTAGTGGGCAAGATTATGGAGGTACTCCTTAAGGAAAGGATTGTGCAACACCTGGAATCCATAGGAGCACAGGATCCAAGACAGCATGGGTTTACAAAGGAAGGTCCTGTCAAACTAATCTTAGATTTCTTTGAATGGGTAACCAGAGTGGTGGACCAAGGGGAGCAGTTTATGTCGCCTATCTTGACTTCAGCAAAGCTTTCGATACTGTTCCTCACAGAAGATTGATTAATAAGCTGGTAGGCTAGGTGGGTCAGGACGTTGGTCAACTGGGTGGCAAACTGGTTGACGGGCAGATAACAGAGAGTGGTGGTAAACGGTATACAGTCAGAAGAGATGCAAGTCACAAGTGGGGTACCTGGGGGATCAGTCCTGGGGCCAGTCTCTTCAATATCTTCATCAGTAACATTGCAGATGGACTGGAGGGTAAGGTTTGTCTGTTTGCAGATGAACCAAGATCTGCAACAGAGTAGATGATCCAGATGGGTGGGTAGAGTGAGAAGAGATCCGGATAAACTAGCAAATGGTCAGAAGAGTGGCAACTGGGGTTTAATCAAAGAAGTGCAAGAACATGCACATAGGGAAGAGAAACCCTGAAGCCACATATAAGCTGGGAGGGAGTTTGGCAGTCACAAGGAAAAAGAGACTTGGGCATCATCATCACCGATTACCTGAAATCATCCAAGCAGACCACTAAAGCAGTAGGTAAGGCTAAAGTGATGTTGGGTGTATTAGAAGAGGTATCACAAGTCAGAAGAGGGAGGCAATAATCCCTCTTACAAGACACTGGTTAGGCCCCATCTGGAGTACTGCGATAGTACTGGAGGCCACACCTTCACAGGACATTAACCAAATTGAGGCAGTCCAGAGAAGGGCAACCAAAATGGTGCAGGGACTGCATCAGAAAACATATGAGGAAAGATTAACAGAGCTCAGTATGTATACCCTAGAGCAAAGGAGGGAGAGAGGGATATGATCGAAACATTCAAACACCTTAAGCGCATTAACAAGGTGAAGGAGTCTAACATGTTTCAATATAAGAAAATAGCAGGACAAGGGACACAGCATGAGATTAGAGGAGGCCGATTAAGGGTAATGTGAGGAAGTTCTTTTTCACAGAATGGGTGGTGGATGCATGGAATGGCCTACCCAGGAAGTGGTGGATATGAATACAGTGCAGGGCTTCAAACAGGCATGGGATAGGCATAACAGACAATACAGAATTAGTATGAATAGATAGGCCATTAACAGAGCAAAGGCCGTTGGCACATTCATAAGGTAGAAAAAGAAATGGGCAGACTGGCTGGGCCTTGCGGTCCTTATCTGCTGTCAGCTTCTATGTTTCTATGTAACAGAGGCATGCAAGTTTTTCTGGGACAGTGTGACTATACACTTAAAGGTGGAAAGTCCTGGGATGGTAAGGAGCTTAAGGGCCTTTGCAAGGAGCTCCATAGTGATGGGAGAGCAAACTAATGGCTGCAGTGCCATGATGTGTTCTAATCTTAGGGACATTAAATGTGACAAATGAGTACTGTCTCAGATTGTAGGATCCCAGGTTGCGCATGAAGAGATTGGTAATACAGGGAAGGTAGTTTATTGTTATAGTCTCAGAAACCAAAGAGATGCGTTAGTTGCCTCTCAGTGGTAAGGGAGGACCAGCTTACCATCTTATATAATATGCAGTGGTGGGTGTTAATAGGGCATTGGAGATGAATCTCAACGCCTGTGGCAGAGGGTATAGAGTTTACTTAGCACAGATTTAGGGCAGTGGCTATATAGCATGTCCGCATAATCTAGTAGAGGTAAAACATCATTTGGACTAGCTTCTCTTTGCCTCATAAGTGAGAAGATGTCTAATGCGGTACAAGATGCCCAAGCATTGTCACAGCATTTTTGCCAACTCGCTCAGCTGAACCATAAAGTTAAGTTTGCTGTCTAACCATAAACTCAAGTATTTAAACTTGTCCACTATTTCAATTGGTTCACCAAGTAGGTAGGGATCCTTTGAGAATGTACTAGTGCAGCTAGTGCAGTCGCAGAAGTGTGTGTGGGGAGATAACCATAGCGTTCATTTTTAGCATTGAGAAGCAGTTTAAGCTGTAGCAGGTTATGTTGCAGTATGTCAAACTCGTGTTGCAACTCCTGTTGCGCAAGCTCTGGGGTGGAACAAGCAGTGTATAGTACAGTGTCATCTGCAAAGAGATGCACATTAGCCTTGTGTATACAGCATGTGAATCTGTTATTGATGTAGATCACGAAGAGGATGGGGTCCAAAATAGACACTTGTGGCACTCCTTGGGGTAGATCTTTAGTGGAGAAAGATCTTTGGGCTTTGATTTGTTGCATTCTGTTGCTAAGGTAACAGCGAACCATTTCAAGGTGGTGTCATCAAGGCCAAGACAACTGAAGGCGGACAGCAGCAAGCAGTGATCAACAGTATCAAAGGCCTTGCTTAAATCAAGGAATGATGCATATATATGTTTTTGCATCCAGTGTGTTTGCCGGTCACCAGAACTTTAGCTAAGGCTGATACCGTGCAAGAGTGTTTTGGCCTGAAGCCTGACTGAATGGGGTTTAGAAGATTCTCAGTCTCCAGAAATTCTCTCAGTTGGTTGATAACTAGTTTTTCTAGCAATTTGGTTAGGTGGGAAGTAAGGAGATAGGTCAGTAATTGTTTAGGTCACACGTATCCCTGATCTAAGAGGGAATAATGTGTGCAGTTTTCCAGATTGCTGGTAAGTCACCAAGTTCTAAAGAAAGATTAAATAGATGTGTAATGGGGCGGTCAAGTAATAATAACCTATTTTCAAAAAATTGAGGCCCTAGGAGGTCAGCGCCGGCACTTTTCTAACATCTAGAGACAATAAAAGGTCCTCAACTAGTTTAAAAGATATTGGGCTGAAGCTAAGGGTGGGATTTTGGTTCTTCGTATTGATAGGACATGGAGCATCCTTGGGGTTGGCCTGAATAGGGAGCCTACCGCCGGTGAGACATGAACGCTAGACCAGCCGTAGCGAAGTGATTATTAGTTGGTCCAGGATGTTGGCCTTGTCTGTATATGTTGTATCTTCAGCCACTAATTTGGAAGGCAGTGGAGATGGTGATGAGTGGCCTTGTTCTCCCTAGGATCTTCCAAATTTGGCAGAATTATTTTGTTCTCCTCTAGACAGGTTTAAAAATACTGAGTTTATATCCTGCTCTGATACGTTTGGTGCATGAATTCCTTGCCACGTGGAAGGCAAACCAGTCAGACTCTGCTTTCGTTTTATGGGCCCTTTTCCACAACCTGTCTCTGTTCTTTAAGCTGTTTTGAGAGTAGGCATGAACCAGGGGATGTTCTTTTCTGGTCTTAATTTTGACAAGGGGCATGCTTATCGACCACACCCACTGCACGCTCAAGGAAGGTGTTGTAAGTCTCTAATAGATGAAGCTTAATAAAAGTCCTGCCATCCAATTTTGCTTAGATCTGCTAGGAAGGCATGTTGGCAAAAGTTTTTTAGGCATGTTTTAGTTTAAAGGTAGAGGTTGAGATGAGTTTAGAGTACGCTTATACAGGCTATAAGCGCAGTGGTCACTTAACTCGTTCCTCATTGCCCTAAAATCAGCTCTGGAAGCTCTTAAGTTTGGTGCTCCCTTGACTTTTCCTAATGCCTGTGTAACATAAAACTTTACCATGGAGCATCCTTGGGGTTGGCCTGAATAGGGAGCCTACTGCGGTGAGACATCGAATGCTAGACCAGCCGTAGCAAGTGATTATTAAGTTGGTCCAGGATCATCACTGTTACCAAGGGGCTCAGACACTTGACATTCTTCTATTGTATCTCCATATTACTTAAAGTCAAATCAAGGATTCTATCGTCCCTTGTTCCAGTACTGACATGTTGGTACAGTCCCAGCTTATTAACCATATACAGAAAGCTCCTTCCTATACATGTTCTCCTTCCATCATCTTCCAGTTTATTATTAAGTCCTGGAACAGTAAAATTCTGTTTTCAGAATTCAGTTTATTCAGTTTGAGTCATTCCTTTCTGACAGATCTAAGTGGGTTAGCATGGGATAATTCTCATTGCACTCTGCTCAGATCAGGTATGGGTTCATCAAAGATTGATTAATCTGTCTGTATGTTATTCACAGTATACATGTTGCCAATAGGACAGGTCATTAGAAACAGTGGGAGTTTTCACTGCTATGCAGGTAATATTCATCTATATCTGTCTTTTATATGTGATGGGCAAAGGCAGTCTCTGTGCCTTGCCAATGCCTCCTAAAATTTTAAATTGGATGGCTTCTCGTGGTGTTAGCTTAAATCTGAGCAAGGCAGAGCTGCTACTGGTGGAACCCTGGCCCCATAGGTTGACAAAGACAGGGTGCCTTTAGATGGATTACCTTAAGAGCCACATAAAGGGTTATGAATTATATGTCATTATGGACTACAGATTAATCTCTGAAGATCATGCATTGGCTATAGTGCACAATGTTTTCTCCAGCTAAGAAATATACCCAGTCCCAAATTAAACCTTATTTGGTGTATGAGGACCTAGTGACTCTGAACGCGCTTTTCTCACATCACCGCTCTACTATTGTAATCGCTTTCTGCCTAGGGCTATTTGGAAACTTGGTGTGTTGCTAGATGTTGGTGCAGAATGCTGCACCAGGCTAGTTATGGGGTCCTATTGGACCACATTTCTCCCATATTGCACAGTCTGCACTGACTACCAATTAGGTGGTGTACCACATTAAAGATTGCTTTGTTACCTTACAAATATCAAAAGATGACTTGGCCTTTCATGTTCCAGGTTGCCTCCTCTACTCCACTGAGGGAATCTGTTGGTCATCCTGAGATCCCCTCTCAAGCATGTGAGACAGAGATTTCTAAAGTGGCAACACCTGTTATGTGAAACTTCCTCATGAACCATCTTAGAGTTCACACTGTGGAGGAATTTAAACAGGTGCTAAAACATTCCTGTTTATGCAAGCATTTGGAGACAGTTGCGCATGATAATCCTATCCAAGTACTAACAAGGCCCTGCTTAGCCTGTGTGATCAGATGAGATCGAGTGCATTCAGGGTGATATGGCCATAGACAGGCATAATTTGTATTTATTTTATTTTTTATTTTATTCTTTTGGTAACCAGGTAGGCCCACTAGGCACAGGTGCCTGTTTTCAGGGGTGGCCGGGAGCACTGAGAAGGCTAATTGACTTGCTCAGAGTTACACAGTATGCAAGTGGAGGTAGTGAGAATCAAACCAGGTCTATCTGCTGCATATACTAAGCTCATTTATAGCTCTTTAATCTAACCACTAGGCTATACTGACAGCAGTATCTATGAATCTCATTGACTGTTATTGAAATCTAGAATTTATTCTGTTATTATTAATAATTTATTCCATAGTTTGGCTTTGTTATATTTATAATGTTGTTATTTTTGGTTTTGTTATATTTATAATGTTGTTTACATTTTTCTGTGAAGTGCCCTGAGCCCTGAGGATAGGTGCAATATAAATAATACACAGCCTGCAAAAGGCCTGCTGCAGGCATTGATTTGTTCAGGCCACTGCCCTCCTGATACCTGAACTGGCAGGTCAGTGAGGTAGGCAGGTGTACTCCCACTAGGGTAGGTAGGTAGGTAGGGTTTCGTGAGGGGCAGAGGGCTTATGGCTAGTGAGAAGGAGCAAGGGTATTTAACCAAAAGCAAAGCAGTGCCAAACCCTCTTGTTCCTTTAGTCTGGCCAGAATTCACCTAGAATCACCTCTACCAGCTACAGCAACCAACTCCAAAACTTTCTGGTAAGTCAGAGGAGATGCCTACCAAAATGGAAGGCATTTGCTTAATCTTAAAATAGCAGTTTGACTTTAGCAGTATTTTAGCAAGAAATTAGCATTCAAACTGTTTTGTAATGTTAACAGTCATTTGTATTATAAATGGCCATCATGATGGCCTTCACAGTCAGAAGCTTTAAGTTAGCCTGCCTGTAGCACAAAAATTTAAATGAGATGCAAAGTAGAAGGCTAAGATAGCAGTTTTCACAGTAGTCTGGGTGATGGTTAGGACTGCTTTGCAGCAGTATGCTTTACTGCTTATGGCTACCTTGTTAAATGACTGTTACAAACTAATAGATTTATGGTTAAAAATCCTGCTTAGGACTGGGCTGTGACTGTTAAGTGAATGGTAACTCCTGTGCAATTTGTGTATGAGATATTTACATTTTAACGTACAGTATAAACTTATTTTGCATAAATTAAGTACACAATATAGTGTCTCAGTGTATATATTGTGACACAGCCTATCTTGGGACTTATAATCCGTGCCCCAACATATAATAAGCATATAATGATGCAGAGTGTAAGCAATATTAAATGAATGTGTGTTATTGCCAGATAACAGCCGCCTCATGTGCATGTGATAAATGTGCTTGCATCGAAAATTTTAGCACCTGGAAGTGTTCTTATCAGGCAATAATCCACACCTCAAAGTGTCTGTGCGTCTGCAAAAGTTGCCAATATTAACAGAATAAAATATTGGTGCTCACCTCTTTGCCCAGAGTGACTGGCAAGTCCTGCTGCATCTAGATCTCAATATTTCTTACCTTTTTGGGGTGCTTGAAGAATGTTACAAATGTTATCTTCAAGGGTGGTATCCATCACATCAGACCTTGGTCTGCTAAAAGGCATGACATGGCTGAGTGTCAAGAAGGGGAGGACAAAAAAATACAACTTTTACAACAACTGAACTAAAAACTGCTTTGGGAGAAGTATGCTCAGTCTCCAGACCCCTAAATCTGCATAGACGTTATTATCATTTAGAAGACTACTTGATAAAAGTTCCTAATAAATAGAACATGTGAAAAACATATATCTCACCCTATTATTTTAGTGTCATACTGATCTGTACATTTATTCTTATGTATGTCATCACTACAAGTACAGGATTTAAAATGTGCATACCTTTTGCTGAAGAGAAGCAATATTTCCTTCTGCTTAGGTTATGTTCCAGGTTCATTCTCCAGTCATTGTGCCTGTTTTGCACTATAGGACAAAAACAAAATAAGTTCAAAGCATGCAAACACAGACAATGATGGCAGAAGAAGACCAATGGTCATCTAGTTTGTCGAGTTCCCCATTAACAGTGGCACATACTGCTGCCTCCAGGGTCCTAGCACCCTCCTCCACCTGGTTTTGGTGCCCCAGCCAGCAGCCACTGTGCACTTAATCTGTCCCTGTGCTTTGAACTACTAACGGTTTCATCATGTCAGCTGGCAGACTGTTCAACAGCTTCACCTCCTCTCTGTAAAATAGTACTCCAAATCAAATCACATCAATCTTTATTGATAAAAAACACAATCCCAGGTTTGTTCAAAGCGCTTGTACAACAATATTAAAACACAGACAAAATAAAACCAATAAATTTAAAATCTCATAATATCTGAAGAGTTCCTGGCTACTTTAAAATTTGTTATAGACTATGCAGATGATTATAATTTTAAATAACCGTCACAAAATTCTAAAAGCAATCAGAGAAGGTCAGGCTAAATAAATGAGTTTTAAGAGCAGTCTTAAAACTGGAAAGTCAGGCACCCCTCACCCAATGAGGTAAGAGAGTTTCACAGGGTAGGGGCCACAAAGGCACAAGAGTGGGCCCTGAGGTTGACTCTTAAGTTAGATCCTGGGAACCTTTAGCAATCCCTCATCAAGGAGTGGGCGGAGGGGTGGTAGAGACACAGGAGATGTTGCAAGTAACGAGGTCCCTGTCTGTGTAGGGGCTTTATAGGTCAGTAACCTGACCTTGAAGGTCATCTGCTACTCTAGTAGCAGCCAGTGCAGTCCGTGGAGCACAGGTGTGATATGGCAAGATCTTGAAGTGCTAGTCAACAGTCTGGCCACTGCATTCTGCACCAGCTGAAAGCGGCAGATATCAACCTTGAAGTCCTAGGAAAAGGGCATTGCAGTAGTCAAGGTGGAACGTCATGAAGGCGTGGACCAAAGTTGGAAGATCATCAGGCAGGACCAGATGTTTTATTAAGGCAATATTCCATAGATGGTAAAAAGAGGTCTTGGCAATGGCTGACACCTGAAATTTAAGCATCAGGCCGTCATCAAAATAACACCCAAATTCCGCACCCAGTCAGAGGTCGTCAGTTGGATGCTCCTGAGCCAAAGCCCGGAGGGCTGTCCCACCGACGATCCCACACCCTGATGACCTGGGTCCACCAACAACACCTCAGTTTTATCTGGGTTCAACTGCAGCCAGCTGGCACTCATCCAGTCCTGGATCTCGAGAGTCAGTTGTTAAAGACCGAGAGGGCTTCAATCCACTTGGGCACAAAGGACATGTATAGTCGAGTATCATCTGCATAGCAGTGAAAACTCAGACCATACTGCCTAATAATGTCTCCCAATGGCAGCATGTACACTGCGTAACAACATGAGTGACAAGATGGAGCCTCTGCGCACCCGCAGAATAGGGGAGGGGGCCAAGGAATAAATCCACTAAACCACTCTCTTAGTTCTACCTTCGAGGAAAGATCAAAACCAATTGAGGACTGTACCAGACAGTACACAGATCAGCTGCAGGTGCTCCAACAACATACCATGGTCCACAGTGTCAAATGCTGAAGAGAGATCAAGGAGGATGAAGATCAAACAAGTCCTCCGATCCCTCACTATTAGGAGATCATTAAGTACCTGAACAAGTGCCGCCTAGGTACTATGTCTCTTCCTAAATCCAGACTTTTAGAGGATCATAGACATCATGGATGGTAATGATCATCCAGCTGCAACGCAACCACCTTCTCAAAAACCTTACCCACAAAGGGCAGGTTAGAGACAGGTCTGTAGTTAGCTAGACAGTCTGGGTCAAGTGAGGGCTTTTAAGGAGTGGTCATACAATCAGGAAACACCTCCTCTCAATGACTTCCAGACTATCATAGCTAGGACTGGCTGATTTACTCAACACACCCACAAGAAGGTGTGTTAGGTCCGGTCCAAACTACAGCAGGTTGGTAGCAAAGTCTGGAAAATCCTCACAGTGTCAGTGATCGCCGTCAGTCGAGTCAGACCAGGTAAACCAGGTGCTCACAACCTCCTGCTGACCTCTGCAACACCCAGTAGAGGGGCTGGACAGATTCAAGATCTGCTGGTGACAACCTTATCTGAAAAGCAAGCAAACTCGTCACACTTATCTGGTGAAAACGCCTCTAGACTGAAGACAGGTTGACTTGCACAATCTGTTGACAGTCTGGAAGAGCTGAGGTGGTCGATTTCACACAGCAGCAATCTCCTGGACAGGAACTTGTCTTCACGGTGACTGCAGATTGATAGACCTTACAGTGATCCATCAATCTAAGTTTGTCAGCAATCAGACCTGTTTTCTGCCAGTGCCTCTCCAACCTTCATCCCACTCTCCTCAACTCTTTCAAGGCCCCATCAAACAACGGGACCTTGGGTGAAGAGTGAGGGAGCAAACATGGAGAGGAGCTATGGAATCCAGGGCCGCCTCACTGCCTTATTATAGGCATGTACCAGATCCCCAGGATCCAAGCATTCACTCAGCATACCAGATAGGCCGGCACCGCCATTAGACAATCTGGGGTCACGCCCTTAAAGGGCGCTACTGGACCATCTCTGTAGGGCAGATCTATTAGGGAGCCACAAAACTGAACCCTATGGTGTGATGGTCTGCTCATCTGACTGGTTCCACCACCAGTTCGGAAATCTCCATCCCCAGAAGGAACACCAGATCCAGCGAGTAACCATGATTGTGGGTCATGGAGGTAATTACCTATGTGAGGCCCAGCAAGGTCATCAGTTGGAGGAAGTCTTGACCAAATAGCAAGAGTTCATCGATGACCTAGGCATTGAAATCCCCAGAATTAACCATCTGGGGATTCCAACACCATGTTGATGATGAAGTTCATGCACTTCCTGCAGGAACTCCTTCCCATCACTGGGTGGACAGTAAATGAGAAGTATCCTACATCCTACACCCGCACTCCATGATACACTCAAAGGATCTGGTCACCCCACTGGAACATCCATAAGGCTCAGTTCCATTTAAAACAGATGGCTACACCCTGCCCCTACGATCCACCCTCGGTGGTATATCACCGAGTACCCAACTGGAACAGCTGATGCCAAACTGGACCAGCACTGATACTACTTCCTCACATCCCTCTTAAACTTCACCTCATGTGTCATATGAGGCATGATGCACTTGCACCGAGTGCCTTTATCACCTGGAATGGCTCTTATCAGGCATTATACCACAGCTATCTGATCTCAGTCAATTACAATGCAGAATAGCCATCACTTATTCTCTCACAAACTGCACTTACAAAGACCCAGAGTCAGTTATTCAAGTAAACCCTCCCACAGTCGGTTAATGGCCCCAACCACACCCACAGTCAGTTAATGGCCTTTAGCCATGCCCAGAGTTTGTTAATGCCCTCTTACTATGCCCACAGTCAGTTAATGGCCCTCTAGTCATGCCTACAGTCGGTTAATTCCTCTTACTATGCCCATAGTCAATTTATTGTCATCTGTTTGTACTGCCTGTAAGCAGACCGACTGGGAGACCGAGGTGGATGAGCAGTGAGAGACGATTTTTTTCTATTTTATTATTTTCTTTTGTGGAGGGGCTCATCTCCATGGTCCCAGCGTGAGGCAGCCCAGCCATCACAGAGCCTGCCAGCTCCATTTTTGATGACTTTCTCCCTTAGCCACTTGTGCAATGGGTGGAGTGGCTGTGCTCCACCTCCGCGAGGCAGCCTTATGCCCTGAACGTGGGCCTCCCCATTCTGGCAGCATGTCTGTGCTGACACCCAGCCACTGCTGGGTGTCAGGCAACAGCACGGTGTTTTAACCCCCTTCCCTGGGGAAGGAGAACCATTTTGGCATCATGCCTGTGCTGACACTAGCCACCACTGGGTGTCAGGCAACAGAGTGCTGCACTAACCCCGTCCCTGGGGCAGGAAAGTTGTCTGAGGATGTTTGATCCTTCCCACCCTGCCAACCTCCGAGCCTGTTCCCAAACTCGGATTGCCGGTGTTACTCAGGTGTGGCATCCAGCGCTTTGTTACATGAGGTCCTGCACCCTAATTGGTACCCTCAGAGGTACACCGCAGACAGCTAGCATTTAGGTATATGTTATACTAACATACAGGGCTAAGGGCATCTACCATATAAGAGTAGATGTCAGGATATGTATGCACATACCTGTAATTGTTATACACTTTACTTTCCAATATACACAAGTATTTCTTGCTTACAAGATGCTAGGATACCTGTGTCCTTGTAGTGTTATTATACATGAGTTGGCATTGCCATCTTCTGATGATTTGTATTACTACATGGCTATGTACAAACTGTACTTCTTTGTTTCCACAAAGTGATGACTATAACACAATTGTACAGTATAATGTTATCTAGAACTGTGGAGCCACCTCTTATTTAGCCAATTGGGCTCATCTCTGTAACTAGAAATGTTTCTATCTTACAGCAATCATGGTAATTATCTTAGGTATATAATGTAAGACATTATGTCTTCTACCTGGGAGACCCCAGGAGACACGGAGATTCCTCGAGGTATAGGGAAGCTTAGCATTGGCTCCCAGTTCCTAATGATAAGAACTGCATAAGGCAACTGAGATTTTCCTTTTGGTAGTAATAAACAAGCTTTATTACTCTTATGCAACGTGTCTGTGATTTCTTGCATTCCCATTATTGCCAAGAACCTGAGATTGACGTTTGACCTCCTGACAATTGGCGACACGGGCAATATTTGGAGTTTGCAAAGTTTTCACTTGTTGCTACAACTTTCCTTCCCAACGGGACAGTAGGTGTGCATACCGCATCACCTCTCCTGTTTTTCACCCACTTGGTAATCACTTGCAAAGTTTGGCTGCTTACTGGGTGTGGTCGATGCCGACTCAGCTCACCCAGCAGTTCTGGTGCAAGCTTACAAGTGTCTTTGATAGCCCACCTGTGAACTAGTGCACCTGTTGTGGATCGACATATTAGCACGGTACCTTTTCACAGTTTGACTTTTCATTCCTCCTGTGACAAGGGCCACCATATAAAATATTCATGAGACTTGAGACTCGGTGTCTCAAGCTTCCTTCGCTCCCATGGAGGATGGGCTGACTTCTCGAGGGACACAATTCAATCCTAAAACCCTATACTGAGGATTTCAACCAGTACTCAGAGACAAGACAAACAGCCAGAAAGCGAGAAGCTAAAGGGCTGTTGGTCGCGCCTTCATGCGCTTGCTTTGGAAGCCTCCGAGCGAGGTTTCGAATTCCTTGAACTGCAAATCTCATCTCTTAAGCAGGAGATGGATTGCAGGAAACTGAATGTGGAAGGCAAGAGCAGGATTTGGAGTCTGAGCTCCAAACTCTGTGGAATGAAAAGGATTCCTTTGCATCATTCTGCACAGGAAAATGAGCAGGGACTTTGTATGTTGAAGCAGGAGTGTAAGAGTTTGAGACAGGATAAGGGGCAGGCTTTGCAAATAAATGACTTATTAAGTAGAACGAATGATCAGATGCGTGAAAAGTTGGGAGAGTTACAAGATGAGATAAGCCAGGTACATAATGACTTAGGAGTAGTTACTAGGGAAAATTGCGAATTTAGCACTGCGATAGAGTGTTACAGAAGCAGATGCAGGATAATGTGGATCAGAATGTTGCAAACGTTAGTCATGAGGATTGTGAATATAAAATGGCAAAACTAAGCCATCAATGAGAGGTGCTGGCTGGTCACATCAAGGCGATGGGTGGTGTAGCCCCATTGTCAATGTTATCTGAGGAGGAGGAAAAGGAGGAGTCAGATGACATCTCCCAATACAATGCCCAGTCACACCCCTACTATGGCCCAGTAACTCCCACCCCGCCATCCACAAAATGGCAGACCCCCACATGACCCCATCGCCCCACGCATCAATGGTATGATGATCATCATGGGTAATACCAACATGGTGACCCCTATGGTGGGGGAGCAGGCTAGTCCCAACAGCACCACCGATCACCGTTATTAATGTGGACAATAAGCAGGAGATAGAGGAAATGATTGAGACTTCCTTAGTCAATGTGACCATCCCCGAGAGAAACAAACGGGTTCTCTGAACCCAGATTAAGCAGCTCTACAGAAGGCTGCTACCTAGGAGGGAATGGTCCTACTGTGGCTGAAGCCACAGCTCAGGCAGCTCTGCAGGGCACCGAGGTAATCTACCTCTGATAGATCATCCCAATAATCCCTACAAATGGTCCATTCTGTTCAGCAAATAGCTGACATCATTGGTCAGATGAG
This sequence comes from Neoceratodus forsteri, assembly GCA_016271365.2. NCBI lineage: Eukaryota > Metazoa > Chordata > Ceratodontiformes > Ceratodontidae > Neoceratodus > Neoceratodus forsteri. Next base: position 270,480,831 of record CM057452.1, on the reverse strand, counting down.
CCCGTCTGATACCTCAGTTGCCACTTGAAGAAGGTGTGTGCTAAATGTGAAATGCTTAGTCTCGCTGCAGACTACCAGGTCCAGATCCTATGTCAGACTATTGATCATGGCCTGTGGGTGAAACTCCCTGATGCTGTCCGCCAGGATGGCCATGCCACCTTTGACGAAGTAGCATCTGAACTCATTACTGTACACAACCCAGGTATGGTAGGAGTGATGCTCACATACCCTGTAAAACAGAATGTGAAGGAAAGTCCAGCAACCTTCCACCAGAGGCTCCGGATGGCCTACTGATCAGGGAAGCACTCACAGGAGACGCTGCAGATGCAGACCTCACTGAATACAAACCTGTTCTTTGGAACATGATCCCTGCAGTACAAGAGAAGGTAGAGCCAACCACCTATCCCAACATGGAATGGTTTGCTGATATTCTTCGGAGAACAGAGAGAGTTTATCAACTCTACATCCATGATTCAAGCTCTGGCTCCAAGAAGGTAGCTGCCATGGAAGCCATTCCGAGGCCACGACACTGTATGGTGGAGGAGCAGGCCCAAGAGAAACAGCTCCTCTCCAAAGATAACCAACACCCCAGCAGGCCCAAAACAACAATCCTGGGGTGGAAACTGGAACTACCATAAAAATAAGAAGCACCACAAAACAATAAGGGTAAACAACAGAGACCAGGCCCTTCATATAGGGAAATAACCGATGAGAACTGGAGTCCCGAGACCTCCTTGGGAAAGTGCATTCCATAGCGAACGCTGTTCTAGTACGGGCCCTTGCTGCAATACAACCAGGAGAGCAGGCCTCCACAGGCCACAGGGATATGGGAAGTCCAGGTTCTCAGGCCCCTACAGGTCTGAACCTGGAAGTGGCTCCCATATAGCATCAGTACAGCATGGTGAGATGGTTCACAGGAACCAGGCCCAGACTCTTTCAAGAGCTTCCACTGGTACAGATTGACAATTACAGGCCTCAGTCCATATTGTAAACAAGCTGGTTTTGATACAAATGGAAGGCCCTGCACAGAGGCTTAGGTCGGGGTTGCCTACTCAAGTTACTGCTGGATACAGTGCGGCTGCGTCCGTATACAGGATGACAACCCAGACACATTACCTTGGTCTACCGGATGGAGGATCAATATGTCTGGTGTAGACAGAACTAGGCTACCTGCATACTGCTCTCTGCCACTACCTGTGACACTGGGACACCTGAAGGCATATCACACCTTTCAGTTGATGGCACTGCATGATCACCCTAGTTTAATTGGAATTGACTTCTTGGCACCACACGGCTGGGTGGTAGACCTAGCTAACATGTTACTGATACAAATTCAGTTACAATACCACACCATCATGATCCCTGAATCACATGTGGTTGCAACAGTTTCCGCAAATAAAGAGTATGACATCATAGATTTGTTTAAGAACCATGAGCTTTTCCCAAAGCTCCTTCCTATCCTACAAAGACATCTGGAGGCATTTTCTACCAATAAGCATGAATGTGGCAGGATGCACACTGTCATTAAAGTAGCAAGCCCAGCACATGAGAGGCAACAGCAATACCTTCTCACCTGAGGCCTTGCTTTCTCTTAGGAAATGATTAAATCACTCCTCAAGTAAGGTGTAATCAGGACATGTGTTTCCACTGCAATTCCCAGCGTGGCTTGTGAACAAACCCACAGGCACCTGGAGACTTACTATTGACTACAGGAGACTAAATCAGGTCACCCCAGTTGTGCCCTAACTATGGCATCAGCACCAGATGTGCTATGACTACTGACCCCTGACCAGCAATGGTTTAGTGCTCTGGACATCTCCAATGGTTTTGGTCATTGCCATTGGCCCCGAAAGTCAATATAAGTTTGCCTTCACCTTTGAGGGCAGGAAGTACACGTGGACCTGCTTACCACAGGGTTCCATAACAGGTCTCCTGTTCCATCTGCACATGATGGATGCCCTTGAGGGTTTCTCAACACCCTAGTGTCTCTTGCAGTATGTGGATGACCTGTTGTTGGCCACAGCCACACAGAAACAACATCTGGATCTCTTAGACGAACTATTGACCCTCATACAGAGAGCAGGCCTCAAATGTAACCCAGCAAAAGCACAACTATGACAGACAGAGGTACTCTTTCTGGGTCTGAGGATAACAGATCAAGGCCAAAGTCCTACCTGCCTGTCTCTAAAAGAGGTGGAAGACCTACTGCTGCAACTGGACACCAGGAAGGAGCAGACTCAGACTTCATAGAGCCATACTATCTGAAATGCACCTACCATATGCTTGCCGTGCCAATCACCCACCTATTCAACATGTCACTCTCCCAGGGTAGCCTCTCCCTCAATGGAAAATAGCCCATGTCATCCCTCTATTAAAAGCAGGTGACCCCTGCAATCTAAATAACTACAGACCAATCTCCCTCCTCCCCATCCTGTCTAAATTACTAGAAAAAATAGTGTGTGCATGCTAGAGGTATACTTAGAATCCAGAAGCCTATTAAACCCGGTTCAGTCTGCATTCAGAGCAAAGCACAGCACCATAACAGCCCTAGTTAAGGTGACCAATGATTGGCTCCTAGACCTTGACAAGAAGAAGCATGTCTGTGCTGTTTTCTTGGATCTTATTAAGGCATTCGACACAGTCGATCACAGCCTGCTTCTTTCCTCCCAAAGCACCTTAGGCCTGGACCATAAATCTATGTGCTGATTTGCAGACCACCTCGGAGAACAGAAATGGCAGGTTAAAGCTGAAGTGATCTTTCTCAATTAAAACCTATGCTGAGGGTGTGCCCCAGGGCTCTATCCTTGGTCCCCTCCTCTTGCAGTCTACATTAGCAACATCAATGACCCCATCAAAAAAGCCAACATCCACTTATTCGCGGATGACACTGTACTGTACTTGAGTCGCCCCATGCCGGAAGCAGCCTGTGAAGACCTCCAAGCTGAATTTAACCTTGTACAATACCAGCTCATAAACAAAAGCTTTTGGCTCAATGTGAAAAGATAAAAGCTATGCTCTTCTCCCCACCTTGCATGCAGCAATTCCTGCTGGGAAGCTATCCCACAAACTACCACTGTTTGTGGAGAAACACTAGAGTATGTGCAGCTAAATTCAAATATCTAGAAGTTTGGCTCGATCATAAACTTTCCTTCGTGACCATCTCGAAGAACTACAGAAGAAACTAAGGCAAAGATTAGGATTATTCTACAGAATTAACCACCTGCTCACAAAGGAGGCCAAGATTCAATTGGTTCAAGCCACCTTCCTATCTTAATAGATTACGCGGACTGCTCTACAGCCACTGCATTGCCCTCTGCACTGCTGAGTTGGACACCCTCTACCACAGAGCTACCAGGTTCATTACTGACCTCCACTTCTCCACACACCACTGCTCCTGTACTCATCATTAGGCTGGACTTCCCTTCAGTATAGAAGGAATAGAAATGCCGCCTCTATGGGCCTTCAAAGTGGTGACCAACAAGATCCCTCATATGTCTCAGATTGTATTCCTGGAGTGCGTTAGGCACCTACGCTCTAAGGAGCTATTCCCTAATTGCCCTCCAAGTTCCAAGGGTCAAAACTTGTTTCGCAAAGCTGCTCTAAGCTTCTCTTTACCCACATTGTGGAACTGTTTACAAAGGAACTTGAAGCTAAGCTGCCTTGTTAGCCTGAATATCTTCAAGGCACTCTCTGATCGCTACATGAAAGCACCTTGCAAATGTTTTCTCACTGCTAGCTCACTAATTCCACAACTCCCCTTTCCATCCTGATGCTCACCAGTTTCTACCCCTGGCTCTCACTCTTTCCTATTAACTCTTCCTGCTGCACCCACCTTCCCTGTCCACTCCAGCCTGGCTCAAGTCCCACCGCATCCATAGTAGTGTCCCAATTATCTACCTCTCCTCTGTCATTATCATAATAAACAAGTAGCGACAGCCATCGTCACTTTCTGTAGTTTTAGCTCAGTTTTTCCCCAGTTGTCAGTAATATATATCCTCTCTTCTTTACCTCCTCTAACCTGCCACCCCATACATGGCCTCTTTTCCCTATATGTGTAGTTGCCGGCTGCCTCACTCAAAAGATCTCTGCTTATAACCCTGTATGCCTATGGTTGATTGTACATCTGCTGACTTCCTCAATTGTAAAATAATGCTGTTTTTATTTATTTCAACCTTGTATTGTACTGTATACACTGTGTATACTTTTTCTTTCTTGTATATTATTGCTTTTTGTATACCTGTTTCTGTACTGTACTTTGATGTATTCATGACCAAGTCCACCTTGCAAATGAGCCTTGCTCAATGGTGCCCGCCTGGATAAATAAAGATTTTGATTGTTTGATTGATTGAAAATACAGGGATTGCAAGATCTGCCACTGCCCACCAGCATGGCCACCCTTAGAAGGTTTCTAGATATGGTAAATTATTCTAGAGATTTTATTTGTGATTTGTTCAGAAGGCCGCCCCTCTGTATGAACTACTGAAAAGGATGCCCCTGGACTTGGGGCCCCATTCACACCAAGCTGTGACATCAGTGAAGCAGGCCCCGAGCTCAGCTCCAGCTTTGTCAACCCAATCCAGCCTTGCCTTTCCATCTGGAGTCCACCACCTCTGACATTGCTATGTCTACAGTGTTGGCCCAAATGGTTCATGGCACCCTGAGACCCATTGCATATGCATTACAACTCTTGACCCCAGGGGAACAGAAGTACAGTCTTTGTGAAAGGAACCTCTGGCCACCTACTGGGCTGTCAAGCACTTTTGTATATCATTGGGTACTCCCCTCGATTAACAATACAAACCATACCCCAACAACCTTTTGCTATCAGATAGAGTAAAGGATGGATCAGTCTCTAATACCAGACTGACACACTAGTCCCTCCTTCTCCAGGACAGAGACATCAAGGTCCATCCAACCAAAATGCCATCCATGCTGGCGCATGGCCTCCTTTTCAAGGAGAACCCCATGACTGTACACTGCAGCCACCTGATCTACCAGATCCAGGACCTTCTTCCTGCTACACCACAACTACTTGAGAACACCTCACTGTGTCATGTCTTCACAGATGGATCAGCTTCCTATTATTAGGGAGAACAGATAGCAGGAATAGGCATATTTGTAGTTTACCCTTTTGGTAACACTGTTAAGATTTCTAAACATTGCAGTGTGGCATTCTCACAGTATGGAGATGGCAGTGGTGGTCTGTGTCCTTGAGTTCATCCAGCATGGAACCGAGGTTACCATCATTTTCATAGACTCTAACTGGGTTTGTTGCTCTCTTACAAAATTCCTTCCTTTCTGGCAGAAACATAGAAACATGGACTTTGACAGCAGATAAGGACCGCTTGGCCCACCTAGTCTGTCCATTTCCCTACCTCAAGGATAAGCTGCAGATCCTATTTAACCAACAGCCTATTTCTTCCTACCCCCACAAAAATTGCCTTATGTCTGTCCATGCAGTCTTGAATTCTCCCACAGTTTTAGACCCCACAACCTCCTCAGGAAGGCTGTTCCATGCGTCCACCACCCTCTCTGTGAAAAATACTTCCTCACATTGCCCCTGAGCCATCCCCTCTATCTTCAAATTGTGCCCCTTGTTCTTGCACATCTCTTTTCTGAAAGATGCTACCCTCTTGGACTTTGTTGATTCCACTGAGGTACTTAAACGCTTCTATCATGTTCTCCCTCTCCCACCTTTCCTCAAGGGTATACATATTAAGCTCCTTTAGTCTCCCCTCGTGATGGCTTCTCTTGCAGACCCTGCACCATTTTAGTTACCCTCCTCTGAGAAGAACTCCTTTATCTCTTCTGATGGCACCCCAGTGAAACACAAGGAACTGGTAATATACATTCATTCACTGGCACAGAAATGTGCACGCAAACTCTATGTACACAATTTTAAGACCCACTCATACATAATCCCTATCATGCCTTCATTGACACTGTTGACACACTTGCCAAGGAAGGGGCCCAAGGAGGGAACACCTGGATGATGGACCATCCAGAGGCCAGAGCAGCTGTGTGCATCGCAGCAGTCAGGAAGAAACCTGAACCCTTCTCCCCTTGGATTTGTCAGAAGCCAACATGCTGACTCTGAACTCAAAGATGTGTTCAGATTCCTGGACAAAGGTACTGAGAAAGATTTACCTACCCATAACCCCTACTGAAGGCATGAAGGTAAGTTACACATGTCCCCAGATGAGAAGCTCATTTGGTATCAACTAGATGACACCCCACCAAATTGTGGTGGTCCCTTTCATCTCAGATCTGAATTTCTGCACCAAGTGCATGATACTCCCACTGGTGGACACCAGGAGTGGAAAACACACTCCAAAGGCTCAAGACCATCACCTGGTGTCCTGGTGTCACTAAAGATGTTAAACAGTACATAGACAATTGCCTTGTTTGTTCCCAAAACAACCCCATCCCTACCAAACGAAATGCCAAGCTACTACCAGAAAGGCATTCTGGCCTTGGCATGCCCTACAGATTGATTTTATTGGTCCCCTAACCAATACCAGTAAAACAACAAATACGGTCTTGTGGTAACTGATCTTTTCTCTAAGTGGGTTGAAGCTTTCCCCACCAAGACATGTACTGCAAAACCACTGCCAAAATCCTGGTGGAACAGATTTTCTCCAGGTGGAGCCTACCCTCAAGGTAGACTCTGACAAAGGAACTAGTTTTACAGGTGAGTTGATGAAAGAAGCCCTTGAACTCCTTGGAGTTCATCAGAAGTTCCACATACCATATTACCCACAATCATCAGGTCAAGTAGAGAAGTCCAACAGACGGATTAAGCAAATGCTTTCCAAATTCATTGAGGATAATCCCAAGGATTGGGATTCCCTACTGCCATTACTCCTTACGGCAATTAGGGGCACCTTCAGTCACCACCCAGTTGACACACTTTGAGGTGATCACTGGTAGAAATATGAGATGACCTGAGCACCTGTTGTTTGACCTGCACACCCTACTGCAGACTGTGTCTCTGTGGACCAATATGTGGAAAACCTAGAAAAGACCTTATACACACTCATTTGTATGTTGCCAACTGCATGGGCAAGGCCCAGCAACAGTCCAAAATTCAGTTTGACAAACATGCACAGGAAGTGGATTGGCAAGTCTGAGATCAGGTAATGGTTCTCAGATTTGCACATCTAACACATTCTTTCTCCAATAAGTGGGAAGGACCATATCCAATTGACAACAAGCTCAGTCCGCAGTCTTTCAGGTTAGACTCATGCAAAACAACAAATTGACTGACAAATGGTTACATGCAAACCAGTTAAAATGGTATAAAGGAGTATAATTACTTTTCCTCACCCCATTGGATGGAATAGTACTAATCTGCTAATGTTTGATTTTCCTTTTCAGATACACTAACAAGATGGCTATCTTGTTCCATTTTCTCCTCATCTCAGGAGTTCTCCCTTGCATCCAAGGCATGGTAAGCACCTCTTTCCTCACCTTGGTCCACCTGCAAGTACCCCAGAGGAGTCTCCACCAATATTCCCAACAATTTGATTACTGTTCAGGAAGGTTCAGATGCCTACCTCACTGCCTCGTTGTTGCTCCTGATAAATCTACTCTACAAATTGAGTGACAAACCAAGCCTCAAGGACAAATACTCCCCATGGCCAAACTCTCCAAGGAACTTTCCATGGATGGCCAACACAATATTATCCCCAAATGGCACTTTGTCCTTGCACAAGTCCCTCTTAGACATTCTGGTTTATACAATATTACTGCCTTAATTGACCCTCGTGATTGTGATTCACTGGCTAAAGATTCTGCCAGGACATTTTGTGCTGTACACAACATGGCCTCTGCTGCCATGTATTTATCTGTGTTACCTCTACTGAGAAACAACTTTTGAAATGTCCAAAACAAACCCCTGGTCCTTGTAGAGGTCTCACAGCCACTGCTTTACCTGGCTCACTGATTAACAGCTTACAATATATGCATATACCTGTTTTGTTAACTTGTCTTACTGGAATATGAAAGAATTTGGTATGTATCATACTACTACTAACACATCATTTTTATAGTAGCTTGTTACTTGATAGCTTAGCAGCCTTTCAGATCCGTAACCAAGACCTTATTGCTGAGGTACATACCACCAAGCATAGAAGCAATTTTAGAAGAAAACCTCAAACAGATGATCAAATTCATAAAGAAATACATGTGACACATCTGATGTCACTGGTGCCACAGGTACCGTCACTGGTGTCTTTGGTATTGCAATGTCTATATGGAATAAAGCGGACACTGCCACTATCAAAGCATTCACAGAAGTTTGAAACTGGTATGATCAACGACATCATACCCCATTATTGCATGGTGGATGGCCTTAGTCAGGAAGAAAGATACACTGTATACAATATGCACGTCATTGCTAAGGCATTTACAGATTCTAAAGATAAGATTAACGCCCTTATTGCACAGAACAATAAGGAAGCAGATAAGCAATACATTGCCCGTGAAATATTATGCTCTGCCTATGGATCATATATTATCACTACCATCAATAATCTCTTCCAGATCTAGAATCTGGAAGAATTCCAGATATCATATATGACAGAAGCATCTCTAAATGGTATTGTCCTCAGTGCAAATCCCCTAACTGTGTTGCCATGTATATGTTGCAGTCACTTACTATTCCTATTGCTACTGCTAGGAATTTAGGATTTGTGACCAGGAACCTAATACTGGTCCTTGCTTTACTTCTAAGAAATGTTCTATTAAGGATACTATGTTTGTTTCTTTTACTGTTTGTTTACCACATTTTGATCCTACTACAGCTGTATTTGATAAACTAGCATCCGTACACTCCATTGGGCACCTTGATGATGCATCTACAGAGACGCCTTGATTTGTCTCCTCTACTGGTTTTCCATTCTCTTCTGGATGGGTGGGTCACTTCACATGGACTGCTGTGCAAAGAAAGAGTATATTTATTTGTGTCAATGTGACGTATTTTTTTTATTTCGTTGTTTAACCAGGTATAGCACACTAAGCTGAAAGCATTTTACAGGAGTGACTTGGGAGCACAAGGAGGTTAAGTGACTTGCTCAGGGTCCACAGTATGCAAGTGGAAGCTGTGGATTCAAACCCAGGTCTGTCTGCTGGATGTCACCAGATTTGCAACTCAGAGCCTTAGACCACTGTGCTATACTGCCTCCTTAAAAATTTGATTGATTTGATTGTTTTGATTTGATTGTATTTGATGTTATTAAACCTGTATGTGGATATTCCCAGACGGTATCGATTGGTCCTTTTCCATGGATGATGACATCACCACCAATGGCACAGAATACCAGGACTCAACATCTGCTCAGACGCTTCTCAATTGTACCAATCTTAACAGAAGGAGGTTCACCGCCTGTCAACATGGATTTCTAAACAGACTTACACTTGCCCAGTACAACTACAAAATGGAGACTGACTACTGCTAAAATGCAATATAATTCAGATGGTGAATTTTGTGTGATATCTAATTTCAAACAGTTTACTTACAGAGAAAAGACACGTACTATTACTGATTCTAATTTCTACTTTGTCCCTCATCAGACTACTATTATTGGGCACACAGTTATTACCCATGTTCTCCTTATGGAACCTGATATCATTGATGGTAACCCTGATTATCTGCTTACTCTTTCAGAGTACTTACCCTATTTTAATGTACACATTGATCCTTTAACGTTGACTTTAAAATCCTTTAAACAGGAAGGACACCCACCCTCATCCACATCAGCAATAATATCTCCAAAGCTAATGAAGCAGTATTTGACCATATTAATGATGGTGATTTTAATAGTGCACTTACTAACACTTGGTTAAAGATTACCTTTAAAGGTTTTGTTATTATACAAGCATTTTTATATTTTTCTCATTATTATGCTTTGCTGTGTCTGGCGCACATGATGCCAACACCATGAGCAGCTGGGTTCCTTTACAAGGCTCGTGCATCGGGTCTGTAAATGACACCTGCTCTCTCTCCACTTCCTTACTTTTGCTTGTGTTGCCCTTTTGAGGCAACAAGGGGAATGTTACATAAGGTCCCTGCACCCTAATTGGTACCTCTGAGGTACACTGCAGAAAGCAGCATTTAGGTATATGTTATACTAACATATAAGGCTAAGGGCATCTACCGTATAAGAGCAGATGTCAGGATATGTATACACATAATTGCTATACACTTTACCTTCCAATATACATATTTATTTTATTTATTTATTTATTTGGAGTTTGATGACTGGAAAGGCACACTGAGCCAAGGCTCATTTCCAGGTGTGATCTGGGTACAGTTTGTACAGAGAGTAACTATAGAGTAAGGAAAAAAGCAGTTAGCACAACATTTTACAAAGCAGTTACAATACATTGTTCGCAGTGAAACAGCTAAAATTTCATGTGGAGTTGGAGAAGGAGATAAGGTCAGCTAGAACTTGGTGGCTGGGGTAGGTGAGTGGGGACTGTGTGGTGCATTGGCTGTGTGCTGGGACCATTTCAGCATTTAGGACAGTGCAGAGTGGGTTGGAGCCTGAGGAGCCGGGTAAGGCTGAACAATAAGGGACCAGGCGAAGGTTGGGGTGGGGTTATTCCGAGGAAGGGGAGGTGGTACAAGAAAGGAGCTTGGCTGGTAAGAGAGCGAGGCAGGGAGGTGGAAAGTGCGGTGGTCCCTGTGGTGGAGAGGATAGCTTAAGGAGGTGGCTGGGGTGAGGTGGGAGGTGAGGTGGGGGAGGGACCCATACCAGAATTTAGCTAGGAAGGAAGTGCCATGGATGGTTCATCTGTGGCAGAGTGGAGCCAGGAGAGAGAGCATAGAGCAGGCAATGGTGAGTGAGTGGAGCGAGGCAGTGGCGAAGCAGCAGAAGGAGTTGAGAAGGATGTCAAGTCTGAGAGAGAGGAGAATGGGGCTGTACCATAGACTATGTCAGCATAGTCTATTACTGGTAAGATAGCTCTACATACAAGCACGCACTGGGGGTTGGTAGGCTCGATTATAGCGATAGAGGATGGTGAGTTGAGGCTGGAGTTTGGTGCAGAGCACCTCGGTGTGAGTGGAGAAGTTGAGGTGGCTGTCCAGCCAAATTCCCAGGTATTTGAAAGCTGAGACTATCTCCAGAAGAGAGTCATCCTTGGTGGTGATGATGGGAGGGGCTGGAAGGGTGGCCAGTTTCTGTCTGGAACCAAAGACCATTGTGACCATTTTTTGCATTAAGTGTGAGCAGGTTCTCTTGGAACCAGGATTGGACTCTTTTGAAATTGTTTTTAGAGTGGGGAGGACACGTCATAGGTGGGGCCGAGGCAAAGATGACAGTGTCATCTGCGTAAAGATGCATGGTTGAGGTGAGGCAGAAAGAGAGAGGTCATTTATGAAGAGAAAGGAGTGGAGGGGCCAAGAATAGAACCTTGGGGATGCCAGATATGATGTGAAGAGGAGAGGAGAGTGTCACCTACTTGAACTGGTTGTTGCCTGTTGTGGAGGTATGAGGGGAACCAGGAGATGGCAGGTTGGGCGATGCCAAAAGAGCTAAGTGTGCTGAGTAGCGGATGGGAGACAGAGTCGAACACTTTTGCTTACAAAATGCTAAGACACCTTTGTCCTTGTAGTGTTATGATATATGAGTCGGCATTGCCATCTTCTGGTGATTTGTATTACTACACGGCTATGTACAAACTGTACTTTTTGTTTCCACAAAGTGATGACTATAACAAAATTGTATAATGTTATCTATGACTGTGGAGCACCTCTAATTTAGCCAATAGGGCTCATCTCTGTAACTAGAAATGTTTCTATCTTACAGTAACCATGGTAATTATCTTAGGTATATAATGTAAGACATTACGTCTTCAACTTGGGAGACCAGAGGAGACACAGAGATTCCTCAAGGTATAGGGAACACTTAGCATTGGCTCCCAGTTCATAGAAACATAGAAGTTGATGGCAGATAAGGACCCAAGGCCCATCCAGTCTGCCCATTTCTTTTCTACCTTATAAATGTGCCATCGGCCTTGCTCTTGGTGGCTATCTATTCATAGTCATTTGTATTGCTCCCTTATGCCTATCCATGCCTGTTTGAAGCCCTGCACTGTATTCATAGCCACCACTTCTTGTGGTAAGCCATTCCATGCATCCACCACCCTTTCTGTGAAAAAGAATTTCCTCACATTCCCCCTTAATTGGCCTCCCTCTAATCTCATGCTGTGTCCTATTGTCCTGCTATTTTCTTATATTTAAACATGTTAGACTCTTTCACCTTGTTTATGCCCTTAAGGTGTTTGAATGCCTTGATCATATCACCTCTCTCCTCCTTTGCTCAAGGGTATACATGTTGAGCTCCGTTAATCTGTCCTCATATGTCTTCTGTTGCAGTCCCTGCACCATTTTGGTTGCCCTTCTCTGGACTGCCTCAATTTGAGTTAATGTCCTTGTGAAGGTGTGGCCTCCAATACTGCGAGTACTCAGATGGGGCCTAACCAGTGTCTTGTACAGAGGATTATTACCTCCTCTTCGACTTGTGATACCCCCTACTAATACACCCTAACACCCCCTAGCCTTACCTACTGCTTTAGAGGTCTGCTTTGATGATTTTAGGTCATCAGTGATGATGATGCCCAAGTCTCTTTCTTCCTTTGTGACTGCTAGCAACTCCTCCCAGCCTATAGGTGGCTTCAGGGTTTCTCTTCCCTATGTGCATGATTTTGCACTTCTTTGCATTAAATCCCAGTTGCCACTCTTCTGACCATTCTGCTAGTTTATCCAGATCTCTTCTCATTCTGCCCACCCCATCTGGATCATCTACTCTGTTGCAGATCTTGGTGTCATCTGCAAACAGACAAGCCTTACCCTCTAGTCCATCTGCAAGGTCACTAATGAAGATGTTGAAGAGGACTGGCCCCAGGACTGATCCCTGAGGTACCCCACTTGTGACTTGCATCTCTTCTGACTGTATACTATTTACCACCACTCTCTGTTTTCTGCCCGTCAACCAGTTTGCCACCCAGTTGACCAACTTGACCCACCCCGAGCCTACCCAGCTTATTTATCAATCTTCATGGAACAGTGTCAAAAGCTTTGCTGAAGTCAAGGTAGGCGACATCAGCTGCTCCCCTTGGTCCACCACTCTGGTTACCCAGTCAAAGAAATCTATGAGATTAGTTTGACAGGACCTTCCTTTGTAAACCCATGCTGTCTTGGATCCTGTGCCCTATGGATTCCAGGTGTTGCACTATCCTTTCCTTAGGAGTGCCTCCATAATCTTGCCCACTACTGAGGTAAGACTGACCGGTCTGTAGTTCCCCGCCTCCTCCCTGCTACCACTCTTGTGGAGGCGGGATCACATGAGCCCTTCTCCAGTCTTCTGGGACCTCTCCTGTGCTCAGGACTCACTAAACAATTCTGATAATGGCTCTGCTAGTTCCTCCTTTAGCTCCTTAAGTACCTGGGATGTATGCCATCAGGTCCCATTGCCCTATCCACCCTGAGCTTAGCAAGCTCTTGTCGGACCCTTTTCTTTTGTGAAGGGAGTAGTACTCACCTCCTCCCCCTGTGTCCATGATGCTGAGCTGTGGGCCCTGCCCTACCTTCTCTTCAGTAAATACTGAGCAAAAGTATCTATTTAGGATAGATGCTTTACAGGGTCCTCCTCCTCACATGCTCCCTTTTCTCCATTAAGCTTAGCAATACCCCTCTGGACTTTCTCCTTTCACTAATGTATCTATAGAAAGTCTTGTCACCTTCTTTTACTGTTCGTGCTAGTGTTTCCTCAGTTTGGGACTTTGCCTGCCTTACTGCCTTACCTGCTTCCCTTAGGGCAGTTTGGTATGCCTCCCTATCTTCATCCCGCTGTGTTCCTTATATTTCCTGAAGGCCAGCTCTTTGCTCTGACCTTTTCTGCTACTGCATTTGAGAACCAAAGTGGTTTCCTTATTCTTTTGCACTTCCTTTTCTGTCTAACACAATGGGATGTTGCTTCAAGTATTGCATCCTTAATGCTTGCCCACTTTGCCTGTACCCGTCACCTGTGTTTTTTTTTGCCAGGGCTAGCTTAACTCTGTTGGCCATCTTATCAAAGTCAGCTCCTCTGAAGTCCCATATTTTTGCCTTGGAATGGGATGATTTAGATGTAAGCATATGTGAACCATACCATGTGATGGTCACTGGCCCCCAGGTGACCTTCTACCTGGAGATCTGTGATCCCTTCTTTGTTAGTACTAGATCTAGGATAGCCCTGTCTCTTGTGGGTTGCTGTACCAGTTGTTTGAGGCCCTCCCTGCAGGAATCCACTATGAGTCTAGTTCTGGCAGATGTTCCTGCTGGTATTGACCAATCTGTATCCGGCATGTTGAAGTCTCCATTATCAGAACCTCCCCTTAGCTGTCATGTTTTGTATATCTTCTAACAGTAATGTGTCTATGTCCTCCCTCTGGTCTGGGGGCCTGTAGACAACCCCAGTTCTTATGGCTGTCCCATTTCCTGTTTCCAGGGTGACCCACAGTTCTTCTGGCTCCTTATGTGTATTCTGAATTTCTGTAGCTTTGATATTTTCATTAACATACAGGGCCACTCCTCCCCCTTTTTGCACCTCGTCTCTTCTGAACAATACATAGCCAGGTACTGAAGTCTCCCAAGTGTGGTTACTGGTAAACCACATCTCACTAATTACTACTATGTCCAGTTTAGCCTCTGACATTGTGCCTGCAGGTCTGGGATCTTATTTCCCAGGCTGTGAGCATTTGTGTACATGATTTTCCATTGGCCAGATTTTGGTGTGTTAGTTGTTGGGTGAAGTTTGGCATTACCCTGTGCGTCGATGGGGAGACAAACCTTTTTCTTACCTGGTGATGCAAATGAGCGCCAAACATGCTGAATTCCTGTTTGACCACTAGCTGAGGGGAGGGGTGTTCTTCCCATTCGACGTATGAGGTGCTGCACCCTCTCCCATTTGCTAGTTTAAATATTCTGCAAAGACGTCAAACTTCTGCCCCAATGCACTGACTCTCTTTAGTCAGATGCAGTCCATCAAATTTAAAGAACTTTCGCTCCCAGAACTGTTGCCAGTTCCCTACAAATCTGTATCTTTTTCCTGGCACCAGCCCTTGAGCCACGTGTTTAGCTCCCCTATCTCCCTTCTCTGACCTTCTGTCCATCTGCTCTCCTCTCCCAGCTGGCAGGATCTCAGAGAAGGAGATGCCGGACGAAATAGATGATAGTTTGTCACCCAGCCTAGTTAGGTGTTCCTTGGTCTCCACAACTGACTGGCTGGCGAGTCATTAGTCCCTATGTGTACTAGGACATCAATGTTTTCTCCTGCTTTGTGAACAATTTTGAGCAATGCGCTCAGTGTCTCTCCATGCTGATGTACCTGGGAGACATCTGACCATCACCCTGGCTGGAGATGGGTATCAACTCCACGAATCATGGAGTCTCCTATGATCAAGTTTTTGATTTCCTTTGTGCTTGTTTTTGTTTTGATTCCTGATTTGGGTGAGTTTTGTTGTGCTAGCTCCTGTGCCGCAGTGTCCTGCTCTGCAGTGTCTTCTGCTTCTTTATTTGATTTCAGAGATAGAGGCAGATACCTGTTTGTAGTGTTTATATGGTTTTGGAGGTAATGTGTTGGAGAGCAGAGGTGATGGGGCATCTGATTTGCTCCTCCTAACCACCTGCCCCAACCTCCTGGACCAACTACCCTCTGCTGATCGAGGTTTTTCTGTTGGATGCTGGGAAATGGCGGGTGGTTCTTATAATGTATTTCCTCTTGAATATGAAATTTGAGGCTCGAATCTCTGCCCATGCTGCCGGAGCTGAGCCCTAAGATCTCAAAGGCCCAGCATGTAGGACAGTGTCCTAAATCCTGTAAGACTGTCCTTCTGAAAATTGTTCCACAGTACCTGCAGTTAATGAAATCCATTCCAAATAAGTTGCTGGGTTTGTAACCTAGTCAGAGTAATTAGAAGGAAAAAAAAATGAAAAAAAATGCAAGTAATGGTTTAGTTGTGCTTTGTTTAACTTGTTATAACAAGTTAAATTACTAGTGCCCTGTAAATGAGATCACCTTGTGGAGGCCCACTGATCCACCCTTCCTGCTCTGCCACAGGAAATGTCACAACTGTGGTACCCTATAAAAGGAGTGTAGCGTGGGGTGGTTGGGGATGGGGTGGGTGGCTGGGCCCTTCCCTGCCTAAAAAGAAGAACCACGGACGAAAGAACAAGGAGGTAAGAGCAGAAACAATCAGTCAACAACAAATGCAGTAACCCTAAGCTTATCCTAATGTTAGATAAAACTGTAAAACCTGTAAAGCACCACCTGTAATAATTTCAGAGAAGATATACGCTGTAGAAACACTTTGCTCCAGAGAAAAATAAAGCAGTAACAGAAGATATACCTTGCAAAAGACAATTTGAATCAGAAGATTACAGGAGTAATCTGTTAGCATCACACCTGTAGGCACACCTTGTAATAATGCAGAAGAAGGTATACCAGCAACAACAATTTGAATCAGAGAAAAATAAAGCAATGAAATGTTAGCAACAAACAGTAGCCATCTATGTGAGTAAAAATAAAACTGCACCACACAGTAAATCTGCTTAGCCAAACTAAGTCTTAATCCTTTTCCCTTGCTCTGGTAAGTTTCTCTACTCTGCCTTTCAAGCAGTCTTAGAAGGAAAGAGCTCAGGTGAAGCTAGGTGCCTTGGCCAGCAAACCAAGTCTTCTTGGTTCCTAATCATAAGAACTGCTTAGGGCAACTGTGATTTTCCTTTTGGTAGTAATAAACAAGCTTTATTACTCTTATGCAATGTGTCTGTGATTCCTTGCATTCCCATTATTGCCAAGAACCTGAGAATGAGGTTTAGCCCTCCTGACAGCCTTAACCCTCAGTAGCACTGAGCTGGCTACAATTTTTTTTCTGAAGTGCACCGAGCATGGGAAATATAGAAATAGAGAGAACTTCAGCATTCAGGACAGAACAGGTCAGCACCAACAGCAAAGCTGCAAGAAAGCAGGCTTTCAAAAGCAGGCCGTGACTCTGGGTACGTGTACTACCACTGGCACTAATGTGTATGCCCAAAGTCATGGCTTTACTTTTCAAAGCCTGATTTCAACATGCAACAGAGTTCATTTTTCACTGGGAGTTATATAAAAAATCTATGTAACGCTTGTAGTATTAGTAATATTCATGTAGTAGGAATATACTCACAATAACTATTTTCTGAGGATGATTAAATGCCTTGTCTTCACCTCAGCATTTAATCATCCACAGAAGCTGGTTATTACTTCATATACTCCTACTACATGAATGTTATCACTAAATAACCCACTCTTCAAAGTGTCTGCTCTGTACCCTGTGAAAAAAATTACCAATATTAAGAGAAGAAAATACTTTATATCTTTATCTAATACAGTAGAAAATGTAAAGCAGGCCCTGTTTCTGCCTTTTTACCACAAATGTCACTCTCTGCCAATATATTATTTGGTCTTTAGACTGTTTTAGTTTTTTTTTAAGTGATTTTACACTTTATGACTTAATGTACCACTTTTAGGATATGGTACCTTAGCTCCATGGTAGTCTGTCTGTGTAAACATTTTATTTTCAGCCTTTTTAAGTGGTAAGGAATTATAGTTTGGCCCGATAAGGTTAATCCCGTCCACTATCTGATTCAGCTATCCTGCCCTCCCCAACTCATGCACATAGTGATGTGAAGCAAGGAGAATGAGGGGTGAGCCCCACTGAAATGAATCAGAGGAGACGGATTTATTTCTCACTTTTAATACATTACAATGGTAACTTATTAATCTCCAAGTCACCATAGAAACATAGAAACATAGAATTTGACAGCAGATAAGGACCGCTTGGCCCACCCAGTCTGCCCATTTCCCTACCTACTGGATAAGCTGCAGATCCTAGTTAACCAGCAGCCTACTTCTTCCTACCCCACCCCCCAGAACTGCCTTATGACTATCCCATGCATGCTTGAATTCCACCACTGATTTTGACTCCACAACCTCCTCTGGAAGGCCGCTCCATGCATCCACAACCCTCTCTGTGAAAAATACTTCCTTAAATTACCTCTGAGCTGCCCCTCTATCTTCAAATTGTGCCCTCTTGTTCTTGCTCACCTCTTTTGAAAGATGCTACCCTCTTGGACTTTGTTGATTCCCTTGAGGTACTTGAAAGTTTCTATCATGTCCCCCTCTCCCTCCTTTCCTCGAGGCTATACATATTAAGCTCCTTAAGTCTCTTCATTAGTCTTCTGGTGCAGACCCTGCACCATTTTAGTTGCCCTCCTCTGGACAGCTTCCATCCTGTCTATGTCTTTGCTGAGATTGGGTCTCCAGAACTGCACACAGTACTCAGATGGGGTCTCACCAGCTGTCTGTACAGAGGGATAATAACTTCCTGTTTTCTACTGGTGATGCCTCTCCCTATGCATCCCAGTATCCCCCAGCCCTCCTTGCTGCCCTCTCACATTGCTTGCCCATCTTTAGGTCATCTGATATGACTACCCCAGGTCCCTCTCCATTTTGTTGTTGTTAGTATCTCACCCCCATTGTGTACTCTTCCCTGGGTTTTGTTTCCCAGCTGCATTACCTTGCACTTCTTTAAATAACATCCCTAGGCTGCCAGCCCACATCCCTCCATTCCCACATACTGCAAAGGTTACTTTTTCGATATCAGTGTCACCAGACTGCAGTTATTATGGTAACGATTAGACGCAGGAGGGTATACAAGGGAAAACCATCATAATGTATTAAAAGGAAAACAAATCAGAGGATGGAGGCCCAAGTGGCACACTGGTGTCCCTATCTTGCAACTGCCAGCCTTCCTGATGTGCAGAGGGCTGTAGCTACTGGATAGCACCTGCTCATAGTGCAGGGCTCCTTAATGTACCATTGTATACTGGTCCCACAATCCTCTGCTCCATATGGTAGAAGCTAATCACGTAGCAACAGTGGATGCAGAACATTATGAAGTAAAGTGCTTTTGCTAAACTGGGAGGGAGAGGTGGGGGTCTGACAGTGGGTTTACATGTAAGAAAAGGGAAGGGAGATGAAGAAGAGGGAGGAGGTAATACACCATAGGATGCTTCGAGGAGAAACTGCACTAGAGTAAGAGGAAGGAGAGGAGTAGCACAAGAAGGTTGCTTTGTGTTGCAAGGTTCAGGATAGGCGGTAGAGGTGAAAGCAGAGGGGCTGGGGGAGTAGAAGGGGGAATTGAGTTTGAAGGATAGGGAAGAGGGTAGGGAAGCAAGGGGCTTGGAGGATAGCTAGGGAGAAAAGGAGGTGGGGGAGCAAGTGGGAGAACCATAGTGCTGAGAAGTGGATCTGGGACAGCTGCGGAAGGGAGATAAATTGAGAAGGAGAGAGGATAGAGATTGAAGGGAAGGGCAGGTGGGTAAGGGAAGGGAGTTCCAGATTCAGGGCTCATGATCTGAACTTCCATCCCTGATGCTCCTATGACCAGGAATCTACCACTGAGCTAAAGAACAGAAAATATTCATCTATGTTTTGGAAGAGGCATTAAACCAAAGTCCCTCTGCTGTTCTGGTGATTGCTCAGTTGAATGTTAAATATCCCATTACACTTTGGAAAAAAAAAAGAGTTGTGTGTCTTGGCCAAATTTCCACCATTCACTAAACAAAAACACCAACAGCTTAATCTGCTTCAATTTCAGTTGGTCTCCATCTGTATTCCCCCACCCCATCCCAGGACGTGGCTGAAAGTAGGCAGAATTGCCTAGTTCTCGCTCTGTAAACAAAACTAACTAAATAAAGGATAAGGCCCACACTGCATGTCGCATCACCTTCCTACCAGACTCGGCACATCCAGCTGGCTCACTGAGCTGAGCTCACACCTGGAGAACTTTGCCTAGTTCTGAGGTCAGCGCTGCTTGCCACAGCACCTTCCTCCCAGACTCATCCCATCCAGCCACCTCACTGAGCTGTACTCACACCTGGAGTACTTTACCCATTTCTGAGGCCCACATTGCATGTCACAGCACTGTAAAGGGCATGGCCACACCGTTACAGTCCACCCACCAAGTATAGGTATATGTTGAGAGTCTCTTACCTGAGTACCAGGGAGCCTGATGCAGGGGTCTGTAAGGGATGATGTCCATGGGACCTGTAAAATAAAATACAGGAAAGGGGTAACAAAGGATCCACAGTTCTTAGAGAGTAAATGGAGTGGAAAGGAAAAGTTAGGCATAGAATGATACTTATCTGATGGGGAAGGAGTCTGCATCCTGTCAGACCAGTAAATAAAGAAAATTACGTTAAACATTGAGAAAATACAGTAGCAAGAGCAGAAGCAGACAGACGACAGATACAAGAGACATAGGACAGCATAGCAGTAAGGAAAAGGGAAATTTAGAATTAAAGGTTACAGCTGGGTCAAAGTAGGAAAATGGACTAGAAAGGAAATAAAATAAGATGAAAAAAGTAGAGAAAGTGCTGTTTGGGGAGGGATGAGCTAAAACCCCTTAGTGCTCTGGATGGTCAGGTGGCCAGTATTTTAGAATGGTAGCCCAGGTGGGCTAGGGGAGCCTCTTTTGGGCTATGTCCCAGGTTTAATGAAACAGGAAAGGAAATTGTTTAACCAGGAAAGGCACACTAAGCCAAAGCTTGATTTCAGGTGTGACCTGGGAGAACAAGGAAATTAAGTGACTGCTCAGGGTTACACCGTGTGTAAGTGGGAGCTGTTGGATTCAAACACAGGTCTCCAGGTTTGCAGCTTAGTGCCCTAAACCACAGCACTATATTGTCTCTTAAAACATAAAGTTAGCACTGGAGGTCCTATGGGCTAAGGATGCCCTACGAGGCCTGCTTCCTAGAACTGGTAGCACAGGTGGGCTAGTTCCTGGAGGCCAGTGGTCAATGATGTTAATCCAATTAAGAACCCCTCCCTAAGGGCTAGGGACTCCTTGGGCCCTGATTTTGTGGTTGAGAGCAGGGAGAAGAGAAATGGAGGAAGACAAGCTTGGGCTGCTGCAGCAGCCATCCCTATAGTGCAACCATGATAAAGTGAAAGTGCCTGCAGGCACTTGTCACTCCGGCTTGTACGGAGCTCAGGCTGTGGCCTGCTCCATGTGGGTGGGAGAGGGAGATATACAGTAAGCTCAGTGGGAGGTGGAGGTGGCCATGGTAGAGTGGGAGGTGGAGGAGGCCATGGTAGGGCGTCTCCCTCCACCTTCCTGAACCCAACTCTGACGGCAGTTTTGAGGGCTGGAGGTGGCAAGAGGCAGCCAGAGAGACAGCCACACTCACAGCTAGTTAAAGCTCCCAGTCAGAGCAGGGAAATGCCAGGGACAATGACTAGGAAAATCCACTAGCCCACAGACTTTTCCACTGGCCCAACTGGTGTTCTTCTTGAAATGGCACCTTTTCCAGCACAAATCTGCAGGGCTAGTTAAAGGAAAATCTTACTAGCCATATACAAAATCTGCCAGCATTTGACTAGTGGGCCAGTTCCATTTTTTACCCTGAAGTGAAGGGATGATTTAAAACCATGGGCTGCAGAGTGCCTTACTGTATTTTTGTGTTTGCTTCGCGTGTGCAAGAAACACTTTGTTCAATCGCAGCAGTTAATGAGCATGCCACTATGCACAAAGAAATTGACCGCTGCAATCAGGGGCCCCATCACAATCAGCTGTGTTTGGGGCAGTCCTTGTCTGCAGCAGCCAATTACAGCTGACTGCATGGCATGACAGTAGGTGTGTGCAGAATCAGTTGTCAGGAAAAGATGACGTGAGTTCAACAGCTTCAGTCCTGACTACTCCCATTACAGCCGAGTTGATTCTGAGGCGAGAATAGACTGAGGTGCACGTACAGTACCAGCCCGAGCTGTGCATACGAGCGGATCTGAAGCTGCGAGACAAACCTAGTCAGATTATGCAAATGCCCTGTTCTTTTACCCAGTTTTTATGTTTGCTTGCCCACATGTGCAAGGAACGTTTTGGGAGAGTAGCACACTTAGAGGTGTGCCTTTCCCATCAATGCACTGCTCCCTTGAGCAGGCGTGGCGATCCTGCACCAATGGGTGCAGGCGCTCAGTATGACAGCGGTGTTCCTCTGCTGAAGGAAAACACTGCTGCCATAGTGAAGTGCCGCCACCGTCCTCCCCTTGCGTCATGGCGCTACCCCCAGCGTGTCCTCCGCCCCCAAAGCTTTCGTGCCATGCTGGAGCCCACCCAGTGTGGCAAATGTTGTTGCCGATGGGGGTGCCCAATATCCCGTCAGCTCCACGGCCCCCAAGCCATCCTGCTGCCACGGAGCCCATCTCAGCGTGGCAAGCCGTTCAGTTATTTTGCAGGCGGGGTGCCCAATCCCCGTCGGCTCTCGGTACCCCAGCGTGGTTTGCCGATGGGGTGCCCAACCCATCGGCTCCCTTGCCCCCGATCATCTTCTGCCATGCTGGGCCCACCCCAGCGTGGCAAATGTCCCACGTCATCTTTTTTTTCAAACCTGTAAAACAAAAACTGTCCACCGGCGTCTCCCAGCCCCACAACCGCACCACCACTGAGCACCCAACCTCCCCACCCCTCACCCCATTCCCTCCGGACTCTGGGCGGCGATCTTGATGGACCGGGAAGCACGTCTGCACTCTTCAAAGCCGACCGCGAACTGAGGAAGTGCCGGTAAGCTGTATAATGGGCTAGATAGGGGTTTCAACTTTGCATATCTCAGTCATTTTTTGGAATTTTTGCACCACATTTTCAACATGGGTTTTGGGACCCCTTCTCATGAATGATATCACTGTCATTGGTGTTATTCAGGCCCGAAGGGTGATTTCGCGAGGCACTGCAGCAGTCAATCTGGCGAAATCACCGCTGGCCTCGAATAACACCATGACAATGACATCATTCATGAAAAAGGGTCCCAAAACCCCATGTTGAAAATTTGCAAAATTCCAAAATGACTGTTTTACAAGCGCGCGCTATGCAGTTCTCACGCAGGCTCGTAAGTTTGAGAATTTTCAATATTTTCACTCCAGATTTTCAACATTGCATTTTTCACACCTTCTTATGGGTTGTACAGCTGTCATTTTCACATCTCACCCAAAATGTTTCCGACCATGTAGCGCACAATGGCGCGGTCGATGCTTGAAATCAGTGTATGGAACACATTAAGAAAATCACAGTGACACTGTTCATGAGCAGAGGTCTTAAAATGGCTATGTTGAAAATTTGGTGAAAATTCCTAAAAATGACTGTTTTACAAGCGTGCGTTGCGCAGTTCCACTGCGCTTGCGTCACGTTTCGAATTTTCAATATTTGCACTCCAGATTTTCAACATTGCCATTTTACCACACCTCCTCATAAGCAGTACAGCTGTCATTTGTCACATCCTGCCCAAAATGTGTTTCTGTCCATGTGCGCACAATGGCGCAGTCGGTGTCGCGAACTCAATGTATGGGACACATTAAGAAAATCACAGTGACACTGATCATGAGCAGGGGTCTTAAAATGGCTGTGCTAAAATTTGGTGAAAAATTCCTAAATATGACTGTTTTATGAGTCTGCGTTGTGCAGTTCCTCATGCGCTACGTAAGTTTGTGAATTTTCAATATTTTCACTCCAGATTTTCAACATTGCCCTTTTACCACACCTCCTTATGAGCACTGCAGCTGTCATTTCACATCTTGCCCAAAGCGTGTTTCCGCCATGTATAGCGCACAATGGGCAGTTGGTGTGCAAAATCAATGTATGACACACAGTAAGACAATCACAGTGACACTGTTCGTTAGCAGAGCTTTTAAACTGCCAATGTTGACAATTTGGTGAAAAATTCTAACAATCACTGTTTTAACAGTGTGCATTGCACAGTTCCACACACCCTCCTAGGTTTGCGAATTTTCAATATTTCCACTCCACATTTTCAACATTGCCATTTTACCACACTTCCTTATGGGCAGTACAGCTGTCATTTTCACATCCTGCCCAAAACGTGTTTCCACCTATGTAGCGCACAATGGGGTAACAAAAAGGTCATGCTGACAATTTATTGTGCAAATATCAGCAATCACACAGGGCATTAGGGTAAGCACCATACATGCCAAACACCACTGCAAACACCTGCAAGCGAGCGTTCGGCATTGACAAATGCTTGTTATGTTGCTTGCATGCATGTGCAAGAAACATAGTGCCATCATCCGAGTTTTTCGGAGGTGTGTCAGCGTCTTCAATTCAGTCAATGTGTTTGCAGGTGCGGTCGCAGTTCTCAATCACTGCTGGAGCTGTCTACGACAGCAGTTGAAAATGCAGTGGCATACAGTTGAAAAAGGGAGCTATGCTTCAGTAAGCAGCGATAAGATATCACCTGCTCATGCGTGCTCCCCTTACACACGCGCACATACATACTGTGTGCTCACCCCCATGCACACACTGTATAGCCGACAGGTGCCCAATCCCCGTCAGCTGTGCTGCACTTCCCCAAACAGAGTTCCAGATGCCACGCTGGGTGCCCACCCCAGTGTGGTGACACATCCAGTATAGGCGATGGGGTGCCCAGTCCCCGTCAGCTCCAGACCCCCAAACAGCCTACAGCTGCCACACTGGAGCCCACCCCAGCTTAGCAATGTCCGCGTCATCTTCCTGTTAAAAACAACAACCTGTAAACAAGAAAACGTTCCCTTGGCGTTCACCAGCACACCGCACCCACCACTGTGCACCCTGCCTCCCACACCCCCACCCCATACATACCTCCAGACTCTGGCGCAGCGATCTTCGGTGGACCGAGAACACATCTGCACTCTTCAAAGCCGACCGCGAACTGAGGAAATGCTGGCAAGCTGTATAATGGGATAGATATGTTTTCAACTTTGCTGCATATCTCAGGCATTTTTGGAATTTTGCATCAAATTTTCATCATGGGGTTTTGGGACCCTTCTCATGAGTGCTCTCACTGTCATGGCGTTAATCAGGCCCGAAGGGTGATTTGCAGTCACTGCACGAAATCCCCTTTCGGGACCGAGTATAAACAACACAGACACTGTTCATAAGGTGAGTTCTCAAAAGTCTATGTTGAAAATTTGGTGGAAAAATTCTAAAAAATGACTTTTACGAGCATCGTTGTGCAGTTCCTCGCGCGTTCGTAGGATTCGCCAAATCTTCAATATTTTTCACTCCAGATTTTCAACATTGCCATTTTACCACACCTCCTTATGAGCAGTACAGCTGTTATTTTTCACATCTTGCCCAAAGCGTGTTTCCGCCCATATGGCGCACAATGGTGCAGTCAGTGTGAGAAATCAATGTATGGACACATTAAGAAAATCACAGTGATATTGTTCATGAGCAGAGGTCTTAAAACAGCTATGTTGAAATTTGGTGAAAAATTCCTAAAAATGACTGTTTCTGAGCGTGTGTTGCAGCAGTTCCTATGCTTTCGTAAGTTCAATTTTCAATATTTTCACTCCAGATTTTCAACATTGCCATTTTATTACACTCCCTTATGAAAAGTACAGCTGTCATTTTTCACATGTCGTCCAAAATGTGTTTCCGCATGTAGTGCACAATGGTGCAGTCGGTGTGCGAAAGCAATGTTTGGGACAGATTAAGAAAATCACAGTTACACTGTTCATGAGCAGAGGTCTTAAAATGGCTATGTTGAAAATTTGGTGACAAAGTCCATAAAATGAGTGTGTTACGGTGAGCATTGCGAGTTTCCACACACCTTAGTAAGTTCATGACTTTGTAATATTTTCAGTCAGATTTTCACCAGTGGCATTTTCCACACTTCCTTATGAACAGTACAGCTGTCATTTTCACAACATGGCCGAAATGTGTTTTCACACTTTCAGCGGAGAGATGCGTGGTCGCTGTGAGAAATCATTGCTCAGGACAGATAAAGAAAATCACAGTGACACTGTTCATGATCGGAGGTCCCAAAATGCCTGTGTTGACAATCTGCTGTAAAAATCCCCAAACTAATTACATTACAGGTGTCGTTGCACAGTTTCTATACTGCCTTCGTGACTTCACCAGTTTTTTTATATTTTTATTGCAGATTTGCAACATTGCCATTTCTTACACCTCCCCATGAACAGTACAGCTATCATTTTTCACATCCTGTTCGAATGCGTTTTGCACCTGTGGTGCTAAATGCCGTAGTCACAGTGCATAAGCAGCTTCCGCTAACAAATTGACTGCCACTGTTCATGAGGTGGGGGTCACAAAAAACCATGTTGACAGTTTGGAGTGAAAATACCAATGAATGCCTGAGGTGTTAGGGTTTCCAACCATAACGCCCATCCTGATAAGAATGACAGGCATCAGGGGTGTGACTAGGATTCTTGCCTGTAATGCTCATACCATTCACACCCTGCAGCCAGTGAGAGGCATTGAGGTATGCCCTGGACTCTTGACCCCAAAGTTCACCCATTCTCCTATACCACACCCATCTCACACGTGATTTCCTGATGGAATGGAGTGTGCATAAAGGCCAAAGACCCCAAGGCACACCATGACACTTGTCAGTGTCTGCAAGGTAGGGTGGTGGGAAATGGCGTGGCTGCTATGCCTGACGACCCAAAGGCACACACCCTAATGCCTGTCACTCTCTGCAGGGTGGTGGTGGGGTTGGCTTCAGTTCAATACTTCACTGCCATTCCTATTATGCAGCTCTGTAACTTCTACACTACCAATGCCAATGCCAGCAAGCAAACATTCGGCATTGACAAATGCTTGTTTAATGTGGTGTGGGCCTATATAGGCTAACATATAAGATGACGTAATGTAACAGTAACTTGGCTGCAAGTATTAACACACTCTTCTGCAGCATAACTTCTTCAGTGATCTCCAAAGCGACACCCGAGATGTTACAATAGCTTTCACTTATGCCTCTCAGGCATATTTTCAGCAGCTTAAGACAAAGTGAGGCAATATGTCAAACCACCACATGGCCTCAGTCATAACAGAGCTATTTCACCCAGGTAGCATGCTGGGAGCCCACCCAGCTTGCTTATGCGCTCCTCCGCACACTGTATGACCGGCGAAATGCCCAATCCCGTCAGCCCCAGCCCCCAAAAAACACCCAGGTGTGCCAGCACAGGAGCCCACCAGCGTGCAAAACAGTGTCCCACGTTGCTTTAAACCTGCAAAACAGAAAATGGACCCTCGCAGTCTCTAGTGCCCCTGAACCCGCACCCACCTTCTGTGCACCTACGCCCCACACCCCTCACCCCATACTTACTCCAGAGCATGGTGCGACGATCTTCAGTGGCCCGGGAACACGTCTGCACTCTTCAAAGCTGACCACGAACTGAAGAAATGCCGGTAAGCTGTATAATGGCATATATAGGGTTTTCAACTTTGGTGCATATCTCGGGCATTTTGGAAATTTTGGCACCACATTTTCAACATGGGGTTCTTGGGACCCCACCTCATGAACTCAGTCACTGTCATTTTGTTATTCGGTCCCAAAAGGTGATTTGCGGTCACTGTGTGGAACCGCCTTTTGGGACTGATTAATGAAACAACAGTGTCACAGTTCATTAAGTAGGCCCCAAAACCCTATGTCGAAAATTTGGTGAAAACATTCCCAAAATGACTGTTTCATGGCGTGCATTGTGCAGTTCCTGCTCACGCTCGTAACTTTGAGAATTTTTATATTTTCACTCCAGATTTTCAACATTGCCATTTACCACACCTCTCTTATGAACAGTACAGCTGTCAGTTTTCACATCTCGCCTGAAATGTGTTTTGCACATGTAGCGCATAATGGCGATGGTCAGTGTGCAAATCAATGTTTGGGACAGATTAAGAAAATCACAGTGACACTGTTCATGAGCAGAGGTTTTAAAATGCCTATGTTGAAAATTTGGTGACAAAAGTCCATAAAATGACTGTGTTATAAGCGTGCATTGCACAGTTTCCATGTACCCTCGTAAGTTCACGAATTTGTAATATTTTCACTCCAGATTTTCATCATTGGCATTTTTCCACCTCCTTATGAACAATACAGCTGTAATTTTCACGTCCGGCTAAAATGTATTTTAGCACTTCTGGCACAGAATAGCGTGGTCACTGTGGAAAATCAGTGTTTGGGACAGATTAAGAAAATCACAGTGACACTGTTCATGAGTGGAGGTCCCAAAATGCCTATGTTGAAAATCTGATGTAAAAAATCCCTAATAATTACATTACAGGTGTGTGTGTTGCGCAGGTTCTAAGCATGCTAGTGACTTCACCAGTTGTTTTATATTTTACTCCAGATTTTCAACATTACCATTTTTTGCACCTCCTCATGAACAGTACAGCTGTCATTTTCACACCCTGTTCAAAATGTGTTTTGGCAGCTGTGGTGCCAATTAGGCGCAGTCACTGTGCAAAATCACCTTTGGCTAATGAACTGATAGTGTCACTGTTCATGCAGTGGGGTCTAAAGCCCATGTTGAAAACTTGGAGTAAAAATACCAAGAAATACCCAGGGCGTTGGGTTTCTGACCATAACGCCCTACCCTGTAAGGAACTGACAGGCGTCAGGGGTGTGACTTAGGAGTATCGACAGTAATGCTCATGCCATTCCACCCCACTCTGCAGCCAGTGAGAGGCACTGAGGTGTGCCTTGGACTCTTTGGCCCCAGGGTTCACCCCATTCTCCTATACTGCACCCATTTCACATATTTCCTTCTGGAATGAGGTGAGTGTAAAGCCTGAGGCACCCCAATGCACATCTCGACTTGTCAGTGTCTGCAGGGTGGGGTGAGGTGAAATTGTGAACGTTATGGGCGATGACCCAAAGGCACACCCCAATGTCTGTCCATCTCACGGGGTGGAGTTAGCGCCAGTTCAATACTTCACTGCCATTCTTATACTACATCTGTCTAACTCCTACACTTCCACTGCTAATGCCAGCAAGCAAACATTTGGCATTGACAAATGCTTGTTCCTAAGTTCCACCCACTTCTTTTACAGGGCCTAAAGCCTGTGGGAACAGACCCTTCCTATTTACTTTGAAAGCAAGAGATATGAAAGAGAGATATGTAGAAATGGTCAAGAGGAGGTGCAGAAAGCAGGGGTCAGTGAAGAACATTAAGGTAAGGAAAGAGAAAAAGGAAGTGGGCACATGTAAACATAGTCTGTTATGGTGGCTAATATTGCATAAGCTGGTAAAAGATGCCTCTGCGTGGAATCTGCATACATTTTGTTTGGGGCAGCTCCAATGCACGCTGGCTTCGCACCAGCTCAAACATACCCCATCTGGATCCCTTCATGGCTTGTTTTTCTCCGGTCTTGCAGGTGATTTAGTTCAGCTTAAAATGTAGTGCAGACCATGTCTTCAATGTCCACAGGAAATAAGATCCTCTCAAATGAAGCACATTCAAGAGGGTGACCAGCAACCTCTGGCTATTATGGCAGACAGGCTGCAATTGAAGTGTGTGTGGGGGGTGACTTAGCAATGAATAACGACAGCCTCGAGACATTACAAATAAATGAAGAACTGCATTAGTGGTAAGCTACATGTTTCAAGTGAACCATGTAGTGGGAGGAAAGAGTGGCATTTTGGGGAAGTGGCAAAATATCAAGCACCTCATTTTAATCACTGCAATGGAGGCTGCTGCACGTTACAAGGAAGGGAGGAGAGTGTTGCTTTGTAACCCAATTTATTTACAAATGGTGGCCCAGCTATACACATAGGTCCCAAGTTTCAGCAACTGGAATGCTGGTCCAGACTATGTGCGACTGAGTGTGGGGTGTTGGGTTACTGGCCAGCAATCGACTAGCAGACAGGACTTGAACTGTTAGGGTAATGTGTACCTCGTCTGCTTGTTGCATTCCTGCTGGTTCTGGAATTTTGATTCCTGAAGTTCTACTGCGAATGCATTAACATGATATATGGGTCATGGGCATAGGCAATGCAAAGTGTGCAGGAGACAGGCAAGACACTGGTGAGGCTGAATCATTACAGCTTGCCTAATTAGCATAGATAAGTGATCTTTTCCCTGGGTCGGGGGCGTGGGATGGGTGTCTTGGAGTGATGTCCAATCATAGCTGTAAAAAGAATATCCATGGGGTCACAAATGATCCATAGTGCTTCAAGAACAAAATGGGATCGACAGGAAGGTTAAACATACATAATACTTATCTGATATGTAGGTAGTCTGTGTTCTGTCAGATCGGGCCAATGTCCTCTGAGACCTGTAGAAATAAGGGGAGAAAAGGATTATTATAAGGAAAAGGAAGAGCAAGAGTACAGACAGCATTTCAGAGAAGTGCAAAAGCTACATGGAAAACATAAATATTGCATACACAAGCCTGGTAATCCCTAGTTCAAATCCCACCACAGTCACTGGCTCAGGATATGACATTGGGAATGATGCATGACCTCCCAGCTTTAAAACTTGGTTGAAAATGGGTGTCATTGTGAACTGGTCAGGGGACTAGCCAGGCTGTAGCCTTAAAGTGTAGGCCTTCATTTTGATTCAATACTTTTAACATAATAGGCTGTAATTTTGCTGCCCATGGATACTACCTGACTTACAGAGTGTGTATCAATACTTGGGCCTTCAAGGATGGGTGGATGAAAATAACTGATGCCACAGATGCCCCAGCCTCCAGCCCAGTACCAATGAGCTAGGGCACAGCAATGGTCAACACCAGGCACAGTTCCAGCAAAGTAAGTCGCGCACATGGCACCAAATATTGATAGCAGTGCAAATGGCTCAGTGTGGAATTGGCAGTGCATGTGGCACAGCAAGTAGTGGCATTGTGCATAGAATAGCAAGCTGGCAGCTGTGCAAGTGGCACAATGTGGTGATGACAGTGAACATGGCACAACAGAGTTGGCAGTGCATGTGGCAATGCAGTGATAACAATATATTTATTTATTTTATTCATTTAAAAGTTTTACCAGGAGGGCACACTGAGCAGAGTACTGGTTGATTCCAGGTGCATCCTGGGGAGGAGTACAGGAGAAAAACAATCCTTACAATACTTAGACTGACAATAATTATTACTTGAACAATACAGAGGTATGAGTCAACAGCATAGAAATACGTAATTACATAACAAAATGTGAGGAGCAGTACTAAGACAAACAACAAGCATCTTGATCAAGGTCAAATACCAGTTGCACATAAGTCACTATGTGGTGTTGGCAGAGCACATGGCACAGCATGGAGTCAGCAGGACACACGGCACTGAAAAGAGATGGTGGTGCACGTGACACAGTGCAGTGCAGTGGCAGTAGCGTAACAGTGAGGCGGTGGCAATGCATGTGGTATTGCACGCTGAACTGCAATGCCTGCAATACATGCTGCAGAGTTGGCAGTGCATGTGGAAATGCACTGTGATGGCAGTGCACATGGCACAGTGCGTAGCAGAAGTGTTTGTGGAACAGTGAGGTGGTAGCAGTGCACATGACACTGTGATGAAAGGAGTACACATGGCACAGTGCAGAGCCAGCAGTACTAGCCTTTACCAGTTGAGGGCTAGAGAGTGAAAATATTGACCCTAATGGATGAACTGCTGATTGACACTTGTTATGACTGTTGAGGTCAATAGTTCATCCCAAAAAGTCAAGGTTTCCCATTTTATATCCTAACAATTCTGGTTATAAAGCCTAACAATTCCAATCCGACCACCACCTCCACCATCCATTGCTTGGATCAGCCTCTCCCCTCCCCCAACAGCCAACCATCCTTCTCTCTGTTAGATTACCCTTCCAGGAACCAGACTATCCTCCATGCAGCTGGACAACCCTTCTATCCCCAGCATCTCCCAAGATGAGTAATCTCACTAGAGCAAAAGCACCACACAGCCTCCAGACCAGCCTCTTCCCCAGTCAACCACCCACCCTGCATCTGGACCAGCCTCCATCTACATGCCATTATGCAACCTCCATGTAGTTGGAGCACCCCCAACCTCCCCTCCAACAGACCACTTCTCTGCAGCTGTCCCCCAAGCCCCTGGACTAGCACTTCCCAGCCAACCACTCTACCTACACCTGGACCCACCACAAGCCCTGTACAAGCCTTACCATCTGATCACCCACCCTGCAGCTGGACCTCACTTCCATCCCAGAACTAGCCCCGCCACCAGCCAAACTCCCTGCTGGCTCACTCTTTCATGCCCTGAATCAGCCTCCCCAGCAGACAACCCTCCTGCAGCTAGACCCGCTATGTTCATTCCCACCCATAGACCAGTCCCCGCACCAAGTTGAGCACCCTCGCTGGAGCTGGACATCCAGATAACCACCCTTCCCAGGAGCTGGGCCCACCTTCCTCCCTCCACAGCAGAACCTCCCCAGACCACTTTCCCTGCAACTAGACCCTTCCCAAGATCACCCTTCTGGAACTATGGACCCCATACTTCTTAATGTAGTATAAACAAAATATGAGACACTAACATACACAATATAAACTCATGAGCTCTTTAAAATAAACAGCTACATGGATTCAAAGAATCAGTTAAAAAAGGCATACTTTTCAGAAACAGAAAAATTACTCAGGAAATTCTTCCATAAATACACAAAACAGAGATTTTCATAATCAGCAGTCTTCATCAAAAACAAAAAAGTACACTGATGCCTTGCATTACCATTTAATTTAATGTAAATGGATTTACATATGCTAAAGTTTTATTCAAATGCAATATTAAATGCAAAAGCACAGCTTTCCCATCCCACCTCAAATCAGTTTATGAACAAGCAGGATCCAAGCAAATATAAATTCCTCCAGAAGCATATAAGGAGATATTTTCATAAACAACAGCCAGCAGCTTTAGGAACAGAAAACAAGCACAAGGATCCCATCATTACTATTTAATATAATGGATTAACACATGTAAATGTTTTAATCAAATGCAAAAGCAGCTCCCCACACATTTCAAACACTCAAATATCTGCAGTAAATACATCTTTCTTTATCAATCTGCAGATCAGAGTTTCTTGGATAAAAAACTGTAAAGTCTTTCTCTTTAAATATAGATAAATGGGCTACTGAATGGATATGTACAGAGAAAATGAATTCTGAATTTGCTCATTTATACAATCTTCCTGCTGCTAGGCAACTCCCTGCCCCCACCCCCAAAGAAACTACAACTTTAAAAGTCACTAAATAAGTAAAAATATCACAAATAATAGGTAATCTAGAGGCACAATGTACACTAGACACTTTAAGGAATGATTGATTGAAAAAAAATGTGTATTTTAAAGGCTTTTTGAAGGTTTTAGCCACATGAGTTCAGAGCAGAAAACATTTCTTCATAACAAAATATTCACAATTAAAAATGCTTTAGAGAACAATAAAACCTGAGTAATTATTCTCTTACTGTATCTAACATTTCAGGGAGTTAAAATGATACACTGTTCTATTTAAACACAAGCACTTACTTGATGGTAACACCAGCTTGATGCAACTTCAAAATGGAGATTAACAGTCAGTCATTCTGGACAGGAAAAGGAAGTGGTTCTGGAAAATGTAGTTTACTGACTGAGTAGACTTCTGGAAAATGTAGTTCAGTAGACTTTTAAAGGGACACTGTCAACTTTTTGTATCATATTATTTCTAGGTAAAACACATTTTATGATTGCTTACATTCTCTAAATTAATTGATGTTACTGGTTATTTTATCTGCCTCCTTGCTCAGTAGAACTGAAATGCATGGTAATGTACCCATGCCTTGTTTGTCTTCAAATCCTTGAACTACTCAGCTGACTGTAATCTTCATTTATTATTCAGTAGTATTAAAAAATTGTACTTTGAAGAGCATTGAAGTTCTATTTCTAAGCCTCACTTAGTAATAATTTACTTTTAAACAAGTAGTCTGCTGAATACTTCTTAGAATTTAGTATTCTTAGAGGTTGTTTTTAATGATGATTAAAGATGATTAAAATGACTAAAATTAGGCTTCAAGAAAATTAATGACTGCTTTAATACTAAATTTAGTATTTGACTTTGGTGAGGGCTATGTCCTGTATGTCCCTGCACTTGACCAACCCTGAGACTACTATGCTGGCCTCTCCCATTTTAGTCCCTCCTGTCCCCCCACCCAGACCAGCTCTGGAATCCCAGACTGGCATGTCCTTTATTCTGCCCACCAGGATAGCCCTGCAAGCCTAGATGAGTATTTGACACCAATCTCCACTCATCTCCCATGTTGTCCAGCCCCTGAGCCCCCAGACAGCTGTCCAAAACTAATCTCACCCTCTGCTTCACAGAACCAGACAGGACTCCATGAATGGGTGTCCAGCACACACCTCTTCCCTAATTTTATGTTCAGACCAGCCATAAGACTCATTTACAAGGGTCCCACACTTATTCCTACCTCCTTCTCCCACCTGAACACACCTAGAACCATGGAACTTTGGTCTAAAATCCACCTGTACACAATTCTCCAACTCATACCATCCTTAGGACCCTCAAACAGGGCTCAGATACCTACATGCACCTTCATCTCCCTCAGATTACCACCTGCCCCCTCTTCTCCCAACCAGACCATTCCTAGAACCTCAGAACCATGATTCAATATCCACCATATTCAGCCCCACTGACCATCCATAGGACCTCCCCAGAGCCAATTTATCCATCTGAATCACCTAAGAGACCCTCAAACCAGGCTTTCCCAACTATGGGCCCCTCTTCCCCCACCTGGACTTCCCAGGGCCCCACATGCTAGACTTCCTCACCTATATTGTACTGGGCATGAGCACACTGTTGCAGTCAACCTACCCAATATAGATTAAGTAGAGGATCTTTTTTTATACTTGTTTATTGAATTGATGAGTTGATTACATTATATCAAAGTAAAACAACCATCCATAAACCAGACCATAACATTGGTAATCCTCACAGCTAAACCAGTGTTACAGGCATTCCCTTTTCATATGTAGCTCTGAGGTAGAAGGTATTGGTTACAGCGATCCTTCCCCTTTTCTCCTGACAGTCATCCATGGTTTACATTCCAATGTTATCTATACATAAATAACAGTTAAAAAAATCACAAAATAAAGCATTACTTAAAACTACTGTGACATGCTTCATCTCTCAAATCTTGCAGAGTTAATTATCGTTCTCATTCTTCTTTATGGGTCTGACTACTTGGTATGTGAGAAATATATATGTAACATTGGGTAGGGGCATTTTAAGCAAAAACACAGGGGCAGAGACTCAGGAGTCATACAGACAGCAGGACATAGGTCTATATGGGGAGGGGACCTCAGCCTGTAATAGGATTAGAAAATCCTAGTGAACTTGTTCTTTATAAAGTTCCACCTGGTCCATCTATTCACAAACTGCTCTGTTCTTTGATTGATTTTATATGTCAATCTCTCCATAATTTGTATTCTTTCTATGAGTTCAACCCATTCTGAAAGCTTTTGGAGGGTCTGTTTGCAGCCAACACTTTGTAATAACTGAGGGCAGCTGTAATAAAAATAGCCCACAAATAATGTCCCTCCTTATTCTGAATTCCATGTGGTATAATCCCCAACATGGCATGTTCTGGACTCAGTTGTCCAGACCTGCTTTCTTGAAAAAGACCCTGGGCTCCTCCCTGGGGTCACCACCTCACTGCAGCACCTCCCCTCAGTCTCCACCACTGGCACTGTCAAAACCTCCCTTATTGTCCCCAGGGTAAGGACCTCTATGGCCCAGAGATCCTTTTGCTATCGGGCTCCCTCCTGGTTCAATTCCTCCCAGCCAACATAGCTGACTCCACTAAGCTTGGTCCTTTCAAAGGACTCCTCAGAGAAGCCATCTGACAAGCATTCATTGCTGCAACTGCACATAATCCCCACCTGCCCTTACCTTCACCCCACGGCTGGGTCTGCCCTGTCTACTTTTGCTGTATATACCTAGGGTCTCAGGCAACATTTGCTGACTATTGTAATTAAATATCTCTGGTTGCTACCTGACGTGGTACTCGTGTACCTATGTTATGACTACTGTAATCTATCTATTACAAACGTGTACTACCAGTGAATGCCTGTAACACTGGTTGTTTTTAATCTAAGTGTTATGTACTGTACTGTTTTTGTTTGCTGTGATGTATTGCTTTCTTGACAAGGTGCCTTTGTAAATGAGTCTATGACTCAAAGGTTTGTAAACCGATGATCTAAGAAATAAATAAATAGTATCTCTACCCCAAACAAGGTTGTTAAGTGCTTTTCTATTTTATGCCAGTACTTCTCAAGCTGTGGACAGGACCACAATATGTGTGTAAAATCAGCTTGGATATCACCACAACCCCTCCAGCACTTCCCTTGAGTCAATAACACCATTTTGGCCTGTCATAGAGGGTCAGAAAATATCTGAGTTTAACTTTCCAGGCAAAGTTTTGTCAAGTCGGTGAGGATGTCACCCTCCAGCTACTTAAATAAATCTTTTGCCACATAATGTCATGATATTTAACTCCAGCATCTTGTACCTATTTGTGTTGGCAGGCCTGTAGTGTACGGGCTCTATCTGCTATCAAATTCCAGTATAGTTTGGTAGTGGCCCCTTTACCTCTGGAAGAGACCCAGATTGTTTTATATACCTCAGGAAAAGGCCTAGGGTTCCTAATAATTCTACATTTCTAAGTTAATTGTTAATCCAGTCCCTTATTTGATAATAATGAATTATATCTGCCTGTTTCTATCCAAATTTTCTGACCACGTTCTCAAAGGGCAGCAAGGTATTTTGCCTGCATTAACTGCCATGCTGCCTTATCCCTTAAGTAGAGGGTCTTAACTGACCACTAGGGAGCCAGATGTAGGAGTCTCGAAGGGTTGTTGTCTGCCACACCTGTAAAAAAAATAAAGAAGGGGGTCTGAAGAATACACAGCTCTTAAGGGTAAATATGGTGGAAAGGACAGGTTAGGCATAGAAGTATACTTATATGATGGGAAGTAGTCCATATCCTGTCAGAACTGTAAAATAAGTAAGCAATAACCCACAACAGGGTGTGGGTTTATAGGCATTAATGCATGCCGAGGGTGCATTGTGAGTCACGAGGCTGCAGGCCAAGTGTCCTCTCAGCACCCCAGGCATGCATTAAATGCCTATAAACCCACACCTGTCATGGTTATTGCACTTACAGTATAACATGGGTGCACTGCAAGATATGAAATGTGCTACAAAAGCATGTTTTAAATGTGTCCAGACAAAACTGGAATGTAACCTCCCACCACCCAAAGTAGTCTGTCTGAAAAAACAACACTGGATGCCTGCTCTACTGACAAAACTGTGACAGATACAGCCATGAAGTGCTCTGTCATAACATGCTTACAAAGCAGCACAGTTTTGTCTCCTGCTCGCTGTTTGCCTCTCTCTCTTTCTTGCAGTGAGCTGTGTCTGCCCTGACTTGACATTCCCAGCCACAAACAGCTACTGAGTGTGAGTGACACAGACCTGAGTGATTACCCTGGCAATGTGTGATAATGCTGCTGACCTTTGGGGGATGGGATATGCCACATAGCACTCGTGGCTCACACATATCATGGCTGCATAACCAGTTGCCACAGTTGGATGCCTGCTGCTCCTAGAATATAACTTTACAGAGACAGACTTGTGTGCATGTGTCAACACACCCTGTCACTGGGTGAGCTAGCACCATGTTCTGTGTGTCTTGGGAGGGGTGCGGGAATACCGTGGAAACAACTACTACAAACACATCCTGCTGCTTTGCACTGTGTTTCAAGACCGCCGGTGCAGGTGCTCAGTGATGCTGCCCATCATGCACTGCTGTGTGCTCCGGGGTTGTCTGAACTGGCATAGAATGTGCATTTATTGCATGTTGCCATTTATACTCATTGAACTGATTTTACTCTGCACACCTGTTGCCTTGTGTAGCTTAAGCTCTTAGTTACACAGTGCATTCAGCAATCTCACAGACACAGAAGCATCACCTAACTATTCCAGTACAGGTATTTAATCAATGGTCAGGTGGTGCTTTCTGACCAATTGATGATGCTGCTCAGCAAACCCATGTTATAAAAGAAAATAGGTTAGCTGGAGAAAAAACAGAAATGGAGCAGAAGCAGTGAGGAAAGAAAGTGTGGTTTGGAAGGGGGCTCAGCTAAAATCCCTGTGATCTTATGGGTGGCTGGTGGCCAGAATTGTTACTGGTAGCACAGGTGGGCTAGTGGAGGCTCTTGGACTAGCAGGACTGTGGATAAATACAAGAAAGGCATTGGTGGTCTTCTGCAGGGAACACCATGGGGGCACTAAAGTAAAATGGTAGCCAGGTGGGCTAGTAGTCTAGTGAGCTAGTACCCTGTGACTGTGGCCAATTCCTTTTGAATAAAACTGGTACCCTTACCTGGGGTCTAGTTGGGGCTCCCAGAGCCCTTGTGTTGTGTTGGGTGTTATAGTAGCAGGAGGAGAGGACAAGCTGGGGCTGCAGCTGCAGTATTGTAACATAACCACGCATACAGTGAAAGTGCCTGCTGAGGACTTGTAACTCCCAGCCCACACTGAGCACAGGCTGTGGTCTACTCCACACAGGTGGGGAGAGCAAGAGAGACACAAAGAAGCCAGCAGAAGGTGGAAGAGACAATAGCAGAAGCACCTCCCCCACCTTCCCAAACCACCACTCTACAGGCAGAGTTTGTTATGCCCTAAGGGGCTGAAGCAAATAGGAGGACATGGAAGAAACGCATCCACAGCTGACTACAGTGCTTCCAGATGGGAGTGGAGGTTAGTAGGAGCTACCATTAAGTGACACTGCTCCTGCAGCAGTGTTGAAGCCAGAAGAGACTGGAGGCACAAGACAACCTGTGACTTACCCTCAATGGTGGAGCTCCCGTGGGGCTGGTTAGAGACCAAGATCCAACTGAAAACCCCAACAAGCTGGCTGGGTGTTGTTCAAGAGAGGTCATGGTTGCATCCTGAGCTTCATACTGCACAAGAAGGTGTACACAGGGGTCAGTGCTGGGTCCTGTCTATTTAATATATACAAATGGTGTCAGACATCTGTTAGATGATGTCCGACACCATTTTGTATGTATGATACTATACTGTAGTTTGAGGGTAAATCTGTAATTTATATACAGGAAACATTACAAAAATCTTTTAATTTATTGCAGACTTATTTGTGGGAATATGGGCTGGTTCTAAACCCTTTAAAGTCACAGGTTATGTTATTTTCGAACAAAAAGTATCTCTGAATTTAGATATAAAAACACTGGAAGGGTGCAGCTTGGCCCTTGTGGACTGTTATAAATATCTGGGCATTTGGATGGACTCCCACTGTAATTGGGAGGTCCATATTGATAACTTGACACAAAGACTAATTAAGAAGCTGGGGTATTGTATAAGCACAGAAAATGTTTTTCACCTGAAACCAGACTAAAAATTGTGAACTCAATGATAATTCCACATTTTGATTATGGTGATGCTGTGCATAACAGAGCGCAAAGGTACATTAGGTAAGTTAGATGTTGTTTTTAATAGATTTATGCATTTTATCTTAGATGCACCTTGGAATACACACCATTGTATTCTTTATAAAACCCTAAATTTGTTACCTCTAGTGGATCGTCGTAAAATTCATGTGCAGGGTTTGATCCATCGCTGTTGCCTTAAAAGGCTCCAGAATATTTAATAGAGCTTCTTGAGGGTGGAATGTTAA
This sequence comes from Neoceratodus forsteri, assembly GCA_016271365.2. Lineage (NCBI taxonomy): Eukaryota > Metazoa > Chordata > Ceratodontiformes > Ceratodontidae > Neoceratodus > Neoceratodus forsteri. The sequence goes on along the minus strand of CM057452.1, from coordinate 270,441,270 downwards.
GAAGGATTACGATCTGCTGAGAAATAAGTTTAGGGTGCCATTTATGAGAACAGTTTAGGGCCAACACTGTTATGTGTATGTAGGCCCAGAATTATGGAATTCATTGCCAGGTTACTTGAGGTCAACGTGACTATAAAACATCTTGGAATGTATTGAGGTCATGGCTTGAAAAGTCGCATTGTCACCAAGAAGCTGCTGTATTTAAAACCTTGATCTGTTGCTTAAATGCTGATCTGTATGTCTGATTTATATATATATACGTATTTTATATTATTTGTAATTGTTTTTATAATGAAACTGATAGTTTTTGTACAGTAGGACCCCATTGTAAATTAGCTTTTGCTAAATTGGGTTATCCTGTTTCTGATATCAGAAATAAACTTTTCTACTACTACTACTACTACAAGAAGGAGGGTTTTCTTCTTTGTTGCCAGCCCTACTGGAAGTGGACATGCAATGATGTCATAACGCATCAGGGATGCTCCAACCCCGATATGCAGTTGTCTGCTGCCTCACCAATCCAGTGCCTCAGCGCTGGTCCCACTCACCCTCTAGCCATTACCAGGGGTCCAGTGAGTGTCTTCCAGATCGAATACCAGTATCTTTGCACACTTGAGAGAAGGAAAGCAGTCCTTGGGATGCTCATCCTTCTCCGCTCCTCGCCAGCCTTCCAGTGCCCATAGTTCACTACCGAACCCAGATCGCCAGTGTTGCAAGTTTTCACTACCACTGCGCCGGTGAGCTGGCCAGTATTATTTAACTTTGTAAAGTAGTGCAATCTTATTGCAATGTTTGTATTAATCATTTAAAAACAACAAAATAAGCTCTTAAACAGTTTTGAATTATTTTTAAGCATAGCAAAATGTGATTTGAAAAACATTTAAACAAGCATTTCAGCAACTTTTATCAATGTTTCAGTTTTGTGTTCTGCACAGGTGCTTATGGAGTATGTTAGATATTTTCCAGCTCTGTGAAACTCTTTCGACATGGCTATCAATAAATTGTTTGCTTAATGAAAACAAGGTTCTTTCAAAATGTGTGTTTTATAGCCCAACTGAAGATTTTGTGCGGTAATGTCATGATCTTCAACAACTATTTTAGGTTGCTGTCCAGCATTGCACTGTTTTGTTCTGTGGAATCTTTATACTGCTTCTGATTGCTGACTGTTAATACCAGTAAACATGATTAGCAGTATTTAACATTAGAATCGGCTCCAAATGGTTGCTAAACTGAATGCTAAACTGATTGACTACTAAAATACAACTAAGGAACTCTATTTTGCAGTCAGAAGGCTATCTGCATACTAACATACTGCTAATATAACAGTCTGCTTGGGTAGGGCCTGACTCTCAGACTAGCCTTAGTTCTTTCTTGCAAGATTTGGTTATCTAATTTAAAATGGTTTATTAGCTACCAGTTTGAGGCATGTAGGGAGAGAATATTTAAGGCCATTGTGTTACATTAACCTGACTTGAAGGGAGTTGACTGCTGGGTTACAGTTGCTACTGTGCTGGGAAGATGAAAGTTTTGTTTGCTTCTAATCAATGGAATTTTGAGTTGAGAGTTTATTTAACATTGGAACTTCTTGGCAGGAGATTATTAGGAGTGAAAGGGAGGTTTGGTGGGTAGGCAGAGAGCTTGTGGGTATGGCCCATTCATCCCCACCAAGGAGCCAGACAACATGGCTCTGATGGATGCCTCAGTGACTGTCTCCTCCAACACCGCTAACATAATGATGTGGCTGTGCAGGCTGTGTGAGATGCTCAATGGATAGTGACATCCACACATGATAAATGTGCAGCCAGCTCCTAATATTGCAAAACAAAAACAAAAAAAAGAAAATATTTATATGGGGCAGGAACAGACCCACTTTAAATGATCTATTCTTTTGCAGTAAAATCTAAAGGTGGATTGGGTGTTCCAGACTTTAAGGTATATTATTGGGCTTCCCAGTGAAGGCTTTTATCATATACATGTCCCTTGCAGAAACCTCTAGTTGGGTGTTTTTAGAACAATTCACCTTGACTCCTTACTCAATTGGCAGATATTTTTATGGATAAGGATAATTTACATACCCTTAAGTTAACTTACCCCTGGGTGGAACTGACGATAAGTGTTTGGCAAGTGGTCTGTTCTGCTTATAGGTTACATGGGGATCTTTGTAAACTTACGCCCATTTGTGCTTGTCTAGACTTTTAACCTCTCCAGCTGGATATAGGTTTCCAGAGGTTGGAATGACAAGGTCTCACCCAGGCTGGACAGCTCCTGCATGGTGATACTTTTAAATATTTCTCCCTGCTAAGTGAGGAATTTTACCTATGGCCCCATGAATTTTTCCAACTTATGCAGCTCCGTCACTATTTACAGGACCGTTTTGCTTGGAAGCACTCCAAGTGGATGATAATCCTTTACAGCCACTTTTAGCATCCATGACTGAACAGGTCTAGGGCTCCAAAAAATTTCCACTATTTATAGCTTGCTCCATAGCCTGGAGCTGGAACATTAAATCCATGTTAAATGTAACTGGAATTGGAGACCAGTTTAACGATTCAAGACCAGGAGGGTAGCAGTGTGGAAAGAGCTCCACACCACCACTGCCTCTCCATCATGGAGTGAATTTTGCTGGCAGTCAGTTTTGTGATATTTTGCATCTCTGTAATCTATAAATATTTTAGGTTACTTGCAATAAATTTATGTTGGAGGGGATGTGACAGGAGGGACTCATACCCATATCTTCTGGGAATGTCCTCTTATTCAGGATTATTGGGATAGGGTGGTTGACACTGCTGGTCAAATTTGTGGACTTCTCTACCCTCACAACTTCAGACTTGGATTTTGGGTATCCCCAGGTATTTTGGCCAGAGGAAAAATATTTATTTTATATACTGGTGGCGGCAGCCACTGTGGTAATCACTAGCTGTTGCTAGCCTTGCTTGTAGAGCAGAAAGCAGCTAACTAAAAGAAGCTACATTTTCTTATTAATTTAACACTTATATCTTAGCAGGAGTCACTGCCTGTTGAGTTTAAGCAAACAGATACTTTATTAGAGTAGAAGGGCCTTATTTAGGGTTTATCAAATCAAATCAAATCAAATCAAAATCTTTATTTATTCAGGAGGACATCATTGGCAAGCTCATTTACAAGATGGACCTGATAGGTCAAGATCAAAATAAAGTACAGTAGCATACATAAAGAAATACAGAGAAAGAGACAAGGACTTAAATATAAATAAACAGGTACAGTAGTAAAGAACGATATACAAACAAGGTAGCTAATGATTTTGGACCACAAAACAAAATAATTCGAGACAGGTTTGACCCAAATGACTGTAAGGAATTGGGAATGTGAAACTGGTCAGGTGTGTTGTAATTGGATAGATACTTAAGCAAGTAGATATGGGGATAAAAAAGGGAATGGCAGTGGATTGTAGGGTATATTATAGCTAAGTTTAGAAAAAGTATATAAACTGAGATAGAAAAAAAAAGGAGGGTAAAAGGGTAAGAAAGGACTAGGCTTAGTGAAAGCAGTTGCATATCTCAGGAGAGACTTATGAAGAGCTTTTAAAGGATGCTATAGGGATGAAGGTGTTCAACGTTAGGGTCTTCTGCAGAGAATTCCAGGTAGATGCTAAGAAGTAGCTGATTGCAGATCTCCCATGCAGGGTACAGATTTTAGGTATCTTCAAGGTGATAAGGTTATTGCTTCTTAGGGCATATGATCTAGGTGTAGCCAGAGTAAAGCAATCAGAAATATAAGATGGAAGTTTGTTTGACAGAGCTTTGTAAATCCATAATGCAGCAATTTTATTCCTCCTAAGGTGTAAGGATGTCCAGCCAACAGCATTATAGAGAGCAGTGATGAGTGTTGAAAGGAAGATCTGTGATGAATCTTAGAGCTCTGTGGTACAAGGTATCCAATTTACTTAAATAGGACATAGTACAGTGGCCATATAGGAAATCTGCATAATCAATGAGAGATAGAAATGATGCCTGTATTAGTCTCTGTTTAGACTCTTTGGTTAGATAATGTTTGATTCTGAAGAATAGGCCGAGCCTCTGTCTGAGTTTTTCAGGAGCTCTTCAACATGTTGAGTGTAATCAAGTCTGTTATCAATCCATACCCCTAGATATTTGAATTTATCCACATAATCAAGATTTTCTCCAAGAATGGTGGATAGTTGGGGAAGAATGTTTGATGAGAGTGGTAGAATATATATTGGTGGAAAAGAACATAGCCTTTGTCTTCTTGGCATTTAATAGTAGTTTCTTTTCAAGTAGTTGATGTTGCAGCAGGGAGAATTCTGATTGTAATAACTCACAGGCCTTTGATGGTGAGGGTTACTGATATACAAGACAGTATCATCAGCAAAAGGTGAACATTGGCAACAGTGAGGTTGGAACCAATGTTATTGATATAGATAGCAAAAGGATAGGGCCCAGGATGGATCCTTGGTAATCCCTTAGAAGTGGTTTGAGGAGGATAGGACACCTTCATTTTCACCTGCTGTATTCTATCAGTGAGGTAACATCTGAACCACCAAGAGGTTGAATCCAGGCCTAAGGAGTGCAGTGAGAAATTAGCAGCTCATGATCCACTGTATCAAAGGCTTTACTTAGGTCTAGAAATACAGCACAGATGCTGCTTTTTGTCTAACTCAGTTTGCCAATCATTTGTTACTTTTGCTAATGCAGAAATGGTACTGTGTCTGGTCCTAAACCCAGATTGAGCAGGGTTAAGGAGATTATTAGCATCGAGGTAGTCTCTTAGTTGGATACTCACCAGTTTTTCTAACATTTTAGACAGCACAGGTAGGATGGATATAGGTCTATAATTGTTGAGATCCATGGGGTCCCCTGATTTGAGGAGGGAAACACATGTGCTGTTTTCCACAATGTAGGAACAGAACCAGTGGATAAGGACAGATTAAAAGATGAGTTAGAGGAACTGCAATGGCATGTAGAGCAATTTTTAAAAGTAGGGTCCAGAGTCTGCACCTGCACTTTTCTTGGTGTCTAGATGTAGCAGTAGGTCTTCCACTTGTTTTAATAAAATGGGCTTGAAGGAGAATGAAGAGGCAGCCTTCTGACCATCGATAGACTGGAATTTAAGTTGTGACCGTAATAGATTTGCTGGGAGGAGTCAAAAGCTAGACCAGCCGTAGTGAAATGATTATTGAATGCATCTAAGATTTCACGCTTGTCAGTGATAATAACATTGTTAAGGTGCACTTGGGATGGCAAGGAAGTACTGGAATCCTGCCCTAGGATCCCTTGATGGTGCCCCAGAATCTGGCTGGGTTAAGGTAGGAGGCATCAAGCTCGGCTGTATAGAAGGCAGCTTTGGTTTCTCTCACTTTTTGGTGCAGCTGTTTCTGGCTTTTCTGAACTGAAGCCAGTCAAACAGACCCTTGGTCTTTCTAGCCCATTTCCAGAGTTTGTCTCTAGCAAGCAATGCAAATTTAAGCTCGGCAGAAAACCAGCGGCAGGATTTGCTTTTATTCTAACGCCAGTGAAAGGTGCATGAGTATTGAGGGTGCCTATGATAATGATTTAAAATATGATTTAAAAAAAGAAAGAAAAAAGAAAGTCAGTGTGTGTTCTATGCTGGGAAGGGTTCTGTATCAGTTTTCTTTGCTAAACCAGTAGGAGAAAGGAAGCTTAATTGGGGTGTGGCTTAGACACTATAAAAGCAGGTGACTCAAATTACAACTTCCTGTTGCTAGCCTTGCTTGTAGAGCAGAAAGCAGCTAACTAAAAGAAGCTACATTTTCTTATTAATTTAACACTTATATCTTAGCAGGAGTCAGTGTCTGTTGAGTTTAAGCAAACAGATACTTTATTAGAAATAGAAGGGCCTTATTTAGGGTTTAAAAGAAAGAAAGAAAAGAAAGAAAGTCAGTGTGTGTTCTGTGCTGGGAAGGGTTCTGTATCAGTTTACTTTGGTAAACCAATGGGAGAAGAGAGCTTAATTGGGGTGTGGCTTAGAACACTCTAAAAGCAGGTGATTCAAGTTACAACTTCCTGTTGCTAGCCTTTTTTCTTACTAATTGCCCTCCATCCCACCTCCCTCCTCACCCACCCACCCTAAGCCAATTCTACTTTTATAGCCACTGGATTTGACTGTCAACAGGAACTTCTTGTTTGGTAGGGAAGGAAGGATCATAGAGTAACATTAGTTTGTCAACCCTAAAGGAAAAAGTAGCTCCTCCCCCCAACTGCTGGTGGTCTGACACTGAGCAAGGAAGAAGGAGGCTAATGAAGAATATAGGAAGTTACTGTCCCAGAACAGGAAGGTGAGAGTTGTAAGGAGAGGAGAGTAAGCATACAGAGAAACAGGAGGGGATACAAAATAAGAACATGATAGGAGTGGTGCAGTGCAATGGCTATGGGGTGGCAGTGTTCCAGGAGACATTATGGAGGCTGTGATGCTGCCCTATTGCAGACACCTCTCTGGTCTGAGGGAGGAGGTTGCCCATCTTCAGGCTGACCTGGCTGGGATTCATGAAACCTCCTTCCCACCAGGGACCACCAGGGCCAATGCCACTACCTCAGAGGTTGCCAAGCAAGAGGAGAGGCTGGACCAGGGTGGGGTCAGGGAGGAGAGGGTGGTGGAACAGAGTTGCATCCTCCAGCTGTACCTCTCCACAATTCATTCACTGTTCTGGTGGATAGTGGTTCCTGTATGGAGGCACCTGCAGTGGAGACCAAGGAGGATGCTGGGAACCTTCACAAGGAGACCCACAGGAGGTGGCATGGGACCCCGGGGGAAGAAACAACTCCTGGTGGGGACTCAATTTCCTAGGGGGTAGAAATGGGGGAGGAAGGGAGAGAGGAGGTAAGGTGCCTGCGCCATGGCTTGGAGGGACAGGAGCTAATCCTCAGGATTGTGGGAGCAGCTGCATGAGGGAGGGAGCTGGATGTTGTTGTCCACCTAGGGACAAATGACCTGGCTAGAAATGGGATCAGAGCAGTGCAAGAGGGTTTGTAGAGTTGGGGAGGGCCTTAGACAAGTAGTGCATACAGTAACCTTCTGGAGATGCTGCCTGTCTATGGCAAGGGTGATGCTGGGGTACTCCTCATCAAGGAATTCAATGAATGGTTGAGAAACTGGTGTGGAGCTCAGGGTTTGGCTTCATTGGGAACTGGGGAGCCACCTGGAGGATGCAGACCTATACTGGCGCGATGGTCTTCATATCTGTCAGGGGTGAACCAGGATCCTAGGTGAGAGGTTTAAATGCTTCATTGGCAAGCATTTAAACTAGCCAAGGGGAGGCATTGAAAGGAGCAGGAAATCCCAGCCTCCCCCACAAACAACAGTAATTAGTGAGGTAAACACCAAGGTAGAGAAGTCATTAGGGAGCAGGCCAGAAGTAAATGTAAAAAGGCAAATGCAGTAAGGACAGGAATGGGGCTAAAGGGGTAAGGCCTTCAAAAGTGGAGGGTAATGAGTACCAATGCCCGTAGTCCTGTCTCAAGCTCCCTGCACTAGTGGCCTTGATGGAAGAAGGTTGCCTGGATATTGTAGCAGTCACAGAAACATGGTACACAGAGAACCATGACTGGGATGTCAACATACCAGGATACACAATCTACAGGAGGGACAGGAGGGTAAAGAGGAGGGAGGAGTAGCTCTTATGTAAAGGAAGGGATCAAAGCAACAGAACTAAAGAGTAAACAGGAGAAGATAAGACACTCTGGGTCACCCTGGAGACAGGAAATGGCACACTAATCCACATGGGGGTTGTATACAGACCCCATCTCAGGGAGAAGGAATTGACAAGAAAAATTATAAAAGCTTCCTTAGAATGTCAGAAAAGGGGAGATATTGTTGATGGGGACCTGAATATGCCAGATGTTAACTGGAGCACCTTTGCTGCAGGCACATCCAAGAGCAGGGTCATTCTTGATGTCCTACAGGGCATGCCTCAGACAGCTAGTACTGGAACCCACTCAGGAGGGAGCAATCTTAGACCTGGTACTCTCAAATGGGGACGGAGAAAGAATCTCAGATTTAGAGTGGGTAGCCATCTGGGAACAAGCAACCACCAAACAGTGTGGTTCACGATAAACACAGCCATACAATCAAGCCATACAAAGGCAAGAGTATTGGACTTTAGGAGGGCTGACTTTGGAAATGAGAGAGCGTGCCTCAGAAAGCACTAGCAAACAGGCAAGAAGGAGGGTGGAGGAACAATGAGAGTAATCAAAACAGCCATCACAGAGGCAACAAGCCTTTGTGTAAAGCAAATCAACAAAACACAATGAAGGAAAAAGCCGCTATGGTTCTCAAAAGAGGTGGCAGGAAAGGTTAAGGAGAAAAGGATAGCATTCAGGAAATATAGGAAACACAGAAGGAGAAGGACGAGAACTTTATCTGTTAAAGCAGAAAGAGGCTGGGAAGGCAGTCAGAATAGCAAAGGCCCAAACCGAGGAAAGGATAGCCAACTCTGTTAAGAAGGGGATAAGACCTTTATAGGTACATTAGGAGCCAAGAAAGACCAAAGGAGGGATACTGAGGCTTAATAAAGGGAGGGAGGGGTAGAGGGTGACAATGAAAAAGCAGGGATACTGAATGAATATTTCTGCTCAGTATTTACAAAGAAGAAGAGGAAGAGGAAGGAGGTACCTAAACTAAACAAGAGAAACACTCTGAAGATGAGGGTCGATACCAGTCCATTTACAGAAGAAAGGGTTCTGAAAGAACTAATAAAATTGAAGGTGGACAAAGCAATGGGGCCTGATGGAATTCACCCAAGAATTCTAAAAACTAAGGGTAGAACTAATGACACCGCTGACTACTCTCTTTAACAAATCATGGGAGGATGGGGTGGTACCTGAGGACTGGAGGAGGGCAGATGTGATTCCTTTTCACAAAGTGGGAGCAGAACAGAGGCAGGAAACTACAGACCAGTTAGTTTGACCTCAGTGGTAGGTAAAATGATGGAATCACTCTGAAGGAAAGAATTGTTGAGTACCTAGAGGCCAGTGGGGCACAGGACCCAAGGCAGCATGGATTCATGATGGGAAGGTAATGTCAGACAAATCTAATGGATTTCTTTGACTGGGTGACCAAAGTAGTAAACCAGGGAGGGCTGTGGACATGGCTTACCTAGATTTTAGCAAGACATTTGATACAGTCCCACACAGTGTATATGCTTCCATTAGGGGACATCATAAGACATTTTGGTTTGAGTTTCCATTGCTATGTCGATGATTCTCAGCTCTATATGTCTTTTATACCTGAGCAGGAGTCTGAGTCAAGTACATTGTTTAACAACTGCCTCCAGGAGATACAGAACTGGATGAGTGCTAATTGGCTGAGGTTGAACCCGGGAAAACAGAGGTATTGGTGGTGGAACCGGGGTAAGGATATCAAGTCCATGGGTGGGAAAACTCTTAGGTTTATTTCTGGAAGGAACCCGCTCATGGCATCTGGTCAAGTCGTAACCTTGGTGTTGTATTTGTGAGGGCTTGACCCTGAGGGCACAGGTGTCAGCCGTAGTCAAATCATCCTTTTCATCTAAGGAATATAGCACGGTGAAACACTTGATTCCATCAGAGGATCTTCCTACCCTGGTCCACGCCTTTGTGTCCAATCATCTTGATTATTGCAACACCCTTTATCTAGGGCTGCCGGAGTGGATATCCGACGCTTTCAGCTGGTGCAAAAGCGGCAGCTAGGTTGTTGACTGGAAGCCCGAGGTCAAACCATATAACACCTGTGCTTCGCAAATTGCACTGGTTGCCTGTACAGTGGCGGATCACTTTCAAGGTCATGTTGATGACCTATAAAACCCTACATGGTTTGGGACCTCGCTACCTGAAAGAACTCCTGACTTCTTACTGTTCCTCCCGCTCCCTACGATCCTCTGGTGAGGGATTGCTGGAGATTCCCAGGGTAACCTTAAAACATCTGGTGGAAGAACATTTGCCTTTATGGCCCCTACCCTGTGGAATTCTCTACCTTGCCAGATACGCAATTGCCTGACTGTGGAGAGCTTTAAAAAGCTTTAAAGACCTTACTTTTTAACAAGCATTTTTTAGTGATTTAAATTATATTGGATTATTTATTGAATTTGATGTTGTTTATAATTGTGGTCTTGATTTGTATGATTGATATTGTAAAGGCGCCTGAGCTTTGGAAGGGCACCTTAAAGAAATAAATATTTACTTACTTACTTACTTACAAAAGATTAATACACAAATTAGCCAGCCTTGGAGTGGGTCCCAAGGTGGTAGCCTCGATAAAAAAGGCTAGACAACAGGATGCAAAGGGTAGTAGTAAATGGAGTCTACAGTGAAGAAAGGAGGGTTACTAGTGGGGTACACGAGGGTTCAGTACTGGACCGGGTCCTTTTAATGTCTTTATAAGTGACATTGCAGAGGAACTGGAAGGAAAGTATGTCTTTGCAGATGACACAGAGATCTGCAACAGGGTTGATACACCAGATGGAGTGGAAAGGATGAGAAGGGACTTGGCAAGGTTGGAGGAATGGTCAAATGTATGGCAGCTCAGATTCAATGCAAAAAGTGCAAGGTAATGCACTGGAAACAAAACCCAGGGCAAGAGTACACAATGGGGTTGTGACACTGACAACAGTAAAATGGAAAGGGACCTGGGGTAATTATATCAGATGACCTAAAGGTGAGCAAGCAATGTGAGAAGGCAGTAAGGAAGGCTAGGGGATATTGGGATGCATAGGAGAGGCATCAATAGTAGAAAACAGCAAGTTGTTATCCTCTGTACAGACAGTTGGTGAGACCCCATCTGGAGTACTTGTGTGCAGGTCTGGAGACCCCATCTCTGCAAAGACATAGACAGAGTGGAGGCTGTCCAGAGGAGGGCAACAAAATGGTGCAGGGTCTGCACCAGAAGACATACTGAAGAAAGACTAAAGGAGCTTAATATGTATACCCTTGAGGAAAGAGAGAGAGAGAGGGGACATGATAGAAACTTTCAAGTACCTCAAGGGAATCAACAAAGTTCAAGAGGGTGGCATCTTTCAGAAAAAGAGATGTGCAAGAACAAGGGGCACAATTTGAAGATAGAGGGGGATGGCTCAGAGGTAATGTGAGGAAGTATTTTCACAGAGAGGGTTGTGGATGCATGAACAGCCTCCCTGAGGAGGTCGTGAAGTCAAGAACAGTGGGGAATTCAAGAATGCATGGAACCGACATAAGGCAGTCCTAGTGGGGTAGGAGGAAGTAAGGTGTTTGTTAATTAGGATCTGCAGCTTATCTGTTAGGTAGGAAAATGGGCAGACTAGGCTGCGGTCCTTATCTGCCATCAGATTCTATGTTTCTATGTTTCTATGATCAAATTCAGTAGTCTTTACCCTCGGTGGTGAGTAAACCAGTCCAATTGCTAACCTTAATTCTTGTATGTGCACTAATAGGCATTCTATCTCACCTATTACTCCTGTGAATAAGATATTTGTTTGTCCCATGTCCCACTTTATATAAAAAATTAGCCTTCCACCCCACTTCTCCTATCCTGCCTAAAATGATAATAATTTGGTAATAATTTGGTAGCTCTATTTCATGTGTGTTAATCTTATCTGTCAGCCAGATTTCTGTAATTGCTACTATATCAGCATTTTCTGTGTCTACCCATGATGGGGAGGGCACATGTCACATGGCCCAGGAGCTACCTCTTATGCCTCAGAGGCAGGAGTCCCTCCAGTGGTTGTACCTTTTGGGACAGTATGGGTCAGGATGGACTGAGGTCAAGTTTGACCATCCAAAGTCTTGCTACAAACTGCTTTACTGCACATGTCATGCAACTGATGTAACTTGGGTTATGATTATGATTTCAGTAAACACATGGCTGTGACCATTTTTCTCAAGGCATTGTGCATGTATCAGTCTGGTTGGGTGAAGGGAGAAGAAATGTGGTCTGCTAAGACAATAGAGAGCCTGCAAAGGATAGCTGCAGTTGGAATTTTCTGTAGCCACTGCCCTCCTGACTCCTGAGCTGGCAGGTCAGCGAGGTAGGCAGGTATACTCCCACTCGGGAGGGGCTATGCAGGCAAGAAGGGTTTCCAGGAGGCAGAGGTCTTTGGCTAGGAGGAAGTGCAAAGGGTATTTAACCAAGAGCACAGCAGTACCGAGCCCTTGCTCCACTCCAGTCAGAATTCCCACCCTGTTACCCTTTGTAAAGAAGTGCATGGTAACAGTATGGCTTAGAGAAATCACTGTCACACTATGGGAGACCACATTAGGGATCAAGAAGGAATTTTTCTGTTTTATTTCCATGAGGGTTTTCTGTTTTTCACCTTCTCTGATGGGGTTAAAAGAGTTTGTTTTAAGCGTAAGTGTTGTGGTAGGATGTTACAATCATATAATATGTGGTGGCATGGTAGTCTCACAAGCAGTGTACAAAGGGGTAATGGGAAACTCATGTCTTCTGCAGATGGTTCTCCTTGAGGCTGGCAGGAGGTGAAGACCTGGACAGCTGGAGGCCCCCAGAGGGGTCATGGATAGCCTCTTTGAGTATAGCCTGCATGTATAGCACCCTTCGGTGGGAAGAGATGCACGTCACATGGCCCAGGAGCCACCTCTTATGCCTCAGAGGCTGATGTCCTTTCAGAGGCCATGCACTTTGGGAGACTGGGGAGTCCTCTCAGAAGGTCCCCTTTGGGGTAAGGAGATGAACCGAGGTTAAGTTTGACCATACAAAGCCTTGCTACAATTTCCTTATTGTGCACATCTCACTACTGATATAACGTGGGTTCTGATTCTGATTTCAATAAACACGTGGCTGTGGCCATTTTCTCAAGGCACTGTGTACATCTCCATCTATTTGGGTGAAGGAGGGAAATGTGGCCTGCTAAGACAAAATTGCCTTTGCCTTGCCTTGCTTCTGCCTTGCTTCATCAGTTGTCACTTATGGTATCAGTTATCTGACACAGTTTAGCTGCTTGAGTCAATTAGAAAGGAACAGGTAGTTGACTTCAAAGAAGAAAATAGATTATGGACAGGAATCAACATGGGTTCATGAGGGGCAGGTTGTTTTAAATTAATTTAATTGATTTTCTCAATTTGGTGACACAGATGGTGAATGGGGACCATGCAGTCCATATCTTGTACCTGGACTTCAGCAGGGCCTTTGATTCTGTGCTCTAGGAGACTAATACAGGAGGTAGATAACTTAGGGCCATGGAAAAGGCTAACTAGGTAGACTGGGAGCTGGCTGACAGATATGATTCAGAGAATAGTCCTAAATGGAAAGTTCTCTGATGTCAGGGTGATAAAAAGTAGGGTACCACTGGGGTCTGTCCTGGAGCCAGTACTTTTTAACATGTTTATTATCTACGTCAGTGAAATTCTGGGGAGAGTGGATAATGAGAAGGGAATTAGTAGCATGAAAAGTGATGCAGAACTGCTGGAGCAGTGGTCCAGAGCATAGCAATTAAAATTCATGATCTTAACCATGATGGTAAATAGTCTTATATACTTAATTACCATCACCTTTGCCCCATGGATGGGGGAGGGGTAACCATTCAAGGTCATGGTTAACACAAATAGGGACAGAGCTTCTTCAGCTGCAGCCCCAGTATTTTGTAATGCTTTTCCCTTTAACCTGTGATCTGTCCCCTTGGTGGAGGCATTTAAAAAGTGTTAAAACTTTCTATTTCAGCAAGCTTTTGTTCTGGAATAAGTATTTAATAGTTTGTTTGTTTTGGGGAGTGTTATTATTTTAATGACATTTAATAGCCTATCATGCTTTATGAAAATACAAAACTCACATGCCCCACAATTATGCTGCTGTGACTTATTTATTTCTGTACTGTTGGTTTTATTGTATAGCACTCTGAGCCCTACAGGAATGGAGCATTTTATAAATTAAATTGCCTTGCCTTAATTGTCCAGTGACAGGCCATGAATGACCATAATCATTATAGTCAGAGAATTATTCAAGCTGACCATGGTCATAGAAACATGGAAATTGATGCAGCGTTGGAATTAAACTTTATGAGCTTTGGGAGCTAGGAGGGCCTTTTTGGGTCCTATCTTTAAATTGAGTCCCCCTTCCCATTTTAATTCAGAGCAGTGATGTGTGAGCTACCGGGGCTCACTTGAGCTGGGGGAGGGAGTGAGCCCTCTCATCCCCATGTATTTCTAACACTGATTTGATGGCAGACAAGGACCACTGGCCCACCCACTCTGCCCATTTTTCCTACCTACATTATCACTGCAGACTCCACTTGATCCAGCTCTTTCTCCCTCCCTTCCTTTCCTCTACAATTCCCTTGTGCCTATTCCATGCATTCTTGAACCCCAACACTGTTTTGCCCCACCACCTATGTTGGAAGGCTATTCCAGGAAACCACCACACTTTCTGTGAAGTACTTCCTCACATCTCTCCTGAATCTGCCCACCCTCCAGCTTCATAGAATGTCCTTGTTCTTGAGCACATTTCTAGTGAAAGATACTTCCCTCCTGTACCTTTTTACCCTGTGAGTATTTAAAGGTCTATATCACGTTACCTCCCCCTTCCAAGGTGTACATATAGAGGTCCATTGGTCTCTCTTTGTAGGACTGTTGATGCAGACCCTGCCCTGCACCATGTTAGTTGCTCTCCTCTCCTCTGCACTGCCTCCACTCTATGTCGTTCTGAAGTTGTGGTCTGCTGAACTGGACACAGTACTCTAGGTGGGGTCTTACAAGTGATCTATACACAGGCAATGCCACTTCTCTCTTTCTGGTGGTGATACACCTCCCTATGCACCCCAGCATCCCACTAGCCCTCCCTACTGTCTTGTCACACTACCTGGCCACCTTTAGTTCATCAGATATGACTACCCCAGATCTCTTTCCTGCTTGGTAGTGGTTAATACCACTCTACCATTTTGTACTCCACCTCCTGGGTTTCTGTGCCCTAAGTGTATTATTTTGCACTTTTTAACATTGAAACCCAGCTGCCATCTCCTTGACCACTCCTCTAGTTTCTCAGGTATCTGCTTATCCTTTCCACCCCTGGAGTGTTCACCCTACTGCAGATTTTGGTGCCATCTGCAAAGAGACAGACCTTCCCTTCTAGCTCCTCTGCAATGTTACATACTGTATAAAGACATTAAAGAGGACCAGTCCCAGGTCTGACCCTAAGGCACACCTCTAGTCACCCTCCCTTCCTCAGAGTTAACTCCATATACTACCACTCTCTGTCGCCTATCCATAATCAATTTCTTATCCAGCTTTCCACCTTTGGACCCACTTGTAAATTACTCAGCTTGCTTACTAATCTCCTATGTGGAACAGTGTCAAGAGCCTTACTGAAATCTACAGTAGGTAGGCCCACGTCAGTCCTCCACCCTGCTCTAATTCCTTTGTCACCCAGTCAAAGAAATCTGTAAGATTTGTTTGACATGACCTCCCTCCATACCCATGCTGTCTGGGGTCTAGCAACCCACTGGATTCAAGATATTCCACAATCCTTTCCTTCCAACTGTGTGTCCATTAACTCCAACCCCCTCCATTGATGTCAGGCTTACTGGCCTGATAATGTGTCAGCCTCCTCCCTGTGACCATTTTGTGAGTGAAATTACATCTGCCCTCTTTCAATTCTCTGAAACCACTCCTGTTTACAGTGAGACATTAAGCAGGACTCTCAGAGGCTAGCCAGTACCTCCTGAACTCCTCAATATCCTTGGATGCACCATGTCATGCCCCATTACTTTGTTCACCTTCAGATTAGCAGTCCTTCAGGAATCTATCCTCCGAAAAAGGACTAGTGTCCACCTTCCTCCCTCCAAAGCTCCTGTTGCTTTTTGTACCCCTTCCCTCCTCCTCCCTCTTCTGAACAAGTATTTGTTCTGGGTGTCTACCTTTTCCTGGTCCCCTCTGCATAGTTCCCCTCTTCCCTTTATAACCTTACAATCCCACCCTTGTTTTCCTTTTTCCTTACTTAAAAATTATTGTCCCCTTTCATTACCTCCTGGGACATTCTGTCTTCAGTTTGCACATTTACACTCCTTCTGCTTTCCTGCTTCACTCTGTATCCTGATCCTCCTCCTCCTTCTCTTCCTCCCTTTGCATCTTTCTACCTTCTGAATGCTCCCTTTTTTAACCTTTACCTTTTCAGCCACCTCTTTTGAGGTCCCTATAGCAGGCTCTTTATCCTCTTGCTTCTGCTCACTTGTTTGATGCAGAGGTTTGTTGCCTTTACTATGCTCTCTTTAGCTTCACCCACTGTTCCTCCATCCCAGCCAGGTCACTTTCCTCCAAACCAAGTCATCCCTAGGCATTCACCCATCTTTATAAAATCTTCCTTCCTAAATTCGGGACTCTTGCCCTTGTATGGTTTGATTCTGCAGCCATCCTTTTATTGAATCACACTGTATGGTGATCACCAGTCCCCAGGTGGCCTCCCACCTTGACATCTGCAACACTGTCCCGTCAGTCAACACCAGGTCCAGTACTGCCCCATCACAAGTAGATTCACTGAAAAGTTGCCTGAGAAATATCCTCTGTAGAGTCCAGGATGTCCCTGCTTGTAGATGAAGTTGCTGCTGGGAGGCTCCAGTATACATCCAGCAGGTTGACGTTCCCCCAGCAGTACCTCCACTTTTCTGCCATCTTTCCAATGGCTTCCACCAGTACCTTTCTAATTTCTCCCCTGTGCTGAAGGTCTGTAGATCACTCTAGTGTGAATAGTGGCTCCATTCCCTATCTCCAGGGTGGCCCACAGTACCTCTACCTCCCCTTGTAGTCCTGCATCTCCATTGCTTTTATGCTTTCCCCACATAAAGTGCCACCCCTCCTTACCCTTCCAAACCTGTCCTTCCTGAACAGAGATAGATTAGTATGGCCATGTCCCAGTCATGGTTTTCAGTGCACCTTGACTTGGTAATGGCCATAATATCCAGGTCAGCCTCTGCCGTGATAGCTTCTAGGTTCAGAATCTATTTTTAGACTTCTAGCACTAGGTCTTCCAGATTTTGTTTCCATTCTGCTTGTTATCCCCTTTTGCCCTCCTCCTTGTCACCATGGTTATCAATGGTTGTTAATTTCATAAGTTCCTGCAGTAAAAACACATTTCTATACTGTTCAGGTAGTTTTATTTTTCCAACATCTTGACAATCTATAATAAATACATATTATTCATGCATTCTTTTGAAATAGCTTTTATTTACTTGCCCACTGCTGTTCCTCTTTCTAATGGAGTTTGTCCTCATCTATAATTCACCCTAGGGTACTTAGGGAACTAGCAGAGGGTTCTGGCAGGACTGCTGGCTGCCCGTTCAATACATCCTTGGATACTGGATCATATTACCACAGGACTGAAGTATGGCCATTGTGGTGCCCATTTATAAGCGAACCTAAGGATGAACCAGGAACTACAGACCAGTAAGTCTCACATCAATTGTGGGGAGACCCATGGAGATGATCCTAAAGAAAGGCTGGTGACCTTTTTGGAGATCAGTGGTCTCTGGGGTGGTCAACAGCATGGGTTTGTCTCAGAAAGATCCTGTCAGACAAACCTGATTGAGTATTATGAATGGGCGACAAAGGAACTGGACACAGGGCCATGTGGTGGATGCCCAGTATTTGGATTTCAACAAGGCCTTTGATTCCATGCTGTATGGGAGGCTGGGAGGAAGCTGGAATATATAGGGTGGGAACAAAGATGGTAAGTTGGATCTCAATTGGCTGAAGGGAAGACAGCAAAGGATGGTGGTGGAGGTAACTCTCATCATTGAGGGATGTGATGAGCAGGGTGCCGAAGGGACCAGTACTGGGACAGTGCCGTTCGGGATAATCATAGCTGATATCTCCATGGGGTCCAGAGTAAGATCAGTCTCTTAGCAGATGACACAAAGATGGGTACCGTGGTTAATGACATCGAAGGGTGGAGGGGCTGCAGGAGGATCTGACCAAACTACATGAGTAATTGGATGCATGGCAGATGGGGTTTAACACCAAAAGTGCAAGGTCTTGCACCTCGGGCTAACAACCAGGGAGGTGCTATCAGCTGGGGGAGTACAGCTAGAATGCACCGAGGAGGAAAAAGATTGAGGGGAGCTTATAACGGGAGTATGAACAACTCAGCTCAGTGCACAAAGCGGCAGCAAAAGCCATTAGGATGCTGGGTGTACAGTGAGAGGAAACTCCTCCAGAAATATGGAGGTGATCCTGCCCCTCTATGGGTCGCTGGTCAGGCTGCACCCAGAACACTGTGTGAAGTACTGGCGCCCATTCCTGAAAAAGGACATCAGATTGTTGGAGGGTGTACAGTGGAGGACAACAAAATGATCCAGGGATTGAGGGATACTCCTATGAGGAGAAGCTGGATGAGCTGAACATGTATTCCCTGGAGGAGAAGAGGGATAGGGGAACATGATCGAAACCTTTAAATATTTAAAGGATTAACAAGGCTAGTAAAGAAGGATTTTCCAGATTAGAAGGGGAGGGTCACAAGGGGCACCAGATGAGATTGGAGGGGGAAGATTCAGGAGGAAGTTAGGAGACATTATTTCACTGAGATGGTGGTGGATAGGTGAATACTCTGCCAGAAAAAGTTGGTAGCCTGTAGCACAGTAGATGGTTTTAAGAGGATGGGACAGAGTGAGGGGGGTAATTGTGAGGAGGTGAGGGTGGGTGGGGCTGCTGCAAGTTGAGGGGCTAGCTGTACAATCGAGCAGACTCGATGAGACCGTGAGGCCTGTTTCTGCTGGCATTTCAGTATGTTCATATAATTGATAGAATGGCTTAATTTGATTTGTTAAGTGTTTTATTTTATCCATTTGTTGCATTTCACCATTGTGGGGCATACCACAATGCTGAGATTTGAAGGACAAGGCCGTTCTTATGGGGGAAAGTTCCTTCCCACATCCTATTTAAATCAAGCAGCAGACTCCCGCTCTGCTTAGAGCGAGTCGCACTGCTAGTGATGTTGCCGGCGCAGCTGCTCTCCTTCGTTCTGTCCCCCGCCTCCTTGTCTCCTTAGCTCTTTGTTTGCTTTTCATTTGTTTGTCCATTCCCCCGTCGTTTGTTTTCTTTCGTCCCTTCCTACTTTGGGGATTCTCCTGCTGCCCTTTCTTTCTGTTTCCTTCTCTGCTTCTTGAGTAGCCACTGCCGTGCCAGCATGAGTCGGGTTGCTGCCATTACCTCTGAGGCCTCGAGCCCTGCTTCTTGCCCCACTCTCCACAGTTACTGATGCCGAAGTTCTGCTTCCTGCTCGCTGTGGACACTGACCTACCCCTCCCACTCAATCACTCGAACTCTTTGCCGTACTTCCCTTTGGTCTACTTTCTGGATCATCCGCCTCTGGACTGGCAACTGCTTAGGAGACATATGCCTGCATCTCCTTGATACTCGTTTGCGATGATTGTTCCCCGCGCGCATGGCTCAACAACATTCATTCATTTACAGCCGTAGTGCTGCTCAGCTTCTGCAGCCTGCCTGGCTTGGACTTGGTGCTTGTGTCACCTCCTTTCCCCAGAATTTCTACTTATATGAATTGGACTTCTTCACCGGACAGCTTATTCTCGATTCAGCTGCCTTGCTAGATTCTGGATTCCTGTATGCCATCTCGCCATCAGTGCATGGGGCTCTTCTTTTGGTATTTAACTGTACAACCGACATTATTGCCTTAATGTATTGCTGGCTCCATCTGTCCTGAGTCATTCCTCCCAGTATACCTCTCAGCTGCTATGACTTCCTTATAGCGCCATGTTTTACATACTTAAGTTTACGCTTGCTCCTCACAGGTGTCCCAATGTTTCTCCTTCTCTTAGGGCTATTTGGGCACGCTTACTATAAAATCATTGAATTAAGTTTATAGACACATTCCTTATCATTACATATATGGGGCCCACTGTCTGTAGACATGATTTGTTTACAATATCGATATGCCTCACATTCTAGCCTTTGCTATGATTTAAAGGCCAGTGCTCTGATTTTAATCCTGAGAGGTTGAGAGGTTTACTCACCAGTCTACTGATTTGCCGGCCAGCCCACCTCTTGCCTACTGTTCATTGTCCTTCGGTTTCTGCCTGGAATACCTGTTGTTATGACTGGCCTGCCAAACTCTGGACTATTCACATCTAGGCTGCATTCTGGTACTGCATATTGTTCCTCATTCTGGGAACCAGATGGCTTGTTTCAGCCTCTAGCTGACGCTGCCACAGTGCTCATTGCTTCTTTCTCCACTATTGCTCCCGCTCTGACTCCTACTGCTGGCCTCGAGATGGCCTAAGTACTTACACTATCTACCTATACTGCAGACTACAGACATTCGCTCCCTCACTGTACAGTTACTGCAACCTCATTTAGAGTACATGATGGCATCACCTATACTCCTATCGATTCTTGGCACATCCGTTGCTTAAGAGTGCTCTATATCAGGCGCTATTATGGTGCTGCCTCACAACTAACTTGCATCATAATCTACTGTACTCCTCATGAACTGGCACCCATCTAATCTATGTTTACATATTTACTTCAATCTCTACATACCAGGACGTGATCCTCTACATTGCATGCTGTTCAATATTCCATTGCTTCTCTACCACTGCTCTACACCTGTCTCACCCCACGGGGCCAGAGGTTAGCCATTACATCTAGTCAGACTTGTGCCCTATGGACCCAGCGGACCTTTGTTTCTGTATTTGCACCAGAATCGCCTGCTTCTACGACCTGCCTTCGCCCATCGGGCTGCTGGGTTTACCTACTAATCGCTGCTTCAACGACCTGCCTTCACCCATCAGGCTGAGAGGTTTTCCTGCTAATCGTCTGCTTCTACGACCTGCATTCGCCCATCAGGCTGGGAGGTTTCCTACTAATTGCCTGCTTCTATGACTCTGCCTTCGCCATTGGGCTGGGAGATTTACCTACTACTTGCCTGCTTCTGCAACCTGCCTTCGTCCATGGGCTGGAAGGTTTACCTACTGATTGCCTGCTTCCGACTTGCCTTCACCCATCAGGCTGGGAGAATTCCTACTACTCGTCTGCTGCTACAACCTGCTTTCGCTTATCGGGCTGGGAGGTTTACCAACTTTGCTCTACTTCTGCCTCACCCAGCTTTGGCCTGGAGATTTACACTTTCTACTATACACCTTCATGCTGCCGTGTCAGCCAGCCAGAAACTCCTTTACTATGGATTCGCATCTGGCCGTTCTTTGATCATCTATTCTTGATGCTTTGCCCTGCCGCTTCCACCGTATGGAATTACTGCTGCTTCACCCTTTCAAGGACACTTAGTTGAGCTTCTCCTGCAGACCTTCCTTACCCTGATTGTGCTCTACCGCTTCTTGGACCCTGTGACAACGCTCTCCATTTGACTCAGCCTATTCAGTTATCGCCATCTAGGACTCTTATGCTTGACTATTGGGTCTAATCAGGTTATTACTGCCTCGAACATTGCATACCTACAGTTTCAGATGTTATTCCTCTTGTCAAGTTGCCATCTCTGCCATGGTCTCTTCACTGTGATCCCTGCCATCCTTTATCTACTGGATCCGTCAGCCCTCAGCACCATTCCATTCTCTAAGTCTGCCTTACAAATGCAGTACTACTCTGCTCTAAACTGATTCAAGATACATCTCCTGGAAGCTATATACCACACTTTATTCTGTTAGCTGACCTCTGTAGGTCTGGCTGCATTCCTGGTACCTGGAGCTAGTCGCCTCACTCACCTCACCAGCTGATGGATTTGCTGCATCTCATCGAGGACTAACTGCCATGCTCTATTTCTACCAGCTGACCTCCATAGGTCCGGCTGCACTTTCCCATACCTGGAATCAGCTGCCTCTCTCCCTACCTCACCAGCTGTCGGTTAGCTGCGCTTCGTCACGGGCTGTTGCCGTCCCATTCCTTCTCACCTGCCTACATTGGTGCATTACTTGCTACCTACTACCTCTCTCTTCAGTTTCATGGTTCACCAGCCTTACTTACGCTTTTGGGCTGCATTATTCTACTACTTGATGCTTCCTATCTCGCGACCAATGCCTCCAACTAATCCTTTAGAGCCTGCCATTATTCCAGCTCAGCTCCTACAGCTGCTGCCTCTATATCAATTCCTAAACTATGCTCTACTCCTACCATACTTACCAGAACTGGATTCAGTCAGTTGGCAGCCTTGCTGCAAGCCTTCTCCATTCCACGTGCTATACAAGCCCTCTATTAGTAGAAACCTGGAAGTCGTACTACTTCTATTTCATCCTTCCTCGCTTGCGTCAAAGCTTGGATGCAACTATCTTCCGTCTAGTCACCTGTATTGAGTTTGTCAGTCATAAACTTCATCTCCACCATCCTACAATTTCCTGGATTCTTATGGCTTCTATCAGCTGAAGTCCGGAAGATGGTCCTTTCAATGTATCTATTCTCCTATCGTTCTGACTTGTACATGGATTCTCGAACTCTGAGTTTACTAGGAGGACTCATTGTTTCACTGGACATGTTATAATTCAGTACTTTCTTAAGCTCTCGTTTCTGGATCAAGTTCTGCAATTTGGAATTCAGATTAGCTGATTAATTTAATTTGTTAATTAGTATATCTCTCTTTAGGATGCCCAGAAGGACGGGCAGATCAGTAGCCATGGGTTCTCAGAGGTTCCCCCAAGGATTTTTCTCTCCTGTGTTCTACTGGTCACACTCTCCGGAGTTGGAGGAGGTGATCATCTATTTCATATTATTATTAGGGGTGTATTCCTACTCGACTCCTTCATCAGTCAGTTACAGAACAATCATTGATATCATATATATAAAGACTCTCAATTCAAGCATCCAAGCACATTGCTCATACTATCCGATTCATATGTACTATATTCATTGACTCTATTATGCTCATGCTGAAGTACCTAAGCACAAATCATATACTACTAGTGCCTATTAAACATTGTCCTCTTACCAGCTGACCTCTGTATCCAACAACCATCTACATCATCCAGCTAAAATATGTTACATAAGCACTGATCTATGAACCAGACATAATATTATGCTGGAGTTGATGCTATACTGCATCCATCATTTGTAGTCTTTCTGCTTCTATATTGGGATGCATTAGTCAAATGGTTTGCATGAAATTATCTTTACCTACCTGAACCCTTTAATGCTTCTGATCTCCTTCCCCGGTCACACCTGGAAAAGAGCCCTGATTCAGTGTATCTTTCCAGGTTACCAATTTTCAAATAAAATAAAATAATTGCTATTTATACCACCATAAAATGAAACTCTTTTAAAGTGGCATTGCAAAGAAAGTTGTTTTCCCAAAAGCTAGTTTCAGCTGCAGCTCTAGCTATCTCCTATTCAGCACACCGTGAGTTTCATTTTATAGATTCATAGATTCTATCGGCAGATAAGGCCCGTCAGACCCATCCAGTCTGCCCATTTCGCTGGCTCACAAAGCGACCAGTGACCCTTATTGGTCATTGGCTTAGATTTTTCTTCCTACCTCTATTATTCCTTTGTTTCTGTCCCATGCATGTTTAAAACCCACCACAGTAGCGTACCACCACCTCCTGGGACAGGATATTCCATGCATCCACTACCCTTTCTGTGAAGAAGAACTTCCTAATATTTCTTCTTATGTGGCTATCCTTCAATCTCATGTCATGTTCTCTTGTCCTGGCACTACTGTTGAGCTAAAATATATTGTCCCTTCTACCTTGTTTATGTCCTTGAGGTACTTGAATGTTTTGTTGGTCTTGGGGTATCATTCTCGCTTATGGTGCGAGGTCCCAGGATAGAGGATAGAGGCAGTCCAGAGGAGGGCAACTAAATAGCGTAGGGTCTGCAAGAAAAGTCATATGAGGAAAGACTAAAGGAGCTTAATTTGTACCTTGAGGAAAGGAGGAGGGGGGACATGATAGAAACTTTTAGGTACCTCAGTGGAATCAACAAAGTCCAAGAGGGTAGCATCTTTCAGAAAAGAGACATGCAAGAACAAGGGCACAATTTGAAGATGGGGAGCAGTTCAGGGGCAATGTGAGAATTATCTTTTCACAGAGAGAGTGGTGGACACATGCAGCAGCCTTCCTGAGGAGGTTGTGGGGTCTAAAACCATGGGAAATTCAAGAATGCATGGGACAGACATAAGGCAATTTTGCGGGTAGGAGAAGAAATAGGTTGTTGGTTAACTAGGATCTATAAGCTATCCTGTAGGTGGGAAATGGGCAGACTAGGTGGGCCAAGCTGTCCTTATCTGCCATCAAAGCCTATGTTTCTATGTTCAAATCCCAGATGAGCCCTTGAGTCATGTAATTTGAACAATCTCAGTTTAATACACATTTGAAGTTGTTATCCCTAGGTACAACAGTTCGGAGACCCCCATCTGGAGTACTGTGTGTGCAGTTCTGAGACCCCATCTTCTCAAGGACATAGACAGGATGGAGGCAGTCCAGAGGAGGGAAACTAAAATGGTGCAGGGTCTACAGCAGAAGCCATACAAAGAGAGACTAAAGAGCTTAATATATATACCCTCGAGGAAAGGAGGGAGAGGGGGACATGATAGAAACTTTCAAGTACCTCAAGGGAATCAACAAAGTCCAAGAGGGTAGTATCTTTTCAGAAAAAGAGATATGCAAGAACAAGGGACACAATTTGAAGATAAAGGGGTCGGCTCAGGGACAATGTGAGGAAGCATTTTTCACAGAGAGGGTGGTGGACACATGGAACAGCCTTCCTGAGGAGGTTGTGGAGTCAAAAACAGTGGGGAATCAAGAATGCATGGGACACACATAAGGCAATTCTGGTGGTGGGTAGAAAGAAGGAGGCTGTTGGTTAACTAGGATCTTCAGCTTATCCAATAGGTAGAAATGGGCAAACTAGGTGGGCCAAGCAGTCCTTATCTGCCATCAAAGTCTATATTTCTATGTTATGTTTCTATCATGTCACCCCTCTCTCCTCCTCTGTTCTAGCACGTACAAATTTAGGTCCCTCACTCTCTCTTAAGTAAGGCTTGTTAATGTAATCCATTCACCATTTTGGTTGCCTACTCTGCACGTCTCTATTTTATCAATGTCTTTTCGAAGGTGTGGTCTCCAGAACTGTACACAGTATTCAAGGTGTGGTCTCACCAGGGTCTTGTACAGTGGAACCATTACCTCCCTCCTTCTTCTTGTGATTCCTCTTCCAGTACATGCCAACATCCCGCTGGCCTTTCCCACCACCTTGGCAGTCTGCCTAGCAGCTTTCAAGTCATCTCTGGTTATGACCCTAAGTCTTTCTCCTCCTTAGTTACTGTCAGCAGTGCTCCCCAATATTGTAGCATGCTACTGGGTTCCTGCTTCCCACATGCATGATTTTGCATTTCTTTGCATTAAATCTTAGCTGCCATGCCTGACCATCTCTCCAACCGTTCCAGGTCTCTTCTCATCCTTTCCACCCTCTCCGGGTATCCACCCTGTTGCAGTTCTTGGTGTCATCTGCAAACAGGCAAACCTTTCCCTCCAGCCTGTCTGCTATGTCACTGATGAAGACACTGAAGAGGACAGGCCCCAATACAGACCCCTGAGGTGCCAAACTGGTCACCTCCCTTTCCTCTGATTGGGTTCCATTTACCACTACTCTCTGTTTTCTGTCCCTAACCAGTTTCCAGTCCAGTTCACCACTTTGTGTCCCACCGCCAGGCTGCCTAGTTTGTTGACCAGTCTCCCTATGTGGGACCGTATCAAAGGTTTGTTGAAGTCGAGGCAAGTAATGTCTACTGCCCCGGTCTACTACTTTTGTCACCCAGTCAAAGAAATCTATCAGATTTGTTTAACAGGATTGTCCTGCAGAGAACCCATGTTGCCAAGGATCCACCAGCCCATTGGCTACCAAGTGTTCCATGATTCTTTCCTTGAGGAGTGCCTCCATTATCTTCCTGACTACAGAGGTTAAACTAACTGGCCTGTAGTTCCCTGCTTCTTCCCTACTACCACTCTTGTGAAAAGGATGAGCTTTGCCCTTCTTCAGTCCTCTGGGACCAATCCAGTGTCTAAGGACTTGCTGAACAGGGCTTCTAAAGGGGCTGCCAGTTCATACCTCAACTCCTTTAGGACCCTGGGATGAATGCCATCTGAACCCATGACTTTGTCAGACTTTAACATTGCCAATTCCTCTAGCACCTCTCCTCTGTGAAATGGACTGGTGTTTACCCCTATCTTTAACTCCCTGAAGTCCAGCTGTGGGCCTTGCCCATCCCTTCCACAGTGAAGGCGGAACAGAAATATTCATTCAGGATCACTGCTTTTCTCTGTCTCCTCCACTATCTCCCCCCTGACCCCTCTAAGCTTTGCTGTTCCCCCTTTGCCTTCCTTTTCTCACTGATGTACCAGAAATATGCCTCCCCCTTAACCAACTGAGCTATTCTCTCCTCTGTTTGTGCTTTAGCACTCCTTACTGCTGTTCCTGCCTCTCTCAGGTATTTACGTATCTCTCCTTGTCCTCCTCACTTTGTGTCTCCTTATACTTCCTGAAGGCTAGCCTCTTGGCCTTTACTTTTCTGCCACCCTCCAACCCCGAGAACCAAAGAGGCTTTTTTCTCCTTTTAGTCTTGTCTGTAGACCTGATGCATTGTTCTGCTACCCCCACTATAGCCTCTTTGATGTGTACCCATTTCTCCTCTACATTCCCACCTACCCTGTCATTTGCAGGGTTTCCTTTAGCTGTAGTCCCATTCTGGAAAAATCTGCCCTTCTTAAGTCTAAGACTCTTGCTTTCATATGGGTTGACTGGATCCCGTGCCCACCTTGAACCATACCATATTGTGGTCACTGGACCCTAACTGTCCTTCTACCCTATGATTTTTATTTTATTCTTTCAATCCTAGCCCTTTGTCAGGTCCAAAGCGCTACTTCTAAACCAAATATGGTAGCCATCTTTTTTCTTGAGAAAAAAATAAAATTTAAACATTTGTAAAATACTCAAATTCTGGTGGAACTAGAAATTGTTACCACCATATTAAACTGGAAGATGCCTGGAATCGTTTATAGTCAAAAAGGTAGGGTCAACTTTTATGCACAGTTATGTTGCCGCTCTCTTTAAGTTGAGGTAAGTTCTCATCTTGATATTTTTAAGCTAAATAAATTATTCACTTTTGTAAACTTTATGTTTTCTTTATGATTAGCAAACAAGTATTATTGTGATTATTTATATTAACATGCCAAAATTGTCATTCTGGCATGCAAATAAATGATGCAAACAATGGGTTGCTTTTCATGTTCTTGTGACCATGGAGACCATGGTTAAGCGTGGATGACCAATGGCTGACCATGGTGTGTCCAAAACATTCAGAAAACATATTGGGAAAAAGCTGTACACATGAGCAATACTTGAAGAATTCTATGGCAGCTTCAACCAAGAACTGTTGCCAAATGGACTCAAGGCAATATATTAATTAACATGGACTATTGATAAAACTATAGATTTTAGGAATACTGCTACAACTTGAATATATTTTGAGAAACTTCAGCATTCAGTGAAGATATTGGCTGACATGTATGTATTTATTGAATGTGTTGATGTTTTGTTTTATATGTTTTAATTATTTTATTATTTATGCACTTGGTTTTGAAAAGCACTATAAATAAATAATTATTATTATTATTTATTATTTATTATTATTATTAAACTTTTTCTACTTTGAAGATGAAAATTGATTCACTAGGTACAGCAACTGTCATTCACTGCTAAGATAAGAGCTGATATCATTTAGTTTGAGAATTAAACTGATCCTAGAAAGGTTTTGGGTGGTCTAGGATTAGTTGAAATAACAGATGGCATAAACTAAAATAAAAGAGGCTAACTGGAATTTAAATAAGTCAAGAGACTGGCATCTTCCAATCTATTATTCACACTTGGGTTTGATACTTCAAACATGCTTAAAATTACCTAGACCCCTGTAAAGGTCTTACGTGGACCTGTCTAAAAACAAGGCTAAATTGACAACCGGCAGTATTTCATACATTTTTACTGTAGAATCTATACCACAAGTATTTTAAATGATGGCACTGATAATGTGATAATAAAAATGTTTCTTTTTTTAACCAGGGTATTATCCATGATATAATTTGAAGTAGGACATGTACAGAATACATTTGACAATTATCATAATCTAAAACAAAATATGAAACTCATTATAAAGCACACATACTAAAAAACATAGTTAGATTATGGACAATCATGGCTGTAACCAGAAATAATTTAAAATGTTATTTTATCAGAATCTTTTATCTACCAAATAGAACATGGATTTAATTCTCCTGATTGGTCTGTCTTGATTGGGTGTTTTTCCAGGCATTTGTGCATGTTCTTCAACTGTGTACAATCTTGTTCATGAATCATGGGCAAACCATGGATTGAGTTATCATAGTCGCAGACTGGGGACAGAGTAGGGATAACCATGGATGTCTATGGACAACTGGAGAGCAGGAATGGCTAAGAAAATAATCCTTGGGCAGCAGAGTAAGACCTATGAGGAGAACAGGACAGTCTCAGTATCTACTCTCTAGAGCACAGGAGAAAAAGGGGATACAATAGAGACATACAAATATATGTAGGGATATAATAGGGTGGACTCTGCAATTTTATTTAAGGTGAGGAATGTATTTCTTCATACAGCAGGTGGTGGACAGGTAGAACTGCTTACCCAGCTAGGGGATCAATGCTGTGACTATTTCAGGGTTTAAAACACAATCAAATACCTTCAGTGATCTTATCAGGAACATGAGGGAGTCAGATGGCAAGAACAGCTCTGAAAGGGCAAAGAATTCAATGCAGGGCATCAGGGCAGATTCAATGGACTCATAGGGCTCGATTCAAAGATATGTCAGAATGCTGCAAGCCCTGGGTGTACCAAACATATGGTGCATGGGGTTTACGGCATTCCCTGGCTGACAATCGAGATTCACAATCCTGTGTGTCACTTGCCATGAGTTAGATCAACTTCTTCTCGTCTAACTTTGCTGACCTTTTCACAGGGTTTGCAACAATTATTTGGCCAAGCTCCTATAAAGTGGGTAAAGGGTTCAATTGCATGCAACCTCTCTGAATCGGGCATAAGCAGTGGCAATGTGTTTGTGTCAGTGGCTCAGTGGGTAGCACACTCACCTCTGAGGCTGGGAGATCAGAGGGCTGTGAGTTCAGTTCCACATCTGACACTTGGGTTAAAATACCAGTACTGACACTGTAGTGCAGCATGAGAGGGTGCTGCATTTCTGAGGTGCCTTCTTTCGTATGAGACGTTAAACCAAGGTCCCATCTGCCTGGATTGGTGGTAGTTCAGGTGGATGTTAAAGATCCCATGGCACTTATCGAGAAAGAGTAGGGGAATTTCCCGGTGTCCTGGACAAATTTCCCTCATTCACTAAAAAAATACCACCAACAGCTTAATCTGGTTCAAGGTCAGTTGGAATTCATCTGTATCCCTCCCCTGGGTCATGCCTGAAAATAGGCAGGATTTGTCTAGTCGTTTACCCAGTCAACAAAAGCTAAATAAATAAATAAACATTACTGGGTTCAACACAGGGCTGGAAGCAAGCCTTGCACCACCCATCTGAATACAGCCTATAGTCTTTTTCCTGTCCTTGATCAACATCTGTGTACTTACCTATGTATATCTTCCTAGTGAATTTCAGGTCCTCTTTGGCAAGGCACAGACAGTATAGAAAGGAAATGGATTGATTTAAATTAGGAAAACTACAGAAATGTATTTATTTTACTTTACAGATTTGGGCTGGGAAGGTGAAATTAATTACTCAGGGTCACACAGTATGGAAGTGGAGGTTGGAATCAAACCCAGGTCTACTGGATGCACCAAGATTGTTCACAATGCATTGCTCTAACCTTCAAGTGCAAGTCTAAGTCCAGTGACCAATCAAAACTCACCTGATCTCAGTTCTTTTAAGAACCACTTGTGATGCCGATTGGAGAATGAGAATCTGAGTTTATGTACTGTAGCACATTTCACATATTAAGTATCTGGAAGTTGTTTGCAAACAAGAGTTAGACACTGTTAGTGCAGGGATTGTATTTTAGCATACCATTTAAATTTATATAGCATGTTTCCTGTAAGCATCTCAAAGCACTTTACAATCAACACATAGCTTAACAACACCAGATATTCACAGAAGTACAGCTGCCTCTAGGGTGAACATAGTGGCACCAGCATACTGCCCAACAGTTTTCCATTCTCTGTGTCCAGATGGAAACTGATTGGTATATTAAATCAGGTTAAACCTTTGGTAGATAAGTTAATGGGGAAATTTGGCCAGGACACTGTGGAAAATTCTTCTTCTTTTGTGAAATGTTTTGGCACCTTTAATTTTCCCTGAACAACCACCAAAATAAGTACACTGGACCTCGTTTTGATGTCTCATCATAATGATGGTTTCATCTGAAAAGTAGTACCTCCAGTAGGGTGGCACTTCCTAGTACTGCAGCATCAGCATTGGGCATGAGCCCAACTCTCTGGCGTGAGATTTGAACCCACAACTCTGTGGCACAGAGACAAAGTGCTACCAGCCAATCTGAGCCAAACTGTGCATGTTGTACTGTTTGCTTATTGTCATGGCAGCTCCAGCATGTTGAATTTTCTCTCGTTGCCTCACAAGAGGTGATGAAAAGGAGGAAGAGATCAAAAGACCTTGGCATATAGTTTCTTCTTAAGTAAACGTTTAATAAAATTTGATATGACTGGGCATACCATGGTTTTAAAAGCATTTACTGAAGTCATATATTCTGCAAAAGCTAATCTAACTTGGAAGCTTTATAGATTGGAATTATAACCATAACAGAACATTCTGTGCTAAGCTGTTACAGACCTCAATTTCAAACACCTCACGGGTTCAACTTTCCTCAGTATTCGTTGCAGAGAACTTTTATGCTTAATACCTCTATAGTATAAAAATCTTGTCTGGACTTTTCATTATGTTGGCCCAACTCAAGTCATGTTAGCAATACTGGCATCATGTTACAGTCACAAATTCTTACATCAGTAACAGCAGTAAAACTGTTGAGAGTCAGAACTCGTTGCTTAACTTGTTCAAACATTAGCAACATGTCTAATGTGCCCTAGGGTTCAGATTCCGCAACTTGATGACATGCAAGACCACAACTCAAGTCTGATATAAAATGTGTGAAATTACAGACACAGATGTTGTGTTGTTGGCGTCACCGAAATATTTTTCTTGCCCTTGAATGGTATGTTGGATTTGTTTAACCCTTTTTTCGACTAACACACTTTGTGGATATTTCCATATTAATGAGAGGCTGAAGCAGGGCCCCATCTATAGTGAATCCCAGCCATTCTCATGTGCTGCAACCATATGCCTGCCAGCTTATATAAGGTGTTACCCTCCGGGATCTATTCATACAAATAAAGGGTCATTCTCACTGCTTACTCTGTGAACTATGAGTTAGCTCTTTGTATAGACCTGATTCTCAAATTAAGTGGATGCTGTCAACTCTTTCCTAGGTCTCTGTTTGTTAGTTGGAAAAAGAAAAAAAAACTCATCATACAGTTTTCTAGCAAAATGCATTCTGGCATCCTTAGATCCATCACCAGTAAATTTCTAATTTTTCTTAGATTTTTTAAAACAGCTTTTTTAGCTAATGTCTAATTTTTTAACCTTTGTTTTACCAGATGAGACCAATAAGCTGAAAGCTTGTTTACAGGAGCAACCTGGGAGCACACAAGGAAGTTAAATGACTTGCTCAGGTCACACAGTATGCAAGTGGGGGCTGTGGGATTCATAGATACATAGATACATAGACAGTGTCGGCAGATAAGGGCCTATGGCTCACCCAGTCTGCCCATTTGAGCTTATAAGTTCAGTTTATGTTTTCTGAAGTCTGTTGCCCCTTACCCTGACCTCCAGAATTCCTTTTGTTCATCCCATGCATTCTTAAATCCCGTGATTGTTTCAGCCCCACCACTTCCTCTGGCAGGGTGTTCCACTTGTCCACCACCGTTCTGTGAAGAAATTCTTCCTCATGTTTCCTCTGAATCGTCCTCCCTCCAACTTCATCCCATGCCCTCTAGTCCTGGAACATCTTTTTCGCTTAAAAATAGTGTATTCCTGCACCCTGTTCCTCCCTGTGAGATACTTGAATGTCTCTATCATATCCCTCTCTCCCTCCTCTCCTCCAGGGAGTACATGTTCAGTTCCTTCAACCTGTCTTCATAGGACTTGTGATGCAATCCATGCACCATCTTTGTTGCCCTCCTCTGAGCCTTCTCTACCCTGTCTATGTCCTTACATAGGTATGGTCTCCAGAACTGTACACTGTACTTCAGGTGGGGCCTCACTAGTGTCTTGTATAGTGGAATTATGACCTCCTTTTCCTGCTGGTGATGCCCCTGCCTATACATCCAGCCTCCTATTTGCTTTACCTGCTGCCTTGTCACACTGTTTCCTACCTTGAGGTCATCAGAGATGATAACCCCAAGATCCTTTCCTGCTTGGTGCATGCCATGTCCTCACCCCCAACTGATATATTGTGCCAGGGTTTTGTGCCCCATATGCATTATCTTGCACTTCTTTGCATTGAATTTCAACTGCCAAACCCCTGACCATTCTTTAAGTTTCTGCAGGTCCCTTCTCATTCTGTCTACACCCTCTGGTGTGTCTACTCTGTTACAGAGCTTTGTGTCATCAGCGAACAGTGAAATTCTGCCTTCTAGGTCCTGTGCAATGTCACTGATGAAGATGTTGGATAGGACTGGTCCAACACTGATCCCTGTGATACCCACTGGTCACTCTTCCCTCTGTGGAGTGACAGCCATTACCACCACCCTCTGTGTCCTGCCACCCAGCCAGTTACCTACCCACCACACTACTGTCCTGCCCACACCCATATTCCCCAGTTTGTGTAACCTGACAAACCTAGGTCTCCAGATTTGCAACTCAAAGCCTTAAACCACTGCGCTATACTGCCTCCTCATGACTCACATTGTTAAAATGGCTCCAACCCACAATGTTTTTAAATCTCTTCTGTTGAGGTTACCTTAAATTCACATACTGGATTCATACTGTGGATGTATTATAGCTGCACGGTAGTGCAGCTATAGTTAGGTTCGTGTGAGAATTTAACGCTAAAGGCCAATTTTGCAGGGTAATAACTTTGAGCAAGTTAAACAGACCTGCTTGAAAATGTTCAAGTGTCTTTGGAAGGGACAGGTCTATTGATACATCAAATTTGATTAGAATCTCTTGTGTGGTTTCTGAGATAGAGAGTGTTGAAAAAATAGATTTTAATGTGTTTTGCTGTTTTTTTGTCAACCTGTATCTCAGAAATGGCTGTAACAACAGGGCTGAAATTTTCAGGGTAGAAAACTTTGGTCTCACAGATGGCCTCTTGAAGGTTTAGTAAAAATCCATTTCAAAATTATTAAACTTTGTTTTCCCATTATTTCCTATGAGCAAAAATGTATATCCTGGTGACATAGGATTCTATGTCTGAGCAGTGCTCTGGCATAGGATTTAATGCTAAAGTTTAGTAATAGGCATACAATTCTATGTCAGAGCAGCTGTCCCATGTAGGATTGTATGCCAAAGCCTCCTGCTGAAGGGTACAGGTGCAGGTCAGCACCCTCACCCCCAAAATGACTGTGGGATACTGTGGAGCCCACTCCCAGTGTCCCAAATATCTTTTTTCCTCTGAAAACGAAACAGTCCCCAACATCATTTTTTAATTCAATGCAGAATCCTGCATCCTGCTATTTTCTATGCAAAATCCTGCATCCAAGTGCTTGCTTTCACCAACATCGGGTGCCCAATTCCTGGTCGGCATTTATTCACCTCTCCACTATTGTGGCATACTGTGGGGAATGCTTGTTGGTGTGTGGAAAGGTGGGGTGGTGTTGTGATGGTAGGGATGGATGGGGGATGGGGTGGGACCCTCGACCCTAAGTCACACCCCAATGCTGTTGGTGTGTAGAGGGGTGTGGGGGTGCGGTTCCAATGGTAGGGTTTGGTGGGGGAGGGTATAACAGTTGTAAACCCTAACATCCAGTTTCCTGACATGTATCACTTTGGTTGAAGACCTATGTCTAGAACCCTACCTTTATTTTAAAATGAAGTTTTTGTTAATTAATTAGTATGGTGCCAGCACATGTTTCTGATGGTAAACAGCATAGTACTATAGCAAGAAATTACATTTTTCCTGGCCGGCATGAGAATGGAGCAGGAACTTAAAAAAAGTAGTCCTGTATCTTCATTCAGAAATGAAAGAAAATGAAAAGAAAAATATACATATTGATGTTTTGCTAGAAAAAACATCATTTCTGAAAAAAATTACATGGTGACTAGCAAATACTGCTGCTTTAAACAAAAGAGAAACTATGGTTTTGTTTGCACAAAATAATATTGTGATTATTAGGTCCACTCCTAGTACTCTTGTGGGGAGGGAAACCTTCTGGCCTCAGGTACCACACCATCCTCCCATGATTTATTAAAAGGGTAGTCAGTGGTGTCACTAGTTCTCCCTTAGTTCTTTTAGAATTCTGGGGTGAATCCCATCAGGCCCCATTGCTTTGTCCACCTTGAGTTTTAGGAGTTTTCAGGACCCTTTCTTCTATGAATGGACTGATATTGACCCCCTATCCAGAGTGTTCCATTGTTTGGTTTAGGTACCTCCCTCCTCTTCTTTTATGAATACTGAGCAAACATATTCATTCAGGATCTCTCTTTCACTGTCACCCTCAGCCCACCTCCCCCCTTTATTAAACCTCACTAACCCTTCCTTGATCTTTTTTTGCTCCCTAATGTACCTATAAAAGGTTTTATCCCCTTCTTAACTGAGTTGGCTATATTTTCCTTTGTTTGGGCCTTTGGTATTCTGACTACCTTTCCTGCTTCCTTCTTGCTTAACTGATACAGTTCCCTTTACTGCTCCTTCTGTGATCCCTTATACTTCCAGAATGCTATCTTTTCTCCTTAACCTTCCCGCCACCTCTTTTGAGAACCATAGTGTTTTTTCCTTCATTTGTTTTTTATTTGTTTCACAAAGGCTTGTTGCCTCTGTGATGGCAGTTTTGATTTTTCCCCATTGTTCCTCCACCCCTCCTTCCTGCCCATTTGCTAGTGCATTTCTTGTGCACTCTCCCATTTTGTCAAAGTTAGCCCTCCTAAAGTCCAGTACCCTCACTTTTGTATGGCTTGACTCTACTGCTGTGTTTATCATGAACCACACTGTTTGGTGTTCGCTTGTTCCCAGATGAATACCCACTTCTAAATCTGTGATCCCTCTCTGTCCTCGTTTGAGAGTACCAGGTCTAAGATTGCTCCCTCCCAAGTGGATTCCAACACTAGCTGTCTGGGGCATGTACCTTGTAGGGCATTGAGAAGAACTCAGCTCTTTGATGTGGCTGCAGCAAAAGGTGATTGTGTAAAGTATATACATGGCACTTCACAAAATCCACTGACTTTTAGGTTATCCTTCAATATGATCTATTTACATACTATTGACAATTACTAGTCCCAGGTAACTTGCTCAGCGATGGGTGGGCTGTGAGGTGCCATGTATATATTTTCACACAATCACCTTTACCAGGTGAGTGAACCTCCACTGTGTTGCAGTATATACATGCCACTACAACTCCTTACAACCTGGGTTTGTAAAAGCAGTACCCCATCAAGCTGGTGGGTTAGAGCTGAGGTGACTGGAACTTGAGACTGTAGCAGCTGACTAACTCTGTACATTCTAGCAAGGGAAAGGGACCAGTGTTTCCAGAGTAAACAGAATACTAAGTGTGCTGGGTGGTGCAGTGCAGTGGCTGTGAGGTGGCAGTTTTCAGGGAGACCTTCTGGAGACTGTGGTGCTGCCCCATCTGCGTGCACCTCTCTGGGCTGAGGGAGGAGGTTGCTAGACTACAGACTGAGTTGGTTAGGATTCATAGGGCCTCCTCCACCACCCAGGGACCACCAAGTCTGCCACTGCAACCTCAAAGGATGCCAAGGAGGAGGAGTGGCATCTGGACTATGGTGGGATCAGGAAGGGTGAGGGGTAGGTCAGAGGCACATTCTCCATATGGTGCCACTACAAAATTCCTATATTGCTCTGCTGGGGTGGGACTGTCCCAGTGAGGCACCCATAGTAGTGACCAAAGAGGATGTAGGGATTCTCTGTAGTGGAGACCCCAAGAAGGGTGGCAGAGGACCCCAAAGGAGGAGGAATCAAATCCTAGTGGAGGACTCCATTGTGAGGGGATAGATTTGGAAACAGGAAGGGAGGGAGGTTGGTGCCTACCCAGTGCCACAGCACAGAAGGATGGGAAGCAGATCCTGAGGATCGCTATGGCAGCAGGATGGGAGGGACAGCTGGATGTCATTATCCACCTAGGGACTAATGACCTGGCTAGGGACAAGGCTAGGATAGTTCAGGAGGAGCTCAGGAGTTGGGGAGGGGTCTTAGGCAGGTAGCATGCTCAGTGGCCTTTTCTGAGGTGTTTTTCCGGTCTACAATATGGAGGAGGATAGGGTACTCCACACCGGGAGCTTCAACTCATGGCTGAAGAGTGGTGCAGGAAGAGAGGTTGCTACACTGGGGACTGGGGTCCCACCTGGAGGGACAAGGGCCTATACAGAGGTGATGGTCTGCATCCATCTGGGAGGGAACCACAGTCCTCAGTGAATGGTATAAATGTTACATTGGTGAGCGTTTAAACTAGCTCAGGGGTGGTGGAAGGAAGCAGGGAGACATAAACTGCCCACCCCACAAGCTGAAGTAGTCAATGAGGGAACCCTAAGAAAGAGCAACAACCAAGGGTACCAAACAACAAAAAACAAAATGGTAGAATTGAAGAGAGAGATAGGAATGAGAGCAGAGGTGGTAGGGAAGAAGGCAAAGGGAAAATGGGGGTTAACAAGCAGGGTGGTAGCAGAATCTGGAAGGCCATATGTGCAAATACTCAAAGCCTGGGAAATAAAATCTCAGACCTACAGTAAGGGGCCGTTATGGCAAAGACTGAGCTTGGACATTGTTGCCATTACCAGTCATGGTGCAATGAAAACCATGACTAAGATACAGCCATTGCAGGCAATATTCTGTTCAGGAAAGACAGGGTGTGAAAGAAAGATGGAGGAGGAGTTTGGAACTGTCTGATTTGAAGGCAGCACAAGGAAATCACAGAGTTTGGAACTGTCTGATTTTGAAAGCAGCACAAGGAAATCACAGAGTTTGAACTCAGTGCTTTGGCTTCTCAGAAGGAACTAGAAGGGGACAAGATCAGATCTACAGTACAGTAGCTTCTTGTTGTTTACATTGTTTCTTCTGGATTCTACTTGGTAGAAGGTTATTTCTTTTCTTTCTTACTACTAGCAGACTGCAGGGTATTGTTTGGAGCTGTTGGAATTTTGAAACCTGTTTTGGTAGCTATAAGTGGGCTCATTTGTTTGATTCACTGTGTGGCAGGCTGCATTTGTAGAAATCTATTTCTTCTGTTTAAAACATAATTGGTGTGATTTAACTGGGTCTGTTTCTTTGAATTGGAGACATATATCTTCTAATTCCAAGCCTATTTTGATGTGTTGTTGGTGAAGCTGTTTGAATTGGAGTCCTGTTTCTTTGGGTAGCAAACCTATTTTTGGGGCTTTGAGTAGAATTGTGATTCATTGTTGCTGGCTCACTAGCTGCAAAGGTTGAGTGCAGAGTGGGGAAGGTGCTAATGGTCTGACCAGAGGCCTCAGCTACCTGAATGTTCGGAAGACTTGGGCTGGTCCCACCCTTGGTCCACTATTTTATACTGGGTTCTGACATCACTTCCTCAAACAGGCAAAGGATATGCACCTGTCATAGCAAAAGCAGACATTCAGGAAAGGAACAGCAGTAAGTGAAGAGGTGACTGCTCTCTCAGTGGAAGGAAGTAAATGCAAATCTAGGAGCTTTCATTATTACTTCTTCGCATTGATATTGCATTGGGGAAAGGAGGAGTAGGAGTTTGAAGAAGGTTGTGCAATAGCTACTTAAAGTCTGTTTTGAGTGTGGATAGGAAGGATAGAAATATAAAAGCAGTTGCTCAATATATCTAACGTACAACAAAGGAGGTAAGAAAATAAAGAAAATGTTTGCACTGATAGAGGAGGGAGAGGAGACTTGGGGAGTGTTTGGTGTCCTGCATCTGGAAGGGTGGGGGCGCTGGTGGAGACAATGACAGCAATGGGTAGGGTGGTAGGCTGCAACAACTACGGTGCACCAATCTTTCTAAAATTGCCTGGAGTGTGGGAGGATGTTTAGTGTGCAACCACATAGAAAAACTTAGAAAGGAGATTGAGGTCTGCAGGAAGAATTAAGACAAGCAAGGCAGATTGGGGTGGGTTTAGCCCAGTACTGGAGGGAGGAAGGAGGGAGATGAGGGAGGGCAATTTAAGCCAACAGTGGTGAGGAGAGTGTCAGAAGATGGGAAGCAGAGACAAAGGGCCCAGGCCAGGAAGAACAATTGCCGGAAACCAGGTCAGTAGACAAAAGACAAATGGAAGGAGGAGATAGGGACTTGTGAGGGGAGGCGAAGAAGTGGCAAAAGTCATGGAGTGGAAAGGAAAGAACAGGTTACTATGAGAAGAGAGAGGTGTGGGCATTTGTGAAGGGCCTTCAGAAAATAGTTGTGCACTGCTAGAGAGGAAGAAAGTGGAGGAGGAAATGATGAAATTAGAGGAGATTGATAAATGCCTGGACCAAACTGGGCGGGGAATTTCTGCTGGGAGAATTGCAATGGGGTAAAAGGGGAAATAATGTGCAGGAGGAAGAAGAGTAGCTGGAAATGAGAGCGGAGATGAATGGAAGGAAGCAGGGCGTAAGAGGGGTGGAATCTTAGTGCTGAGAGACTCAATACTAAGAGGAGTTAGGTGGGTAGCAAGGGAGAGACATAGTCGATTTGGGTGGAGGCCATGCCAGGAATGACAGCGGAAAGGGTGGGACAGTCTGTTCTGAAATATGCTAGAAGGGGTAGGGACAAGCCTCATTTAATTATACATCTTGGGACAAATGACCTGGCTGACAAGACAATAGATACAGTCCAGAGGAGGTTTGAGGAACTAGCACAATTATGTGAGGGGGCAGGAAGATGAGTAACTTTTCAGAGATACTTCCCATGCCAAAGGCAAGCACAATAAGAAGCTGAGAATAGAGGAATATAACGGATGGCTAAGAACCTGGTGTTGTGCTAAAAGGTATGGACTGTTGGGGGTGGGGAAGGACCTGGAAGGACAGTAGTCTCTATGCCAAGAACAGACTACACTTGAGTGAGGAGGGAAGAAAGTGTTGAAACAGAGGATGGAGGAGTACATAGAGGAAGTTGTGAATTTAAACTAGGGTGGGGGTGGCAGTTGGGGAAGAGATATGCAGAGACCACAGATTGGGAAACCATATGAGCTAACCCCATAACAGTGACAAAGGACAAATGGCAAGTACTGTTGGTGATGCTAGGAAAGGAGGGCAGGATGGGGAGGGTGGAAGGTAGTTACCCTTAATGCTAGGAGCCTTGGGAGGAAACCTGCAGAGTTACAGCTACTCATGGGCAGAGGGAGAGGTGGACATTGCAGTCATCACGGAACATGGGCCACCCAATACAATGACTGGGACCTGTCTGTACCAGGGTACAGATTATTTCGTAGGTACAGGGTGATTGGGAAAGGAGGGTGGTGGCACTATATGTGAAGGAAGGACTGAAGTGTGTAAGGGAGGAAGGGAGGAGGGTATCGGAGTCACTTTGGATGCAAATCCAGGATTCCAAGAATAGGATTCTTAGAATGGGAGTGGTGTACGAGGCCACCATCTCAGATGGAGGAGTTAGACAGGAACTAGTGGGACAGATCAGGAGGACCCGTGAGAAGGGTAGTGTGGTGATTGTGGGGGACTTCAACATGCCAGGAGTGGACTGGGCACCCCAACAACCAGGAACAGAAGGGAGCAGGTACTGCTGGGTGCCTTCCAGGACAGCTTCCTGCTGCAAATGGTCAGTGAACCAACCAGGTTAGGAAATACCCTTGACCTTGTGCTGGCAAATGGGGACTTTGTGAGAGAACTTACAGTGGAGGAACCACTGTCAGGGAGTGACCACCGCTCAGTATGGCTCACATTGGATATGGCAAGGAAGGAGTGGAATCTGGCACAATAGTGCTGGACTTCAGGAGGGCCGACTTTGGGAGGATGGGGAAGTGGTAAAGGGTACCTGGCCAGAATTCAATCTAGTATGGATACTAACCAGAGGTGGGAGCTCATAAAGCTGGGGATAGTGGAGGCAACCAAACCTGCTGCAAAGCCCAGAGCAAGAAGGCTAGGGCTAAGAAACCAATTTAGTTGAGCAAGGAGGTCATGGAAAGGTAAGGAGGAAAAGAGCTGCCTTTAGGAAGTACAAGAAAACAGGGAGGGGGAGGACAGGGAGGAGTACTTGACAGAATCGAAGGAGGTGACAAGGCAGAGGGAGCCAAAGCATCCACGGAACTCAGGCTGGCACAAGGCATTAAGAAGGGGAGAAGGACTTCTTTAAGTACATCAGGAGAAAAGGAGCTGTAAGGACCACATAGTGAGGATTAGGAAGGAGGGGTTGGGTGGAAGCAGGGTGCTATAAGGCAGAAGCACTAAATGAGCACTTCTGCTCAGTATTTACTAAAGAGAAGAGGGGTGACACCCAAGGTGGAGAAATGGCAGAAGCAGGGGGTGGTGACAGATGGGAAATCATGGAGAGCAGAGTTCGAGAGGTTTGAAGGCACTGAGGCGGACAAGGTCCCAGGCCCAGATGGCATCCACCCCAGGGTACTGAAGAAGCTGGCAGAGGTCCTTGCAGGACCTTTGCAGACCTATTTAATGCCTCACTACATTCGAGGTGTACCTCAGGACTGGAGGATGGCTCATGTGATGTCCCTTCACAAGAGTGGCCCCAAGGATGAACAGGAAACTACAGACCGTGAGCTCCACATCCATCGTGGGTAAGCTAATGGAGACTATCCTGAAGGAGGCTGGTGGCCCTCCCTAGAGGCCAAGGACTACAGGACAGCAGACAGCATGGCTTCATACGTGGCAGATCCTGCCAAACCAACCTGGTTGAGTTCTATGACTGGGTAACTAGAGGCAACTGGACAGGGACCATGCAGTGGATGTCCTGTATCTGGACTTCAGTAAGGCATTGACTCAGTGCCACATGGAAGGCTGGGAAGGAAGTTAGTAGGCACAGGCGGGTGCAAAGCTGGTGAGATGGGTAGAAACTGGCTGCAGGGAAGGCAACAGAGGGTGGTGGTGTGGGAGCTCTCATCCCAAGGGCAGTGATGGCGGTGTTCCACTGGTCTCAGTGTTGGGGCCAGTGCTGTTTGGGATATTCATTGCAGACATATCATTGGACATCAAGAGCAAGATCAATCTGTTTGCTGATGATACCAAGGTAGGTGCGGTGGTGGATGACCTAGATGGATGGCAGGGGTTGCAGGATGATCTGGCAAAGCTTGAAACTTGGTCAGACACCTGGCAACTGGGGTTTAATGCCAAAAGTGCAAGGTGCTGCATTTTGGGATGAAGAACCCAGGAGGAGTTACCAGCTAGAGGGTGCAGCTAGCCCAGACAGAGGAGGAGAAGGATCTGGGTGTGCTCATTACAGGGTCAATGAACAACTTGGCACAATGTAGGAAGGCAGCTGCAAAGGCCAACAAAATGCTGGGTTGTATTGAAGGGGTATATCCTCGAGGAGGAGAGGTGATTCTGCCACTGTATAGGTCATTAGTTAGACCACACCTGGAGTACTGCGTGCAGTACTGGCATCCATATCTGAAGAGGGACATTAAGTTACTGGAGGGGTGCAGCGCAGAGCGACAAAGATGATCAAGGGGCCGGGGACTTATCATATGAGAGGAGGTTGAAGGAGTTGAACATGTACTCACTGGAGGAGAGAGAAAGGGGTGACATGATTGAAGCCTTTAAATACATGAAAGGAATAAACAAGATGGGTACAGAGGGATGTTCAAAGTAAGGAGGGAGGGCCACAGAGGCCATGATATAAGACTGGAGCGAGGGAAGATTCAGGAGGGAGATGATGAGACTTTTTTACAAGAGGGTGGTGGCTGGGTGGAATCGTTACCTGCTGAAGTGGTATGTAGAACAGTGGACTGCTTCAAACAAGGATGGGACAGAACGGGGGTTAATGAAGGGGAGGGTGGAAAGGAGGGCAGCTGCAGAATAAGGGTGCTTGTTGCACATTGAGCAGACTTGATAGACCTCTAGGCCTTTATCTGCTGGCAAATTTCAGTATGTCTGTATGTTTATGTGAGGGATAACATAAAGGCAACTGAGATACTGGGAATACAGGAGGAGCAGAAGTACTGTGAATCACCCTAGAAATGGGAGATTTCCTACAGCCTGTGGTTCAATTCATTTTAACACTTATTGAGAAAGTTCTCACTAGAAATTATTTTATATTTGGCAATCAAGTGTACCTACAATGTAAGGGAACAGCAATGGGGGCATCCATGGCCCCCAATTATGCCATAATTTATTCAGCAAAATGAGAGGAAAATACATATATGGTGACACAAATCCCTTTTTGGAAAAATTGATCTTTATCATCAATTCATCGATAATTTATTTTTCATGTGGAAAACCACTACAGTTGAACTGAGTCAATTTGTGGATTATTTAGAAACATCAAATCAGAATTCAAAATTTGAATGCAACAGCAGTGTTAAAGAGAGAAACGTTTGGACTTGACAATCTTTAAGGGGGAAATGGCAGTATTAAAACAAAGTTATTCAGGAAACATACAGATAAGAACTCCATCCTACATTTTCAGAGTTGCCATCCAGACCATGTGTCTGAGAACATCCTGGTGGACCAATTTTAAGAACTAAAAGAAACTGTTCAAAAATGAAGACTAAGAACAGAGTGCTAAGTATTTAACTGACAGATTTGCAGCCAGAGGTTATAATAGCACCACTATCATTAAAGCCAAAAATAAGGTGGTTGCTTTGGACTGAAGTTTGTTTTAAACAAAACTGTGAACATAATGTGACCACCACCATGGTCAACCCCCACCGATCAACTATGGATACAATAAATATCAGAGAGGAAAT
This sequence comes from Neoceratodus forsteri, assembly GCA_016271365.2. Taxonomy (NCBI): domain Eukaryota; kingdom Metazoa; phylum Chordata; order Ceratodontiformes; family Ceratodontidae; genus Neoceratodus; species Neoceratodus forsteri. Next base: position 270,398,294 of record CM057452.1, on the reverse strand, counting down.
CATGCAAATCAGAAAGAAAACAACTTTGAAATTACCAACCAGACACCTGGGTTTAGCACTACTTTTAGTCCACAATCCTATCTTTTCACAATATTATAAAGAAGAACTGCATATTCTCAAACAGAAAGGAAGCTTCAACATGTGACAAATAACTTGCTGAAAATTATATACAAAAGAGACACAAATATTAGGATCTATTGGTTCACAGTACTTTCAAGGAAAGGACTTCTAAGACTGTCTGTCTGTCTGTCAGTAATTACCAAAGGGCACTTTTAATGTGGAAATTGCATTTTCTGCAAACATCTGAAAACTGGCAATACATTTAAAAATCCGTCACCAGGGAAATTTTTGATATCTTGGACTTCTGTAACTGTAGTACCAAAACATAGTTTATCTGGCAAGTTGCAAAATGTGCAACTCATTTTATATTGATAAGATCACACAAGTTCAAGGAGAAAATTGGACAATATATGAGAAATATAAATAAACAAGATGATGTTAGTGTCCTGGCACAACATGTCGGGACTAAAGGGACAGAACATTGCTTGAATTTCAGATAATGGAAAACCAAAGCCCCATATAAGAGGAGACATTGACACAAAACTTTGCCAGAGAGAAACTTTTGGCAATTTCGGTTTAAATCTTACCTCCTCCAGGACTAAATAAACATTTGCAGCTTGCTACTTACTTATGATACAAAAGGTGTTTCTATAAGGAGACAGACTATTGTGATTTTTACTTATAATGGTTGATTTTATTTATCTATTCAGTTTTGATAGGATGATTATACCTTTTAGGAGTTCAGAAATTTAAAGTTTTATTAGGTACTCTATTATTACATTATCTGAATTTAAGAACATTGTTTTCTAGAATGAATACTAACAAAATATCTAAAATTTCCAAACATTTTGTATTGACAGTATAACACCTTTTCTTATTAATTGTATAACCTTTGAGGATAGCATCCTGTTATACATTAGGGGCTAGATATTCAAAGGAGTTGCACCTTGCACAACTGAGTTGCTGCCTAACACAACCCCAGAAATGCACCCTGGGCAATATTCAGATGGAGGAAATGCGCTGCTCAATTCTGGATCGCTGTGGAGCAAAGATAATGTATGTACAGTGCATCCCCAGGGGCGTACCCATGCATATCCGGCTTCGATATTCAGCCAAAATGTGCAGCGCATCTGCCGCACATCTTGGAGCTGTACCGCATACATGGGCAAAAAGACATGCCTCAAAAACACATAAATTGCAGCCACCCACAGGTGGGCTGCTGTATTGCATGGCGCAACACAGCAGCCAACAGCCATGGGTGGCTACTCCACAGAACACTGCACAAGCACCCACGATATGTCCTGATAGTCTAGTGCCCCCTCCCACCCGGTATCCTCCTGATCACCATAAATACACAGTTATATTCATCCCTGGTAGTCTAGTGGATCTCCCTCCCTGCTCTGTACCCCAATCCCAGTAAATATACTGTTATAGTCATCCCTAGTAATCTAGTGGATCCCGTCCCCGCTCTGTACCTTGATCCCTGTAAATACACTGTTATATTCATCCCTGGTAGTCTAGTGGATCCACCCTCCCAACCCGATACCCCAGTCATGTGCAAATACATCATATACCCACCTCTGGTAGTCTAGTGGCACCCTACCCACACAGGACCCCAGCCCACCCCTTCTCCTCCAGTCATCGGGCGGGCAGTGAACCTGCCCACAAACCTCCGTGGCTACCCACCGAATGACAGCTTACAGCATCTGCTGCAGGTCCATTGGTCTACACTGTGGCCCAATGTGCTTGCAGTGCATACTGTAATACTTGAGAGCTTTATATGGGTGCAGTTCCACAGCCACCTATGCCTTGAGAAAGCACGGACTTGCTGCGTGAAAACATTTGGCTTTTGGAGAGGGGTGTCTTCATCTGTATGTTGGCATTCTACAGGAATAAAAATTCTTTGTGGTTTAACCTTACACATCTCAAGTGTGGATCTTTACTGCAGCAGGATGGGAGTCATGTTCTGGACTGTCTCTGAGTGAGTATCTTCATTGCTCCGCTTTTGTTTTGATAAAAGCAGCCCATTTGCTATATATATAGAAATAGGAAATGGAGCCCAATTCCCACTGGCATGATCTACAGACCTCCAGTCTGGGGGGGTTGGACACGGTTCCGTGGATACCATCCAAAAGATGGCAAATAAAGAGGAGGTGCTGCTGGTAGGGGACTAGGGACATCAATCTGCTAGATGTAGGTTGGAACATCCCAGACATAGCTTCAGCTAGGAGTAGGGACATCCTGGACTCCCTGCAGGGGGTTTTCCTCAGGCAACTAGTAAAAGAGTCCACCCATGAGGGGCAATACTGGACATTGTAGTCACCAATGGGACCGTGTTGTAGACATCACATAGGTGGCCACCTGGAGCCAGTGATTACCATACAGTGTGGTTTGATATATGCACCTGGCAGAATCAAGCAACACAAAGGCAAGGGTCCTGGATTTCAGGATGGCCAATTAAAAGATGGGTGAATGCCTCAGGAAGCCCTGGCAGGAGGGAGGACTTGGGTGGAGTGGAGGAACAGTGGATGAAACTAAAGAGGATAATGAAGACAATGAACCTCTGCATCAGGCATGTAACCAAAAGCAAGGAGAAAAATAGACTGCTATGGTTCTCAAAAGAGGTGGCTGGGAAGGTAAGGGCAAAAAGTTAGCTTTTCAGAGGTATAAGGAGACAGAGGAAGAAGGATAGGCAGGTGTATGAGGAAAGGCAGAAGGAGGCAGGAAAACAATTAGAGTGCAAAGTCACAATTGGACTAGAATATAGCCCAGGCAGTAAAGAAAGGAACAAGACATTTTTCAGATGTGCAAGTGAAAGAGAAGAACTAGTAGAAGGATAATAAGGCTTAGGAGAGAGGCGGGTAGTGCATGGAGGGTGACCAGGAAAAATGGACATCTTGAACAAATACTTTTGTTCAATGTTCATAGAAGGACGAGGAAGGTAAGGACCAAGAGTTAGTGCCAAGAGCATCGAAGGAAGGAGGTGGGCACCAGTCCATTTTCAGGAGAGAGTCCTGACGAAACTCGCAAATCTGAAAGTGGACAAGGCAATGGGCAGAAGGAATATATCCATGGATATGAAGGGAGCTCAGAGGTGCTGGCTGCACCTCTGACAGTCTGTTCAACCACTCACTGGAGACAGGAGTGGTTCCGGAGGACTGGAGGAGGGCAAATGTAGTCCAACTTCACAAAGGTGGGAGCAGTGGAGGCTGGCAATTACAGGCCAGTCAGCCTGACTGCAATAGTGGGGAAATTAATGGAATCACTCCTGAAGGAAAGGATTGTGGAATATCTTGAATCCAGTGGCTTACAAGATCTGAGGCAACATTGATTCACTGGGGGAGGTCTTGTCAGACAGATCTGAAGACTTTTTGACTGGATGACCAGGAATTAGATCAGGGTGGCGCGGAGGATGAGGTCTACCTAGATTTCAGTAAGGCTTTTGACACCATTCCACATAGGAGACTCTTAAACAAACTGTACAGCCTAGGGTGGGACCAAAAGGTGGTAAACTGGGTAAGGAAGTGGTTGGGGACAGTAGACAGAGGATGGTGGTAAATGGAGCTCACTCCGAGGAAGGGAGGGGGGACCATCAGGGTGCCACAGGGATCAGTACTGGGACTGGTCCTCTTAATGTCTTTATTAGCAACATTGCAGAGGGGCTAAAAGGAAGGTATGCCTTTTGTGGATGACACTAAAATCTGCAATAGGGTAGATACTCTGGTGGGGTTGTGGAAAAAAAATGAATAGAGATCTAAGAAAGCTAGAGGAGTGGTCAAGGGTGTCGCAGCTGAGTTTTTAATGCAAAAAGTATAAAATCATGCACTTGGGGCACAGAAACCCAGGGATGGAGTACAAAATGGGGAGGGTGTAGTATTAACCACAAAGTAGGAAAGGGACCTGGATAATCATATCTGATGACCTAAAGGCGGTCAGACAGTGTGACAAAGCAGTGGGGAGAGCTGGTGGCATGCTAGGGTGCATAGAGAGGGGTATCACCAACAGAAAGAAAGAGGTGGTGTTACCGCTGTGCAGCTCACTAGTGAGACCTCATATAGAGTACTGTGCCCCTCTGGAGACAACATCCCGGAAGGACATAGATAGAGCAGAGGTGTTCCAGAGGAAGGTAACTAAAATGGTGCAGGGTCTGTATCAAAAGCCCTATGAGGAGAAACTAAAGGACCTCAGTATGTACACCCTGGAGAAAAGAAGGGAGAGGTGTGATATGACAGACTTTCAAATACCTCACAAGTATAAATAAGGTTCAAGAGGAGGTTTTCAGAAAAAGAGATGCTGGAGAACAAGGGGACATGCAATGAAGCTGGAGGGATAGACAGGGAGTTGTGAGGAAGTACTTCTTCACAGAAAGAGTGTTGTATGCCTGAAACAGCCTCCCAGCAGAGATAGTGGGCAAAAACAGTAACAGGATTCAAGAATGCACAGGCTAGGCATAAGGAACTGTAGCGTAAGGAAGAGGGATAAAACCAAAGATCAAGTAGGGTTTGTGGTGTTTCAGCAGGTAAGGTAAATGGGCAGACTAGGTGGGGCCAAGTGGTCCTTATCTGCCATCAAATCTCTGTATCTATGTTTATATGACAATTCTTTGCTTCCAAATGATACCTGTGTGTGGATCAGAAATGCCTAGTCTGTAGTCCTTGGAGAACATGTGTATAGTAGTCCACTTGGTCGCTGCACATATTTCTTCTACTGATGCTTGGTTTCCCTCAGCCCTAGAAGTTGCTATTGCTCTGGTTGAGTGAGCCTTAATGCCATCTGGTGGTTTTAGGTCTTGGGTACATATGTTTCATGGATTGCCCTTTTCAGCCAGGTTGCAGTGGTGGCCTTGGACACTTCTATTCCCTCTTTGAGACCTTTAGTAATAACAAATGTCTCTCTAACTTTTGGAAATTCTCTATTCTTTGCAGATATGTTGTCAGTGCCCTTTTTACATCGAGAGTGAAGAACTCTCTCCCTTTCATTTGTTTGTTCAGTATAAAACACTGGTAGTTCACTTACCTGATTAATAGGAAAAGGGGTGCCAACTGGGTGTGAATGCTGTGCTGGCACTGTTTTGATTATTACACTTTCGTGCTTGAATTGTATGAATGGTTCTTTGCAAGACAGTGCCCGCAATTCTCCTATCCTTCATCCAGAAAGTATGGCTACCAAAAGGATGCTTCAACCCTGTCCAGTATAGGTGTATTTCAGTGATAGGTTTGAATGAGTGTACTGTGAAAGCGTTTAGTACTCTAGTCATATCCCATGGTGCCATGACAGACTTTGTCATTGGTTTATGTTGGATGTAGTCTTTTGAAATCTGATGAAGGTGTGCCTTGGTGCTGAATACCCAACTTTTCCCAGTGCTGCTCCTATGGGTGATAGTTGAACCCTAATTGAGAAAGGAGAGTCCATTGTCCAAGCCCTGTTGCAGATTTAACAGCATTTGTGGAATTATGATCTTTTGTGCCAATATGTGAGACGATTCACACCATTGGGAAAATATATGCCATTGCCTGTCATAAGCAGATATAGTGGAGGCATGTCTGGACTGTAACATTGTATTTATCACTGATTTGTGATATTCCACTTTCAACAGGCTCTCTTTAAGGAGCCAGGCTGTAGTTCTTAGATTGTTTCAGCTGTGGTGTATGATTGACCTTGAATTACAATATCATTCCTGAGGGCCTGTTTCAAGAGTCTATTGCCTTTACCTTCAACTGTTGTGAACCATGCTCACCTTGGCCAGCATGGAGTTATTAGAATAATCAGGAATCTGGACTGCTGAATCTTCACAGTATCTGGTGAATCAATGGAAATGGTGAGAATATGTCTGCTCTATCATGGGTCCATGGTTGGGAGAACACATCAACTTCCACTGATTGAACTTCCTTAAACCTTGAGTAGAATTTCTACGCCTGTTTGTTCATTCTGGTCAATATCAGGTCCATAACTGTGGAACCCCATTTCCTCTGTAATTAGCTGGAATACTTCTAGGTGAAGTTGCCACTCACCCAGATATACTTGTTGCCTGCTCAGCTAATCCATTGTCGTGTTTAGCTTTCCAGCCAGATGTATCCCTGTGATGTGGCTTAGATTGTTTTGTGCTCATGTCATTACTTTTGTGTTCTCATTTAGCAGGCTGAAGCTCTTGGTACCCCTTTGTTTTAATATGTATGCCATCATGGTACAATTGTCTGACTTGAAGAAATACTGTCTTTCCATGTACTAGTTCTCCTGAATGTTATGAGGACATTGCATGCCAGTCTCATTTCTGAGGTATTGATGGACATCTGTGCCTCGATTGTGGTCTATTTCTTTCGCATGCTCTGTTGTCCCAGGATGCCCCATACCCCATACCCCAGGAGGCTGGCATCTGTGTCTATAATTTCATTGTGTACTATTTCCAGAGGTATTCCTCTGATGGATTGCTTTCCATCATCCACGGTATAGTGACTTGGTTGCACTGTTGGTCACTTGCATTCAGTTATTCATGTAGTTTTCCGTTAGTGTCCCGTACTGTAGTGATAGCATCTGTAGGGGATGCATATCCCATCTTGCCTAACTGAACCAAGTCTATGCAAGATGCCATGCAGCCTAGGACCTTTACACATGAGCCATTGTTGGTGCTCACAATTTGCTCAGTTGTAATGCTAGTTGCTTTATGTTTTTCTTCCTTTTCTGTGAAGGACACCTAGCGTGTCATCATGTCTATTTCTGCACCAGATGTTCGATTCTTTGGGAACATGCCAGGGAGCTCTTTCTTTTGTTGATTACCCAGCTGTGTTTTGTTAGTGTTTCTATTACTGACTTTGTGACCCTTTCTGATTGATTTTGTCTGGATTAGTCAGTCGTCTAAATATGGGATTACATGTATTCCCTTTCTCTGAGGCCTGCCACTATTACCATCAAGACTTTTCAGGACACTCAGGACACTGAAACTAGTCCAAATGGCAATACTATGTACTGGAAGTATTGGCCTAGTATGTGGAAGTGCAGAAACTTGCTGTGTGCTGGTTGAATGGGGATGTAAGTAGTCAGCTCTTAGATCTGTGGAAGTCAAGTCCTTGACATATTGACTATAAGGTGCAAGTGCCCTCACCAGTAACTGATATCTTATGGTTTCCATCTTGAATTTTTGAGTCTTTATGGACCTTTTAGAGATTTTACACCCAGGATGGGGCTGAGGTCTCATAATATTGAAGACATTCCTTGTCCTTGGTCTTCTGGGAACTCGTTGTATGGCATGATTTTCCATTAGTTTTGACAGAATATCTTGCACCTGCTGAGGTGATGCTTTCTTTTTTTTTTTTTTTGCATGATATGTTTATACTGCCACCCCATGCTACACTGGCCCCACTCCTTCAGGCTCCACAAGCTCCCCAACCCCACTGACCTTTATCCAGCCCTCCTCAGGTCCTCATATCGCAGCTGATCCCCAGGATATCCCAGTGTATCCCTATCATCGCAGGTCCCTCCTCCAAGGGGAAGGGCACCGGGAAGAAGGAAGCACCCCGCACACACTACATTAGGCCCGGGATGCTGCTGAGGAGCAGGAGGTCCCTGGACAGGCACTTGAGGTGCTCGGGGAGTAGGGAGTTGTCATCTAGGTGGCCAGTGAGCAGTTTTTCCAGTTTTCTGCTGGGGGGCAGAGTGGTGACGCCAGGCCTGTGCCGGCATCCGCTCCTCCCACAGGTAATTCAGGCCGCACACCCTGCGATGCTCCCAGCCTCTGCTAGGAGCCAGCAGGCACCAGACCTATCCTGCCCTCCCCCCAGAATGAGGAGCTGTCGTGGGGCCTCGATCCTTCTCTCCCGGCGGCCCTCAGTGACCGGGCCCGTTCCCGAACCCAGATCACTGGCGTGTAGTGGGAATCAACCCATGCCAGCGGGCGGCTGAGGTGATGCTTTTTGGAAAACAGGTGATATCATTAGTCTGTTTCTCTGGCTTCTGTTGAAACTCAATTGCATATCTCTCTGTGATCACGCCCAGGATCCACCTGTCCATTGTTGTTCACCTCCATGTGTCATAAACATCTGAAGCTGGCTTCCCACTGGAATCAGTTGCTAATGATTGTGTACTGGATGATATGATGTTATTGGTTGTGTTAGAGGTTAGAGTGGGTTTGCTTTGACTAGGTGTAGTCATTGTTGTGACTATCTTGGTCCTCTGCCACCACTGAGGAACCTACTCCACCCTGGCCTTCTCTGCCCCTGAACTTGGAGCCATGGTTAAAGCTAAACTGTGAGCTGTACCTCTTCCATCAAAACTGTTACTTTCCTTCTGTTATGCTGGTTCCTATTGGAGTGAAATCTGTTCCGAAAGGAAATAACGTATGTGGTCTTTGACATATCTTTGGACAAATCCTTGTCTTCACCTTGCTGCTTGAGAAAGTCCTTCAGCCCTTCTTCAAACAGTTGTGTGCTCTTGAATGGAAGCTTCTGGAGGAAGTTCTTTGACTCTATGTCCACTTCCCACAGCTTGAGCCAAAATGTGCACCTGGTCCTATTTGCTACCACTGCAGTTCTGGAGTTTAACCTTAGGGTATCTATGGATATAGCCCCTAGATATTTAACTGTTTGCAAAGTGCATTCTGCTGCAACTGCTGCTTGTGACTTTGGAGATAGTGCTTTGGCCACTTCTTCCAGCCATTCTGAATCAAGTAGTAAATTGCTGTTGTCGTAGCTCCAGCCACTCAGACCAGCCATTTCAAATATCTTTTCAGCATTTCCTCTATTTTCTTACCAGAGGGACTCTGAGGCCAACTGTATCTTCCACTGGTAGTATGAACTTCTTACTGAGCACCACTATTGTGGGTCTATGCAGCAATGCACCATTGTTTTAATTTATCATCTTGACTTGGGTACCTCCTGTGAAGCAATCTCCTTTCTGGTATGCGAGTTGGATCTGCTGTCACCCATTCTTTAGCTACTACATCATCAAAAGCCAGTCATATTGGAAAATACTCCATTTGACCTTGTTTCTGTTGGATCATATGATCCAATTATACCCGGTGAAACAGCAGTAGATTGAAGTCCATAGTGGTTTTGAGGGCTTTATAAGTTCCAGAACCGCATCAAATGTACATAACTTAGACATAAGGGATGGCTCTTCCTCCACTGCCACAGGCTGCTCCTCTTCCCCGACTTGTGGCCTGAGCCATCGTCTGGGCTAGGTTCTACCCATCCTCAGTGGTAGGTCTTCCAGCTCTGTATTAGCCTCTCTGGTTCGCCGACAGTATGTTAGAGGGACCATTTACACATAGAGCTGCCCCATTATTAGTCATTTCTGGTTTATAGGCTGGAGTTGTCTATAACCTTTTTCACTCCATCATCTTCAACATAAATGCCTGCTGCTTTTCCATCATGGCAGCTGGGGCCTGCAGTGTTTGGAGAAAGAAGGATGCTGGATCCAACTGCCAAATGGATTTAGAATTATTGCCCTTATCTATGAGGGAGATTTACAGAGATGAGGGTGGTCCACCAAAGACTCAGCCTCCTCTATATCACAGGCTAGGCACTGAATCCTTCTGGTATGGAACAAAGGGAACCTTGCATGTATGGCATTTCCAGACCTTGGCCATCTGGCAATGAGAGAACAAATTATGTGGATTGGCATTAACATGCTGTATGTTTACATAAATAACATGCATAAATGAATATCTTTCGCCATCCGATAAATGAAACCATGTTTATATGCAGACTGAATCCCACTGGTGCATAGACCTGATCAGTAAGAATCAGCAGTAACTGTTCAACTCAAGCCAGATTAAGAAAGTGCTGTAACTTTAGTCCAATGTATGGTGCTCTGGGGCAGGATTCATAGAAACCTGCAAAGCACAGCAATAAAGTTTGCATTGCGCTTTGCAGTTGCGCAGGTGTGAAATCTTACTATTCACAGTCAGACAGTGCACTGTGCTTTCTAACTGGTAATAGGGGCCAGGATGGGGCACTAACTCAGGAAAGCCACTACTAGCCCTACTAGTACTGCTTTGACATCTAGCCAGGAGAATGGCCCCACAATGAATAGCACAGATATACTATTTCCTATTCACTAAAGCTCCCATGTAAATGAGTCGACTGGGCATGTGGCACTAGGTGGCCATTTGCATGCCCATTATTGGCCCACTTACATAAACTGTGGGTGACTTAGCATGGCCCCCAGCCCTCTGCCAGATGCAGCCACAGTTCTTGATGGTTTAGTGTCCCCACCACCACCATTTGCCAATCGCCATCCTGAGCATGTAAAATAGTTTCCTGGTGGTCTAGTGGTTCCTCCTCCCTCCTGTTTTCCAATCACCATTCCCATATAATAAAATAAATTCCTTAGTAGTCTAGTGGTCCCTCACCCCCAATGCTCCAATCACTGTCCCCTATAATAAAATAAATTCCTTTGGTAGTCTAGTGGTCCCTCCCACCTCGATCCCTCTCCCCACATGCAGAACAATATTCCTGGTGTCAAGTGATTGCCAGCCTGCTCTAACTAAATATATCCTGGTGGTCTAGTCCCCCTCACCAATCGCCAGCCTGATAGCACAACTAAATGATGTCCCTGGAGTCCAGTGGTCTCCCACCCAACACGCTGCCTGATATAGACATATAAGTCCCCTGGTGAGTTAGTGGTCCCTCTCCATCTCAATCCCCAGTATGGTCTGTAGCAGAAGTTTCCTGTGGCTAGTGCACCCCTCACCCTGGCAGGTACTGTCCCACCACCTCCTCCTCCTCCAACCCAACCCCAGCCAGCGACCAGCACACCCTCCTCACCACCACCATGTCTGGCTGCCAACTGAGCCCTCAATGATCTCATTCTGTATACAGTATGAGTTCATTGAATGACAGCTCTTTCTGAGCTATCAATCAATGTCAATGAGGGTGTACTGGGGTGGGGTGCACTAGACCACCAGGGAACTTTTGCTATGGACCATATGGGGGATCTGGATGGGAGGGACACTAGATCACCAGGGACTTTCTTCAATATATATTGGACTGGTGATTGGTGAAAGGAGGGACACTAGATCACCAGGACTTTCTTCAATATATATTGGACTGGTGATTGGTGAAGGGAGGGACACTAGATCACCAGGACTTTCTTCAATATATATTGGACTGGTGATTGGTGAAAGGGAGGGACACACTAGATCACCAGGGACTTCTCTTCAATATATATTGGACTGGTGATTGGTGAAAGGAGGACACTAGATCACCAGGACTTTCTTCAATATATATTGGACTGGTGATTGGTGAAAGGAGGGACACTAGATCACCAGGGACTTTCTTCAATATATATTGGACTGGTGATTGGTGAAAGGGAGGGACACTAGATCACCAGGGACTTTCTTCAATATATATTGGACTGGTGATTGGTGAAAGGGAGGACACTAGATCACAGGGACTTTCTTCAATATATATTGGACTGGTGATTGGTGAAAGGAGGACACTAGATCACCAGGACTTTCTTCAATATATATTGGACTGGTGATTGGTGAAAGGGAGGACACTAGATCACCAGGGACTTTCTTCAATATATATTGGACTGGTGATTGGTGAAAGGGAGGACACTAGACCGAGGCATTTCTTCATTTGTATTAAGTCAGCAATCGAGTCAGCCTTTTTTAATTCTTGGGCCAGCAATCGGTGATGGGGGAGGGGTACTCACTGCAGCTCACTAGGAAGGGGCTGCAGAAGTGTATATGCTGATGCCTCTCCTGCTCATAAGTGGAAGCAGCTGTAGTGAAAGTACATCTCTTAAAGGCGCCACTTTGAAAATTATTAGTGCACATGACTCTGCATATGAATATACACAGGAAGCCTGAAGCATGAGGTTGCTTGACAAACCCAATTAGAATACACACATAAAGTACAAGAGATGCAGAGAAATAAAATCGGAAAGTACATATCAATCAAGATCTGCAAACTAGCTGCATAAAACATATATACAGGACCTCTTATCTTAACTATAGTTAGATAGAAGTGTGAAGGACCTTAGATCTATGTACTGCTGAGCAGGAGTTCAGGTTCTGCGCTACAACCTATTCAGATGCACAGTTTTAACTGAAGTGACCAGGAGCTATAGGGACTTAGGAAAGGATCTGAAATTTGATACTAGGTCACATGTCCAGCTCTTGGCCTATCAGGTGAACATAACCCAGGTTGTAAGGATTGGATTGTCATGTATGTTGTTACAACACAACTCTAATATTCCAGCCTTGACTAGAGTATGATTGCTAGTATTCCAATAAACTCCCATCTTATTACAGGAAGTGGAACATGTTACACACCTTGTATCTCATCTAGCATGCTCTGTAACAGCTCCGCCTGTCATTAATATTTCATATTTGCTGCTCATTTATTGTATCTCCTTAACTTTTATAGCAGATTCCTCTTACTTGTCTACTGTTTGTTTTCTAACTTGTTGTGGGTTCCTAGGTGTTCTTCAGTTCATAATTGACTTTAGTTGGGATTAAATAGATTTCACTCCACCTGGGGGATGGGATTTGCTGTTGTTGTTTGTTGCTAATGTGTGTGGTTGTGTAATGTTTAGTTTCATTTGCCTTGAATTTAATAAAGTATATTGAATTTCAACCTTGATTAGAGTGTCTCCAGGAGCTGCCATCAGGCTAAACAATTATACTCCCCACTACCTAAACAGAAAACATTAATAAAATGTCTCACAACAAGAGGATTTAAACATTGCTGCTAACAGCAGCACCACCTACTGCAGTTTGCCAGTGGAAGGACTATTTTAACCAAAATGCTACTTTTCACTGTTTTTAATATTTTATTTTAGCAAATTTGTTTTACATGCTAAATAAAACCCAGTTTGTAAACATAAAATGTAGTCATGGTGGACAGTGTTGTCTATACCCACCTTTAAAGGGCTGTAATGCCCTCTGCCTGTAGTGTCAGGCCAACTATATCCCTGAGCAGGTGGGCATAGCCCAACACTGTCCACCCTCTTACGATTATTGCTTACTTATAACATGGTAGGGAAATTGCTCTGTTTTGATTGTCCAGCAGTTGTGCATTGTGAGATCACTACCACTGACCGAAAAAGTGCTCACAATCAGGACACAGTACTCTAACATTGCATTGCCTTTTAAAAATCCTGATTTCCATTACAAACATTACTGATACTTTTACTCACCAAAAAGTCAGCAAGGTCCTAAAAATAAAACACCCTAAAAATGTTAAAAATGTATAGTGTTCTTTCGCTTTATAATCCCTCCTAGACACACCAACACAATTAAACAAGCATTTGTCAATGCCAATGTTTGCTTGCTGGTATTGGAATTCGAGTGCAGGAGCTAGAGAGATGCATAATAGGAATGGCAGTGAAGTACTGAACTAACGCCACCTTCACCCACCCTCGCAGAGACTGACAGGCGTTGGGGGGTGTGCTTTTGGGTCATCGGGAGCAGCCATGCCATTTCCACCTCACCCACCCTGCAGACACCAATAGGCGTCATGGCATTCCTTGGGGTCTTCGTCCCCTTACGCTTACCCAGTTCCATAAGGAAACAAGCTGAGGACCCCAAGGCACACCTCAATGCCTGCCTCTGGTTACAGGGGGTGGGGTGGAATGGCATGAGCATTACGGACAATGACCCCAAGTCACACCCTCGATATCTGTCAGTCTCTCACAGGGTGGGGCATTATGGTTTAAAACCCTAACACCCAGGGCGTTTGTTGAGAGTCACTCCAAATTTTCAACATGGGTTTTTGAACTCACCTCATGAACAGAGGCACTGTCATTTCATTACTCAACCGAAAGGTGATTTTGCACAGCGACTGTGCCATTTGGCACCACAGATGTGAAAACACATTTTGGGCAGGATGTGAACAATGACAGCTGTACTGTTCTTTGAGGAGTGTGACAAAATGGCAATGTTGTAAATCTGGAGTAAAATCTGAAAAATGGTGAAGTTACGTATGCAGAGAAATTCTGAATTGCACGCCTGTAATGCAGTCATTTTGTGGAATTTTTCAACATGGGCTTTTGGGACTCCACCTCAAGAACAGTGACGCTTATCATTTTGATACTCCATTCGGAAGTTGATTTTGCACCGCGTGATTGCGCCATTCTGCCTAACAGGTTCAAAAACATGTTTTGGGCAGGATATGAAAATTACAGCTATTCTGTTCATAAGCAGGTTTGAAAATCTGGCAATGTTGAAAATCTGGAGTGAAAATATTAAAATTGGCAAAGTTACGAGCATGCCTAGAAACGCGCATAGCGCATGCTCATAACGCAGTCACTTTTGGGAATTTTTCACCAAACTTTGCAACATGGGCTTAGATCCCACCTCATGAACAGTGGTACTGTCATTTCATTATTTCAGTCCTGAAGGTGATTCATGCAGTGACTATGAAATCACCTTTTGGGACCAAGAAACAAAATGACATTGTCAGTGTTCATGAGGTGGGGTCCCAAGAACCCCATGTTGAAGATTTGGGACCAAACTCCAAAAATTGGCTGAGATGTCAACCTAAATTGAAACCCCTCATTCACTGCCATTATAGTGCTTACCATCATTTCTTCAGTTCCCAGTTGGTCTTTGAAGAGTGCAGACGTGTTCTGGTCCACAGAAGATCGCTGCTCCCGAGCTCCAGAGGTAAGTATGGGTGAGAGGGGGCAGGGAGGTGGGGTGCACAGAGGAGGGTGGGTAGGGGAGGGGCCAGTGGAATGATGAGGGACAGTTTTCTTTTTCAGGTTTAAAAAAAATACTTTGTGGACTGTTTTCTTCTTTACAGGTGAAATATTACAAATGGATTTCAGCACACTGGGGTGGTCTCCCAGTGTGCCAGACTAGTGGAAGGGGGATCAATGCTGACCCTGGGATTGAGAACCACAAGGTTGGCTGAAAAAGGGGATTGAGGGTGCATACAACATCAGGAGGGGCATCCCAGTGTCAGAAAAAAAAATAAAGAATTACTTTGGCACACTTGGGTGGGCTCCAGTGTGTCACAATAGTGGGGGTAGAGGGCATGCTGACATGGGTATTGGGCATCCTGTTGTTAGCAAAAGATATGTTCGGGCTTGGGAGGCATGCCCACACAGGGATTGAGCACCCCATTGTCAGCAAAAGATATGTTCGGCTTGGGAGTCATCCGACATCGGGAGGGCATCCCGTGTCGAGTGAAAAAATAACATTCATCTGAGCACACTGGGATGGGCTCCCAGCATACCACAATAGTGGGTTGGGGTGGGGGCATGGCCATTGGGATTGGCCACCCTGATGTGAGGTTTCGCAGACTGTGTGGTGAGCAGCAGGAGCAGCCAATCTGCAAAGCCATGGCACAGCTCATTTATTATGTTTAATTAACTTTATTTATTGATATGCTTTCACCATGAAAGGCACACTGAGCAAATGGGTTGCTCTTAACTCCAGCCACTGCACTACTGTGCACTGTAATGCAATGGCTGGAGTTCTCTCCACTGCTGTGTGCCTGGTTGTGGAGGGAGGCGGAGAGCTGCCACTCAATCAGGGATGATGAAACTGTCCCCGATTGAGCGGCAGATTTCTTTCAAGTCCGCACTTGTTCTGAAACTGCCATCATCAGCAGCTTCCCTGTTTATTGATGGCTGAGGACGCCTGAAAGCGTTCACTGGATTGGACGAACACTGCCACACCTCTGCAATGCTCTACCAATCTCAATATGTTTCTTGTGTGCTGCATGTACAAGCAAACATAAAATGAAGCACTACTCACAGTTTTATTTTCTGAAGCTTCTTTGCTAATTGAGAAAATCCTAAACCCCCATCTGTACCTGCCTAACAGGGAACTTCGCTGCTGAACCTGTCACATATAAAATTGAATCCTGGCTTTACTAAGGACTTCTGTTGTGTGTGTTTTGTCTCCTACTTGTAGAATTCTACAAAAGTTCGAATTTCTGTTTTCCATTATAAACAAACATTCTAGCCATTAAATGTGTAGAAAGACCAATGGAGTGCTCACCTCCAGGGAGGGAGATGATCTGGCACCCAGCAGTATACCAACCTCTGATGAATGCTAGGGTAGGTTTATCTGGGACCAGCACTGCCACCGGATTGGTGGGGTGGTGGACATCTGCATGTTGGGGTGGAGCACACCCAACTATGGACTAATGTCATTGTTTATCCGCGCCCACCAGAGGTTACTTCAAAGCAAGAAAAACATTGGCAAGCTGACTGATGCTGGGATCCCTGCTAGTGCCACTTCCACTGTCCTGTGAACCACTAGTGGACTGGATTAGCATTTCAGTCCTCCCTCTCTCTCTGGCTGGGAAGGGTCCCACCATGGGGATCAAGCCATGGCCTCCTGGACTTTTGGCAAGTACCAGTGGAGATGGCAAGAGGGGGTGAAACCAAATGGAAACCAGTAGGGCTGATATGGTGTACCTCCTGCTGAACCAAAAAGAATAAACAGTGAGTTAAAAAATAAATAAATAAAAATAGTTGGTGTGTTTTTATTAAATTGTTTCTCAGGTTCAGCTTACCCATTCTAGAAATGCAGTGAGACATTTCAGGGTGTGGCATTTTATGTGATAACTACACTTTCAGGTGCTGAAGGCACTCAGCATAAATGCCTTCTGCCTCATAATGCCCCTGGACATACATTTTTAACTACTTATTTATATACACAGAGATTTTCCAATACAGTGAATACAAATCCAAAGACAACCAAAGACAGAGCATGTGTCATATGCATATACAATTATTTTCCAAGAATTAATCCACAGTATCAGCTGAACAGTACTTTTAGTGAGTGGATAGGTACTTAATACTTTCCCTATAAAATATTCATGGGACAAATGTGTCATCTTCCTGTGCCAGATAGAAAATCCGTGGTCTCCACTTTAATTCACAAAAGGTGGACCTTCCTGAATGACATGCTGTTATGCTTCTAAATAATAAATTTCTTTCATTATGTTATGTCATTGAGCAAGCATAGGGCAGTCGGGAATGTCATAATCTGGTAATAGCTTTTTTGTGGTCAGCTATGTACAAATACAACATGCTTCTGAGGGGAGAGTAGAGCCATCCCAAACTATATAAAGTAGAACTGTCTGTGATGATAAAGCAAAATCCAGTCCCACTAGATGTGTTAAACTGGTTCCAATTCCTCCAGAAGGAATCGAGCACAAGACACTGCTAGAAAATATGTTCTCACATACCTCTCAACCTTTCTTCATCAAAATCAGTTAAAGCAAAAGGAGGCTGGGAAGGCAGTCAGAACAGCAAAGGCCCAAACTGAGGAAAAGATAGCCAACTCAGTTAAGAAGGGGAATAAAACCTTTATAGGTACATCAGGAGCAAAGGAAGACCAAAGGAGGGATAGTGAGGCTTAATAAAGGGAGGGAGGGTGGGCAGAGGAGAATGTGAAAAGGCAGAGATACTAAACAAATATTTTTGCTCAGTATTTACAAAGGAAGGGGAGGTACATAAAACAAACAGTAGTAACACTCTGGATACAGAAGTTGATACCAGCCCATTTACAGAAGAAAGGGTTCTGAAAGAACTCTTAAAACTGAAGGTGGACAAAGCAATGGGGCCTGATGGGATTCATCCCAGAATTCTAAAGAACTAAGGGTAGAACTAGTGACACCACTGACTACCCTCTTTAACAAATCATGGGAGGATGGGGTGGTACCCGAGGACTGAGGAGGGCAGATGTGATTCCCTTCACAAAAGTGGGAGCAAGGCAGAAGCAGGAAACTATAGACCTGTTAGTTTAACCTCAGTGATAGGGAAAATGATGAATCACTTCTAAAGGAAAGAATTGTCGAGTATCTAGAGGCCAGAGGGCACAAGACCCGAGGCAGCATGGATTCACAGCTGGAAGGTCATGCCAGACCTAATCTGATAGATTTCTTTGACTGGGTGACCAAAGTAGTAGATCAGGAGGGGCTGTGGACATGGCCTACCTAGACTTTAGCAAGGCATTTGACACAGTCCCACACAAAAGATTAATATATAAGTTAGCCAGCCTGGGAGTGGGTCCCAAGATGACAGCCTGGGTAAAGAATTGGCTGGAGAATAGGACACAGAGAGTAATAGTAAATGGAGTCCACTCAGAAGAAAGGAGGGTTACTAGCGGGTACGCGGGGTTCAGATAGGACTAGTCCTCTTCAATGTCTTTATAGCTTACATTGCAGAAGGACTGGAAGGAAAAGTATGTCCCTTTGCAGATGACACTAAGATCTGCAACAGAGTTGATGCACAGGGTGGGTGGAAAGGATGAGAAGGGACTTGGCAAGGTTAGAGGAATGGTCAAATGTATGGCAGCTTAGATTCAATGCTAAGAAGTGCAAGGTAATGCACCTGGGAAACAAAACCCAGGGAAGAGTACACAATGGGGTGAGATACTAACAACAACAAAATGGAAAGGGACCTGGGGTAGTCATATCAGATGACCTAAAGGGTGAGCAATGTGAGAAGGCAGCAAGGAGGGTTGGGGATACTGGGATGCATAGGGAGAGGCATCACCAGTAGAAAACAGGAAGTTATTATCCCTCTGTACAGACAGCTGGTGAGACCCCATCTGGAGTACTGTGTGCAGTTCTGGAGACCCAATCTCCGCAAAGACATAGACAGGATAGAAGCTGTCCAGAGGAGGGCAACCAAAATGGTGCAGGGTCTGCACTGGAGGACATATGAAGAGAGACTTAAGGAGCTTAATATGTATAGCCTCGAGGAAAGGAGGGAGAGGGACATGATAGAAACTTTCAAGCACCTCAAGGGAATCAACAAAGTCCAAGAGGGTAGCATCTTTCAAAAAAAGAGGTGTGCAAGAACAAGAGGGCACAATTTGAAGATAGAGGGGGGCGGCTCAGAGGCAATTTAAGGAAGTATTTTTTCACAGAGAGGGTTGTGGATGCATGGAATGGCCTTCCGGAGGAGGTTGTGGAGTCAAAATCAGTGGTGGAATTCAATCATGCATGGGATAGTCATAAGGCAATTCTGGGGGTGGGGTAGAAAGAAGTAGGCTGCTGGTTAACTAGGATCTGCAGCTTATCCAGTAGGTAGGAAATGGGCAGACTGGGTGGGCCAAGCGTCCTTATCTGCCACAAATTCTATGTTTCTATGTTTCTATAAAATGTGTGACACGATGTGTGACAAATGAGCAAATGTGTGACATAGCAGTCTAACATGGCACTGCAAGCTCAAAACACTACAGCTATCAGTGCACTAATGTTCATAATGTTTTGTATAACTGAGCACAATAGATTATTATGAATTTCTGCTTTAAAGTCTCAGTGGGGAATATGGAATATTATCTTCCCATGATGGACAAAGGGTTTCTGAGAGGCAAAATGAGGACGCACTTCATAATGTGTGACAGTTGAGAGGTATGTGTCTCAGTTAGCACAAGACTCCCCAGAATGACGCCAACAAGCACCATAGCTTGATAGTAAATATTTGATTAATTTGTCCAGTGTTCTAAAAACCTATGTGACATTTCCCATGAACTCCTGCCAATAGGGGTCTTGGGATATTTTCATCAATGGTATAATGACCACCAGTCACTTCTCATAGGAAACGCCTGTTGAGAGTTCAGTATTCCAGGCTTCAAGGGTTGATAGTGTGCACCTGTCCAACACTCTCTCAGAGCCCTATAGGCCAGTCCTATCAAATGTGGATATTGCAGACACGCAGGGCATCCAAAATAATTTCAAAAGTGGAGGTATAGGGTTGGGTAAGGTATTCCAGGGGACCCTTCACATCAAAAACACCCTAACTTGTAACACCAAGTGTTCCCTGAGCTGCTAACCGATAAGATGTTTGTAAACTGGCAAATCGGATTACACCCTGGGTATCGAAACTGATATATAAAAGAAAGGCCCAATCAATGCCATTGTCTGAATGAGTGGTCCAGACGGGCCAGCAAAAATTCCTTTTCAGATGTTAGCAATCAGAGATAATAAAAAATTGTTGTCAAGGTTGAAAGTGTTTCTAATCCTGTACCAAGTATTCAATGTATACCTGGTGCCAAAGATAAAGGCTTTATGGTCTGGAGGAGAAGACAGGGGTGCAAAAGTATTGTTGTTATATCAAACATATCATTCAAAACAAATTTATATACTTCCATGTGGCCTCATAACCAGGGTTGCTTCATTGCAAAATAATATTAACTGTCACCGCCTATAATATTCAGATAGGTTAGGAGTTTAAGCCCTCTATCCACAGCAGCTGTAACAGCCACCAGCAGACCCGAGGATGCTGGCCAGCCCATACAAATCTTGAGAGGATTCTATTCCAGGACACAAAAGTATGACGATGGGGCTATGGGGAGGGTTTGAAATAAATATAGAAATTTGAGTAAAATAGTCATGCATATGGCATCAATTTTGAGAAAAGGTCATATGAAGATGTGCCCATCTGCTCAGGTCTCCTCAACCACCCTAGACAAGGGTTCATAATTTATCAATTCCAGGGTAACAGGTTTTGGGGTAAGTGTATCCCCAGGTACTTCATTTTAGTACATCTCCAACATGAAGGAAATACCCATCTCAGGGTGTGCAAAGGGGAGAAATTGCGTCAACACTTCAGACTTCTGTACATTTATTACATATCCAGAAAGTGACGAATGTCATAAGTATCTCCATAAGTGTTGGGACTGATTTTTCAGGCTCCAATATAGTCAATAGCACATCATCCGCATAAAGTGAAATTTTTAAACATCTGTCCCAGATCCCTCTACCCCATCCTGTCCCCTTAGAGCTATCGTTAAAGGCTCAATGTATAATACAAATAGCAAGGGGAAAGGGACAGCCCTGTCAGATTCCACGGGTTAAAGGGATCAGTGTTGATATGTAACCATTAACTGGAATATATGCCTTAGGGTCGTTATAAATTTATGGGAGCCAAGAGATAAATTCCTGTGGAAGCCAAACTGAATTAGAGTTTTCCACAAAATGGCCACAAGAACCGATCAAAAGCCTTATCAGCATCTAAGCTGATCAAGGCTGTCGGCATTGATCTCTGGTTTATGTGAGCCATTAAATGGCTTGTTCTATGAATATTATCAGTGTTCTGCCTTGAGCGAATAAGCCAGATTGGTCAGTTTGTATTATCGAAGGAGAATCATTTAACTCTATGGGCCCATACCGCATAAATAATTTGTAATCCGTACTTAATATGGAAATATGCCTGTAAGATGATGGTAATTTAGGGTCTCTTCCAGGCTTTAGGATAGGAGATTGTAGCATAGGCCGGGAGGAGACCCCCCATACATTGCGAAAAGTTAAGATTGATGAAGGCAGCAAAAACTTGAAAAGGTCTTATACCACTCCAATGGCAACCCATCTGGGCCAGGACATTTTAAAGTCTTACTTCCAGAGATCACTGTCTTTATTTCATCCCCTGTAATTGGGGCTAATAATAGTTCTTGCTGATAATTAGAAAGGGTTGGGATGGTAAGTCTAAATAATAACTTATCTATTTAAGTTTCCTCAAGGGAACAGACCCATTGTATAGGTGAGAATAGAATGCTCGAAGCCCTCCAAATGTCTGTGGTGGTTGAGACCACTGTATTATGTTTTGGAGAGTGAAGCTGTGTTACACAAGAGGCCACCCTATGCCCCTCAGAGCTGCCTTGCCAGATTTCTGGCTCCCTTAGGACCTCCTCATATCGATTTTTTAAATAAAAAGTGCTTGGTGTACCTTTATCCAGGAGTTTTGTAATTCTGCCTTCAAGTGGCAAATATGGCTCGCTTCTCAGGTGTGTCAGAATCTAGGAGTACTGAAGTTGTTGCAACTCTTCCAGCAATCTGTTATATTTAACCTACTGTTGCTTCCTCTTATAGGATGCATAACTACTATCTCCCCTGTACTACCATTTTCAAAGTATCCCAAGTTATTCTAACAGATACTGTATATCCGTAAAGAATTATCACGACAATCTGTGGGATCTTAGTTTGCATTATTTTTTAATTCTGCAGCCCTGAGAAGCGTTAGATTTAAATGCCAATTTGTAGTCTTCGGGCCTACCAAAATCTAGTTTCAGTAGTAAGGGGAGTGGTCTGAAAGGAATCGGGCAAATAGTAATATCATGTAACCAATCTGTATGTTCCTGGGTAACAAAAAATAGTCCAATCTGGAAAAAGAATGAAAACATGTCAATAAAAATATATGCCCTAGTATTAGGAAGAAAAAGTGCCAGACATCTGTTAATCCAAAATATCCTGTTGGTCTTAGAAAAATCTCTGGTAGGCTGAGGCCCTGTGTAGGGTTTAGAAGTATCTAATTATGGGATAGTGTTAAACTTATGTCACCCCCCATCACCAGAACACCCTGGAAAAGATCCAAGAGTTTATTAAAAGATGTGAAATTTAACAGGGAGCCTGTGGTGGGAAGTATACATTCACAAGGGTCACTTTCTTCCGCACAAGTGGTCCATTAATATACACAGCATCCTGCCTGGTCTACAAATTCCTTGTCTACCAGGAATTGGGTAGATGTGGGTATCAGGATAGCTGTGTCCTCACGCTTGCCCTTAGAATATGATGAAGCAGAAACTCAGTATTTCCCACCCCAAGAAAGTTTTACATGCTCTTCTGCTGTTAGGTGCCTCTCCTGCAAATATATGACATCCACATTTTGTTTACGTAAATATTGAAATAATCTTGATCATTTCACTGGTTATTTAACTCATTTATATTAAGAGATAAAATTTGTACCAAAGAGAGCACCATTTTAAAATCCAAGAAATATTTTGATAACTATATGTATAATGATTATGCCCAACAGCTGCAAAATTAACCCCTGTCCCCAAGGTGAAAGCTCAAAGGTGCCAACCCCAACCACCATCGTGATAACAGATGTGACAGGCCCACCTGGCTACGCCTCCTAGACTGTGAACCACTCAATTTGAGCAACATTTTTAACTCTGACTTGTGGTGTAAACAACATAGTAAGAAAAATCCTCTGTGTGCAACATTTAAGGTAACAATAATAAAACACTCTTACACTAATTTGAACTTTTTAACCATAATATAGTCAAAATAAGTAATGCCAACCAGGCACATACTTAAAAGACAGGAGTTTTCATACACCTAAACCTGTCCCCAAAATCATTTCCAATAAGTGCACCTTCTAGTAGGAAAATCTAATTATTTATAAATCTTTTTAACATAAATATAGGTACTAAGATAGAACTACCAAGTTAGGAGAGATAAAAGTCTGTCGCCTTCGAGCCCAACCAGGATATCTGTGTTGAGCTCAGGAGGATAGCCAGGATAAAAATATACTCCTGGGCCTCCTGGAGGTGAAATCTACTTCCAAACCGGGGGACTATAAATGTGTTTATTATTTATTTATTTATTTGAATTTTGATGATGGGGTAGGCCCACTGAGACAGACATATCCCCTTTCAGGTAGCGACTCCGAGGAATTACAATTCCAAGTTGAATGAAAATAGGTTACAAAAGCATGTAGGCATTGGACAAAGAATAATATATGGAATAATGTGAGCATACGTTCGACCAGGAAGACTATACATATTAGTGTGTGCATACAATTCAGGTTAGACACAAGGAGATTACAGAGAGTCTCATACAGAATATCATATGTTACCAGATGTTCCATTAAGTGCCATTAAAAGGGAAAAATTAACTACAGACATTTCAATGTTTGGTGACAATCAGTTCAGTAAGTGCTGTGATCAAAATATGCAGACATTGCAAGTAAGGTAGGGTAAAGAAGTTTGAGGGCACAAAGAGGAGGTGAGATAGGAGAGAGGGTGATAAAAAGATGCAGAGTAGAGAGTTAGAAAGTTAGAAGGAGGTGTGTTTGGGAGAGGGTAAGTAAGGATGCAGAGTAGAGTGTTACAGAATGAGGTGGAGGGGATGAGGTTGTTAGAAACAGGTGCAGATTGACGGGAAAGAAGAGTTCTTTAAAGCAGTTTTGAACTGGGGTAGTGATGTGCAGGAAAGTAGTCTGTGCGGAGGTTATTCCATTTTGTGAAGCAAGAAAGGCAAAGATCTCTTACCTCATGTTAGGGTGAGTCTTGGGGATATTAGCAAAGGAGTTGGAAGGAATGAAGGGTCCTAGGGATGGGTTTATGGGTGAGCAGATTTGAAAGGATGGGTGGGGAGGAAGGTGGATGAGTTTGAACATAGTACAAAGAAGTGGTAGATCAAGTTTAGTCTCGAAGGATGGCCACCCTAGGTCTTTAAGGACATCGCAGTGGTGTGCTCAAGCAGGTTTTTGGTGGTGAAGCATGCAATTCTATGGTAGATTTGCTTCAATTTGAAGAGAGTGGTTGCTTTGGCCAAGTGGAGTAGAGGGGCTCCATAGAAGAGACCCGGGAGTAAGGTTGCAGACACCATGGTAAGACGAGTTTGGGGGTCATGTAAGAGGCAATTCTATAAAGCATGCCCAACTTTTGATGCATGGACTTGATAGTTCTAAGAGCATGTACTCTGAGGGATAGATTTTCATCTAGGGTAACCTTACTATTTAAAAGATTCCACCCTTCTAGCACTGTGCCTGTAGAAGTATTGATTATAAAGGGTTGTTGGAGTGGATAGATCATAGGATGTGTCAAAAGAGTATGGTTTTTGTTTTTTGGTATTGAGAACCAGTAGGTTTTGTTTGAACCACACTTTGAGGAGCCAGAAGTCCTTTTCTAGGTCCACTTTGATGAAGGAGGATCATTTATCTGACCTATATAGGATTGTGTCATCTGCATATAGTTGCACCATCGCACCACCACAGTTGCTAGGCAGCTCATTAATGAAAATGGAGAATAACAGAGGGCACAGGATTGACCCTGGGGACCCCATCCATGATGTGAGCTAGGGAAGAGGTGACGCCAGCCCATTTGACACATTGTAGCCAGTTAGATTATTAGAAAACCAGGATAGGGTATGAGAGTCAAGGCTAAGCTTATAGAGTTTTGATAGGAGTAGTCAGTGGTTTATGAGGTCGAATGCTTTTGTGAGATCGACAAAGATGGCTCCAGTTGCACACCTGTGATCCATAGCCTGATAGACATCTGCAGTGACCTTTATAAGGGCAGAATCTGTCCCGCCATTTCCGGAAGCCATGTTGTGAGATGATCAAGGCGTTGGTTGATTATAGAAAGGAGTATAACTGATTATATAGTATTCTTTCTTGAATTTTAGCCAGGGACACAGTATAGATATTGGTCTGTAGTTTTCAGTAAGGTTGGCTCAGCCAATCTTGAGGATAGGGACTACTATAGCTGTTTTCAATATATCAGGTATAGTATGTGAGAGGAAGGACCTATTGGTGAACAGTGCAACTGGGTAGGCAATAGATGGGGCACCGATCTTAAGGAACCTGGGAGGAGTGAATCAATCCCGTGAACTAACAGGGTTTAATTTGTTTAAGAGCTTAAGGCTTCTGTGCATGAGGTGAGTCTCATGTGGAACAAAGTGGGGGGTCAGGCCAGGCAATGTCAGGGGAACGAGGTAGTAGCCTTGTTTATATCTGTCTAGGTCAGTGAAGAATTGATTTATACCAGATGCATATCCAGGCGGTGGATATCACCAAGCCATTGTTTATCATGGACTGGGGAGCTGCCATTCCTTACCTTTGAGCATGGTATTGACTTGTGCACAGAAGCTTTGGGATTACTGAAAAGGTTAGTTTGCAGGGATTGTAGGTGTTCACATTTGGACTTGGTGATTTGAGATTTACAAGCATTTCTCAATTGTGATAGGTTAGCCAGTCAGAGTTATGACCAGTCTTTTGTAGGCATTCCAGGCTCTGTCTCGGGAGTGCATCAGGTGCCTATAATCATGGAAGAGCCAAGGGGAGTGGATGCCCTTGGCTCTTTCTCAGTTTAAATTGGGTATGACATTCAAGGAAGGAGGAGAAGGTGTTGATGAAGTAGTCTAGGGCTTCATTTATGTCTGGGAGGGTGTTGATAGGGCTCCAGTCCACAGAGTTCAAACTACTTAGGAATGCGGCTGTCAAAATTGGTTAGGTCTCAGGACTTTATTAATCTAGGGAGTGTGTGAGGGAGGTTGTTCTTCCAGATGCAATACATGGGGAGTGGTCACTATGGCATTGGGAAAATTCCTGCTGCTTTTGATGTGGTGTTTGTTATTGGTATGATATCCAGTCAAGAGAGTCTGTGCTTACCGACTTCATATTTAGGCATGTAGGTTGATTGAGGACTTGCTCTAATTTAGCACCAAGTAGTACGGTTTGGTACTGGGTGTTGTTTTATGCCAAGCCAATCAAGGTTAAAGTCACTTCAGAGGATAATGTTTCTATGAGGAAGTGTATCAATATCAGCAAATAGTTCAGGGTAAGGGAGGAGGCGATGCTGGGGGAGTAGATACACCCTATTAGTAGCTTTTTAACTTACCCTAGTGTAATTGTGAAGGAACAGGTGCTCAATAGGTGAGGAGAGGAGGAAGTCAGGAAATTCACAGGCAGCTAACATAGCCCTGGTGTAAATCAGTACTCCCCTCTCTTTCTGGACAGCCGATCTCTTCTGAAGGATGAGAAGCCAGGAGGGCTATTTCATGGGATTGGATGGAGGGCTTTAGCCAAGTTTCGATAACACAGAGTACATCTGGTTTGTGGTGCTGGACCCAGGTTTCGAAGCTCAGCCATTTTCTTCCTGAAGCTCTGGATATTCATGTGAGCAATTTTGATACCTTTTCCACAGGACCATGTGGGGCAGACTTTGGAGAGGGGGTTCTTCCACGGTAAAGGCCTCAGATTTAATTCAATGTCAACAGAAAGGAGCAGTAGGCACATATGTGAGTAGGTGGTGGGGTGTGAGGAAAGTCTCTTAGAGACTTTCTTACACCAGGGTAAGTGTAGGATAGTTTTATTAAGTTGGGCATGTGGCAGTACACTTTAGGGGAACAAAGCCTAAGTGGGGTAATGGGTAGGTAAAGGTTGGGTGAGCGGTGACAAGCCAGAGGGCTTGTGGCAGGTAGTTATCCCATCTCAGTGATCTTACTAGAAGAAACAGTAGGATAAACCCTTCAATAGTTGAAGCAATGACAACTTGAAGAAACGAAGGGAGAAATTCCAGAAATGATTAGGTTTGACTCTAGGAAATGTGGCTAATATGGGGGGCACCGCTAGCATAGAGGGTGAAGAGTAGCATGCAGAGGCTGGTGGTAGGAGTGATGTTGCAGAGAGTGGGGCGGAAGAGTGGTTAGAGAAATTGTGACAGAGGAGGCTGACTATCAAGGAAACGTAAGCAGAAGATCAGATCAGAGAAAGGTGGCTGTCTAATGGGAGAGTAGGGAAGTAAGGAAGAAAGCAACAAGAATGTGTCGAAGATCATAAGAAGAAAGAGAAAAGAAAAAGATGTCAGAAAGTCCCAAAACAAAACGCAAACACATCCTGCAATAGGCTACAGCCCCAACCTCTCACTATGAATGAAATTATATAAAGAAAATTGCTCTATTTCTACATCCAAAACTGAGTAATATATAGAAAATAAATAAACAAAAATTTAAAAAGGAATTAATGAAGGGATTATTAGAACCGATAATAGACCATCCAGTTCCCTCTCAAAGGTCACATCCTAATGAATTTAAAATGTGTTCTAATTAAATACCATTGTGCAAAATTACATCTTAGGAGCCAACTTTGCTTTCTCAATGCTCAGACCAGAGTGAACTGATACAATTCTCTGAGAGCAAATGCACAAATAATTGTAGTAATCATGTATACAATAGAAAGGAACCCCTACCCCCAAAAAACTATTAATCATTTCCCCTAATATAATAAGGTGTCCTCTGAAAAGAAAAAAATGCACTGTCCAAGTTTGTTTTGTTCAATTCCACCCTTATATATCTGCTGTAGAGGGAGTGAAACATATATCAAGTAACCATTTTTCAAGACACCCATTTCAATCAATCAATCAATCAATCAATTTCTTTATTTTACCAGGTGAAACACCATTGAGGAGAACTTATTTGCAAGGTGGACCTGAGAGGTCATAAAAGAATTGACATATGGAAAAAAATGTAATGACATTGATAATATATGTACAGAACATACAAACAAAACATTGACAATTTATGTACAGAATGTATATAGGGTAATATTGCAACTATGGTTCAAGTAGACTACCAATTAAACTACTAATTAATGTGCTAGTGATACAACAGCTCTTGCAAACCAGTCAACAGTTAGTCATAGTACCATTACAGATTTTAGTGTTGCATGCAAGGGGTAGGTCAGACGCTACCAAGAATAGCCTCACCTCTATGTAAATGAATCGCCTGAGGTAGGTCTAAGGGGAGAGAACAGGCAAGTCTGAAGAGGACATAGTGAAGGGTGGAGGTATACAGAGCTGTTGAGAAGTAGTGGGAATAGCAGGAATGGGAGTAGAGAGGGATAAGGGCATCATCAACTGTAACAATCGCAAGACCTCCTTGAAGGTGCATGAGTACAGTGCTTTGAAAACAGAAAGCTTCAAGAGGCTCGTAAGCCTCAGAGTTTTCTGCATGGAGTTCCATAGAGCTGACCTGACCTTTGGGACTGAAAAAGAGATAAATAAGAGGCTTCTCAATGGGTAATTGCAGGCCCTGTTGACAGGTAAGCAATCCGATATGTACTGGGGAGCAAGTTAATGAGCGATCTGTAGGTCCAATAGGCAGCATTTCTTTGTCTTCTGGCATTTAACTAACTCTAGTGTACCTTGCGTGAGACAGTGCAATGGTGGGTTGAGTTCGAAGCCCGATAATGAATCTAATAGCAAGATGATAAAGAGTGTCCAGTTTGGCCAAGGCAGCGGTCGGTCTCTGGACATAGCTGAAGTCAACATAATCCAGCAGGGCAGGACGGTAGTAAGAACAAACCTGGTTTTGCTTCCTGGGTAAGAAAGTTCCTGATTCAAAAGAAGAGACCTAGACTCTGTTTTAACTTTTGGATAGTTCTTCATGTGATCAACGAATGACAGGTTGGTATCTATCCAGAAGCCAAGATATTTAAATTTATTTACTAACTCAGAGGTTCACCCAGGAGTGTGTTTATCTGAGGAGAAGTGCCAAAGCGTGGGACTTAGAGGTACTGGCAGAAGAAGGAAACAGCATGGCTTTGTTTGTTTTTTTTGCATTCAACAATAACTTCAAGTGCAGCAGGTTCTCTTGTAGTTGGTCAAAGTAATGTTGCAGGTCCCTGCAGGCTAATGCTGGCGTGGGTCTGCAATGCACAGAATCATATCAGTCTGTAAATAAATGAATGTTTGCTGGTTCAAGGCCCTTATTAATGTTATTGATATAGATAACTAATAAGGGGCCTAAGATAGACCTTTGGGGAACCCCTGAGTAGATATTTTTTAGAGAAGATCCCACTAGCCTTGACCAATTGTTTGCAATCTGCCAAGTAGTTATTAAACCATTTTAGGGCTGATTCGCCCACCCATTGAATTCCAGCTCAGTCAGGAGCAAGTCATGGTCCACAGTATCAAAGTCTTTGCTCAAATCAAGGAACAAAGCACAAACATAGTTTTTGGTGTCCAATGCTAACTGCCAGTCATTTGAAACTTTAGCAAGTGCAGATATGGTACTGTGGCAAGGTCTAAAGCCTGACTGTGCTACATTTAACAGATTGAAGGACTCCAAGTAGTACCTAAGTTGGGCATTGACAACATCTCTAAGAAGTTTCAACAAGGTGGGGAGGAGGAGGATATAGGCCGATAGTTGTTTAGGTCACCGGAGTCACCGGATTTGAATAGGGAATGACGGAGCAGTTTTCCAGATAGAAGGGAGCATGCCCTGGGCAAACAATAGGTTGAGGAGATGTGTGATAGGAGGAGATGAAGCATAGTAACCTAATTTGAGATAGTAGGGCTCAATGTGATCTGCACCAGCTGTTTTGCTTGTGTCTAAATCCAGGAGCACGCCTTCCACTTGTTTCAGTGAGACAGGACAGAAGGAGAAAACTTGTTGCTGTGCTGGGCTGATGCTTAAACGTGCCAAGTCTAAGTGATTTAATCTGCAGTTCAAGGGTATTGGCTGGTGAGGTGTCAAACGCTAATCCTGCTGTTGCAAAGTGACTGTTGATGAGTTCCAGTATTTCGCATTTGTCCGTGGTGGTGTTGCCCCGAGATGATTTTCTGTGGAAGCAAGCAGGCTGGGCTATGTCCTTCAATGTCTTTAACAGTTTCCCAACATTTTGATGAGCTATGGGAGGAAGATTCGAGATCTTCATGGAAGAATCTAGTTTTCTCAGCCTTGATCCACTTGGTACACTAGTTTCTGGTGGATCTAAAGCAGCCCAATCGGCTGTCTGTCTGTTTTTCCTAGCCTTTTTCCAAAGGGCATCCCTATTATTTAGGGCTGTTTTAAGACTAGTAGTTAATCAAGGGCGTTTTTTTTTGGTACGGGTTTTAGCTAGGGGGGTGTCTATTAATAGCCTCGAGTACAATAGAATGGAATAACTCATATGCCTTGTCAACGGTTGGGGTCAGGTAGAAATCCTGCCAGTTTATGCATTGGAGATCTAATAGATAGGCATTAGGATCAAAGTGCTGTAGCCCATGAAATGTATCTGGAAGTGGTAATAGCTATGGGTACTGACCTCACACAGGCAATTGCACAATGATCGCTGAGGTCATTAGCAAGAGCTCCAGCTTGAGAGAATAGGCTAGGTCTATTTACGAGGATGAGATCAAGTAGTGTACCATGGTCTGGATTTTGCTGTTGGGCCAATTGATGTTATCCACAAGTTGAATAAACCCATATGTGTCACAGAAATCATTTATTTATTTTATTTTTATTTATTTATTGAGTAAGATCGAATCACAATTCTCTGAGTCATAGACTCTTTTGCAAAGGCTCCACGTCAGGGTACAGGGGTGGAGGGTAGACAAGTACAGAAAAGACATACATGAACAGGTAGTATTTACAGTTTCAGATTTGACACAGCAGTGTTTCAGAGTCTCCACGCTTGGTTACAGGGTTGGAGGGTAATACAGGGTACAGCAAGGACAAACAATGACAGGCAGTATTAAAAGTTTCAGTACTGATAGAGCAGTCCAAGCATTGAAACTTATTTGACGGTGAGGGAATTAGGTATGAACCTAATCCGCGGTATTGTAGCATACCTTGGTCCCTAGGCAGGGGTTTGCTGGGTGCCATCACGTAGGATCTAGGAAGACTCAGAGTCAGGAGAAGGGGAGGGTAGGAGAGGAAAGCTTAGCCACAATAACACTTAGCACTCTCCTTTATTTGGGTTTTAAGGCCAGATTTGAACAGCGAGATGCTATGGGACTGGGAGAGGGGGAGGGTAGAGAGTTGAGCCAGAGAGGAGCATGGTAACGGAAGGATCTCTGCCCTAGTGCTGTTCTACAGAGGGAACTAGGAAGGGGTCTGGATGTGGCAGTTAGCCAATCCAAATTAAGGTTACCCATAATGATTACCTCAGTGGACAGGGTATCCAAACCTCACTCAGGTGGTTCAGAATCTTTAGGCCCAAGGAAGGAGGTCTGTAACATCTAATGATATGTAACTGTAAGGATGTAGAGATTTGGATGTTTAAGGAGAGGCTTTCAAACTCTTTAGGAGTAGTAACAGCATGTACAAGGGTGGTAGTATATATGTCCTTAACGTATATTGCTACTCCACCCCTCTGGTGCCTGTCAGCCCTATATAGACTATATGAGGGATACCGATTATGTGATCCAACGTAGAGGGTCTCAATCAAGTTTCAGTAACCACCAGGAGATCTGGTTTAGCATGGTATATCTAGGATTGTATAGCATCAAGTTTCCTGATTAGACCACAGGCATTTATATGCAGGAAACTCAGTCCTTTTAGTTAGGCCAGTTCTATGAGCACAGTAATAGGGAGTGCAGGTCCTGGATTTAGTTCGATGTTGCCTGCACAAATAAGCAGTAGTAGAAGCAATTTCTTGATAGCATTCAGTAAAAGCCTAGCAAGACGTAGTCTTTTCATTTGTGGATGACTGTATGTGTCAGCTTAAGATTTTTCTAAAGAGGACCAGGCAGGCCAAGGGATGCATATACCATCCCCATCCTCACTAAAATGATGTAACCATGCAATTTGAGGATACTGGGTTTAACCTGGCAGTTAGGTCCTTGATAATGGGAACTATCAGTTCCGATCTGCACTTGCAAGTTTTATTTGACCCTGTGAAGGTGTAGAACAACGGCCTTGGGGAAGGGATAGAGCTGGCACTGTCTGGGGTCTGCAGAGGATGAAGGCAGCATTGTTGCTGTGTTTGGGTCTCAGCAACAATAGAGCATGCTTACTAGTACCCCCAGAGTTAGTAGCTGCAGCTGCATTTTGAAGAAGTATTTTCACAAAGAGCAGGAATGGTATGCAACTGATTGTGCTGTGCAATAGCTGAAGCTATATAAAACTGAGCCTCTAATCTAATTTCTATATTTCTATGGGGGACATGATAGAGACTTTCAAATACCTCAAGGGAATCAACAAAGTCCAAAAGGGTAGCATCTTTCAGAAAAAGAGATGTGCAAAATCAAGGGGCACAATTTGAAGATAGAGGGGATGGCTCAGAGGTAATGTAAGGATATTTCTTCACAGAGAGGTTGTGGATATATGGAACAGCCTTCCTGAGGAGGTTGTAGAGTCAAAAACAGTGGGGGAATTCAAGACGCATGGGACAGTCATAAGGCAATTCTAGTGGGGGGTAGGAGGAGTAGGCTGTTGGTTAACTAGGATCTCCAGCTTATCCATTAGGTAGGGAAATGGGCAGACTAGGTGGGCCAAGCGGTCCTTATCTGCCGTCAAATTCTATGTTTTTATGTTTCTATGTAATGAAAATGCTAATATAAGGGAGCTTCCCAATTCAAGCTGGAAAAGTAAAATTGACAATGATTAAAACCCCCATGAGTGCAAGCTTTTCCACCCCAATCAGTCTAGTTACTATGATCACATAGCTTTACTTAGTTCAAAGTAAAACAGATGAAATTAAAATAACTCTAAAGAAAAAGTTCTTGCAGGAGGTCAGTTTGGTGTTCCCACAGAGCACATACTACTCACTGAAACAAAAGATCAAAGGTAGAATTAGGCAGTGCAATACTCTGATGTCCAGAAACTCTTAAGAAAATTCAGATGTTTGCCAGCCTGGTGGTGCTGAGGGTTGAGGCACTGGATGCCACACCTTGCTCCATGCTGGCGACCCAGATTTGGTGACGGACTTGGGCTGCCGGGGTTGGCAGGGGAGAGAGGTATTGAGTGCACAGCGGCGGCTCTCCTCTCTGGGGAGGGTGGAAAGCCTGTCCGCTGCTACACTGCCATCTTCTGGGTGAACCCAGGATTGGCAATGCAAGTTGGGATACACAGTGGGAGGGGCAGCATCAGCCAAGAGCCGGGGAGGAGTTGCGTCTCGATGCATGCCCCAATTGGCTCTCCCAGCATGCCGGCGACTGCAGGGTATGGGATCACCAGAAAAAAATATGAAAATGGAGCTACGCCACTCTAGGTAGTCGACCACTCCAGTGCCGCTTTTCACGTCACTGACCGTCACTGGGGAAGACTCTGTTGTGCACCACCGCTCCTCCATTGTTCGGGAGGGTAAAGGAGTCCTTCCTGCCCCCTGGGGGCACCCACCTAGGTCTCTGAGTGGGGGTCACTCTAGGAGCAGATTCCTGGGGCACTGAGGGACATTGTGAAAGCTTGAGGGGCTCTGATTGAGTGGTGGGACAAAGCGAGTCAGGGGATAAAGAGTAAAAAAAATAGATGTTCCATTTGCCTGCACATTACTACTCCCATGAAGGTCTCCTTATTATGGTTGCAGCATGTAAAACTTTTGTTTTTAGAGTTTCCAGTGAGTACCACACTGATCGAAGGAAAGCTTCTGGCAAAATCCCAACCCACAGACTGGGATCCACAGCCATCCCTTAGAAGGTAATCCAGAAGGTCCCTTCATGTTCTGCCCCGGCGATCTCGAAATGTTGCCAGTCGTGAGGCTGCCCATGAGGCAGGCTGTTCCAAGGTTTATTGTTTGTTCTTAGGGCCTGTAGTAGCCTGCCAGTGAGGGGCCATGGTGCTGTGGAAATAGTTGGGTCTCCTTAAACTGGAGGCCATGCTTAATTAACTCCTCTTGAGCTTCCTCAGCAGATGCAAATTCTTTATTGCTGCTCAGAAACTGAACCTTCAAGCAGGCTGGCTATGGGGTTATAAATGTGTACCCTTCTCCTGACAACCAGGAGAATGTCAGCATAGGCCCTATGGCTCCTCATAGTTTCAGGTGCATAATCATTATCAATTAAAATCTGTGTCTGTCCGTAAAACACTTTTGCCATCTCCAGGCTGTAAGCAACACTCATTCCTTCATGGCAAAGCTGAGAAAGCAGGCAATTATTGATCGAGGGCAAATGTTTGGGTTAGCTGGTTTGGGGCCTAAGGGTCTGTGGACCCATTCCATATCAAGTTGAAGATGGGAGGGTAGCTCAAAGGCAGTCCGAAGCAGTGTGACTACAAATTCAGTAATATCCTGCCCCTCCGATCCATCTGGAATACAGTAGATCTGGATGTTTTGCATCTCGCCCTGTTCTTTGCATCTTCCTGATGGGCCTACATCAACTCCTGCTGTTTTGTAGGGTCAGAACGGCCTCCTCCAGCTCATCTACCCTGTTTTCTACTGCGAATCTGTCTCTCAGAGTCATCTGCCCATTGTTCAGTGGCTACATCTCTGTGAAGCTCCATGTAAATTGCTTTACCTCTGAGCGGAACAAGAGGAGTTCCTTGTAGATAGTTTCTAATTTAATTTTTTATTCTTAGTGTGTCTGGACGTGGGGTTTGGATGTATCAGAACAGCCGCCTGTGTCTAGAAGCCTAAGATTGTTCTGGCTCTGACACATCCTCAAACAGAGTCTGAGTAGTAACCTCCTTCATTTTGTAACAATGTTATCCACTTCTATACAATTTTGGGAGCACTAATTGTTTATCCCTTCTGTATTTTGGTGTAAAGTGCTAGTTATAGTTTTAAGTCCAATTTGGGGAAATAGTAGTGAGGGTAGCAGAGCTCTGTAAATCACGTTGCCATATTGGAGGAGGTGCAACCAGAAGTCGCACCCGGACATATACATTTATCATATAAACCCAACACACTATTGTGTCTTATTGTTTACCTGTTGCACAGTAGTTGGAGAGTCACTTTTCATGCCTGCAGGCTGGATTTGTGTCAAGCACATAGTGCAACCGCAGGGCTGAGAGCAAGGGTCCCATCCCATGCTGCATTTTATGCTTTGGCATATATCTTCACTGAACACAAAGTCCCACTACATGAAAAACACACTGAGTGCAGTTCCTGCAGCATGAATATGCACCCTATGCAATATTGTACCAGTTTATGCACCTGAATACCCTGTAATGCCTCACCTCAGCCTCCTTACTTTTATTATATGCTCAGTAGTTGAGCAAGGTGCAAACTAGAGAGGTGCAGAACATGGCCAGTTCTACAATTTGTAATCAAGAAGCTCCCAGAATCATAGTTCCAGTAATTTTTAATACAAATAAGCAACTAGCATGTAGTGCACATAAAATTAATATGCAAATATGTGTAAATGAATATGTTCACACAGAAAAGAAACAAGCTCTGCTCCTGCTCATTCACCAACATTAAATCACATTTCTTACAAATTTCTGTATTTTATAAGGGTTTACTACCAGTTTGTGGACTATGTCAAACTTAAACAAGCATTTGTCAGTGCGAATGTTGTCTCACTGGCATTGGCATCGGTAGTGCAGGAGATAGAGATGCATAACAGGAATGGCAGTGAAGTATGGAACTGATGCCAACCCCACCCCACCCTGCAGAGACTGACAGGCGCCGGGGTGTGCCTTTGGGGCGCCAGCTCTAACGCTCATGTAATTTTATGTTACCCTACCCGTAGACACTGACAAGTGTCGTGGTACACTTTGGGGTCTTTGGGCCTTATACTTACCCCATTCCATAAGAAAATACACTGAGACGGTGCAGTATAGGAGAATGGGGTGAGCGTTAGTGCCAAACACTTCCAAGGCGTGAGCATTACAACAATGATCCCAAGTCACACCCCTGATGCCTGGCAATCTCTACAGGGTGGGGTGTTACACTGGAAACCCTAACATTGTAGGCATTTGTTTGTATTTTCACTCAAATTTTCAACATAGGCTTTGTGTGACCCCACCTCATGAAAAGCGGCACAATCAGTTTGTTAGCTGAAAGGTGGTTTTGCACAGCGCTATGCCATTTAGATCTAGGGACAAAAACACATTTTGGGCAGGACAAGGAAAATGACAACTGTATTGTTCATGAGGAGGCATAAAGAAATGGCAACATTGAAAATCTGGAATGAAAATGAAAACTTGGTGAAGTCATGAGCATGCACAGAAGCAGTGCAAAACACGTCCGTAACCCAATTATTTTTGGGATTCTTTTAACCACACTTTCAACACAGGTATTTTGGGACCTCCCTCATGAACAGTGGTGCTGTGACTTTGTTAATCTGTCCCAAAGTTGATTTCCACAGTGACCACGCCATTGTGTGCCAGAGGTGCGGAAACACATTTTGGGCAGGCTGTGAAAAATGACAGCTGTACTGTTGATAAGGAGGTGTGAAAAATGCCAGTGTTGAAAAATCTAACATGAAAATATTGCACATTCTGAAGTTACAAGGGTGCATGGAAACTACAAGAACGCACGCTTGTAAACATAGAAACATAGAAACATAGAATTTGACGGCAGATAAGGACCGCTTTGGCCAGTCTGCCCATTTCCCTACCTAATGGATAAGCTGCAGATCCTAGTTAACCAGCAGCCTACTTCTTTCTACCCCACCCCTAGAATTGCCTGATGACTGTCCCATGCATGTGCCGAGATTCCAGCCACTGTTTTGACTCCACAACCTCCTCCGGAAGGTTGTTCCATGCATCCACAACCCTCTCGGTGAAAAATACTTCCTTACATTACCTCTGAGCCGCCCCTCTATCTTCAAATTGTGCCCCTTGTTCTTGCACACCTTTTTTTGAAAGATGCTACCCTCTTGGACTTTGTTGATTCCCTTGAGGTACTTGAAAGTTTCTATCATGTCCCCCTCTTCCTCCTTTCTCGAGGCTATACATATGAGCTCCTTTAGTCTCTCTTCATATGTCTACTGGTGGACCCTGCACCATTTTAGTTGCCCTCCTCTGGACAGCTTCCATCTTGTCTATGTCCTTGTGGCGATTGGGTCTCAGAACTGCACACAGTACTCGGATGGGGTCTCACCAGCTGTCTGTACAAAGGGATAACAACTTCCTGTTTTCTACTGGTGATGCCTCTCCTATGCATCCCAGTATCCCCCACCCTCCTTACTGCCCTGTCACATTCTTGCCCACCTTTAAGTCATCTGATATGACTACCCCCAGGTCCCTTTCCATTTTTGTTATCGTTAGTATCTCACCCCCATTGTGTACTCTTCCCTGGGTTTTGTTTCCCATGTGCATTAACTTGCAGGTCTTAGCATTAAATCTAAGCTGCCATACATTTGACCATTCCTCTAACCTTGTCAAGTCCCTTCTCATCCTTTCCACTCCATCTTGTGCATCAACTCTGTTGCAGATCTTTGTCATCTGCAAAGAATACTTTTCCTTCCAGTCCCTCTGCAATGTCGCTTATAAAGATATTGAAGAGGACTGGTCCTAATACTGAACCCTGCGGCACCCGCTAGTAACCCCCTTTCTTCAGAGTGGACTCCATTTACTATTACCCTCTGTGTCCTATTCTCCAGCCAATTTTTACCCAGGCTATCATCTTGGGACCCACTCCAGGCTGGCTAACTTGTATATTAATCTTTGTGTGGGACTGAGTCAAATGCCTTGCTAAAGTCTAGGTAGGCCATGTCCACAGCCCTCCCTGATCTACTACTTTGGTCACCCAGTCAAAGAGATCTATTAGATTCATCTGGCATGATCTTCCTGCTGTGAACCCATGCTGCCTTGGGTTCTGTGCCCCTCTGGCCTCTAGGTACTCGACAATTCTTTCCTTCAGAAGTGATTCCATCATTTTCCCTATCACTGAGGTTAAACTAACAGGTCTGTAGTTTCCTGCTTCTGCCCTGCTCCCGCTTTGTGAAGTGGAATCACATCTGCCCTCCTCCAGTCCTCAGGTACCACCCCATCCTCCCATGATTTGTTAAAGAGGGTAGTCAGTGGTGTCACTAGTTCTACCCTTAGTTCTTTTAGAATTCTGGGATGAATCCCATCAGGCCCCATTGCTCTGTCCACCTTCAGTTTTAAGAGTTCTTTCAGAACCCTTTCTTCTGTAAATGGCTGGTACCAACTTCTGTATCCAGAGTGTTTCTATTGTTTGTTTTAGGTACCTCCCTCTTCATTTGTAAATACTGAGCAAAAATATTTGTTTAGTATCTCTGCCTTTCACAGTCACCCTCTGCCCATCCCTCCCTTTATTAAGCCTCACTATCCTCCCTTAGTCTTCCTTCACTCCCTGATGTACCTAAAAAGGTTTTATCCCCTTCTTAATTGAGTTGGCTGTCTTTTCCTCAGTTTGGGCCTTTGCTGTTCTGACTGCCTTCCCAGTTTCCTTTGCTTTAACTGATACAATTCTCTGTCCTGCTCCTTCTGTGATTCCTTGTACTTTCTGAATGCTTTCTTTTCTCTTGAACCTTCACTGCCACCTCCTTTGAGAACCATAGTTTTTTTACATCATTTTGTTTTGTTTATTTGCTTCACACAAAGGCTTGTGCCTCTGTGATGGCAGTTTTATTATTCCCCATTGTTCTTCCACCCGTCCTTCCTGCCCATGTGCTAATGCATTCCTTAGGCACTCACCCATTTTAGCAAAGTCAGCCCCCTGAAGTCCAGTACTTTTGCCTTTGTATGGCTTGACTCTATTGCTGTGTTTATTGTGAACCATACTGTTCGATGGTTGCTAGTTCCCAGAAGGCTACCCACTGCTACATCTGTGATCCTCTCCATCTCCATTTGAGAGGACCAGGTCTAAGATTGCTCTCCTCATGAGTGGGTTCCAATACTAGTTGTCTAAGGCATGCCATCTGAGGGCATCTAGAATAACCCCACTCTTAGAAGTGGCTGCTGCAACTGCACTCCAGTTAACATCTGGCATATTCAAATCACCCATCAGCAGTATCTCCCTTTATCTGCCATTCTAAGTATACTTTCTATCATTTCCTTGTCATTTCCTCCCCAAACACAGTCACTTTATGGACTTTCATCACCAGATTTTCAACATAGGCATTTTAGGACCTCTGCTCATGAACAGTGTCACCGACATTTTGTCAAACTGTCCAGAAAACTGATTTCATTACAGCGACCGCTTATTCTGGCGCCAGACGCAAAAGCACATTTGGTCAGATATGTAAATGAAAGCTGTACTGTTCATAAGGTGTGTAAAAATGCCAATTTGAAAATCTGAGTAAAATGTTACAACTTCATGAAGTTACGAGTGCGTGGAAACAGCTCAACTCAGGCCAGTAAACAGCCATTTTCTGGATTCTTTTCACCAGATTTGCAACATAAGCTTTTGACAGCCCCTCATGAACAGTGGCACTGTTATTTCATTACTCAGTCCCAAAAGGTGATTCCTCACTGTGTGACTGCGAAATCACTTTGGGACCGAATAACGCCATGACAGTGACTGAATTCATGAGGAGGGTTCCCGATAACCCCATGTTGAAAATGTGGTACAAAAATTCAAAAATGCCTGAGATATGCACCAAAGTTGAAAAAAACTATTTATGCCATTACACAGCTTACCATCATTTCTTCTGATTCGCGGTCGGCTTTGAAGAGTGCAGATGTATTCCCGGTCCACTGAAGATAGTCTAATCAGACTCCAGAGATAGGTATGGGGTGAAGGGGTGGGAGGCAGGTGTGCAGAGGGTGAGTGCGGGTTGTGAGGGGGCAGGGAGACCGCGAGGGACCGTTTTCTTTTCAAAGGGGTAAAAAATTGTGGGATTTTTTTCAGGATTTGGCATGCTGGGATGGGCTCCAGCATGCCACCTAAGTGTTTTGGGAGGCTGCTGTAGCTAAAGGGATTGGACACCCTCATTGGCACACAACAAAAGCGGGGCAAAGAGCCAAGGGGTTGGGCACCCCAGCACATAACAAATGGGGGTGCATTATGTCGATGGGGAGGGCTCTGTCGGCACATACATCGGGTCAGGGCATGCTGACAGGGGGATTGGCCTCAAGTCGGCATTATGGCAGGCAGTGTGCTGCCATGTTTAATGTACTTTTCACAATGGAAAGCACAGCGGGAGGTGCCGCTGCATATGACGAGCTTTGCTGCATTGCAGTGGACCTTTCATTAGATGTGCTTGCCACATTATGTATTCATGGTGTGGCGCGGCATGCAAGCTTATTGGGGAATGAGGGACTCACCTACTGATGAGTGCCCTGCATTCGCCCAACAGTGACCATGCCTCCAAATCTGCTTACTAATGAAATATATTGGCTGGTGTGCAAGCGCGAGCCAACATAAAAATGTGTTCAAAACAAATTAAAAAGCAAGAACCTTTTACAAACTTTTTGGTTCTAATTGGAATGCATGCAGGTTCACCCATTCCTTATTTAAACCAGCTTATATTTTCATGTGTATTTATGCAAAGTGTCACATTCTCACTGGCTGTGATAATTCTTTTTTGTATAGTCAATCATGTAACACTTTACAAACCCTCATCCCTGTACAACCTAGAAACACAATTTCTTTATTAATTGCAAATCTTACTTTGTCTTTGCCATCATAAATGCAAACATGAAATGCCATTGTTTTGTTTATCCTCCATTTTCCACCTGTCGCAGCAGCTGCACCTTCCTCCCGTTGTGAAGGTGGGTGAGTGTTTGCCATCACCTCTGACATGAATGCTGTTGCTTGGCCAGCTGGTAGGACAGCCTGAATTTCTGGCAAGCCACGCCCTCCTTTCTGTTTGTAGATCAAAAGTTGCATATCACAAACTATGGGGACTCACCCTAGTCAATTGCCAATATCTTGCCACTGGCTCAAACACAGAAAGTAAGGTTAGAAGAAAACTTTAAGTCCATCGAGATTGCCCAGAGGACCTAACCTAATATTAATTCCCAACACTACATTCAGCATTCATATTTATTCCTATTGCCTTGCAAATATCTGGGAGTGTGTTGGTTATCTGAATGTGGATTCTATGATAAACTTAGCAAAAGGTGTGGTAGCTCTGCCACAGGGATTGTAAATAAGTGTGATGAATAAGTGAGCCATCAGCTCCCAACTCCTTTGCTATTGGGTTTACTGAGCCATGCAGAATTTTCAAATTCCACTTCTGCCAGAATTCAGTGGAATTTCAGAAATTCTGCTCAAAAGCAACAGTGCAACAAAATTGGGCAAAAATTTGACCCTACCTTTTTTCACTATAAAAGATTCCAGGCATTTTCCAGATTTATTTGGTAGTACAATTTTCTAATTCTACCAGCATTTCATTATTTTAGTAATGTTTTAATTTAGTTTTTCTCAAGAAAAAGATGGCTGCCACATTTTGCATAGAAATAGCATTGAAGACCTGACAAAGGGTTAGGATTGAGAAAATAAAAAGACTCATGGTGTGCTGCAAAGGAGGTACCCAGACAAGTGCATTTTATAGGTACCTAAATATTTTTATTAATTGTAGCTGAAACTATCTTTTTAAAAAAAAACAATTTTTCATTGTACTACTGTTTAATTCCAGTGAATTTCATTGAAGCAGAATTCCAAAATTCAAACAATTTTTTTTATGTGCAGATTAGTAATCTATGGTTTGCACATAGTATTCTGTGGTTTGCCAAAACCCGGAATGATATTAAGTGAATTATGTAAGCCATAGAACAAGTTTACACTGAAAAGATTTTCTGAATTCAGTGAAAATTAAAAGAAATTGCAAAAGCATTCTGGAAGCTGAGTTGTCGTTCTGTAGAATTCTGCACAGCTCTAGAGTTTGCCTTCCCTTGCTGATGATCCTCTAGAATCTCTCCCATCATGCTTTAAAGCTATTTATGGTCTCTGCATTTACCACATTGCTGGACAGGCTGTTCCTTTTGTCCACCACCATCTCTGTGAAAAAAATGTTTCCTCGTCCTTCTTCAGCTCCTTCCCACCCACCCCTCCAACTTGAGACTGTAATCCCTGCTGGTTGAACTTCTCTTCTATGTAGTGCACCCTATAGAACCCACAAATGTGTTTGTACTTCTCTACTATATACCCCTATTCCTCTTGACTTCATGTTAAGGTCCTCCAATCTCTTCTCTTAGGTCCTACCCTCCTGGCCATAGATCATTGTTGCTGCCTTTCTCTGGAATGTCTCTAGTTTGTACTAGTACTTCCTCTGATGTGGGCTCCAGAAACATAGAATCATTGTATTTATTTTATTTATTTATTTATTTTGTTTAAGCAGGAGAGGCACACTAAGCTGAAGCTTGTTTACAGATGCAACCTAGGAGCTCAAGGAAGTTAAGTGACTTGCTCAGGGTCCACAGTATGCAAGTAGGGGCTGTGGGATTCAAATCAGGTCTCAGGTTTGCAGCTCAGAGCCTTAAACCACTGTGCTGTACTGTCTCCAGTAGAACTGTACACTCCTCCTAGAGTTTACCAAGTTACATGAACTGCACCATGGTGGTACTCTTTATACACAGAGGGCTGTCCCTGGAAGATTAGTGGAATTTAATTGACTCATAGTCTGCAGAGCTGATGTTACTGGGAGTTTCAATTAGGTTTTCCACTGAGGGAGCCTGACTGTGGTATCTCTGTCAACCCCAGTGCCCACTGTCAACCTCCCCTCCCCTCACACCTCAACACCACCACTTCAGTGTTGTTAGGCACACTGACAGGAGCTTGTTTATTTGGGGAATAACTCAGGAAAAGTGAATATGTAAATAAAAGTTTAGAAAATTCCAGATGAGATAATGTTACAGGAGGTCATAACCCAGAAAGTGATAGATAAGAACCATGAAAGACAGACCTGCTGAGACCAACAGTATGGGGCCTTAAACTCTTGCTTCCTGGCATTTTAATGACAGAATTCATTTATTACATGAAGAAATGATAGCTTTTACAAGAGGGTTTACAGAGCCCAGTAATCATAATCTATCACAAAATTTCCATTGCTGTACCACTTTAAGAGCAAGAAGGTGTTAGCTTTAGAAGTCAGCAAAACTGCTCTCAATATCTAGGGTGGGGAAGATACATTTCTGTTTCCCCAAAATACCTGAGAGGTTGGAGGCTTACAATATCTCTCCTGTTGTCAGAGTTCATTTCTTGAATGCTCCGCAATCACAAAGCAGAGTGAAAGCTTTCATGAGCCTCTCAATTTTTAAAGAAGAGGTTTCTTTTTAAATCTAAAGGCAAATAAGTATGATGCAACACTTATTTTCAGTGTTCTGAGTTCCATTGGGAAACCTACTGTAGAGCTAGGACTGGGATTTCTTCATTTTACTGTTGACATATTAGTACAGTATCTCTGCCATGCAATTAGTGTTTCTTTTCTTTCCTTAGTTTGGATCTTACATAGTAGCAGTAGGTAAATGGTTTAGATCTGTATATGCCTCCCAACAGCATGGCCTCACAAAATACAACTCAGACCATGTCTGTGCACCCCTTCATGAGGGTGTAACCTCTATTCCTGTCCAGCTTGCATCTTCTGGCCTTTTTGAGTTAAGATTTATACTTCTTAGAGATCCTTTCCTTTTCTAACAAAAAGTAATAGGGCCTACAAACATTTGAGGTTATCCTCTGATCTGACATAGATTGCATGATAAGTAAATGAAGACTACTGAAGAAAAGATCCAAGTTGACATCCATCCACTCCAAGTCGAGAGCAGAGCTTCTGGCTTGTCCCTACATTTTCTCCCACATTCTTTTGTGGGCATGGAAGTTTGCTTTAAATGCCAGACCAGCAAGCACTTCAGGTATCTAATTAACCATTAACCATCCATTAGTATTCAAAACACCATCATCCTGTTCCTCTTCTACTTCTTTCTTTTCCTAAGCTAAATCATTTGAGTACGTCCAATCTCTTGCCTCAAAACTTTGGGGACAAAGGGTTACAAGAGAGATGGGACATACTACAACAGAGTGATAAGACATGGCCACAGTGATCCAAGGTTGACAGGGTGGAGTACACATAAATGACTGAGCTTGTGAGTGCAAGAGAAATTAGAAGACATGCACTTAAATGGGAGGGGGTGAAAGGATCTTCTTCTCTTATAAGGGCCAATGCACAAAAGTGCAGGTTGTCTACCTGCCATGTCTCCGAGGTGTGTAGGCATTCTAGTGTGAATGCCGCACAGTGCGGGGGAGCCAGTGGACCTGGGCATTTCACAACAGGTGCAAAGCCCTTGTGCACACACCCCTGGCTAATCACACATCTGCATTCCATGTTCAGTCTGGGGGCATGTTGAGGATGTCGTGCACTCCATTCCATTCACTAAGGTATCGGGTGAGGGGTATGAGTTATGCAAGGTTGGACCATGTAACAACTGGTATATGCCCCCAATGTACACCTGCTGCCAGCAGCAAATTGGGAACCCTCCACACAGCCTGCCCCAGCC
Organism: Neoceratodus forsteri; assembly: GCA_016271365.2. Taxonomy (NCBI): domain Eukaryota; kingdom Metazoa; phylum Chordata; order Ceratodontiformes; family Ceratodontidae; genus Neoceratodus; species Neoceratodus forsteri. Next base: position 270,353,766 of record CM057452.1, on the reverse strand, counting down.
CACTGAACTGACAGAGTAGGCTGAGGGCAGACAGTTGGGCACATGCCTGTAGTGTTCCAGACTGGTGAGCACACTGTCAGCACCAAACACTGGTGCCATTGCACATGTATGTATGCAGTATAACATTAGGGTATACATACACTTACAGTACACTCGTGCTTGATACTGATGTCTGGGGAGTGGAGCCTTAATGCATAGCGTCAGTTTCTATGACTGTAACGGGGATGTAGTGCAGCTGATGTTGTAGAATGGTAACTTAGTAACTGTGCCCACTATTGTGGTTGTATTACATCCATATAGATATATGTTATGGCATGCTATACAAACAGTTAATGTATGAAACCACAATTGAAGCCTTACCTATCAAAGGGAGGATGAGGTCCATACAGTCCAGCACATTCCACATACTGTGCTTACAAGGACAGTGGTTTGCATGGACTGAATGTTAGCCTCCTCTTTGGGTGGGGGTATGGCTGCAACTGTGTTGTACTATACTAACGGGCATAATGGCATACCATAACATATTTCATTAGCAGCTGTATTGTACTGCAATTATTGGCACAGGTTCCATAGTACCATTCTACTACACTATCTGCATCACATCCCCATTTACATCGCTGGAACATGACCCTGTGTATCAGGGATCTGATGCTGGACATCTGTACAAACCTAACGTACTGTCAGTGTATGATTTACTCTACTGATGTACCATACATGGTGTGCTGTCCATCGATTGTCTACTTGTAGTATGTCCCGTAGTACCATGATACATTGTAGTTGTGTACCTTCCATATGAATGTGTACATTGTACACACTCTGCACTGGTCCAGGATCCTCTGCTGGTGTGCAAAGCAGTGGATCCACTACAGAAGGCAGGAAGGGCATCTGATTGGATGCCTACCCGTTGCCTCCAATCTGCCCCTACGGTTGTGCCGTCATGGGGGCAGGACCTTGGACAGTTCCCAGGTTGGTGAAAAATGGCCACTGGGCACCTGTCCATGGGCATGTAGCTATGCATACTGGTTACACAGATATCATGCGCAACACCCACGATTTAGTGCACAGAGGCCAAAGGGAGGGATCATTCTTGCTGTGCCTTGTGAACATCACCTGGATGTCTGCAGGTAGTACTACAGGCGGAGAGACTGGGAAGCAGATTTCTGGCTAGTTCCACATGTTAGCATGCTTGCAAACATGTGCATGTGAACTCTTTGCTACTGGTGCCCCAGGGGAAGGAGAAAAGTGGGAAATGCCAGGCCCATATAGTGAAGCTAGTAGTTTTCCTGGTCCCTCGTGCTGAGCACTAGTCACCTAGAATAATGGATTCAGATTTCATTGCAGTTTGGAGAACCCTGGAAACTCCAACATGAGGGGCAATCCATGGGAGTAAGTTCCATAAGCAAGTGAGGACAGTGACAAGGCAGGGAGGTTTGCTGAAGGCTGGTGGGGCCAGTTTGAAAGTAAGAAAAATAAAGAGAAATAATAAAGGAAGAAGAATATTGCAGTACTTCACAGAGAGGGTAGTTAACATGTGAAATAGCATTTCTAGTGAGGCTGTGGAAGCTAACACTGTTCAGGCATTCAAAGCGGGACTAGAAAGGTTGCTGAAGGAGAACAGCATTGCATATTACAGTAGGAGCAGGGGTAGTATTCATGCTGATATGTTTTGGATTTGTGTACTGTCCACAGTCAAATTTGGTAGATCCACTACCCATCAGCAAGAGGGTGGACAGTTCTTTCTATCACCCCAATATTATGTTAGTTAATATGATATCTCATGCATCCTATTATGTACTTGAATCACCAACTCCCACACCCTAGTGAAGTCATATGAAACCACTTAGTATGCTACCAACCCTTTTTATGTTTGCTTGCACACATGTGCAAGAAACATAATGCCATCATCCGAGTTTTGGAGGTGGCACCGTCTTCCATTTCAGTCAGTGTGTTTGCAGGGGCAGCCGCAGTTCTCAATGAATGCTGCAGCTGTCTATGACAGCAGTTGAAAATGCAGTGGCCGTACAGTTGAAAGGGAGAGCTACGCTTCAGTGAGCAGAGGTATGATATCGCGCGCTCATGTGTACTCCCCACACACACGCACGCATACTGCATTCTCGTGCTTCCACCCCACGACACACTGTATACACAACAGGGGTGCCTAATCCCTGTCAGTTGTCCTGCGCCTCCAACAGAGTTCCAGATGCCACGCTGGGAGCCCACCCCAGCATGGCAACAGATCAGATGGCCAATGGGTGCCCAATCCCCGTCAGCTCCACGGCCCCCAAACAACCTTCCAGCTGCCACGCTGGGAGCCCACCCCAGCCTGGCACAAGTCCGCGTCATCTAAGTTAAAAAAACCTGAAAGAAAAAACCTTCCTCGCTGACTGTCCTGACCCAATCTCCCACCACCCGTGCCATCCTCTGTCACCCTGCCTCCCCATACCACCTTCTTACCCCATGCCCCGAGGTTCGGTGCGATGATCTTCGTTGGGCGGAACACGTCTGCACTCTTCAAGCTGACCATGAACTGAGAAATCCCGGTAAGCTGTATAATGTAATAAATAGGGTTTTTTCAACATTAGTGCATATCTTAGGCATTTTGGAAATTTTTCACCAGATTTTCAACATGGGGTTTTGAGACCCCACCTCATGAATTCTGTCACTGTCATGGCATTAATCAGCCCTAAAAGGGATTTTGTGGTCACTGCATGGAACCACATTTCAGGACCACAAAACAACAGTGTCACAGTTCATGAGGTATTCCCAAAAACCCTATGTTGAAAATTTGGTGAAAGGGACTGTTTTACGAGCATGCGCTACGCTGTTCATGCGCACATCATAAGTTTGCAAATTTTCAATATGTTCACTCCAGATTTTCAACATTGCCATTTTACCATACCTCCTTATGAGCAGTACAGCTGTCATTTCTCACATCTGACCCAAAATGTGTTTCTCGCATGTAGCGCACAATGGCACAGTCAGTGTGCGAAATCAATGTTTGGGATAGAGTAAGAAAATCACAGTGACACTGTTCATGAGCAGAGGTGTTAAAATGGCTATATTAAAATTTGGTAAAAAATTTCCCAAAATTACTGCTTTACAAGCATGCGTTGCTCTGTTTCTCATACGCTTAAGTTCGCCAAATTTTCAATATTTTCACTCCATATTTTCAACATTGTCATTTACCACACCTCCTTATGAGCAGTATAGCTGTCATTTTCACATCTTGACAAAAGCGTGTTTCCGTCCATATAGCGTACAATGGGCGCATAGTCGGCGAGAAATCAATGTTTGGGACAGATTAAGAAAATCACAGTGACACTGTTCATGAGCAGAGGTGTTAAATGGTGAAATATTTGGCAGAATACGTCCATAAAATGACTGTGTTATTTAGCAACCATTGCGCAGTTTCCACGCATCAGAACTTCATGGATTTCTAATATTTTCAGTCCAGATTTTCACCACTGGCATTTTCCACACTTCCTTATGAACAGTACAGCTGTCATTTTTACACCATGGCCGAAATGTGTTTTGGCACTTTCAGCGCAGAAATGCGTGGTCGCTGTGAAATCACTGTTTGGGACAGATTAAGAAAATCACAGTGACACTGTTCATGAGCGGAGGTTACAAAATCCCTGTGTTGACAATGTGCTGTAAAATTCCCCAAACTAATGCATTACAGGTGTGTGTTGTGCATTTTCTATGACACTCGTGACTTCACCAGTTTTTAATATTTTCACTGCAGAATTTCAACATTGCCATTTTTGCACCTCCCATGGACAGCACAGCTATCATTTTCACATCCTGTTCAAAATGTGTTTCACACCTGTGGTGCCAAATGGCGTAGTCACTCGCAAAATCAGATTTCTGCTAACAAACTGATATTACCACTGTTCTTAAGGTGGGGTCACAAAAAACATGTTGAAAATTTGGAGTGAAAATGCCAACAAACGCCTGAGGCTTTAGGGTTTCACCATAACGCCCCAGCCTGTAGAGATTGAGAGGCATCAGGATGTGACTTGGGATTCTCGCCTGTAATGCCCATACCATTCCACACCCTGCAGCCAGTGAGAGGCATCGAGGTGTGCCTTGGACTCTTCAGCCCCAAAGTTCACCCCACTCTCCTATACAGGACCCATCTCACCATATTTCCTGATAGAATGGGGTGAGCATAAGGGTCAAAGACCCAAGGCACACCGTGACACTTGTCAGCGTCTGCAGGGTAGGGTGTGGTGAAATGGCATGGCCGTTATGTGATGACCAAAGGCACACCCCAATGCCTGTCAGTCTCTGCAGGAGTGGTGGTGGGGTTAGCTTCAGTTCAATACTTCACTACCATTCCTATTCGCAGCTCTCTAACTCTACACTACCAATGCCAATGCCAGCAAGCAGGCATTCGGCATTGACAAATGCTTGTTTTCAATTAGTAATGTTTGTCTCCTTTCTTCACCAGCCTGTCCCTAGCTGGTCCAGTCCCCAAACCCCATCACCTGGCTTCCCTTGGTTTACATGAACTCCAGTGATCCTCTGCCACAGGATCCAGCCAGAGGCTCCTGATCACTGGTGTGGGGCTTGCAGGAGTCCAGGTCATTATCTCGCCATGGCTGGGTGATTTCCTCTATTTTCTCCCTGAGGGCTCCCTACCATGTGATATGATGCTATGTACAAACTCTGCCTCTCAGAGACACTCCCAGTATCTGCTAGTGGAAGCCCTTTCCCTTATGTCCTATTGCTGCCACCTAGATTCCTCTATGTGGCAGCCATCAATCAAGACACATGTTCCCCTCCCTGAGGGAGGTGAGCAGTCCTAGGGCCACTCTATCCTCCCACTCCCCAACATTCCCAGAGCAGCCTGCATCTGTTCCCAAACCTGGGTCACTGGGTGTGGCAGGAGGTGAGGCTCCCAGCACCTCAGCTCTCCATGCCACCAGGCTGATAAAATCTCCCCTTTATTAATAAGATTTTAAAGCTAGTGTGGGCCCGTGAGCCACATCAACTGTACTGTACCTATGCACTGTGCTTGGTAAATTATCTACTGCATATCACAAAAGCACATAAAAGTAGATTTTCTTAATTCTGATAAACTACTAGATATACACCATCTATTATTTGAATGTTTCTCCATTGCTTCTCTCTCTGGTTGTCCATGCTTTCATGGACAAACAAGTTATTCCATATACATCCATGGTCATCCTTACTCTCTCACTGATCTTTGTCCATGATAACTGTCTCCATGCATGATTTGTCCATAATTTATAGACAAGATAGTGTGGCCGAGCAGTCTAAGGCACTGGATTTAGGTTTCAGTCTCTTTGGGAGCATTAGGTTCGGTGCGCCATTGCCAGTTACACTTTTGGAGGGAGGTAGTAACAACAACAAAAATGGAAAGAGACCTGGGGTAATCATATCAGATGACCCTAAGGTTAGCAAGCAATGTGAGAAGGCAGTAGGGAGGGCTGGGGGATACTGGGATGTATGGAGAGGTATCACCAGCAGAAAACAGAAGTTGTTATCCTCTGTACAGACAGTTTGTGAAAGCCCATCTGAGTACTGCATCCAGTTCTGGAGAACCCATCTCTGCAAGGACATAGACAGGATGGAGGCAGTCCTGAGGAGGGCAAATAAAATGGTGCAGGGTCTGTACCAGAAGACATATGAAGAGAGACTAAAGGAGCTTAATATGTATAGCCTTGAGGAAAGGAGGGAGAGGGGACATGATAGAATCTTTAAGTACCTCAGTGAAATCAACAAAGTCCAAGAGGGTAGCATCTTTCAGAAAAAGAGATGTGCAAGAACAAGGGACACAATTTGAAGATAGAGGAGTCGGCTCAGGGCAATGTGAGGAAGTATTTTTACAGAGAGTGGTGGGCGCATGGAACAACCCTCCTGAGGAGGTTGTGGGGTCTAAAACTGTGGGAGAATTCAAGAATGCATGGGACAGACATAAGGCAATTCTTGTAGAGGTAGGAAAAAATAGGCTGTTGGTTAACTAGGATCTGCAGCTTATCCTGTAGGTAGGAAATGGCAGACTAGGTGGCCAAACAGTCCTTATCTGCCGTCAAAGTCTATGTTTCTGTGTTTCTATGTTTCTAAGATTGTCCATGGTTGATGAACATGCACAAATGTTTAAGAACACACAATGAAGAAAGCTTAAAACAGGAGAACTATATCCATATTCAGTTTGGTAAATAAGAAAAAAATTGTGATGAAATAATATGTTAAATGATCTCAGCTAGAACCCATGATTACCCATAATCTAAATATGAGTTTTAGTTTCTCCACTTGACAACTGTTTACATGGTTGGGTTTTGAATAGTGAATTATGTTATTAGTCAAATTAATCCCTTTGTGTACTGTTTAATATTGTATTATGTATGGTGTCCTGGTTAAATATATACATTGTTTTTATCACATCAGTAGTTACATAGTTTAAAATATTTACTGTATAGATTCTACAGTAAAACTGAGAAAAATATTTCCAATTGTCAGTTTAGCCTCGTTTTTAAATGGGTTCAGTTAAGCACTTCCTGGGATCTAGATAATATTAAGCAATATTAGGGTTACAGTATCAACATCGGGGTGGGATATTCAGAAATGCACCTGGCAGGGGCACAAGCAGGCGCCAGCACAACTGGGATGTGCTAGGGCATGGAATGGGTGATATTCAGCGGGCTGCGCCATGGCTCAGCACCATTGAATATTGCAACCTGGCCTCCTGCATTAATGCAGTGGCACTGCACCAGTGCAAGTGGAAAAGAGTGGAGCAGGGGATCGCCAAAGCTATAGTGCAGTTGTGCTAGGTGCAGGTGCCACAAAATTCAGTGGTGAAAATGCAAATGGGGCCATAATGCATACAAAGGCATAACTGGGGCCATTAGCATATCTTTATAGCCCAATTTGCATACAGGTGCACTGATCCTGCGACTTGCGCCTGGCGCCCTGCCAAGCTGCACCGTTGGTGACCGACACCCCTGCACATCACGGCAAAGTGTCCCAATGCCTGATCGTGGGCATAAGTATATTTAAAATCACTTAATACAATCCCTGGTGGTCCAGTGGACCACTTGCAGCAGATCGTGGGCATAAGTATATTTCAAATCACCTAACTCAATCCTGGTGGTCCAGTGGACTGTTTGCAGCCGATCGCAGGCATAAGAATATTTAAAATAGTTTACCTTATCCCTGGTGGTCCAGCGGTACCCCACCTGCCCACTGAGCCCGCCACCCCGCTGGTCAGCGGGTGGCAGCTCCCCCCCATAAACCACCCAGCCACCCGCCCGACTGACTGTGTACAGTGGCTGTATGCACATTGGTCCACAAGCGTGGCCAATGGGCATACAATTCCGTACCATACTACACAGTCCCAATATGTGAATGGGCCATTCACATATCTGGACTGTGTAGTATGGTACAGTCTACATGCCCATTGCCGCACGCTATGAACCAATAGGTGTACAGCCATATTATACACAGTCAGTTGTAACGGTAGCCAGGCAACTTCTGGGTGGAGACCTGCCACCCGCCGCTGACTGGGGTGGGTGGCAGGGCTTAGTGGGGGTGAGGGGTACCGCTGGACCACCAGCTATAAGGTAAACTGTTTTAAATATACTTATGCCCGCGATCAGGCTGCAAGCGGTCCATTGGACCACCAGGGATTGAGTTAGGTGATTTGAAATATACTTATGCTCGCGATCAGGCTGCAAGTGGTCCACTGGATCACCAGGGTAATGTAATGTGATTTTAATATACTATTGCCGCAATCAGGCTGTAAGTGGTCCACTGGACCACCAGGGATTTTGGTTGTGTTTGTAAATGTACACATGCCTGTGATGGCGTGTGGGAGTGCAACCCGACAGACCCTGGCCCCAGAGCTCGGGTGGCCACCCACAGCTGGCGGCTGCCGTGTTGCACCCTGCAATATGGCAGCTCACCTGTGGGTGGCCAGCCCCTGCTCCTATTTCCTTTGGGCTCAACTTTGAGCACCAGTGTGCGGCGCGTAGTAGGGGTTGCACCAGCACATGCCCCGCATATCTCAGGCTGAATATCGGGATGTGCGGAATATGCATGGGCACACCCCACACTTGCACTGCATACATTACTGGTGCATCCTGGCACATCAGGATCTGCATGGCACAACATCCCTTTTGAACATCGTGACAGCATCAGTGGTTGCACATGGCACACACTGTTGCACCATGTGCAACCCTGAATATCCCACCCAAGATGAACAATTCTTGTCAGTTATAATCAATGTGGACTTATTCAATGTAAATGAATCAACAAAGGGGAATAACATATTGGACCTAGTTATAACCAACCCGAGACACATATATCTGATATCCAACTACTCAGCCCCATGGGAAATAGTGACCACTTGTCCCTTTCTTCTCCATCCAATTGCCTTTATTACCAAAAACAAACAAACTAAAAATAAAACAATATAATAGGGCTGACTTTGAAGTCATTAATCATCAGATAAAATCCCTTACCTGGGAACAAATAATGCATCCAATGAATACTGAGCGGCGGGGCTTTTAAAAAACAAAGATACTGGAACTTGAAAAAAATATGTCCCGGACAAACTTAAGTATAACAACAAAGGAAAATCCCCCATGGTTCAATGGTAATATCAAACATTTATCAAACAGAAAAACAAATTGTTTTTAGCCTTAAAAATGTTTATCTGACCAGAAAAACGCTATCCTGCTCAAATATAGAGAGGTGGTTAGACAATTAAAGAAAACTATCATACTGGCTCAATGTAATTTTGAATTTAAAATTGTGCATACTAAGGATTGTCATAAGGCACTATACACTTACCTAAATGGTAAGAAAAGTAATAACAATATGATAGGTCCCCAGTTTGTAATAACATGACTATAACATCTGATATAGAAACAGCTTCAGAGTTAAACAAATATTTTCATCTGTTTTACTCCAGAATCTTCTAACATTGCACCTATTGTAACAGACTTTAAACTTGAACCATATGAAATTCTTTTCAGGATATTCAGTGGGTCTTTGACACTCTAAAACCATATGCTAGTTCTGGCCCTGATAATATTAGCTCTAGATTTCTTATTGAGACAAAGGATACAATAATCCCCCTTTGATTATTATTTTCAAAAATCACTATATGAATAATCATTTCCAGTTGACTGGTGCATAGCCATTGTCACACCCATCTTTAAACAAGGATCCCATTCTAAAATTGAAAATTATAGACCTGTTAGTCTTACATCGATATCATGTAAACTCATGGAGAAAATAATTAAACATCAACTTGAAAAGAAATGTCTACATTAAAATTAATGATGAGTATCAACATGGTTTTAGAACAGGATTCTGATGTACCACAAACTTGATCACTTTTACAACTATATTAGTTCCAACCTTGACTGTAAAATACCTACAGACATCATTCTTTTGGATTACAGTAAGGCTTTCGATAAAGTATCACACAGTATTTTGGTTAATAAACTTAACTGCTTAGGTTTCTCAGCACCAATCATATCCTGATAAATAACTGGCTGAGTGGCAGAACACAGAGGGTTAGGTGAATGGTGTACTGTCAGAGGCGGGTGTGATGGTTAGTGGCATGCCACAGGGAACCGCCCTGGGCCCTGTGCTGTTTAATCTGTTTATCAGTGACATGCATGTTTCACTAAATAACATAATGGCTAAATTTGCAGATGATACCAAACTTGGAGGAAAGGTTAACAACCTTGTAAATTGTCATAACTTAACACTGGATCTTGCACTAATTGAACAATGGGCTAGTATAAATAAAATGCATTTTAATATAGCTAAATGTGCGGTACTCCATTTTGGAAAGGATAACCCTAAACAAAAATATTACTTGAACAACAGCATTATTAGGACATCTTCTATAGAAAAGGATCTGGGTATTATGGTTAATGAGAAACTATCATCTTCCTCGCATTGTTCAAAATTGCAAATCAAACTAATGCATTATGCATGAATAAATAAAACATTTATTTCTAAATCAGAAGAATGTCTCTTAACTTTGTATAGGTCACACATAAGGCCCTATCTTGATTATGGATCTCCATTTTGGAGCCCTTACTTAAAGACAGATATAAATAAAATTGAACAGATTCAACATAGAGTTACCCAGCTAGTACCGCATCTTACTCACTTGGAATATGATACTAGATTAAAAAAACTGGATTACACTCTTGAGCGCAGGCGAACTAGAGGTGATCTTCTACAACTGTTTAAAATACTTAAATCACCTGATCAAATGGAATGATGTGGTATTGTTTATTCAGTAAGAAAAATTGTACCAAGACTTCATAATAGACAATTGGAAGTGAAAAAGTAAATAACAATAAGAGACTAAATTTTTTTCTATTAGATCACCCAGACTATGGAATAAATTGCCCCAAGAAATTGTTGATTCAACAAATATTACAATTTTCAAGAATAAATTAGATAAATGGACGAATGAATGGGACATGGGCAAATGATCCATCAATATGAAGGACAACTCGATGGGCTATTAGCCTTCTTTTGTCCTAAAGACCAAGTAAACCAAGTAAGTGTAAAACCAGAAAGTCATGCCCTTATTTTATTTCTAGTTAACCTTACATTTTATTATGTCTGCCATTTCTTAAATGGATACTGTCAATCCTTAGGCCTTGGAGTGTCATTGGTTTGAAAACACATCTTATGACTGTTCACAATCTGTAGAAACTGCTGATATAGCTGCTTGTTTGATTTTAGTTCTTTTTTTCTTTTAAGCAATGAAAACAAACTGCCCACTATACTACCACACATGTTTGTTTACATTCCTTGATCAACTCCGCTGCATTGTTGCTGGACCTAGGAACACCCTAACACCGCCTAGCCACTCATTATGCAGTGGAAGTAAAGGAGACTATGGTATCATGAGTGGCTACACTGTTTTGGGGTGTTTCTATTGTTCAGAAAGTATGTAGTAAAATAGATCCAGGATTCAAAACAAAACAAATTTGTTTATAATGATACATTTGCATGCATTTCAGTTCTATTAAGCAAAAGGCAGATACAGAAAACAGCAACATCAATGGATTTTAGAGAAGTTAGCACTCATAAAACGTGGGGTTTTAACTAGAAATAATATGATGCAAAAAATTGACAGTGTCCTTTTAACTCAGCTTACAAAATGGCAAGAAAAACAATCTAGAAATATCATTGGTTGAGAGATATCACCTGACTGTGCATCATGATCATATATTAAATATCATTTTCCTCAACTCAAAATCCTACCCTCCAGGGTGTGTATCATTGAATTTTAATGCACTTCCTAGGGGCATAAGGAAACTCGGCATTTGGCTTCACCTCACTACATCACTGGAGCATGCACTAAAATCCTGTAATAACTTTGGGGCAGGGGCATTTTTTCTTGTAGGAGAAGATGGTTATAATTCTGTTATAACCTGTGAGTTATAATGGCAAACACGCCAGCTTCTCCTCAGCCCCGCCTCACTCAGTCACCCACGTAACTCTCAACTGCCACATCTCTAAATATATTTACAGCACTGCATTTCTTAGTGAAATATAAAACAGATACAAAACATTGTTGAGAAGTCTAGTCCAGATTCTGAAGATTTTCTTCAGGTCCAGTTTGTCATTGCTATGGTGATATGCAAATGAGGGCAGAGTTACAACTCTGAACAATGACCTCTGCCCTTCATTTCCATATTGCTGTGAAAATCACAAACTGGACCTGAAAAGAATCTTTACAATCTAGACTAAATACAATATTCAGAAATGTTTTCATACTTGCTTTTCTGATATTTGATCTTCTATCATTATTAAACTTAACTGTTTCCTCCAGCTCTCAGTACCTGTCATTTACAGTGGACAAACGATGCCTGCAGTTCGAAAGACTAAGCTGATTGGAAAAAAATGCTCCCCAATAATTACATAAAACAACACGGGGTGGGGGGAGATGAGTGAAAACTTGAATTTAAACAGAAAGATTAGAAACATCTTAAAAGGAAAAATAAACTGTATAAAATATATACAATGTCACCCTCAGAAACTTTGTTTAAAAAATTATACAATTCATCAAAAAGGTGTAATACTCAAATCAAGAAAGCAAAGCTTAATATGGAAGTTTTTAGCCTGTAACACAAATAAAGATAATCTAAAATATTTTTTGCATATATCTCTTCACTGAAGAAACCACAATCTCAAGTAGGTCAAATTAAACATGAAAATAAACTGTGATAGATAATAAAGAATTAGCAGAACTCTTTAATAAATACTTTTGTGAAATTTATACTAAGGACCCAAAGCCAAGGGAAATAAAGAAAATAATAAAACATGATATTGAAATAGATGAAGCAGATATTTGAAATAAGATTCTACGCCTAAAAAGAACTCTTCTCTTGGGCCAACAAAATATCAGCAAGATTACTACAAATTATGATTAATCATATAATAACGCCATTAAAAATACTGTTTGAATATTCTCTGAATACAAGCACTATACCACTGGATTGGAAAATGGCACATGTGGTGCAGATTTATAGAAAGAGTGATCATGCAGAGAAGAAAATTAGAGACCCATTAGTCTTACTAGTGTTTGCTGTAAAATTTTGGAATCCATAATTAAATATAGATTATCTACTTTTCTGGGTAACTGTGATATCTTTCAACATGGGTTTAAATAGGAGGAGCTGCATAACAAACTTGTTATGCTTTTACGAGAGGGTTAGCTCCACCCAGATCTTAATACCCATGTGATGCAATTTACCTAGACTTCACTTAAGCCTTTGATTTAATCCCTCATTGAGCTAATATTGTAAAACTTATCAATTCAGTTAACAACGTTGCCTTCATAGATTGAATAACAGAATGACTGCATAATTGTACCAAAGGGTGGAAGTGAATGGATATTTGTCGGGGTGGAGCTGTCACTAGTGGGTGCCTCAGGGGTCCTGTTGGGCCCAGCACTATTTCTGATCTTTATTGCAGACTTGTCACTGGACATAGACAGCTGGGTGTCGAAATATGCAGATGACACCAAGATAGGTGGACCTTCCAGTAAAAATGGAAGCAGATATTATCCAGAGGGACCCGGATAGGATTGTTAATTGGACACAAAATGGGACATGAGTTTGAATCTAAAATGTAAAATTGTACATATGGGGAAAACAATATTGGATTTAACTGCCATATGCAGACCCTCACAGTACCCAAAGCTAGTGGAGAGAAGGATTTGGGAATAGTAATCTTAGTGATTTTAATAGTTTGGCACAAACTACAGAAGCAATAAAAAGCCACTAAAATTATTTGGGCAATAAAGAGGAATATTATCTCAAGAGCAATTGAGGTGATGATGCCTCTATATAAGGCCTACATGCACCACACACTTAGAATTTGCCAGTCAATTATGGAATCCCTTTAGAAAGAATGAAATAAATAAAACTAAGAGAGTCCAAAGAAAATTTACTAAGATTATAATTGGGATGGAGAAATTAGGTTATGCAGAACGACTGAGGTTTTGAATTTGATGTCTCTCACAACTAGACGCTGCACAGGAGGATGTTTTACTGATGTACGATATCATGCAGGATCTGATACTTAGTAATGATTTAGATATTGAATATAAGGATAGCGATATGGAAACAAGAGGTCACCCACTGCAGATTAGGAGAGGAAAGTTTGCACATACAGTACTAATCCAAAGTACTTTTTCACGCTGATAGTGGCGAGCATCTGGAATTGTTTGCCACTGGAAGTGGTGATTAGTAAAATAAAAGGAATTTAAGAGAAATTAGATGTTTATATATTGGGAGGAGGCTGTCTAAAGTATTACTGATATGGAATATAGGAGCATCATGGGCATCTGCCTTCTAGCTCTGACTATCCTTACTGTGAACGTGGTAGCAGATGTACACCCTCAGTGTGGGATGCTTTGATAAACCACTCAGGCTTTGCCCTCGGGGTTTATGTAACATCCCACACCTCGGGTGTGCATTAAATTCTCATTATACACTCACCCCATGTATTATTCTATATATAATACACACACTGTCATGGTTTATTGCTTATTAGGAAATGGGTACCAGATTTAAGACAGCCTCATTGGTCCATAGGAGTATGTTAATATTTCTAACACACATAAAAAGTTTTAGTTTCATTACATGTGTACTCATTCCAGTAGTTTGCCCAAATAGAATGTTGAAAAGTAAAATCAGCCATCTTGCTTTCCCACTAAAAACACACACTTTGCTAATTGTAGCACTAAAGAAAAGTAAATACCTGAAAATGACAACTGCTAATGAGACCAGCTTTGAAGTAAGCTTAGTGAGGAAAACTGAGCTAATTTCTCAATCTGGAAAATGAGCCTCTAGAAAATAAAGAAACAGAAGTTAAATTGGAGCTGCCAAGCAATCAGCCGTTATCTACAACCATGAGTAAGTGCTTTCAAACACTGACAGAAAGTGAATTAGACAACCTGGAATCAGAGCAAAATGAAAAAAACACCTTGAGGGCGACTGCTGGGCTCTAAAAGTGATTGGGGAATGGGCAGCCACCACAAACACAGAAATTGCTTGGAAGACGGCAAGCAAATCAGAGCTTAATCAAATTTTTTGGTGGTTTTACTCTGAGGCACTGAATGACTGCAGGACTGGAATATGCTATTTCCAGTTTCTGTGGCCTCTGTGTAACACTCAACTGGCACTCGGATCGGCAGCTGTGGGCTGATCAATGAACATCATCACCACAATCCGCATAGGGGTTGTATACAGACCACCTTCTCAGGGGAGGAAATGGACAAGGAAATGATAGAAAGTATACTTAGAATGGCAGAAAAAGGGATATATTGCTGATGGGTGATCTGAATATGCTAGATGTTAACTGGAGTGCAGTTGCAGCAGCCACTTCAAGAGTGGAGTTATTCTAGATGCCCTACAGGGGCATGCCTTAGACAACTAGTATTGGAGCCCACTCAAGAGGGAGCAATCTTAGACCTGATTCTGTCAAATGGAGATGGAGAGAGGATCACAGATGTAGAAGTGGGTAGCCATCTGGGAACTAGTGACCATCGAACAGTGTGGTTCTAATAAACACAGCAATAGAGTCATACAAAGGCAAAAGTACTGGACTTTAGGAGGGCTGACTTTGCAAAATGGGTGAGTGCCTAGGAATGCACTAGCAAATGGGCAGGAAGGAGGGTGGAAGAACAATGGGGAATAATAAAACTGCCATCACAGAGGTAACGAGCCTTGTGTGAAGCAAATAAACAAAACAAAACGATGTAAGAAACCACTATGGTTCTCAAAGGAAGTGGCAGTGAAGGTTCAAGAGAAAGAAAGCATTCAGGAAGTACAAGGAATCGCAGAAGCAGCAGGACAGAAAACTATACAGTTAAAGCAAAAGAAGCTGGGAAGGCAGTCAGAACAGCAAAGGCCCAAACCGAGGAAAAGATAGTCAACTCAGTTAAGAAGGGGATAAAACCTTTATAGGTACATCAGGAGCGAAGGAAGACCAAGGGAGGGATAGTGAGGCTTAATAAAGAGGAGGGAGGGTGGGCAGAGGGAGACTGTGAAAAGGCAGAGATACTAAACAAATATTTTTGCTCAGTATTTACAAATGAAGAGGGGAGGTACATAAAACAAACAGTAGAAACACTCTGGATACAGAAGTTGATACCAGCCCATTTACAGAAGAAAGGGTTCTGAAAGAACTCTTAAAACTGAAGGTGGACAAAGCAATGGGGCCTGATGGGATTCATCCCAGAATTTAAAAGAACTAAGGGTAGAACTAGTGACACCACTGACTACCCTTTTAACAAATCATGGGAGGATGGGGTGGTACCCGAGGACTGGAGGAGGGCAGATGTGATTCCCTTCACAAAAGTGGGAGCAAGGCAGAAGCAGGAAACTACAGACCTCTTAGTTTAACCTCAGTGATAGGGAAAATGATGGAATCACTCTGAAGGAAAGAATTGTCAGTATCTAGAGGCCAGAGGGGCACAGGACCCTAGGCAGCATGGATTCACAGTGGAAGGTCATGCCAGACGAATCTGATAGATTTCTTTGAGTGGGTGACCAAAGTAGTAGATCAGAGAGGGGCTGTGGACATGGCTACCTAGACTTTAGCAAGGCATTTGACATAGTCCCACACAAAAGATTAATACAAATTAGCCAGCCTGGGAGTGGGTCCCAAGATGACAGCCTGGGTAAAGAACTGGCTGGAGAATAGGGACACGGAGAGTAATAGTAAATGGAGTCCACTCAGAAGAAAGGAGGGCTACTAGTGGGTACCGCAGGGCTCAGTATTAGACGGTCCTCTTCAATGTCTTTATGTTACATTGCAGAGGGACTAGAAGGAAAGTATGTCTCTTTGCAGATGACACAAAGATCTGCAACAGAGTTGATGCACAGGGTGGGGTGGAAAGGATGAGAAGGACTTGGCAAGGTTAGAGGAATGGTCAAATGTATGGCAGCTTAGATTCAATGCTAAGAAGTGCAAGGTAATGCACCTGGGAAACAAAACCAGGGAAGAGTACACAATGGGGGTGAGATACAAACAATAACAAAATGGAAAGCGACCTGGGGGTAGTCATATCAGATGACCTAAAGGTGGGCAAGCAATGTAAGAGGACAGCAAGGAGGGCTGGGGATACTGGGATGCATAGGGAGAGGCATCACCAGTAGAAAACAGGAAGTTATTATCCCTCTGTACAGACAGCTGGTGAGACCCCATCTGGGTAGTACAGTGGAGTTCTGGGACCCAGTCTCCACAAAGACATAGACAGGATGGAAGCTGTCCAGAGGAGGGCATCTAAAATGGTGCAGGGTCTGCACGGAAGACATATGAAGAGAGACGAAAGGAGCTTAATAGTTATAACCTCGAGGAAAGGAGGAGAGGGGGACATGATAGAAACATTCAAGTACCTCAAGGAATCAACAAAGTCCAAGAGGGTAGCATCTTTCAAAAAAGAGGTGTGCAAGAACAAGAGGGCACAATTTGAAGATAGAGCGGGGTGGCTCAGAGGTAATTTAAGGAAGTATTTTTTCACAGAGAGGTTGTGGATGCATGAACGGCCCCGGAGGAGGTTGTGGAGTCAAAATCAGTGGTGGAATTCAAGCATGCATGGGACAGTCATAAGGCCATTCTAGGGGTGGGGGTAGGAAGAAGTAGGCTGCTGGTTAACTAGGATCTGTAGCTTATCCAGTAGGTAGGGAATGGGCAGACTGGGTGGGCCAAGCGGTCCTTATCTGCCGTCAAATTCTATGTTTCTATGTTTCTATTACTGACAGTGAGTTTAAGACCAGCAATGTGATGTTTACCACAAAATGAAGCAATTCAGACAATCACAAAGGATACTTCCAACACCATGACCATTCGATTGCCACGGATCTCCACAAGCTCAGAACTTCACCAGCCCTGTCCCTCTAACTGTGCCTAGCCTTGTCCGAAATGTCTGGACTGATGTTCAAATATACATGGCCAGGCATGGCAGAGAGGACCTAAGAGACTTAAAACCTGAGCACTTCAGCCTGAAAGAAGAGAAAATGGGCTAGAGTACATAGTGCTCAACTTCAATGAGCACACAAAAATCACTGCAGCCCACTAGAAGTGACAAATCTGGACACAGGGCTATATGTATTCCCAGGCTGGAAGCCCCTCTGCCCAGTCTCTAGCTTCAAAAATATTTAAGTAAACTGCCTCCAGAACCAAAAGCTTTATACCTCCATCCTCATAGACTGCCAGCAGAACATCTTAATGATCTCCCAATCTGGTACATTTTATTTATTTATTTAGCGTTTGTTTACCGGGTAAGTGCATTAGACAAGTAGTATGCCTATTTTCAGGAATGACCGGAGAGCACAAAACATACAGTATACATACATGGCAACATTGAGAAACAGCATGATACAGTAAAAACAGCTATAATAACGCTTTGTATAAGGGCAGAGATACTGCCACACATAGTACAAATTGTTACAGGACATAAATAGACATTAGAATCACTGAATACATAGTTCATAGACCATCATGGACTCAAAGTGGACAATAGTGGACTGCAGAGTATGACATTACAGAGACTAGGAGCAGTCACATTTTGTCGTTTGTTTTAGGTGGGAACCACAGGGAGGAGAAAGGGTCCCATGGGAAGGGCAGAGCGAACAGAGTCTGGAATAGAGTTCAGAGCTTAGGCACAAAAGCGGCAAAGTCACGATCCCCATAAGGGTCCGAGTAGGGGAACTTTAAGCAACTCGCGATCTGTGATCTGAGCTGGTAGGGGATGGCGCCAGTTTTGGGAGGAGATGCCCAGTCCCGACGGGATGCCCGTGGCAAGCACTTTCCTGGTGAAGTTTCCTACACCAAGGATCAGGAATTCCAGGGGAGCCAGTTGAGTTTGTTAGAGCTCACATCGGTGGGTGAGTTTGGGAGCAGCAAGTGCAAACCGACAGATATCATTATATGCTGTGTTCCACGATTAAAATGGATTTGGAGTGACCTGGCAAATAGGTGGTATCCATAACTAAGGGAGGGAGAAGCACCTCGCAAGTGCCAGCCTCGCTCCCGGAGTCAGGTTGTATTTGGCCCTGTAGGCAAGGGCCAAGCTTACACCTGGTGGCTCTGCAGATGTTTTGGATATGGCTTCCCATGTCAAGTTGTGGGTCAAGGGTGACCCCAAGATATTTAATTGAGCTCGCTGTTGGCAACAGGGGCCTCCTTCACAAGCTATTTTGAGCATAGCTGATGGGGCTTTAACTTGGCCGTGGAACCAAAGAGCATGGCCTGAGTTTTTAGGATTCAATACCAGTCTATGTTTGGTAATCCAGGCCGAGACTCTGCTGAAGTCTTCAGATAGGCACTGGTTAAGGTCAGCAGCATTACGAGCATGGGCGACTAGCACAAGGTCATCTGCATAAAGCGTGACTTGGCAATGAGAGGTCACCCTGTGGCAAACTGATGGGATTGAACTACCTGGCCACAATGATGTCGCGCCTAGCCAGGAAGCTGACCTATTCCATGCTATACAAATCATTGCTCAGTTGCCACTGCTGTCCAGTGCCTTTCAAATGCAGGACAGGACAGCAGAGAGCTAATGAAGATGACTGGGCACAGGAATGAATCGAGTCTACAAAGCTTGGAGATCAACTCAAGAAGACCACAAAATGCACCAAGTAAGCATGACTACTTACCCGACCAGAACACGAAGAAAATATGTCTTCTGGCTCCCAAAAGTGAAACCAATACACCGGATAACATCAGCAGGAAATTATGTAATTTCCGACCCTGCAGTCAACAAATCAAGTTATGATGAACAAAACCCACCCACCAGCACTGAATTCACAGAAACGCATGCAAAGCTGCAAACTTCCAGTGAGATGCAACAAACTCATAGTGCCACCATTCCTGTGAACAGCCAGAACCTCCACTCGAAGGTGTCACTATGCAGCAATGCAGTCTTACTTTTAATGGACCAATATATTTTGTGAAATGAACTCAAGTGAATAAAAATTAAAAGTTAAAGCAAAATGTGCACAAAGGTTGCAAAGTTCGATATAAAATGTGTATTGTAATATAAAATGCATTGTTGAAGTTTCTTTGAACTACAGAAGCTGATCTTTAAAGATTTAATAAATGTTTAAAGGGTGCATTACTATGTTAACTTCTTCCAAAGAGCCCTTGCTGTTTAGATTCCTTGTTAAAAAAAGTATAAAAAACTAGAAATCAATTATAAAATGGGACTATGTTTCCTGACGTACTCATTTTTAAACAAATAAATAGATTTTGTTTAAAATCAAAATGTTTACATTCATTATTTAATTCTACAAATGTTAAACCCATTTCATAAGCAAATAAGCCATTCCAGGGTGTGTATTAGACACTTTAACACGTGGCTAGAAGCTGGACGCACTCAACCTAGCGGCCTTGTGCCTTACAACGCCTCCTAGCCATGTGTTAAAGTGTTTAAACACACACACTGTCATGTCTTATTGCTTACCAACTTGTAATCTATTTAAAACCTGCCAAGATCATTTAATTTTCAAACTAAATGATGCCATTGATTATTGCAGCTGTAAATGACAGCTACCTATTGTATTATTTTTAGTTTATTAAATTAAAACTAGCTTCTCAGAACATATTCATCTGTTGCTCTTTTCCTAAAATCTATAATTTATCAATATATCATGTTAATATTGTTGTAGTTCCAGTTGGCTGTGTTTCATGGTCAAAGTGGCTATAGAATTCTTCAGGCATGATCAATGTGTATTATGGAATTTCACAAAGTTTTCGGAATGTTCTGGATACACCACAATCAACTGTCTTTCATCCATGCTTATCCATAGTTTGTCAATGGTCATAAGAGCATGGAAAAGCAATCACATTTACATAATTTAGTTGCACATATGAATGCAGAATGTGAAACTTTAATATAAATAATCACAATAACATTTTTGCAATTTATGAAGAAAATAATGTTTACACAAGGAAATTAATTACTTGTGGTTTAAAAAATAGTATGTAATTCAACACATCTTAGAAGATTTTATTTTATGGTGGTATAAACAGTAATTGGGCCATTCTAACAGTTATGAATGAGAGAGACTCATTAGAAAGAGGAACAAGCAGCAATGCATAAGTAAATGAAAAGGTATTTCAGAAGTATATGTGATAGTATGCATTTGTTATAAAATGTTTAGGTTGTAAAATAAATGAAATTACCTGAGTGGTATATACATTTTGTAGAATACAGGAAACTTCTGAAATTAACAACCAAGGTGGGGTATAGAAGGAGTAAAATTTAGAATAAAAGGAATATTAAAAATGAAAATGGTGAAAAATAGAGCTTGCATTAGAAACTGAACTGGGGAGGGTGTGCGAGGATACAGTTGCTCCTTGTCAAAACCCTGTCTTTTGAAAACTTTAGGTAAATTTGTTCACATTGGATATGCAGGTTTAGGCTTACAGCATGCACACCATGTCTAAATGTGTGGTACTTTTCCTGTTTTTTTTCTTGCCTGATTTTCTTGGTTTCTTTCTCTGAAACACACAGCCAGACCAATTTAACAATGCTTGCTATTTTTTTAAAGAAAATGAAACTAGCCTAAGGGAAGAGAAAACTATATTAACTATATTATATTAACCTATGTGAAACATCTGGTCGGTATGTGTGCTGTACAGCATATGTGTGCATGTGGGTGTGAGTGTGTGTGTGTGTGTGTGTGTGTGTGTGTGTGTGTGTGTGTGTGTGTGTGTGTATGTATATGCAGTAGCAAAAACTATGTTAGTTTATCTTTGGGGTTGAAGCACAACGATACAAAGTAAAGGGATGAAAAATTAGGGTGAAGAGTCTCTGGAACCTTGACAAATTGGTGTTGTGGTGTTCCATAGAGTTTGAATGATCATGCAGTACAGTGTTGCTGTTAAGATAATACTGGCCCTCTAAGCAATCATTTGTGTGTCATTTACTTTGTGTGACAAGACAGAGCTGATATTAGGGTGATGCCAACACTGTATCAACACTGTATCATATAATTGTCCAAACCTGAAGGAATACCACACCACTAATTCACCAAGTTCATAGGCTTTTTACCCCAATTTTAATTTCCCTACTTTGTACATCTTGTGCTTCAATCCTTATAGACACATTAACATAGTTTTTTGCAAATACTTTCCTTACTTTTGAAAAACTTATATAACAAGTGATACCTACAGCTTTCACCTCTTTTACACACCATGATGGACATTGCATTGGGATGCTTAAAGTGTCAGACCTTTCACTTTATTCACATGTGGCCTTTGGGACACTCTTCAAGCAACTGCATATACAGTATATTAGACTGCATGTCTGTAGATATGGCTTGACAAAGCCATCTAGATTTTTCTTGTTTAGAAACTGCCCCAAAAGTAAGGCTGTATCTCACAAATGTGGTTTTGGGAGCTATGAATGCACGTTCACAAGTGATAACAGCAGAACCTGTTTTCTTGACCTGCTTCAGTCAAATTTTATTAGTATTCTGAAGTATTTTTAACAAAAAAAACTTGAAGACTTAACCTTACACCCTACACTGTCAACAAACAGTTTTCAGACTTAAATTCCATAGACTGTCTTATATCCTTTTTTCTTTGTTTCTCTCCCAAATAGACCCATTCCGTGGTGACCCCAGCCCTGTCACCCATCATCCAAGGCCTTACACCAGCTGCATACTTACTACAGGCAGTGCTGCAGAGCCTGTGGGGTTGCAATCCCCATTCTGCTGTTCAGAAATGTCTTCCTCCTGTCTTCTTGCCTTCCCCAAGGTTGTCATGCATATAATTGCATGGGCATCCAGCATGAAGATGCTGTACATACTCTGGCATCTGTGCCTGGCCCTCCAAGAGTTGGCAGCTGTTGATGCAGTAGCTACCCTCTGTTAGGTGTCATTCAAGCAGCACTATGAGCTGACTCCCTCCCCAAAGGAGGAGGAGAGCAATCTATGGATGCTCAATATTCCTTCCTCCAGCTGGCCTGCGAATGACCCTAGTCCTTCCTGAACCCAGATCACTGGTATGGATGGGGCCATAGCCTACCATGCCACTGGGCCAGCTGGATTGTCTTATTTTTGATGTGTAATGCTTTCTGTTATTTCCACACTTTCGTGACTCCCAAATCTAATGAAAGTGGATTTATGAGTCACAAAAGCAGGAACGAGCAGCAGCATCATTTCCTAAATATTTTAAATGGGGAACAAATGAATCAATTGATCCTTTAATTTTCTAGGCATTTTTCTGGAGCAGGAACTGATTTTTTTGTCCACAGGTCTTAACTTATGAAAGTGAGTTCTGACTCATGAATGTGACACGTCAGTTTTGCAAGAATCCAGTTACAAAACAGTTGTAAAACTATGAACTGCAATAATTTAAAATCTACACATTTTGCATTAAAGCCATCTCCCAAAAATCATCTTTGGGCTAAACTGTAATGACTCTTGAAAGTGGTGCTACTGGACCACTATACTATATACATTATAAAACACTATATTAATGCATGTATTAAAGTACAAAGTGTAAAAGTTGGGAAATTAACTATTAGGGTTAAGAGATCCTGGAACCCTGGCAAAACAGTGGTGTGGTGTTCCTTAGGATTTGAGCAATCATGCAGCACAGCATGGCATTATTCTAATATATTACTCTAGGCAAGTTTCACACCTGCCCAGTGGGTGTACTGCTTTACATAGGGTATGCAGGGAGCTGCATGATGCTAGCTATAGGCTCAGCCCTCTGCTCGGTGTGACTTCTTCCTCTCACGCAGCCTCCAAGACCCTGCATGAAACATCTGAAGGTTTGGCACACGTACATTACTATGAAGCTGCTTCTCGAAAGTGGCCTACAAGGCCTTAGTGCAGGGCCTCGCTTTGAAGCAAGTTAGCATTCATGTCCTGTGGAAAACAGTTAGAACTGACATCCTACTTGACACAGGGCTCAAAGGATACTGCACAAAGCAAATTGGGACTCATATCCTGCCTCACACAGGGCACAATGGGGCCTACATGGACTAAGTTAGGACTCACATTATGGTTCAAGCAGGGTCCTTCAGCCCCTGAGCATCCTTCTTCAGGGCCATATACAAGGCAAAAAAGGATGCATGTCCTACTTCACACAGGACTTCAAGGCTCCTGCATGAAGGAAGTTACATCTAAAGTTTTTCAGAAAGTACAGAAATCCATTGCAAAAATTATATTAATGTATATGTTTGTGTTAGAATGCACAGAAATGGGGCATTAAGGTTTTGATGAGGATGTGGATGAGGGAATGGTGGACATTTCAACTCTGATGTCACCCCTCATCCCTCCACAGCCCTCTAGTTGGAATATCATCAAAGCCTAGACTTCTTAAATATGCTGCCCCAGTTATTGCTTTTCCATTAGCTCATATATTTGAGTTGTCTTTGGCCACTGCTGATATTCCACTTGACTGGAAATCAGCAAAGTAATTTGATTTTAAAGCAAGTTCGAACAGAAGTATTGAAATTTACTGACCAATATCACTGTTGTCAACTATTTTGAAAATCTTTGAAAATTAATTGGGAAGCAATTGTTGAAATACTTGTAGGACAACAAGAGATTTGATAATTTCCAATCACACTTTCACCCCTTTATGGTACATCAACAGCCTTTCTTAAGGTGACTTCAGATTTACAGTGGACTCTGGACAGGAGGATGTATGTTGAGCCATTTTCAATGACTTGTCGAAAACATCTGACACCTTGGACCATGACATCCTCCTGTCCAGACTTTGCTCGGCAGGATTGTCCTCAAAGTAGTAGGATGGTTTTAGTGCTTATCTAAAGGACCATAGACAACTGGTGGCACTAAACAATGTCAGGACTGAATCTGATAGCCATTATGTCAGGAGTCTCCCAAGGCTCTATTTTGGGCCCTATACTGTTTAATCTATATTTGAACAATTTTTCTAAATTGTCTTCTCAAATTCAGTATCATCTTTATGCAGATTACACTGTTTTGTACACTAAGGGACAGACAGTATCATACAGATTAAACATGAATTACAGTTGCTTTTAATCAGCTTCAAAATACTTTTGTAAATCTAGACTGGTCATGAATATAATAAAATCCTCAAATTATGCTTTTCCATAGAGAAAACAGAATAATCCATCACACTGTACTTTGTAAATATTTACTTCCACTAATCAGAGGCTGCAATTGGTACAAAGTTACAAATATCTATGAGTATGGTTAGACAAAAGACTCACATGGAATGTCCATATTGACAATTTGGAGAAGAGTCTGATAAATGTTTAGGATTTCTACATAAGAGTAAGTCTTGTATGGATAGACAAACCAGAAGGCATGTAGTGAACACCTGTATTACTGCTTTTTGATTATGGCGATGCTTATTAGTGGGAGCCTGAAGTATGGAGCTAGCAAGGCTGATGTGATGCATCGGAGGCTTTCTCACTTCATATTTGATGCTCCACACATGACACGTAGTTGTGACTTTCTAAATAAACTTGATTGGTTAAAATTAAAAGATCGGAGAGATTACAACATGATCATGCTTATGTATAAATGCTATACAAATCTTGTACCAAACAACTTATTAAATTAACTATTGTAAAGGAAAATCAAAGCAAGTCTACAATCTGCCTCTGGTTTAGAATCTATTCCAAGTAAGTGTAATCTTGAAATTGGCATATCCCACATAATAATTTGTCCATTTATTTGAGGCCAACAGAGAGTAAAATCAGTAGAAAGAAGATTAGTAAATGGCTGTTTAGTTAAGCATCTAGAACATTGTTGTGCTGTCAAACTGGATGCTGGACAGGCTGTTTATTATGCATTGTGCGCTGAATATATATTTTTCTTTTCATAATTGTCATATATTATTACTGAAATTTGTATATGTTATTAATTGTATTACTGTCACTTTTTGTTACATGTTTTAACTTCTGGTAACTGTACCTTTTGGCCTAATGGATCTCATTGAAAATTAGCTTTGCTCAATTGTATTATACTATTCATATGAAATATGAATAAACATTCTACTACTACTACTACTCATGACCCAAGGCCATGCTACAGGCCCAGGGCCATGTCCCTCAGGCATGTTGCTTAAGGGCCCTATGTGTGGCAAGTTACAGGTCTGGAGCTAGGAATCACCTGCTGCTTTGGGCAGGGCCTAAAGGGTCCCACATGTCTCTGAAGCAAGTTGCAGGTCCCACCACATGTTCCACGTGTCTGCTCCTTTGACCCTACAAAGCACAGTATAGGTCTAAAGCTGTGTTTGATTAGTCTACTACTTTGTGTGACTTACCATCAAATAAGATATCTATTGGGAATTCTGATGTATGGGCTGAGACTTGTAGCTGAAGCTGGAGACCCGTGGGAAAGACCCTGGTCCTGTAACTTGGCCTTTGGTCAGAGGAAGCATTGGATGGGTTGAATGTTAGGTTTAAAATCCTAACATCAGTTTTCCTACTTTTGTGACTTTGTAACTCTAACATATGCATTAATCTACTTTTTGCAAGATATGCAAATCATGTTAGATTCTTACCTGTACCATTTGTATTGTAATATAATCATACATTCTTTGTGCTACATACTCAAATGTTATGCATTATGTTTTATGCATTTTGTTGTGCCCTTCCAGTTGTCTGTATCTGTTAAATTACTATGTATTAAATGTACATATCTCTTTTTGCATACTGTATATTGTATAGATGGTTTATCAATTTTGTTTGCAATCTCTCAGGTCATACCTGAAAATAAGCATTCCACTGTCCAGTGCACTTACCTGGTAAATAGAAACTATATAAAAATATCTTCACTGCAAAAAACTGTGTTAATGCACCAATTAGGTTTAACTCAACGTCACAAACAACAACATATAACTTTTTCCAGATGACACAAATGCAGTGGATTTTGTATCTGTGGCTATGTATACTGCAAGATATACACACTTCTGCTGCAGATAGAAATCCACAATACTCAAATCACAACCTGACTTCTTTCTGCAGAAACACAGACCCTGCAGCCACAGATAGAAATCCATGATACACAAATTGCAGCATTACTTCTGTATGCATACTGTAGCTCTTCTGTAACCACACATACTTATGCACATTGTAAGACATACACAAACACACACACGCACACACTTCTGGCTACAGAAGCACAGGCTCTATGCTTCTGCAGCCAGATGTAAGACATACACACCAGCTTCTAGCTACAGAAGCATAATTCCATGTGATATGGGTGACTCCAAAAGAGTTAGCCCATATCAGCAATGGAAATGGTGAGTACCAGAACGGTGACTATGTTTTTCTGTAGGCTTCACCCCCATACCCCCATTGCAGGGTCTTTGTTCCCTCAGCACCCCCTTTATTAAATATCAAACTCCAAGGTTGTAGCACCTTGGGGTAAGGGAATACCAGTTTCACCATTCTGGTACTTGCCATTTTCCATTCACCATAATGTGGTCTCACTCTTTTGAGTTCACCTAAATTATGTGATACCCAGAAGCACAGTGCCCTGTAGGGCCTGCATGTCTGCAGCCACAGATAGAAATCCATGGTACCCAAATTGCAACTCTACTTCTATCTGTAGAAACACACAGCCCACAGGGCTTGTGCTTCTGTAGCCACTGTCTGCAGATACCAATTTTATTTATTTATTTATTTATTTAGTTTTGTTAACCTGGTAGCGCTAGTCAGCAAAATGACTTGTTTTCAGGCACGACCGGGAGGTACAATTACAACACAAAGAGTACAGCCAGATTATTAAGACAACGAAGTACAAAATGCAGAGAGAAATACATATGGCAATGTAACATACATTAGTAAACAAAATATACTTTAGCACTTGATCATGGAACATACTCAAAATGTGAATAGTAGAAGGCAGAAAATAAGAGAGGATAGGCATCAGTAGAAAAGACACAAGGAAGGGAAACTGGCAAAAGGATGGGAGGGAGAGATTAATGGATGGAAAGCGCCAGATACGGTAACAGCGGGTGAGGGTACCAACCTGCGTCGGGTTTATGGAGCCGAAGACGGCAGGTGAAGAGAGTGTGTAGGGGGAGCGGCAGTGATGGCAACAGCGGTAGGAGGTAGGAAAATACAGCCGGGCTGGTGGAACCCATAGACGGCAGGGCGAGAGGAGGATACCGGTGAGAGGGGATGAGGTGGAGGAGTTACGGCACATGCAAAAGTGTCAAAGTCAAGCTGAGCAGTGGAACCAAGAGATGGCAGGGCAGGGAAGGGGGTCGGTAGGACGGTGGGAGTAGGTGGTAGTAGGTGGAGAGAGGTGACTAAGCACAGCCAGGAGGGTGGGGACTACGGAGGGGCATGGATGAGGTAGGAACAGGTAAAGGTGAGTTTGGTGGGAGGGCAAAAGGGGGAAGAGGATATAACAGAAGAAGGTGGGGAAGAGAGCAGCAGGGGGTTAAGTGAGGAGACGCTGTGAAGTGAAGATAAGAATGTCATGGAGTAGAATAGCGACTTACAATTGTCAACGGGCTAACATTAGGCTTATAAAGAAACAGGTTAAGGCAACATTAATTACAAGGCACAAAATAAAACATTAATTACAAGGCACAGTATAGAACACCCATTTGGACAGGCAAAGTGCTAGCAATGAGGAAACAGTACAAATGCAGCGGATCAGGTAGGGTCAAAGCAAACACATTTATCCATAGTAGTGAGAAAGTCCTGAGTTTGCTCTTAAAAGTCACATGATTGGAGACATCTCTTAGATCCTGAGGTAGTAGGTTCCATAGGTGGGGGCAGCATGATGGAAGGAGCCCATGCCTTTTTAGTCCGACAAAGGGATGGATAGTAAGGTCTGATCAGCCGATCTAAGATTCCTTGTGGAATGGCGGCCTGAGGAGATGAGACAGGATAGCAGGCTTGGACGTCCTTAGGATGGAATCAACTAAATTGTACAAGTAGTACTGCCTGGTAGAGGAAGGAGAGAGCCAACCAAGGTCCTGATATAGGAGACAATGATGCTGCAGCCGAGGTGCTTTGGTTGCATACCTGCACACATTATTGAAGGTAGTATCCCATAGCTGCAGTGAAGATTTGGTGGCCAAGGACAGGATGGGACACCCATATGTGGGTTGGCAATAGAATGCCTCTGGCTATTGCCAATTAGCAGGGGTGAGCAGGTATTTGGTTCTATAGGCAGCCCCCAATTTGCAGTTAATTGACTTGCAGGTTTCCTGTATATGTGCTTTCAGGTCCAAGGTTTGATCCAGGTGGATGCCAAGGTAACAAAAGGAAGTGACAGTTTCTATAGGGTCCCCATCGATATCAGAGACAGAGATGGTCAGAGGACAGGATCTAAGCTTGTGATTGGAGCCAAACATCATAACTTTTGTTTTATTTGTATTTAAAACCAGGCGTTGAGATCAACCAGTGTTGTACAGCACGAAAATCTGCAGTAAGGGCAGCATTTAGATCCAGGACCTTATCAGAGTGATAATAAATTACCAGGTCATCAGCATAAAGAAGTGAGTGACCTGTGGTGACCAGCTCAGGAAGTTTATTGATGAATAATGAGAATAGAAGAGGGCCAAGTATAGACCCCTGAGGGACCCCAATGTTGATAACAGCACTGTCTGACATGGATGAATTAAACTTAACAGCTTGTGTTCTGTTGGAGAGGTAGCTTTTGAACCAGGTAGTGACTTGGGGAGAGAAGCCCAGGTACTGAGGGCGGATAATAGCAAGAATGGTCAACCAGATCGAAAGCTTTGGTTAAGTCAATGAAGACTGCCCTGTTAACTTTCTTCTATCCATATTGGTAACGATATCTGAAGTGAATTTTGCAAGTGCTGTCATGGTGCTGTGATGCTTTCTAAAACCATGTTGTGCTGAGCTTAGTAAATTGAATTTCTCAAGGTATTCAGTGATTTGCATGGATACTACTTTTCCAGGATTTTATTCAGAACAGACAAAATAGCAATAGGCCGGTAATTTGATATGTCATTTTACTGCCTTTCTTAAATACAGGAGTGACTCTGGCTGCCTTCCAGACTTCAGGGACAATGCCATTGGAGAGATAGGGTGAAGATGTGTGCAGGGGCCAGAGATGTAAGAAGCCATTTTAGTAGTCTTGGTTCTAGGCCATCTGAGCCAGTACTGGTGTTTTCAGAGAGTGACCTGAGCAGCTTTAGGACCTGATGCTAGACACTTCCTGAAATAGAATGGGTTGGTTAAGTTTGGGGTCCTTCAGATGCTGTGGGGTTAAACTGTGAAGCAGAGGATTGTGATGGGAGGAAGCTGTGTAGGCAGATAAGTCAGAAAATTGTTGGTTAAAAGCATTTGCAATGGTAGTAGAATCATTACAGTGTACACCATGTAGGACCATATCTGAGGGAGTGACAT
The DNA here is from genome assembly GCA_016271365.2 of Neoceratodus forsteri. Taxonomy (NCBI): domain Eukaryota; kingdom Metazoa; phylum Chordata; order Ceratodontiformes; family Ceratodontidae; genus Neoceratodus; species Neoceratodus forsteri. The sequence continues at coordinate 270,323,891 of CM057452.1, read as the reverse complement.
CTTTAGCAGAACCTAAGAAGGACTTAATGTGACCCCAAAACTTGTGAGGTCATTGGAAGAATTAATCAGCAGGTTTTGGCAGTATTTACTTTTGGCCTGCCTGATGCATCTTTTATAGTCATTTCTGTATTGTTTATACAGAATGAGATCTGACTGCAGTCCAGTTTGTTTGTACTTTTCCATTGATTGTCTCTAACTTTAAACTTTGAAGCAGGTCTTTTTCAGCCACCTCAATGCTGGCCCCTTACCCTCCTTTTGACTGTAGGGAGGTGCTTTTGGATGTTGCCAAATTCAGTCAGAAATGAATTGAGGGTCCTATGAAGTCCTATGAAGACAGGTTGAAGGAACTGAACATGTACTCCCTGGAGGAGAGGAGGAGAGAGGGATATGATAGAGACATACAAGTATCTTACAGGAGGAACAGGGTGCAGAAAACATTATTTTAAGTGAAAAGATGTTTCAGGACTAGAGGCATGGGATGAAGTTGGAGGGGACGATTCAGAGGAAACATGAGAAAGAATTTCTTCACAGAGCGGGTGGTGGACAAGTGGAACACCCTGCCAGAGGAAGTGGTAGGGGCTGAAACAATCACGGATTTAAGAATGCATGGGATAGACATAAAGGAATTCTAGAGGTCAGGGTAAGGAAATAGACTTCTAGGAAAACAAACTGAACTTACAAGCTCAAATGGGCAGACTAGGTGGGCCATAGGCCCTTATCTGCCGACACTGTCTATGTATCTATGTATGTATCTATGAGGGCAGTATCAACATTGGTTATGTATAAATGTTAGACCAGTCAACACAACACAGACCAGTCAACAGTCAATGCATGAAGGTAGCACATAAGTGCTACTGCATTTGTGTCATCTGCAAACAGTTGCATGTTGTTTGTCTTATCTAATGATGACTGTCTGTGGGTGCTTGTGTGATCTTGTCCTTTTGTTGTCGGAGAGGTGGTGAGTTAGGACTGGAAACTTTATGCTACATATTCTTCACAGAATGGGTGGTGGACAAGTGGAACACCCTGCCAGAAGAAGTGGTGGGGCTGAAACAATCATGGGATTTAAGAATGCATGGGATAGACATAAAGGAATTCTGGAGGTCAGGGTTAAGGGGCAACAGACTTCTAGGAAAACATAAAGTAAACTTACAAGCTCAAATGAGCAGACTGGGTGGGCTGTAGGCCTTATCTGCTGACACTGTCTATGTATCTATGCATCCCTACATTTGTGGAGTTAAGTTGAACCCTAACCGTACATTAACCCAGTTTTTGCAATGAATTCCTTCTTGAGATAATGTAATTGTATCCTTTGGGGCTAGTGTGAACAGATGAAGATGCACAAGGCCCCCAAGAGAAATGTCCATCTGTCTGCAGAAGTTCAGGCCCTCTGGGCCCTGCACTTCCATGTGACTACAGAGGCAAATAATGTGGGGTGGGCTGTCTGGAAGGCTGTGGAAGTGCAGGGCCCTCTTTGCTTATTTGGTTACATATGCAGAAGTGCAGGACCAAGAGCCCATCTGGTTGCAGATGTGAAAGGTCCACTGGGCCCTGTACTTTATGCAGCTATGGGAGAAGAGGTGCAGGTAATCTGGGCCCTATGCCAAGAGAACACTTTTCTTCACTCTATGGTTACTTGCTGCCCAAGCAGCCAACATACCTCAGTCCATCCAGCTAGCTCCTGAATTCATCTTCAAACTCAGCTTACTGGCATGAAATCACAGTGCTCTATCTGCTGGGACAAATGCTGGCCCTGCACACAGTGTTTCCACATAACTTTGTTTTTGACATTCTGTCCCCAAATCATGAATTTGGTCACTAGAATGTTTAAATACCCAACTGAAAGGTGATTTTACTGCGTGATCATGTAAATCCCTTTGAACCTGTATTTGGAAAATTCTCCATTCTTGTTCATTAGGTAGGGTCATGTAAACAGTATATTCAACATTTGGGACTAAAATGTTGTAAAATGGCCAATTGTAAGTAGAGATATGTGAGACAAAAAATGAAATTGTATAGTGTACTTAATGTGCAACCTAAATATTCTTAGATCACACATAAACATCTTCAACTGAAAAAAAGACAAGAATTTTTTAGTGGGCATGAAAATTTGTTGGGTCACACTATATGTGTAAACTAAGAATTATTTTTTTGTTTTGTTGTTTGTACACAAAATTCTAGGGCATACTTAAATAATAAAATGGACTCAGATTTCTCTCAATATCATCTGAGTTTATGAGCAGAAAATAAATAATTTTGAATATGTGGAGACCATCGAGGAAGCAAGTCCAGACTGCACTTTGTGACTAAGCAGGTAAAGGTGCTTTTCTGCTATCAGGCTTGCTAAAGGATAATTGATTTGATTTGTAGCAATTACAATATCCTGGCTGGAAGCACAGAGGTGGTGCTTGTGACCAGTACCTGATATAAGTGAGAAAAATTGTCAAATAGTAGGAATAAAGAGCAGAGGATTATACCAAGTCTAAAACCTTTGAGCACCATGTTTGGGAGCATACTAAATAACAGTTAACCTTGGACCTGGCTATACAATAAGTGATGGTGTTGGTTGTTGGACACCAGGCTAAAGAGGACCACCTACAGTATGCTCAGTATAGGGGACACCCAGATAGTGAGGACCACACATGCACAATGTAGGGGACATCCAGCTGGAGAGAACCACCTACATACAAAATAGGGGACGTCCACAGAGGGAGAACCACACACACACACACACACACACACACACACACACACACACACACACACACACACACACTCTGTGTATCATGAGCAGTAGAGGCCCAGGATCAAACCCCGTGGAACTCCTCTGGTAATTGGTAGGTTCTATGATAGGTGGCCTTCACTTCCACCCTCTGATTCCTGTTTGATATGTAGGACTCAAACATTTTGCATGTTTTCATGGAACCCCAACACCCATTAACCCGTGCAAAATAATTTTGTGGTCCATGAAGTCAAAGGTTTTGGAGAACTCCACGAACACAGTGTCCACAAACCTCCCTGCCTCCAGCTACTGTAGGAGATAATTAGATCAAAGAAATCAATTAGAGCAGTATGCATGGAATAGCTCCTCCTAAAACCTGACTGAAATTTTGTTAGAAGGAATCGTTTTCAAGATATTTGTATAAATATCTTTTACATACAATTTTAAATATGAATTTTGGGATCCCTTGATTTGCTAATCTTTGGAAAATTAAACCCACCTCCATGGTCATCAAATAATACCCCAGTTTTAGTTAGATTATTTGAAGGTTGGTGAAATAATCGTTAAAAGCAGCAGTACTACGAAATCAGAAAGTGACCTATCAAAATTCTGTTTTTCTGCTGTAAGCATCTTGCCAAGTTTCAGTTTCCATACCTGTAAATGTTTCTTTCCAGTCGTCTTTAGTTTTTAGATATTTGCAATTTATTAGAAGTGTTGTAGCACTACAACAAATATGGTGGCTGACTAATTTCAGCTGCACTTTTCTTCAAGTCGCATCACATCTTTTGACAACAGCAGGGACCCTCTGCTGACCATTCCCGATGGCCCTGCAAGTCATAAACATGTACAGTTGGCAGCAGAGGGGTTCCAGTGCATCATGCTGGGTGGCAGACATGTAAACAAAAGCAGAGAATTAGAAAATGACTTGGCGATAGTGTCAATGCCAGAGAAAGAGTACCAGGTATAGGATTAGCAGGGCATTAGGGAATAAACTGTCAAAAAGTGCAATTTTTTTCCGTAGTACTGCTGCTTTAAGATATTTGCAGAGGATCTTGAATTTTGTACAACATTGTCTTTAGCTATTTTACATAGAAACATAGAAACATAGAAGTTGATGGCAGATAAGGACTGCAAGGCCCATCCAGTCTGCTCATTTCTTTTTCTGCCTTATGAGTACAATAGGCCTTTGCTCTGTCAATGGCCTATCTATTCATACTTATCTGTATTGCTACCTTATGCCTATCCATGCCTGTTTGAAGCCCTGAACTGTATTAATATCCACCACTTCCTGAGGTAGGCTGTTCCATGCATCCACCACCCTTTCTGTGAAGAACGTCCTCACATTACCCGTTAATCTGACTCCTCTAATCTTCATACTGTGTCCTCTTGTCCTGCTATTTTCTTACATTGAAACATGTTAGACTATTTCACCTTGTTAATTCACTTAAAGTGTTTGAATGTTTCATTCATATCACCTCTCTCCTCCTTTGCTCTAGGGCTCTAGGGTTAATCTGTCCTCATATGTTTTCTGATGCAGTCTTTGCACCATTTGAATGCCCTTCTCTGGACTGCCTCAATTTGGTTGATGTCCTTGTAAAGGTGTGGCCTCCAGTACTGCACGTACTCAGATGGGACTAACCAGTGTCTTGTAAAGAGGGCTTATTACCTCCCTCTTCTGACTTTTGATACCCCTACTAATACACCCAATATCCTCTAGCATTACCTACCTCTTTAGAGGTCTGCTTGGATAATTTCAGGTCATCGGTGATGATGATGCCCAAGTCTCTTTCTTCCCTTGTGACTGCCAGTAACTCCTCCCTCCCAGCCTATAGGTTGCTTCAGGGTTCTCTTCCTATGTGCATGATCTTGCACTTCTTTGCTTAAACCCCAGTTGCCACTCTTCCCACCATTTTGCTAGTTTATCCAGATCTCTTCTCATTCTTCCCACACCATCTGGATCATCTACTCTGTTGCAGATCTTGGTGTCATCTGCAAACAGACAGACCTTATCCTCCAGTCCATCTCCAATGTCACTGATGAAGATATTGAAGAGGACTGGCCCAGGACTGATCCCTGAGGTACCCCACTCATGACTGGCATCTCTTCCCGATCATACCATTTACCACCACTCTCTGTTTTCTGCCCTTCAACAAGTTTGTCACCCAGTTGACCAATGTCTGACCCACCCTGAGCCTACCCAGCTTATTAATCAATCTTCTATGTGTAACAGTATCGAAAGCTTTGCTGAAGTCAAGGTAGGCAACATCAACTGCTCCCCTTGGTCCACCACTCTGGTTACCCAGTCAAAGAAATCTGTGATTAGTTTGACAGGACCTTCCTTTGTAAACCCATGCTGTCTTGGATCCTGTGCTCCCATGGATTCCAGGTGTTGCACTATCCTTTCCTTAAGGAGTGTCTCCATAATCTTGCCCACTACTGTGGTAACACTGACTGGTCTGTAGTTCCCTGCCTCCTCCTGTTACCACTCTTGTGGAGCGGGATCACATGAGCCCTTCTCCAGTCTTCTGGGACCTCTTCTGTGCTCAGAGACTCACTAAACAGTTCTGATAATGGCTCTGCCAGTTCCACCCTTAACTCCTTTGATACCCTGGGATGTATGCCATCAGGTCCCATTGCCTTGTCCACCCTGAGCTTATCGAGCTCTTGTAGGACCCTTTCTTTTGTGAAGGGACTAGTGCACACCTCCTCCCCTGTGTCCATGGTGCAGAGCTGTGGGCCTGCCCTACCTTCTCTTCAGTAAATACTGAGCAGAAGTATCTATTTAGGATAGATGCTTTTATATGGTCCTCCTCCTCACATGCCCCTTATCCCGCTTGATCTTAGCAATACCTTCTCTGGACTTTCGCCTTTCACTAATGTACTGTATCTATAAAAGTCTTGTCACCTTTTTACTGTTAGTGCTAGTGTTCCTCAGTTTGGGCCTTTGCCTGCCTTACTGCCATCCCTGTTTGCCTTCAGGAAGTTTGGTTTGCCTTCCTGTCTTCATCCTGCTCGTTCCCTTATATTTCCTGAAGGCCAGCCTTTGACTCTGACCTTTTCTGCTGCTGTGTGTGAGAACCAAAGTGGTTTCCTTCTTCTTTGCACTTCCTTTTCTCACTAGCACAATGGGATGTTGCTTCAAGTATTGCATCTTTAATGCTTGCCTACTTTGCCTGTACCCCATCACCTGTATTTCTTTTGCCAGGGCTAGCTTAACTCGGTTGGCCATCTTATCAAAGTCAGCTCCTTTGAAGTCCCATATTTTTGTCTTGGAATGGGATGATTTTGTTTTAGTGGCCAAATTGAACCATGCCATGTGATGGTCACTGGCCCATAGGTGACCTTCTACCTGGAGATCTGTGATCCTTTCCCTGTTAGTCAGTACTAGATCTAGGATAGCCCTGTCTCTAGTGGATTGTTGTACCAGTTGTTTGAGGCCCTCCCTGCAGGGAATCCACCATGTGTCTAGTTCTGGAAAATGTCCCTGCAGGTATTGACCAATCTGTATCTGGCATGTTGAAGTCTCCCATTATCAGAACCTCCCCTTTAGCTGTCATGTTTTGTATATCTTCTAACAGTAATGTGTCTATGTCCTCCCCTGGTCTGGAGGCCTGTACACAACCCCAGTTCGTATGGCTGTCCCATTTCCTGTTTCCAGGGTAACCCACAGTTTTTCTGGCTCCTTATGTGTATTCTGAACTTCTGTAGCTTTGATATTTTCATTGACATAAAGGGTCCTCCACCCCTTTTGCACTTTGGTCTTTTCTGAACAGTACATAGCCAGGTACTGAAGTCTCCCAAGTGTGGTTACTAGTAAACCATGTCTCGCTAATGGCTACTATGTCCAGTTTAGCCTCTGCCATTATTGCCTGCAGGTCCAGGGATCTTGTTTCCCAGACTGAGAGCATTTGTGTACATGATATTCCATTGGTCAGATTTTGGTGTGTAGTTGTTGGGCAAGGTCCAGCATTTTTCCTGTGCATCGTTATGGGGAGCCAGACCTTTTCTTTACCTGGTGATGCTAATGAACTATAAACATGCTGAACTCCTGTTTGACCACTAGCTGAGGGGAGGGTGTTCTTCCCATTTGATGTTTCGGCTACACACCTCTCCCCATTTGCTAGTTTAAATATTCTGCAAAGACATCAAACTTCTGCCCCAATGCACTGACTCCCTCCTTAGTCAGATGCAGTCCATCAAATTTAAAGAACTTTTGCTCCCAAAACTGTTGCCAGTTCCCTACAAATCTGTGTCCTTTTCTGGCACCAACCCTTGAGCCACATGTTTAGCTCCCCTATCTCCCTTCTCTGACCTTCCGTCCATCTGTCCCTCTCCCAGACTAGCAGGATCTCAGAGAAGGAGATGCCAGATGAAATGGATGATACTTTGTCCTCCAGCCTCATCAGGTGTTCCTTGGTCTCCACAACTGACTGGCTGGTGAGATCGTTAGTCCCTATGTGTACCAGGACATCAATGTTTCTCCTGCTTCCTGAACAATTTATCAATGCAGTCAGTGTCTCTCCACACTGATGTACCTGGGAGACATCTGACCATTACCCTGGCTGGAGATACGATCAACCTCTGAATCATGGAGTCCCCTATGATCAGAAGTTTTTGATTTCCTTTGCTTTTTTGTTTTGGTTCATGTTTTGGGCATGTTTTGTTGTGCTAGTGCATGTGCTGCAGTGTCCTCTGCCCTTTGTTTGAGTTTGGAGATAGAGGCAGATACCTCTTTGTAGTTTTTACATGGTTTGTGGAGGTGATATGTTGGAGAGCACCCGAGTGATGGGGCACCTGATTTGCCCCTCCTAACCACCTGCCAGCCTCCCAGACAAGCTACCCTCTGTGGTCGAGGTGCTTCATTTGGATGTTGGGGAAATGGCGGGTGGTTCTTATAATATATTTCCTCCTGAATATGCAGTTTGAGGCACACAATCTCTGCCCATGCTGCCTGGAGCTGAGCCCTTAGATCTCCAATGGCCCAGCATGTACGACCATGTCCTAAATCCTGTAAACTGCCCTTCTGAAAAGTGTTCCACAGTACCTGCAGTTAATGATATCCATTCCAGGTAAGTTGCTGGGTTTATAACCTGGTCAGAGTAATTAGAAGAAAATGAAAGCAAAAGTTTGATTTTGTGTTTTGTTTGTTTGTTTGTGTGTAACTTGATGGTTCCTAACAGGATTTTCTAAGCTCTTCAGAACTGACCTATATTTTCTGGGTCAATCATATTTTTAATTAAATCGAGATCGTACTTCCTTTTAGTATGTCTTGCCATTTTTGATTTTGCTTCTAGCCTTTTTAAATTCATTCATTGATTCTATATTTAAGGTTTAAATAGCCTTTTTCCAAATTTATTTCATTGTTCTTATCTCTTTTTAATCTTTTCAGTAATCCAGGGTACATGTTTTCTGTTTTATTTCTTTTCTTAGGATCAAGATGATTGCAAGCATCGGGAACATATCAAGGAATTCCTCCACTACTAAATTTAGAATGGGAATGAGATTGATTTTGTATTGGCAGTTTGGACAAGCATGAGATAATGGATTCTCTGGTATATTTTTGAAACACCTTCCTATCCAGAGACTGCCCTCTGATGCAGTTTCAGCTTTACCACCCACACACACTCCATCGTAAAGTTGTTGTGGTCCCCAAATTTGGGGCCCTAACCTCCCAGAAGATTAGCCTAGTTTTTTAGGATAATAAAAATTAGATTGAAAATATTTCCAGGACTAGTTCATTTTCCTTCTGGGTGGGTTGATTCCTTAGTTGCATGACTTTTAGTGGCTGAAAGCAGTTTTGCAGTTGTTGTCCTGTTATATCACCCTTGCTGCATTAAAATGTCAGTTACCTTCCCAGTGATTTTTCCATCAGTACTTGTGCTAATCTTTTCTTTCTTTTCTTTTTTTTTTAGTTTTCAAGAGTAGGTGATTTTACCTTTTGGGGAGTAGATCACACCTATGATAACATCTTGGGCTGGTTTGTCAGTAGATACTGATACTATCAATACAGCCTGCTGTTATATGCTTGGTGAGTCCCCAATTTTGATTGGTATATAGTACGATACCCCTTGCTTTCCTAGCCCGATGGTGGCAACAGAAACTTTCTAGTTCTGCTTCCTTATTTGAATGCGATTGTTTAACCACTGCTTTGGTTAAGGCAATAATATGATATGGTTCTAAGCTGGCCCAAGCTTTAACATGTTAACTTTTAAATCAGGCTATTTACATTATTGTGACTAATAAATAATTTGTAATTGTCTGGCCTTGATTCAATTGTGTCACCACTGAGAACCAAGGCAAGACAAAGTGAAAACCTCTTTGTCTGTTATGGTTGTTAACAATACACTGATTACAATAAATCTTTGCATTGAACATTCTCTGAAGTTGGCAAATGCATTTCTACAAGTACTCAATTTGGATGGAACTGCTGCAGTTACAGAGGACAACGGATACTTAGAGAACAAATCTGTAGTGCTTCTGTATATTGTTGTACAGTATATTAAAGAAATTACTCGTAAAAGCTTACTAGGCCAACCAAACTACAAGCAAGACAGGCATCAATTTGGCAGCTGGCTTCATGGTACCATACAGGTAAGACAAGCTTCTGAAGTAGTACTGTTCATACTGGTCGATACAGTTTGGTCTGAGAGGTAGAGCATGAGGCACTGAGAGAAGCGCCTCCTGCCAGACTGCTGCCCCACACTAACTCTCGCTACCAGTTTTATGCCTTTAACTCTGTCCACCATTGATGATGGCCTGCAATGGGAGAGGCTGCTACAGTGTCCAGCCTTGAGAGATGAGAGAAGCACACCTCTAAATGCAGGGAGCCTTCTGATTGGCTGGATGGCCCAATGAGATGCAGCTGCAGTTCTAGTGTTAGATGGACCAGGAGGATAGGGGTGAAGAGCTTGAGATTGGTGCTCATTTGGGAGGGCTGGAGTTGTACTGCAGAAGCTTTTCAACCCCTGTGAGATGTAAAGATGGCTGTATGAAGAATGGTGGAGGAAACACCATTTTGGTAATTTTATGAGAGCCTGGAAAATGGCAGGCTTTCTAAACTGTGACTTCCAATGTTGGGAACCTTCTGATTGATTGGGAAGATCCACTGGGGGTACTGCTGTAGTCTCGGTGTTAGCTGGCCTAGGAGGGTCAGATAAGGAACTTGGGGTCAGCTGTCAGTGGTAGCATGGGCTGCATGCATACTGTAGAAGTCTTTGATCCCTGTGAGATGTAGAGGATGGCCACCCAAACAGTGGTGGAGGAGATGCCGCTCTGGTGATTCTCTGAGAGCCTAGAAAAATGGCTCAGGAGGTTTGGCTGAAGAACTTGAGGCCAGCAGTCATCGGGTTAATGGCTGGAGGGCACTGTAGAAGCCCCTCAACCACTGTGAGATGCAGAAGATGGTGGCCCAAATTAAGAAATGAAGCTTCTGAAAGGTAATAAGACATTTTGTTTGAAGTAAAACTCCTAATCAGGGGTTTATCCATCTGGTTGTGGGTTATTTCATCAAAGTTTCGTTAACACCTCCTTTAGCCATCCTGTCTTTAAATCTGATAACTCTTTCTTATGTATCTACAGGAGTGGAGTTCACAATGGAAACGTGGTGCCCCGGACAAAATAATTTCACAGCTTCAAACCAAAAATGTCGGGCACACACCAAACCTCAAAGATACAAGGGCACCAGTTTATTGTCGACTTCATGTAGTTTATTGACACATCAAAATAAAATCACTGGCAATGCCCACCTGACATGCTTCAGATGTTCATGCATCCTCTATCAAAGGCTAAGGCTAAAGTGAAATTAGCAGGTATATACAAACATCATGTCACGTCACTATGACATGGTAACATCATTCTTAAATCTCATTGGTTAAAAATAATTTTTAAACCTTTATCTAATAAAACTTATCAATCATAATAATACCACATACAGTGTCAAAATACAACCTATACACATCCCATATTTAAATATTTAAAAACAATGAAATACATCCCCTATATTACTAATCAATAAAGTGCATCTACGAGGGGCTGGAATTTAGTTTTTCTTTAGCTAAAATTCATAATCAACATAAATAATACTGTGGCGGGTAATGAAATTATGTGGTCATATACAGTACATATATAAAATAGATAAGATCTACACATGTGCACGTGTTCATTTTTCTTTTTATGTTGTTCTTGCGTGTACAACTAAGCAAACATTTTACGGCAGATTGCTGGAGTAGCAGGTTGTGGAGATGTGGCAATGTTGTGGCCAATGGCACCACTGCTTTTTAGGGCTGCTCCTGTGGCACCAATGAATGAGCATGCTGTCTTGGCATCAGTTGAGAAGCATGCCACCAACTTGAAATAATTTCTCTGCCGCAATAAGGGAGTGCCCGTCACTGCAGGGGCATGTCTTGCCTGCTGAAACATTTAAATAAACATGGTGGAGGCTGCCGCTGACCACCTCTCACAGTCCCTAGAAAGCCGATGTCAGGGTGCCCAATCCCCTGTCGGCATGCTCCCTCCTAGTTCATTCACCGACAGGAAGCCCAACAATTACCGGCATAATGTTACCCCTTGTTTTGTCTGCCAAGGAGGTGCCTAATCCCCTCAGCATCATGCCCCCAAACACAGACACACTTTCTTTACTGATGGGGGCCCAATCCATGTCTGCTTCAGTTCCCTGTCCCCAAAACACAGGTGGCACACTGGGAGCCCACTCAGTGTGTCCAAAGCAAACCTGTAAACAAAACCTTCCCATGACATACTTTTTTTCCCTGTAACACAGAAACGCCCCTCATGGTCATGATGCCCTCCTCCCATACCCACAGCCACTTCTGCGCACCCACCTCCCGTACCCCCTCACCCCTATACATGCCTCTGGAGCCCAGTGTGACAATCTTCAGTGGAGCGGAACACATCTGAACTCTTCAAAGTCATCGGAGATATGAAGAAAATCCAGTAAGCTGTATAATGGCATCAATGGGGTTTCAACTTAGGTGGATATCTTGGTCATTTTTGCTACTTTTGGCTCTAATTTTGAACATGGGTTCTTGGGACCCCACCTCATGAACTCAGTCACTGTCATTTTGTTATTTGGTCCCAAAAGGTGATTTTGTGGTCACTGTGCAGAATCACCTTTCAGGACTGAATAATGAAATAAGCAATGTCACTGTTCATGAGGTGAGCTCTAAAAACCTATGATTGCAAATTTAGTGAAAAAAATTCAAAAAATGACTTTTATTCTGAGCGTACATTGTGCAGTTTCCATGGACGCTCATAAGTTCAAGAATTTTTAATATTTTTACTCCAGATTTTCAACATTGCCTTTGTTCCATACCTTCTTATGAACAGTACAGCTGTCATTTTTCACATCCTGCCTGAAATGTATTTTCGCCATCTGGCACACAATGGCACAGTCACTGTGAAATCAAAATTTGGGACAGATTAAAGTAACAGTGACACTGTTCATGAGAGGAGATCCCAAAATGCCTATGTTGAAAATTTGGTGAAAGAAATTCCACAAAATGACTGTGTTCTAAACATGCGCTATGCAGTTCCCAGACACACTTGTAAGTTCGAGAATTTTTAATATTTTCACTCCAGATTTTCAACACTGCCATTTCTTCACACCTCCTTATGAATGGTATAGCTGTGATTTTCACATCCTGCCCAAATGTGTTTTCACATATCTGGTACAGAATGGCACGGTCACTGTGAAATCAATGTTCGGAACAGATTAACAAAATCACAGTGCCACTGTTCATGAGCGGAGGTCCCACAATGCCTATGTTGAAAATCTAGGAAAACATTCCACAAAATGACTGTGTTCAATTCAATTCAGTTCAATCTTTATTTATATAACGCCTTCTGAAACCAAGGCACCTGTACAATACAAGATAAAACAATAAATAGTTAAAACAATATTAAAATTAAACTAAACAACAATATTCAAAAATCATTATAAGCTTTGCTAAAGAGATAGGTTTTAAAGCTCCTTTAAAACTTTGACAGTCGAGCAGTCTCGCACTGACGAGGTAGAGAATTCCATAGGTGTTACAAGCATGCATTGTGCAGTTTCCACGACTCACATACTTCAAGAATTTTTATATTTTCACTCCAGATTTTCAACATTGCCATTTCTTCACACCTCCTTATGAATGGTACAGCTGTTATTTTTCACATCCTGCCCAAAATGTGTTTTTGCAAATCTGGCACAATGGCGTGGTACGCTGTAGGAAATCAACGTTCGGACAGATTAACAAACTCACAGTGCCACTGTTCATGAGTGGAGGTCCCAAATGCTTTCATGAGGTGCAATCACAAATGCCCATGTTGAAAATTTGGAGTGCAAATACCAACAAATGCCTAGTGTTTCTAACTATAATGTCCTACCCTGTAGAGACTGACAGGTGTCAGGGGTGTGACTTTGGATTGTCGGCTGTAACGCTCACACCATTCCACCCCACCCCACCCTGCAGCCAGTGACAGGCATCAAGGTGTGCCTTTGACTCTTCGCCCCAAAATTCACCCCATTCTCCTATACTGCATCCATCTCAATGTATTTCCTTATGAAATGGGATGAGCGTAAGGTCCGATGACCCCAAGACACAACGCGACACTTGTCAGAGTCTGCAGGGTACGTGTGGCTAAATGGCATGAGCATTATGGCCAACGATCCAAAGGCACACCTCACTGCCTGTCAGTCTCTGCCAGGTGGGTGGTTACGCCAGTTCCATACTTCAATGCCATTCCTATTACACATCTCTAACTCCTGCACTACGAATGCCAATGCCAGCAAGACAACATTCGCACTGACAAATGCTTGTTTAAAGAGGGTCTTAATTCAAAGCCATACTTTAAATCTGATTTCTTGCTGTAGTGACACTATACTTTCTTTCTGTGTTGTCTTTACTTATAATTGTTTTGGGCTGTTGAAAATTTAAAAAAATAGTGGTGGTGTAATTTGTGCTGTCTTTAATTGCTGCAAATTTTATCTTGGCTTGTCTGACTGTCCTGTAGCTGGGTAAAGGGTGTTAATTGTCTGGCATCTGACCTCAGCTACGTGATAACTGGAGGTGGGGCTTAGTCACAGTTAAAGCAGCAAACAGAAGTTCATCTTCTCAGAAGAAGCCAGAAGGTGAAGGAAGGAAACATATTCAATTCAGTGCTTCAGAGTAACTGGTAACTGGTATTTTCTTTTAAACTTAGATTGTAGGCTTGTAGTGACACTATACTTTCTTTCTTTCTGTGTTGTCTTTACTTATAATTGTTTTGGGCTGTTGAAAATTTAAAAAATAGTGGTGGTGTAATTCTGTGCTGTCTTTAATTGTTGCAATTGCCCCCACCCCTTCCCCCAACTCTTAATTATATGCCCTGATAAATCTGATTGACAGGAGCTAAACACAGGGTATAGTAAGAGGTGTGAAGTAGGAGGGGCTAAGGGGAAGAAGACCACCCTCAGTGTACCTAGTTGTTTTGACTCATTTATTTATTTATTGGTTTTTTCCTTAAAAAATATATATCTGAGGATCAGTTACAGGATTTTAGTACTGTAAATAAATAAAAAGAGAAATAAGAGAGCTTCAGTAGCAGATAAGTAGTGGAATTGCAGTATAAATGTGGGAGTGGTGGCAATGCAGTGGCTGTGGGCAGCCATATTCAGGCAGACCTTCTGGACACTGAGGTGCTGCCTATCTGCATGCATCTCGGACCGCGGATGAGGTAGCCAGACTCAGAGCGGAAGTAAACTGGGTCAGAGTACCATCACCCCTGTCCAGGAACCACCCAGTCCAATGCAGCTGCCTCAAAGGATGCCGAGAACGAGGAGCACTTGGATGACAGTGGGCTCAGGGAGGGTTAGAGCAGTCAGGCAGAGGCACATCCCAGATCCTATTCCTCTCCAGAACTCATATGCCACACTGGCAAATGAGGACAACCAAATAGAGGTACCCAGGGAAGTGGAAGGAAAGGATGTGGAGGTTAGGCAAGAGGTGACCTCAGTGGGGAAAGCAGTGGACCCCAGAGGAGGAGGAAGCGAATCCTGGTGGGGGACTCCATCATAGAGGATCCAGCTAGGAACACAGGAGGGGAGGACAGGGAGGTGAGGTGCCTACCAGGTGCCACGGCATGGAGGGATGGAAGGAAGATAATGGGATCACTGGGAAGGCAAGACAGGAGGGTGAGCTGGATGTCATTATCCACCTAGGTACTAATGACTTGGCAAATGGGGAGCCAAAGGAAGTTCAGGAAGAGTTTAGGAAACTGGGAGGGTCTCACAAGTAGCTACTTCTGTCACTTTCTCAGAAGTACTACCTGTGAGAGGCAAGGAGAGCATAGGAGTGCATGCACCAGGAACTTTAACTCATGGTTGAAGAACTGGTGCTGTGAGGAAGGGTTTGGATTCATTGGTGACTGGGGACCCATCTGGAGGGATGGAGGTTTATTCAAGCCTGACGGCCTGCATCCATCCTGGAGGGGAATCCAAGCACTCAATGATAAGTTTAAATGCTACATTGACAGCATTTAAACTAGCAAAGGGGGTGGCAGGCCAGCCAGGACGGTACCTACTTGGCTCACCCCCACAGCTAGTAATGGAACCAGTGAACCAGAGGAGTGGCTATTCTGCAAAGCAGTGTGCAAAAGATGGAGATTAGTGTCCAAAGGTGGATAAGAAAGGGGGCAAATTCAGCAGAAGGGCAGACAGCAAGGAGAACCAGGGTTAAATGACAACCAAGGAAGGGGCTGGAGAGAACAGTGAAGCAGTCTAGGAGGTCAAATCATGGAAAGCCATGTGTGCAAATGCCAGGAGCCTTAGCAACAAGATGGAAGATCTGAGGCTGTCATGGTACAGTCAGACCTGGACATTAGTCATCACTGAAACCTGGTGTAATGATAACCATGACTGGGAGATGGCCATACCTGGCTACAACATATTCAGAAGAGACAGAGCAGAGCAGGAAGGGAGGAGGAGTGGCACTGTATGTGAAAAATGACATAAGGGCCACACAGATCCAGGAGGAACAAAATGGGGAGAGATACTGTGGGTTAAGCTGGAAAGGAAAATGGGGCCAGCCATCCACACAGGTGTGGTCTATAGACCACCAGCCCAGGAGGAAGAAACAGATAGAGTTGATGCTAGCCATCCAAAGGATGGCAGACAAGGGTGAGGTAGTACTGGTTGAGACTTCATATACCAGACGGGACTGGAGCATCCCAGCAGCAGCATCAACTAGAGCAGATTTATCCTGGACTCCTTCAGGGTGCCTTCCTCAAGCAACTGGTCATGGAACCAACTCGGCAGAAGGCAATACTGGACCTTGTGCTCACAAACAGGGACAGTGTGATGGGGTAACAGTGGGGAGCACCTGGGTAACAGTGACCACCAGTCATTGTGGTTTGAAATCACAGAAAGAGCAGAACCAAACCACACAAAACACGATCCTGGATTTTAGGGGGCAGACTTTGGGAAAATGGGAGATGCTTGAAAGAGGCATTAAGGGAATGGGACAGAATCAGGATTGAGGAACAGTGGGCAGTATTTAAAATGGGGATTATAAGAACAACAGAATTATGCATTAAGCAGGTTAGCAAGAGGAAAAGAAAGAGGAGACCATTATGGTTTTCCAAAGAGGTAGCAAAGAAAGTGAAAGCCAAAAAGATTGCATTCAGGCAATACAAAAGACACAGGCAGAAGGGATAGGGAGAAGTATCAGGAGAAACAAAGGGAGGCAGGGAAGTCAGTAAGGAAGCCAAAGCTCAGACAGAAGAACACATTGCAAAACTCGTGGTTAAAGGGGACAAAACCTTTACAGGTACATAAGTGAAAAAGAAGGACAAAGGGAGGGATAGTGAGACTGAAGGGGAGGATGGGAGCCGTGGAGGATGACAACAGTAAAGCTGACATATTGAACAGGTATTTCTGCTCAGTCTTACTAAGGAAGAGGGGGTATGGGTCTGAAGGGAGTACAAGGGTGAGAATGGTGCAGAAATGGACACAAGTCCCTTTACACGAAAGGGTCCCAAGGAACTGGAAGTAATAAGAGCTGATAAAGCAATGGGGCCAGATGGGTGCACCCCGGTCCTTAAAGAACTAAGAGAGGTGGTGGCTGAACCTCTGGCTATCCTGTTCAGCCAATCACTGGAAACAGGGAGGTACCCAAAGACTGGAGGACAGCAGATGTAGTCCCTTTATACAAAAGTGGGAACAAAGAGGAAGCAGGGAACTACAGACCAGTCAGCCTCACCTCGGTAGTGGGAAAGATCATGGAAGCACTACTGAAGGAGAGATTGGTGGAACATCTGGTTGTCAATGGACTACAGGACCCAAGGCAGCATGGTTTCACCAGGGGAGGCCATGTCAGACCAACCTCATTGAATTTTTGACTGGGTGACTAGGGAGGTGGATCAGGGGGGCAGTGGACATGGTCTATCTGGACTTCAGCAAGGCCTTTGACACTGTGCCACATAGAAGACTATTACACAAACTGGGGAATATGGTGTGGGCAGGACAGTAGTGTGGGTGGTAGGTAACTGGCTGGGTGGCAGGACACAGAGGGTGGTGGTAAATGGCCGTCACCCACAGAGGGAAGAGTGACCAGTGGGGTACCACAGGATCAGTGCTGGGACCGGTCCTATTCAACATCTTCATCAGTGACATTGCACAGGATCTAGAAGGCAGAATTTCACTGTTCGCTGATGACACAAAGCTCTGTAACAGAGTAGACACACCAGAGGTGTAGACAGAATTAGAAGGACCTGCAGAAACTTGAAGAATGGTCAAGGGTTTGGCAGTTGAAATTCAATGCAAAGAAGTGCAAGATAATGCATATGGGGCACAAAAACCCTGGCACAATATATCAGTTGGGGGTGAGGATATAGCATGCACTAAGCAGGAAAGGGATCTTGGGTTGTCATCTCTGATGACCTCAAGGTAGGGAAACAGTGTGACAAGGCATCAGGTAAAGCAAATAGGATGCTGGGATGTATAGGCAGGGCATCACCAGCAGGAAAAGGGAGGTCATAATCCGCTATACAAGACACTAGTGAGGCCCCACCTGGAGTATAGTGTACAGTTCTGGAGACCATACCTACGTAAGGACATAGACAGGGTAGAGAAGGTTCAGAGGAGGGCAACAAAGATTGTGCATGGGTTGCATCACAAGTCCTATGAAGACAGGTTGAAGGAACTGAACATGTACTCCTGGAGGAGAGGAGGAGAGAGGTATGATAGAGACATACAAGTATCTTACAGGGAGGAACAGGTGCAGGAAAACACTATTTTAAGCGAAAAAGATGTTTCAGGACTAGAGGGCATGGGATGAAGTTGGAGGGAGGACGATTCAGAGGAAACATGAGAAAGAATTTTTCACAGAACGGTGGTGGACAAGTGAACACCCTGCCGGAGGAAGTGGTGGGAGCTGAAACAATCACGGGATTTAAGAATGCATGGGATAGACATAAAGGAATTCTAGAGGTCAGGGTATGGGAAATAGACTTCTAGGAAAACAAACTGAACTTACAAGCTCAAATGGGCAGACTAGGTGGGCCATAGGCCCTTATCTGCCGACACTGTCTATGTATCTATGTATCTATGCTGCATCCATATTAATGATCTAGAATGCTTCCTCTTTAGTAGCAAATCATTAAATTGCCACCTCTCTGTTTGGGGTTTACTTTATCAATTCCTTGAAATTTAAAACCATGACCTTCTTTGTTACCAGCATTAGCCATATGTGCTGTCGTGGCATATGTTATGTCACCATTTCCTATAAGCTCTTATATGCTCACTAACTCTCATCTTTAAGCTTATCTTCATTTTTCCTATATAGTGCACTCCTCAGTCACATGTTGCTAAATAAATTACTCCTCAGTATCACAAGTTATTAGTTGTCGCACCTCATATTTTTTCCCAGTACCCATATTCACAAATTCATTCCCCTTCTTACATGTTTATACATGGAGCATCTTTGCAAGGGTGACACCCTGCAGCTTGGCAATCTAGCCATGTTTGGCTCCTGCCTTCCACAAAATGTACCTGAAAAAGGCAGGGTATTAATTAACGACTTATCTGTAACCAAAAGCTAATAAATAAATACATAAATGACTATGCACCAATTTGTCTCCCAGTGTAGAGGCTCTTTTAAAAGCCATTCTTGGTTGATGTTTGGTGATTTCTGTTAAGCCAGGATCCTCTAATACCCCAGTGTCTTTTATTATTTTGTCTAACTCCCAGGATGTGAGGAATATGAGGTCAAAATTAAATCTTTCATCACCTAAATCATTGAGGTACTGTAGAAGCCTCTCTACCCCTGTGAGATACCAAAGATGGCAAAGAAGCTTCTGAAAGGTAATAAAAATGATTTTTTAAATGAAGCCCCCTAATCAGGGGTGTATCCATCGGCTGTGGGTTATTTCATTAAAGTTTCTTTAACACCTCCTTTGGACGTCCTGTCTTAAATCTGACAACTCTTTCTAATTATGCTAATTGCTAGTAGTAGATTACACTATCCACTAAATAAAACCAATGATTTTTGTTGACACTACCATTGCCTGAAGAATTACCTGTAGTCTGAAAGCTTGGTTCTGAAAAATTATTGTTGGTCCAATAAAAGGTATCAATTCATGTACTTTGTTCATCTGTTTGTACAAGGCCCAGTATGGCTACAAACGATTCTCTGCATCTCGCCTACAGTAAAGCCTGATAGGCCACTTGTCAGTCATTGACATTGTGCCAGACACATGGTACAATGTCACAAACACAAAAGGAAGCACTGAATACCGTATTGTTGGCATTCAGTTGCTAGTGCAAAATGAAAAAACAAACAAGAAAATGCTACACACGACACTAGAAATTCAAACATAAGGTGGCAATGCACATTCATATTTATTGTGTATGGACCAAACAAATACCCCTGTGCTGTGCTTCACATAGAAGCTTCTACATGAAATATGATGCAGTGACATGCTGCAGCCCAGCTGGACTGTTGTGGTCATGGGCATTCCAGCTACATGTCCTGATCCCTAACCCTACTCTTCCCACAGGTTGGGCCTTGTGGTGCACTGGTCTTTTCATCATGGTCTTATGGTACCTGGTAATCTTGTAGACCCTCTACCCACTGCTTGAAAACACAATTAAGTCAAGCTGTCCAGCATATCCCCACTCCCTAGTGGTGCAGTGTTGCTTCACTTGAGGGCCCTGCAGTGCAGCTCCCCTCCAGAAATCCTGCGGTCTATTGAACCTGGTTATGGCACAGCACCCTGATAAGCAGGTGCAGTACAACCGGTGTTGGGGCTGCTATGCCACTGTGCAGGAACTGGGGCCTAATAAATTGGTGGCTTCTCAACCCCTATGCCAACTGGGTGCAAAGACTCAAAACCACTCAGGAAGGGAATGTACCCACTAAGAAAAAGGCTGTAGTCTCAGCAGTGATGCTAATTGGTTGCACCAGCCACTTTGCTCTCTCTTGGCAATGCAGAATGGGGTCCTCCAATTTCATTCCCATACCTACATCTCCTGAGGGCAGTACAACACACTGACACAAAACCAAATGTACTGGTCTCAAAAATCTGTCATAAACCATCCAAAACTTGGGAATGTGATTCGAGTACTTCCAGTAGAAATTAGAAAAGTCTCTTTTGTGCACTTTCATGAAATAGCACCATTGTGGTGTAACTTCACACAATTCATGAACCAGAATAGTATGTTTAAAATGTGCAGTTTTGTTGAAATTGTGCCTTTGCAAAAATAAATAAATAAATAAAATAGTAATATTTTAAAAATGCATAGTTTGGTAAAAATAGTACTATTTGCTGAAATTGCTCAATTTTAAGACTTATATTTTAAAAATGCACAATTTGGAAAATTACATTTTCCATAAAAGCCATTAGCAAAATTCTTTCAGATTTTTGCATAATTTCCAAAAATTGTGCGAATATGAAATCAGCAATTTTGCAGTTTCACAAGAGTAGCAAAACTTGCAACCCAGTACTAGGTTCAAGTAGCTCTCTAGCTTCAAACCACAACTTGTGGCTAGATTTCAGACTTCCGTGATATGAAGGTTTTGGAATCTAGTGCCACAGTTGTACCACACTGCTATGGGTACTGGGATCAGGTTACCTGCTGTATAGTAACTATGAAAAAGATTCACTATGAGGGAAGATGCTAATAACCCATGACAGGGGTGTGAGTTATTAATCAACACCCTGGGGTGCCGTGGAGGCATGAGGCTGCAGGCCAAGTGTCCTCACAGCACCTGGGGTGTTGATTAATCCCTAATAGCCACACACCCTGGAGTGGGTTATTGCACTTATAACACGGAATACTAAAACAAGGAGAAAACAACATAAAGTGGTTTTATCCCTGTTTAAAAGCAAAAAATACTGTATCCTGCCATCCAGAAAAATAGTCCCCAACAATTTATAGCAATCTGATTGTTGAATGTACATACAAATGTCAGAAATACTGTACTGATATTATTTCTGACATTTGTTTGTGCATAATATGCTTCTGAGAGAGTTGCTCTGTCTTGAAAGTGGGGGCATTCAGGCCATCTGTGTGTGTGTGTGTGTGTGTGTGTGTGTGTGTGTATGTCTCTCTTTTCATTAACGAACGTCAAGGAGAAACCACACTGACAGTTCAGCGTAACACATGTCTATGAACTTCAGAGGCACCAGATTACAAGTGCTGCACAACATCTGCTGAGACAGAGAGAGAGAGACAGAGGCATTAATCTGTGGTGCACATACAGGATTATCACTATCGGTATTTGGTAATGTGATTATAGTTTAGGTAGAAATGCATGTACCGGAGCTCTGTACTGTGTCTTTTCACTGCCATCATGCTCGCCTCCCATATGGCTCCCAATTCCTCCAGCAAGCTCTTCTTCCCGTGGTTCTCTGTTTGTGGCAGGAGGATATGTGGAGAGAGATAGACACAACAATTTCTGAGACCCAAATGTGGAAAGAAACAGCAATGTCCCACAGTGGGGAATTTTCACTGTCTCTGCCTGACTGCCACTAGTTGTTGAAGTGCTGCACTGACTCCCTCTCTGTCATCAAGGTACTCCCACACTCGAGGGAAACACAGAGAGATCGAGAGAGAGAGAGAGAGCAGACAGACGAGAATGCAGGAACTTCCAATTAACTACTGTCTTGGTCTCTCTCTCTCTCTCTCTACTACTTGATTGCTGCAGTCAGTGAGCAGCAGATGGGCACTGGAGATCCTCTGCCGCTTCCTGCTGTCTGCTGATGCCAGCTCTCTCGGCAAGCTGAAATTCAATGTGCCACCCAGGTGTGCTACTTGCCTGTCAGCTATGCTCACTCCCACTGACTCGGACCCACAGCATTCTCTTGTTGCTGCCACACTCACAATCTCTCTCTCTCCACAGTGTTATGTCCAGGGGCAGTCTCTCTCTCACTGTCTTGCAGGACTGCAAACATGGACAACTGTGTTTAGGGCGGCCACAGAGTGGGTTGTGCCAGGGTGCTGGGAGGGAGAATAGTGACAGTGGGTGGGGACTTCAGTGTCCCTCCCTTCTTCATGGTCTGCTGGGTGGGCGGGGTCACTATATCACTTTTGCTGGCACTGTCTTGTTGTAGGACCATGGCTGTACAGCAGGTCACAGGACTTCACACTGCTGATGTTTCCGACTAGCCCATATTGGCGAGTCATACACATACAGGTGGCAGTTGTCTGTGGTTTGCCGTCCACTTTTCTTAGGATTGTCGGGACCTGTGCAGCTTGCACTGCAGTGTTGGGGCACTTTTCTATGAGCTGGCACTGAGTTTACGGTGATGGTCCTACAGTCTGGCGTTCGCCACTAATGAAAAAATGGTTGCTTTTACGCTTCGTCTGGCTAGAGCACAAACCAGAGCTGGCACAGTTCAATGATTTTCCTGGCACCTGCTCGCATCAACTGTTAGTAGACAGAGGGGCAGCTCAGAGGTAATGTGGAGTATTTTTTCACAGAGAGGTTGTGGATGCATGGAACGGCTCCGAAGGAGGTTGTGGAGTCAAAAACAGTGGTTGAATTCACATGCATGGGACAGTCATAAGGCAATTCCAGGGGTGGGGTAGAAAGAAGTAGGCTGCTGGTTAACTAAGATCTGCAGCTTATCCATTTAGGAAATGGCAGACTGGGTGGGCCAGTGTCCCAATCTGCCATCAAATTCTATGTTTCTATGCATTAATGTACGGTCAGGTGCCAGGAGTTGCCCAATCAATTTTCTGCTCCATATGCCCCATGTTATAAATACAATTATACAATGGCATGAAAGAATCTTGTACTCTGATTGACTGTTATGCACTGGAGCCATGATGTTATCCGAGTACAACATCAGGCTCTAGTACCAGCACAGAAGACCGCATAAACGGTTACCTAAATCATTCCACTACAGCACGCTTGTTGTGGTTCACCGCCAGCCAGCCCACTTCTGTAATTCCCACCGAGCCGCCTTCCATGTTCACGCTTAAACTTCAAGCCTCCCTCCGATCAAATCACTCCTAAGTCCCCCAGCATAGAAGGTTCCAAAAATATAACTCCTACACACATTTCTTCCTAAACCGAGGCGGCTTCAGTTATTAGGGCAAACCGTTGTTCATAGTCACTCGGCTCTCTGACGCTATTCAGTTCCTAACAAAATAGTAGCTGCTAGCCCACAAGAACTGCACAAAAGAAGTAGACAAGCAAGTTTACCTTACAGCACTTTTAACAGCTCCTTTCTTTGAAGTGAGACACACATAAAATGGAACCGAAAACCGAAGTGTACCTACAAGCCTAGCTCCCGACTCCCATATGCGACTTTCACTGATGATATTTAAAAAAATTTTCACCTGACACATGAACGACTGGACAGCAGAATCAATCCAATTAAACTTGATGGCAACAAAACTGACACAAAAATTACCATGGCTCCGTGTGGGGTTGGGGGGACATGAAGCGAATCTGCACCACCACGCCCCGACTCCCGTGATGCAACTTTCACTGACGGTATTTAAAAAAAAATCTTCAGCTGACACAAGAAAGACTGCACAGCAGAATCCAATTAAACTTGATGGCAATATTAGCGGTGTGTGTGTGTGTGTGTGTGTGTGTGTGTGTGTGTGTGTGTGTGTGGGCAGGACATGAAGCACCACCTACTGTGCAAACAATAGAACAGCACTATTTTTCCAGTAAGTATTCCTACTCAATAAAAATTACTAAAACAAATTTTAAATACATTTAAAATCTATTTTTTTATTTAATTTGACAAATGAGCTTTATATATTAGCAATATGACTCAGGGTGTGTGTTGTGTGAGATACCAGGTGATTAGTCGCACGCCCGCGGCCTCATGCCCAATCACCCCAGGCGTGACGTTCATCCCAGCACAACACACACCCTATCTTGCATTATTGCTTAAATAACCCATGTGGTTCATGTACTGGGAGACAGGAGGGACATCCAACAAGGAATAAGCCTCCACACTAACAGTGGGCACAGTTCTTCTGCTTGCTAGCAATGGGTAAAAGGAGGCTTGAATATGCAACCCTAGTAGTTATATTGAAATGTTAAATTAGTCACACAGTAGTATGAGAGTCCCTTTACAAGAAGGCCTGTAAAAGAAAGATTACGTTGGTTAAATAATCAGATCAACAAACTGCTTTCTACCATTTCAGACCTTAAGAGCAACACACTTTCCAGAAAAGATTGTCCAGCATGGTTATTCCAAAGGGAACATTTGGGCAAAGCTGCTGTAAAACAATCGGGAGTTTTTAATCACTGTAAGAGTTTTTAATGCGCCATGGCTAATTGTTACCGACAGTTTGAATTTATATAGGGCCTCCTTTGTAAATCCGACACCACTCAAATCTGTTTTATAGCTGGGGAATTTTAATCACAACTGCAGAAAAGATTTACTTAATCCAGACTAGCACTACAGTGGAGCAGTTGAAAAAGACCACTCAATATAATAACCTAGAGAACATTCTTCTTCTTTGAAACTCAAAGAGAGCCTTAGGCACAGATGAGACTACTCGGAATTGCACTGCCCCTCGGCCGGTAATCATGGGGCGAATGTTTTCAAATTGCTGTACAAATGATTGCTGGGTTCCCAAATGTAAAGCTTTCTACAATAAAACTTAATGAGTTCCACCACCAAAGACATATTTGGATACGGTGCACATAAAACAACCCCATCCTGTTTCAGTTAACAGCCCAGCAAACTGTATGCAATCATTTGCTTAATATATCTGCCATACCTCTCAAGTGTTTTTGATTACAGTAGGCAGAGCCTGCCTTCCTCTTAATACATAGAGTTTGCTCCATCCCACATAAAGTAAGGGCAGTCACATGCTATATAATGAAATTATTTATTTCAATGTATTATTCACTGGGACATTGAAGTTTATTTTAGTTGGTTAGTTAGTTAGTTAGTTATTTAGTTAGTTACTTAACTATTTATTTTAATCATTATTCACTGGGATCAATCTCTTGAGATTTTAAGTTTTTATTTATTTATTTATTTCTATTGATCATTATTCACTGTGATCAGCCTCTTGTGGTATATAGGTTGTTTGTCTTGTAGAGGTTTCCAAGGAACAGAAGGCTT
Source organism: Neoceratodus forsteri (assembly GCA_016271365.2). NCBI lineage: Eukaryota > Metazoa > Chordata > Ceratodontiformes > Ceratodontidae > Neoceratodus > Neoceratodus forsteri. Next base: position 270,298,591 of record CM057452.1, on the reverse strand, counting down.
TCAAGCAGTTTCAATACACTTATACACATTGTTTAGAGAGCAGGTACCACAAAAATACTTGAATGTATTATTACAGTTGTGTGTTCTGAGTTTACTTCCTCCTGTTGCTGGCCTTTTAGATCATGATGGCTCTTATTTCACTGTGGTTTCACTGACCTCAAACAGTAGCTGCTGTGTTTTGACATTGCAATCTGTTTACAATGGGAGCACTGTGATGTCATCAACAAGAGCTCAGTGAATTCAGCAAGGGATGGGCAAATGCTATGTATACATACTTCTTGGATAGGGTGCTAAGATGTGTTATATACCCTGAAAAGGAAAACAGACAATTAAAAAAAATTATTCTCCAGCAAATTATAATATTTGAAACGTTAGCCAGAGTTTCAAAGTAGATGGTCAGAGATGCAAATGGGTGTTGTGTTTGCCTCTGCATCTGTCTAAATAGGTCCTATAGTCAGGTACCTTATTTTTAAACAATGCGCCTTAGTGACAAAAAATCATACTTGTGACTGTGGCAGCAATTTTTGTAAAAGGCACAGATTCAATTTATGGCAATTGTGTGATGCAGTCAGCCACAAATCAGACTCAGAGATGTTAGATAGCCTAAAGGTGGCCCATCATGTTCAGATGGATGCAGGTGTGAGTCTTCTTTTCAAAATGTGAGCAGATGGACCCTGGACAGATCAGTTTGAAAAGCAAAACAAGGCAGGGCAATTGTTTTATATGGCACCCTATATCTGTGAGAAGACAAGACTTTACAACTTTTTGTAAGACTTTTTGAATACTAGTGAGGGACAAGACTTTCATAACCACGGTAACTTGTGGATTCGCCACTCATGAGTTATGGTTGTGTCCCTCATACTCATAGATAAATTTCATATTTTGAGTCATGCCATCATGTACTCTGTTTATACAACATCACTTTAACAGATAGAACCTTTAAAATCAGCTTTCTGTGTGAAGATTTGACAGCTCTTCTGTGATTTGAACTGCTAGCTTTTGTGCTGCGATGTTCATTGTGCTGTCATCAGCATTGTGATAGCTGTTCTCTTATTGGTTCTTTTCTGTGAAAAGGTCAAAAAGTGATTGTGACTTATCTATCCTCTAGATAAATGCTTATCTGGAGGTTAGCTAGATGATACACTTATCATGGAAATGTTGTCACCACCACTGGTGTTGTGTAAGTAACATACATAACAAAGGTTCAGTACATATGCCATAAGTACATTAAACAGCACAGTAGGCCTGATCAAATCGAGCACATTTTAGAGCTCTCTTAAAGGCCTCAAATAAGCAGGTGGTACGGACATGGGGTACAAGAGAATTCTATAAAAGTGGAGTAGCCACACCAAAAACTCTGTCCCTGCTCATTATGTTTATTTAAAGTTTTGCACATCAAGGGAGTCTCATGCAGGTGTAACTCATAGATCAAGTAGAGTGTCCTAGAGGGCATAAACAGCAACAGCAAAAGTATACATGTACAAAATGACAATGAATGAAAAGAGAAATAAAATTACAGAGAAAGTTATGATAGTAATCACATTATATTTAACATGTAAAACTCATTACTTGTGTCTGGTACAGGGCATGCTGAGGTGAGCCTTTATTTAAAATAACAGTTCATTTTACCCAGGAAAAAAGCAAGACATTGCCATTTCTGGCTCAATGAGGAAGCGTCTAGGCTGCAGAAGGGATGGCTCTAGCTGACCCCACTGACTCTTATCTAAACCAGTTGTCATCAACAGCCTCTTGAGAAGCCTACAGTCCACACAATTGGGCTAGAGCCATCTTTACTTCTGATCTTCAGGAAATAAAAAAGTAAACAATAAACAAGTTTATCAAAATTGTTTTCAGCTTACAGCAGTGACTAGCCCAGACACTTCCATGACAAAATTCTGCTGCTTAAAAGGCAACAGGCAGCACCAGGGGCCCCACACTCCAATGTAAGGCTGGTCCCAATGTGCACTTTGTGTGCAGAAACATTTTAGCTGGCCTACTATTTACCGTAATATGGTAGACTGTATCAGATTGATTTTGCTTACTTCTAGGCTGACATATTTTTTACTATAAATCCCAGAATACCTGATGCTGACATCAGAGCAGTAGCAGCAGTTGGAGACTCAATGCCTGTAGTGCCTGTTAGAGCTTTTGCAATCTCTGATCAAATGTTTTCTCGTTTCTCCAGGAGACAGCAGGACCAGCAAACAAAAGAGCTTATATAAACTCTAACATGCACTGCAGGATATTGAATCTCCCACTGCTGCCTCCTGCTCTGATGTCAGCTGCTGGGATCACCTGTTAGCACACTCACTCATCGTTGGGTAGACCAGACATAGCACTCAAAGCTGACAGTGTTGATGGTGATGACTTCCTAGCAATGGGTCTGGCTAGAGAGAAACTGGCTGACAGGCTGCTACTCCACCTTGACAGCAGTGTCTGAACCCTCAGTGATGGGGTCATCCAGGGTGGTCCTCCGTGGTGGCACTGCTTCTCTTTCCACTCATGCAGCTACACTCTAGACATGCAGACAGAGTGCAGGCCCTCTTCAAGCTCTGCCATGCTGCACAAACAGGGGCAGACTCAATGGGGCTCTTCCTCTAATTGCATAATGTAATGCAAATAAGCTGGAGCTTCAGACATGCCCTTAGCAGCTCCTCACATGCAAACATAGAAACATAGAAGTTGACGGCAGATAAGGACCGCAAGGCCCATCCAGTCTGCCCATTTCTTTTCTACCTTATAATGTGCCATTGGCCTCTACTCTGTCAGTGGCCTATTTATTCATACTCATCTGTATTGCTCCTTATGCCTATCCATGCCTGTTTGAAGCCCTGCACTGTATTCATTGCCACCACTTTCTGAGGTAGGCCGTTCCATGCATCCACCACCCTTTCTGTGAAAAATAATTTCTTCACATTCCCTTTAATCGGCCTCCTCTATTCTCATGCTGTGTCCTCTTGTCCTGCTATTTTTCTTATATTTAAACATGTTAGACTCTTCCACCTTGTTAATGCCCTTAAGGTGTTTGAATGTCTTGATCATATCACCCTCTCCTCCTTTGCTCAAGGGTATACATATTGAGCTCAGTTAATCTGTCCTCATATGTCTTCTGATGCAGTCCCTGCACCATTTTGGTTGCCCTTCTCTGACTGCCTCAATTTGATTAATGTCCTTGTGAAGGTGTGACATCCAGTACTGCATGCAGTACTCCAGATGGGGCCTAACCAGTGTCTTGTAAAGAGGATTATTACCTCTCTTACGACTTGTGATACCCCTACTAATACACCTAACACATCCCCTAGCCTTACCTACTGCTTTAAAGGTCTGCTTGATGATTTCAGGTCATTAGTGATGCCCAAGTCTCTTTCTTCCTTTGTGACTGCCAGCAACTCCCTCCCAGCCTATAGGTGGCTTCAAGGTTTTCTTCCCTATGTGCATGATCTTGCACTTCTTGTATTAAATCCAGTTGCCACTCTTCTGACCATTTTGCTAGTTTATCCAGATCTCTTCTCATTCTGCCCACCCCATCTGGATCATCTGCTCTGTTGTTGATCTTGGTGTCATCTGCAAACAGACAAGCCTTACCCTCTAGTCCATCTGCAAGGTCACTAATGAAGATACTGAAGAGGACTGCCCCAGGACTGATCCCCAAGGTACCCACTTGCTGAGACTTGCATCTCTTCTGCCTGTATACCATTTACCACCACTATCTGTTTTCTGCCCGTCAACCAGTTTGCCACCCAGTTGACCAACTTGACCCACCCTGAGCCTACCCAGCTTATCTATCAATCTTCTATGTGGAACAATGTCAAAAGCTTTTGCTGAAGTCAAGGTAGGCGACATCAACTGCCCCCTTTGGTCCACCATACTCTGGTTACCCAGTCAAAGAAATCTATGAGATTAGTTTGACAGGACCTTCCTTTGTAAACCCATGCTGTCTTGGATCCTGTGCCCTATGGATTCCTGGTGTTGCACTATCCTTTCCTTAAGGAGTGCCTCCATAATCTTGCCCATGATGGTCTCAGCTCTCAAGGCTAAAATAAACTGCAAAACAACTTTTCTGTTGCCTGTAATGTTGGCATTTCTGAATCAATTTTACTGAAATAAATATTGAACTGTGGCATGTGACAAAGAGACTTCAACAATACCCCATCCCTTTTCAGGCACCATTTTATAGGCAGTCCTCCAGATGGTGGTTACTTATACCTCATGAAACAAGGAGCCATCTAGGTTTCTAGACTGTGCCCAGGAACTGAGGACAACCAGGGTCCTTTAAAGCTGCTAATTATATCCAATAACTATTTACCTAGGTACAGAATCCATTCTGCCCCTTGGGGAAGTACAGTAGAGTCAAGTGTAACCACCCAGTCCCTGGGGTTACTAGAATCCTATCAGTGAAAGTGTAGGCAGCAGGTAGCAGCTGGTAAGCAGCTCACTAGGGACTGCTTACACAACAATCACTGTTTTTCAGCTAGCCTGAGGGAAGAATGATTATGTCATTTGGAACTCTCGCAGCAGCATAACCCCTTTCTGGTACAGCTGCACTGGGAGCTTTAGAATGTTGGGAACAGGAGTTGGTTAGAGTTGTCAGTGGGAGTGAGGTGGCAAGAGGGTCTGCTGGTGGACTCTGAGTTGAGTGCCCAGGATTTCTTACCCTAGTTTGGATTACAATTTACAGCTTCCAGTGAAGTGGTGGATACCTTCTTCAGCAGGATTTCCTGATTTCTGCTTCAGAAGAAGTGGAAGAAATTGCTATCTCAGTGGGTCCAAGGACAATCCCTGAAGATCCTTGTGTGTTTTCAGCTGCCTTTGGAAAGGACCTTTGTGAGAGACTGTTCTGACATGCTACCCAGGAAAGGTGTCTTTTAGTTGTTCCATGCCCAGTTGAAGGAACAACTGGTCAGTAAGTACTGTTTAAGAGGCAAGTTCTCCACAATTAGGGTTTCATTTTTGGGTGCATGTGTGCCCATAGAGAAGGCTAGATCACATCCGCCAGTGCCCTTTTCACCCAAGTGAGTGAAAGTAAAGTGAAATGTTTACCCAAGTGAGTGAAAGTAAAGTAATGTGTTCACCCAAGTGAGCGTAAGGAAATGTTCAGTTTTCACCCCAGTGTGTGAAAGGAAATTCAGTGTTCACCCAAGTGTGTGAAAGAAAATTCAATGTTCACCCAAGTGAGTGAAAGGAATGTTCAAAGTTCACCCAAGTGAGTGAAGGAAGTGTACAGTGTTCATCCCAGAGAGTGAAATGGTTCTGAGTGTGTGGCTTAGTGTTCCACATAACTGCACTCATGGGAAGAAAATGTGTTCAGGTGTGTGGCTAGCTCCACATATGTGCACCACTGGGAATGGGAAAGAAGTTTGTGTTCTCGACCTGTACTGCATGCAAGGAGAGTTTGTGAAAGTTGTACCTGTCTTGCCTTGACCAACCCATGGGGTCCACTACCTGCTTTAGTTCGCCATCTGTTAAATAAAGTCATACTGCACAATCCCAGTTCCTGTTCTGGACAATCTGATTCTTGCTTTTGGTGTGGAATTATGGGGTCCCCTTAGCAGTTTAGATTCAGCATTTGCTTAGCAGCAGCCTCTATACTGGACCTGGTTTTAATTTTCAAAGGTTCATGTGTTTTTGTTCTTGTACCCCACCCTCTTCCTCTAGAAATGAGCCTGGTATACATTCTAATGCCAAGGGTGGTACCAACCTTTGAATTTTCTTCCTGAAAGTTAAGGGTACACTATATGTGGGTACTAATGCCAGATTTTATGGGTGGTGTTCAACTTGCTATAAGTGGCACGGGGTTCACAAGCACAAATTAATTTATTTTACACAGACACTAAACTCTTTAACTACCTCCTCTGGTGCTACACTGCAGCTGCTGTTACCTTCCATTGGGAGCCCTTACTTAATGGTGCGACTCTCCCAGGCTTACTCCCAACCTACCCTTTGCACCAGCTTACTGTGGGGTAAACTTTCTGGGTCTGCTGGGGCACAGACACATAACTTGGCAGGCCATGTTTAGCACACAATTGTTACCTCTCCTGGAGCATACAGCATCAACAGAGAGAGGATTTTCTCTAACTTCCTGTGCTTTTATGCATTGCCTAGGCTGTTCTTCTCTTCCACCACAAACATGGACATGGGTCCTCACGAACACGAGGACTTCTTCTCCACTTGCAAATCATCCTTAGGCTAAGATGGTGGAGGGGCTCTAGATACTTTGCTGTCTGTGCACATATGCTCTCTCTTTCTCCCCCCAACTCTCTATCTTTCTTTATCACTTCTCAAGATAGTTCCTTCTCCCCATACAGCTTTTTCTCTGACTCTGGCAAGAAAGCACCCACTTCAAGAGGAGGGTAGAAGATGCTAGACTCTCTGCTTCTCTTTTCTCCCAGGCAAGGATGTGCACCTCTGAACTGTATAACAAAGCTCAGGCACGCCAAAATAAGACCGAGTCATGCATGCCCCTCCCTTTATGAGGGGATGGGAGTGGCAAGCAGCTCCCCACCTCAGCATAAGCCTTACGTGTGCAGACGTGCACTGTACAATAGCCTATCAAAGCTAAGGAGAAATGAGAACCTGGAATCTTTCAGGCTTCAGGGCCTTTTCTACATTAACCTGTTGCTAACCAGGCCTGAACACACAGGGGGTGACAGCCTGGTTACAGTGGTTTTACGGGCATTCTTTGGGTGTGAGAACTGCAAACCAAAGATAACTGTTTCTGCTACTCTAAGAATCTGAGAGCACGATTACAACCATAAAAGAGTGGTCTCCATGGTTTTATATAATTTATAGAGATCAAACAAAATATATTAGAGTGTAAAAGTGTTCCCTTCATGTGCCCAATTCCCAGACACCTGCGTAGAGACACACTTTAAGAATAAGAGTGTTTCACATCAGGTAAAAGGAGTGCAATGATTGGTCCAAAACACTCTCTCAGTCTATAATACACTACAGTAACTAATTAGTTACTCCTAAATACTATAAGTCCCTACTGGATGAAGACCATCTCTTTCTAAGAAACAGAGAAAACTGAGAAATAATTGCTTACCAATTTCCTCTAAGAGTGAAACTGCAGCATACAGAGGCCCAGTGACCTTTACAGGAAGGTTGTGGTATAACAGAAAATAAACAGTCTTACTTGGAATAAGAATCCGTCTGGGGTTAATCATACAGGGTGAATGGGTGGGAACAGAGTGGCTTTCAAGTTTCTGGATTATTTGCTTTTGAATTCAATTAAGGCACAACCTCAGCTGCACATACCACCAAATGATTTCAGTAACTTGATTTTGGAATAAAGTGTAAACTGGAAACAGCGTAGGAGTTGGAATTCATTATATTTTGAATTTACTGAAATTATACCCCTGCTATATTCTGACAGTCAATCAGCGCAGGGCAGCAATGGGCATCAATGCATGGGTATAAACAGCTACATATAGTAGACAGAAACAAGTCAGGAAAGTGGTTCCAGGGGCCAGAAAATGTTAGAGTATAAACTGCGTATAGAAGAGAGGAGGAAAGGTGCATCTTAGGCAAGCCTGACCTTTGACATGGGGGATTACTATATTTCATACAATATAACTTGCTTAAAAGAATCTTATAACACCTACACAATAGGCATCCCCATCCCTGAGGGTCTGGGTGCTCTGCATAATAATATAAAACAATTAATGCAGGAATATTACAATAATAAACAAAATAACATCACCTAAACAATAGGTTAACAGGGATAATAAAATTCAACACACTCATACAATAATAAACAAAACAGACCACTGACATTCTCCAGATCAAGATGTTATGCAAAGGCTTCTTTAAAAGATAGAATGTAAGCCTTCTAAATGCCTACACCAAGGGAAAGCTCTGCAAGCTGTCAGGTAAAGTATTCCATATGCATGGAGCTGCAAAAGCAAAGGCCCTATTCCCTGGTTGCCTGAACCGTGGTCTGGGGACAGATAACATTATGGCCTTGGTCGAGCAGAGTAGGCAGCCTGGACTAGATAAGTCTGAGAGATCTTTTAGGTAGCCTGGGCCTGTGCAGGGTTCCGTTTAACAATGCACTGCTGAAGGGGTTAGCCGATAAACTGGCATCCAGTGCTGTTCACGAGGACAGGACTGATATGTTTAGAGGATTTTATTCTGGCAGTCAGTCTGGCCATTTTACATGAATTGCAAGAGACACACCAACCTTCCAGATTGCCCTAGGTACAGAGCACTGTGTGGTTGAGTCTAGACATTAGGAAGGTGTGTACCAGGGGTTCCATGTCATAAGGAGATTGTCGAAAGGTGATCGCTATTATGGCGAGTATACATTGTCAAATTCAGTTTCATGATGTACACCCCCAGTGGAAAAAACAGTGCACGGACTCTAAATTTTATGTCATGCATTGGGGCTGCACCCACAGCACCTCACTTTAGGATTCTCAACCCAGGGAGTGCATGTCAGGGAGGGTGCAAAATCGTGAATAACAAAGTTACTCAGGCCGGGCGCTATAAACATACCTGCACCCGACCTGAACCCAGCATCCTGGCCACCCCAGCTCAGCACCCCACCATGCCATGGAGCCAGCTTGGCAGCTCACCACGGCACCACCCTCACAAACCCTTCCTCCTGTCCTGCCCTCACTCAGCATGTTCGCTTCCCCAACACACGTGTACATAAAGCAACATCCCATTGCCATTCATGAACCCACCCTATCTGGTCAACTTCCTTGCTCTCTCGCCCTGTTGACATGCATTGCAAGTGGGTCGACGTTTTGGTAGGTGCCCACTTGCCATTAACGCATGTCACAGGATGCTTATACCGGGTTACCAGGTCTTCGTAATCTAGATAGGGCTTGATTTCTACAGATATTCCTAAACTGGAAAAACTTTTGTGGACAGCTGCCACCACCTGATGTTCAGAGGCAGCCTGCTGTCTACAATTATGCCCAGATTCTTAACCCTATTCATGGCGCTTAGGATATACTCAGACAAAGGTGGACCTACTGGCATGCCACCAGTCCTTGCTGATCCACAGAAATCTAGTTCTGCTAGGAACACCTCTTTTTCATGGATTAAGCCTCATTCATTAGAAGCCAACTGGTTCAAAAGTATTTAGGGCATTGGTCTAGCATGGAAGCCACACTATGACCAGTTGGTGCAAAACACTGGTACAACTGGGCAACATCTGCACAGTAGTGAAACTCCAACTTATACCATGCAATGACCACTCCCAGTGATGGCATGCATATGACAAATAACACTGGGGATAGAATCAACCCTGGGCACCCCACAGCTGATCGCAGCTGACTGTGAGGAACAAGTTCCTAATGTGATCTACTGGGATCTGCAAGATTGGAAGGACTCAAACCACCTAAGCACTGTTCCCTGAGTACTGATACTGCTCCAGGTGACCCATCAATACCTCATAATCCATCATATCCAATGCCTATGAGAGATCAAAGAGAACTACAATTGAGCAGTTTCCTATTTCTCATGCCTGGAAGAGATCATAAAGCACCTTGACAATCAGTTTCTGTGCTATGCCTAGGCCTGAAATCAGACTGGAAATGGCTCATAGATGTTATACTTTTCAAGGTGAGCCCCAAGCTGCATCACCACCACCTTCCCAAAAAGGATACGTAATTTGCTAGGAGATCTGGGTTCAATGATGTATTTCCCCAGAGTGGTTTCACCACCACCATAGTTAAGGCCATGGGGAAATGACTCTTCTTCATGGAACATTCAACAATCTTCACAACAACTGAAGCCAAGACCTCCCAACACTCCACTAGCAATCGAGTAGGCCCAGGGTCTGAAAGACAGAAGGTGGATGCAGCCCAGATACACACACACACACACACATCTGTTATCAACCTGTAGCACAGTCCCCTTTCTTCCTGTTGCTCAGTTGATTGCACATAGTTTGAATCTGTTCCTGTCTTTCCCCAGAATCTGCACAGATTTCAGCTCTGTGGAAAGTTTCATCTGGACGTGGAGCTGATTTCTGGATTTCTCCATCTTTGCAGTCACAATATGAAGTAACACGGACATTAATGGTATCAAATTATGCCCAAGTGGGTCATCTGATGGCCCAATAGAAGCATATTACAATTCCATGCCAGTGACCGGGGTTCAGGAGTGGACACAGGGAGTAGGGATCAGAGAGACCAGGTCTGGGAACGTTGCAGAGTTCAGCACAAACCAACCTAAGGTAGGATGACTTTGGGTTCTGCTGGTGGCAACCCCTATGGCAGACTGGGGAGCCAGCTCTCTCATCAAGGGTGGCATATATGCACTGCATTGTGCAATGCCAGTGGAGGTATATCCTGATAACTGAGTGGTCAGAGGGAGAAACAAGCATTTGTCAATGTCGAATGTTTGCCTGCTGGTACTAGCATTGGAAATGCAGGAGTTAGACAGATGCAGAATAGGAGTGGCAGTGAAGTTTTGAAGTGCACATGAACCCCACCTCCATCCTGTACAGATGGACAGGATGTGGGGTAAGTGTTTGAGTTGTCACCCATGGCGGTCAAGCCATGTCACTTCACCCTATTCTGAAGACATTGACACTTGTTGAGGTGTGCCTTAGGGTGTTTGGCTTTACAGGTACCCCATTCCATAAGGACATATGGTGACATGGGTGCAGCATAGGAGAGAGTGGGGTGAAGTCTTGGGCTGAAGAGTGCAAGGTACACCTTGATGGCTCTCAGTGGCTGGGGGTGGAGGTGGATGGCATGAGCAGTACAGTCGGCAATCCAAAAGCACACCCCATGCCTGTCTGTCTGTACAGGGTAGGACGTTATGGTTAGAAACCATAATGCCATGGGTGTTTGTTGGTATTTACAGTACAAATATTCAACATGGGGTTTTGTGACCCCACATCAGGAAAGCATTTGGGACCTCTTCTCATGAAGAGTGGCAATGTGATTTTGTCAATGTGTCCCGAAAACTGACTTCCAACAGCGACAGTGCCATTCTGCGCCACATGTACAAAAACACAGATCGGGCAGGATGTGAAGAATGACAGCTGTACCATCCATAGGGAGGTATGAAGAGATGGCAATGTTGAAAATCTGTAGTGGAATATTACAAATGCTTGCAGTTCCGAGCATACGATGGAGACTGCAACACATCGCATAACACAGTCACTTTATGGAGTTTGTCACCAGATTTTCAACATAGGTATTTTACGACCTGTGCTCATGAACTGTGTTACTGTGATTTTCTTAATCTGTCATGAACACTGATGTCCCACAGAAACCACGGTATTCTATGTCAGAACTGCAAAACACATTTCGACCAGGATGTGAAAATGACAGCTGTACTGTTCATAAGGAGGTGCGGAGAAATGGCAATGTTGAAAATCTGACTTAAAATATTGCAAATGTGCAAAGTTATAAGCGTGTGTGGAACTGCGCAATGCACGTTCGTAACACAGTCATTTGATGAGCTTTCATCACCAGATTTTCAACACAGGCATTTTAGGACCTCTGCTAATGAACAGTGTCACTGTGATTTTGTTATGTGTCCCAAACGGTATTTCCACAGCGACCGCACTATTCTGCGCCTGAAGTGCGGAAACACATTTCGCCAGGATGTGAAAATGACAGCTGTACTGTTCATAAGGAGGTACAGAAAAATGGCAATGTTGAAAATATGGAGTGAAAATATTGCAATGTGCAAAGTAACGAGCGTACGTGGAAACTGCGCAACATACACTGTAATAAATTCCTTTTATGGACGTTTGTCACCAAATTTTTAACACAGGTATTTTAGGACCTCTGCTAATGAACAGCATCAGTATGATTTTTCCTAATGCATCCGAACACAGATTTCCCACACGAGCACGCTGTTCACGCACCGGAAGAGCAAAACACATTTCAGCCGGGATGTGAAAAAGACAGCTGTACTGTTCATAAGGAGCTGCAAACAAATGGCAGTGTTGACAATCTAGAGTGCAAATATTGCAATGTGGGTTGTGAGCGTGCGTGGAAACTGTGCAACGACGCTTGTAACATAGTCATTTTATGGACTTTTCACCAAATTTTCAACATAGGCATTTTAAGACCTCTGCTAATGAACAGTGGCACTGTGATTTTCATACTGTGTCCCGAACATGGATTTCCCACAGCGACCCGGCGCTATTCTGCTGGAACCACGAAAACACATTTTGGCCGGTTTGGAAAATTGACAGCTGCACTGTTCATAAAGAGATACATTAAAATACGATGTTGAAAATCTGGAGTGAAAATATTGCAAATTCTTGAGTTCACGAGCATGCGTAACAACTGCGCGCAATGCACGCCATAAAACAGTAATTTTTGATTTTGTCCCACTGAATTTGCAACATAGACTTTTGAAAGCCCACCATGAACCCTGGCACTGTCATTTCATTAATCAGTTCCAAAAGGTGATTCCGGCGAGTTGCCACAAAATCACCTTTTGGAGCCAGTTACCATGACAGTGAAAGAATTCATGTGGAGGGGTCCCAAAACCCCATGTTGAAAATTTGGTGCTAAAATTAAAAAAATGCCCCAGATATACATCAAAGTTGAAAAACCCTATTTATTACATTATACAGCTTACCGGCATTTCCTCAGTTCGTGGTCGGCTTTGAAGAGTGCAGACGTGTTCCCTGTCCACAGAAGATCATCACACCAGACTCGGAGGTAGTATGGAGTGAGGGGGTGGAGAAGCAGGGTGCGCAGTGGGTGAGTGCGGGTTGTGGGAGGGGCAGGACACCACCAAGGGACCATTTTCTTCTTTACAGGAGAAAAAATACATCAAGGGACTGTTTTTGCTTTACAGGGACATTTCCAGTGGACATTTGACACTCTGGGGTGGGCTTCCAGCATGCCACCCTACTTTTTTGATGGGGCCACTGTAGTTGAGGGTGATTGGGCACTCGGCACAAACATAGCTTTTGGGGAATTATGCCGACGGGGAGTGGCCCCGCTGCATTAATGGCTGGGCAGGATATGCCGATGGGGAGTGGTGCTCTGTCGGCAAACACAGACTGTTTGCAGGGAGGCACATGCTGCCAAGAGGGATTGGGCACCCACTCAGCATGGGCTTGCATAATACTGTTTGTGAACAGCCTGCCATGTTCACAAACAGTATTAGGCTAGCTAACGCTCCACCTTGCAATGATGGGTCGCCTCCTCATTGCAGCAGAATGGCTGATGCTGCAATAACAAGGCGGCCCCTGATTGCTGCGATGAAAATGTTACAACCTGGTGCACTTTTGAAGACCACTGTCATCGGCACACTGTGCCACCATTGATCCACCAGTGCCAAGCCCCCAAATGCAGTACCTCCCTTGGCTGTAACAGTGCGTGCCTCCACAACCCGCTTCTCTCTAAGCTTGTCACATAATGTTTCTTGCACATGCATGCAAGCAAACATAAAAAGGAGAAAAACTATGCTGCCATTGTGATGACAGTCAACAGTGCTCTTGGGTCCCACACCATGAATGCCAACCAAAGATGGTGGTGCAGCCAGTGACAGATGAGACTGGGGTGCTGTCAAGGGTTATGGCCTTAGGCCAAAGACTCATCAGACAGTGTTAGGAAGAAAAATCTGGATGAAAAAATTGTCTAATGCTGCAACCCAAGCTACAGTAATCTTTGTATATCTGGATAAAAGCTTGCATGGTATTACATCTTTTGAACCTCCATTGTTCAATGTTCATGGTAAATCTGTTTAAATGAAACTATTGCTGCCCCCTAGTTACCACTGTTGTGTGTTGGTGCACTTTGAATAACAGAGAGAAAGTGAGTGAGTGTCTGTGTGTGTGTGCATTCACACATGCTTATGTACATGTACAGACTGGCTAGCCAATGACTTGGAGTGAGCCATGGATTCCTTGAGAAATCACAAGGGATTGGTGCATGGGGTTTAAGGTATAACACTGGGTTGTGTGTAGGATGTCACGATATTAATACTGACATTCTGTGAATGTTTCTAAATAAATCTATATACTGCAGTGAAAACTTGGGACATTGAGTCAGTGTTGTGTGTACTGCATTGTCTACTTTTACCATGCAAAGGATTCGAATAGTAGGGCTTCTGTATCTAAAAGGACTTCATGTTGTTTGGTTTCCAAATAGCCTCCAACAGAGGTTAAAATGTGAAAATGGCAGTGTTGTGCTATTTTGCTGGCGTAATAAAAATTTCACCAGCACTACATACAAACTATGAAAACATTTGTAATACTTCCATTGTATGTCATATCAGGTGACTATCACTATTCATGTTGTGGAATTTACTGCCACTTGAGTGCTGTTTTAATTTTTAATTTTAAAATTTGATGACCAAATAAAAAGCACTGAGCCACGTGACCCTTTTACAGGCTTGACCTGGCTCATATACACAACACGCTAACATATTTGCAGTGTCAGTGGCTCAGTAGGTAGCACACTCGCCTCTGAGGCTGGGAAATCAGAGGGCAGTGGGTTCAGTTCCCACATCTGGCACTTGGGTTAATATCCCAGTACTGGCAATGTAGTGCAACATTAGAGGGTGCTGCACTTCTGAGGTGCCGTCTTTCGGATGAGATGTTAAACCGAGGTCCCATCTACTTTGATTGGTGGTAGTTCAGGTGGATGTTAAAGATTGCATGGCACTTATCGAAAGCGGGGAATTTCCCGTGTCCTGGCCAATTTCTCATTCACTAAAATACCACCAACAGCTTAATCTGGTTCAAGGTCAGTTGGCATTTATTCTGTATCCCCTTCCCCGGTCGTGCTTGAAAATAGGCAGGATTTGTCTAGTGCACTTACCGGTCAACAAAAACTAAATAAATATCAATGACAGTATTAGTATGCATAATGAAATAAACCATTCATACCAACCTAAAACATTAAGCATTTTACAACACATACTAAACATGTAATCACCATGCTCACATGTCAGGGACAATAATTATTATACACAATTCAGTAAAACATATGTATCAAGCTAGAGAGTTAAACATTTCTGTGTCTCTCCTGGTAAAACAAAGGTAAACATTTCACACATTTAACAAAGTCAAAGACTAAAACAGCATTGATGAACAGCTACACCAAGCTTTAGATATTAAAGTGCTTTTGAGTTGAGTTTTGAAATTGATAAATACTTTGAGCATTTCTTATTTCTGATGTACATAGAAACATAGAAACATAGACTTTGATGGCAGATAAGGACTGCTAGGCCCATCTAGTCTGCCCATTTCTACCAGGATAGGCCGCAGATCCTAGTTAACCAACAGCCTATATCTTCCTGCCCCCACAAGAATTGCCTTATGTCTGTCCCATGCATTCTTGAATTCTCTCCACAGTTTTAGACCCCACAACTTCCTCAGGAAGGCTGTTCCATGCATCCACTACCCTCTCTGTGAAATAATACTTCCTCACATTGCCCCTAAACCGCCTCCTCCTTCTATCTTTAAATTGTGTCCTCTTGTTCTTGCAAGTCTCTTTTCTGAAAGATGCTACCCTCTTGGACTTTGTTGATTCCCTTGAGGTACTTGA
The DNA here is from genome assembly GCA_016271365.2 of Neoceratodus forsteri. NCBI lineage: Eukaryota > Metazoa > Chordata > Ceratodontiformes > Ceratodontidae > Neoceratodus > Neoceratodus forsteri. The sequence goes on along the minus strand of CM057452.1, from coordinate 270,283,103 downwards.
AAGTTTCTATCATGTCCCTCTCCCTTCTTTCCTCGAGGGTATACATATTAGCTCCTTTAGTCTCTCCTCATACGGCTTCTTTGCAGACCCTGCACCATTTTAGTTGCCTCCTCTGGACTGCCTCTATCCTGTCTATGTCCTTGCGGAGATGGGGTCTCCAGAACTGGACACAGTATTCCAGATGGGGTCTCACCAACTGTCTGTACAGAGGGATAACAACTTCCTGTTTTCTGCTGCTGATGCCTCTCCCTATACATCCCAGTATACCCCCGGCCTCCCTACTGCCTTCTCACATTGCTTGCTAACCTTAAGGTCATCTGATATGATTACCCCAGGTCCCTTTCCTGTTTTGTTGTTGTTACTACCTCCCCACCCATTGTGTATTCTTCCCCTGGGTTCTTGTTTCCCAGGTGCATTATTTTGCACTTTTTGCATTGAATCCTAGCTGCCATACGTCTGACCATTCCTCCAACCTTGCCAAGTCCCTTTCCATCCTTTCCACGCCTCCTTGTGTATCAACCCTGTTGCAGATCTTTGTGTCATCTGCAAAAAGACGTACTTTTCCTTCAGTCCCTCTGCAATGTCACTGATGAAGACATTAAAAGGACTGGACCCAATCTGAACCTTGCGTACCCTACTAGTAACCGCCTTTCTTCAGAGTGGACTCCATTTACAATTACCTTCTGTGTCCTGTTGTCCAGCCAATGTTTTACTCAGGCTACCACCCTGAGACCCACTCCCAGGCTGGTTAATTTGAATATCAAACTTTTCTGTGAGACTGTGTCAAATGCCTTGCTAAAGTCTAGGTAGGCCATGTCCACAGCCCTCCCTGGTCTACTACTTTGGTCACCCAGTCAAAGAAATCTATTAGATTCATCTGACATGACCTTCCCGCTGTGAACCCATGCTGCCTTGGATCCTGTGCTCCACTGACCCCTAGGTACTCAACTGTTCTTTCCTTCAGAGTGACTCCATCACTTTCCCTACCACAGAGGTCAGACTGACAGGTCTGTAGTTTTCTGCCTCTGTCTTGGTCCCACTTTTGTGATGGGGAATCACATCTGCCTTTCTCCAGTCCTCGGTACCACACCATCCTCCCATGATTTATTAAAAAGAGTAGCCAGTGGTTTCACTAGTTCCTTCCTAATTCTTTTAGAATTCTGGGTGAATTCCATCAGGACCCATTGCTTTGTCCACCTTCAGTTTTAGGAGTTCTTGCAGAACCCTTTCTTCTGTGAAAGGACTGGGATCGACCCCTATCAAGAGTACTCTAATCACTGGATTAGGCACTTCCCCTCCTCTTTGTGAATACTGAGCAGAAATATTCGCTCAGTATTCCTGCTTTTTCACTGTCCGTCTCTGCCCACCCACTGTTCATTCTATTCAGCCTCACTATCCCTCCCTTTGTCTTTCATGCTGGATGTACCTATAAAGGTTTTATCCCCTTCTTAACTGAGTTGGCTATCTTTTCCTCAGTTTGGGCCTTTGCTATTCTGACTTCCCTCCTGCTTCTTTCTGCCTTAACTGGTACAGCTCTCTGTCCTGCTCCTTCTGTGCTTCCTTATAATTCTGAATGTTATTTTTCTTCTGACTTTCACAGCCACCTCTTGAGAACCATAGTGGCTTTTTCTTTCATTTTGATTTGTTTATTTGCTTCACGCAAAGGCTTGTTGCCTCTGTGATGACAGTTTTGATAATTCCCATTGTTGCTCCACACCTCCTTCTAGCCTGTTTGCTAGTGCTTTTCTGAGGCACTCTCCCATCTTGCCAAAGTCAGCCTCCTAAAGTCCAGTATCCTCACTTTTGTATGGCTTGACTCTGTAGCTGAGTTTAACGTGAACCACACTGTTTGATGGTCACTTGTCCCCAGATGGCAACCTACTTCTAGATCTGAGATCCTCTCACTGCCCCGTTTGAGAGTATGAGGTCTAAGATTGCTCCCTCACGAATGGGTTCCGAAACTAGCTGTCTAATGCCTGCCACCTGTAGGGCATCAAGAATGGCCCTGTCTTGGATGTGGCTGCAGCAAATGTGCTCCAGTTAACATCTGGCATATTCAGGTCTCCCATCAACAGTATCTCCCTTTCTCTGCCATTCTAAGAATGCCTTCCATCATATTCTTGTCCATTCCTTCCCCTGACATGGGGGTCTGTAGCACAACCCTGTGCGGATTGTGGTGTTCTTTCCAGTCTCCAAGGTGACCCACAGTGCTCTCCTCCCTGTTTACTCTTTTGTTCAGTTGCTTTTATCCCTTCCTTTACATAGAGAGCCACCCTCCCCTCTTCTCCCTGCCTGTCTCTCCTGTAAGTTATGTACCCTGGTATGTTAACATCCCAGTCATGGTTCTCTGTGTACCATGTTTCTGTGACTGCTATGATATCCAGGCATCCCTCTTCCATTAAGGCCACCAGCTCAGGGAGCTTGTTGCCCAGACTACGGGCATTGGTACTCATTACCCTCCATTTCCTGATGGCCTTACCCCTTTTCCCCATCCCTGTCCTTCTTGCTTTGTCACTTTCTCCATTTACCCCTGCCCTTCTCCTATCGACACCTCCATGTTGGTGTTTGCCACACTTACTACCGTGATTGTTTGGGGGCTAGGATTTTCCTGCTCCTTTCCAGTGCCTCCCCTGGCTAGTTTAAAAGCTTGCCAATGAAGCATTTAAACCTATCACCTAGAATCCTGGTTCCCTCCCAGACAGATGCAGCCCATCATGCCAGTATAGGCTTGCATCACTCCAGGTGGACCCCCAGTCCCCAATGAAGCCAAATCCCTGAGCTCCACACCAGTTTTTCAACCACTGATTGAATCCCATGGCACTGAACACCCTAGCCCTCCTATGCCATAGATGGGTAGCACCTCCGAGTAAGGTTACCGTGTGCTACTTGACTAAGGCCCTCCCCAATTCCACAAACTCTTCCTGCACTTCTCTAACTTTCTTAGCCAGGTCATTTGTCCCTAGGTGGACAATGACATCCAGCTCCCTCCCTGTGCAGCTGCTCCAGCAATCCTGAGGATTCGCTCCCTGTCCCTCAAGCCATGGCGCCAGGCAGGCACCTTACCTCCTCTCCCTTCCTTGCCCAGCTCTACCTTCCTAACAATGGAGTCCCCACCAGGAGTTGTTTACTTCCCTGCAGGGTCCCTGCCACCCTCCTGTGGGTCTCCTCTGTGGAGGTTCCCAGCATCCTCCTTGGTCTCCACTGTAGGTCTCCAGAGGAACCACACTTTGCCAGAATGGCATAGGAATTGTGGAGGTACAACTGGAGGGATGTGCCTCTGTTCCACCACCCTCACCCTCCCTGAGCCCACTGTGGTCCAACCCGCCTCTTTCTTGGCAACCTCTGAGGCAACGGCAGTGGCACTGGTGGTCCCTGGATGGAAGAGGAGGTCCCACAAATCCTGGCCAACCCAGCCTGGAGATGAGCAACCTCCTCCTCAGCCCAGAGAGTGCCTGCAGATGGGACAACACCGCATCCTCCAGAATATCTCCTGGAAGACTGCTGCCCACAGCCACTGCACTGCACCACTCCAATCATGTCTTATTTCTGACCCTTAACTGTTTGCAATCCTTACTCTTTCATCTTTTTTTTCTCTCTCCTTACTTTCTGCCTGTGTGCCCTTTAAGCTCCTGATTGTCCTGTTCTGAGACAAGAATATCCTTATTTCTCAGTAGACCACTTACTTGTTCAGAGGCAGACCTCCAGCAGTTAGAGGGGCCGGAGAGCTACTTTTGCCCTTCTAGGATGGTGGGTCCTTGGTGGTTCTGTGATCACTCACTTCCTGCCCCTAAACAGGAAGTTCCGCTGTCAGTCAAATCCTGTGCCTATAAAATAGAACTAGCTTTGGGTGAAGGGGAGGGAAGGAGGGCAATATAGTCCCAGTAGAGAAGTTCAGTCACACAGCAGTCCTTTCTCCTGGTGCCTTCTGCCAAGCTTATTCCAGCATTTCACAGCAGTACATTTGAAAGCCTTAAAGTTTTTTTTTCCAGATCTACATGAAGGCACCGTGACTGTCATTGCATCATCTGATCTCAAGGACTTGATGTTTCATTTTTGTCAAACAGTCCAGCAAGAGGACTGTTTTCTCTATGTACATAATTTTATATACAAAAACAGCATTTATGCATTTTGTCCCTTCAGGCAACTGGTAGCCAATTAAATTTTCATACAGAGTGCAGTTATGTTCCCTTTGCTAGAACTTAGCATAAGTTTAATATCGCATTGTAAATTTGTACATGCGGTTCATTGTTTTAATCTTTTATGTGAAGCTCCAATTATACTCCCATACTCTCTACAGGAAAGCAGGCAGATTTGGGTCAACATTTTTCTGTAATCATCAACTAAACAGTCTTTTACTGCATATAAGGTGCCTAGTTTTTGTACAGCCGCTTAGCTGTATGCTTTGCATGCCTGTCAAAATTTAGGTTGGAATCAGCAAATTGCCCTGGTATTTAAACTCACTGACCACCTCCGGTTATTTCCTCCTTCTATAGATATTTTGGAACACTTCCTTGGTATTTCTCATTTCTGGGTTGTGCAAAACACTGTTGTCTTGATTTTCTTCTTATTTATAGCAAGCTTGTTATTTATGAACCAGTTTGTCATTCTCTCATTCAATTTCAGAATGTTATTCAAATTAGTTATGTTTTTGTTTGCTAAGTAAAGAACTGTGTCATCCAAGATAAAGAACTATTTTTGCAGTATTACACACCAAAGGAAATTCATTAAGGAATAGTAAGAATGGTGGTGGTTCTAATATGGATCCCTGCAGTATACCATATTCTACCTTTCTTTCTTCCAACAGGGACCCATTTACTCTGACCTGCTGTTTTTTGTTAGATAGATAGTCACTTATCCAATTTACCACTAGCTTACTAAATCCGATTCTATTCAGCTTGGTCTTCAGGAGGGTGTGATCCACCATATCAAATGCCCTAATCAGGTGCACAAACACTGCTCCTGTGTAAAGTCCCTTCTCCTTTTTCCTGTTGGTCATTCATGAACCTGACCAGAACAGTCACCATGCTGCTTGTTCCTCCTGAAGCCATGAGCTACTTGTTAACACGCTGTTATTTTCTATGTATTGCATAATCTGCATATGTAACAACCTCTCCTGGATCTTTCCCACTAAAGATAATAATAATGACAGGCCTATAGTTACTTGCTAAATTAGTTTGACCTCATACACAGGGATGACATATGCCCATTTCCATAGCTCTGGAACAATTTGTTCATATAAGGGTTTATTAAAATCATTTATACAGGCAATGACAACTCAGCTGCAGCAAAGTTTAAAAATGTTACCTCGACTAAATCTGGGCCTGGTCCTGCTTTTTCACCCAGGCTCTTCAACTACCTATAAACCGCTTCCCATTTCATTTGCTTAAAATAGAAGCTCTGTCTGATTGCTTCATAACATTCTTCTTTGTTTTCAGTTTCTTCATTAAAACCTCCCACATAGCTAATTAGGTCAGTAAAACTCGCTAAAATAATTTGCTATCTCTGAACTTCCAGTTATATCCTACTCTTCTTTAATAACGATTTTTATATCACTTCTTTTCTTTGGTTAGTCAAGTTATTCAACCCTTCCTGGAAGGATTTCTTATTAGTAAAATTAGATAGCTGCTTTTGTTTTGTAAAACTTAACCTTGGTCGCCTTTATTCTTTATATTTGCTTTCGCCAAGATGCACCAGAAATATGTTTTGACAGCTTGCTGGAGTAACAGGTTGAGGAGGTGGAGCTGTGTTGTGGCCAATGCCGCCACTGCTTTTTAGGGCTTGTCTGTGTGGCACCAATGAATGAGAACACTGTCTATGACAGCAGCTCAAAAGCATACCACCAGCATGAAACAGTTTTGCCACTGTGATGAGGGAGCACCTGTCATTGCAGGGCATGCCTTGCCTGGTGTAACATTTCAATAAACATGGCGGCTGTCGCTGTCCCGCCTCACAGTCCCACCTGAAAGCAGATGTCGGGTGCCCAATCCTCCTGTTGGCATGCCCCTCCCAGTTCATTTGCTGACAGGGAGCTCATTCCCATCGGCATGATGTCCCTGTAGTTAAATTTGTATGCTGAGGGGTGCCCAATCCCCTCGGCATCATGCTCCCCAAACACAGACCAGTTTCTTTGCCAATGGGGTGCCCAATCTCTGTCCAGCTCCAGTAGTCCTAAAACACCCAGGTGGCACACTGGAAGCCCATCCCAGCATTCCAAATGTACTCTGTAAAAAGAAAACCTTCCTACAAAGTTTTCTTTTTTTTAACCTGTAAACAAGAAAATGGTCCCTCGTTTTCTGTGGTGCCCTCTATCCCAACCCACACCCACCCTCTGTGCACTCAGCTCCCTGCACCCCCTCACCCCATACCTCTACCTCCGAACCTGGTATGACGATCTTGTGGAGCGGGAACATGTCTGCACCTTCAAAGCCGACCGTGAACTGAAGAAATGCTGGTAAGCTGTATAATGGAATAAATGGGGGGTTCAACTTAGGTTGATATCTCTGCTATTTTGTGACTTTTGGCACCAAATTTTCAACATGAGGTTTTGGGACCCCACCTCATGAACTCAGTCACTGTCAAGTCACTATTCAGTTCTGAAAGGTGATTTTGTAGTTCCTGGACTGATTAACAAATGACAGCATCACTGTTCGTGAGGTGGGCTCCAAAGCCTATGTTGCAAATCTGGTGAAAAATAAAAAATTGCTGCGTTATTTAGCGTGCATTGCTCAGTTCTCACGTTCGTAACTTCATAATTTTTAATATTTTCACTCCAGATTTTCAACATTGCTATTTTTCCACACCTCCTACGAACAGTACAGCTGTCATTTTTCACATCCTGCCCAAAATGTGTTTGCACATCTGGCCCAATGGCATGGTCGCTGTGCAAAATCAATGTTCAGGACAGATTAAGAAAATCACAGTGACAGTGTTTATAAGAAGAGGTCCCAAAAGCCCATGTTGCAAATTTGGTGAACAAATTCAAAAATGACAGCGTTACCAGCGTGTGTTGTGCAGTTTCTCACGCATGTTCGTAATCTCCAATTTTGTATATTTGTACTCAGATTTTTAACATTGTCATTTTGCACACCACCTTATCAACAGTACAGCTGTCATTTTTCACATCCTGCCCAAAACATGTTTTTGCACCTGTGGCACACAATGGGTGTGACTGCTGTGCGAAATCAACGTTCAGGACAAATTAAGAAAATCACAGTGCCACTGTTCATGGCCGGGAGGTCCAAAATGCCTATGTTGAAAATCTGGTGCAAAAAATCCCCAAATAATTGCGTTACAAGTGTGCGCTACGTGCAGTTTCTAAGTATCCTCGTGACTTCACTAATTTTTTTGTATTTTAACTCCAGATTTTCAACATTACCGCTTTTTTACACCTCCTCATGAACGGTATCGCTGTAATTTTTCACATCCTGTTCATGATGTGTTTTACACCTGTGGTACCAAATGGCGTAGTCACTGTGCAAAATCACCTTTTGGCTAACGAACTGATAGTGTCACTATTCATATGGTGCGGTCACAAAAGGCCCATGTTGAAAACTTGGAATGAAAATATGAAGAAATGCCCAGGGCGTTAGGGTTTCTGACCATAACGCCTACCTTGTAGGACTGACAGGGTTAGCGCTATGGAGGCTAGTGCTATGGGAGCACCTTGAATATCTCTTGCCACAGCCTCATCCTGGTCTGAGGTCTCAGTTACTGCTTGGCCTTCTTTCTCCCACCACCAAATTCATTGCATCCTTCTCACTACTTCATGACTACCCTAGAACATGGTTTTGGTATTGTTCCTGCCATCCCCCACTCCCTGCCTCTGCTGTATGGTTCCCTTTGTTAGACTACACCATGCATACATGCACTTCAAGGCCTCTATTCCTGTCTGTATCTCCTCCTATCTCCATCCTCTTCCACCTCCCTACTTCCCTCCCCTCTCCTGCACTTAGTTCATCCTTTGACCATGCTCCTCTGGAGGTTTACAGATGAACACCATGTGTTGTCCTTTACCTTCAATGCTGTTTGTTTTTATACTTCTGTAACACTGTTTGTTCTGTATACATTGTTTAATTGTATAACACTATTGTATTTTAATAATGTTGTATTTTAACTGCATATTAATTTGCATCTGTATTGACTGTGCTCTACTGCTGTTCATGTCACTGTATTGTAACTGTTGTTTAAACTTTCTTCTTGTAATTGTTCACCCCAGGTCCACCTCGTAAATGAACTTGCTCAACGGTGTCCACCTGGTTAAATAAAGATTTTGATTGATTGATTGACAGGCATCAGAGGTGTGACTGGAATTGTCAACAGTAATGCTTCATGCCATTCCACCCCACCCCATTCTGCTGTCAGTGACAGGCATCGAGGTGTGCCTTGACCCTCAGCCCCAAAGTTCACCCCATTCTTCATACTGCACCCATTTCAGTGTATTTCCTTATAGAATGGGGTGAGTGTAAAGCAAACACCCCAAGCACACCTCGACACTTGTCAGTGTCTGCAAGGTATGGTGAGGTGAAATGGACACAGTGTTATGGGCGACGACCCAAAGGCACACCCCGATGCCTATCCATCTCTGCAGGGTGGGGGTGGTTGGTATCAGTTCAATACTTTACTGCCATTCCTATTTTCATCTGGCTAACTCCTGCACTTCCAATGCTAATGCCAGCAAGCAAACATTCAGCATTGACAAATACTTGTTTACATTTGTTATGCAGTTCTCTATACTGAACCCAGTCCCTTTCCTATAGGGTATGATCTTTATTACCTTTCTGGGTACCTTTTGGCTGGTAGTCTAGCCTACAAGTTAGAGTCACAAGCTCAGAGTGAGCTTCATACATCAAGCAGACTGGTTTGATTCCCTGCAACCTTCACTTGCATACCATGTGACTCTGAGTAAGTCACTTAACCACCCCAGTGTTCCCAGGCCACCTCTGAAAACAGGCACTTGTACCTAGTGGGCTTTACCCAGTTACCAAAGAATAATAATGAAAAAGTCATTAGCAGTTATTTCCACATTTAATATGTCACAAATGAACATGAAACCAATGGGAACATAGCTAGTACTGTGCCTGATGACATCACAGTGGCTTCTGCTTCACTCAGAACAGAGCAATAAAATCAAACCTTCAGTTAACTCTTCATAAACTGAACTGATTTACAAGTGTTACCATTTCAAATACATTGTTTAAATTGTATACAGAGGTCTGACTGACATTATGCCATTTATCATCACTTAATGAGGGACAGTAATTTAATGAGACCCTTCCCCAATTATAAATATAAAGGAAGTATTCTGGGTTAGCTATTTGCATACCTCCTACCTATGATAATACTGGACATAGTAACTAATCCCAGTCATTAATGGAAAACTCCTCAGAAGGATTGTTCAACAGAATTATATATAAATATATATATATATATATATATATGTGAGTATTACTTGCCTACTTGCTATTCCACTTTCTATACTACTCCTCTATATTATTTAATTACGTATGTATGTATTTATTTATTTAGTTATCTGTCTATTTATTTCAAAAGTTTTACCATGAGAGACATGCTAGCTGCTAACAACTCATTTTCAGAGGTGTTCTGGGGTGAGGGAAGTCACAAACATGCTCTGCAGGTCAGGCCCTCTGCTCCCACAGTGCCAACCTGAAATACAATAGTGTGAACAGGGGACAGACAGGTAACCCTCCTGTCTGTTTTGGGATCCGAATCACCCACTAACTCCGAGTCCTGGGGGTCAAATGTGAATCTTATGCTAAGCGATCCTAGTTAACAGGCTCAGATATATTCTCTTCAGGGAAAATATAATCTTTCACCCAGTGGCACCCAGTCAGGTTTCCAAATGTATCCTCACGACTCAATATGAGACCTAGGTATATTCTTACCTTTAGCAAGATTAGTAACACGTTCAAGCCTCTAACAGCTGTCAGACTTAAGAGTAATAACATACATCCTTGTGGATATTTATGCTGAGAAGTTAAAGTTATAGGAGGACCTAACTGTGACCTCACCAAAGGGGTGGGGAGTTGAGTTTGTGGTTCAGTATCCACATGCAAAAGAAAACTGAAAAGACAACGCAGTATTTCAAGGAAAATATTGTTTACAAAATTGTAAAACAGGTAAAATATCAAACACAGAACAAATATGTCAATAACTTACAGTCACATAAAATAAATGGAAGTTACTGAACACAAATACGCCTACCACAAATACTTAAAAGTTCTTGCCTAGTTAGATATTACCATAAGTGCCTTCTTAAGTACAGAGAACTAAGTGTCTCCCTTGAGTCCAGAATAAAAGCAATGTTTTCCTGCTATGTTTGATCATTTCAAAATCCATCTCCCCACCCCTTTGGTGAGGTCACAGTTAGATCCTCCTTTAACTTTAACTTCTTAGCATAAATATCCACAAGGATGTATGTTATTACTGTGAAAATCAGCAACTAGCAATTTCCCAAAATATGTGTCTCTTTGATTTCCTTTGATATTTCATAACCCCACAAAGGGGTAAAGCCATCAAGAAATGGAGGGTAATGAGTACCAATGCTCGTAGTCTGGGCAACAAGCTCCATGAACTGGTGGCCTTGATGGAAGAGGGATGCCTGGACATCATAGCAGTCACAGAAACATGGACACATAGAACCATGACTGGGATGTTAACATACCAGGGAACACAACCTACAGGAGAGAAAGGGAGGGTAGAAGAAGGAGGAATAGCTCTCTATGTAAGGAAAGGGACAAAAGCAATGGAAAAAGAGTAAACAGGGAGGAGAGGGAGGCACTGTGGGTCACCTTAGAGACTGGAAATGGCACCACTATCCGCACAGGGTTCTATACAGACCCCCATGTCAGGGGAGGGAATGGACAAGGATACTATAGAAGGCATCCTTAGTATATCAGAGAAAAGGGAGATACTGTTGATGGGGGACTTGAATATGCCAGATGTTAACTGGAGCACCTTGCTGTAGCCACATCCAAGAGCAGGGCCATTATCGATGCCCTACAGGGGGCATGCCTCAGACAGCTAGTTTTGGAACCCACTCGTGAGGGAGCAATCTTAGACCTCATACTCTCAAATGGGGGCAGTGAGAGATCTCAGATCAAGAAGTGGGTAGCCATCTGGGAACAAGTGACCACCAAACAGTGTGGTTCATGATAAACTCAGCTACAGAGTCAAGCCATACAAAAGTGTGGGTAATGGACTTCAGGAGGGCTGACTTTGGCAAGATGGGAGAGTGCCTTAGAAAAGCACTAGCAAACAGGCTAGAAGGAGGGTGGAGCAACAATGGGGAAACATCAAAACTGCCATCACAGAGGCAACAAGCCTTTGTGTGAAGCAAATAAACAAATATGAATGAAAGAAAAGCCACTATGGTTCTCAAAAGAGGTGGCAGGGAAGGTTAGGGATAAAAAGATAGCATTTAGGAAGTATAAGGAAACACAGAAGGAGTAGGACAGAGAACTGTACCAGTTAAGGCAGAAGGAAGCAGGAGGGAAATCAGAATAGCAAAGGCCAAAACTGAGGAAAAGATAGCCAACTTGGCTAAGAAGAGGTATAAAACCTTTTATAGGTACATCAGGGAGCATAGAAAGACAAAGGAGGGATAGTGAGGCTGAACAGAATGGACAGTGGTGGGCAGAGAGGACAGCGAAAAAGCAGGGATACTGATCGAATACTTCTGCTCACTATTCACAAAAGAAGAGGAGGGGAGGTGCCTAATCCAATTAACAGAAGCACTCTGGATAGGGGTGTCGATCCCAGTCCTTTCACAGAAGAAAGAGTTCTAAAAGAACTCCTAAAACTGAAGGTGGACAAAGCAATGGGGCCTGATGGAATTCACCCCAAATTCTAAAAGAATCAAGGGGAGAACTAGTGACACCACTGACTACCCTTTTAACAAATCATGGAGGATGGTGTGGTACCTGGAGGACTGGAGGAAGGCAGATGTGATTCCCCTTCACAAAAGTGGGACCAAGACAGAGGCAGAAAACTATAGACCTGTCAGTTTGATCTGTGGTAGGGAAAGTATTGGAATCACTTCTGAAGGAAAGAACTGTTGAGTACCTAGAGAGGCAGGTCACAGAACCCAAGGCAGCATGGGTTCACAGGAGGCTGTGTCAGACAAATCTTAATTGATTTCTCTGACTGGGGTGACCAAAGTAATAGACCAGGGAGGGGCTGTGGACATGGCCTACCTAGACTTTAGCAAGGTATTTGACATAGTCCCACACAAAAGATTATTAATCAAATTAATCAGCCTGGGAGTGGGTCCCAGGGTGGTAGCCTAGGTGAAACATTGGCTGGACAACAGGACACAGAAGGTAATTGTAAATGGAGTCCACTCTGAAGAAAGAGGGGTTACTAGTGGGGTACCGCGGGGTTCAGTACTGGGTCCAGTCCTTTTAATGTCTTTATAAGTGACACTGCAGAAGGACTGGAAGGAAAAGATGACTCTTTGCAGATGACACAAAGATCTGCAACAGGGTTGATACACAAGGAGGTGTGGAAAGGATGAGAAGGGACTTGGCAAGGTTGGAGGAATGGTCAGACATACGGCAGCTTGATTCAATGCAAAGAAGTGCAAAGTAATGCACCTTGGAAACAAAACCCAGGGAAGATTACACAATGGGGAGGGTAGTAAATAACAACAAAATGGAAGGACCTGGGGTAATCATATCAGGTGACCTGAAGGTTAGCAAGCAATGTGAGAAGGCAGTAGGGAGGGCTGGGGGATACTGGAAATGTATAGGGAGAGGCATCACTAGCAGAAAACATGAAGTTGTTACCCTCTGTACAGACAGTTGGTGAGGCCCTATCTGAGTACTGCATCCAGTTCTGGAGACCCCATCTCTGCAAGGATATAGACAAGATGGAGGCAGTCCAGAGGAGGGCAACTAAAATGGTGCAGGGTCTGCAAGAGAAGCCATACGAGGAGAGACTAAAGGAGCTTAATATGTATACTTTAGAGGAAAGGAGGGAGAGGGGAACATGATAGAAACTTTAAGTACCTCAGTGGAATCAACAAAGTTCAAGAGGGTAGCATCTTTCAGAAAAAGAGATATACAAGAATAAGGGGACATAATTTGAAGATAGAGGGAAACGGCTCAGTGGCAATGTGAGGAAGTAATTTTTCACAGAGAGGGTGGTGGACGCATGGAACAGCCTTCCTGAGGAGGTTGTGGGGTCTAAAACTGTGGGAGAATTCAAGAATGCATGGGACAGACATAAGGCAATTCTTGTGGGGGGTATGAAGAAATAGGCTGTTGGTTAACTAAGATCTGCAGCTTATCCTCTAGGTAGGAAATGGGCAGACTAGGTGGCCAAGCGGTCCTTATCTGCTGTCAAAGTCTATGTTTCTGTTTCTATGTATCTGTCACTGGTCTCTTCTAGGTGAGAAAACCATAAAGAATCAGCCAAATGACTTCCTTCCTGCTATGTCATAAAATGTATATTTAGGTTCCAACTTCAAAAGCAGGAACCGTTATAAGGGTTATAAACTGTCCCTGTGGAAGGAAGGCTTTGATTAGTGGTTTCCTGGTCTGTTTACCACATCATGCTGTTTCTTCACAGTGACACCTGTGAGGTCAAAGGTCAAGCCTCTCATACCCTGGCTGACTTGAGTGCCAAGCAGTCAGCAGAGGGCAGAGCATCACAGTCTTCCCACCTAGACTGAATTTGAGGACTCAACCCCTGCATGTGATGAGCTCCTTAGTCAGTTCATTGCTCAGATTGATGCAAAATTCCATCTGCGTTTCATTGGCTTCCCTGTCCTATGTAATACCGTCATGTCATACCCTTGCAAGGCTCCATCTTAGTAGCCTACCATTCATTTTACTTATTTGTGCCAGCCAAACCAGGGGGTTGTAGTCAGTTTGTAACTCAAAATGCTGCCCGATAGGTATGACTCTAACTTTTAGTGCCACACCATGGCAAAACACTCTTTTACACAGTAGAGTAAGTCTGCTCCTGGGAAGTAACTTTTACTGAGGTGTACTATGGGGTGATCTTTCCCTTGGTTGGATGTCTGACTCAGCACTGCCCCAATACCCACATCTGAGGCGTCAGTCTGGACTACAAAGGGTCTGCTACAGTCTGGATTTGTCAATCCAGGAGCACTACACAGTGCCTCCTTCAATCTGGTAAAGGCTTGTTCACAGGCTGGTTCCCAGGTATTTTTTAGGCATCCTTTTCTTTAACATGCCAGATAGGGGAGTGACCAGGGCACTGTAATTTAGTACAAATTTCCTATAGTACCCTACTGTCCCTAGAAAACTCTTGACCTGCTTCTGCATTTCTGGTCTGGGCCATGCCTTGATCATCTCTATTTTTATTTGGTTAGGACAGAGCTGTCCCCTGCCTATAACATGCTCAGGTATGCCACTTCAGCCATGGCCACCTGGCACTTTCTCAACTTTGACAGTGAGCCTGGCCTTCTGTATCCCTCGCAGCACTTCTAAGGTGGGATAGGTGCTTCTCTCTCTGCTGACACTAAAGATGGCAGTGTCATCCAGGTATGCCATGGCGTGCACTTCAGCACCATTTAACACCTGGTTCACCAACCTTTGGAAAGTGGCTGGGGTGTTCTTCATTCTGAAAGGCACTACTTCAAATTCAAATAACCTTATTGGAATGATGAAGGCCAACCTCTCCCTAGCTCTGGCAATTAACTCTACCTGCCAATACTCCTTTGTCAGGTCAATAGTTGTAATTATGTCGCCCTCCCAACTTGTCTAGGAGTTCATCCATCCATGGCATCGGTCGGCATCTGACTTAATGACTGCATTCAGTCCACAATAGCCCACACAAAAGGAGTAGAGCCATCTGGCTTGGGAACAAGGACTACAGATGAGGCCTGGCTGTGGGATTTCTGGATTACCCCATAAATCCAGCATTTCCTCCACCTCCCTCCTAATGTCCTTCTGGACAGCCTCTGACACCCGATATGAGGTCCACCGTATGGGCACCTGTGTCCCTGTCTCCACATCCGTTGCTAAGGGGGTTAGTCCAGGCTTGGTGCTAAACAGTGGTGCAAAGTCTGCTAAAACCTCCCTTACTTCCTGGATCTGGTCCGGGGTCAACTGGGGAGACATTTTAATTGCCTTCATGAGGACTTCCACTTGCTTTCTTCCAGCAAGTCCAGAAGGGGTCTCCTTCATCCGTCCCAGGACTACACACTGCAAACACCATGTCAGCCCTATTAGCATATGGTTTCATCATGTTGACATGGTACATTCTTTGTGTATGTCTTCTGTCAGGTAACTCCATAATGTAGTTTACATCATTTTCTGTCCGACTACTTTTGTACGGTCCTGCCCACTCAGCCTGTAGCTTGTCTTTCCAGACTGGGACTAGGACCATGACTTCCTGACCCACAGTGTAGGAGCAAGCTCTGGCTTTGCGGTCATACCACACCTTTTGTTTTGGTTGGCCAGCTGCCAGGTTGCTCTGGGCTGTCCCCATAAGGCTCCTTCAGCCTTTCCCTAAACCTAGGGACATAATCCACTCTGGGAGTTCCCTGGGTGGCGTGCTTGCCTTCCCAGTCCTCCCAGATCAAGTCTAGGGGCCCATGTACCCACGTCCACATAAGAGCTCAAGGAGGAAAACCCTGTCAACTCTTGGGGCACCTCTCTGTATGCAAACAACAGGTGGGAAGGTATTTCTCCCAGTCCCTCCATACTGTTCAGCAAATGCTTAGAGCATTGACTTAAAGGGTACCATTGAATCTTTCCACAAGCCCATTGGTTGTGGGTGATAAGGTGTTGTGCGTCTCTACACTACTCCACACTTTTCCCACAAACATTTCATCAGGTCTGACATGAAGAAACCCCTCGATCGGTGATAACCCTACTGCGGAAACCCAACACGGGAAAAAATCCCCAAGCAAGGTATCTACCATTTTGTCTGTCCTCAGTGAGGATAGGGCAACTGCCTCTGAGTGCCAGTGGCATAATCCACCACAGTTTGGATGACCCTCTTCCCGGAGGAGCTGGGAGCATTTAAAGGCCCCACAATATCCATTCCCACCCTCTGGAAATATCTCCCTACTATGGGTAAAGGAATTAGGGTGGCTTGGGTTTTCTTACCTGCCTTCCTATTTCTTGGCACCAGTGACAAGACCTACAATACTCCTTCACCTGCTGGGTGAAGTTAACAATAGAAATTCTGGGCCAACGCTGCATAGTGCGTGTGATTCCCAGATAGCCAGACATGGAAATATTGTATGCAATCTTGAGTAACTGCACACTTTACCCGGGAATGACAAGCTGCCTGCCCATCACCTCTCCCTCTATCTTAGCATCCTGTGTATACATCAGTCCATTGACCCAATAAACTTATGTTTCCGTAACCTCCTGTGCTCCATCAGAGTCTGGCCCAGCCCTCAGCTTCTCTAGACTAGGTCACTTTTTGAGCAGCTGCAAACTCCTTACACATTCCTAAGGCATGGGACAGGTCCCCTTCAGTGTCTAAGCTAGGGTTCCTAGCTCTAGTGTCAGGGCATTCAGGATCACTGCCATCCCTAAACCTCTGACAATGGGTCACACTTCCTCCTTGTAGTAACCCTCCATAGCTGTTCTGTTAACTGCTACCTGGGGAATTTCTACCTCCTTTTCATTATTCTCCTATCAGGAGACACAGGCTGGGGAACCAGCCTCCAAGTGGATTTCCACAAAGGGCTTCTATGGGGTTCAGGGGGGCTACAATTTTTCCTTTGCCGCTTGGCTGTGGGTAACTGCACACACATACCCTGTTTGATATTGTTGCTAATAATTACATTGACAGCCAAAGTCTCAGCTATGGCAACCATTTGCACAGTCCCCTGTCTCACCCTAGTCTAGGAGGACACTAGTGAGTGGCAATGTTTTCTCCTCCCAGTGAATCCCTGTACAGTCACAAACTGACTGGGTATAAGCTGATCAGACTCTACCAAATCCTTTTACCAAAGTCAGGGATGGCCCCATGTTCCTTAACCCATGTGTCTGTACCCTATTTACAGTGGCAGGATGTATGTGTTACCTCATGTTTATTGGCATGCTTTCAGGACACACAGACAACCCACTTCTTTCCTAGCACCACTTTGTGTACTGCTTGCCCTTTGGGACACTGTCTGGCCAGATGATCAGGTTCTTTGCAAACCCAACATTCATTTCTTTTTCAGGTAACTCTTTCTTTGTTACCTCGGCTACCTGGTTTTGGTGGAGGCAGGAGGGTTTTTAGCTGCCCTGAAGGCATGATTTTCCTTTTCTGCACTGCCACATCCACCCCATTCACTCTCAGAGCAGGTCTGCTCCTGGGATAGCAGTCTGAGAGTTCAGCAGCATCTTGCACTGTTTTGGATCGGTCCTCCAGCCAGGTTTTCAGCTCTGCTGAGCATCCCAAAAACTACTCTAACAGTACAGCATTTTCAGTTCTCTCTACAGAGTTTGCTTCAATTCCTTCCCACCAACGTTTTAAAACTAATGTTGTTTAGTGGCTAGTCCTTGTAGCTCATGTCAAGGCTTCTCCTGAGCTTACAGAATTTAACTCTGTATGCCTCTGCTGTTAGCTCATATTTTTTAAAAGTACAGCTTTAACTTTACTGTAATCATTACTGTCCTCATTGTCCATTTGACCCAATGCATCCCAAGCTTTTCTGGTAAGTAGTGGGGATAGTTGGAAGCTCCAGGACCCTCTAGGAATATTTGCCTGAATGCATACTTTTTCAAAGGAATTTAAGAAGGCATCCATATCTTCCCCTCTTTAAATTTTGCTATCAATTTGGAATTTAATTTGCAACCCAGTTCTGAGTCCCAGTTAACCCCAGGCCACTTACCTGCTCTGGTGCTGGTGTCTGGAGTCATAGCTTCTCCAGCTTATGTTGCCTCTGGCACTCATGCTCTTCTCACTTAGCCTCTTGCTGTTCTCACTCAGCTTCTCACTGCTCATGCCTCTCTTCTCTGGAACTCCAGCTCCATTCTCCACAACTCCATCTGCAGCCTGAGCCTTCTGGCTCCAGAATGTTGGTGACCTTCCCTGCTACTATTGCCCTTGGGTTGTACCAGCCCTGCTGTCCTCCTCACTGGATCTGACACTGCACTGGACTGTAGACTCTCCATGCCCAAGGTTGGGTCCTTTTCAGTCACAGTCTGTGACTCGAGGCTTTAGGCATAGGCTGCCACAAGAGCCTCCATGAGGTGCTTTTTGGTTCTGCCTTGTGCTGGACTCCTTCCTCTTGGCACAACTGCCTCAGTTGGTCTGCAATGTGCTCGCTGTAGTTGGAAACCATCTTCTTCCCTTACTACAGCTACACTAACTTTACTCAGAAAAAATAAAACAGGTAGGGAACTTAGACTGCAAGCATAATGATATAGTTCTGTTTACTTTTTTTTAAATCACTGCCTTATTTTGCACGAATAATCTTATGTCATTGAATTGCATAATAGAAAAGGAATCCTGGCACAAAGATAATTTTATTTCTCTATGGTTAAATCTCTCTTCCAAATATTATACAGCATAGAGTCAATACACTAATGGAATGATTGGCAAAGCCAAATAAAAATACATAGAAAATTATAAGGTTAACTTAAAAAAATGTTCACAAATGCTACACAGACTCAGATGAATCAAGTAAGGAGGGCAACCAAAATGGTGCAGGGTCTGCACCAGAAGATATCTGAAGAAAGACTAAAGGAGCTTAATATGTATACCCTTGAGGAAAGAAGGGAGAGAGGGGACATGATAGAAACTTTCAAGTACCTCAAGGAATCAACAAAGTCCAAGAGGGTAGCATCTTTCAGAAAAGAGATGTGCAAGAACAAGGGGCTACAATTTGAAGATGGGGGGACAGCTCAGAGGTAATGTGAGGAAATATTTTTCACAGAGAGAGTTGTGGATGCATGGAATAGCCTCCCTGAGGAGGTCGTGGAGTCAAGAACAGTGGAGGAATTCAAGAATGTATGGGACAGACATAAAGCAGTCCTAGTGGGGGTAGGAGGAAGTAAGCTGTTGGTTAACTAGGATCTGCAGCTTATCTGTTAGATAGGAAAATGGGCAGACTAGGTGGGCCAAGCGGTCCTTATCTGCCAACAAATTCTATGTTTCTATGTTTCTAAGTAAGAGCCAAAGACAAGCTCTTTGGTTTGCTCAAAATAAAATTGATTCGAACATGGAAGATTATTTGCAACTTTCCCTATCACTACATATATAAAGCAATAACCTGGGTGAGATTTGAACTTATCACATCAAAATACATTTACTTTAACAAGTTTAAGTTAAATGAACCACTTCAGGATAAATGACCTTGCAACAAAGGATTTACTGAATCGTTAAAGCATGTACTAATTCAATGCCCCTATTTAGTTACATTCATTCTAAATATTTGGGGAAACTCTTATTAAATATGCAGATTTAACATATGATGTGGTATTTACATTGATGCACCCAATGACTGTTGATAATGCAATACTGTTAGGGAACTTCATAATATCTGTAATGAGTGTTAAGAAAAAGCATATCGAAAGTGGCTCAGAGATAAATTAATTGTTTCTGTACAATGTGAAGATTTTTAATTATTATGTTTTTATTAGAGTTCATTATTGAGATAAGGAGTCCGCTTAACTATGTCTCTTATCCATTTTATATCTTGTGTCTTTTAAACTTAAAGTTGTAATGTCCAATAATTTTTCTCTAAATTATTGGAAGAACAATAAACTTGAACTTGAACTTGCATGTGAACTGTACAGTATTAATCTGACACACCGGACTGTCAATGCTCGTGTTGCCAAATACTTTTAAATCGCATCGCTTAACCAAATCTGTCACAAACACACTCTGCAGGTCAGGCCCTCTGCTCCCACAGTGCCAACCTCAAACACAGTAGTGTGAACAGGGAACAGACAAGGTAACCCTCCTGTATTTTTGGGTTCAAATCACCTACTAGTCTTGAGTGCTGGGGTCAAATGTGAACCTTATGCTAGAGCACCCAGTTAACAGGCTCAGATATATATTCTCTTCAGGGAACTGCAATATAATCTTTACTCAGTGGCACCCAGCCAGGTTTCAAAATGTACCCTTATGACTCAATATGAAACCTAGGTATATTCTTACCTTTAGCAAGATTAGTAACACATGCAAGCCCTTAACAGCTGTCAGACTTAAACACTAGTTCAGCATTCACATGCAAAAGAAAACTGAGAAGACACAGGCAGTTTTTCAAGGAAAATATTGTTTACTAAAAATTGTAAAATAGGTAAAACATCAAACACAGAACAAATATATCAATAACTTACAGTCACCTAAAATAAATGGGAAGTTACTGAACACAAATACGCCTACCACAAATACTTAAAAGTTCTTGCCTAGCTAGATATTACCATAAAGCACCTTCTTAAGCATTTGGTGGTTAATTTCTCCTTCATAACTGTATCAGTTGTTTTACATATTTTTAAGGTACTGAGATGTTTGATGTGTTTTTAAACTTTGTTAAGCGCCTTGGTTTTGAAAGATGCCATAAAACAAAGACTATTATTATTATTATTATTATTATTATGTGTCTCTCTTGAGTCCAGAATAAAATGCAATGTTTTCCTCCTATGCTTGATCATTTCAAAATCCATCTCCCACTCCCTTGGTGAGGTCACAGTTAGATCCTCCTATAACTTTAACTTCTTAGCATAAGTATCCACAAGGATGTATGTGATTACTGTGAAAATCAGCAACTAGCAATTTCCCAAAATATGAGTCTCTTTATCAAAGCATTTCCTTTGACATTTCATAACCCCACAACCTGTCACTGGTTCTCTTCTAGGTGGAAAACCATAAAGGGTCAACAAATGACTTCCTTCTTGCTATGTCATAAAATGCATATTTAGGTTCCAACTTCAAAAGCAGAAGCAGGTTATAAGGGTAATAAACTATCCTCTGGAAGGAACTCTTTGATTAGTGGTTTCCCTGGTCTGTTTACCACGTCATACTGTTTCTTCACAGTGACACCTGTGAGGTCAAAGGTCAAGTCTCTCACACCCTGGCTGACTTGAGTGCCAAGCAGTCAGCACAGACATTTATTTATTATACAAATATCTTACATATAACCATAAGCAGAAGGCAGAGCATCACAAGGGGTAAGGGAGACAGCTCAAGAGGAGGAAAAATGAATAAGTATTAACAGCATTACAAATATAGAAGTCATAATCAGCAATACAGTATATAAAGGAGCATAATCATAAACACTGTAAGGCAAATCAGTACAAACAGGTACAGGTAGTAGATAAAAACTGAGTTTTGGTAGGTGGGCAAAATTACTTATCATACAGGTATAGCAGGAGAAGGAGGGAGCAAAATGACCAGGGAAATGCAGTCGGGAGGGAGGAGGTCAAGAGGTAAAGGGTCATGAACAGTTAGTTGTAGGTGGGAGTAAAGAAGCCAAGAAGAAGAGACTTAAGGAAGAAAGCAGAAGAAGCAGAGGGATTGACAGGGTAAGGGTGGACCAGAGTTTAGGAAAGTGATATGAAAAGCAGATTGACCAACAGTAAATTACCTAGAAGGAATAGTGAGAGAATTCAAAACATTACTGCAGAGAGGGTGAAAGGTAGAAGGTGGATAGGACAGTCGGATATAAGTTAATGATGGAAAGGGACCAAAGCAAATCAAAATATATGAATGCAAAGTATTGTTTTATATATATTATACTGACTCTAAACATAATGGGTCCTATGCATAATTGGGCAGAAAGTAAGCACAAAGATGCATACCCCAACTGTGTAGCTCTGCACCCGCGAGACAGGTGCACACATGCTGGTATTCACAACCAGAGGCCACCAGTCTGTGTCTCTATTCCCCCAGTGCACAGGACTCCTGCAGGGTGGATGAGGGTGGAGTTGCAGACCCAGACAGGCATCCAATGGGATACCTGGCCTAGGGTCCCAGAGTGGATCACCTTTGCCTGATGGCATGGGTCCAGGTGCATGAATCCCACATGCATCAGGATCCATGCAGCCATGCCCAGCATCCACTGTGCTCCCCAGGCCCAGCCCAAGGTACAAAGTGCCCTCATGGTGCACAAATGGACACCCTGCAGTGGGTCCCCATCCCTTCCATCAAATGCCCATCGTGATCATCCAGCCAGGCACAGAACAACCCATTGGTGGTCAGTGTAACCCCAGCCCCCAGAGCACCCGACACCCCCAGTGCCTGCTAGTCTGTGCGGTCACTGGACGGCCAGTGGCACAACCCTCCTAACACCTCCTCGGCCACCAGCTATCCAAGCAATGCTGGGATCATGCTGCCTATATTGAGCGGCACAGAGAGGGTGCCGTGCCACGGGTGGGTTACATTGACCACCAATGAGGGACGGGGTACCAGGGTCAGAGATCTGCCCAGTGTGGACTGGGGTACCTGTGTGTGTTGGGGGTGGGGATATTCTATTGCACTAAGGGGCAGGCCACAGATGTGCATGTGGGGTGGTAGTGGCACAGCACACAGCCAGGGACAGGGCAGCTGTGAGGGGGACCTCTATATGGGGCTGGGCCAGGGCTCCAGTCATGTGGAGGAGCTACACTGTACCACCGGACTGGATTCTCATGTGTGTGTGGGGGTCCCATCCTGCTGCAGGGAATCTTGGTGGTCTGACTACTAGAGAGAGTGAAAGAGAGAGGACTCCAGTGTCACTTACAATAGACTGCTTCTGAACAGGGACCATGCAGGAGTCCTGTGTGCAGTGGGCAGGGACACAGGCGGTTATGGCAAGGTCCCCCTGTCATAACCAGTGCCCTCCCTCTGTACCCTGGTGGCCAGCACTTCCAGGTGTGGTGAATGCCATGTAGTGCTGGCACGCCCTGGCATGCCCCTGCCCACCCAGGTGCATTGCTGTCCACGCAACCAGGGATCTGGTGCATAACTGTTGCACACCCTTGGTGAATGCTGTGCAGACACCACTCTGAGGCATTCATGTGCAGCGATGTGCCAACGCCCTGTTTATGTGGTTCATTGGCACGTGCATAGGTCCCAGGGTATGCAAATGTCTAATGGATTGTTTTAATATTAATTTTATAATGGTCTTTGCAGCTGAACAAACTGCATGCTATACATGTATATTGTTGATCATCAACTCTATATGTATGAAACCTGCAGCTCCCTGTACCTTCCACTGTTTACCACATTTCGTATTTTGTTTTGTTTTGGTTTAGTTCTCTGTATTACTTTTAGGCAATTGTATAGACCCTCTCTGTATTTTGTGCATTTTGTGTCACACTCTCCACTACTCGATCTCCAAGATACTGCCTGAAACTAGGCAAATGCTTTGTTTAGTGCACCTACCTGATAAATAATAAATAAATACAGACATACATGCATACATACATGCATGCATGCACTCATACATACATACATAAATATCTCCTATTTATGCAAACATACTAACAAAGAGATAGAAAAGAGTCAGATAAATAATGAAGTCACAGTGCTGATGAAGGATAAGAGGGACTGTAAGTAGTTCAGTCAGCCACCATGCAGAGTTCTGTTCCACGCAATGCAGTATACCTAGCACTGTGAGGTACAGAATCTTCTATTTGGCAAAGAGAAAAGAAAACACACTTCAGCTACAAATGTAACCATTAACTACTTTTTAAAGTTAATATTAATTTTGGGCTGTGTGCTCACTCTTTAAAACGCAAACAGGAAACTACAATTAAATTTCAACCAGTAGACTTTCATCAGGAAATACCTGTGGATGAAGCTGGACAGGTTGGTTGACAAGTAATCTGTTTCTCTTTCCACAGGTATTTGCTGGAGCAGACCTCCTGGAATAAATGTTGATTTTAATTTTTTTTTTAAATGTGTCTTTCTTTCTCGTATGTTAGTGTATGCATATATAATTTATTTATGGATGTAACTAGAGAGAGAGAAAGAGAATGAGAGAGTGACAGAGAGAGAGAAAAGATCTTGTCATTTATGCTTTGTGCTTTTGTCTGGATATTTTATTGCTTTTCCTGAGTCCTGTGCAAGTTATTTTTGCAATCTGCTTTTTGTAGATTTTGAATTTTCATAATTCTACCACATGGTCATAGTTGCAAAAGGCAGATGTATTTTGGAGCTGCTGTGAGAGGAGTATGGAATGTGACTCCCAGTTTAGCTTTCCCCGAACATGCCCATTTCCAGAGCATCTGCACATGGGACACTTTTCAGTGTAAGTGTCTCACATAGAGAAAGGAGCACTTGGATTGGTCATCATGCCCATGATCTATAATGTGGAAATATACACACTCCTCAGGCAGTTACCAACCACCCAGGCATATTGTATATTCCTTATGACAACACACCCTGTCGTGTTATCCTTACTTCATGTATATTTAAGTGATAACATTCAGTTAGCAGGAGTATATGAAGGAATAATGAACTGATGTGGGCAATTAAATTTATTTCTTTTATTTATTTATTTTTTTGTTTACTGGGCAAGGTGCACTAGGCAGACAGTTGCCTATTTTCAGGCACGACACAGGAGGTTATAGGCAGGGTTTGACTCTTAACACACAGCATGACCATAAGACAAAGAACCTTAGTGCACAAGCACTGAGGCAAGGTTATCCCAAAGGGCATTGGCCAGGAAGCCAAGTTTCAAAGAAATACAAAATCACACATACCCCAATAATTCAAAGTATCATGGACTGTATATGCAAATCACCACAAAATATTATGCTGGTTCAATTTTAAGCAGAGATACATGGTGCAGAAAGGCCTCTCACACAGTCTGCAAAGGGTGACAACAGAAGACACAGACACGTTTCGTCCTACCAGGACTCATCAGTGTGCCTCGTCTGTATAACAGCCAGTGGAATGAATCAACTACCTAAGTTGGTCTATCTGGGTTGGGTTGTGGTGAGAGCCAATAAAACAAAAACAAACTAAAAGACAAAAGAACCTTAGTGCACAAGCACTGAGGCAAGGTTACCTCAAGAGCACTGGCCGGAAGTCAAGTTTCAAAGAAATACAAAATCACACATATCCCTAGTGCAAAGCATCATGGGCTGAATATACAAATTCACACAAAATATTATGCTGGTTCAACTTTAGTAGAGATGCATGGTGCTAAAAGGCCTTCGGTGGCAAAGGCCCCTTTCGCAACATGCATCTCTGCTTAAAGTTGAACCAGCATAATATTTTGTGGTGATTTGCATATACAGCCTATGATGCTTTGCATTATGGGGTATGTGTGATTTTGTATTTCTTTGAAACTTGGCTTCCAGCCAATGTCCTTAGGGGTAAATCCATTGCCTCAGTTCTTGTGCACTAAGGTTCTTTGTCTTTAATTTGTTTTTTGTTTTTATTGGCTCACCACAACCCAACCCAGAAAGACCAACTTAAGGTAGCTGGTTCATTTCACTAGGTGTCACATGATGAGGCAACTGATGAGTCCCGTAGATGAAACACGGCCTGTGTCTGCTGTTGGCACCTTTGCAGACTGTGTGAAAAGCTTTTCAGCTCCATGCATCTCTGCTTAAAGTTGAACCAGCATAATATTTTGTGGTGATTTGATATACAGCCCATGATGCTTTGAATTATAGGGGTATGTGTGATTTTGTATTTCTTGAACATAACCATGATGCTTCGATTGGTACAGTACAGAACTTAGTGAGTCAATTTAAGGAACAAGGATACAGAAGTGCATACAGTAGGATGATGCAAGCTAAAGGTGTCAGGTATGTTGGGTGCAGGGTAACAAGTGCAGCAAGGTAAAAACTACAGGTACAATAGAGTGAGTGATACAAATTACATAAATGCAGTTAGCAAGAATATTCACAAGAGAGACATTTACCCGTCTGAGGCCTATGAATGCAAGTTACATACGATGCAGTGATATATATACATATATATATATACAGTGAGCATTTTCAGCATAGTGACATTAACAGATCAGGAACCTAAGACAGTGCCATTCAGGAAGAGTTTAAATAGCTAAACCGTAAATAAGAGTTGGTTGAAAGCATTTAGGAATAGAACAAGATAGTACTGAGCAAGTGTATTGGGCGTTTGCCAAAGCATGACTGGGTGGGAGGAATTTGGTGAGGAGATGAGGTTATATCGAGTAAGTGCACTGGTAGCATTGCATCAGGAGGGTGTGGAGCTGGTGTCTGAAAGAGATGGGTGCCTGTCACTGTTGCATGTTTAGGGGATGCTGTTCCAAGGTTTGGGCGCAGCACTTGCGAGGCCATAGTGCCATATTTAGATCATGACCTAGGGATAGACAGCAAGTTACAGTCAGAGGATCTAAGGGAGTATTGGTTATTACTGGGTATGAGGAGGGATACTAGGGATTGAGGCAACTGGTTTTGAAGGGTTATATGGATAATTCTCCCCATGGAAAGGTCCACCATGGCTGAGGAGTGAGCCAACCCAGTTTGCTATAAAGTGTGCAATGGTGGATGAGATGATTACGCAAGTGCAAAGTGACAAATATTGTTGTATTCCACTTCCCATTTGTGCAGCAGGATACTGAGAAATACTAGCAGACTGTAGGTGAGCTTGGGGAGGAGTAAACTACTTGCAATAGTTTTGCATGCAGACAAGGAGAGATTAGGGCTGGCACAGCATGCTATCCCAAGGCTGGGGTTTACTGCCTTTCAGATAGAAGTGAAATGAAGAGTGAAGTCAAGGAGGGGTCAAGGTGACCCAAGATATTTGAAAATAGAGAAGGTTTCCAGAGGCTAAGGTAAATGCAAGACCGAGGTTTAATCAACTACAGAAGTCGGTTATTCCACGCATACTCCATCTAACTTAATGTTATTATTATTAAATGATTGGGAATTTTGAACCTAGGATTTTGATAGTTCCGTGTAGTTAAAGTGGAATGTGCCTTTTCACCCTTTTGTCTGTGGATTAAATGGATAAACTAATCGTGGTATGTCTAAAATATGGATAACCTACTGTGGGCATGTCCAAAATGTGATTGTTGTAGTTTGTGGGGCATTAAATAGCATTTTCCTGTGTTCCGACAGGTTTGCAATAGATACCTATTGTACACAAAATCTTATACTATGTGTATGTATCAATCACTGTACTTGTAATTGTTCTAATATATGCCATGTACTGGGCCTAGGCCCCAGTGCATCTGGAATCGAGCATGTTGCTCAGTATGCCTTCCTGGTAAATCTTGTAAATAAATAAATAAATAAATAATTGTAAATATAGACACTGAAGCATCTCTGCATTACCTTCCATGTCCTTTGGGAGACAGGATTGCCAACCAATGTTAAGTAGAGATGGGCAAAATTTGAAAATTTCATTCATAAAATATTTCGTGAAATTTGCACATTTTGTAAAATATTTCATGGGTGCAAATGCAGAAATTCTACCAGCGAAATGCAGAATTTTGCCCGTGAAATGTGGAATTTAGACCACAAATGGCAGAATTTTCACCTTTTAGACCATGCTTAAATGCCTTCACCAATGGAGCCTCCCTCAAGGATCTTGGGAGCAAGTTCCAAAGGGTCTGGCCAACTAACTCAAATGCACGATCTCCCAAGATTTTAAGTCAGGCCCTTGGAACCTCTAGGAGACCCTCAGTGGAGGAGCGGAGACAGCGCACAGGGTGGACAGGAGCCAAGAGGTCACTCAGATAGCCTAGGGCCCAAACTGTATAGGGCCTTCTAGGCGAGCAAGCCCACCTTGAAGGTGATTCTCCATCTCACCAGCAGCCAGTGCAGGTCACACAGAACCAGGATTACATGGCAGGACCCTGGAAGACCCATAAGCAACTTGGCCACTGTGTTCTGCACCAACTGCAAGTGATGTAGAATTCTCTACTAACCCCAAAGTATGGTGTGTTAGAGTAATCGAGCCTCGATGTAACAAAAGCATGCTCCGGTGAGGGCAGGTTGACAGGCGAAATTAAGGAATTATATTTAGTTACCATATACCTGATGGAAAATCCAGATATTCAGAACTGCTTTAAAGGACTCTACTGAGGAAGCAAGATAGATGGATCTTGGAAGGGTATTCCACAGCCTTGGTGCAGCAACCACAAATGTACATTCCACTGCTGATCTTAATCTGCTAGAGACTGTTTTAAATAGCCCCTGGTTACTGGAACATAAATTCATTCTTCTTGCATGATACTCCTCCTCCTCCTGGTGATCAACGCTCACATGTTGTGCATGTTGAGGATGCTCTTTCTAACAATTATGGTAGTCATGGGAAGGATGAAATCATACCACAAGCTTCTTTCTTCAGCTCTGCTGAGCCTTGCTGAAACATCGGATGCAGGTATATTTAATAACAAATATACATTCCTTTGGATCTGCTAGATGCCAATAAGAAATAAAACTATATACTGTGTGAGACACACAGAAACATAGAAGTTGACAGCAGAAGAAGACTACTAGGTCCATCTAGTCTGCCCATTTGTTTTACACCTATTTTGACATTCATAGAAACAAATACATTGACAACAGAAGGAGACCACTATGTGATATTACATACCTTAGGTGTATGTACATAACATGGGAAGAGGAATACAAAGGTCAGGGATCAGGAATAGGTGCAAGAGGTGGTGGCAAAGTCCCAAAGAAGGAATGTGAGGAAGAAAAGGATGAGGCAGAGAAGACAAATGGGGAGAGAGGACCAGAGCTTAGGAAAACTATAGTTGAAGGCAATTATTGCCTTGAAACCCACATAATCCCCTTCTCTCCTATCTTTATTTTTATTTTCTTTGAAATCTCTTGTATCTTCTTTAATATACTGTACATCCACTTTGGGTTAGTTTCACAATTACTTGTTGTCTGGCTGACACCTTTTCTTGACACCACACCTTGTTACTGTTGTTGTGGCTCACCTAATTTGGCACTGTTTCTTTTCCTGACTTAGGGTGGTAGTTAATATTATGGCACTATAGCAACAGACTCCTCTGAAGCAGTATTTAAGAAAGACTGATATACAGTAAAACAATCAGCACTGTGAATTTAATTGCCATGGTATTTAATGAGCTAAGTTTCAGTTGACACCACATGCTGGTGAAGATGTACAACACAGACTGATGTCAGGATGCCCTAAGTGTGTGATTTTTCTTTGTGGACAATACTGTAGACAAATAAAGCCTTGTTTTTACTGTGACTAGAAATAAGTGTAACCTTTCTTGTTTTGTGGTACCCTATTAGGTTGGATTTGCACCACCATGTTACATAAGGGTACATTCTTCTTTTTCACATCTAAGCCAGGCCCCCACCTTGCAAAAGAGACTTAGGACCAAGGGAATTTTCCTGGTGCAATACAATAAAATAAAAAGAATTTATATTTATGTACACATTAGAAAATGAGCTGTTGCCAGCTCAGTATGTCTTTCATAGTAAAACCTTTGAAATAAATGAGGTTTTAAATCAATCAATCAAAATATTGTTAAGCCTTTTCCTATAGAAAAACTGATGCATTATTTCTCCATATCACATACTTCTGAATCTATATTATATACTTTTAAAACACGTTTTTAAAACCAAGTCATTTTGGGAGCTAATCTATCGTATTTTAAAAACAAGCATTAAAAAGTTCTGTGTACCATTGAAATAATGCCCTCTCAGGGGATGAGGAACTCATAATGCAACTTAGCCCTCAGACTCATGGATTATGTGCACTTCAGCCCCCTCGTGGTAGTATTGCTTGGCACATGGCACCTTGCTATCACTTATTCTTGCTCTGCCCCCCATATATATATTATTTCAAATTGACAGAATGAAGGTAACAACTTAGCTTTCTGAAAACGTAGATTCTAAATGTACCTTATCAAGCTAACTTGTCAAATCAGTTTGTCTACAAGTAAGTTAACACATGAAAATCTAGGCTACATTCCGTCCATTAAAAACACATTTTGCTTATATTTCCTTTTATTCCTCATCCTGTGTTTCACACACCTTTTTAAAACTTGTATTTCTTTTTCAAGAGCAAATGTCTATATTTTTGCATGTTTTAATATTCACGCATATGAAAAACCCTGTCCAACATGCCGCCCTATTTATTATTTAGCACACTGTTTCCATAATAAAACCCATTTTAGTCAGCTTTTGTGTTTTTCTCTACACTTTATTTCCATTAGCCTCTCTTTAAAGTTTAAAACCGCTTTGTTTATGACTTACTTTCCCTTCCTGATTTTCAAGATTTACTTCTCTGTCTGTCAGGCCCCATATTCATGTTTGCTGATGTGACAGAAAAGAAAGGAGGAAAAGCAGAAAGGAATGGACTGTTGACATACAGAGTTTTCAATGCCTCCATCTAGAAAAGTAAGCAATGAAGAAGTAATATCTCCCTTATTTTGAGGCCTGACTTAGTCCCACACCCAAAATGAGATTCAATGGCCTGTAATTATGAACCTTTTGTATTCATTAAACACTTAATATTTTATCTTAATTTCACTCTATAGTATTCCTGAGTAAAAGGCACAAGGTGTGCGTGGGGGTTCAATACTGACCAAGGTGTAATGGGTAGGTGGCCGCAGACTGAGTACCTTCAGTCCCTGCCTGTGTTAGGAACTGTTTAATGCAAATCCCTGAGTGTGTTATTGCACTTATAAAATGTACTTTTATGGTTTATGAGTTATTAGAATAAAAAGTGTTTAAATATATAAAGATTAACACATTTAAAGAGCCACTGACATGATCCAGGCAGGCAACTCATTCCTGGAAGTTGCCTGCCGATTAACTAAATGACCTAGTTTAAAATTTTTTTAGCCAAGTTAAATACTTAAATTTTACTTTAGAATGCCCAGCTCATAACTTCCATGAACAACAAGCGGCCATCCGAGTGCTGCAGCCCCATGAAAAACAGCAGTTTGATGGTGAGAAGTATGGGGCCAGGGCTGCAGGTGCTCTATAGTAAATATTATGATGGGAATGTTATCTTTGCTTGCAGTTCTACATGTATGGGGCTCATAGCTCTATAGCCCCATACATGTAGAACTGCAAGCAAAGATAACGTTAGTTGGCAGTACTTATTTTTAGCTACACATTCAACACTTCCAGTGCACAAATAGCACCCAATCAGAATCAGATTTCCCTTCCCATTTTATAAGCACTTTTACTATTTTACCTTTACTTGATGGGTTTCTATCTTACACCTTTTGTTGTTTTAGTCCACTTCTATTGGGCAGTGTTGAAACAGGAGTGGAGTAAAGGCACAAGAAGAGTGCAAAACACAAAACAAAAATAAAATTTATAAAAGCCTTTTAATCCCAGGATGCACCAGAAACAAACATTTATAGCTCAGTGTGCCTTTTGCTGGCTAAAACGTTTGAACAAACATAAAATATCAGGGTTGAAAAGACTGTAATGCCCAGGAAAACATTTGAGAATGCTAGACCAATGGACTCTATTGATCCATACTGGGGAGTTGAGCATTATTAGTGCAGCAGTGTGATTCATATTGAAACAAATGTGAACAGAATATGAACTTCATGTGTTACCGCATGTAGTAAAGGAGATAGCAGGGGCAGTAAGCTATTCTGAGATTCTACTCTGGACAAACCTGAATGAGCAGGAACAATTTCATGTGTTCCAGTTCAGCATAGCTAAAGGGGTGGTGAAGGGAAGAGAGAAACCATTTCCTTAGGGAGGGGCCTGACTTGGAGAGGATGGAGGCTGTTGAACAGGGATGACCTGCACCCAAAGGAGGAAGACAAGAGGTGTGCTGGAACCAAATTCACATTGTACATTACAGAAAGTTTAAACTATGTAGATAGGTAGCAGCTTTGTCAGAAACACAATCAATAACAGAACCCAAAGGGGCCCTGCCAACCTTGCCCCACCAGATGCAAGTTTAAACAGTTTAAACACTAATGGGAAAGGAAGAGGAAGGGAGGACCAAATGCTGTATACACCAATACAAGAAGTCTGGGAAACAAAAATCAAGAACTGCCTGGTGGTTACAGAAACAAATCTGGACCTGGTAGCTCTCATGGAGATGTGGGCGTATCAGAACCATGACTGGATTTTTCATACTAGGGCATACATTGTGTAGGAAGGCTAGGGTGAAGGGCAAGGGAGAGGGTTGCACTCTATATGAAAGAGGGCATCAAGGCTATGTAGATAAATATTTTGGGGCAATCAGCTACCTTAGAGACTCTGTGGGTTCAGGTAACCATAGGGAGGAGAGGAAAAATCAGAGTTGGTGTGGTTTACTGACTACCTGTCCAAGACTGAGGGTGGACAGGGAACTATCAGATGTTCTCAGGAGGACAGCTGGATCAGGGAAGAACTAGCAGTAGGGGACTTCAACACTCTGGGCATGAACTGGAAGGTCCAAGTCACAACAAGTGCAAGAAACCAGCTCCTGGTGGAGTCATGCCAGGAAGCATTCCTTGCACAACTGACTCTCAACCCTACAAGTGAGAGAGCATTGCTGGACCGGATGTTCACAGACAATGAGCAGCTGCACAGTGCAGCAGTCCTGGAACTCTTTGGGCCAAGTGACCAAAACACGATGTGGATAGAGTTCCAACAGGAAGCAAGCTAGGTGAATAGAACAGCAAAGGTGTGGGACATGTACCAACATTAAAAAGAGCTTCATCCATTTTTGATTGCTACATAGATGCTGCCGCAGATAAGGACTGCTAGGCCCATCCAGTCTCCCTGTTTAAGCTGCCTAATGAAGTGTCCAGTGACCCTATCTGGTCATTGGCTTTAGCTTTTCTTCCTATCTCTATTATTCCTTTGTTTCTGTCCATGCATGTTTGAAGCCGCCTCTGTATGGGTTGCCACCACCTCCTCTGGCAGGCTATTCCATGTATCCACCACCCTTTCTGTAAAAATAACTTCCTGACATTTTCTGTTATGCGGTCACCCCTCAGTCTCATGTTGTGTCCTCTTGTCCTGGCTACTATTTATCTGGAATATGTTGTTCCTTCCACCTCGTTGGCGCTCTTGAGGTACTTGAACATTTCTATCATGTCACCTCTCCCACCTTTGTTCCAGTGTGTACAATTGAAGTCCCTCAATCTCTCTCGTAAGGCTTGTGATGTAATCCCTTCATGATTTTGGTCGCCCTCCTCTGCATCATATCTATTTTGTCAATGTACTTTTGAGGTTTGTGGTCTCCAGAACTGTATATCATATTCAAGGTGAGGTCTCACCAGGGTCTTGTACAGTAGAACTATTACCTCCTCCTTGGCTTGTGATTCCCCTTCCAGTACACCCCAACATCCCACTGGCCTTTCCCACTGCCTTTACCATCTGCCTAACAGCCTTCAAGTCATCTGTGATTAGGACCACCAAGTCCCTCTCCTCCTTTGTTACTGTCAGCAGCTCCCTTCCCCAGCCTATAACTTACCCCAGGGTTACTGCTCCCCACATGCATGATTTTACACTTCTTTGCATTAAATTTTGCCTGCCATGCCCCTGACCATTTGTACAGCAGTTCCAGGTCTTTTATCATCCTTTCCAGCCCTCTGAAGTATCCACTGTGTTGCAGATATTGGTGTCATCTGCAAACAGGCAAACTTTTCCTCCAGCCCATCTGCAATGTCACTGATGAAGACATTGAAGAGGACTAGCCCCAGAACTTGACCCCTAAGGTACCCCACTGGTCACCTCCTTTCATCTAATTGGATTCCATTCACCACTACCCTCTGTTTTTTGTACCTTAACCAGTTTCCAATCCAGTTCACCACCTTGCGTCTCAACCCCAGGCTACCTAGCTTGTTGACCACTCTCGATGGGACTGTATCAAGCGCTTGCTGGAAATTAAGGTATGCAATATCTACCACCCCTTGGTCTGCTGGACTTGTCACCCAGTCAAAGAAATCTATCAGATTAGTTTGACAGGATCGTCCTGCAGAACCCATGTTGCCTGGGATCTACCAGTCCATTAGCTTCCAGGTGTTCCACTATCCATTCCTTAAGAGTGCCTCCATTATCTTTCTGACTACAGAGGTTAGACTAACTGGCCTGTAGTTCCCTGCTTCTTCTTTACTACCACTCTTGTGAAGAGGGACAATGTTTGCCCTTCCTCAGTCCTCTGGGACCACTCCAGTGTTAGGACTCACTGAACAGGGCTGCCAGAGGGCTGCCAGTTCAGTCCTTAGTTCCTTTAGGACCCTGGGATGTATGCCATCTGGACCCATAGTGTTTTCCACATTTAGCTTCACCAGTTCTTCTAGGACCCTCTCCTCTGTGAATGGACTGGTGTTTACCTCCTTATCTTTAGCTCCTTTAAGTCCGACTGTGGGCCATGCCCATCCCCTTCCACAGTGAAGGCTGAACAGAAATATTCATTCAGGATCTCTGCTTCTTCCTGTCTCCCTCCACTATCTCCCCTTACTCCCTCCTTTGCCTTCCTTCTCTCACTACTGTACCTGAAGAATGTCTTATCTCCTTTTAACTGATTGAGCTATTCTCTCCTCCATTTGTGCTTTAGTGCTTCTCACTGCCTTTCCCACCTCTCCGACACTTCTAGTGCATTTTCTTGTCCTCATCCTTTGTGTCTCCTTGCACTTCCTGAAGGCTCGCTTCTTGGCCCTTACTTTTCTGCCACCCCTGAGAATGAACAGGGTTTTCTTCTTCTTTACTCTTGTTTATTGACCTAATGCATTGTTTTGTTACCTCCGCTATAGCCTCCTTGATGTGTGCCCATTTCTCCTCAACATCCCCACCTATCTCCCTCTTTTCAAGGGTTTCATTTAGCTGTAGTCCCATACTGGTAAAGTCCACCCTTCTAAGGTCTAAGACTCTTGCCTTCATATGAGTTGACTGGCTCTCTGTGTCCACGTTGAAACACACCACATTGCTATTTCTTACTGTGATTGTTTCTAGTGGAACAGTTATAAGTGTATTGTATTTGTATATTTGTAATGTGTCTGTAAACCTGATCCTTTTGAAAATGAGCATTTTGCTTATCTTGTTTACCATTCTAATTAATAAAAATGAAATTACCTCAGATTTTCAGAAGCAGATGTTAATAGGATGTGGGAGCTACTAGGGTAAAATAGATAGAAGGAGTAGAGAGGAATTAAGAGACATTCAAATTATGTGTTATAGAGGCTACTGCCAGCAGTATTGGAAGGAAACAAGGGAAGAAGGACAAAAGGGCCACTGTGGTTCACATCAGACATGAATTAGTGGAGAGTTGTTCCTTGTTCTATAATATATTCCCTAGATGTCATACTTTTAGCTCCACCTCAGTCTATATTGTTAAGGAACTTTGTATGGACATAGGTTCCTTGTCCTTGAAACGTCATCTGCTCCAGCTGTTTGTCTACACCAGATAGCATAATCTTCTGCTTGTGACATCATAATAATTTCTATGGCAACCAATTGTGATTCAAAAAGAGGATTATGACATCATACGTAAGCACCAGGCAGCAAAAGAAGCTGAAGTCTGAGGCACAAGGATCATGTCTGTATTCAAGCATCTGTCCTCAGTAATAAACACAGAGGGTAAGATAGATACAAAAATATAAGAAATATAAGCAGAATTGTGTGAAAATATTATATTTTCAAAGGTTTCCCAAGGATGGCATGGAATATTTAAATAGAATTCTCTAAGACACTGGACAGAATTTTTATGGAAAGCTAAGGTATGGTAACTTCTGGAAGAGTGGTTAGTGACCAACTAACTTGTTCTGAACACCAAAAAAACTGTAATGCTTTTAGGGTCCCGTAGCTCTGCAGCAGAGTGGGCACACAAGAGAGGTCACAGAAATGATCGCTGACCTAAAAAACTGGAGGAATGATCAAAACAGTGGCAGCTGAAATTCAACACCAAGTGCAATGTTATACACCTGATGGGGAAGAACCTAGGCTGGATATATACCCTGGGGAGGAAGAACAGCTGACTGAAACTAAGGTAGAGAGGATCTGGGAGTTCTTGTATCTAACAATTTAAGGACAACCAGGCAGTGCAAAAGTCAGAGCAAAATGCTATCAGCATTCTCGGATGCATAGGAAGGGGTATCACAAATAGGAAAAGCGAAGTGATAGTCCTGCTGTACAGGTCTTTGGTGAGCCTCACCTAGAATCTGCATCCAGTTCTGGAACCGCACCTCAAGAAGGACAAGGGTTGACTGGAAATTGTGCAGAGGAGAGCTAAGAAGATGACACATGGATTACACGAAGAACCGTATGAATCCAGATTATACCATCTTTGGATGCATTCCTGAGAGGAGAAGGGATAAGGAAGACATGATAGAGGCATTTAAATACCTCAAATGTATCAGCACACAGTACAAACACAGGATCTCTTCAGGGAAAACATGAATACATGGACAAGGGAGAACAACATGTGCCTGAAGGGAGGTAGTTTCAAAACAAACAGCCGAAAGTTTTCTTCACGGAAAGAGTGGTGGAGCCCTGGAACAGTCTTCCCCAGAGGTTGTGGAAGTGAAGACAGTGGAGGAGTTCAAGCTAGCATGGATAGGCACTGTGAAACCTAAGGCAGTAAAAAACTGGGAGGAGGGTAGCTTTCATGGGCAGACTAGATAGATCGCATAGGTCCCCTTCTGCGGCACTTTCTTATGTTCTTATGTTTTTATGTTCTATGTCTTGTTCTTATGTTATATGTATGTAATCTAGGTTCTGATAGGTCTGATTCACTCTATATCGTCCCTCTGGGGAGTTAAACTTGAGGTGAACAGCTTTAAGTACTTAGGCATCCTGCTGGATCAAGATCTGCCCTTAAGACCTCAGTGGACTGTACAATCTGCTTGCTTTCCCAAATACTTGGCCTACTCTACCAGCTCAGGTCCCACCTCACAAAAGAGGCCTGTCTTTCAATAGCCAGTTCCTTCTATTCCCTCTACTATTATATGGAGCTCTATTCTATCTTTGCTTAAAGAAACCGAGCTAAGCAAGTCAAACAATTCTACCACAGAATAGGTAGGTTTGCAGCTGGAGTGGATGGCAAGGAGCACCACTGTACCATACTCACATTCCTAAACTGGCCTACCTTGGAAGGTAGGCTAAACTACTCTGTTCTCACCCTCACATACAAAGTTCTAACATGCTCCCTACCTAACCTCATTGGTATAGTAGGAAAAAAATGCTTATCAGAAACCTACGCCTCCTCTGCGCAGCTCTTTGGAGGTTCCTAAAGCCAGGACCTCATCCAGCCAACAGTCCTTCTTAAGCAAGGCCTCTCAACTGTGGAATGACCTTCTAGTCCACCTACAACAATGTCCATCCCTTGGGAGATTTAAAAATGTCCTCAAAACAGTCTTCCCTTGTAACATCATGCACTTGCACTTTATGTTCAGATTTTCCTTCCCATGTCTATTTGATGAAATCCTTTTTATATTGTCTTGCAAAATCCACATTGTAATTAACTAAATTTTATTGTTTTCCATAAGTATATATGGCTGTATCTCTGTCCCATGGCTTTGCATTTGAGTGTTGTCTTTAATGTAAGTAAGTCCAGGTTGCCCTGAAAGGAAAGTCTGTCTCAATGGGCCTACCCAGTTAACAACATTCAGTTAATAAATACATTAAGTGTGTACAGTGTTTTGAAGTAACTGTAATAAATATTCTTCTGAAGAGAAGGGGCATACTACTACACTAGAAACTGGTGAGGTGGGGATGAAGATAAGGCAGAGAGAGAGAGAGAGAGAGAGACAGAGAGACAGAGAAGAGTCCCATGGTGTGGCAGCTCATTAACTTTTTTTAATCAAAACATGTTTTCCCAGGACAACCTGGAGAGACAGAGAGGAGAAAAGAGAGAGAGAGAGAGAGGAGAGAGAGAGAGAGCAGCTCATGGACTTTTTTAATCAAAAACATGTTTTCCCAGGACAACCTGTTAAGGTGTACTACACCTCCCCTATACAATGGCAGCTTGTATGTTAACAACTTCAGGGCATGCAAAGTTGGGATCCATATGTGTAGCCCAGATTAATTAAAATGATGTTAATAACAAACTAGCACCATGTATGTCATAATTACAATAATCCATTACAAATTCAGTGATGGTGAAAATATTCCCAACTGGTAATTAATCTACTGTAAGCAAGGAATTGTTTTCATAGTCAAAAACATTTCTAAACCTTACCTTGTCAAAGTATAATAAAAGGCTACAGGAAGTGGAGAATATTTGGGGAGGGCTCCTGATTGTTAGCTGAACTTCTTTCTACACACCGTGATAAGAGTATCACATTCACAACTACAAGGGCAAGGCTTTTGGAATTCTATATTTCTGTGGAGCAGCACTGTGGAATGTGGAATTTGCCTGCAAAATTTGTGTGGAATAGCAAATCCACTTATGAAATACTTTCCAGAATTATTTTAGTTTCATAGAATTCTGAAAGCATTTCTATGTAACCCACAGAATAATATTCCTCAGATTACATAATGGAACATGAATTTGTGGTTCATGTAAATTGTATACAGTATTACTAATCTGCAGGTGTTTTTTTAAAAAAGACACTCCACTATTGAATTCCATGTAGTTAGGTGGAATTTCAAAATTCCCTAGAATTCCAGTAAACATGAAATTTAAAATTCCACACAGCTGTACTGCGGACATAGAGACAAGAGCAGAACTTGCTTCCACCACAGATCTTTTGTGTTTACATAGCATTCACCAATTGCATTGATATTTATTTCAAAAGTGCTTATTTTCCAGTTCCAGACTTTTCCCTCTTCTTTTGGTTCTGACATCTTCCATCCACACTCAATAGCTGATGTCATATATAACATCATGGTATGTTAACCAATGACTGGACGAGAAATGTGCCACAGGAAAACATGGTTCCTGCTGCAGAAATTAAACCAACCTGCTGAGAAACATAAGGATAAAGCACCACAGAGAACAAAGGCACTTTTTATATTTCACATTGTACACTCAGTGTCTGAGCCAGAGGTGGTTCGGCATATGTGCCATTTATGCATTGCCAGCCTATGCAACTCGACCATACAATGCAGCTCTGTGTGCCAAGCTTGCATGTGGTATTCATATCTTCTTGCCACCCCTGCCTACCACCAGAGGCTCCTCTTGGGATGGGGAACAGAAATTGAGCAGAGTTGGACTGGATATCGCTTGGGTTGTCCACCACTGGATCTCCTGTTTTACATGAGAATGGGGTATTTTCATTTTAGGATACAGTAGTCAGCTTCAGACAGTCATATCTCCTTGTCAACTTGGTAAACTTTTAGAAAATGATAAACTGTCTTGCAGAGCCATCTGACCCTCCAGGACAATTTGGGGTGTGCAGTAGAGGGATGAGGAGGATGTGCATCAGAGGTTTAAGTTGGGCAGCCTAGCACCCTCCTGAGCCCAAAATCAGGCACAACTTGCTGTTTTGTGACATCACAGTCAATCACAATGGTGCACTATGATGTCATAAACAAGATTACTCTGAAGTTGGTTGGAAAAATATCGTACTCTTTTATACAAACTTTTGGATAGGCTACCAAGACGTGTTATGAACCCTGGCAAGGAAAATTGAGAATTCAAGAAATGTATTCTATGGTAAATCATATTGGTTGAAACATTGCATTCATGAAAGTATGTACTGAAGTGGACACCTACAATTTAAGAGAACCATGAGGATACCAGAATACATCAAGTGGGAACAGAAAACAAATCTAGAGACAAAACACGGTGGTAAGACTTCATCAGGAGAACACCATATCCTAATAGATAAGCTTTCAAGTGCAGGACTGTCTGACTTTGTGGCCAAGGGGTTTAGCTCCACCTGGTGGACTGGTTCCAATCAGTCATTGAATGTGATGCCCTACCCTCCATTTCGAGCTGAGCTGGGAGATCCCAAGGCTCCATCCATGGCCATATCCTGTTGTCAGTGTTCTTAAGCCATCTTCCAAAAGACTGTGGGTCAGTGGACCTCCACATGTATATGGATAACACTGCACTGTTTTCCAGTGGTCTCCCCCATGCACACACAAGTTGATGGTCAAGTCCAGCAGGATTTAACAATGTATACTACATGTTTTATTCCAATCAGCTATACTGAATGCCACAAAGATATTATCTGTGGGCTTTAGCTAACAAGCAGTAGCCCATGACATGGGCATCAGCGATTGAGTGCCTTGCAATAATGGTGACTC
This sequence comes from Neoceratodus forsteri, assembly GCA_016271365.2. Classification (NCBI taxonomy): domain Eukaryota; kingdom Metazoa; phylum Chordata; order Ceratodontiformes; family Ceratodontidae; genus Neoceratodus; species Neoceratodus forsteri. Next base: position 270,243,093 of record CM057452.1, on the reverse strand, counting down.
AATCCCAGCACATGTCATACAGGGGGCTACCCGATGAGGTAGGACAACCAGATGGGGTGGGTGGCGCATATAGCAATGGGATGTCGCTAGATGTACATATGCACAGGGTGGGGCGAGCATGCTCAGTGGGAGGTGGGAGGGTTTTGAGGTGGTGGTGCTGCAGTGGGCTGCTGAGCTGGCCCTGTGGCATGATGGGTGGGTTCACAGCTTGGGGGGCAGGGTGCTGGGATCAGGTCCAGGTGCTGGGGCGTCTTTGTTGAGCCCGGCCAATTTTATTTTTAAACATTTTGCATCCTGACATCACCCCATGGAGATGAGAATCTTGAAGTAGGGTGTGGGAGGCTACAGCCCCACATTAAATGTTAAAATGTCAGTTCCTGGTGCTGTTTTGCTGTGCACCGAGGAGTCAGAGCACGGCATTGTTTTTCGGCACTCTGACTTCACCATAACACCGATCTATAGAAACATAGACTTTGTGGCAGATAAGGACCACTTGGCCCACCTAGTATGCCCATTTCCCTACCTAGAGGATAAGCTGCAGATCCTATTTAACCAATAGCCTATTTCACCTTTTGATAGTCACCATTATGACACAGAACCCAACAAACAATGTCTGGGTAGAGTCCAGTCATCCCTAATCTTTATGCCCTTGATGTTTCCCAGTTAGAAAGGTCTCCTCCTTTGAAAACATGTGTATATGGCTTTACAATCACCTTGATTTATAGAGCAAATTGATTTCATGTATTTTAAAGATCAGTGGCAACCATTTTACATTGTTAAAAAAACTGAATTCAAGTCCCTGTGTCATGAGTAGTGTTTCCTGAAAATGTCATGCTATTTGGTTTTGTGGTTTTCTTTAAATCAGTATTTGTTAACTTGTTTTGCACTAACTGGAAACAGTCAGGCTGTTTCTGTCCCTCTGACTGAGCACTGGAGTGTGATGACATCATATTGAGTAGCTACTGCTCCAGCAGTGCAAGTCCTGCTTGACTGAAGAGCTAAACGAACTTCCTAATTAGCAGTCTGTAGAGTTAATTGTTTGCTGTCCAGGGTTTTTACTAACTCAGTCTCTGGTTTGTGTTCAGATGAATTAGCTGAAAATCTGTCATTCTGTTCATATAGAAAGATAAGATGGGCTGGCAGTATAGCCTAGAGGTTAGAGGAATGAGGTGTGAATGAGCTTGATACATCCAGCAGACCAGACCTGAGTTTGATTCTCATTACCTCCACTTGCATGCTGTGTGACTCTGAGCAAGTCATTTAACTGCCCAGTGCTCCCAGGTCGCCCCAAAACAGGCACTTATGCCTAGTGGGCCTTACCCAGTTAGCAAAACTAAAATAAAAAAATCATTTGAGTTTCCAGTGCTGAACTGAAGTGGTATGTATTTGAGAAATCAGCTTGTCTATATCACAGCTGTGAGTTCTGTCCCATTAAAACTCTGTTTTTTCTAGCTATGTAACACTAGGTTGTTTATTTAATAGATACAAAATAAATCATGTGTGTTAATTCATACAAGTAGTTTGTCTTTGATGTAGCCTCAATAAATTGGTTCATGTAAGAACAATTGTTTTCCTCTCAGATTGAGAAACAGATGCTTGCCATATTCTGCTATATCAGGCACATGCACTATATGAACTCACAAATTTCAGTTCTTTGACAGTTTCTGTGTGAAAATACATCCTGTATATGTATAACTAGAAGTACTATATGGCATCCTGATGCCCCTATTTCCTGCCTACAGTTGAAGCAGCTACACTCTGCTGCTCCCTGTCACCTGCCCCACAAGCCCCTGTCTCCTGTCCCACATTCGAGACTGCTGCACCCTGTTGCCCACTGTCTTCTGCTATAGAGTTGGGGGCTGCTGCCCTGTTGTCCCCATCTCCTGCCTGAACAATCAGGGTCACTGCATCCTGCTGCCCCTGCTTGAACAGCTGTGGTTGCTGCACCTTTCACACTTTGCCCCCAGTCGAGCTACTGCACTATGTTGCCCACTGTTTCTGTACCACAGTTGAGGCTACTGTGCTCTGCTATGCCCTAGAGTCCCATGTCCCTTGCTTCCACATTTAGGATTGCCGCACCATGCTGCCCATGCCACCAGAGGTGGGGCTTTATTGCACCCTGCTACCTCTTCCATTTTCCCAAATGGGCAGGGCTGCTGCATCATGTGCATCCTGTGCTTCAGTTAGGGCTGCTGATTCTGAACCCTGATGCCCCCCATGTCCTGCTCCACAATCAAGGCTTCTGCACCATGCTGTATTCTGTCCCCTGCCACCATAGCCAGAGCTGCTGCGCCTGTTCCTGTCTATACAGTCAGGGCTGCTGTGCCCTGCTGCACCCTACACCCTGCCTTCACTGCTCCATGACTCCACAGTTAGGGTTGCTGCACCATGCTGCCTTCTGCTGCAAGGTCATATTTTTGCTGTGCTGTCAAAAGAAAAACAGAATAATACTTTCATCTTGTGTTATGGGGTGAAGGACAGGAGGCAGTAAGGTGCAGAGTTCTGACTGTTCAGCCAGGAGACAAGGGAGGCATTGGGGTACAGCAGCCCAAACTGTGAGACAGGGTGCAGCAGCCACACCTGGGTGGAACTGACACAACTTTGGGGGCAGAGAACAGGGTGCAGCAAATGCATAACTATTGTGGAAAGTGGCAGCATGGTGCAGCATCCCTAACATGGAGGCAATAGGCCCTAGGGAACAGCAGGCCACAGCAGCCCTGCCTGAGTAGGCAGGAGCAGGTGCAGCAGCCCTGGCTGTGGTGGCAGGGGACTGTGACACATGGTGCAGAAGCCTTGACTGTGGGGAGGACACAGGGCCATCAGGGCATAGCATCACTGACTGGGGATGGGGTGCACATGGTGCAGCAGCCCTGACTGTTCAGGCAGAATCCAGTGATATGGGAGAGTCACAACTGAGCAACTCAATATGAGCAACTCAGTTTGATTATCTATAAGAAAAGTGACTGTGAAACAGTAGCTACTGTGTGGATAGTAAGGTTCAGGAACATGAATAGCAACTGCAGAAATACAGCAGTGAAAGACAGCAGGAGGGCAGTACATGATAAGGAGTCAGAGTGATGGGCAAAAATCAAGCTGGCCATCTACGCAGTGGTAGGGTGTATGCCACTAGATCAGAAGGCTCTGGGTTTGCAGCCTGCCAAACTTTTGCTGTATTTTGCTGTTAAAATTTCCCCATGTCAGTCCCACCCTTGGAGTTGATTGTATTAATAATGGGGCACAGCCCCACATTAAAAAAATCCTGTAATTTCTTATGTTTTAACATGTGCCCGATGCTAGCTGTTGTTGTGGTTGCTGTTGTGCAAGTCACCATTGCTGTTTTTGGCAACTTGCCCTCACTGTGATGTTCGGTGCTGTTATGCAGTTACTGACATGACATGGAACTGTTCAGGCAGATGATTGGGGCAACAGTGTGCAGCAACCCCAACTCTGTGGGAGAAGACATTGAGCAGCAGGGTACAGCAGCCTCGAATGTGGGGCAAGAGACAGCGGGCTTATGGGGCGGGGATGAGCAGCAGAGTGCAGCTGCCTCAATTATGGTGCAGGAGGCAGTTGGCATCAGTATGCTCTATACTGTTTCTATTTATACATTATGTTTTTCACAGAAACCTTCAAAGAACTAAATTTGTGAGTTTATATAGTACATGTGCCTGTAATAGCAGAGTGTGGCAGACACCGTTTGTCAATCTGAGAGGAAAAAAAGTTCTTACGTGGACCTATTTATTGAGGCTATATCAAAGACAAACTACTTGTATGAATTAACAAACTTTAGATTCTTTTATATCCATCAAATAAACAACCCAGTGCTATGTACAGTGGCATCCCCAGGATGCAACCCACTTTAAAGCCCTCAGCAGTATGCTGCAGTAGACCTACCGAATAAAGCAATGTAATTTGGGTAATGTGGGTTTGAATTCCACAGCCCCCACTTGCATACTGTGTGATCCTGAGCAAGTCACTTAACTTCCTTGTGCTCCCGGGTCACACCTGTAAACAAGCTTTCAACAGTGCATCTCTGCTGGTTAAAAATAAATAAATACATTTCTATGGCAATTAATCCCTGTCATGCAGAAATGGTGGCATTCACATCATCCTGGCAGTGCCACTTTTTCCTGAATGACAATAAGGATCAGTACCATTGAATATATTGCTTTATTCAGTAGGTCTGCTGCAGCATTCTGCAGAGTTCTGCAAAAATGCTGCAGAATTGGGTTTCATCCTGGGCCACTGTAGCTAGGCAAAAACATAGAGTTTGATGGGACAGAACTCAGCTGTGATGCAAACAAGCTGATTTCTTAAATGCATACCACTTCAGTTCAGCACTGAAACTCAAATGATCAGCTTTTTGGGAGAACAAAATGACAGATTTTCAGCCAATTCATCTGCACACATACCAGAGACTGAGTTAGTAAAACCCTGGACAGCAAACAATTAACTCTACAGACTGCTCTAATTCAAAAGTTTACAGTTCTTCAGTCAAGCAGGAACTTGCACTGCTGAAGCAGTAACTACTCCAATATGATGTCATCACTCTCCAAGGCTCAGTCAGAGGGACAGGAACAGCCTGACTGTTTCCAGTTAGTGTAGAACAAGTTAACAAATGCTGATTTAAAGAAAACTATAAAACCAAATAACATGACATTTCAGGAAACACTACTCATAACACAGGGACTTGAATTCAGGCTTTTTTAACAATGTGTAAAATGGTTGCTATTGATCTTTAAGCTACTCTAAACTTGGCATAGTCTACCTGAACAGATCATGTATCTCACATCCATCTGGCATTGTGAAAATGATATCTTCTGCTTTTGACTACAGAGATGTAGTTTATGGCACTACCTTTAAGTTGACCCTTGCTCTACATTTGACACCCTTTTCCATACTTACTGTCATTTTGCCTTTGGCTTCAGTCTCACACCCATACAAAAACATACAAATCAGCACACTCAAAGAAAAATGAGGTAGGCACAGCTAAATGCACAAAAGTTGCAGTGTTTATTTGGCACTGTGAGAAATGTAACACTGATCACAGTGCTTCATGTCCAAGAGTGATGTTTCATCAAAGGGTAGGGTCCAGTCCAAGGAGTGTGCTTTTGTGTGTGTGTTTTTTTCTCTGTTTTGGTTCCTTTGGCTGCACAGCTCCCTCTCAAGAGTATGTGGCTTTGTGTTCTTCGCTTCAAATCCATAACTGCTCTTTTACCCTTCCTTCTTTTTCCCTTTTCTTGAGGTAGACCTTTCCTATTCTATCTTCCTCAACTCCAAGGGCTGGTTTAGTTCCTCCATGCTATCTCAACTTCCTCTTGTCTTGTCCCTCTTCTCCTCCTCCTATGCCCTTCAGTCCTTTTTACCTCCTGCTTGCTCCTTTGTCTTGCACCAAGATCTCTGCTGAGCAATTGTCCATATCCTACCAGCTCCATGTGCTGTGTTCTAGCCTCCCATCCTCTATTCACTCAGCTTCCTCTCCATCTGCCTGAAAGCCCTCTTTTGCAGCCATACCTCTCATATCTGCTCCTGCACTTAGTTCTCTTCCCATAGAAACATAGAATATGTCTGCAGAAAAGGATTGCTTGGTCCAACCAATCTGCCCAGACAGTCCCCACCAGTTTGCCTCACAGACATTAACTTGTCTTCAGTGATCCTCCTCCTCTCTCTTCCCTGCTTACTGATTAACATCCCGTTATGTCTATCCTACACATACTTAAGCCCCTACTGTTTACACTTCCACTGGCAGTCTATTCAAGGTGTCTACCACCTTTTCAGTGAAGTAGTACTTCCTCATATCCCCTTTAACTACTCAGCTTCATTGCATGCTCTCTGGTCCATGTGCTCTTCCTCCTTTCAAAAGACTCACTCCTGCACCCTGTTCACCTCCATGAGGTAGCTGTTGGTCTCTATCATGTCTCCTCTGACTCGCTTCTCCTCCAGGGTGTATATGTTGAGATCCCTCAGTCTCTCCTCACAGGGCTTTTGGTGGAACCCAGCTCCATTTTAGTTGCCCTCCTCTGGACTGCTGCCATGCTGTCTATGCCCTTTCTGAGGTGGGCCCTCCAGAACCAGACACAATACTCCAGGTGGAGTCTCACAAGTGAGCGATACAGTAGCAACACCTCTTCCTTCCTCATGCTGGAGATACCTCTCCCAATGCATCCGAGCATTGCACTGACCCTACCCATTGATTTGTCACACTTCCTGCAACTTTGAGGTCATCAGATATGATAACCCCTAGGTCCCTTTCTGCTAATGACTAATAGTGCCTCCCCTCCCATCCACTATTCAGTTCTTGGGTTTCTATGCCCTAGGTGCATAATTTTGCACTTTTGGTGTTGAACCCAAATGGCTATGTTTTTGACCACTGCTTGAGTTTCCCAAGACCCCTACACATTCTTTCCACCACTCCTGGTTGTCCACCGTATTGCAGATTTTGGTATCATCTGAAAAGGCATACTTTCCTTCCAGTTCATCTGCAGTGTCACTTATGAAGACATTATAGAGAACCAGTCCAGTACTGTGCCTGCAGCACAATGCTGGTCACTCTTCCATCCTTTGAGTGAGTGCTATTAACCACCACCCTCTGTTGCCTATCCATTAACCAATTTCTAACCCAGTTCACCACATCAGATCCCACCTCTAGACTGCTCAGTTTCTAATGTCCTGTGTGGCACAGTGCTGAAGCCTTGCTAAAGTCCAGATATACCATATCCACTGCCCTCCCAGATCTATTTCCCAGCTCACCCAGTCAAAGAAAGAAATCAATAAGCCCCCTTGTGAATCCATGCTTTTGGTCTTATAGCCCATTTGATTCAAGATACTCTACCAACCCTTCTTTTAAAAGTGTTTCCATTAATTTCTCCTCCTCCCACCACTGAGGTGAGGCTTACTGGTCTATAGTTGCTAGCCTCTTCCTGCTGCCACTCTTATGTAGAGGGAACATCTACTGTACTTCATCCTCTGAACCATACCTAATTCTAGTGCGCTGTTGAATAAGGCCATCAGTGGAGCAGCCAGTACCTACCTGAGCTCTTTTAGTATCATTTGATGTATCCTGTCCAGTCCCATAGCCTTGTCCACTTTCAGAGCTGCAAGTCCATCCAGGATTCTTTCCTCTAAAATGGACTTAAGTATGCCTCCCTCCCCTTGTTTCTACTGCCTTGGTGGTATGCCCCCACCCACCCACTGTGACAACTGAGCAGAAGCACCTGTTTATGTCTGCCTTTTCTTGGTCCCCTTCTTCATAGTCTCCATCTGCCATCCTTATCCTCACTATCCCTCCTCTTGCTTTCCTCTTTTCACATATGTGCCTGAAGAAGTCTTATCCCCATTGCTACCCCTTTGGCTATCATTCTCTGTCTGACTATTCTCAGTACCTTGCCTTCCTCCCTCCTCTGCATTTTCTTATACCTCCTGAATGCCACCCTTTTCATCCACCACTGTGGCTACTTCCCAAAGTACCATAATGTCTCTTTTTTTCCTTTTGCATTTACTCACTTCCTTCACACAGAGGCTGGTTGCCTTAATTATGTCCTTTTCATTTTCCCACTGTTCCTGTACCCCTCCATGGCAACCCTCCCCAGGCAGTTTCTGAGGTAGTCTCCCATTTTTAAATCCACCCTCCTGACGTCCAGGACATTCATCATTGTGTAGTTTTCTCTGATCCTATCTTAAAGTAGTACAGTGATCACTGGTATCTAGGGGACTGCCCATTGTGACGTCTGCAATTCTGTCCCTGTTTGTTAGCATCAGGTTCAGCACTGCCCCATCCCAACTGGGTGCATTGACTAGCTACCTGGAAAAAGCCCTTCTTAGAATGTCTAGGATGCCATGTCCTTGTCAATGCTGCAGCTGGACAGCTCCAGTTCACATCTAGCAAACTGAAGTCCCCAACTGGCAGCAGCTCTCTTCTTTGCCATCCAAATTATGTCTTCACCAATTGCCTTATTCAACTCCTTTCCCTGTGCTGGAGGTCTGTATACAACCACTTTAAAAGCAGGTAAGCAAAACTAAAAGAAAGAGGAGACTGCTATGGTTCTCAGCAGAAAAGGTAAAGCATAAAAGGTAGCATTCAGAAGGTACAAGGAGACCCCGAGAGGAGGTTAGAGAAGTATATCTGGGAAAACAGGGGAGGCAGGCAAAGCAGTAAGGAGTGCAAAGGTGCAAACTGAGGACAGAATAGCTCAGGAGTCTCCAAAGAGGACAAGATATTTTAGGTATGTTAACGAGGGAAGGAAGACAAGAGGAGGGATAGTAAGATTAAAGATGGAGGGATGACTGTATGGAGGGGATCAGAAAAGGCAAACTTTGAAAAATACTTCTGCTCAGTATTCACAGTAGAAGGGGAAAGGAAGGACCACGAAAAGCATTAGAGGCTTTGATGGGATGAAAGTGGGCACTAGTCCTTTCTCTGAAGAGAGAGTCGGAAAGCACTTGCAACCTGAAGGTAGATAAAGCTATGGGACCAGACGTGGTGCAATCAAGAGTGCTGCAGGAACTCAGGAAGGTACTGTTGCACCTTAACAGGCTTATTTAGCAGTTCCATGTGATAACGTCAAGGGAATGCAGCGACTGCACTAACGGTGATGGCATTTCGGCAAATGTAAGAATGGTGATGGTAATTTCAATGCGACATTAACGGTGACAACTGTTTTTCTGTAGGGCTTGGCCCCGCGACTTCATTGTAGGGCTTTGCCCCTCACCCTTGCTTACTAATATAATCAGCTCAGAGGTTGTAGCACCTTGGGGAGGGGGAAGCAATTGTCACCTCTAATGTCTGTACCAAAATGTACTATTGCCATTCTTACATTCACCAAAATGCCATTGCCATTAGTACAGTGAGTGTATTTCTTCGCCATTATTACATGCTACCTTATTGAGCAGATCTCTGGAGACCGGAGGGTTTCAGAGGACTGGAGAAGGGCAGATGTAGTACCACTTCACAAAAGTGGTAACAAAGAAAAGGTGGGCAATTATAGGCCTGTCAGCCTGACATCGGTGGTGGCAAGTTAATGGAGATGCTACTTAAGGAAAGGATAGTGGAATATCAAGAATCCAATGGATTACAGCACCTGAGGCAGCATGGATTCGCAGGCAAGATTTCTTTGACTGGGTGACTAAGGAGCTAGATTAGGGTGGAACGGTGGATGTGGCCTACTTGTATTTGAGCAAGGCTTTCAACATTGTACCACATAGGAGACTAGTAAACAAGCTAAGTAGCTTGGGGTGGGCAACATGGTGGTAACCTGGGTAAAAACTAGTTAGAGGATAGGAGACAGAGGGTGGTGATAAACAGAGTATGCTCCAAGGAAAGGACGGTGACCAGTGTGGTACCTCAGGGTTCTGCACTGGGACTGGTCCTCTTTAATTTCTTTATTAGTGACATAGAAAAGGGACTGGGAGGAAGGCCTTTCTTTACATGTAATAGCAAAGGTGTAGTTTATATGCTGTTATGTGACTGTCGTGCCTATTATGTGGGGCATACAATATGCAAGTTTAAAATCAGAATAGGCGAGCATGTAAGAACAGTTGAGAAATGTGACTTGAGTTATGCTATAGCAAAACATTTGCAAGCACATAATCCACAAAAACATCATTTTACGTTACGCATGGCATGCTAAGAATGTTTTGGGAGAGTACCACACTTTGGAGGTGTGCTTCTCCCATGCAATCCAGTGTCCGCTGAGCAGGCGTGGCGGTGCTGCACTATGGTGCGGGTGTATGACAGCGGTGGTCTTCGCTCAAAGAAAACCACAGCTGTCATACCGAGCACCGCGGCCACGCTGCTCCCCTCGCCCACGCGCCCCCCACGCCACGCCGCCTAAAGCTTTGGTGCCACGCTGGAGCGGCTCCCAGTGTGGCAACGTTGTTTGCTGATGGGGTGCCCAATCCTCCGCCAGCTCCTCAGCCCCCGCAGAGTTTGCCAACGGGGTGCCCAATCCCCATCGACCCCGCGCCCCCAGTTATCTTCTCTGCCATGCTGGGAGCCCACCCCAGCATGGCAACGCTCCATGTAGTCCTTTTTTTTTAAAACCTGTAAAGGAAAAACGGTCCCACGTAGTCCCCAGTCCCCTCCCACAACCTGCACCCACCACTGTGCACCCAGCCTCCTCACACCCTCACCCCATACTTACCTCCGGAGCTCGCCGCAACGATCTTCGTGGACCGGGAACACGCCTGCACTTTCAAAGCCGACCGCGAACTGAGGAAATGCCGTAAGCTGTATAATGGGCTAGATAGAGGGTTTCAACTTTATTGCATATCTCAGGCATTTTTGGAATTTTGCACCAAATTTTCAACATGGGAGTTTTGGGACCCTTCTCATGAATGATGTCTCTGTCATGGGGGTATTCGGGCCCGAAGGGTGACTTCGCAGTCATTGAGCAGTCACTGCGCGAAATCACCCTTTGGGCCTGAATATACCATGTCAGTGACATCACCATGAGAAGGAGTCACAAACCCCATGTTGAAAATTTGCGCAAAAATTCCAAAAATGACTGTTTTACGAAGGCGGTGCGCAATTCCCACGCAGGCTCGTAAGTTGGCGAATTTTCAATATTTTCACTCAGATTTTCAACATTACCATTTTACCACACCTCCTTATGAGCAGTACAGCTGTCATTTTTCACATCTCACCAAAACATGTTTCCCCCATGTAGCACAATGGCGCAGTCGGTGTGCTAAATCAATGTATGGGACACATTAAGAAAATCACAGTGTCACTGTTCATGAGCAGAGGTCTTAAAATGGCTATGTTGAAATTTGGTGAAAATTCCTAAAATGACTGTTTTACGGTGCTGCGCTATAGTTCCACGCACACTTGCACGCTTGCTAAGTTTCAATATTTGCACTCCATATTTTCAACATTGCCATTTTACCACACCTCCTCATGAGCATTACAGCTGTCATTTTTCACATCCTGCCCAAAACGCGGTTTCCGCTCATGTAGTGCACAATGGCGCAGTCGGTGTGTGAACTCAATGTATGGGACACATTAAGAAAATCAAGTGACACTGATCATGAGCAGAGGTCTTAAAATGGCTGTGTTGAAAATTTGGTGAAAAATTCCTAAAATGACTGTTTTATGAGTTCTGCGCTGCGCAGTTCCTACACCGCTTGTAAGTTTGCGAATTTTCAATATTTTCACTCCAGATTTTCAACATTGCCATTTTACTACACCTCCTCATGAGCAGTACAGCTGTCATTTTCACATCCTGCCCAAAACATGTTTCCGCCCATGTACGCACAATGGCACAGTCGGTGAGCAAACTCAGTGTATGGGACACATTAAGAAAATCACAGTGTCACTGTTCATGAGCACAGATCTTAAAATGGCTATGTTGAAAATTTGGTGAAAAATTCCTACAAATAACTGTTTTACGAGCATGCATTGTGCAGTTCCTACGACGCTCGTAAGTTTGCGAATTTCCAATATTTTCACTCCAGATTTTCAACATTGCCATTTTACCACACCTCCTTATGAGCAGTATAGCTGTCATTTTTCACATCCTGCCCAAAATGTGTTTCCGCCATGTAGTGCAATAATGGCGAAGTTGGTGCGTAAATCAATGTATGGGACACATTAAGAAAATCACAGTGACACTGATCATGAGCAGAGGTCTTAAAATGGCTGTGTTGAAAATTTGGTGACAAAATTCCTAAATGACTGTTTTACTAGTGTTCATTGCACAGTTCCTATGCACGCTCGTAGTTTGCGATTTTCAATATTTTCCTCCATATTTTCAACATTGCCATTTTACCACACCTCCTTATGAGCAGTGCAGCTGTCATTTTTCACATCTTGCCCAAAACATGTTTCCGTCCATGTAACGCATAATGGCACAGTCGCTGTGTGAACTCAGTGTATGGGACACATTAAGAAAATCACACTGTCACTATTCATGAGCAGAGATCTTAAATGGCTATGTTGAACATTTGGTGAACAAATTCCTAAAATAACTGTTTTACGTAGCGCATTGTGCAGTTCCTACGCACGCTAGTAAGTTTGTGAATTTTCAATATTTTCACTCCAGATTTTCAACATTGCCATTTATAACACCTCCTTATGAGCAGTACAGCTGTCATTTTCACATCCTGCCCAAAACGTGTTTCCGCCATGTAGTGCAATAATGGTGCAGTTGGTGTGCAAAATCAATGTATGGCACACAGTAAGACAATCACAGTGACACTGTTCATTAGCAGAGGTTTAAAATGCCAATGTTGACAATTTGGTGAAAAATTCTAACAATGACTGTTTTATTAGCGCAGCATTGCACAGTTCCCACAAGACGCCAGAGGTTTGCGAATTTTCAATATTTCCACTCCAGATTTTCAACATTGCCATTTTACCACACTTCCTTATGAGCAGTACAGCTGTCATTTTTCACATCTCACCCAAAACGTTCATCATGCATACAATGGGGTAAATAAAAAGGTCATGCTGAAAATTTATTGTGCAAATACCAGCACTCGCACAGGGCATTAGGTAAAGCACCATGCATGCCAAACACCACTGCAAATACCTCGTGCTAACGCTCGGCATTGACAAATGCTTGTTATTTTTGGGGTTTAGAACTGGTTAGTTTGGGACCCAGAGGTGGTGACCTAAACAAGAAAATAGGGCAAAGAGAAAGCTTTTGGATTTTTAATTTAGAAGAATGTTCTAAAAGGGGTTAAATGAGACAATTGACCTTTCAGCCTTCCTAAAAAGTATAGATGCTGATGCACTCTGAGTGTCTGGTTTGTATCATAATAGAACTGAGCCTTCTGTTGCTGTGAACTTATATGAAGCGCCTGGCCTTTCCAGAGGATTGCCTAGTGTTCATTAATAAGTTAAAAATAGCTTCATAGTTAAACGGATTTAATATTGATAAGGAAAGTTTATCAGTGTTTCCTTGAGACTATGTTTATATCTATCTATCTATATATATATATATATATATATATATATATATAATATTATGAACATATGACATCTGGCAAGCTGTGGATATCTCCTCTGGATGACCAAGCTTTATAGTTATTCTAACAGTATAAAGTTAGAGAACTAATGAATTGCATGTGTTATTTGATATTCAGCTTTTAACCTCTTGGCAATGAAATAGTTAATTATGCTGTAAGAGGAATCTTTTAAAACTGATTGGTTTAATTAGGTCACATGTATAAGTTTATATGTATATTTAAGGGCACTTGTTCTGAGTATTTTTACTCTGATGAAGCCTGGCAGTGGTCCAGGTGAAACGTTAGTTTTTAAACTGCCATGGAGTGTTTGTATGCACGTCTGTATTTATATTAAATTTCATGCTTTTGTTACAAATATATGAGTGTATTTTCCAGTTTCTGATGCGTGGGTGCTTTTTCTTTTCGCTTGATTTTTATGTTTATTTGGACAATAGCACCAAACTTATCCTGGTGCTTCTACTTTTTGCTGTTTCAGTAAAATATTAAAAATTCTCAAAGTCACACGTGCGTGAAGCTGCACAATGCACACTATAACACAGTCATTTTTGGAATTTTTTCACTAAATTTGAACATGGACTTTTAGACCCCACCTCATGAACAGTGGTACTGTTGTTTCATTAATCGGTCCCAAAAGGTGATTCTGTGCAGTGACCACGTAAATGACCTTTCGGGACCAAGTAACGAGATGACAGTGCGTGTGTTAATGAGGTGGTTTCCAAGAACCCCATGTTGAAAATCTAGTGCCAAAATTCCCAAAATGGCTGACATATCTTCCTAAGTTGAACCCTCCATTGCCTGCCATTATAAAGCTTACTGCATTTTGTTCAGTTCTCAGTCGACTTTTTGAAGAATTCAGACACATTCCCACTCCACAGAAGATCGCAGTGCCATCCTCCAGAGGTAAGCATGGGGTGAGGGGTGGTGGGGATTTGGGGTACAGAGGATGGGTGCGGATTGGTGGTGGGGCGCAGGATGACTTAGGGACTTTTTTTTTACAGGTAAAAATGCACTGGGGAAGTTTTTCTTTATTTACAGGTAAATAAAATGATTTTGGGCAAAATAGGTGGCTGCCAGCGTACTCATGAGTTTTGGGGTGGACATGATGCCAATGGGGATTGGGAACCCTGTTGGCAAACAAATTCAACTGGGGCATGCTGACACCTGGATTGGGCATCCCCTGTCGACTTTGTGGGGACTGTGGCGGCAGCAGGAGCCACCATATTTATTGCAATGTTTCACCAGGAAAGGCACATAACAGAGCCTTGTCATCTGATGCTCCAATGAGGAAACTGCAACTTATTGGAGCGGGAGATTTCTTTCAACTCTGTGGCTGTCTTTGAAATTGCTGTCATGGCCAGCATGCTCACTGATTGGTGGCTGAGGGACACACCCACTAAAACATCCCCTGCATTGGCTACAACATTGGCACACCTCTGACAGTGCTATTACTGCAACATGTTGCTTGCACACCCGCAAGCCAACATAAAAGGATAGTACAGAACTGGAAATTATTCAAGGAACTGGAAAGATTTCAAAGGCGAGGCAGATAATGACTAGAGCATGGAATGACTTGTGTGAGAAATACCACCAGATGATTGTTCTCTTCAGGAGAAGAGGCAGATGAGGTGGATATTCAGATGGGTAAAATAATGAATAGTAGCCAAGTAGTCAGTTGTCAGCCAGGAAAACAGAACAAGAAGATATGAACTGAGGCTTACATGTGGATGAGTTAAAACAGAATTAAGGAAGCATGTCTGCTAGGGGGGAGGACCATGTCTGTGTCAGAGCAGAACCCCCAGAATGACCCACTTCCTGACCCAACTCTAGAAATCAAAGTCATCTGTGTCTCGCTCTAGTGTGACCAAGTTCAGTCTATAGACCCAGTTCTGATGATGTAACTTATTTGCTTTATTCCTAGTAAAAATTAGAAATTGGTTGAAAAATATTTAAAATAATAAATGACATGAAGATAGAGCTTATGAAGAGTGTGAAGGGTTAACTTGGTTTTGTCCTTTGACCCAGTTTGGATCTACTTCGACCCAGCAGTGTTGGGTGTTACTTTAAAAGCAGTTAAAGTTGCCGCCCAGTGGCGCTTGAGTGCTGAGGCACTGGACGCCTTACCTCGCCTACGCCAGCAACTCATGTTCGGGAACAATCATGGGCCATCTGGGTTGAGTGGGAGGAGAGGGATCAAGCATCTGAGGAACTGCTCTCCCTCCAGGGACGGGGAACTCAGTGGTCAGTGCACTACTGCTCTAGCGGAGGCTGGGGCAGTGTGCCAATGCTGTGGAAGAGGGGTTGAGATTGGGCAGATGCCTGGAGGAGCACATGCAGACATGTGCATGCTCCCTCCACTGGCATCATTGCACACCCACTCACGCAAGGGGAGAAAATGTAAAACATGGTCCCAGGTCATGCAGGATGAAGTAGCCACCCGCCACAGGCCCGACCGAATGGCACTCCTGAACTGGATCCTGGTCGAGGTGAGTTGAGCTAGGGGGTCCTCACTGCCTGCCATGGAGGGTAAACCATGGGGAAGAGGGATGCTGCCTGATGTCGGGGTGCTGGGCTGGACAGGTGGCTGAGGATGGTTGCTGATCGGGACCGGGGCAGAAACAGATGAGGAAAAAAGCCATTAAAGTTATGACTTACTTTCAAATAAATGTAATCAGTTACATTATAGATATAGAGGAGAATGGCCTACAAGACAAAAAGACAGCACAGGTTTATGGCAGGCAGATCATGTCAAACAAATCTGACTGATTTTGATGGGGTCATGAGGGCAGTGGACAAAGACCAGGCAGTGGATGTCATAGACCTGGACTTTAGCAAGGCCTTTGATTCTGTACCTCACAAAGGTTGATAATGAAGTTGAGGCGATCCAGGGTGGGGGAGAATATGGTAAGATGGATTGAAAACTGGCTGAGCGCTAGAACCCAGCGAGCAGAGGTTGGGGTGAGTTCTCCAGCACCAAGGAGGTCACCGTGGGGTCCTCAGGATCAGTGCTGGGGCCTGTGTTGTTCAACGTCTTCATAAGTGACATCAGGGAAGGCATTAAAGGCAAAATGTGTCTGTTTTCAGATGATGCCAAACTCTGTGGGAGCGTGACACCAAGAAGGAGATACGGGACCTGAGGGATGACCTTGCCAGACTAGAGAGAGATGTCAGAATCTGGCAACTTAGTTTAAATGCCAAGAAGTGTAAAGTGATGCACATAGGGCCAAGAACCCTAGGACAGAGTATTACATAGGAGGGGTTCAGGTAATTGCTTCCAAAGAGGAAAAGGATGTAGGATAGTGACTATGAGTGACCTGAAACACACCTCTCAATGTAAAAAGGCAGTGCAAAGGCTAACAGGATGCTGGGGTATATTACAAGGGGATTCAGTAGTATGTTCATATGTTCAGTATTACTTTTGTATAAAAAGTAATAAGTAACTGTAACGATATTATTTTTCATATTACATTATTTTACTTTTGATAGCATGGTTATGTTTACTCATTGAACATAGGTGCATGCTCAGGGAACTCAAGAAATGTAAAAAGGAAGAACTAAAACAGATTCTAAATGTAATGAATGATTATGGTACTTTATAATGTAGTACCCTTCTGACTTTGCCAGCAACAACAATCCCTTTACATGTCCATAAATAGAGATTTATTTAAAAAATACGACACATTTAAAAACACCACACACCCTGCAGCTACTGCTGCCCTCAACAGCCTTGCTCACTCCACAGCTGAATCCTGAGTTTGCCAGTCACAGCTATCCCTAACCCTTTTCATTTACATAAATCCCACCTCTGACCCCAACACACAGACCCTGCATCTACTGCCAGTGCCCCTGGTGAGCTTTTGCACATAGCTATACATCCACAAAGAGCAGAAGGGAGCAGGTAATGCTGGACGCCTTCCAGGAAAGCTTTCAGTACAGTTGGTCAAGGAATCAACTAGGGGAAAGGAACACCCTTGACCTCAGTCTGACGAATGGGGAGTGGTCAGGGATGTGAGGGAGAGGAACCACTGGGGGAGGGCCACTGGACAGTATGGTTCCAGTTACAGATGGCTAAAGAGAGGATGGTATCTGGCACAAGGGTGCTGGATTTCAGGAATGCCAACTTAAGATGATGAGGGAAGTGGTACAGGGTTCCTGTGCAAAATTCAGTCAGGTATGGACGCACTGCAAAGGTGGGAACTGCTAAGACAGGGGATAGTGGAGGCACAGAAACTTGCAGCAGGGCCTAGACTAAGATGGTTAGGGGAAGAAACCCAGCTGGATAAGTAAAGGAGTGCTAAACAGGGTGAGGAAGAAAAGAGCAGCTTACAGGAGATACAGAAAATCATGGAGGGAGGACAATAGGGAGGAATACCTGAAAGAAGCAAAGGATGTGACCATGGGGATAAGGGCAGCCAAGACAGCAAGGGAATTCAGACTGGCACAGGGCATAAAAAGGGAGAAAGACTTCTTTAGGTACATCAGGGAGAAAAGAAGCTGTAAGGACCAAATTGTAAGAATTAAGAAGGAGGGAGGATGGGTGGAAGAAGGGGATGAAAAGGCAGACATGCTCAACAACTACTTGTTCAGTCATTACGAAAGAAAAGGAAGGGTGCTACGATAGTAGGAGGGAGGATAGAAACAGATGGGGTGACAGATGGAGAAATCACAGTGGGAGGGTGCTGGTGAGGTTAAGGGCATTGAGGGTAGACAAGGCTCCGGGACTGGACAGAATACATCTGAAAGTGCTGAAGGAGCTGGCAGAAGTCCTGGCAGGACCCTTGGCAGACTTATTTAATTCATCTCTAGACACAGGATGCATACCGCAGGGACTGAAGACTGGCTCAAGTGGTTCCCTCCACAAGAGTGGACCCAAGGATGAACCGGGAACTATAGGCCAGTAAGTCTAAAGTCCATAGTGGGGAAGCTAATGGAGATCATCCTAAAGGATAGGTTAGTGGCACTACTGAAGGTGAATGGGGTGTGGACGGGAGGCAGCATGACTTCATCAAGGGTAGGTCATGCCAGACCAATCTGGTGGAATACTATGACTGGGTGACTAGGCAAATTGACAAGAGCTATGCTGTGGATGTCCTGTACCTAGACTTCAGTAAGGCCTTTGATTGAGTACCACATGGAGACTTGGAATCAAGCTACAAGGCACAGGGCGGGAGCAAAACTGGTGGGGTGGGTGGAGAACTGGCTAAAAGATAGGCAGCAGAGGGTGGTCAGAGGTGGGGGAATAATCATCCCTAAGCCTGTGACAAGTGGTGTTCCACAGGGTTCAGTGTTGGGCCCAGTGCTGTTTGGCATATTTATTGCAGACATCTCAGAGAGCATCAACAGCAAAATCAGCCTATTTGCAGATGACACCAAGATGGGAGCAGTGGTGGACGACCGGGGGTTGTAGGACTACAGGAGGATCTGGCAAGGCTGGAGGCATGGTCTGACAGATGGCAGCTGGGGTTCAACACAAAACATGTAAGCACTACACTTCGGAACAAAAAGTCCGAGGAGAAGATACCATCTGGGGGAGTGCAGCTAGAGGCAACAGAAGAGAAGGATCTGGGAGTGCTCATCATGGGAGCAATGAACAATTCTGTACAATGCAGAAAGGCAGCAGCAATGGCCAACAAAATGCTGGGTGCTTTGCAAGGTAGGGATGGTGGACCCAAAAAGTCCTGACTCTTATTATCAGGACCAGCATCCAGGTCAGAGTCCTGATTAGTTCTAATTGGTTCTGCTTCAAATCAGAAACTTTAGAAAATATTTAGGAAACATGAAAACATTGACAAAATGCACTAAAAATAAAGACTTTTCTAACATGTGTGTGCTGGTCTGTGTTTTGACTCTTCTATGCATTCTTCTGCTCTGTCTTTTCTTTCTTGTTCTTTGTTCCCATCCCATACCTTCTGTGTGGGTATAGATAAACTTATCTCAGGTCACCTTCCTTCCCAGTATAAACACATATATCTATCCCTCCCAGCCCCACTTCTTACATTTCTGCTCTCCTTCCGTTTTCAGATTTCTGCCTCTTCCTGCCCTAGGATTTGCCATTTCTGCCCTCCCCTACCCAGGACTTCCCATATATGTCCCCTCCCTACCCAGGATTTCTCAGCCCCTTCCTGCCCCATATTTTCCATTTCTGCCCACCCCTGCACTAGTTCTCAAATTTCTTCCCCTTCTCTGCCTTAGTTATAACATTTTGGCCCCCTTCCTAGCCCCAGTCCTAGCAACTGACTGCTGTTTACAGTGCATAGCATCCCTATCTCTTCCCCAAAAATTTCATATCCATCTGTAACTTTACTACAGTGCAGGTAATACCCCACCAGACACCACAAACTGCAATTTTTCTAACTTGAAAACAAATCTTTATCTTCTGGTCAGGCTGGTCCTCGTTGTTTGTTGCCATGCTGCCACATCAACCACTTGTCTGCTATATCAGCCAGATGTCAACTACTGCCCCATTTGCCCAGTGTAACCACTGACTATCTGCTTCCTTGGCTGACTGACCACTTCTGATCTCTTCATCGACTGACTGCGATGGACCGACCAACTCACGATGAACCCACCATGATGGACTGCATTGGTGCCAAGTTTCATCAACTGGAATACTGGTCCAGCTGCATCTGAGCAGGGTTCGTAGCTACCCCTCCTCAAAAGGATGCATCCCGGATCCCCAACAGATAGAAAAGACTAATTATACACCGTATTACATCAAATCCAGCTTGCTTGTAAAGACATAAAATAAGACATGTTTCCCCTTATTTTGCCAGCATTCCATTCCAGCTTACTTTAACTGACAGATATTGCAGCTTGAACTAATTAGGAGGAGACCTCCTGAAAATGCTTTATTTTTACCCAAGCCAAGTCAAAGAAGCAGCAGCTTGCTTGTTCACTAAGGTAAACATTTTCATTTATCCTTCTGTTCACATTTTTTACCCTGTATATCCCACATCCTAGTGCAAAACAGAGGTAAAGTCTGACTAATAAAGAAAATCACTCTAGTCTGTACTGGAGTGGAGGAGCTACACTACATTAACTAAATGACTCCAGTTCATCGGCCAAACAGGTCTCTCCCGATGTCCACCCCCAAACAATAGCAGATCAGAATACCTCTTACAATATATCGATCCTTTTTTTTTAACTACTGAGTGCACAGACACTATTACCAGGTGTTCTTACAGGCGTTCCCCATTGAATATGGCCCAAGCCAGGAGATCCCTGTTTAATAGCTGAGCAGCAATTTTCATTGGCCTTACCGAACACCTCGCTTTTCCAGGACTGCTGCTCCTTTTATTGACTGCAATGACTGGCATCTCGCCTGGACTGTCCTTCTCAGACTTCACTTATTTACTTATTTTTAAAAACAAACACTTTTTTCCAATGCAGTGACTGAGGAAAAGATCCAGAGAAGCCTCGCAATCTACGCCTCTGCCGCTGAAACTGATCTGGACCCTGTAGTACGTAGAAGCAGATGTTCGGTAGCTTGAAGTGCTAATGCAGAGAGAGGATACAGGAACTAGGAAAATAATTCCAGTTTAAAGATAAAATAAATTAAATAATCTTTATTATTATTATTATTACTATTAGGGCATTTCCTTTGGAATATTATAGGGGTGGGGTCATTTTTTTGCAAATGGGAGAGGTATTTTCAAGGACCGGTACACTTCATGGCAGAGTTCTTATTTGTCCGTATCAGCCAGACATCATAGGATCTGGGGGATCTAATTCTCAATGGACCGGTCTGCATATCCCTATTGCAAGGGAATTACCTTGAGAAGAAGGGAGGTTATTCTACCATTGTACAGATCGTTGGTTAGACCTCACCTGAATACTGCTTGCAGTACTGGCGCATACATACAAAGGGACATTAGACTGCGGAGGAGGTGCACCATAGGGTAACAAAGATGATTCAGGGCCTGGGGAATTGCCATATGAGGTCAGACTAAGAGAGTTAAACATGTACACACTGGAGGAGAGGAGGGATGGGGATATGATTGTGACTTTCAAATACATGAAAGGGATAATCAAAATGGACACAGAAGGCCTATTGAGAATTTCAGGAGGAGGATGGGAGAGACACTAGGGGCCATGACATGAAATTGGAGGGGATAGACTCAGGAGGGAGGTACAGTAAGGAGGCATTTCTTTCTGAGAGGGTGGTGGCAAAGTGGAAGAGCACTACCAGCTGAAGTGGTGGAATGTACCACAGTGGAATGCTCAAGAAGAGGTAGGACAGGGCAATGGGGAGAGTAAAAGGAGTTAAGGGAGGGAGGGTGCAGCTGCTGAATAGGGAGCTAGTTACATTCACGAGCATCCTAGATAGACCATGATGGCCTTTTGCTGCTGGCAATTTTCATATATTTGTATGTTCATATCCTGTCAATGTCAGCCACAACTACGCCTTTACATCCCACCCTCGCTTACACCTTGACCACCCCACTACACACACCCTGCAGCATCTATTGCACTTGGCAGTCTTCTCCACAGCTAGCCTGTATTCTCATCCTGACTATGCAAACACCACAACTACCACTTTCCATTTCCATAATAAAATCCTGCCCTCACGTGCCTCCCCTACACACACATCCTGCAAATCTACTGTCCTTTCTAGTCTTGGCAATCATTTCTCATTTCCCCACAGCAGCCTGAATCCTAACTTTTCCACTGCAGACACATATCCCTTCAAATTCCATACAATAAATCTCACCGTCACACACCTGCTTGCCCTCCAACACGCAATTTAAATCCTCCTTTCCACAGCTGAACCCTGACTTGCCATTGCCACTGAGATACAAGTTATAATTATAACTAAGCCTGCCGTGATTATATGCCACTGCCAGTATGCCACAACTGGAGTCTAATAGTGTCATTTACAATCAAATCATCACACAACACACTTGCTGCACTCCAGCATGTAACTCTTTAAATGAGTATTTATCTGAGATGGGATGAGTGATGGTGGCGGTAATAGACCTGGCAGGTGGGTGGTGTGACAGATGATCAAGCGGCCTGTTGTGGTAATTCAGCATGTGTGGTGGTGGCAGTGAAACAGACCCTGAGCCCTACCTGAGGTTGGACAACTTGCCTTTCTTCCCCACATCACTTAGGCTGACCTCGATTCCATCCTCGATCACAATGGTTACTTCAGAGGGCCATGACTTACAACGCAAGATGACTGCTGCTGTCATCTCCGTTTGGAGGATCCTCTCTGCTACTGTGTTCCACTATGGTGATTAGTGCCAGAATGAGGTGCATGACTTGTGTGTGCAGCAGCAACTCCTACTGACTCTTCCTCACAATGTCACAATAAGTTGAAGTGAAGTGACTGACAGCGATTTGATCCAACCAAGGGCTCAACCATCAAATCAGCAATCAGTCCCGACCCTGACCAAGGTAACAGACCAGCATGGTCACCATTGACAATGAGCTCAGCAAAAAAGGATAGTAAGACAGGTACCTAGCAGTCCCAAGGTATAAAATGTATAGGAAGAATAGAGTAACAGGAATGGGAAGTGTCTCGGTACATGAAGGAGGGATAACCAGAGAGGAAGAGGCGAAAGAAAAGATAGAAGAATTGGGAGTGCAGGTATAATCCACCAAGGGAGGAAACTAAGGATGCAGGTGGTCTGCAGGCCACCTTCCCAGTGTGAGGACGAGGAGCTGAAGAAGGTACTGGGGTCCCAAATCATGGAAATGTCCATCAAGAGGGAGGTAGTAAATAATGGGGAATTTAATCAATGTTGGGTGGACTGAAAATCATGGCTACCTCCTGCACCAGGAGCAAGTACTGCTGGATGCATTCCAAAGTGGGTTCCTGACGTACTGTGTAATGGAGCCTACTAGGGAGAAGGCTGTACTGGACCTGATTCTAACTTTGCACTTGTTCAGGAGGTAATTGTTGAAATACCATTTGCAGGAAGTGAACACCTAACGGTGTGGTTCCACCTGAACAAAGGCAGAGAGATTGTCAGACCAAGACTAGGGTTTTGGACTTCAGAAGGGCTGACTATAGTAGGATGGTGTGAAATTCTAGTAGGACACCTTGCTGTGATCAGAAAAGGAGATAGGCGTGGAAAGAAGGGGACCATAATAAACCAATCATTTGTAAATGCCGAATGTTGTCTTGCTGGCATTGGCATTGGTAGGGCATTAGTTAGAGAGATGCATAATAGGAGTGGCAGTGAATTATTGAACTGGCGCCAACCCCACCACCCTGCAGAGACTGACAGGCATTGGGGTGTGATTTTGGGTCGTCGGCCATAATGTCTCACACCATTTCACCTCACCCTACCCTGCAGACACAACAAGTGTTGGTGGTGCCTTGGTATTCGGGCCCTATACTCACCCCATTCCATGAGGAAATATGCAGAGATGAGTACAGTATAGGAGAATGGGGTGAACTTTGGGGCCAAACAGTCCAAGGCACACCTTGACTCTGTCACTGGCTGCAGGGTGGGGGGTGGTGGAACGCGTAAGCATTACAGACGACAATCCGAGATCACACCCTGACGCCTGTCAGTCTCTACAGGTGTGGCGTTACGCTGAAACCTAATGCCCTGGTGTTTGTTAGGTATTTTCACTCCAAATTGTCAACATGGACTTTTGTGACCCCCACTCATGAACAGTGGCACTATCATTTCGTTAGCTGAAAGATGATTTGCACATGACTGCGCCATTTGGCACCATACAGGTGCAAAATCACATTTTGGGCAGGATGAAAAATGACAGCTGTACTGTTCATGACGAAGTGTAAAAATGTCAATGTTGAAAATCTGGAGTGAAAATGAAAAATTGGTGAAGTCATGAGTGTGCATAGAAACTGCACAACGCACGCCTGTAACGCAATTATTTTGGGGATTTTTATAACCACATTTCCAACATAGGCATTTGGGACTTCTGCTCATGAACAGTGGCATTGTGATTTTGTTAATCTGTCCCAATGTTGATTTCATAGCGAGCGCCTTAATAGCGCCAGATACAAAACACATTTTAAGTATCGATGTGAAAAATGACAGCTGTACTGTTCATAAGGAGGTGTGAAAAATGGCAATGTTGAAAATCTGGAGTGAAAAAATAAAAATTATCGAATTCACGAGCATGTGTGGAAACTGCACAATGCGCTCGTAACACAGTCATTTTTGGAATGTTTTCACCAGAATTGCAAATAAGTTTGACTCCCACCTCATGAACTAGTGGCACTGTCATTTGTTAATCAGTCCTGAAAGGTGATTCTGCGCAGTGACCACGAAATGACCTTTTGGGACGAATAACCCGAGATGACAGTGCATGTGTTCATGAGGTAGAGGTCCCAAGAACCCCATGTTGAAATTTGGAGCCAAAATTCAAAATAATGGCTGCAATATCCCATAAGTTGAATCCCTCCCACTGTGTTCCTGCTCACGAAGATCGCAGCGCTGGACCTCTGGAGGTAAGTATGGGGTGAGGGGCAGTGTGGAGAGGTGGGGTGCACAGAGGGTGGGTGTGGATTGGGGAGGGAGCACCGTGGCAAGTTGAGGGACCAAACTGAAATATTGCAGGATCATTTTCTTTCTTTACAGGTGAAATAAAACAAATGTTGGGCACACTGGGTGGGCTCCCAGTGTGCCACATAATGGGCGTGGGGGAGGAACATGCTGACACAGTCAGTTTTGTGTGAGGGTGGCACACTGGGGTGGGTTCCAGTGTGCCACACAGTGGGCATGGGGGAGGAACATGCTAACATGGTCGGCTTTGTATGAGGGGCGCACACTGGAGTGGGCTCCCAGTGTGCCACACAATGTGTTGGGGTGGGGACATGCCGACACGGTGATTGCACCTCAATGTTGGCTTTCTTTGGGATTGTGTGGTGGCAGCTCCATCTGCTGCCATGTTTATTGAAATGTTTCACTAGGAAAGGCATGCACAGGAGGCTGCCATCTGTGCCACTGCATGATGAGCTTGTCTCCGATTGCAGTGACACAGTTCTTTCAAGTTGGTGGCACTTTACATAATTCTTGTATCAGTGCTAGCATGCTGGCTAATTGGGGAATTAGGTGTGCACCTAGTAAAACATGCCTTGCATCCGCCAATACTGACACACCTCTGCATTTCTCCTACTACCACAAGATGTTGCATGCGTGTGTGCAAGACAACATAAAAGGACTGAGGGAGGCCACTAGTGACTGTGCCAAAATC
The DNA here is from genome assembly GCA_016271365.2 of Neoceratodus forsteri. Classification (NCBI taxonomy): domain Eukaryota; kingdom Metazoa; phylum Chordata; order Ceratodontiformes; family Ceratodontidae; genus Neoceratodus; species Neoceratodus forsteri. The sequence goes on along the minus strand of CM057452.1, from coordinate 270,217,953 downwards.
AAAGGCAAGAAATCTAAGGCCACAAAACTGAGCTGGTTCAACAAGGATGTGGTAAACATGGTAAGGGACAAGAAAGCAGCTTTCTGGAAGTACAAACATACAGAAGGAAGAGGATAGTGAGGATTACTGTGCTAAAACAAAGGAGGTGAGCAGATTGGTTAGAGAGGCAAAGGCTACAGGGAAGTACAGCTAGCACAAGGAGTAACAAGCATTTGTCAATGCCAAATATTCGTCATGTGCACTGGTGTCATGGGGAGGGATGTTTGAAAATTGCTTCAGAGAAGTTGTTTGTGAAGTGGGGTCTCAAAAATATGTTGAAAATTTGGGACAAAATATTTAAAATGGCCAAGTTATGGCACTAAGTTGAAAACCCTATTCAAATACATTGAAGTGCTTACCTCAGTTCACGGTTGGGCTTTGAAGAGTGAAAGTGCCTGCAGTCCAAGGTAGATTATGGACGGACCTCTGGTGGGTAAGTATGGTCACGGGGTTTGGGGTGGTGGTGCTGAGTGGAGGGTAGGGTGTTGGGTAACCATGAACGGATAATGGTGGATTTTTTTTACAGGAAAAAAATGATACGGGACAGTTTCTTTTTTTCAGGGAGTTTGCTGAACAGATGAGGACACTGGGGATTGGGCACCCACAGTGTCTGTATACCGTTTGGGGGGATACACAGCCGACACCAATGAATGGACAGATGACACTGGGGATTGGCCACCCTAGTGTCTGCCTACTGTTGCAGGGGTTACAGCACACAACAATGGACAGACAGATGAGGACACTGAGGGACTGGGCACCCTCAGTGTCTGTATACTATTTAGGGAGGGGTTACACAGTGGACAATGATGGACAGTTTTCTCTTATTTTGGGATAAAAACAAGCATTTGTCAATGCTAAACGTTTGATGTATTGAAAGATGCCCACTTCTGCACCTTGTTTATGCCCTTGAGGTACTTGAACATATCTATCATGTTCCCCACTCCCTCCTTTCCTTCAATAAGTACATATTGAGGTCCTTTTAATCTCACCTGATATGTTCTGTGTTGCAAGCCATGTACCATCTTGGTTTCCTTTCTGTGGACTGCCTCCACCCTGTCAATGTCCTTGTGCATTTCAGCCCCAGAATTGCACACAGTACTGTAGGTGAGGCCTCACTAAAGAATTATACAATGGCATCGCCACCATGTGCCTTCTGCTAGTGATACCTCTGACTATGCATCCCAGCATGCCACTGGCCCTCGTTGCAACATTTGTGCTCTGCTTTGACACCTTTAGGCCATCAGAACTGATAACTCCTAGGTCCCTTTCTTCCTGGTGATCATTAGCACCTCCACCCCATCCTGTAACTCTCTCCAGGTTTCCCTCTTCTTAGGTGCATTATTTGGGTTTCTTTGCATTGAACCTCAGTTGCCACTCCTCAGATTGTTTTTCAAGCCTCTCCATGTCCCTGCTCATTTTCTCTACCCCTTCTGGAGTATTCACTGTGCTACAGATGTTGGTGTCATCTGAAAAAGGCAGACAGACCCTTCCTTCTAGTCCTTCTGCAATGTCTGTAATGAAGACATTGAACAGGACTGGTCCCAGGACTTATCCTTGAGGTACTCCACTGGTCACCCATTCTCCTGGATTGGATCCTTTACCACCACCTCTGCCTCCTGTCTGTCAGCCAGTTTCTAATCCAGTTTATCAGCTTGTGCCTGGTTGCCAGACTACTCATCTCGTTAATCAGCCTTCTATGTTGAACGTTGTATAAGGTTTTGCAAAATCAAGGTAGGTGACATCAAGCGTCCCTCCTATTTACTTCCTTAATGAGGCACTAGGGTGTCCAACCCTAATGCCTTACCCCACCCTGCAGAGACTGACAGGCATTGGGGTGCCTTTTGATCATCAGTCATAATGCTCACACCATTTCCAACTCCACTCTGCAGACAATGACAGGCATTGCAGTGCCTTGAGATCTTTGGTCTCTAACGCCCACCCCATTCCATAATGAAATAAGCTGAGATGAGTGCAGTATAGGAGAATGGATGAACGTTTGGGCTAAACAGCCTAAGGCACACCCTGATGCCTGTCATTGGCTGCAGGGTGGTGTGGGGTGGAATGGTGTGAGCATTATGCCTGAGAACCCCAAGGCACACGCCCAATGCCTGTCAGTCTCTACAGGGTGGGGGTGGTGGGGCGTTACAGTTCAAAACCTAGTGCCTCAGATGTTTGTTGGTATTTTCACTCCAAATTTTCAACATGGGCTTTTGGGATACCACCTCATGAACAGTGGCACTATCATTTCGTTACTCAATCCCACAAGGTGATTTCATGCAGTGACTGTGCCATTTGGTGCCACAGGTGCTAAAACACATTTTGAGCAGTATGTGAAAAATGACAGTTATGCTGTTCATGAGGAGGTGTGACAAAATGGCAACGTTGAAAATCTGAAGTGAAAATATGAGAAACTGGCAAAGTTACGAGCGCAGTATAGAAACTGTGCAACGATGCCCATAACGTGGTCATCCTTTGGAATTTTTTCACCAAATTGTCAACATGGGCTTTCTAGGACCTTCCTTCATGAACAGTGGCACTGTGATTTTGTTACTCCATCCTGAAAGTTGATTTCACACAGTGGCCAACCATTCGCAACTGGTGCAAAAACACATTTCAGGCAGGATGTGAAAAATGACAGCTGTACTGTTCATAAGGAGGCATGAAAAAATTGCAGTGTTGAACATCTGGAATGAAAATATTAAAACTGGCAAAGTTACGAGTATGTGTGGAAACTGCGAGTGCACAGTCATAACAAGTCATTTTTGGAATTCTTTCACGAAGTTTGCAACATGGGCTTTTGGACTTCCACTCATGAACAGTGGCACTGTCATTTCATTACTCGGTCACAAAAAGGTGATTTCAACGCAGTGACGCGCGATCACCTTTTGGGACTGAGGAACTAAATGACAGTGACATGTTCATGAGGTGGGTCCCAAGAACCCCATGTTGAAAATTTGAGCCAAAATTCCTAAAATGGCTGAGATATCAACATAAACTGAAACCTCAATTGACTGCAATTATACCTTTCATTCTTTCAGTTTGCCAGTCGGCTTAAAGAGTGCAGACGTGTCCGCTCCACAGAAGATTGCATCTGCCAACCTCGGAGTGTAAGCATGGGGTAAGGGTGGTACAGGAGGTGGGTGCACAGAGGGAGGGTCGGATGGGGAGAGGACGGGGAGACAACGGGGATGGTATTCATTTTACAGGTGAAAAAAATAAATAAATACCGCAAAGGAAGGTCTTCATCATTCACAGTTAAAAATAAATAAATACAAATTTAGGCACACTGGGGTGGGCTCCCAGTGTGCCACAATAGTGATCAGGAGGAGGAGATGCCAGCACGGGATTGGGCACCCTGATGTTGGCTAGGGATATAGACCAGTTGGGAGCATCTGACACCGGAGGGCATCCCAGTTTCGGAAAGGGAAAGGGAAATTGTTTAACCAGGAAAGACACACTAAGTGGCAGCAGGAAAGGGACATTGTTTAACAAGAAAGACACACTAAGCCACAGCTTAAGGGCTCGCATTTCAAAGGACAGTGCGCGTGCAGCGACAGCTCTGTCTTTGAAATGTTTCCAAGATGAGCCCTTCAGCAAGCCAGTGTCATCAAGACACTGCCTGCTGATTTGCCAGCCACAGACGAGCCAATGCAGCATTGCTGGCCATTGTGCTGGCACCCTTCCACTTCTCTAGCAACTCTCATATCAAGATGTTTGTCTGCACTTAGCGCTACATCGGACATAAAAATATGAGAAGACCTTTTTCCAATACATAAAAGAAGAAGCTAGCACAGGGAGTAAATATGGATGAGAAAGCTTTTTTCAAATATGTAAAGGAGAAAGGGATATTAAAGATGAGATTGTGAGATTAAAAATAAGGGGTTGGGCAGAGGGTAATAAAGAGAAAGCAGAGGTACTAAAAAGTACTTCTGCTCTGTCTCCACAAGGAAGTAGGGTGTGGGAACTGGAAAGGGGAGTCACAGACAGTGTAATACAACTTGACAGTGTGCATAAGACCTAAGAGCCCTGAAGGTGAAAAATCCTCAGGGCAGATGACGGCACCCAAGGGTCCAAGGGAACGGGTGGTGGTACTGGTGGGTCCCATGGTAGACCTGTTTTAATACCTCTCTGAGTTGGGAAGTGTGCCCCAGGACAGTAGAACTGCACATATGGTGCCTCCATAAAAGTGGGATGAGGGATGAACCGAAACTGCAAGTAGGCTAGCCTGACCTCAATAGTGTGGAAGCTGATGGAGACCATCCTCAAGAAAAGACTGGTTAACTTCCCTAGAGGAAAAGGGGCTTCAGGATGAGAGGCAGCATGGGTTTGTGTTAGGGAGGTCCTGCCAGACTCAACTAGTTGACGTTTTCGACTGGGTGACCAGGACAGTGGACAAGGGCCAAGCAGTTGATGTCCTGTATCTGGACTTCAGCAAGGCCTGCGACTCTGTGTGTCATAGGAGACTGGTCAGGAAGCTGGAAGATCTGGGGTGGAGGCTAAGTTTGCCAGATGGGTCAAAAGCTGGTTCCAGGACAGGAATCAAAGAGTGATTGTTGGGGAATTTCAGAAGATAGCCCATTGACCAGTAGGGTCCCACAGGGCTCAATGTTTATTCTGGTGTTGTTTAATATCTTCATCAGTAACATAGCGGATGGGATCAAAGGTAAAATCTGCTTGTTCATGGATGACACAAAGCTCTGTGAGAGGGTGAACGTGAAGGAGGGAGACAGGAAATCAGGGAAGATCTGGCTAGGCTTAATAAGTGGTCTGGCATTTTGCAACTGAAGTTTAATGCTAAAAACTGTAAGGTTATGCCTTTGGGGGCGAAGAACTCAGGGATCAAATACTGGGTGGGTGGTTTACAGGTAACCAGGTCAGAGAAAGAAAAGGACCTAGGAGTAATCATCATGAGTAACATAAAGCACTTGGCACACTGCAGGAGAGGAGTAGCCAAAGCAAAGATGATGCTAGGCTGCATAGCCAGGAGATTACCAACAGAAAGGCAGAGGTCATGCCACCACTGTACAGATTACTGGTAGACTGTGGCTGCACACTGCCCAAGAAAGGATAGTAGGGATGAGGGTTTGGCCATTTGTTTTAAATCTGACCTGAACCTCACAGCCTCCAGTGGGAACTAGGTCTTTGAATGTGTGGCCATTCAAGGAACTGCAGGTGTAGGTTGCAGGGGCCCTTCTCATCTACTGTCCTCCAGGGAATGGGAAGGAATTCTTGCAGGAAGTCGCAGACTTTGTTGTCAAACTGGTATTGGAGTCACATAGATGGATTATTCTGGGCGACTTCAATGCCTGGGTCGAAAGATGAACTCTGCAATTTGGGCAAGACTTCCTCCAACTAATGTGATTGTTGGGCCTGACACAGGTTGTTGCCTCTGCAAACCATGTACATGGCCACTCGCTTGACCTGGTCTTCTTGCTGGGATTGGAGGTTCTGAACCTTATGGTGGAACTGGTCATCTGGTCAGACCAACATACTGTGATGTTCTTGTTCGAACTACCCCATAGACATTCCCCACGGAGATGGTCGAGGCACCGCCTTTATGGGCTTTGACCTCACAGGGTCTGATGGCAGTGCTTGACCTATCAGGTATGATGAGTGCATGCAATGAGTCAGGGCAGTTGGTCTTGACCTATAACAGGGTTGTGACTGAAGCTCTTGGCTCTATCGCACTCTGTCTGTGTTCGACCCTCACTTCACACCAGGGATGCCTGTGGTTTGATTGGATTCTCAGGAGTTGAAGATGAGGGGTCAAAGGCTGGAGCACTACTATGGAAAACCAAGTCTGAGATAATAAGCTTATATTGATGTCTCATTACAGAGACTATCAATCAGCAATCTCCTGTAAGAAGGCAGAGTTCCTGTCCAAGGAAATTGCTGCAGCAACCAACAGTTCAGCTCAGTTCTTCCTGACTGTCGATAGACTTTGTAATCCTGCCTGTCTTCAGTCCGAGGAGCTTTTTCACAAGAAAGGTGGGATGAGTTTACTCTGTTCTTTGCTGAGAAGATTGCCTCCATCAGAGCAGGGATCCAGTCAGTGTCCTCCAGTGGGGCATGCAGTGGTGAGCTGGATATCATGTGCATTCGGGTCTGCCTGGGTCAGCTTCACCAGTTGGGGGTTGTGGATGTTGTGAAGGTCACCAAGGGGTTGAGACCAGCATACTGTAGTTTGGATCCAGGTCCAACATGCCGTTTAGTAGGTTATGTGGATATCACCAGCCCGGTCCTGGCTAGGATAGTCGAGTTTGCTAGTGACAGGGTCTTTCCTGAGTCTCCTGAAGGAGCCAGTGGTAAGACCTCTTTTAAAGAAAGCTTCACTAGATCCGGACTGCCTGGCTAACTACAGACCTGTCTCTAGCCTTCCCTTTATGGGAAAGGTTATTGAGAAATTTGTTTTTATTTTATTTAGTTTTTGTTGACCAGATAAGTGTACTAAACAAATTCTGCCTATTTTCAGGCATGACCCGGGGGAGGGGATACAGATAAATGCCAACTGACCTTGAACCAGATTAAGCTGTTGGTGGTATTTTTAGTGAAGGGTGGAAATTTGGCGAGGCACTGGGGAAATTCTCCTACTATGACGATAGGGGCTTGGCCATTTCTCTGAGATGGACACTGGAGTCCGTGTTGGACGGAGCAGACGTGTTGGAAGTAGGGAGTCGGTCTCTTTCTATCTCTCTCTACTAGAGACCGAACTGGTTACTGGTGAAATGGATTCTATACATATCGCTCTGCATCTGCAAACGGTGAAGTTTCACGGTCTTCGATATTGAGGGGAACCTGGAGGTGCTACTGAGAACCCTGCATTGCTGCTGAATCAAAGGTTTGCCTGCATGTAGTTTCTTCACAGGACATGGTTACTTTACCAGCGGCTCCAGCTTTCAGTGGACCTGTCATCAAAGGATATGAGCGTCTACTGACAGGCACAGCTGAGAGAGAGAGAGATTCGGGCTGTGGAGTCATCTGACGGCTGCTCGCGCAAGTTACCGCTGTATCTGATGTCGGCTTTTCCAGAGAATGGCAGCTCTTTTTGTCTGGTTGCGAGTGCCTAGAGTCTCGGATTGTTCTCCTATAGTTATTGTAGAGGCTTCTACATTAAAACCGACGGCTGAGTGGTGCAAGTTCAAGCGCAGACCAGGTGCATAGTCCGCTCCCGCTCAGCTGATTGAGAGCTCATCTTCTACTTGGACAACTGCTTTATATTCAGGTACTGTTCATTCCTCAAAACAACTTCCTATACCCTTGTCTGTTACCTCTGACTTTTCTAATTTTTGCCCTCAAACAGATGTACTGCAGCAAGATTTAAAGGGTCATAGGACTAACTTGGCTTCTGATTTAAGTCAGCCTGGTACTGCTTTTGATAATAATTTATCTGCTACGGGTATCACGATTGCTGAAGCGCTAAAAGGAGCAGGTTGGGAGAAGTCACCTCTGGATGACACTTGGGCCTCTCCTGCTTGGCCTGGCTCTGAGCCTCAGGGAGATCTGCTGGACATTTCTGACCTCCTAGAACTTCCCTCAGGTCTGCAACTAACACAGAATCCTGTCTGGCATGTTGGTGGGACTGGAACAAAGGTCCTGGACTCTTTTGTTAACAATGGAAAGTATAATTCTGCTATGGGGGTCACTTTAGAGGAAGGTCCTCAACCTTCTACTTCAAATAAAGACTCATCTGATTTGTTGCAGTTTGAGGACTCCACTGTTCTTCCTGCTGAAGCAGGAGATGGTATATCACTGGATTCTGCAGGGTGTGAGCTCTAGGTCTTAACCCTGAAGGATTTTGCCTTGACCTACTATACCACCCTCTGCCTCTGACCAGGCAAGCTAAAGGACTCCTGAACAAATTAATAGTCATCAAAGAAATAAAACATTTGCTGGACTCTTTCATCTCCTCCAGAGCAAGCCAAAAGCGAAATGCTGTCGACTGAGATATAGGGGTGGGTTAGAGTGTTTCCTGATACCGCCTATATGTTGGGAAAACTTTGATAAAACTAGTTTACAGTTTTCACCTTCTGAAATTTATGCCCTTATTCATACTTCTGGGGATAATTATTTTGACATCAGTTTTAAAACTGCTTCAGGCCATGACACATTTTGGCATAGGTATCAGGAAGTCAGGCATATCCCTTTATGGTGTCCTTTCTTTGCTATTCCCCTTACAAAACCTACAATAAAATCCATTACAGTTTTATTTAAAATGAAGGGTTGCAAATACTGATATCATTAGATGGATGTCCTCTAAACGTACAGTGTTAGGCTTGCCTGATCCTATTATAGACTCCGAGCACTTTTGGACAGGAGGATGGAAGTTACAAGTGAAATTGCCTGTGGTGAATGGTTCTATCCAGCATTTACCTAGTTGTTTTATTTAGGTAGGGATAGAGGCTTTGTTTTTATCCTGGACAACCTAAATCATGTTTTTCAGTGTGGGGCTCACACATCTAAGTAATGTTTCGACAGACTTAAATGCTCCTTGTGTCTGGGTTCTGGACATGTCAGCATTAATTGTCCTCACCTGATTTATTGTAACTTGTGTGAAGAGTCTTCCCGCTCTCATCAAGAGTGTCCTTGGGCCTCTCACAATAACCCTGAGATGCTGCATGAGAGTCAGGATGAGACTGTCTCTAAGGCTCAACAATGCTCAGGCTAGGCCTCAATTTAGGCCTTTTGTTCAAGACATTCCTCTCCCCTTAAGTCCTCCCTTGTCCTATACTGTACATATAACCCCTCATTTGTCTCAGGCTGACTCGGGCGAGGTTCAGTTACTTTCTGACTCTGCACCGACTGAGGAAAGCATGATACCCTGTCTGGTCCTATGGCCACTGTGGACACTGTGTTACGGTCTGAGACAGCTAGTGCTCTAGTATCTCCACCCAAATATGTGACCCTAAAAATGTCATGCCCCTTCAGAGGATTCTGACTGGGTTCAGTGAGTACTGAGGCAAACAGAAGTTCTACTTCTAAAGGGCACCTGCTTTTCAGGTTCCCAGGCTTCTGATTTAATTACTAAAAACAAATTTGCTGTGTTACATAAACGAAAACAGGCTACAGAAACTGAGGATGATTCCGATGCCTCCTGTGGCCTCCTCTCAACTGGAAATGTTAACGATACTGATCAGCTTTCCGGTGATGCCAAAACTATTAAGAAAAGAGGTGCAAAATGAAATCACCAGGAAAGGGAGAGGTAAAAAGAAGTCCTGATTGTACATTTAAATGGAGGAGGTTTTGTCATTTGGCAGTTTAAATGCCAACAGCCTGAAAAATCCTAAAAGGAGACGGGCTATTTTTCTTCCTTACTTCCACTAAACTCCATATTGTTTTTTACCAGACTTCACCGCTCTGGGAGTCTAATCAGGCATCTCAGATTGGAGGGTGGACTATCTTTCTGGTCTCTTTCGGAAGAGGTGTGTGCAGGAGTGAGTGTTCTTTTTAATAATTTATAGGTCCAAGTCGTCAGACTTATTGACCTAATTCAGGGTCGGGTCCTTATTTTGGATGTTATTATTCAACAACAAGAATGGAGATTAATCAACATTTATAACCCCAGATTAAAACACAGAGAACAGCCACTCTTAAAACTATTCAGCCTTTTCTCCATTCTTTTAAATCAATAATTTTTGGGGGACTTTAATTGTATTTTATCTCTTTCTGATAAAACAGGGGTGACAAAAGTTATATACTGACTCAATTTTCTTAACACGTTATATACTAAAGCTAACCTTATAGATGGGGCTTTATTTGGTTCTCAGCCTCCTGCACACACATTTCATCACAGAAGATTAACCACAAGGATAGATCATTTCTTTATTTCTAAATGGTTACCAGGTGTTCAGTATTCAGTTATTCCTTGTGAAAACTCTGACCATTGTTTGCTGGTTTTATCTTTGGGACGTTCTCTTAATAAACAAGACTCTCATAATTTTGGAAGATGAACATTTCTGTTTTGGAGGAGGAACATGGCTGACAGGAATTGTACAAGGTTCTCCAAGACAAAATTTCTGTGTTTGAAATATTTGATAATCCTGCTTTTTTGGTAGTAGTACACCAAATGGAAATTAGAAAATGTTGTCAACAGTTTTCTAAATCCTTTCCTTCTAGTTGGTATCTTAAATAGTTGAATTGTTGTCGTCAGTTGCAGAAATTGCTTTCCTGGCAAACTGAATTTTGTTTGGATTATTCTGCACAGATTCGGCAATTAAAAGAAGAAATGTGTACTTATCAATATGATAGGTCCACCTCCCTTTTTAGAACAGAAATATGGTAGGAAAGGTGCGCCAAAGTGGTTAACCCTTTTGACAGAAGCAACCAACAGGTTCAGTCTAAATATATGCCATCATTAGTCTCTCATAATGGTACCTGGATTTCTAATAATAGAGAAATTGTGAAAGAGGTTTCTTATCATCACCAGTACTTTGTATGGTCAGGATTTCAAGTCACAGGACTGGACTACCTTTTTGATTCTTTACATATTACTAATACATTTCCTGAATGTGCTAAAGATTTAATTCAGTCTATCACTATTGCTGAAGTAGATTCTATAATTAGTCACTTGAAAATACTGTTACCCCTGGTCCAGATGGAATTCCAAATGGATCCTACAAAAAGGCAAAAACATTGCTTTTACCTTACTTAACTGCCGTATTTAATGTAATTGTTTAGGGAATATTGCCAATATGCACAGCATTTGCAGATAGTAATTTAATTTTTATTCAAAAATAAAATAAAGAATATTTAGATATTTGCGTCCTATTAGTCTCTTGAACTCAGATTGGAAAATCATATGTAAACTCATTTTGGTTAGACTTTCCAATATTGCTCAGAAATTGATTTTCCATACTCAAACATGTGCTGTCCCAGACCGCTCTATGATTACTAACTTAAAAGTGATAAGGGAGGTTTTGATGGGTTTGGTAAACAGGGTATGTCCTAAGTTTAGATCAATCAAAGCTTTTGATCGAGTTCCACATAATTATCTGTTTGCAGTCCTGGAACGATATGGGGTTCCACAGGATTTTGTCTCTTGAATTAAAAATGTATACAAATATGCCTCCATGACTCGTAGTGAATGGTTTAAAGGGTTCTCATATCCAAATCAAAGAGGGTACGTCAAGGGTTGTCCCTTATGCCCCCTTTTATATGTTTTTCTATAGACCCTCTTCTTAGGAAACTGAAACTGACACTTCCATCAGACATATTCTGACAAATCTTCATTGGTTTTTCTAGTGCTCGGCTTATGTGATGACATTTGTATATTAATAGCAGATCAGGTCTCAGGAGTGCAAGCCATTGAGATTGTGAAGTCTTTCTCGTTAATCTCTGGGTCTACTTTAAATACTCAAAAAGTTTTGGTACAGCTGTGCAGATTCCTTTACAGGATGTTCATACTGAGATTGGTGGGGTATCCATTCGGTCTGAGCAGAATTAGATTCTGGGTCTTTCTTTTGAGTACCTTTAGCAGCAGAAAGTAATTGGCTTTCTTCTATTTCTGTTGCAGAAGATAAAATTAAAAATGGAAATCTTTCCCATGTCCTGGAAAAAACATATCTATATGTTGAAAACTTTTATTATTCATATTTTTTATTGGTCAGTTACATTTTTCCACTCCCGCTTCATTTAGAAGCACACCTGTACAGTTTATTTTTTCAGCTTTTATGGGAAGTAGGTTGAACCCTGTTAAAGAATAATTACTTATTGGCCTATAAAACAAGGGGGTCTAAATATGGTTAATCCAGTATTTTTTCTTTGCTATATTTGTACATTCAAATGTTTACCCTAGCATGGCTGGTCATCAGGAGTGTTGGGGTACAGAGTTTCACTTCCAGAACCCAGTATTTTATAGATAAGTGAGAGCACCAACCTGAAACCCTTTATTAAGATTCCACAAGGGACTTCTGGGTATATTGTTGAGCTTTTAAAAAATAAGACAGTGGCATGTAGCCAGTCAGTTGTCGGGTTTGCAAAACAGAAAGCTCCTTTATTCCTCTGTTTTGGATATAAATTTTTGTCAACACCCTGTTTTGACTTGCATATTGACAGTCAGCATTTAACTAAACAATTACTGGATGGTAGGATTCCGTAAAATGTGGGACACTTTATGGCTGTGCTGTCATAATAAGTTAAATGTTAAAGGGAATCAAGCCCATAAACAACTAGAAGAATGGTTTTGTATCAGGATTCCTGTGTTTGCCACGTGAAACTATGGCTCATCTTTTTTGATTGTCCTTTTATAGAACCATTATGGGCTCAGTTGGCTCATGAGTGGTCTTTACCCATGTTAGCCAATATTACATACTCGGATCTGGTATATGGGAAATTTGGGCTTGACTGGAAAGTATTTTATCCTGGTACTCTTGAAGTACTTTTTGCAATTTTCAAATGGTGCATTTGGCATAATAGATGTCTGTTTGTACTTCAGCAAAAAACAAACTAACTACACTGACTGGGTTGAAATGCCTTATTATGAAAGAAATTTCGCATGTTTATGATTCAGAAAAAGGCGTTACGGCAGCTTTAGTTGCATATTGGTGGAGGACACTTCCTTAATACCTTTTGAAGGGGTTACTTGAAATAGAGAATGTGTCAGTTTTAAACTTCATGTATTACTCTTAGTTGGTTCATTTATAGATTGTGTATTACCTGTCTAATTTTTCAGTAGGTTATCATTTTGTTTTTCAAGAGCTACTGTATTGATTTATTGTGTTCTACTGTTTTTGTGAAGTCTTTGTTTTGTTATATTGTTTTCAATAAAAATTTCCCTACTCTTTATGAGGGGCCCTGTTGTCAATGGCTGACGATCCTGAGACAGGCCAGTTGGCTGGTGAACCTGCAGGTGAGCAGTTCTCCTGCCTGCAGGCCCAGCAAAGGAGAATGTTTCATTCAAGTCAATGGAAGAAATGAAAATGGATACGGTTCAGGAAAGTCAGCACCAGGAGGGATTTTGAAGATGATTTGGTGGCACAACTCTCAATGCAACAAAGATGCCATTTGCTACACTTGCTTACATCTCCTGATGCCAGTGGGTTTTGAATAAGGTAGATCCACGATTACCTGAAGCAGCGGTGCCAGAGGTGGAGGAAAGTGAGCAGATGAAGGCCGGGTATGAGTCACGAAGTAGATGACGATCAAAAGAGAAACTTGATGAACAGCCAACACCCACTGTCAGCGCTCTGTCGGCCAACTGGAGGTATCACTCAAGAGAGCTTAACAGAGAATCATTTAGGCAGATGCAGATGAAACTGTGAGTAATAATGTCATTTCTAAAAGGGAAAAATAACTCAGAATGTAAAAGCTATGGGAAACATAGCACAAAGGTGATTGAAGGCTAAAGTAGTACTCAGGCTCAGGAAATAGGTGTAGGGAGCCAAAAACAAATGGGGTAACCCGAGCATTAAAGAACACAGTTGAACAGGATAAAGGCATAGAAATTGTGGTGGATGAAGGAATGGCATGTAAGGATATGAGGCAAAGGAATGATGACAGTGGTATTCATGGAAATATAAAGGAAACAGGAGGCATGTTAAAAGGAGCATGGAGAATGCACAATGCACAGTTTTGGAGAATGATAAAGCCAACGATATGGTACATAAAAGGGGAATTGGCACCAGACTATGATGAAAATATATTAGTTACTGGACTGTCAGTAGAAGAGGCACTTAAACAGGCAGGTTAGGTTCGGCAATCCAAGGACCAACCATGGGCCTCACCTGAGAGAATATACAACACGGCCATGGACCCTTTGGAGGTTCCTTCCTCTCTAGAATCGGGAGATTCCCCACACCCATAAACATCTTTTATGGACAAGTTAAACCAAGCTACTAGGGGCGTGTAAGGTGCCGTGTGGAATGGGTGCCAGGGATTGAAATAGGAAACTAGACCCCCGAAACCAGACACCAACCCCCACACCCAGGCCAATGCACACCAGGCTGGCACTGCATCTTCTATAACACACAGGCCCAAGCCCAAGAAGAATACCACTCAAGAGATAAACAACAAGGTATAGAACAGCCTGACTCATGACCACAAGGCCCAAAACCAAGAACCTTTGCTAGGTTATTTCACACACTACCTGAGCTGGGCAAAAGGTGGAACGCAGTTCGATTAAATATAGAGGGTTTAGAAGTATATCCAGATAGGATATACATTGGGAAAACTTTATTAAAAGACAGTATGGGTTTTCAGCCCAGGAAATATATGCTCTAATTCACATCAGGTGACCCTATATTTGATGCCAATTTTAAAACAGCTGCAGGTTTGGAACTCTTTGGCAGAGGTACCAAGGTCTGAGACAAACCTTGAGTGGACACCTTTGTGGTCATCCTACTGTCCAGACCTACCTATCATATGAGTTCTATTTAAAAATGAGGGAGTGGCAATTAGGGGCATCTTATACTGGCTGAAAGCAAAATGTAATGTGCTGGGACTTCCTGACTCAATCATGGACTCAGAGGATATCTGGATAGGTGATTGGTGCATTAAGGTTTGATTATCGCAAACCAATGGAGTGATTCAGCATCTACCTAGTTGCTTTTCCTTGGATGGGACCATGGATTCGTGTTTTATGCGGGTCAGCCAAGATCCTGCTTTAGGGTTGGGGCATACATTCATCTTGGCAGTCCATGTGACCAGTTGAAATGCTTCATTGTGTGGTGGCATAGGGCATGTTGTAATTAATTGTCCCATGCCTTTACAATGTAACCTATGTGAAGACACAAACCATTCCTTTAGAAATTGCCCTGGGCAGCACATATAGCCCAGATAATACAGAAGAGGGACAAGAGGAACCTTCCTGAAGAAGACTATTCCTTGAGCCAGAAAGGGTGCAGACCTAGCCAGGAAAGAGAAGTTTTGAACCACAAATGTGCTACCCGAATCCTATTCAAGAAGTATGCATGTATTCAGAAGGCGACACACTCATAGAAGGAGATGAGGGTGCATTTGGTCTGCATACGATGAGGATGCTGAGGTGGTGGTGGAAGACACTACCGCAAAAGGGAATGGACAGTCTACATCAAAAGAAGTGTTTTTGCCACCCCTGCTCACAGAAAATGGAAAATGCAAAAGCAAGATGGGTTATGGGAAGTCAGTTGCGGAAGGCTGAGGCAATGCAGTCGGTACCACAGGAGTACCAAGTTTCAACAGCAAATAGTTTCTCCTCCTTGACTAAACAGAATAAATGGACAGAGGATGAGGAGGACTCGGACACTTCTTCCAATGCATCACCTTGCCAGGTCCAATTACTGACACTGAAAGAACCTTGTGCGATTCTAGAACAACAAAGAAGAAAATAAGAAAAACAGAGATCTAACAGCAGGTCACCCTTTGCAGAAGAAATAAGATACATAGACATAGATACATAGACAGTGTTGGCAGATAAGGGCCTATGGCCCACCCAGTCTGCCCATTTGAGCTTGTAAGTTCAGTTTATGTTTTCCAAGAAGTCTGTTGCCCTTACCCTGACCTCCAGAATTCCTTTATGTCTATCCCATGCATTCTTAAATCCTGTGATTGTTTCAGCCCCACCACTTCCTCTGGCAGGGTGTTCCACTTGTCCACCACCCGCTCTGTGAAGAAATTCTTCCTCACGCTTCCTCTGAATCATCCTCCCTCCAACTTCATCCCATGCCCTCTAGTCCTGGAACATCTTTTTCACTTAAAAATAGTGTATTCCTGCACCCTGTTCCTCCCTGTAAGATACTTGTATGTCTCTATCAAACCCTCTCTCCCTCCTCTCCTCCAGGGAGTACATGTTCAGTTCCTTCAACTTGTCCTCATAGGACTTGTGATGCAATCCATGCACCATCTTTGTTGCCCTCCTCTGAACCTTCTCTACCCTGTCTATGTCCTTACATAGGTAAGGTCTCCAGAACTGTACACTGTACTCCAGGTGGGGGCCTCACTAGTGTCTTGTATAGTGGAATTATGACCTCCCTTTTCCTGCTGGTGATGCCTGCCTATGCATCCCAGCATCCTATTTGCTTTGCCTGCTGCCTTGTCACACTGTTTCCTGCCTTGAGGTCATCAGAGATGATAACCCCAAGATCCTTTCCTGCTAGGGTGCGTGCTATATTCTCACCCACCAACTGATATATTGTGCCAGGGTTTTGTGCCCCATATGCATTATCTTGCACTTCCTAAGAGCTCCAACACCGGAGGGTACTTGAAACCTGCAATGTCCTGGGGTCTTATAGTGGGGTTCCTAAATGCAAACAACATAAAAGAATCCCTAGAAGACACCACTTTTTTCTAGTACGAGAACTGCGTATGGACATCATTTTCTTGCAGGACACCAGACTACATACACTACGGAACAACACCTTGTGAAAAAGGAATGGCATAGTGACCCATCCTTTTGGTCTCTGGGGAGGAAGCATGTTCTGGCCTGGGTATTTTAATATTGGGTTTGGGCGCAACTGTATCTAGACAAATTGATTTGATTCCGGATGGGTCCTAATTGTAGACATGAGATATAAGGGACAGGATTTAAGACTCATCAATTTATATAACACCCTGCGAAATACCAGCGTATTGAAGTGTTAAAGAAAATCCAGCCTTATTTGTATACAAAACAATCTGTGGTCTATAATTATATTTCATCACTGCAGGACAAAACAGGTCAGACTAACAAACTGTATAATGACACTAATTTCCTTAACAGGATGTATAAAAGTGCAAAATTGATAGACTGCAGCTGAAAGTCTAATAGTCCGCACACACCTTTTAAGGGCAGATTGTCAACTATAATCGATATGGTTTTTGTATCTCATTGGTTACCTATTAACGATGTGGGTAATTCCCATTGAAACTACAGATCATAAGTTACTTTGATATACCTTGGGAATCCTAGTAATAAACCACAGTTGAATATGATCTGAGGTTCAATATTTCCTCCTAGAGGAACCGGACTTTATGACAGGGTTACAAGAGGAAATAAGAGCTTGTCTCTTGGTATTTGAGATATATGACAATTCCTTGATGTGGTGGCAAGACAAAAACGATATTTGCTGTACCAGTAAAAGAGCTAAACAAGCAGCCAATGCTAAATACCTGAATTACCTCAAACTCCAGAACAAATTGCAAATATTGCTATCCCAAGCAGTAGAAACAGGGAAGATCTTTGGGACCAGATACAGATAGTTAAAGCAGATATGAAGGAATTTCAATATGACAGGGCACAGTCTCTGTTTTTGAACAAACATTTGGGACTCAGGGGAAGGCACAACAAATAAACCTCTATGATAGCCGTAATCAAAGGATAGAATCAAGATTTATGTCAGAACTTCAAACAGAGAAAGGATATCGCATGAAAAATGGAATAGAAATGGTACAAGTAGTAGATGCCCATGTTGGGAAGTTGTTTGGGCAGTCAAAGCCATGCTTCGACTCCTCAAAGTTTTCTGCATAACCTGGAGATCCCGAAGATTCCTAGTGGTGAGGTGACATTTTAATTACCCCAGTTACTAAGGTAGAATTACAGATGGCAATTTTGGCTGTAAAATGGGTATGTCCCCTGGGCCCAACAAGCCTTCCAGGGAATTTTATAAAAATGGTAGAGCTCTTAGGTGACCACTTACTATTGGTATTCAATGAGATCTTAGCAAGGAATGTTCCCTTTCCCAAGGCGTTAGCTGATAGCCTTCTTTTTAATTTTATTGTTTTTATTCTCCATTTTTCTTTGACAGGGCCACCGTCAGTCTTCAGCCCTAGTCACGGCCCTAGGACTCCCACCATCATCCATTGCCACTGGTTCCCCGGTTTCCCCGGCTTCCCCCAGGAGGGTGGGGCTATGGCCACAGTCCCCAATCTGTGCCGCAGAACTGTGACTGGTCTGGGAGCCGCGATGATGGCTGATCAAGTCCCAAGGAGGGCTTCACTGAGACAGTAGCCTCCACTTCTTCCTTTTTTTTTCTCCTATGTTCTTGGAGGCGGGGACATGCAATGGTGCCAGCATCTGTCCTGCCTCCCATGTGGCAAGCACCAGAGTGTGAGTGTCTCCTGGCCTCTGCCAGGAGTCCCCAGTGTGCCGGACACTACCCCACCCTCCCCCAGAGAAGGAGAGCCATCCAAGGGATGCTCCATACTTCTCCCGGCCAGCCCCCTGATGACTCGGGTCCATTCCTGAACCCAGGTCACCAGCACCGCAAGCAGAAATCTGATCGCTACCCCAGCAGGCCGGCCAGCTGATAGCCTTCTGATTTTTTTGTATAAAAGGAGATAGAGCTTTGATCTTGAACTGGAGACCAATTAGTTTAATGAATTCCAGTTGGAAACTTTTAAGTAACATTTTATGTGCCAGGTTAGCTAAAGTCGCACAGTTTGTGATCTCTGGGGCACAGATGTGCACCATACCCCAATGGTCAATGATAGACAATTTAAAAATAATTAGGAACATTTTTGTCACCAGGAGTCTGCATCCTTCTCACTCTAGATCAGTCCAAAGCATTTGATGCCATTCCCCATGAGTATCTTTGTGCTGTATTAAAATAGTATGGCCTCCCTGAAAGTTTTTGAAGTGGGTGGAAATTTTGTATAAGCATGCGTCTACAAATCCAGTTGTGAATGTCAGAACAGGGTGTCATATTAGAATCTTAAGAGGGTAAGACAGGGTGCCCACTGAGCCCCCTGTTATATGTATTGGCCATTGACCCCTTACTGAGAAGGTTGGAACATGAGGAGGAGATATTGCATATTGCAGGGCCAAATCAGTGGCTGTTTCCAGTGGCAATAGCATATGCAGATGATGTCATGATTTTGGTGGTAAACAGGGAATTGGGGAGAAGACACTTGAAATAGTAGAGACATTTTCAAAGCTGATAAATGGGCTAGGGGCCATGAATGAAGGTCCCATAGCAGGTATCCAGATATCCGAACCCAATAAAAATATTAGGTGTCTCTCTTTGGCACTGCAGATTCCGTAGTGATAAATTGGGAAGCTTGCATTATAAAAAGCTGAGGAAAAAGAAATAGATGGAAGGCTTTCCCCATGTCAAGGAAAAAAGAATATTTATGTTCAAAACATTAATTATTCCACTTGTTTTTAACAGTAAGTAGTATTTTTCCTCTACCAGTAAGTTAGAAACAAAGATTTATGGCATTGCATTTCAGTTGTTGTGGGGCAGTAGGTTAAACCCGGTCACATGTCAAATAACATAGATCCAGTCAAGAGGTGGGCTTAGGTATGTTGCATCCAGTAATTTTCTTTTTTCGATATATGTGTATTCTAATCCTCTTCCCTTGTTGGTGGATAAAACAATGGAGTGGGTAACTTTTTAAAGATAGATGTGCCCCATTTTTACACAAATGGGAAATCCAAACGGGGCCTTGTAGAACTCCCCTAGTGGGGTGTCATTATATCTAAAGAAAGTGCTTAGGAAATTGAAGGGATGGAATCTAATAGCGCAGGATATGTGATACACAATGAGGAAGGTCACGATAAAAACATTCTGTCAAAAGATGTGCTTAGAGTCCCCTGTTTTACTCTCCTAACAATATTATGACCTCAGAGATTACTTCTCAGTTTATGGAGGTTTGGGTCCCCAAAATGTGGGACACACTATGGATGTGTTGCCATGATCGATTAAATGTCAGAGGTACCCATCACCACAAAGCAGTAGCAGATAGAAGTTGTTTAAGAGATGGTTACATAAATCAAATTGAAACCATGGCGCATTTATTTTTCAAGTGTACTTACATAGATGGATTATGGGGGTATTTAGCGAGAGACTGGGGACTGCCACATTAGGAAGATGAACTATGATACCCTGATTTATGGTCAAATGGGGATGAGTGGAAGAAATTCCATAAAGGACATTTCGAGAGGAGATGGCAGCAATCAAATGGGTCCTTTGGCAAATTTGATGCCAATACATGTCACAGCAAAAATATTGATGTAGCAGGGTTGATTGGGAGAATAAACATTGAAGTGCATGGAATTTACAAAAGGAAAGATTGATGTTTCCATTACAGATGCTTGAAGTTTGGTGGAAAGAGTGGACCGAGATTATTAAAGGCTAAGGTGCAGGTGACGATATTGATACAGTTACTATGGATAAATGTAGTGGGCTGTAAATGTTCTTGTAAGTTTGAGGGTATTTGTTTTTTAAATGTCAGGATGTATAAGATAACAAAATCTGTAAAAATATGGGAGTTTATGTGTTTCTTTATCCCCGTATGTGTGTGTGTGTGTTTTGAGGTATGAAGCAAATACCACATTTAAGTTAGGTCCAAATTGTTTTTTAAGAGAATGACTAATGTATATGATTTCAGTTATTGTTTATGTTTTGTATGATGTAACACGTTTTATTGTTGTGACATGGTTTCCTTTAGTACCGAATAAAAATCCCCAACTCTTTCGATAAGTGCCATGGGATCTTTAACATCCACCTGAATTACCACCAGGACAGACAGATGGGACCTCGGTTTAATGTCTCATCCAAAAGATGGCACCTCAGGAGCGCAGCACCCCCTAATGCTGCACCACAGTGTCAGTATTGGGATTTAACCAAGTGCCTGGTGTGGGATAGAACCCACAGCCTTCTGATCTTCTGGCTTCAGAGGCGAGTGTGCTACCTGCTGAGCCACTGACACTAGACACTGTTGGTGGACCTACAGCTGGAGACCCATTTGCCAACTCATGACATCTATGATCCTCTCCAGTTGGGTTTCAGGAAGAGGCACAGCACCGACACTGGCCTTGTTCAGGTGCTAAATGATCTCCTGGTGGTGAGGGATCAAGGAAGGCATTCCATTTTTATCCTCCTCAACTCTCAGCAGCATTTGACACTGTGGACCATGGGGTGCTGTTGGCGCCTGTGGGTTTGGTGTGGACTGGCTGGTACAGTCCTCAAGTGATTTAAATCATTCCTCACTGGTAGGATGCAGTGGGTGGCATTGGGGATTTTTTCCTTGGTATCTATGCCCCTGCCATGTGGGATCCCACAGGACTCTATTCTGTTCCCCATTCTTTGACTGGGTCACCAGAATAGTGAATCAGGGAGGGGCAGTGGACATTGTATACCTGGGTGTCAGCAAGACCTTCAACACCGTCCCTCATAGAAGGCTATCAAACAAGCTGAAACATACAGAAGTCAGACAAAAGGTAGTTAACTGGATCAGCAACTGGCTAAATAATAGGACCCAGAGAGTTCTAGTAAATGGATCTCTGTCAGAGAAGGTAGTGTAACCAGTGTCATCCTGCAGCAGTCAGTACTGGGACCTATCCTCTTCAACATCTTTATAGGAGACCTCGCAAATGATTTGAAAGGGAAAGTTTGCCTGTTTGCAGATGATGCTAAGCTCTGCAACAGAGTGGACTCACAGGAAGGGGCAGACAACATGAAAGCTGAACTTAGAAAGTTGGAGGAATGGTCCAGGGCTTGGCAGTTAAAATTTAATGCCAAAAATGTAAGGTAATGCACCTGGGTAGGAGGAACCCAAGAAAGCACTCACCTGACTGCCTCCATTTTTCGGAGGAGAGGAGGCGAGGGAGACCCAGCCTGTAGGTCCCCCTGTGCCTCATGTCCAGTGCCGAAGTCGGAGGTGCTAGTAGCTCCCCAGCACCGGCGGGCTCCACTAGCTGAAACTAAATCCTCCTGCCCTGCCATTGCAGGAGACTGCTCTCCTATTGAAATCACCACCAGGAATCGACGATCACCCCAACCCGACAGTGAGAGTTCTAAACCGACGGCTGCAGGTACCCTGACCTGCAGAGAGGTGTAACAGAGACCTCTAGGACTTTTGCTTTTCTGCCGACGGACCAATCCACGAAGCTGCCTGATTCAAACTTTGGTGCCTAGCGCACCTGGACTAATTGGGAGACCTGTGCTTGGTAGGCCCCCCCACCGTGCCCTCGTGTCCAGTGCCAAGTCGGAGGTGCTGGTAGCTCCCCAGTGCCGGGCGGGCCTCCTCGGCTGAAACTAAATCCTCCTGCCCCTGCCGCTGCAGGAGACTGCTCTCCTGAGTGTGTTTTTCAGCCTCCCATCCACCCCTGCTCCTCCTCCCATTAAATGCCCACATGCTCCTCCTCCAGGGCCAGACTCGACCTATTGGTGTGGGAGATCCTGTTAAATTGCTACAGATGCCCTCTGTTCAATAATTATAGAAGGAGTCAACAAATACTGCTCTCTGATGTTAATTGCTGTATATGTTCTATGCAATCACTGTCCTAATCAATCTGTTTCTTACTCCTTAAAGACCAATACTGTTAGTTCCGTGACTTGGGTACTTTTTTGTTACAGCACCTCCCTACTTGCCATTTATTCTGAACTTGTGACATTGGTTACTTTTGTTGGTACAGCTCCCATCCCTGCTAGGTGCACTCTGTTTCTCTTGGACTGGGCTTGAACCACTAGAGCTGCCTTGACCATGGATCCGGTCTGGCCCAGGAACCTGTTGCCCCCACCAGGGAAGAGAGTCCCAAAGTGCCCCCTACCATGGTGAGGAGTCCCCATGATGTTGAAGGGTGGAGGCCCCCCATGGCACTACTATCCTTGCTGGTCTCCTATTGGTGCTAGCTCTCCTCCAAGTGGCCTCTAGCCCACCGTTGACTATATGGGGCTGCTGCGAAAGTCTCCCTCTGACGAGGTGCCTCACTACTCCTTCTCTAATCTCATAAGCACCCCATGACACCGCAGCTGTCTCACTTGCTGCCTTGACCTTAGGTTGCTCACTGTACCCCACCCAGGTTAAGCGACTCTAGCAAGCAAGCCTTTGACTGGAGTGACTACCAACAGGTGGCACCTCCTCTGGCTCTTCCCCTGATATTATCCCAGGCTGGTGACATTGAACCTAATCCAGGTCCCAACCACCTGGCTCCTCTATTCCCCTGAATGGAGGTTGGGCAAGGTCTAAAGTCGCACATCACAACATTCGGAGTCTGCTGCCTAACCTAATGAGTTAGTCTCATGGGTCTCACTCTACAAGTCTGATATACTTGGAGTGACTGAGACCTGGCTGAAATCCTCGATCCCTGACTCAGCCTGTGTGCCCCTGGTTATGAGTTCATTCGATTGGACCGACTAGGGAATAGACAGGAGGTGGCATCCTGATTTATTACAGGAGCCACCTTAAGATAACCCAGGTGGCTCTTCAGCCATCCCCCATCCTCTTGTGAGCTTCTTCATGTCTTGCTCTTACTTGGGAACACCAAGAAACTACATGTGGTATGCTTCATAATCCCCCAAAGGGTGGGCTCCCTGGCCTGACCCACCTCCTGGACACCATTGGTCCCAGCATTGGTGACAACAAACTTGTTATCATGGGTGATGTTAACCTTAACTGGGCTGGTGGTAATGTGAAGCAGTTCAAGTCCCTACTTGCTATTCACACCCTGACTCAACTTGTCCAGGAGCCAACTAGACGGTCGGCCAATGGATCCTCCAGCTCCCTCCTGGACTGGATCCTGTCAAACCATCCAGAAAGGATCTCCTCTGTAGGTACCTTATCAGACTCCATCTCTGACCATTCCCTGCTCTTCTGTGTGTGGAAAATTCCATCCCCAAAAATTCCCATAAAATCATCCACATCAGGAACTACGCTAGGTTCTGTACCAAGTGTTCAGGGAGGACCTAAGGCTCACTGATTGGTCCGGGTGTTGGGAGCATCTGATCCATCTATAGCTGCTGCCCACTTTCTCACTACCTTCGGCCCTGCAAGACAAGCATGCCTCAATGGTCACCCGGAGGGTTAGGGGGTCCGCACTCTATGGTTGCACGGGAGTCTCCTAGCTCTCATATGGGCCAGAGATAAGTGTTGGGCCCTCTTCAAAAGCTCCCTTGATCAATCAATTTTCCAACAATACAGAAATCTTAGAAATAAGTGCAAAAGGCCATTAGGGCTGCCAAAGTGACTTCTGCAAGTCCGCCCTACTCAGCTCAGCCAATGACCCAAGACGGTTCTGGAGAAACATAAAAACACTTGTTAGTGGACCCTCCAGTGCAGGGTATCTGATATGGTTATTGGAAGGGTCTCCTGTAACAATCCCCACACGATTGCCAATGCCTCAATTCTTACTTCACAGACCTGTCAGCTTTCTCCTCGCTCTTCCCGTCTGAAGAGAGTACTACTTGTCCCCTTTCCCCTACAGGGCAGGTGGCTTCTCCACTCGTTCTGTCTCAGGTCAGTGTCTGACAATGATACGCTGAGCCTTCTCTGGCCTCT
Organism: Neoceratodus forsteri; assembly: GCA_016271365.2. Lineage (NCBI taxonomy): Eukaryota > Metazoa > Chordata > Ceratodontiformes > Ceratodontidae > Neoceratodus > Neoceratodus forsteri. The sequence continues at coordinate 270,193,746 of CM057452.1, read as the reverse complement.
CCCAGTACTCTAGCCCTGGGTCTGATAATCTGGAGCCCAAGCTTCTCAAGCTAGGCGCCCCACATTGCCTCCCCCAATTGTCCACATTTTAACCTATCCCTTGCATCAGGGTCATTCCCGACATCTGGAAGGTGGCTAGGATTGTCCCGTACTGAAGCAGGGCAATCCCAAGGTACCGGACAATTATCGACTGATCGCCATTCTATCCTCCCTCAGCAAGCTCCTTGAAAAGTTGTGGCAGAGCAACTCTCTGAATACATTCTGGTCCATGAACTGCTGTCCCCGCCCAGCATGGCTTTTGAAGGGCATATAAACATGGCCCTGGTCTCTGTCTCTTCCAGCATCCGAGGAGCCATGGACCAGGGCAAACTCTGAGCAATATTTATTGACCTGTCAAAAGCCTTTGACCTTGTCAATCATGCGTTACTCTGCACTCAGATGCGGTCCCTGGGCCTGTCCCCTCTGCTATGAACTGGCTTACTGGCTATCTACATGGTAGAACGCAGCTGGACCAGATTCAACAAAGTCCTCTGATCCCTTACTGTGACCCTGTATGCCCCCAGGGTCGGTCCTGGACCCTCCTCTTCCCTCTTTGTTAACTATTTCCCAGCTGCAGTAACTAACAGTGCCACCCTTTAGCGGATGACCTGGTTATCTTAACCCACCCCGGACATAGAGACCCTCAATCAGCACCTATCCGAGGACTTTAACAATATCCTGGCCTGGGTAGCCAAAACAAACTGGTTCTCAACCTGAAAAAATGCAGGCTATGTTATTTAGATCAGCAGCCAAAATCAAAGCCTCGCCAGTACCACTATGTATCACAAGCCAGGACGGAACTTCTCTCCCATTAGAACTCCGCCAGATACCTTGGCATAACACTTGACCCCCAACTCGACATGGGGAGTCATATACTAAATGTCTGCAGAGCGGTGAACTGCAACTGGGCCTGGCCTACAGGGCCAAATACAACCTACACCTGCAGCTGCCTGGTTCTCGCGAGAGGTGTACTACCTCCCCTTAGTTGCGGCCTGCACCTATTTGCTCATTCCACCAAATCTCATCTTACCCGGTGGCATACGACGTAAAACAACATCTGCCGCTTTGCTCTGACCGCCTCGCCTTACCCAACACTGTACGCTTTATGAAAATCTCAGCTGGCTCTCTTCATCCAGCTACCTGGACTTTGGACTGGGATGCCTCGGGTAAAGTGATTAGAACTGGCACCCCACTGGGACTGGCTCAGCCTCTATCACCTGCCAACCACTCCTCCTACTCACTCAGGTCCCAGGTCCCTGTTGCTTAGAGTTCCCCCACTCGAACTCTCATGGGGACAGGGATTTTGCTGCATGCGCCCTAGACTCTGGAACTCCTTTTCAGTGCAGGTTTGATCAGCCCCTCCCATCAGTGCTTTCATAGACACCTGTGGGTTTCCCAGCTGGCTTCCGCAGTGACTGTCCCAAACCCCTAGAGCAATGTCCTCATTCAACCTGCCTTTGTGCTTTATAAAGTCCTGCCAGTGACACTTTGCTTGTCCCTGTGACTCATTCTCCTATCTGGGCACTTGACTGTGTAATAAATGTCTAATTTGCATAATAACTGGTGATTTATGTACTTTACCACTGTTGGAACTGGGTGTAACTACGTGTCTTACTGTTGTGCCACCTTGATTAATGTTCTTTTTCTATGTTGACTTTCTGTCATGTTGTTTCTGTATTATCCTGTACTATTCTGTATTCATTATGTTGTACCTCCTGGGTCGTTCCTGAAAATAGGTATATTACTTGTCTAGTGTACTTACCTGGTAAACAAAAGCTAAATAAATAAAATAAGTACACACTGGAGAACATCAACTCAAAGAAACACAGCTAGAGTGAGGTCTTGTCATAGTGATCACTGATGACTTAAAGGTAGGAAAACAACGTGAGAAGGCAGCACAGAAAGCAAATGGCATCCTCGGCTCTATTAGTAGGGGCATTACTAGTAGGAAGTGAGAGGTGATCATGCCTCTCACAGGTCCTTGGTAAGGCCACACTTGGAATACTGCAGTCAGTTCTGGAGACCTCACCTCAAAAGGACATTGACCGTTTGGAGACTGTGCAAAGAAGAGCTACAAAAATGGTGCAGGGTCACACCATGAGACATACGAGATGCATCAGGGAGTTAAATTTATACTCCCTCAGCTAAAGAGGAAATAGAGGTGACATGACTGAAACATTTAAGCATGTGAAGGGTCTAAACACAACGCAGGCAGGTAATCTATTTCAGCACAACACAACAGCATGTACAAGGGCCATAATTTGAGGTTGGTGGAGGTAGGTTCAAAAGCAACTTAAGGAAGTACTTCTTCATGGAGAGAGTGGTGGAACCATAGAATAGCCTGCCCCAGGAGGTGGTAGCATCAAAGATGATTAGAGATTTCAAACTTGCATGGGATAGGCATTGCGAACAGGTTAGGTTGCAGGCAAATTGGGGGTAGTCTTTGGGGCAGACTAGATGGATCACGCGTCCCCATATGCTGACATTTTTCTCGTGTTGTTCTCAGTGTATATGCTGCCACTGAGGGACATTATAGAAAGGGGTGGTGAAGTGCCCTAGGAGGTAGCTTGTTGGGGTCCCAGGACCCTGGGATGTAAGCCTGAACTGCCAGGGCTGGAGGTTTTGTGGCAGGATTCCTCCAGGGAGGGGTGGTGGCAGCTCCTCCTGGTTCCCAGTGTGGCAGGGTGTTCCAGGCCTGGTTAAGGAGGTGCCAGAGGCTTCTAACCCACTATGGGGCCTGCTTGGAGAGGCAGGCCTCGAGCACCAATCACAAACTGTTCAAGGGCCACAGGTAAGACAGGCCTTGGGAAGCCCTCCAGACCCAGTAGCTTCAAGCATGCACAGGATGTAAGGCAGATGGGAAGGCAAGCCAGAAGTAGTTTGAGGTCCCTCCCATATTTAGATGAGGAAAGAAGACCGGTGTTCTGGTCTGGTCTCTTTGGTAGGCTTCCTTCCTTCTTGCAACATCGGGAGCCCATAGACAAATGGGGAGGTGGGTGGTTATATTAATATGGGCTGAGTTTTCACTCAAGGCAGATGATACTCAGCTACACCTGTCTTTCGCACCCAAGCAGCAGGAGGCGGTCTCTGTGTTTAATCAGTGCCTTCCGAGATCCAAGGCTGGATGAAGGGCAATTGAGGCTGAATCCAGATAAGTCTGAAGGACTAGTACTGGAACCTGGTCACTGGGGTCAGTGTGCAATCTGGTCGAGTCTCCAGGCTTAAGCTTTGGGATTCCCAGCTGCTCATTTCTGTCAGGGTGAGGAATCTTGGTGTTTTCTGGACTGTGGCTTAAAACTTAAATTTCAGGTGTCGACCATGGTCCAGAGTGCCTTTTACCATCTGAGGAACATCACCAGAATTAAACACCTGATACCTCTGGGTGATCTGCCAGCACTGGTCCATGCCTTTATTTTATTTTATCATGTAATACTTTTTCGCCTGCTGTGGCACACTCCAGCTTGGGGCATCCAGCCGCTGGCTCTGCCTGCCCGGAGAACTGGTAGCCCAAACTGCACCTAGGAGGATCCGGGATGGCCATCTTGCCATCCCGCTGGAGGCCCCCACCTCAGCCTCAGCCAGCCAGGACAGCCCCGGACCCTCCCTGACAGGATTCTGCCAAAGTCCTCCAGGCGGCTCGGAGCAAGGCCATCAAGTTGCACAAGTCGTGCCCAGCCATTTTCCTCCGATTGGTCCCTTGGAACACAGATGTGCACATGACATCCAGGCACAACGCAAGCAACGCCTGCCGCTCCTCCAGTATCACCAGCACTAGTAGTGCTCCTAATGTCCCCAGGGGCCGCTACAGAGTGGTGAGATTTCCAACCCACCTCAGGACCAGGAAAGCAATCTGTGGATGCTCAATCCCAGTCCTTCCCTGCCGAACCCCGACAGCCCAGGCTCATTCCCGAACCCAGGTAACCGGCGTGGCATGAGGTGTGGCATCCAGCGCCTCAACCTTCAGCACCACCGGGCTGGGCTGGTCCATGCCTTCATGATGTCACGGGTTTGACTACTGCAATGCCCTTTACCTGGGACTATCAGGAGTTGATTGCCACCTGCAGCTAGTGCAGAATGTGGCAGCCAGGTTGCTGACTGGTCTGTCAAGATCATGTCATATTATACCTGTGCTGTGCTCTCTGCACTGGCTGTTGGTAAGGTGGCGGATCACCTTCAAGGTTGGTCTGCTGACCTATAAAGCCCTGCACTGTCAGGGGCCTGGCTACCTGCAAGACCTCCTATAGCCTTACCACCCTTCCCACCACTCTGTTTGACTGACAAGGGATTTTTGGAGGTTCCAAGGATACGGCTGCAAAAGGTGCCTGGGTATTTTCTTATATGGTGCCAACTGTTTGGAACTCCCTCCTCGTTCTGTCAGAGAGACTCCAACATTAGAAGCATTCAAGAAGGAGCTGAAGACATTTTGTTTAGACAGGGTTTTGTGGATGATTAGATTTAGTCAACCTAAATACTGTATTAATTAAGATTGTTTTATATGTTATGTATTTAATTGTGTTTTATTCTGCCTGCTGTACAGCACCCTGAATCACAATGAAAACAGCTACATTAAATAAAATTGATTGATTGACTGCACCTATAGTAGAGTGGCAGTATTGGTGCTATTGTCTTCGGAAATATGTCAACTTGGTGGAACAGTTTAGAGAAGAGCAGCACAGATTATCCAGGGCCAGCAGGGCAACACCTATGAGGAGAGGCTGAGGGGACTCAACATGTACTCTCTTGAGGACAGAAGGAAGAGGGGAGACATGATCGATACCTTCAGGACTGTAAAGGTACAAACAAGGTGAGCACTGAGGATCTCTTCAGCCTTAGTAGTAACAAGTTCACTGGGGGGGGCAAATCTAAAGCTGGTGGGGAGAAGGTTCAGGAGGAGATTAGGAGGCACTTTGTCACTGATAGGGTGATGTCCATGGGGAACGAGTTGCTGGAGGAGGTGATCTCCTGAAAATGGTGGACAGCTTCAAGAGAGGATGGGACAGGGTGAAGGGAAAAGTTACAGGTACAGGTACAGGAGAGTGAGTGGAGGAGGAATATTTTTGGGGACTGCGGGGAAAATTAGAGAGGGCAGGTCCCCTGTAAACGCAGGGGGACCTGCAAACTTGAGCAGGCTAGATAGACCATAAGGCCTTTATTTGCTGGCATGTTTGTATGTTTATAAACTGCATTAGTAACGCCTAAGAAGCTGGCGGGTGGCAAAATATGCACTGCAGTTGGTCATGGTTCCTGCAGCAGACCACATTTGAAAAGTAATAGTGAATAACTGTGTTACAGTAACACATTAGTTACAAGAAAATGAAATCAGTAACTTCACAGTAGTAAATTTTCTATAAATAATCAGTAATTATAGCACATTACTGGGGATGTAATTGGATTACTGTAACGTGTTACAACACTCTGAATCGCTTCGGACTGTGTCTGGTTTGGCATACCAAATAAATCAGAGTAAATCAAAACTTTTTGGAAAAATCAGAACTGGTCACAACTAACCTTTTCATCCCAAATATCTTTACTTTGAGGGTTGAAGCTATGTGTAGATTGGCGGAAATTAATCTGATTCAATTTGGTGCTTTAAAGTATGCACTGAGAAGAACCTACGAAGGAGTAAAACCACAACGCAAGTACTAGGACTCGTAGGGGATGGACTTGATGACCTATTAGTCTTCTTCTTCCACCGCATAAAATACCTATGTCCCTATGATGAATGTGGCCATTGGGTTGAGGGGGTTGGCAAATTCAGTTGGATTGGGCTCAGTAGAAACCTCACCACCACCTCCATTTGTAGCCATTGTGTTCAATGATTCCTCCGAACCTGAAAAAGAAGAAAGATTTTCCTGGTGCAAAAGGCAACAATTCACATGGGAGCAGACAGCATTGCCTGGAGGGGAATTCAGCAATCAGTGTCCAAACGGAGGTAGTGGTAGGGAGTCTTTTTTTCAATTCGAGCTAAACTGGACCAGGCTTTGCCTGATTCAGCTCAAATCTGCCCTAAATTATTAAACTGGCCAGCTTGCACAGACCTTCTTTGTGAGCAACTATAAGTTTTTAGAGGGCAAGCATTTATACTGCACCACATTTTGCAGGTTAATGGTTTATGTTAAAGGTAATTTTACTACGTTATTTTTATTTTGTGGCAACCAATAGAAAAATATGTTCCATTTTGTATTTGCCCTCTGGCACATCACAGGACTGTTTCAGGATTTTAAGTTGTTATTGTTTGTAGTAAACTGTTAAGCAATAGTGAAATCCCACACTGAAGCTGACTGGGGGCTGGGTGTGTCATGGAGGTGAGCAATGTGGCTTGCAGGAGAGAAGATGCAAACCCTGCTAGATTGGTTGATTAGCTGGCACCTTTGACATCTGCTGTGGAGGCAGCCATTTTCCTGCTCTCCTAGTCAGAGGAAGCGTGTGCAGCTGTGATGATCCCATCATTGAGGTCAGTGACGGAGGGAACTGAGAAAAGGAGGAATCAAGAGGAAAGATAAATAAAATATACTGTAATGCACCTCTTTAAACAGCTTAGGTATAGCAATGAAGTTCTCATAGTGCAAATCAAAATACTTTAGATGTTCCTGTCATCCAGAGTAATAACTTGTATGAATATTTGTCTTGCGTTATAACAGCCAAAACCTTTGGACAGACCAGATGTGTAATGGCACAGACAGTACAGTGTGAGCTTAAAATGATGTAACGGATACAGTTTTCAATCCATACTATAACACTTTTATAGGCGATGTATAAAATGTATGAATTACATGCCCATTAAACTGGCGTGTTAGTCAGAGAGGCGAAGCAATGAATCACCTAACAGCTACGGGTCCTTTACACTTTTAGTTAACCACATTCCTGTGCCTTACGCAAGCTGAATGTCAACAGTCTGCAGAGAGTGAAATAAGTAAAATTAGTTTTTTAAGTCTCACAGAAAGCTAGTTGCCACACAAGAGTTACACCTGCCATGCCCATTCACCTCAAGACCTTCTTCTTTCACCACCCCTCAACTCAAAATGTTTTCTTTTGCTTTGCCAATGGATTCCAAGCTGGCACAGCCCTCGAAGCTGAAGCTAACTAGCCATCTGTGACTTTATCCATTACTGTTACTGTACTGTAGCTGGGGATGACTGGAGCTGTTCAGCGCAGCCTCTTTGCTCCCCTACAGGAACCTGTGGGATCTTTAGTTAAGAGGTGCACTGCTCATTTACAGAGTCTTCACTGAACAGGAGTCCCTCTGATAGCAGATAATACTTGGAGAAGAACATCTGTGTTTTTATGTGAGCAGACGGAACAACGAGAGGGACAGTCTGGTCCCTTCTTCTGGAGCTGCCTTGGCATTACCCAGTATTTAACCATTCAATTCAATAAATTTATGGAAGTAAAGATAGCTGAAATGGCTTTTAGAGTACTCATTTTTAGAAACTTATTTGAGATTTTAGCCCCTAGGCTCTGACACTCTCTTCCTCTGCATGTAAAGGAAGCTGAGACATGGATATTCAGAACCAGGCTAAATGTTACCTGAAAGGGCAATTCAAATATGAATGTTTCCTGAGAATTGGCTCTTGTACATCCTTGTGAAACATCATTACTACTCATACTTGATACTTTAGCCCTGCTTTGTTACTGTAATTCTACATACTTATGAACATACGAAATTTGCCAGCAGATAAAGGCCTAGAGGTCTAGCAAGTCTGTTCTGAATGTGCAGCTAGCACCCTTATTCTGCAGCTGCCCCTCCCTTCCACCCTTCCTCTTCATTAACCCTCCCCTTGTCCTGTCCCATCCTCGCTGAAGCAGTCCACTGTTCTACTGCATACCACTTCTGCAGGTAACGATTCCACCCAGCCACCACCCTCTCTGTAAAAGTGTCTCCTCATCTCCTCCTGAACCTTCCTCGCTCAGTCTCATATCATGGCCTCTGGTGGCCCTCCCTCCTTACTTTGAACAGCCCTCTGTACCTGTCTTGTTTATTCCTTTCATGTATTTAGGTTTCAATCATGTCCCCCTGTCTCTCCCTCCTCCAGTGAGTACATGTTCAACTCCTTCAACCTCATCTCATATGATAAGTCTCACAGACCCTTGATCATCTTTGTCCTCTGCGCTGCACTCCCTCCAGTAACTTAATGTCCCTCTTCAGATACGGACGCCAGAACTGCACGCAGTACTCCAGGTGTGGTCTAACTAATGACCTATACAGTGGCAGAATCACCTCCTCCCTCCTCGAGGATATACCTCTTGCAATACAACCCAGCATTTTGTTGGCCTTTGCAGCTGCCTTCCCACACTGTGCAGAGTTGTTCATTGACCCTGTGATGAGCACACCCAGATCCTTCTCCTCCTCTGTCTGGGCTAGCTGCACTCCCCAGCTGGTAAGTCCTCCTTGGGTTCTTCATCCCAAAATGCATCACCTTGCACTTGTTGGCATTAAAGCCCAGTTGCCAGGTGTCTGACCAGGTTTCAAGCTTTGCCAGATCATCCTGCAACCCCTGCCATCCCCTAGGTCATCCACCACCGCACCAACCTTAGTATCATCAGCAAACAGACTGATCTTGCTCTTGATGTCCCATGATATGTCTGCAATGAATATCCCAAACAACACTGGTCCCAACACCGAGCCCTGTGGGACACCGGTCTCACTGCCCTTGGGTGTGAGAGCTCCCCACCCACCACCACCCTCTGTTGCCTTCCCTGCAGCCAGTTTCCTACCCATCTCACCAGCTTTTGCACCTGCCCGTGCCTACTAACTTCCTTTCCAGCCTTCCATGTGGCCTGAGTCGAATGCCTTACTGATGTCCAGATACAGGACATCCACTGCATGGCCCCTGTCCAGTTGCCTCATTACCCAGTCATAGAACTCGACCAGGTTGGTTTGGCAGGATCTGCCACGTGTGAAACCATGCTGTCTGCTGTCCTGTAGTCCTTTGGCCTCTAAGAGGGCCACCAGCCTCCTTCAGGATAGTCTCATTAGCTTACCCACGATGGATGTGAGGCTCACTGGTCTGTAGTTTCGGTTCATCCTTGGGGCCACTCTTGTGGAGGGCACCACATGAGCCATCCTCCAGTCCTGAGGTACACACCCGAATGTAGTGAGGCATTAAATAGGTCTGCCAAGGTCCTGCAGGACCTCTGCCAGCTCCTTCAGTACCCTGGGATGGATGCCATCTGGGCCTGGTGACTTGTCCACCCTCAGTGCCTTCAAACCCTCTCGAACTCTGCCTCCATGATTTCCCATCTGTCACCACTTCCCCTGCTTCGCCATTTCTCCCACCTTGGGTGTCACCCCTTCTTCTCTTTAGTAAATACTGAGCAGAGTACTCATTTGGTGCTTCCGCCTTATCAGTACCCTGCTTCCACCCAACCCCCTCCTTCCTAATCCTTACTATGTGGTCCTTACAGCTCTTTTTCTCCCTGATGTACTTAAAGAAGTCCCTCTCCCCTTCTTAATGCCTTGTGCCAGCCTGAGTTCAGGATGCTTTGGCTCCCCTTACTGCCCTTGTCACCTCCTTCCGATTCTGTCAAGTACCTCTCTGTCCTCCCCTCCCTGTTTTCTTGTACTTCCTAAAGGCAGCTCTTTTCCTCCTTACCTTTTCCATGACCTCCTTACTCAACCAGCTCGGTTTCTTAGCCCTAGCCTTCTTGCTCTGGGCTTTGCAGCAGGTTTTGGTTGCCTCCACTATCCCCAGCTTTATGAGCCCCACCTCTGGTTAGTATCCATACTAGATTGAATTCTGGCCAGGTACCCTTTACCACTTCCCATCCTCCCAAAATTGGCCTCCTGAAGTCCAGCACTCTTGTTGCCAGATTCCACTCCTTCCTTGCCCATATCCAATGTGAGCCATACTGAGTGGTGGTCACTCCCTGACAGTGGTTCCTCCACTGTAAGTTCTCTCACAAAGTCCCCATTTGCCAGCACAAGGTCAAGGGTATTCCCTAACCTGGTTGGTTCACTGACCATTTGCAGCAGGAAGCTGTCCTGGAGGCATCCAGCAGTACCTGCTCCTTCTGTTCCTGGTTGTTGGGGTGTTCCAGTCCACCCTGGCATGTTGAGTCCCCACAATCACCACACTACCCTTCCTCGAGGTCCTCCTGATCTGTCCCGCTAGTTCCTGTCTAACTCCTCCATCTGAGATGGTGGCCTGTACACCACTCCATTCTAAGAATCCTATTCTTGAATCCTGGATTTGCACCAAAGTGACTCCTTACTACCCTCCTCCCTTCCTCCCTTACACACTTGTCCTTCCTTCACATATAGTGCCGCCCCTCCTTTCCCAATCACCCTGTCCCAACGAATAACCTGTACCCTGGTACAGACAGGTCCCAGTCATTATATTGGTGGCCCATGTTCCGTGATGGCTGCAATGTCCACCTCTCCTCTGCCATGAGGACCTGTAACTCTGCAGTTTTCCTCCCAAGGCTCCTAGCATTAAGGATAACCACCTTCCACCCTTTTTCCCCCTTCCCATCCTGCCCTCCTTTCCTAGCATCACCAATAGTACTTGCCATTTGTCCTTTGTCACTGTTATGGGGGTAAGCTCATATGATTTCCCAACCTGTGGTCTCTGCATATCTCTTCCCCAACTGCCACCCCACTCCTAGTTTAAATTCCCAACTTCCTCTATATACTCTTCCATCCTGTTTCAACACTTCTTTCCCTCCTCACTCAAGTGTAGTCTGTCCTTGGCATAGATACTACTGTCCTCCCAGGTCCCTCCCCACCCCCAAAAGCCCATACCCTTTAGCACAACACCAGGTTCTTAGCCATCCGTTAAATTCCTCTATTCTCAGCTTTCTTGTTGTGCTTGCCTTTGGCACGGAGAAGTATCTCGGAAAAAGTTGCTAATCTTCCTGCCCCTCACATAATTGGCTAGTTCCTCAAACCTCCTCTGACTATATCTACTGTCTTGTCAGCCAGATCGTTTGTCCCAAGATGTACAATTAAATGAGGCTTGTCCCTACCCTTCTAGCATATTTCAAAACAGACTGTCCCACCCTTTCCGCTGTCATTCCTGGCATGGCTTCCACCCAAATGCGACTATGCCTCTCCCCTGCTACCCCACCTAACTCCTCTTAGTATTGAGTCCCCAGCACTAAGATTCCACCCTCTTACTCCCTGCTTGCTTCCATTCATCTCCTCTCATTTCCAGCTCCTCTTCTTCCTCCTGCACATTATGTCCTCTTTAACACCTGTTGCAATTCTCCAGCAGAACTTCCCTCCGCCTCCAGTTTGGTCCAGGCATTTATCAATTACTCCTCTAATTTCATCATTTCCTCCTCCACTTTCTTCCTGTCTAGCAGTGCACAGCTGTTTTCTGAAGACCCTTCACAAATGTCCTCGCCTCCTCTCTTCATAGTAACCTGTTCTCTCCTTTCCACTCCATGACTTTTGCCACTTCTTCGCCTCCCTCACAAGTCCCTATCTCTCCTTCCATTTGTCTTTTGTCTCCTGACCTGGTTTCTCCGGCAATCGTTCTTTCCTGGCCTGGGCCCTTTTCTCTGCTTCCTTTTTCTGACCTCTCCCACCACTGTTGGCTTAAATCACCCTCCCTCATCTCCTCTTCCTCCCTCCAGTATTGGGCTAAACCCACCCCAATCTGCCTTTGCCTGTCTTAGTTCCTCCTGCAGACCTCAATCTCCTTTCTAAGTTTTTCTATGTGGATTGCACACTAAACATCCTCCCACACCAGGCAATGTTTAGAAAGATTGGTGCACCGCAGTTGTTGCAGCCTGCCACCCTACCCATTGCTGTCGGTTACCAGTGACCCTCCACCCTTCCAGATGCAGGATACCAAACACTCCCCAAGTCTCCCTCTCCCTCTATCAGGGCAAAACATTTTTTGATTTCCCTCCCTTTTGTTGTACATATTTAGATATATTGAGCACTGCTTTTATATTCTAATCCTTCCTATCCACACTCAAAAGAGACTTTAAGTAGCCATTGCACAACCTTCTTCAAACTCCTACTCCTCCTTTCCCAATGCAATATCAATGCGAAGAAGTAACAATGAAAGCTCCTAGATTTGCATTTACTTCCTTCCACTGAGAGCAGTCACCTCTTCACTTGCTGCTGTTCCTTTCCTGGATGTCTGCTTCTGCTATGACAGGTGCATATCCTTTGCCTGTTTGAGGAAGTGATGTCAGAACCCCTGGTATAAAGGAAATAATGGACCAGGGTTACTTGTTTCTTCATACATTTTTACTGTGTGTTGTCATTGTTGAACCCTGCTACTGTCTCCATATTAGTGTATGTTTAGCATTTCTGGTCACCCCTGTAAACTGGCCTGTTCCACTGGGCCTTACCCGCTAACAAAGATTTACATAGGGCCTTATGTGGTTAACAAAGATTTACATAAAATAAATAAAACCTGACTCAGGAATCCAGCCTTCTGATTGGCTGGAACCCATGTGAAAGTAAACAGTATGCACATGGGTCATGCACACCCTGCCATCCCCTACAGAAAAAGTACTTTTTAATTTAAAGGAAAACCACCTAGTTGGGTATGCCATCGCTATGGTGACAATTTTACTGGACCGACAGTACAGCAAACAACAGTGACAAGTGGGCTGTAGTGTCGCACGGGACCCCAGCACTGCTTTCTGGGGTCTTGTACCCTCCCTGAATCAACTCCAGCTCAGAGTTGATTGTTTTAGTTACAGGTGCGGGGGGCAGAGCCCCCTGCATGGAAGGTTTGGGGCAAAGCCCTGAAGAAAACACGATCTCAAGTGACCGGCATTATACAACCGCAATTGTGGTCAACATAGAAGGTAAGCTGTAACATCGGTCGACAAATAAATTTGTTGGACCGAATTGTCATGGATCCACCTATTTGACTTTCCATTTATAATAGCAATAAACCAAAACTTGGGGGTGCATTACTGTCCAATTATCCCCAATGATGTCTTACTGTTTAAATGAAAGTCTGACCATTGAGAAGTTCAAAGCTGGCAGAATGCAGAGTTGGCCACAGCTACCAAGATATTGTTTTGCTCCCAAGGTGTTGGAGATAGTAGTCCAACTGTCATTCCACAGCAAGCCTAATGTGTTTAATAACTTAGGCTTTGTTCAGCAAAACATTACAGGTTTTATGTTTGCTTGTGTTCATGCACAAGCAAAACATGTTGGGGCTGCTCAGACAGTGTAGGCTTGGGAGGCGGTTCTGTTTCTACAGTACTCACGATCACTGACAGTCAGATGGTGGCCGGTTGATGTGGTGAGTGGATGCCTGTGCCATTCATCATGACTACTGTTATAGTTTGCTTAAGTGATCAGGGTGAGGTGGTGCATGGAAAAGGTTCTGAACAGGTGGGTCAGGAGGTGGGATCAGATGTCCTTACAGGAGGGGACAACTAGACCACCAGGAATATTCAAGACAGCTACATGATAGGTGATCAGGGGTGGGGACCACTAAACCAGCAGGAATATTCAAGACAGCTACAGGATGGGTGATCGAAAATATTCAAGATGGCTACATCATGGGTGCTTGGGGTGGGGTCATACACACATGTTGATGAGTCCATAATGGCACGCTAATGGCCCATAGCCTGTGCATGCCCAATGGACTCATTAGCATATTATGTCTGACTATGGCCCCTGAAGCAGTGGAACTATCCCGATGGCCATGCTATCACCATTGGACTCCTAAGGGCCATAATCAGTTTGAGCTGTGTGAATGCAGTACATGGTCACTATTCACTGCATCAACAAGGCCTGGTTGGAGCGGTCTAATTGTCTGAATATTATGCTTCAAACCAGCCATGAGCTAATTGCCACATTGTGCTCTCCTGACAGCGCAGCACACATGCCCAGCTCTGAGTACGGGAACTATATCCCTTAGCCAGATGGAATCCAAAGTCCAAAAGACAATAGCTACGGGTGTAAGAAAGGTCTGCCCATAGCCTCAAGATACTGTTGATCTAACTTGTAACAGCATGCAAGCAAACATGTTTAGTAGTGACAAATGCTTGTTTTATTGAGTGTTTGGGCAGTTAACCCATTGCGCCACAGACTGATACATTACATCAGTCCAGATTTCAGTACTTTCTTATTCTGCTGGCAGCACAAGGATTAAAAGGCATGTTGAATGCTGCTCCATAGAACTGAGTACTTAACAGAAGGAACAAATCAGTCATTAGGTTCCCAGATTTGCCCTTGTAACTGGACTGGACTGTTTTGCTAGCAGATGAGACTGTCATACTGTCACATTTTTAGAGATTTTCTTAATTTCTGAGGTGGCTTTTTGTTTTTGTTTTAAAGTTGCTCAGTCTGCTAGATTATTTTGTTGTTGTTGTTGTTGTTCTGTGGTCTACTAAAGTCTGTCAGCCAATGACCAGACTCCCAAGCAAAAGATAAAAAAATTAGGACACTGATGTATGAAGTAAAACTGCTTTGCATCCCTTGAAATCACAGCATACAGCAACCATGTCTAAGAGTTGTTAAAAATAACTTTTTCTTCATAAGAAAAAAGTTCTGTTGCTAAGTTTGATTTTGCATGTCCAACATGCAAAATTCAAAATAGAGATGCAGACTGATGCATGTGTTAACTTTCTACACAATTCAGAAAGCAGTCCATATCACTTATCTTTCTTTTTTTAATTTTACACTTTATGCCACTTCCTCTGCAGAGCCGACATGTGGTCTGCCCTCCCTTGAGGGCTCCCTCCTCTGGCTCGCCATCTTCCATTCTGCCAACCCCTGTGGCAGGGCCAGAGTGAGAGTGCCGGCTTACTCCTCCCCAAGAGCACAAATCCAGAAGCTGGGAGCTGCATTGTTTAGGGACTTACTGAGCCATTATAGGTCCTGTCAGCTCCCAGCTTTTCTTCTGATTTTTTTCCCGAGCCCACTTGTGTGCAATGGGTGGGTGACTGTCTCCATCTCCATGGAGGCAGACTAGTGCCCTGGATGCGGGCCTGCCCCATGTGTGGCTGTGCGCCTGAACTGACACCCAGCCACCACTGCATGTCAGGCTACAGTGCACAGCACTAATCTCCCTCCCCAAGAAAGGACAGCTGTCTATGGACACTCAATCTTTCTTCACTCCTGGCTGACCCTGAGCAACCTGAGTTCATTCTCAAACCCAGGTCATCAGGTGGCGCGAGTGTGGCATCCAGTAATTCCTCAACCCCAGCACCACTGAGCTGGCATCAATTATCTTTTGATGTTTGTAGATATCACCAACATGTCAGTATGACATGCTGTACATTATTTTGGGTTAAAAACAATATGAACATGTAGGTGACTCAGAAGGTATAGCCATGTCAGCCAATCAGACTGAGACCAAAACCAACTGACATCTCAATTTATATAACTGACAGATGTTTTTGAATATTTACTCAACAGTTAAATGGCAAAAGCACTGGTCTTTAAAACAATATGATCAGTTCAAAAGGGTTTCACTGTTGACAGTATAATGGCTTTCTCTGTCTTTCATAGTTATAGGGACTGTGGACACCATATCTCTCAAACCTGCTCTCATAAATAAGGGATAGGGCTTACAAAATGAGTGAAAAGACCTCAAATCAGGGAAGTATCTTAAAATTGGCAATATGTACAAATAAATCTGATAGAATAAGGTGATTGGTATAAGATGCATTCTCAGAAGAAGAATAAGTCTGTAACTTTAATGTTTGACATTACTTTGAGCTTACAATCTTCACAGTTCAGTCAGAAAATCTCAAATGTTATGAGGGACAGAGGAAAAGTTTGAAGCAAAATCAGGGACATCCCTGAAAATCAGGGATAGTTGAGAGGTATGGTGGCCACATCAGAACTGGGAGGAGGGCCAAACTAAGGCTGTTAGAAGGACTGGAAGGGGAAACATCAGGAAACATTTTCCCCTGAAAGGTGGTGCACCTGTGGCACACACACTGCTGAAGCAGCCTGTACAAGCAGGGAGTGTGGATACATGTAAGACTAGGCTTTATAAGTTTTCACTGGAACAGAATATCACATGATAGAAGACTTTGAACAATCAAGGGAGGGTACAATTCTCAGGCGATTTTCAAATTGCAGAGTTACAATTTCCATGAGGGCAAGAGATAAGTAGGAATACAGTGCAACAATTGACATGTTGGATATTTCCTGAAATTTCTGTGCTACCACTAGAGGAATTTCTGCCCGCCTACAGTACCACTGTAGGCCACCAAAGAGAATCTCTTTAGAAATATTGTGAAATATCTGACCTTCTCTATTGCAGCAACTGTAACTCATGGCTGGGTATCCAGTTCTGTTGAAATATATGGACACTTCTAGTGCAATGTGAGGCATGATGTGCAGCCAAGTGCTTTCACCACTGGACATTTCCATTTAAGCAATAAGGATGACAGGGCATGGGTTATTGGGGATTTTCCTACACTTCATATGTTGTGTTATAAGAAGCAGCTGAATGACTTAGCCACACAAGAAGTGGATAATCCCCAGTTAGCCACATCTGAAGTGTCTTTGCTTTTATACAGTGAACCCATGCATAAAATAAATTTAAAATGTGTTTAATTATGCATTTTATAAATACCTTTCTCAGCCATAGGTTATTGCAGGATTTACCTAAGGTTAAAGACCTTGCTAACCAATCAGGTTACAGTATTTTAGGTGCCACTGTATAATGTATAACATGTGCATGGTGATAAATAGAGGTTATACAACAGGCTGACTCAAAATTTGCAATCCATCTTCACATGTAAGGGAGTGGACTGTAACTCACGAGTAGCAGAGCCACAAGTGAGTTATGAAAGTCTTGCCTCACATAAGTGATGATAAACTGTGTATTCTAAGTCAGACCACTGTATATTTGATTTACACAACATCAGTTTACTAGTTATACCTTTTAAATGTGATCTTTTAGTATGAAGATAGAACTGTTTCTATTTAAATTTCAACTGCTGGCTTCAGTACCTGCTTTGGCTATCGATATGATCTGCATTGTGAAAGCAGCACTCTGGTTCAGTATGCACAGTAACAAAGAAACAGAATTTGACAGCAGATAAAGACCACTTGGCTAATCCAGTCTGCCCATTTCTCCCTACCTACACTATACCTCAGACAGTGTCTGTTCTACAGGTCTTTCTCCCACCTCACTCTTTTCCACTATGATTCCTTTGTGTTTACCCATGTATTCTTGAACCTCACCACTGTTTTTTGCCCCCACCACCTCCACTGGAAGGCTGTTCCAGGAATCCACCACTCTTTCTGTGAAGAAGTGCTTCTCACGCCTATCCTGAATCTACCCTCCAGCTTCATAGCATGTCTCCTTGTTCTTGAGCACCTTTTCTTCTGAAAAGTACCTTCTTTACCCCTGTGAGGTATTTAAAGGCTCCTTATCATATCTCCTCTCTGCCTCCTCTGTTCAAGGGTGTACATATTGTGGTCCTTAGTCTCTTCTCACAGGGCTTTTGATGCAGACCTTGCACCATTTTAATTGCCCTCCTCTGACTGCCTCCACTCTGTGTCCTTCCAGAGATGTGCTCTCCAGAACTGGACACAATACTCTTGGTGGGTCTTACCAGTGATCTATACAAAGGCAACACCACCTCTCTCTTTCTGCTGGTGATACACCTCCCTATGCACCCTAGCATCCCACTTCCCCTCTCTACTGCTTTGTCACACTGCCTGGCCACCTTTAGGTCATCCAATATGATTACCCCCAGGTACCTTTCCTGCTTGGTGGTCATCAATACCACTCCACTCATTTTGTATTCCGCCCCTGGGTTTCTGTTCCCTAAGTGCATTATTCTGCACTTTTTCACATTGAAACCCAGCTGCCATACCCTTGTTCACTCCTCTAGTTTTACTGGGTCTCTGCTCATCCTTTCTACCCTCCTGGAGTGTCCACCGAATTGCAGCTTTTAGTATCATCCATTAAGAAGCAGACTTTCCTTCCATCTCCTCTGCAGTGTCACTTATAAAGACATTAAAGAGGACCGTCCCAGCACTGATCACTGAGGCACCCCACTGGTCACCCTCCCTTCCTTGAAGTGAACTGTGTACCACCACCCTCTATCACCTATGCCCTAACCAATTTCTTGTCCAGTTCACCTCCTTTGGACCCACTCTGGCTACCAGCTTGCTTGTAAGGCCCCCAAAAAAATCTATCTGTGTTGGGCTACGGCTCAGTTTTGATTCCGTTGAGTCTTGTTTTCTGCCTCTGGTCCCATGGGCTGTGATTTGGGACCAGAGGGCTTTCCTCATGATTGTTAGTAATAGTGCTATTAATTTATTCATCAAAATATATTTATATGCATTTTCTATTAAATGTTTAGCTAATCTTGGTTGCTTTGTTTAGTAACTAAACTTTTGTACATTATTGTGTCTTTTGACATCCCTCCAGTTAATTGTAACATAGCCTTTTGGATACATTTATTTAGGGGATGGTTTCTGACAAAATGTGATAGCCGATTGGTTATGGCCTTCGTTTTCAGTATGCATACATTTTAGGGTTTATCATCATGTACATAGGATAGGTAAAAATTTTATTTTTATTTATACATCTTTGCATTTTCTATCAATTTAGATAGTAATTTGAATTTTTAGAAATGGAGCATTCTGACTGGCTTTGCATAATTAGTTCCTAAAACATACTTTTTATCAGAAATTTCTGTTTTTATATATCTTTAAGCAAAAGTTAGGGCTTTGAGACATATGGTCTTTGAATTTATTAAGAGAATTTCCCAGAAAATGGCTTTTAGAATCAAGCGATCTGATTGGCTGGTGCAATTTTTATTTACAAATTACAATTTCTTGTGGTAATCTATATTACTAGAGGTTTGTTATTGTGGAATAACCATTTTTTAAAGATTATACCAATTTATTATAAGACTTTCCTTGAATTTACAAATCAAGTGTTGTGATTGGGTACATCTGATGACATCATGAATTTTGAATTAAATTGGTATATAAGTTGTGTTTACCTGCAAGACCTATCCCCTGATGAAGCCTTAATTGGTGAGCGCCAGTGCCTTGCCGTGTTGTTGTGCCTCTTTACACTCTTGTAACTTTGGTCTAATTGATTTTCCCAGTAAAGCATATTTTTTGCAGCATTTTTGCATTCTAGCATTTTTGTACCTTCACTGGAGAGTGGCTTTTTCCTGGCTCTGGAGTGTGAGGTGATGTTGGTTTTCTTTGGTTCATTGGGGTTCGAGCCCTCACCCGCACCCTGTCCTAGCTTTGTAGCATGGTACTGTGGTTCACTACTTTCCCCATGGAGCCCCTGGTGGATCTCAGGCCAGGGTTCGCCTCCATAGTTCCCACAGCTGCAGCCACCAAATTTCCT
The DNA here is from genome assembly GCA_016271365.2 of Neoceratodus forsteri. Taxonomy (NCBI): domain Eukaryota; kingdom Metazoa; phylum Chordata; order Ceratodontiformes; family Ceratodontidae; genus Neoceratodus; species Neoceratodus forsteri. Next base: position 270,174,439 of record CM057452.1, on the reverse strand, counting down.
GTTCCTCAGCCTCATTTGGTCCGTGATGATGTTTGCACCTCTGAGCACCAGGGAGGTATTCTGCTGGTCCAGGAGTAGGCTGGAGGGACCAGGATGTAAATAAATATGGTGGTGCGATGTGGAAGTTCTGCACATGCCCAGCCAGCCTTAAAGGAACCATGGCTCCCAAAACTGTATCTGGGTGTATGGGCACTTTTGTAGGGCTTTCCCAGATCCAGGGCAGGCAGTGGAGCTGGGGATCGAGTGGCGGATGCCTCTGGCTGCTGGATTTAGTGTATTTGTCCCTAAAGAGGACTGGCATTAAGGATATGAGCTGCATTGGTAATGCAGCCAAATGTGAACAATAATGGCAGTCTTCAGTATTTCTACTGCAGCAGGGGCCACTGGGAAAGGGTGAAAGGGCACCATTCTGGAGCATGGGAACTGACTGGCCAATCAAGTGGGAGCTATAGGCTGCTACAAAAGAGCCTGAGCTCAGGAAAAGGTGAGTTCAGCCAAGAAACAAGAGGAAGAGACTGTGCTAGGGGTTGCACCAGCCTGAAGGAAAGCCTGATGTGCAAAGGCCCTCTCCTCAAATACATTTAGGCAGAGCACCTATGAGTTTACCTAGCCAGCAGGGAAAACATTATACTGCTGATCTGTTTCTCTTTGGGGATCGAAAGAAACTGCAGTTTCTTAGTTGTGCAGCCAGCAAACATATTGAGACTGTTTGAACTGTTCCTAGCCTGGAAGAAAGTTGTATGTGTTGGTTGAGACTGTTTAGGAGCTCAGCTGTGTTTCAGTTCCAGAAGAAGCTCTGAGTTTCAGTGGATGTCCAGGGAGATTTTTAGCCTGACAGTATACTCTGTCAGACAAAAGACCAGAGGGGCAATGATGAGAAAGGGCCCAAAGGACGTAAGACAATGAAAGGCCTGTTAGGCGTATGGTCCTGCATTTTGCTGCACATCTACAGCCGCTGATGTGGTGCAAAGAAAGACTGTCTGTTGATACCAGAGCAGTACCACAGTTCTGTGTCCTTGTTCAAACAAACCCCCACCAAGTCTTCAGAAACTGTGGGTACCCCTGGCCTGCTGGCCCAAGGAATTCTGCTTCAATTTAGTTGGCTAGATAGTATGGGGGGTGATGTCCTGGGCAGGACTTTATAATCTGCAGGATAAGCCCAGGCAGAAAAAATTGGACAAAGTTCTAACGTGTTTTGATCTTATTGGTGCACCTTACAAAGTTATGCAGTTCAAGTTTAAACTGTTACTCCCATTGTATCTCAGCTGCCATGGTGCAACAACCCTGCATCATCTGTTGGCCACCAGCAACTCGGTGAGGTACTCAACTGCAACAGACTGTTACACCAGCACGGCCGCTATGGAAATGCCAGGTGCACTTGCAGGTTGGTACTAGGACCATTGGGGACACCTGTTGTAAAACCAAGTTGTTGATTTATGCTGTTCGTCTCCCTTTACCCTTCCTCTATAATAAATCTGAGGTTAGTTTATTTTATAATACTGGCTCATGGTTATTGCTTGGTGTGTATTACTACTGTGTGGAAAAAATCACTGTGTGTGGAGGGAAATAATATTTATTCCTGGGGTGGTAACCTTGTGTTTTATCAGCCAGGCACCCCATACTACTCCCTCAGGTGGAAGCACTGTGCCATTCTACTCCAGTGTAGCATACCCATTAGTGAACCCAGGCCAGCCCCTCAGAAGGAGTGTATAGTGGAGACCCCAAGGGCTAAGGAACAGCAAAGTGATAAGTTGAGGGGCTGTCACACTTACTTGTCTCATATGTGGAACAGTGTCAAATGCCTTACTGAAATCTAGGTAGGCCATGTTCACCGCTGTACCCTGATCTAGTTCCTTGGTCACCCAGTCAAAGAAATTTATCAGATTCATTTGACTTGAACTTCCACTTGTGAAACTATGCTGCCTTGGGTCTTATAACCCACTGGATTCAAGATATTCTACAATCTTTCCTTCAGCAGTGATTCTATTAACTTTCCCACCACCAATATCAGGCTGACTGGCCTATAATTGCCAGCCTTCTCCCTGCTACCTCTTTCATGTAGCAGGACTACATTCGCCCTCCTCCAGTCCTCCAGAACCACTCCTGTTTCCCAGTGAGCTGTTAAACAGAACTGTCAGAGGTGCATCTAGTATTTCCCTGAGCTCCCTCAATACCCTTGGATGCACCCCATCTGGTCCCATTTCTTTGTCCACCTTCAGACTGGCAAGTTCCTTCAGGACTCTCTCCTCTAAAAGGACTAGTGTCCACCTCCCTCCCTCCAAAGCTTTTGTTACTTTTTAGTGGCCCTCCCTTCTCCTTCCTCTTAGAACACTGAACAAAAGTATTTGTTCACGATGTCTGCCTTTTCCTGGTCCCCTCTGCACAACCCCCTTCCCTTTTCAACCTTACAATCCCACCCTGGTCTTCCTCTTTCACTTACATATGCACTGTACCATACTTTCTTTGTAAGATATTATTTTTTTTATTTTATTTTTATTTATGTGCTTTGGGGTTCAGAAGGTTCCAATTTTGTACTTCACTTGCCACCTATGAATGGGTGGCAAGAACAACAGAGTCCAACATCATATACCCATTGGACCAGGGGTAGTCTGGACAGGATCATGCACTGCTTCCTGTATGTACTCATCTCATCTCTGGTTTAAAACAATTATACATTTAATTATAAGATCCTTGGGAAAAGAAAGGAGCAAAAAGTGTAGAGATAATTATAGTATATGGTCAGTCCCTATTGTAGATGGATTTCGATTTACTGTTAGAAGTTGTTGTAGGACAGTTCAAAGGTCAAAAAGATGTTGCAGTACTACTATACAACAACGCTTTTATTCTACATACTTACACGCAGTGCTTGTTGTGCACCAACCTGTCATATTTTAAAATACTTGCCTGCCACTCAGATCACAGCAACAGCAGCACAATTAGTGAGATTACCGCAATTTTTCCCTCAGAACTACCATTCATTTAAAACATTCAGTTGCGAAAAAGGCAAAACACTAACAATGCAGCCTGCCAAAATGTACTCTCCCGCTCAGCTCCTCCCAGCCTGTCCCCAAACAGCTTCTCTTCACACACTGATCTTTGACCCTGGACTGAAACTCACCCCTGCACTACCTCTGCTCCTCGAGGTTAGCATTCTCTCCAACAATCAGAATCTCCTTCAAAGGATATTAATTCAGCAGTCATCAAACCAGCCTTCCATAAATTTGTCCCTCCAGCCTTCCAATTAGCTGTGGCCGTTATCTGCTCAGCCTGCTCACTTGGGTCCTCCTGGTCCACCCTGAACAGCTTCCCCACACAAGCACAAACAATGTTTTCTTCAGTCTATTTATTTAGAGAACTATATTCTATATAAAATAATAGATAGTATTCAGCTTTAGTCAGGATTTGATGACATCATAGAGACCTCTCGAGCTTTGCTCTTGAGGTCTATGATATCATCAAATCCCTCGATGGAAACAGCCTTGCTATGCACAGTTACCTATTATTCAATATATCTCACAGTGTTGGGTCATTGTGACGTACCCTACTTTGCCAGATAATGTTATAGTGTATGGTAGAATGCTATTCTAGGTAGAAATCTATACCTAGAATAACGTTGTACTGCAGTAGTCGTTATTTTATTGTTGCGCTGCACTAGATACATAGCTACTGCAGCACTACAACATTGAATGCATTTGGCATACGCGCTGCTCCGGGAAACCTTCACTCTTCATGAAATGGCTGTGATGGTGAGAGATGACCCAGGAAGAGAGCAGTGCTGAAAAAATGCAACAGTAAGTACACAGTCTTGAATTTGTGGTTGCCCATACACTATAAAAGATTCTTTATGAGCAATCATACACAACAATGCTGTTTTTTATCTTGAGGTTTTAGTGGTAATAAGACTTCTTGAACTGTGCCCATGAGGTCTCTTTTCTACCATGGAGACCTCTCTATTGAAAACAGTCTTGTTGTGTAGGATTGCTCATACACAGTTCTATATCTTGCTATGTTGGGTCAAGATAACACTTCTTTCAATTTATCAGCACACGTAGTTGCATAAATATTGCTAGCTTGACGAATATAGCAAAATTATATTGTCTTGACAAGCTGTGTGTGTGTGTCACAGTGCATACTGAACCAATCAGAGAGCAGCTTTCCAGTGCTGATGACATCACAATAGTCTTGAGCAGCACTGAAGCCAGCAGTTGAAATCAAAGAGAAATAGTTAAATCTTCATACAAATAGTAGATTTAAACAGCTATAACTAGTAAACTAATGGTTTATAAACTGAATATGAAATTGTCTAACTCAAAATATGTAGTTAATTATCATTTGCGTGGCCACATGATTTTTATAACTCACATGTGGCTCTGCCTTTCATGAAGTATGGTCTGCCTCCTTACACGTAAAGAAAATTGCATATTTTAAGTCAGCCAATTGCACATCTATATATCTATCACAACAGGACACCCTGAAGCATGTTATTCCTCTTATAAAATGGTATACCATTGCCACAGCGACTCCCAGATCAGGAGACCACCACAGCGACAGGAATCGGGCAAAATCAGCCTGTCGCTGTGGTGGTCTGTATGGCGAACGGGACTGCCTCACTGGGTGTTGCCCTCCCCTGGTCCAACTCTGACTTGGAGTTAGAATCCTAGAGACAAGGGATGTTGGTGGAGGCATCCCGACACTGCAATGCCGCGGTCGGCACAGCGGCTGTCACTATCGGGATGTCTCCATTAAGTCTGTCGCTGCGCATGGGTAAACCTTATAAAATAGTCATAAAAAACATATTTCATGAAAAGTCCACCATGAGATCTGAAGTGTCCAGTTGTGCTGTGATAATCAGTCAAAAAGCTCTTGGCCAATCAGATCACTAGGATTTCTTCACCTAGTGTCAGTTGCTCAGGAGGTTGCACACTTGCTTCTGAGTCTGGAAGATCAGAAGGTTGTGGTTTCTAGCCTCATACCAGGAACTTGAGGTAAAATTCCAATACCAACATTGTGGGGTGCCGACTTCTGAGATGCTGTCTTCAGATGAGATTTTAAACCGAGGTCTCATCGGCCTGCTCTGGTGGTTGTTCAGATGGATGTTAAAGATTCCATGGTACATCTTGGAAAAGAGAATTTCCCTAGTGTCTTGGCCAAATTTCCCCAAGAGTCCCTGCAACAGCCTGCCTGCTGAGGGCTCCAGAGGGCTCACCACACCACACGACTTGCCCCTCCCTTAGACGGTCGCCGGCACCCACCACATCTTGAAGCCTACAGCAGCAGCAAGCAGCATAGATCACACTGGGGCTCTGCTTGAGCACTCCTAGCACCAGCCTGCCTGTCAAGGGCTGAGAGGGCTCATCATGCTACAGGACCTGCCCACCCCTAGACAGTTGCCAAGCACGCCCCACCACACCTGGAAGCCCACAGCAGCAGCAAGCCGCATAGATCACACCGGGCTCTGCTTGAGCACCCCAGCACCAGCCTGACTGTCAAGGGGCTGAGAGGGCTCCCACATCACAGGACCTGCCTCCCCTAGACAGTCACCTCAAGAGCCTGCCACACCTGGAAGCCTACAGCAGCAGTAAGTAGCATAGGTAGATATTATGTTTGGCGCCATGGCACCACTCAAATGGTCTCTATACTTATGATGCCTCGAGGTGTCTAATGCACTGACCAGAAACTTAATCAGTCTAATTCTGTATTAGTAATTAATTCGCTACTACATTTCTTTTGAACTGAAATCTAATTTCTCTGAATTGTCTGCCCTGTTCTGAGAACTGTGCTAACTGCTTAGCTGTGTTTGCTACCCAGTTAACATTCTGAGCCATCCTATATAGTTAGCCTCAGTATCTGTTTAGCCTCTGTTTATGCTGTCTGGGGTACATAGAAACATAGAAACATAGAATTTGACGGCAGATAAGGACTGCTTGGCCCATTCAATCTTCCCATTTCCCTACCTAATGGATAAGCTGCAGATCCTAGTTAACCAGCAGCCTACTTCTTTCTACCCCACCCCAAGAATTGCCTTATGACTGTCCCATGCATGCTTGAATTCAACCACTGTTTTGACTCCACAACCTCTTCCGGAAGGCCGCTCCATGCATCCACAACCCTCTCTGTGAAAAAATACATCCTTACATTACCTCTGAGCCACCCCGTCCCTCTATCTTCAAATTGTGCCCCTTGTTCTTGCACCTTTTTTACATAGATACATAGATACATAGACAGGTGTCGGCAGATAAGGGCCTATGGCCCACCTAGTCTGCCCATTTGAGCTTGTAAGTTCAGTTTGTTTTCCTAGAAGCCTATTTCCCTCCCTGACCTCTAGAATTCCTTTATGTCTATCCCATGCATTCTAAATCCCGTGATTGTTTCAGCTCCCACCACTTTCTCTGGCAGGGTGTTCCACTTGTCCACCACCCGTTCTGTGAAGAAATTCTTTCTCATGTTTCCTCTGAATCGCCCTCCCTCCAACTTCATCCCATGCCCTCTAGTCCTGAAACATCTTTTCGCTTAAAAATAGTGTTTTCCTGCACCCTGTTCCTCCCTGTAAGATACTTGTATGTCTCTATCATATCCCCTCCTCCTCCTCTCTTCCAGGGAGTACATGTTCAGTTCCTTCAACCTGTCTTCATAGGACTTGTGATGCAACCCATGCACAATCTTTGTTGCCCTCCTCTGAACCTTCTCTACCTGTCTATGTCTTACGTAGGTATGGTCTCCAGAACTTTTGAAAGATGCTACCCTCTTGGACTTTGTTGATTCCCTTGAGGTACTTGAAAGTTTCTATCATGTCCCCCCTCTCTTTTCCTTGGAGTGTACACATATTAAGCTCCTTTTGTCTCTCTTCATATGTCTTCTGGTGCAGACCCTGCACCATTTTAGTTGCCCTCCTGTGGACAGCTTCCATCTTGTCTATGTCCATGCAGAGATTGGGTCTCCAGAACTGCACACAGTACTCCAGATGGGGTCTCACCAGCTGTCTGTACAGAGGGATAACAACTTCCTGTTTTCTACTGGTGATGCCTCTCCTATGCATCCCAGTATCCCCAAGCCCTCCTTACTGCCCTCTCACATTGCTTGCCCACCTTTAAGTCATCTGATATGACTACCCCAGGTCCCTTTCCATTTTGTTGTTGTTAGTATCTCACCCCCATTGTGTACTCTTCCCTGGGTTTTGTTTCCCAGGTGCATTACCTTGCACTTCTTAGCATTGAATCTAAGCTGCCATACATTTGACCATTCCTCTAACCTTGCCATGTCCCTTCTCATCCTTTCCACCCCACCTGAGCATCAACTCTGTTGCAGATCTTTGTGTCATCTGCAAAGAGACATACTTTTCTTCCAGTCCCTCTGCAATGTCACTTATAAAGACATTGAAGAGGACCGTCTAATACTGAACCTCTGCGGTACCCACTAGTAACCCTCTTTCTTCAGAGTGGACTCCATTTACTATTACCCTCTGTGTCCTATTCTCCAGCCAATTCTTTACCCAGGCTATCATCTTGGGACCCACTCCCAGGCTGGCTAACTTGTATATTGATCTTTGTGTGGGACTGAGTCAAATACCTTGCTGAAGTCTAGGTAGGCCATGTCCAAAGCCCTCCCTGATCTACTACTTGGTCACCCAGTCAAAGAAATCTATTAGATTCATCTGGCATGACCTTCCCACTGTGAATCCATGCTGCCTTGGGTCCTGTGCCCCTCTGGCCTCTAGGTACTCAACAATTCTTTCCTTCAGAAGTGATTCCATAATTTTCCCTATCACTGAGGTTAAACTAACAGGTCTGAGTTTCCTGCTTCTGCCCTGCTCCCACATTTGTGAAGAGGAATCACATCTGCCCTCTCCAGTCCTCAGGTACCACCCCATCCTCCCATGATTTGTTAAAGAGGGTAGTCAGTGGTGTCACTAGTTCTACCCTTAGTTATTTTAGAATTATGGGATGAATCCCATCAGGCCCCATTGCTTTGTCCACCTTCAGTTTTAAGAGTTCTTTCAGAACCCTTTCTTCTGTAAATGGGCTGGTATCAACTTCTGTATCCAGAGTGTTTCTATTGTTTGTTTTAGGTACCTCCCTCTTCATTTGCAAATACTGAGCAAAATATTTGTTTAGTATCTCTGCCTTTTCACCGTCACCTTCTGCCCACCCCCATTAGCCTCACTATCCTCCTTTAGTCTTCCTTCGCCTCCTGATGTACCCAAAAAGGCTTTATCCCCTTCTAACTGAGTTGGCTATCTTTTCCTTGTCGGGCCTTTGCTGTTCTGACTACCTTCCCAGCTTCCTTTTGCTTTAACTGATACAATTCTTTGTCCTGCTCCTTCTGTGATTCCTTGTACTTTCTGAATGCTTCCTTGTACTTTCTGAATGCTTTCTTTTTCTTGAACCTTCACTGCCACCTCCTTTGAGAACCATAGTGGTTTCTTACATCATTTTGTTTTGTTTATTTGCTTCACACAAAGGCTTGTTACCTCTGTGATGGCAGTTTTATTATTCCCCATTGTTCTTCCACCCTCCTTCCTGTCCATTTGCTAGTGCATTCTTTAGGCACTCCACCCACTCTCTATACTTAGGTACAGTTGGGATGGGCTTCTGTGGTGACAACACCCTGAGCTGGTGTCTAATTACTGCTCTCTTCCCCTATTTTAGATCGCACTGGCGCTCTCTGAGCACTCCAGCACCAGCCTGCCTGCCAAGGGTCGAGAGGGCTCAGCACACCACAGGACCTGCCCTCCCCAGATGGTTGTTGAAGCCCCCACCACCACACACAGAAGCCTACAGTGGCACCAAGCAGCATAGGTAGCCCTGTGTTAGGCTGACCAGCACAGCAGTATAGAAATAACCGAAGCCCCACTCGGCCCCACCCAGGCTATATCTACTCCTAAATACTCTCCCCATTTCCTGTTTGCCCTCTCACTAGGGACTGCACCTGATTTCAATCACTAAGGTATTTACTGCACTGCTCTCTTTCCATCCTGAACTGGTTAGGACTGTAAGATTGCTGGAAGCGATTCCAGCTGAGCCCTAGGTTGTCTTGAACCACTGCCCCATTGAGGATTGTTTACATATCAAATTGAGTAACTGTAGTCAGTGTTAACTCTCGTAGAAACAGTCTCATATTTGGAATTCTTACCCATAGTGGCACACTGACAATTTGTTAAGGTGCTAAATAATCCAGCCCTTGTTGATGCCATTAGAAACACATTTCTCTGTTTAGTTGGTTTTATGTGACGAGGGTGAGTTTTTAAGTCGCGACCAAAAAGAGCTACTGAAAAACACTCCCAGTCACTAGAGCGAGCAACATTAGATCGACCACTGCACACAGTGACAGCTGATAACTTTAAATAAACGGACCAAAAAGGAAACTTGTTTCATGCCCCCCCCCACGCACCCCCAACTTAAAGATTACCAATCTCGGGGGTAGACTAAAAATATAAACCCCAGGACAAAAAGAATTCTGTCCTGCACTAGGTCCTGAGCCCAGGCCTTCAGCTCCATAGGCAGTGGCTCTAGCTGCTCACGCAAATGGCCAGATGGCAGGGCTTTGCCAAACTACTCCCCATATATGAACATACGAACATACGAAATTGCCAGCAGATACAGCCAATTAGGGTCTATCTAGTCTGCTCGATAGTGCAGCACTTCAGTCAATTAGACTGAGCTGCCCCCATATTCCCTCCCACCAGCTTGCTGCTCCCGGTTTGTACTCTCCCTTAATCTGTCCCACTTCCTCTTGAAGCCTCCAACACTCTGCAGTGATATGACTTCCTCTGGCAGAGCATTCCATCCTGCCACCACCCTTTCTGTAAAATAGTGCCTCCTCCGTTCCCTCTTGAACCTGCTACCTTCTTACTTCATAGAGTGTCCCTGGTTTCCCTTCGCCCTTCAGATTTAACATATACCTGGTGTCTACTCTGTTCAAACCCTTCAGGTACTTGAATGTCTCAATCATATCCCTCTCTCCCTTCTTTCTTCCAGGGTATACATACTGAGCTCTTGCAGTCTCTCCTCATATAGTCTGTCCCCCAACCCCAGGATAATTTTTGTTCCCTGCGTTGTACCCCCTACAATAGTTTGATGTCCCTTTTCAAGTAGGGCACCAGAATTGCATGCAGTGCTCTGGGTGTGATCTCACCAGGGACCTGTATGGGGCAAGATGACCTCCCACTCTAGAAGTAATCCCTTGCTATGCACCCTAGCATCCTGTTTGCCTTCGCTGTTGCCTTCTAGCGAGTGCAGCTGGCTGCTACACTTGCTCTAACCTACTTCTGGTTGTTATGCCACTCACTCTTCCTCTGGGTGGTATTAAGTCAGTTGAATTGAGCAGCTCTAATAATACTCGCTCACATCACTGTACACCGTTTTAATTCATTAACTTGCTACTATTGGTCAGCTCAGTGCTTGTTCAGTTTCCGCTTCTAACAACCTGGCTCTAATTCCCTGTAAAGCATTCACACTCAGTCTCCGATCAATCCTCTGATTGTAATTGTGATGCTTCATCTATAAACTGCATTCAAGGCTCTGGTTTTATTTCTGATGTCCTCCACTATAAACTGTGTTACTGTTTTGGTAGCTTTATATCGCATTTTTTCATGCCAGATCAAGTTCATTTCTCCAGGATTAGCTTTGTCACTCCATCAGCGGTTGTATAGAGCCAACCAGGACTACAGCCCTATGTAAGACATAAGCAGGCTGCACTCCAGGGCTTACGGGTGCTGGAAAAATATAAATATAGTAAAAATAAATAATCCAGCACTCCAGACCACTACAAAAATTTAGGACTATAGGACTACAGCCCTGCCTGCTTCTTTTTGATTAACCACTTTGATTGGCCCCCTGCCCACAAAACACCTATCCATCTACAACTACTTACTAATATCTTGCCTTTCCCTCTGATTACCCCTCAACCCTGTTCTCTCTCTGTCTTCCTACCCTCCACCATGATTCACCCTACCTTTCTCTCACCCTGCCTTCTCTTATTCCTACCCACCCTTCCCCATTCTCCATGCCTCCCTCCCTAAAACCTATCCCCCCAGCTTGTCTCCCCTTTTCTCCTCTCCTTTCATGCTACCTTTGCCAATCCCTCCTCCCTCCTCCTTTGCCTCACATTCCTCCCAGGTTTGCTTTCATCCTCTACTAAACTACAAATCCCTCTTCCACTGCTCCCACCCAACCTTTTCTTCCCTCTCCTGATGCCCCAAAAGCACAAGTACCCCCTCAACGCTTCCTCTTTCTCATCCTCCTGCTTCTCTCTGGTGAAGCTGAACCCAACTTGGGCCCTCCTCCCCCTCTCCTACGGCCATCCCCAGTGGTCTTCATCTCTTTCACCTTGAACACCATGAGCCTTCTCTAAGTTGACACTCTCAAAGTCTGGACTGCCAAACACCCCTGATGTCTTTGTGTGTCACTGAAACCTGGCTGTCTGCTAGGATTCCTGACTCCTCCTGGCTATCCTAGACTTCAAACTCTACTGCCAAGATCACAGCAAATGTGATGGTGGTGTGTCCTTGTATGTCCTTCAGTCCCTCTCTTGCTCCATCTCTCTTGTGAATCCTGCCCCACCTGCATGAGCTCATCATCACCCTCCTATCCCTTCCTCCTCTCCTAGTCTATATAAGAGTGCTGTATGCCCCACCCACCCCTGAGAACTGCCCATGACTCCTAATCACTTGCATATCCTCAATCAGTTCCTGCGTGCAGCCAGTGAGCTCATCCTTCTTGGAGATTTCACCTAGTCTGACTCTCCCTCCAACCCAATTTTCAAGATCGAGTCTTTAAACCTCACCCAACTGGTTTCAGAACCAACTAGATTTAACCCACACTCCCCAATCCTTCCCTTCTAGACAGGGTTCTTTCTTCACATCCCCATTGCATCTCTGCTGCTGGTGTCCTCACTGATGCCCTCAGTGATCACTGTGTAAGGAAGGTGCATTTTCCCCACTCTGCCCTTAAAAACATTTTGTCTCACCCACTCCACACCCTGGACACTGTTGCCCTTCTGCAGGATCTAACTCGTGCAGACAGCTCCCAGTGCTCAGTGCCCCAGATGTTGACTCTGCCCTCATCCACTTCACTAATATCCTCACTCACATCTGGAATCTCCATGCCAGACCAAAGAAAGCCAGAGTCGAGCATCTCCATCAGCCCTGGATAACTATGGACCTTTAACCTTATGCAAAGTCAGGATCATGCCTGGGCACAATATAAATCCTCCCTATCCTCATCTAACCAGCAGTTATACCATCCCTCAGAAATGCTTGCACCAAGGCTGTCCATTTGGCCAAAGCTGAACACTTCAAGACTCACATACACTCTAATCTCAACTCTCCTGCTACTGTTCTGGAATGTTATCCACTCTCTCATTGACCCAACAGCATATTCTGCCCTCCTGTCCTTAAAGATAGGTCACCTGTCTCTGACCCTTTCTCTGTAGCCAAGATTTTCAACGGATTCTTCACTACCTGTGCTCTTCCTGACTATCCTCTCCTGACTCCTCTGGCCCCTCCCTCAACTGTTGACTTCAGCCTGTGCCCAGTCTCTCCTCAGGAAGTATACCAGGCTGTAATGTCACTGAATCCTGCTAAAGCCAGCCCTGAAGGACTCCACCCAAACTCCTCATCTCTGCTCCTCGATAGCCACCCTTCTCACACACCTCCTAAACTTCCCTCTCCATTTTCTCATTCCACAGGCCAGGAAAGTTGTCAAGGTGCTGCTCTTCAAAAAGGTGGAGACCCTTCTTCTCCCAGCAAGTTCTGGCCCATTTCCTCTTCCTCACTCACCAAACTACAAGAGTTCCTTGTCAACTCCAGGCTTTCAGAGTTCCTATCCTCCTCTGGCATTATCTCCCCTTCCAGTCTGGCTTCAGGAAACAGCACTCAACTATCTCTTCCCGATTCCATCCTCTCAGCAAAGGACCAGGGTCATATAACCACTACTATTTTTGTAGACCTGACTAAGGCTTTCAATTCCATTTCCCACCTACTCCTGCCAAATAAACTTCACTCAATTGGGCTGGCAGTTCCTGCTGTCAGATGGTTCAGCTTCTACCTACATGACAGGCAGCAGTCTGTCCAAGTAGGAAACTCTCTATCTTCCCCTTCCTATCCTTGCAGTGACCCTCAAGGCTCCATCCTTGGCTCCCATTCTTTTCTCTGTTGTCATAAATGACCTCCTCCATCTGCTGTATCTCCACATTCACATGTATGGATGATACCATTATCTATACGCCAGAACCCTGCACTATTGACATACAAGTCCCCCACCAGCACAACTTCAACAAAGTCCATAACTGGTTCCAGGCCAATCAGCTAAGGTTAAATACTAAGAAAACAGTTATGAAGACCTTTGGCTACAGGCAGAAGATGTCTAGACTCCAGCATTCACCACTTCAGACCATGCTCCCCTTGAAAAGGTCCCGCCTTCAAATACCTTCTGGCTGGACAGCCATCTTGATTTCTCCACACACATACAATAGACTCCACCTGTTCAAAACTCCTCCCAAACTTGTCATTCTCTGTCATAACAAAGACTATCCTTTGGGAGCTGGTCAAGAAATGATACTTCCAGTTATTGACTACACCAGCATGGTCTATGGCACTGTCCCAGAACATCTCTTTCCAGACCTGACACCCTCCTAAACTCCTTCTGCTGCTTTCTATCTCTTTCCCTCCCTTACTCACCACTGCCTTCTCTACTTCTCTCTCTCCTTAATGCCTGTACCACACAGGAGTTTAGTCCACTGCCTGTCCTTCATCGCAAATACTGGTTTGGGACTCTGCCTCCTTACCTCTCCTCCTGCCTAGCAGCTGCAAACCCTCAGCCTCTCTTTATGCTCCAGGGACTCTTGTTCTTTCTCCTCCCTCCCCCACTCAATGACTGATCAGTTTGCTTTCTGTTATCACCTCCTTTCTTCTGGAATCAGCCTCCTCAGACTTTCACCAATTTCCTCACTCTCCGCCATCAAAAGCCTCCTCTGACTCCATCCTATTACTCATTGCTCATGCCCCCTCCTCCTCTGCCACCCCTTCACCCCAGCCCCTGCTCCCCTAATATCCATCCCTTGACTCTAACTGTCCTATACTCGTTTCAACAAATGTTTTTGATGCTTGTATAGATTGCTTATTATGTATTTTCAAGTTCCCTAAATTGCTCCCTGTTTTATCCACACTTGTATTATATATATATTGTTGAACTGCTCTGATTTTTTCTTACCCATGTCTGTATTGTTTCCCCAGCTCACACCTGAAAACGAGCTTTGGCTCAGTGAGCCTGTCTCAGTTACCAATTTTTAAATAAATAAAAATCACTAAAATACCATATGTCCAAATAAAAAACTTAGCATTGCTCTGACTTTTCCTTTTAGCCACAGTCACCGCTGGAGACATATATGGCTACTACGGTTTTATTGCTTCTGTGATTGGTGACAGAAGGTTCTCTTCTGCCTGAGTAATGTGAAAATGTAACTGAGACTGGCAGGACTGGTTATTGGATACTTTTCCTAGTAAGTGAGGTCGTTCAAATTTCCTTTGTAGTCACAGAAAATGCAGCAGAAAACTTTGTGCACATTCAGAAGCTGTGACTGGCTTTATCTGGGGATCCCAGCCTAACATAGAAATTCACAGCTTTGCAAAATTCATGCAGCTGTCCCCACATTAGAAGAGCCATCTTTTTTTCCTTTTACCAGCCAGAAACCCTCTATTCCACATGGAGTGGCAGCCATCTCACATTGTACATTCATTTATTTTACTTACTTTGTTCCCCTCGCCCAGTGGGGTCAGACTCCTTCAGCCCATCCATAAACCTTGATTCCAAGCTCACTGGATTAGTCACCAGTGGCATCCAAATACCCACTACCCACCCCTCACATATACTGTCCTAGAGTTATCCCATTCACAAAGGCTTTAAAGATGGCTTTCACAAGAATCCATGTTGCTCCATCAACAGAAATCTTTGCAAGCATGAAAGCACGCATTTTGTCCACATTGTTTCAAGCTTCTAGCTGCATGACTTGATGATGTGGCCAACATTTTGTCATTTAGGAGACAGTGCTGACTCACAGCTAGAGTGCAGAGTAGAGCAGTGTGCAATTTTCCAGTTTCCTGTTTGAGCAGTTACAAGGTCCTGTCCAGACTATAGCTTTTGAACTTGAGTTAGCAAGGTCAGACCTGTGCAAGGTCCTGAATTCACTGTGGATCTTAAAATGGTTTAAGTGCCTTTAAATGTTTTAATCTCCTTAGCACTGTTTGCATCCAGACTACAAGCCCTTAAAAGTTGTAACAAAAATGTTTTAAACCTTGCTAGATATCTTGTCTTAACACTGTTTTTAAAAATGTTTTAGAGCTAGCATTGTTTTATTCACATGTCTGGACAGGAGTAAAATGTTTTAAGTTGTAATGGTTTAACTAAAACAGTTTTAGCTGCAGTGTGTACAGGCAAGCACAGTTATGAGTGTTAGCATTAACACAAAATAGTTACAAGGAACCTGTCCAGACTAGCTTAGGTAATTGGAACCGATTTTAAAACTGTTACCAGGCAATTCATTCCCGTATATCCCATTATTTACCTGATTTATTTTTAAATGCATTACCAGGCATCCACATGTCTTCTTCTACTCAGTTTCTGTTCCGTCTTGCCACCGTTATAGTCCAGGCTGGCCCACCCTTAACCCTCCTATCCTGAGCATTCTCACGCTGCAATGCATGCCATGATGCTCACTCTCATAAGGCATAGCGGCGCCTTCATGTAAACAAAACACAAATATGGAGGCAGATGATTTAAACCATGTGGTTTTGCTCTTCCTGCATTGCTGGTTCCAGAAGCGGCAGATTTTGCTTTCGGGAAAGGCAGCATCACTGTGCAGCATGTCATTTGCAGGCACAGCAATTCATAGTAATGCAGCAGTATATCATCACTGCTATAAGTGTCCTAAATGTGCTTCTGGCTTTTTCAATGAGTGCTGTTACAGTGGAGAGCTGTAGAGACATCCCACTGACTGATGAGGAGCAAATAGTGCTGACTTCTTGGTCTGATGAGCAGTGGATCAGTAATTTTCACATGTCAAGGCAGAGTTTTACTGCCTTGTGCACTGAATTGGGACCACACATAAAGCGGTGTGACACAGTGCTGCAAAAGACTGTTGAGGTACAGAGAAGGGTTGCCATTACCTTGTGGTGCCTTGCCACAAATTTGGAGTATCAAACCCTAGGACACCTGTTTGGGGTTAGCAGATCTACTATTGGGAGATAGTTATTGATGTCTGCAATGCCACTGTGCATGTCATACTACCAAAAGTGACCAAGATACAATGTGCCTGACATCATGCAGGGTTTGAGACTGACTGGGGCTTTCCCAATTGTGGTGGGGCCACTGATGGCACCTGGCTTCCCATTCTGTCACCACCTGGTAATGCCTGTGAATTCTACAATTGGAAATCATATTACTCTGTACTGATGCAGGCTCTGGTAGGCGAAACATTTTGTCTTCTGGACATCAATGTTGGATGGTCTGGCAAGGTACATGATGTAAGGTGCTGAGGAACAGTTAACTATACAAGTTAGGCAGACTGGCCAGCTGTTCCCTTCTATGCCACAAGACATTAAAAGGTTCAGTGTACCAGTTGTGATCCTGCCCTATCTTCTTCCGCCTTGGATCATGAAGCCATACTCAGATTTCACCAGTGACATTTGACATAATTTCAACACAATCTGAGCAGGGCCAGAATGGTGGTCGAATGTACCTTTGGCAAACTGAAAGACCATTGGAGATGCCTTTTAAAGAGAAATAAATACGCCATTCAAAATGTCCCTTATGTGATTGGAGCCTGCTGTGCATTGCATAACCTTTGTGAGGAGAAGTCAGAGACATTGCTGGACAGTTGGGTCTCAGAAACTGACTGCTGTCAGTTCCACAACCTGCTGACCAGGACTGAATCCTCCTAGTGAATTATCTATTGCAGCCATGAATTGGCAGCCCAGTGAGATATGGGATGTGCTAGCAGAGTATCTCCAGAATTATTAATGTGTACCCATACTCCAGTAGCAGTGTAATCTATGTGCCACTAACCTGCAGCGCACACAAGTATCAGAATAATTGAGCGCTCATTCAAATATTCAAATGCAGGCAAATAATTGCCTTATCTTTAATTTTTATTAAGTGCAACTGTCGGGGGCGCGTTGAGCAGCTCAACAGGAGGCAGCATGTTTGGAGAGCTCCTAAGAAAGTATAATTTTATCTATAAAAATTGCCCTTTTGGAATTATGTTCTGGTTTCTATACCCCTACTGGGTTTAATAACCTACAAAAGACCCATGGGTAAAATCAAAGGCAATGCAGCTGCCTCTTCCAAGTTTTCACACCAAAAGGTTGATGGGATGTTGGGCCTACAGGAAATGGTGCAGCAGGGCATCTGCTGCTGTGAATACTGAGAGATCTCTTGCCACAGTGAACACCACCCTTCTGAAACTGGTCTCCACAGTACAAGAACTGGACAAGAAATTCTATGTTTTAACACCACTTAGTGGCTGCCTTAGAGACTAAAGCAGACATTACTGACCAAAACTGGCTAAAATGGATGCTATCCTGAATAAAAATACAGATGTCTCCACTAAGCTGGTTAAAGATAATATGTGGCTGCGGAATGGTTAGAAATGGTGGAGAACCAGGTCCACAAGTGAAATCTATGGATCCTAGGATTACCTGAAGCTGCGAAGGAGATGACCCATTGGGCTTTGTGCACACCTTCCTGCCAGGAATATTGGGGCTAGGAGAGGAGGATTTGCAGCTATCATTCGGAGGGCTTTCTGGATCACCCCACGAGAGCTTGCAAACCAGTCTGTGCCTCGCACTTTGTTGTGATATGTTCTGGGATTGGGGGATCGAGATATGGTGTTAGCAGAGGCCAGGAGGAATTGCCATCTGAAATATGGTGAGGTGGACATATCTGTGTTCCCAGACTTGTCTTTTGGAACAAGACAGTGCAGAGGTTTTACGATGGGGTGAGGAGTCGACTTCGTAGCCTGGGGATCCAGCATGAGCTCATTTTTCCTGCTCATCTTAGGCTTTTCTGGCAGGACTAAGGTCTACCTGTTCGGTACCCCAGAGGAGGCAGAAAAATTCTCCGATTGTAGAGCAGGGGTTCTCAAGAGCCAGGGCGATGGAAACTGAATGGCTATGATCATTACATCTGTAATGTACTGAACTTGTTTTACTACCATGTTACTAAGCCTCTGATTTTCTTTTATCGCTGACTGTTATTCTTGTTTGGCTTGGGGTGCAGTAATTTTATTTTGGTATCCTGTTGCTATATGGGACATTCCTATCAGATGATCATTGAAGTGAGGATTATGTAAGGGGTTAATATGGGGATTAACCTTTGGGATGCATGGCCCTGACTACTGGCTGGGATACCACTGCTAAATATTCAATGTTCTTAGTTTTCTGATTTATAAGGGTGGGGTGAAAGACACTGCCCACTGAATG
The DNA here is from genome assembly GCA_016271365.2 of Neoceratodus forsteri. Taxonomy (NCBI): domain Eukaryota; kingdom Metazoa; phylum Chordata; order Ceratodontiformes; family Ceratodontidae; genus Neoceratodus; species Neoceratodus forsteri. Next base: position 270,155,967 of record CM057452.1, on the reverse strand, counting down.
TTGATGCCTATATTTCTGTGTTATAAGTGTAGGCATTGACCCAGTATTAGAAACCCAATATATGGTAATTCCTGTTTTAATGAGCATAGAGGCTATAATAGCCATTTCACTTTATTCTATGGAGCTGTTAATAAATCTATGGATAAATATCCTCAGGGAAAGTGGGTCATTTGACCTGCTCACCAGCTGGCTTGGATTGCTAGTGTAGGTAGTTCTTCTGAGTTACTCCTTGAGCTGGATGCTTATGACATATTCTAAGAATGTTTTCCTTTTGCTTTGTACTTCCCCAATGTGGTGAGTGAACCTTGGGTGTCTCCTTATCCCATTCTGTGATATTTGGTATCCTGTTTATAGCATCGGTTATTGTATGGATTCACCTGTGTATCCATGCTTTATGAGCTGGATTCTTGCAACAAAGCTTAATAAAATATTATACAAAAAAAAAAAGAGCAACTGTCCTGCAAGATTGTGCAGAGATAAGACAAGTAACAACTGTAGGTTGCACAAGTTTTTAAACACATGAAAATTATTTACAATTGAACAGTTCATTATCAACATAGTTATTTCAACATGTTATAACTTGTACCTCCTTTGGTTGCAGCATGACAATGTGTCATGAATTGAACTTTATTGCACAACAATAACTTTGCCCACAAATGTGGCACAAACTGGTTTAGTGTTTAACACTTTAAAAATGTAATGTTTAACGTTTTTTAAAATGTAGTGTAGAACACTCATTAAACTGTTAAAATGCAGTTTTAACTTGTAACTTTATTATTTTTAAGACAATTATTGTGCCTGGTTTGTTATGTGCAAATGCCTTTTTTAAAAAACAGTACTTCAGTGCACTGCCTGTCTGCCAAATTTGTTTGGGAGTACTGAGTGTTATCATTTTATCAAATAAATAACAGGTACTTATAACACCAACAAAGATGTTTCATGTTATTTTTAAATGCAGCAATGACAACAGTGCACATCAGTACTATGGTTCTGTGCACCAATAGCAGTGCAACTGTAGGCAGCACTACGCATGTTCTGTGATGTTTGGTTTGCTCACTAATCACCAGAAAACAAGAAGGTGGTAAATACCAACATCACAATGCAGAGGCACAGACTTCAGGCCACTACCTTTGAAATAAATCCCCATATCCACATATCTAGGCCTGCAATGTTGTCCAAGTAACATCATCACCCATCAAGGCCTGTGTGAAACCACCAGGAAAAAGTGCCTTGACATGATGCACGTTCAGCAATACCACTGTTGTTATTGTAATGATGACCCATGTCACTAGCTGTATTACATTGTGGCGTGACACCAGAGATCATTGGCCCTTGGACACCACCCGATGCCACTACACCAGCAACGCCTTGGTGTGCATTACTGCATTATTGCTCACCTGCATTGGATTGATGTCAGTGATGGGGATTGCCCCTGAACCCACAAAGAACTCTTTTTCTCACCCCCGAGCGAGGGGGTAAACAGACACTACTGGTGTCCTTCTTGTTTGCTTAAGGACAAACTGAAGACTGACTTTGAATTCCCAAGATTCTAACTTACTCTGAGTTGAAGATTCCAAATGTGGTTCATGCAGCTGTGACAATTCTATAATGATGTCATCCTCTAGTCACAGCTGTGACTGAGGACAGAGTGAGACAGTGTGAAACCCATTTAACTGGAGTTTCACAAGCTGCCTTCCTGCCTACCACTAGGTCTTACTGGGATTCTAGTAACCCCGGTAACAAAGGGATTACACTCAAGGTGCCCTGAGCAGACATGGTGACAGGTGTAATCGTTGCAAAAAGATAGGACACTGAACTGCCACTGCACAGTTGAGTGGGCACAATAACAGCTTGCATTCCAGATGCATAACTTTGGCTTGCAGCAAGTGTACCAGGAGTAGGTGCAGGTGTGTTTGCATTTGTTATTTGCATGTTAGGAGGCTGATAGTGCCCAGACAGTAATGCTGAACATGTTTCTAAAAACTCTGCATTCTGATCTGCCTCCTGCTTACGTAGTCTTTTCTCCTCTCCCTCTCCTCCCTCACTCTTTCCCTTTCCTCTCCATGGCCATCGACTCCTTATGTTGCTCCATCAGCATTTACTGAACACTGCTTCTACAAGCTCCTGAATCCTTGTGGCCTTCATCTTTTGCAGAGGTTGCATAGTGGCTCAGAACTGGCAGACCTCTTGTGATGTGCAGCATTCCCATCCGTTGATGCAGTACTGCCTCCAGATGTTGCAAATTGGCTTGATGTGCCTTCACCAGCAAACTCACTGTTGGCGCTGACAGATGTCTCATCAGCAGGGTCTACAGCTGCAATATATAAATGCATATTCAGCACTGGCTGATTAGTGTGTATGGGATGGGACGTCTAGGTAGTGGGGGCATGGGGAGACAGAGATGGGACAAAGTGACAAACACCCTGACTCAGGAAGCACGTTACAGGTAGTAATCTACATCATGTTCAGGGTCAGGAGGGTCTACCTCAGTTTTAGTCTCACTGCTTTCCAGGACATGCACAGGGTCAGATGAAGGTCTGGTTCCCAATATGCGATCAAGCTGGTCAGAATAGGGACATACAACCCATCCACCACCAGATCTACAGTTGCTGTCCTTAACCCTATGGTATCTAACCTTGAGCTGCTTTATTTTATCACGCACTGCTTGGCCGAGCGCTCAGTGCTGTTTTCAAATAAATACTCAGAGACCTTCTGGTAAACCACAGTATTTCTTCTGAAACTAGTTAATGTCTCCTGAATGCACTCCTGAGATCAAAATTCTATTAGAGTTTAGTGACCTCATCAGACCAACTAGTGCTTCGCTCGTCTGCATGTTGCCTATGGATAAATCAGATCATGCAGCTTGCAGCAATAACAAGGCGGTAATATGTGCCACTGTTGCTATCAAAAGGGATATTTAAACTTCCCACAATGTGATGCTGATAGTGGAGCTGTTACTCCAGGTGAGCACAGCACATGTCACACAAGAGCACACTATGCCTGGGAAGAGGGAGCAGCATTGTGGCTCACTGGAGGACAAGCAATGGCAAGAATGATTCACTCACCCATCCACACTATGGGAAAACAAGGAGAAACACAAGTAACGTTTGTCTAACCATGCTAAAGACCTGCTCTTGGTGGTTTTAAAACCATTACAAGAAATGGAGTTTAAACTGCTACCATTGTGGACGCAGCACCATTTTAGCGGCAGCGTAACGTTATAAGGCAACGTAACATTACCAACACAGTAGCTCGACAGAGCCAAGGAGAACAGAAGTGTAGATACACTAAACCATTAGCAAAAATGGTTACTGAATAGTGTAGATGAACTGAAATGGTTTTGTTAAACTGGTTTTAAAAAGTTTTCAAAACAGTTCTGCAGTGTGTACAGGGCCTTGTGTTCAACCCAGTAAGGGTCTAAGCTGTGATGCTTATAGAACTGTGTTTTTGAGAACTATTCTCTAGCCCACCTATGAGGTAGGCTTGGAGAATGGTAGAACCAATCTACACTAAACCAATTTAACAAAACCGGTTCTACAATAATCTGGACAGGGATTTTGAAACTGTTCTTGAGAACAATTTCTGATCTTCCATGAGTCATTAGGGTCATTTCCATAATGCAACAGTGTGTGAGTTGTAGAACAGAACTAGGGCATCAGTCTGAATGAAGTTGGTACATACAGTTTTGTTCACCGCCCTTTTCTGGTCTAGACACATTAAACTAGTTTATTTAAATCAGTTTAGAGAATGGTTCTTGAGAATCATTCTATCATTTGGACAGCTCTTTAATTGCCCTCTGCTTAACCTCCTCTGTTGCTTTCTCTGCACTTAACCATCTTAACCATCCTCACTCTCATGCCAGCCATGCATTTATAACTGATGGCTGCTGCTAATCTTGTTGGCTTGTAAACTCCTTTGGAGCACAATGTATATGAAAAGCACTATATAAAATCAATTTCCTTTCTTTACAGATGTCAACGGGCAATGTTCCACATTTGGATGATAAAGGGTTGAGATGTATGCCAATTTTGTACATTCCAAACTGGTTGACCCATGGGAGATTAGAGTGGCTTCATGAAGAATGGGCCTGTTCCTTCAGTGTATAATACCTTGAAAACGACTGCAGTCATATTCATGAGGTGATGTGAAAAATGGCTATGCTGAAAATTTGAGGTTAAAAATATTGAAAATTGACAGTTATGAGTGAGCATTGAAAAATTTGAAAATACATTTATAACTTTTGGCTTAATATTTGTACCCCAGATTTTCAACATAGCCTTGATATGACCTCACCCTCATAAACCCAGTAGGTGAAAATGTTCAATCCCACTTGAAAGATGATTTTGCAGAGCAACTGTGAAATCATCACCTTTCAGCCCTTTGCAGAGTGACTGTGAAATCACCTATCAGCTGGGATTTGAAGAATTTCACTGCCCTTGTTCATCAGGTGGGCAGCAAAAGGCCATGCTGAAAAATCTGGGGAAAATATTAAAATGAACAAGTTATTAGTACAAGTTCAAAATGCATTCAAATACATTGATTGCATGCCTAATATCCTCATTTCCCAGTCCGCGTTGAAGAGTGAAGATATGTCTCTGGTCCAGAGAGGATTATGGCATTGGACCATACTAAGTAAGAAAGTGGGAGGGGGATGGGCTGGTGGGTGCTGAGTTGGGGGCAGCTGGTTGGGAGGAGGGTAACAGCAGCAGAGGGATGGTGGCAGCAACAGACATCAATGGACCATTTTCTTTTTACAGGAATTAAAAAATGTTTAAAGGACTATGAGGGATGGCTTTCATTTCAGATACTTACACTGAGGATTGGGCACTTCAGTGTCGGTGTCATATTGGGCAGCACCAGGAGTGGTCTGTCTGGTGTCGCAGAGTGGAAACTGTCTGGGTGGGGTGCTAGCCCTACAAATACCATGTGGTGACACTGATGTGGTAATACTGGATGGAGGGAGAGGAAGGTGAAGAAAAGTGAAGGTGTGGCGGTACTCAGCAGTCAGCAAATGAGGTAATTTTCAATTGTAAAAGAACCATGCCTCACTGCAACAAGAAACATGAGCAGACAGCTGACAAGTTGATGGGCCAAAGTTTGGATTGGCTTGTACATCTCATCGCATACTCATCATCTGGAATTGAATCACGGTGGCACTGTCTCTGACCTCAGACCTGCAATCACAAGTGCCTGCAGTCTATAACTTCATCTGGCCTAGACTGACAGACACTTAGCTTCAGTTCTACAACCAGGAACTGGGATGGGGTACAAACAGGGCAGCAGATGGGCAATGTTATGTAGATGACATGGGCCAACTGCTGGCGATAGGAGGGCTGGCTCCTTGCAACTATGAGAAGTTGCCCCCGCAAAAAGAAAAGCATCATGATCAGCCTAACTGATCATTGGTCTGTCACTGCCAAGCCCAGTGCAGTTTGAGCTGCATTGAACCCCGACAGTGACACACCTATGAAATGTCATTCATCATAACAGAATGTTTGCTGCACAAGCAAACATAAAATGACTGAGTTTTTCTCAGATCACAATTTGTGCTCCAAAAAGCCAAATTAGTATTAGACTTGTAAGGCCCTAGATAGGGAATGGATGGACTAGATGGAAATCCATGTCTTTTTCTGTCTCTAAACATCTATGTATGTGCATGTTGGATGGTAGTAACAAAATCTCATATTGGAAATATAGGTCCACTCACAAAAATTCAATCAATTGTTATTTATTTTATTTATTTAACATCCAGCACAAATATCATTCATTTGAGAATACTTATATCACCTTCCTCAGGAGTCTGGTTTTAAGTTTCTAAATTATACAAGGAAACATATAAATAATAATCAATTGTCTAATAATAAAATATCCCAATAATGTAATTTTCTCTTTATAATGAAGGAGCTTCTACTCACTTTCAAGCATTTTTTTTATTTTAAACACTAAGGTCCTCTTTATAAATCACAACATTCTTTTTCTTACTGAATGAAACATAAAAAGAGGCACAGACATGAAAATCAGTTACCCCTTTGTCACCATGGTCAGTATATGAGCCAAAATCAAGTTTAAATGCAATCAGTTTGACACATCAAGTTTATGCAGATGTGTTTAAGAATATTCATTATTTGATTTTCCAACTTTAGAGCAATAAGACAGAAAAGAGACTGAAAAGTACACTAAAACAATGAAACTGAAGCACCTTGCTAGTGCTTGAAAGTGGGTAGAAACATCTTCTTTATAAAGGAAATTACATTATAGGGATTTTATTATTAGACAGTTGATTATTATTTAAATGTTTCTTTGTATTATTTAGAGACTTAAAACCAGACTCCCTAAGGAAGGAGAAATATGTATTCCACGAAATATGGATATTTGTGCTGGATGTTAAATAAAATAAGTATGACTGAATTTTGGCGGTGGATCTATATTTCTAATCTGAGATTTTGTTTATACTGCCACAATTGATTTGAGTCTGTCCCACTGCTGATATATTTTCCCATTTCTATTTTCCTCACCAAGGTTGGCTGGGTCAGTTTTCAGCTTTCTTTTGGATGGTAGTAACCAATTAAATTCTGTGAAGAGTTGTGTTGCTTTGTTTTACTTCTCTACAAAATCCTTTTTCTGTTGGCTTGCGCACATGCGCAAGCAACATTCTTGATAGTAGTACTGTACTAGCACTTTCAAAGGTGCGTCCAGTGTCGTGATACGATTGCAGGGATGCTTTGGCCGTGTGTCCTTCAGCCGCCAACCAGTGAGCATGCTGCTTGATGACAGCAGTTTCAGAGAGTGCCGCCAACTTGAAAGAATCGCCGCTGCAATGAGAGACAAGCTCGTCATTGCAGCGACAGATCTGACATGCCTCCATTATGTGCCGTTGCTGGTGAAACATTTCAATCAACATAGTGGTGGCTCCACTGTCCACCTCTTACAATCCCTAAATGCCGACTTTGGGAATCCTCAATCCCCTGTCGGCATGCCCCCCCAGTTCAATTTGTTTGCAGATGGGAGTGCCCAATCCCCATTGGCATAATGTCCACCTAGTTTCATTTGTCTGCTGATGAGGGTGCCCAATGCCCCTCAGCATCAAGCCCCAAACACAGACACACTTTCTTTGCTGACAGGGTGCCCAGTCCCTGTCTGCTTCAGTCCCCAAAATAAAACAGGTGGCACACTAGGAGCCTACCCCTGTGTGCCCAAATGTATTTAATGAAACCTGAGGGGAAAAACCTCCCCTGACATTCTGTTTTTTTTCCTGTAAAACAGAAAAATGGTCCCTTGTGGTCATGATGTCCCCTCCCCAACCCACACCACCCTCTGTGCACCCCACTTCCCGCACCTCCCTCACCCCATACTTACCTCCGAGGCCGTGATCTTCAGTGGAGCGGGAACACGTCTGCACTCTTCAAAGCTGACCCTGAACTGAAGAAAATCATGGTAAGCTGTATAATGGCATCAATGAGGTGTCAACTTAGTGGATATCTCGGCCATTTTTTGACTTTTGGCTCAAATTTTCAACATGGGATTCTTGGGACCCCACCTCATGGAATCAGTCATTGTCATTGCATTATTTGGTACCAAAAGGTAATTTCACGGTCACTGTGTGGAATCACCTTTGGGGACTGATTAATGAACCAACAGTGCCACTGTTCATGAGGTGGGCTCCCCAAAAGCCTATGTTGCAAATTAGTGAAAAAAATTCAAAAAAATGCCTTTATTCTGATGTGCATTGTGCAGTTTCCACACACGCTCATAACTTAGAGAATTTTAATATTTTCACTCCAGATTTTCAACATTGCCATTTTTACACCTCCTTATGAACAGTGCAACTGTCATTTTCACATCCTGCCTGAAATGTGTTTTCACACATCTGGCACACAATGATACAGTCGCTGGGGAAATCAACATTCTGGACAGATTAAGAAAATAACAGTGACAGTGTTCATAAGGAAACATCCCAAAAGCCCATATTTGCAAATTTGGTGAAAACTATTCCAAAACATGACTGCATTACCAGCGTGCTTTGTGCAGTTTCTACGCACACTCATAACTTGCCAATTTTCACTCCAGATTTTCAACATTGCCATTTTCACACCTCCTTATGAACAGTACAGCTGTCATTTTCACATCCTGCCTGAAACATGTTTTTGCACATGTGGCACACAATGAGGCACGGTTGATGTGTGAAATCAACTTTTGGAACAGAGTAACAAAATCACAGTGCCACTGTTCATGAGGAGAGGTCCCAAAATGCTAATGTTGAAAATTTGGTAAAAATCCTAAAAATGACCGTGACAGAGTGTGTGTTGTGCAGTATCTACTCACACTCAGAAGTTTGTACAAATTTTCGTATTTTGTCTCCAGATTTTCAACATTATCATTTTTACACCTCCTCATGAATAGTACAGCTATCATTTTGCAACCTGCCCAAAATGTGTTTCTGCACCTGTGGCTCCAAGTGGCGCAGTAGCTGTGCGAAATCACATTTCAGGATTGAGTAACGAAATGATAGCACCACTGTTCATGAGGCAGAGTCCCAAAAGCCACTGTTGAAAATTTGGGTGAAAATACCAACAAACACCTGGGGCATTAAGGTTTCCACCCTGTAGAGACTGACAGGCATCGGGGACATAACTTAGGTTCGTCAGCGATAATGTTAGAGAATTCCACCCCACCCTACAGCCACTTACAGGCATTGAGGTGTACCTTGGGTTCTGTCACCTAACGTTCACCCCATTCTCCTATATTGCACACATCTCAGCTTATTTCCTTATGGAATCGGGTAAGCATAAGGGCCGAAGGCACCACTGCACACCTCGACACCTGTCACTCTCTTCAGGGTGGGGTGAGGTGGAATGGCAAAGCGTTATGGCCGACCCAAAGCCACATTCCTAATGCCTTTCAGTCTCTGCCGGGGAGAGGGTGTTGGTTTTACTTCAGTACTTCACTGCCATTCCTATCTTGCATTTCTAACTCCTGCACTACCAATTCCAATGGCAGCAAGCCAACATTTGACATTGACAAATGTTTGTGTTTTTCTCTTCAATTTTTATTGAGATATTTAGGTTTATTTCTTTATGTATTTTGTATTTATTTATTTCATAAGTTTTACCAGGAAAGAAAAACTGAGCGAAATAGCTAGTTTCAGATTGGTGCTGGGGAGGGGAACGAATACATAAGTTACAACTAATAGATTACAAAATCAAAAACAATACAGGTTAACAATAAACAGCAACCAGAAGAACAAATTGTGCACTAAAAGTGCAGACAGTGCAAAACTGAAGTGTGAACAAAGCACTAGTGAGTTCAGCAATAAAAGTGCAGATGGAGGCCACAGTTGTAAGGCAAGCAGGGCACTGCTAATTTCAACAGGTAGGGAGGAATGGTGGAAGCTAGGGGAGGATGGGTGGCTGAATTATGGTAGGATTTAGAGCGATATGGAACTGGAGGGTGGCAAAAATATAGTATGAGCAAGGGTCAGGGGCAACTGCAGGAGTGCATTCATGGAGGAGAGATTTGAATGAGTAGGAGGAAGACGCTGTACAAATGGGAGGGAGGAGGAGACCCACAGTTTAGGGAAACAGAAGGAGACAGCAGCTTGGCCTGCAGAGGATTTTACTGAGGGTAGAGCCAGAGAGTTAGGGGCCAGAGCTGTGAAGGAGTAAGAGGTAGAAGGGGAACTTAGGAGAGAGGAAAGGAAGGGAAGGGATCCAAATCAGAATTTAGAGATGAAGGTAGCACAATGAGCAAGGCACCTGGCATCAAGGGAAGGTAAGGTTATGGAGGAATACAGTGAGCAGTGGTGCATTTGAGGGGGCAATCAAGGGCAAAGCAGGAGAAGGAGTGAGAGAGAGGTTCGGTCTGGCTAAGGTAGACTTAGAGCAGCACTGTAAACAATGTCACCATAATGGAAGATAAGGAGAATATCATCTTTGAAATGTTCTCGCTAAGAGCAGGAAGCAGGATATGCACTTTGTTTCTGTAAAGCGCACCATGTTTGGGATAAAGCTTCTGGCAGATGAAGTCCACATAAACTGAGAAATCAAGGTGATGATCAAACCAGACCCTGCTTATTTAAAGGAGGAGGCATTCTAACTGCAACACCATCAAGGGTATAGAAGGCAGGGGAGCCTAGCAAGTCTCTGCCTTGTACCATAAGTCATGAAGATATTTCTTTCTGGTACTGAGGGACAGCTGGTTTGCCTGGAACCAGAGCTGAATGTTGTTGAAGTCCTACTGGAGTTGGGCCATGAGGTCAGAGGCAGAGGAACCAGAGGCATAAGAACTGTATTATCTGCATACATGTGAATGGACACAGAACATCAGGCAGAGGAAAGTCATTCAGGAAAATAAAGAATAGGCTAAGACCAAGGAGAGATTCTTGGGACATGCCGGAGCAGATGGGGAATGGAGGATATCACCAATACAGACAGCTTGAGACCTGCCCTCAAGGTATGAGTTACACAATAAGCACCATAAATAAAACAAATAACAATACATAATCTATATTTGCTACATGTAACAACTATTATTATACAATGGCAAGAAAATTTCCAGAAGTCTGATTGGTCAGTGTCGCCTGAGACAGTGAGGTTATCAAGGCATAACCTCACCACGTATCAAGTGCAGGCACACATGACCGCATGACAAACTTCGGAATCATGCCTCCCTCCAAAAGTTATGACAGATCCAGGATGCCACTGTAAACACTTCAGCCCTCCCAACAATGTTAGGATGCCATTCTCCTCCTTCTGTACTCACCCACATTTTGGGGTTCGTGTATGTAAGCAGACAAACTCATTAAAATAAGAGTTGCTATAGAGGGTGTGAGGGAGGGTCGTCCACGGAAAACTCTATTCCAAGGGACAGGTCTGCAGTGAGTGAATCAGTAGGCATGCCAGATTAATCACTTTCTATTTTTGGGGTGGAGTTGGTAAGTTTTCAAAGGACAGAGCCAAACCAATAGTGGCGCGGCTCTGTTCTTTGAAACAGCCCTGCATTACATTAACTTCCTGGTTTTGCGCTCACACTCACCGTAGTGCTTACAGTGATGATGCAATGTGAACATGCTCAGCCTGTGTTTAAAAGCAAATGAATCCCTCCCGCCTCCTCCCACTGTTGCTGTCCTCCTCTGTTCCCATTTGAGCCTCCACCCCAACAGCAAATCACTCCCTCCTGCTCCCTCCCACTGCTGCTATCTTCCCTGCATTCTTGTTTGAGCCTCCCACCAGCAAATCAATGCTTCCCACTCCTCCCACTGCTGCTGTCCTCCCCACACCCTCCATTCTGTTTGAGCCTACACGCCACACACACACACACCCATACAGAGCAAATCCTCTCTCCCTCCCACTGCTGCTGTCCTCCCACCCTCCGTTCCGTTCGAGCCTACACACACACACACACACACACACAAGACAAATCCTCCTCTCCCTCCCACTGCTGTTTCTTCCCAGCACCCTCCGTTCCCGTCCCCTCTCCCAGACACTGGGAGCCCTCCCAGTGTCCAGAAATGTACACATCAATTCCTGTAAAAAAAAAAAAAAAGAAAATGGTCCCAATGTCTATTTTTTAAACCTGAAAAAAACGGTCCATCATTGTCTCCCCATCCTCCTCCCTATTCCAACCTCACTGCGCACCACCTCCCACCCCCTACCGATACTTACTTCCGGAGTCAGGAGCACTGATCGTCTGTGGACTGGGATACGTCTACACTCTTCAAAGCAGACTGACAAAGTGAAGATTTCAAGGTAAGCTGAATAATAGGAATCAATGGGGAGGGGTTCAACTAGGTTGATATTGCAGTCATTTTAGAATTTTAGCCCAAATTTTCAACATGGAGTTCTTGGGACCACACCTCCTGAACACTCTCACTGTCATTTTGTTACTTGGTCTCGAAAGGTGATTTTGCAGTCATTGCACGAAATCACCTTCGGGACTGATTAATGAAATAACAATGCCACTGTTCACGAGGTGGGGTCCCAGCTCCATGTTGCAAATTTTAATGAACAAATTCAAAGATGACTAATATTCTGACGTGCATTGCACAGTTTCTCACATGCTCCTAACTTCACCAGTTTTAATATTTTCATTCTAGATTTTCAACATTGCCATTATTACACACCTCCTTATGAACTATATAGCTGTCATTTTTCATATCCTGCCTGAAACATGTTTTCACACCTGTGGCACACAAAGGCATGGGTGGCTCTGCAAAATCACCTTTCGGGATGAGTGAATGAAATGACAGTGGCACTTTTACTGAGGTGGGGTCATAAGAATGCTACATTGAAATTTGGTGTGAAAATATTAACAAACAAAGTTACAAGCATGCACTTAAATTAACAAATGCAGGCTGCATTCTTTGGTACTTTTCAATATTTTGACCCAAATTTCATTATACCCATTTCTTCACTGCATCTCATGAATGTGACAGCTGCTATTTTCCAGATCCTGGGCAAAATTTTTTGCATCCAGAAATGTGATTTTGCAGCCACTGCGTGAAAGTACCTTTTGGACAGGAGTCGAAATTGTACTCTTCCTTTCTTCATGAGGTGGCATAATAAGACGGCTATGTTGATAATGTGTCAAAATATTAAAAACAATAAAGTTATGAACCCGTGTTGACTTTTGCCAACACCGCTCAAACCCCTCCCCAAATAGCACCAGTGCACACGACAAACTTTCTGCATTGACAAATGCTTGTTTTAAACTCCACTTCACTGCTAGCCTTGTTTGACTTTAGAAGTGTCACACAGGCTCACAATCAAAATTAATCAGTTCATGAAGTCTCCGTCACTGATCCCCACTCGGCAACCCACTTCCATGATACCTGCTCAAAAAGCCGCTTTCAAATTCCGCTCCTTTACCATTAAATAAAAGAAAAACCTCCTCCCACCAACTGAAGATAAACTATCCCCACCAAATGACAGTCTGCTCTCCTCCACCACCACAGAAATTGAATGACATAAATTTAATTTTCAGGGCAGTTTCTTCTCTGAACCCAGTGGCTTCAGTAAACCGTGAACAACGGACTGCCAGTCGTATGTCTTCATTGACGCCTCTCAGTTCGGGAGAAAAAGGCACCATGAAAAGTAAATTTATTTAATCTCTCTAAGTGTTATACACTCTTCAACTGTGCACTGCTGAAACAAAATAATACTGTACCTCTGGCAGAACACAGCCATGGTACCCACTACAATAGTCAACAAAACCGCATGGTCCTTCCATCAGCTCGCGCACGGTAGTCCAGACCATAAGAAAGGGCTGAATCACTTACAGATTTTAAAAATTACAGGGACAGACATGATAAATGCTATCACAGAGACAAGCATAAAACAGAACTGTTCATGGACAGACACAAAACACTGCACAAGAAAACCTGTGGAGAGAGAAACAACAAGACAGTATATGGCAGCACCAACTAGTAGGCAAAGGAAACTACAGACTATTTTCCTAAACATGTTCCTACACTCAGCAAAAACAAAGAAAAAAATAATTTTAAACATATTATTTTAGTCTGTTTTGTTTTTCTTTACAAGCGAGCCATTATTATTATTATCAGGGTCTCAGAATGCAGCAATCTGATTGGTTGTCAGCATTCTGTGGCCCTTTGTTAATCTACTTATTAATGTACTTGTGCAGCCTGATTATCTGTGCACTGATCCACAAGGCAAGGTCCTTTCTGCCCTGTCAGCATTCCATGTGTGGAACTTACATTAGGTCCGCCATTATAATGCTGACAGTGCAAGCATCGATAAGCCAGTGTAATCAATACTGTATTGTATCCCCCATCACGTATTCATTTTTTTCACAGTAGAATAAAGATGGCTTCTGAAAAAAAATTGTACATTAGATAGTGTTCCTGCTACTTCTAAGCACCAGTGACTTCTCTCACCTGTGTCTTCACTTCCATGGTGAAGTGCTAGATCTTGTGGTAGCATTAGAGCATTGTAGCATGTGTAAATATCTAGGAATGTGAACTAGATAAGCAGCACATTATTTCGGTCCACCTGAAATGCATGCATGCGCCTCCACAAGCATGAACTACGCTGGCAGCGGGTAAACTCATTCATGAACCAATTGGTGTCTTGAGGTCACATAATAGAACATCATTGGAAGATCTACGTGAACTCAAGGATCTATTCAATGTGATTTCTGTACCAACATGAGCGCTCAATCCCATTTTACTTTGTTTTTCTAAAACTTGAAGCCATGCTTCGCGGCATGAGCATCGACTGCAATCGCATGCCCAAAGCACGCTTCCAAATTTTAAAAACAAATAAAATGAGCAAAGCTACCATTGTGGAACAAAATCACATTTAAAAGATTCCTGGAGTTCACGGTAGATCTTCCATGACGTTCTATTATGTTGACCTAAACAACAACTCATTCATCAATGAACAGTTTAATGATCGCCAGCACTGTTCCTGCTTGTAGAGGTGCACAGGAACATTTCAGAAGGACAGTCTGTGAATAATGCACATCAAAATTTTGCAACATCTTAACAGTGTTTAAAAATCCATTAACATGAGTGCTTTGTGTAATGCCACCTCTTCCTATTGACACATGCAGTGGCATTGCAATAAAATTTTGACAGTGAAGAACGGGGAGCAGCAGTTTATAAATAACTTGTATGTCTTCCTAATTAATTACAGCAACTCACACCCCAAACATAGAAAACCCTTACCTGACCCAAATTTCACAGGAAGATGTTTTCAGGCCAGTCAACAGTCCATGTATATTTGGGGTTGGATTAGGCTGAAGTAGACATTCAGGTTTTTCAATGGCCATATAAAGTAAATAAAAATAAAACCGGTAACATCTAGCGTTGTCATTCTGTCAGTGTTTTTTTCACAGACAGACTAAATGTATTCTGAAAGTGACAATTAAGCCCAACAGTTAATTTTACAATGAAAACTATCTCAAATGCAAAGAATGGCACTTAATTTAGTATGGCGGAGGGACTATTTTATGTCACTTTTACACAAAATTAGCAAAAATATTAAAAAAATGTCAAACTGCAGTAACAGGTAACTAATTATAATAATAGCAATAATGAACTCAGGGATTATGTTAATGTTCAAGTTAATCTCCACCATGGACTACCGCCGCGCCGCGGCCACATAACACCCCCAGGGGTGATTAACTAGAACACAACGTAACATCCGCTGTTCATTATTGCTTAAATAGCAATAATACATTCCAGGGTGTGGGCTGTGCTGGAATAACCTCACTCTCGGTGTTGATGCACTCAGCCTGTGGCCTCGCTGTCCCAACCACCTGAGCCATGAGGTTATCCCAGCACAACCCACACCCTGTCCTGCATTAATGTTTAAATATATTTCTAATGAGACTGATGGCACAGAAACAGAATTTGTCAGCAGAAAAGGATGGGTAGTCAAATCCAGTCTGCCCTACTTTTCCCTGCCTAAAACTACTCCCTGGACCTCCTTTGGTCGCTGGTGTTCCTCCTTCCTCCCATTTTGTGTTGCTTGCATGTATGTGCAAGAAACATATTGTCACCTTCCTGCAAAGTGAGATATGGAGGCGTGTCAGTGTTGTGCCGAATGGCAGCAATCCGTTCTAGGGCTGGTCTCTACCGCAGCTAATAGAGGAACATGCTGTCAATCACAGCAGTTAATGAGCATGCCACAATGTGTACAAAATTTGGCCATGTCACCACACACAATCAGCCTGCTTTGGTGAATTACAAGCTACAAAACAGCTGATTCGTCAATATCTATGGCGATGGCTTCTCCGTCGGCCTCTCACAGTCCCCACAAAGCCAACGGAAGCCGCGCCGCCTGCGTCTCAGTGTCCCCCTGTAGCTACACTGCCCCCAACAAACTTCCATGTGCCACACTGAAGCCCACCCCAGCATGAAAAAATCTCCTTTATTACCCACGGGGTGCTCAATCCCATCGGCCCACTGCCTCTCCAAACAGTCTTCTGGTGCCACGCTGAGAGCCCACCCCAGCATGGCAAAAGTCCCCCTCGTCTTTTAAAAAAAAAACTTAAAAGAAAAAAAGGTCCCTCGTTGATTCTCTTGCCCCTCCTCCAACCCGCACCCACCCTCTATGTACTCCACCTCCACACCCTTGCCTCATCCCATACTTACCTCCAGAGCCTGGCGGGATGATCTTCTGTGGACGGGAACACGTCTGCACTCTTCAAAGCCGCCGTGAACTGAAGAAATGTCGGTAAGCTGTATAATGGCATAAATGAGGTTTTCAACTTTGATGCATATCTTGGCATTTTAGAATTTTTCACCAAATTTTCAACATGGGGTTCTTGGGAGCCCACCTCATGAACTCAGTCACTGTCATTTTGTTATTTGGTCCCGAAAGGTGATTTTGTGGTCACTGCATAGAACCACATTTTGGGACTGATTAACGGAAATAGCAGTAACACAATTCATGGGTAGTCCCGCAAATCTTATTTGAAAATTTAATCAAGCTCATATTCAAAATGACTATTTTACGAACGCAGGTTGTGCAGTTCATACATACACTTGTAACTTCGAGCATTTTTAATATTTTCACTCCAGATTTTCAACATTGCCATTTTAACACCTCCTTATAAACAGTGTAGCTATAATTTTCACATCTCCCCAGAAATGTGTTTTCACACCTGTGGCGCACAATGGCGTGGTTGGTGTGTGAAATCATTGTTTAGGACAGATGAAGAAATCACACTGACACTGTTCATGAGCAGAGGTCTTAAACTGGCTATGTTGAAAATTTGGTGACAAACGTCCATAAATGACTGTGTTACGAGCATGCATTGTGCAATAATTATCAACTGAGTGAGGATTTCAGAGGTATCCAGTCCTGGATATCGTCCCACAAGCTGGTCCTAAACCTTAAAAAGACTGGGTCATGCTGTTTGGATCCTGGCCAGCTAAAGGTCTCCCCTGTCTCTTTGTGCAGCTCGGGTAATGATGGTGCTCCGTTCTTATCACTGACTCCATCAAATACCTTGGGGTGACACTTGACCTCAGCTTGACCTTGGTCACCACATCCACAATGTGTGTCAGCCGTTAACTGAAATTGGGTCTGGCTTACAGGGTGAAAAATAACCTTACCAGCTGCTCACCTAGCACTGGCCAGAGGTGTGTTTCTATCATCTCTGTGCTCTGTGCTCTGTTTGCCCGTTCCTCTAGAGTCCACCTTACCAGGTGGACCGTGGCATCTAATAACATTTGCTGTTTTGCTCTTGCAGCCCCTTGCCTCACTCACCATTGTGATTTGTATAGTAAATTCAACTGGCTCTCTCCGCCCAACTACCTAAATTTTGTTTTGGGCTGCTCAGTGGTGGTTTTGAGCACTGGCACCCCCGGATTGGTGGAGCTCCTTGTGCCTGCTGTCCCTCTGCTCAATCCTCAGGTCTCTGGGCCCTGCTATCCTGAAGGTCCCTGCTACGTGTACTCAAATGGGAGACAGGGATTTTGCTTTTGTGCCCCAGATTATGGAATTCCTTCCCTGCCCAGGTCCACTCCTCCCTCCCATGCGTGCCTATGAACCTCCCTGTGGAAACACCTGAAGCCTCTTCAGCATGTGGCTGTCTTAAACCTCCCTGATTACCCTGGTCCCCTGAACTGCACTGCTTTATATCGTCTCCTTACTTTGGCTTAGGTCCTGCTGTGGTAGCCTGCCCACCTGGGTGTGTCCTTGTGTAAATTGTTAATTTCTCCACTGCTGGTGCCTGCAGTTGTCCTGACTTTGATACTGCTAGGGGTCCTATACTGTATATATCTGTATATAATGCTTAGAACACTGTCTTAGTGTCTCTGTATTTATTTTATATCTGACTGTGCCACTTGTGTAATCTGAATTATCTTACTGTGTCTGTTGTGCTTCTCCTGACCTCAATGTACCTGCCTTGTTGTGTCATATTGTACTCTGTATGAAATTGTAATTCCTGTGCTCTCCGAGTTGTACCTGAAAATAGGCATAGGTTTTGTCTAGTGTTCTACCTGGTCAACAAAAGCTAAATAAATAAAATTTCCACGCACCCTCATAAGTTCACGAATTCGTAATATTTTCAGTCTAGATTTTCAACATTGGCATTTTTCCACACCTCCTTATGAACAGTTCAGCTGTCATTTTCACACCCTGGCCGAAATGTGTTTCACATTCCAGCACAGAATAGCTCAGTCGCTGTGGGAAATTAGTGTTCGGGACAAATTAAGAAAACCACAGTGACACTGTGAGCGGAGGTTCCAAAATGCCTATGTTGAAAATCTGCTGTAAAATATCCCCAAACTAATTACATTACAGGTGTGCATTACTGGGTTTCTCACTTCTCGTAACTTCACCAGTTTTTTATATTTTACTCCAGATTTTCAACATTGCCATTTTTACACCTCTTCATGAACAGTACAGGTGTAATTTTTCACATCCTGTTTGAAATGTGTTTTCGCACCTGTGGTGCCAAGTGCGCTAGTCGCTGTGCAAAATCACCTTCGGCTAACACACTGATAATGTCACTGTTCATGCGATGGGTCTCAAAACCCATGTTGAAAACTTGGAGTAAAATACCAAGAAAGCCCAGGTTGTTAGGGTTTTTGACCATAATGCCCTATCCTCAGGGGACTGACAGACTCGGGGTGTGACTTGGGATTGTCAACAGTAATGCTCATGCTATTCCACCCCACCCTGCAGCCAGCAGCAGGCACGAGGTGCGCTTTGGACCTTTTGGCCCCAGAGTTCACCCTGCTCTCCTGTACTGCACCCATTTCAGCATATTTCCTTATGGAATGAGGTGAGTATAAAGCCCGAACACTGGCACACCTCGACACTTGTAAGTGTCTGCAGGGTAGGTGAGGTGAAATGTCATGACCATTATGGGCGATGACCCAAAGGCACACCCCAATGCCTGTCCATCTCTGCAGGGTGGGGTGGAGTTGGCATCAGTTCAATACTTCACTGCCATTCCTATACTGCATCTGTCTAACTCCTGCACTTCCTGCTAATAACAGCAAGCAACACTTGGCATTGACAAATGCTTGTCTCACGTATATACATACATACACATTGTTGCTGGCAGATTAGACCCATTGGTCTCTCACATCTACCAATACAGTTTACTGTTTGTGCACAGTAACTGCTCTACCCCTCTCCTGTAGTTTCTCCCCATCCCCCATGGTCAATAGTAGTGTTTGCCCAACCCCTACCATAACCATGCCCCAAGCCCTATCCCAACCATTCTTGAACCCTTCTACAGTATCCAGCGTCACTAACTCTGTAGGCAATGCATTCCAGGGTGCTACAACCTCTCGGTGAAAAATGCCTTCTTGCCTTCCTCTGAAGCTCCCGCTGAGAGCTTTAAACTATGGCCTCTTGTTATCCCCCTTCCTTTAGTTGGACAAGCTCATCAATGTTACCCTTATTGAACCCCTTCAGGTATTTGAAAGTCTCTATCATGTCCCCCGTCTCTTCTGTCCTCCAACATGTACATGTTCAGTTTTCTGAGCCTGTCCTCATACATCACCACTCCATTCCCTGAACCATTTTGTCTCTGGGCTCTTTTCCAGCAGTGCCATGTCCTTCTTAAGCCAGGGTCTCAGAACTGGACACAGTATTCCAGGTGTGGCCTCACCAGAGCATTGTACAGTGGCAGAACAACCTCCCTTTCTGGACGTAATACCCTTAGATATGCAACCCAGCATCTTATTAGTTTTGCCGCAGCTTGTCTGCGCCTGCCTGAGTTGTTCCCTTTCATCCTCCAGTACCCCAAGTCCTTTGCCTCCTGTGTGACAGACAGCTCCCCTCCCAAGTGGTATGTAAATCTTAGGTTCCTCCCTCCCAGGTACAGCACACAGCATTTACACGCATTGAACCCCAGCTGCCACTTTTTGCCCAACTGTCCAGTATCTTAGCCGCCCTGTAGTGCCCCTTCTCCCTCTTCATTCTCAACCACTGCCCCATTTTGGTGTCATCAGTAAACAAACTCATCTTGCTAGTCACCCCAACCCCGATATCCACGATGAACATGTTAAAGAGGACTGGGCCCAGGACCGAGCCTGTGGGACTCCACTGATGACTCCTTTGGGTGTTGATATCTCTCCCCACCATGACCCTCTGTTTCCTATCCCTGAGCCAATTTGCCACCCACCTCATCAATTTCTCCCCAACCCCAGTTCACTCAACTTCCAGATCAATCTCCTGTGTGAGATGGGAGTCAAAGCCTCGCTGAAATCCAGGTAGATGATATCAACCGGCTTACCCATATCTAGGGACCATGCCACCCAGTCGGAAAATTCCACCAGGTTGGTTTGACACGATTTACCCCAGACAAATCCATGCTAATTTTCATCCTGAAAACCATTTACTTCCAGGCACTCCACTATCCCTTCCTTTAAGATGGCCTCCAGAATTTTACCTAAGATGGAAGTCAGACTGACCGGTCTGTAATTCACTGGATCATCCTGGGTCCACTCTTGTGTATGGGCACCATGTGTGCCTTTCTCCAATCCAGAGGAACATAGCTGTTTGGAGGGAGGAGTTGTAGAGTTCCATTAATGGAGGTGCCAGGACATCCGCCAGTTCTTTCAGGACTCTGGGTGGATGCCATCTGGCCCTGGAGCCTTGTCTGTTCTAATGGCTCTGAGAACTCTCCACATCCTCCCGACCTGGATCTCTCCATCGGTGAGACCACCTTCCCAGGTCCTTGTTTTGCCCCCCACTCTGCGGCTCTGGCCAATCCTTTTCCCTGGTGAAGACTGGACTGCAGAAGTTGCTCAACAGCTCCACCTTTTCTAGCCCACCTCTATCCATTCCACCCCTTCCTCAACTTTTTTATCTGCCCATCTCCCTTCCTTCCCTCCTAATATTTTTAAATAATTCCTTTCCCCTTCCTAATCCTCTTGCCAGCCTGAGTTCCTTTTCCTCTTTTGCCCTTTGAACTTTTCTACTAGCTTCTCTAGCTACCTCCTGATATTCCTCATAGTCCTCTACACTATGAGTGTGTTTATACTTCCTAAAGACCAACCTCTTTTCCTCATTATTTCCTGCAGTTCCTTCATCCACCAGCATGGCTTCCTGGTTCTGGTTTGTTTGTTACAAGTCCTGGCACAAGTTTTGTCACTTCCAGGATACCTGCTTCAAGATACCCACTGCTCTTCCACATCATCCCTTCCTTGATTTTTCCTAAATGTTCCCTGAGGATAGTAGCCGAGGAAAGATAGCCAACACAGTTAAGAAGGAGATAAAACCTTTTATAGATACATCAGGGCGAAGGAAGACCAAGGGAGGGATAGTGAGGCTTAATAAAGGGAGGGTGGCAGAGGGTGACTGTGAAAAGGCAGAGATACTAAACAAATATTTTGCTCAGTATTCACAAATGAAGAGGGAGTACCTAAACCAAACAAGAAAGCGCTCTGAATACAGAAGTTGTTACAACCCATTTACAGAAGAAAGGGTTCTGAAAGAACTCTTAAAACTGAAGAGGACAAAGCAATGGGGCCTGATGGGATACATCCCATAATTCTAAAATAACTAAGGGTAGAACTAGTGACACCACTGACTACCCTCTTTAACAAATCATGGGAGGATGGGTGGTACCTGAGGACTGGAGGAAGGCAGATGTGATTCCACTTCACAAATGTGGGAGCAGGGCAGAAGCAGGCAACTACAGACCTGTTAGTTTAACCTCAGTGATAGGGAAAAATTATGGAATCACTTGAAGGAAAGAATTGTCGAGTACCTAGAGGCCAGAGGGGCACAGGACCCAAGCCAGCATGGATTCACAGCTGTAAGGTCATGTCAGATGAATCTAATCAATTTCTTTGACTGGATGACCAAAGTAGTAGATCAGGGAGGGGCTGTGGACATGGCCTACCTAGACTTTAGCAAAGCATTTGACACAGTTCCACAAAAGATTAATATACAAGTTAGCCAGCCTGGAGTGAGTGCCAATATGATAGCCTGGGTAAAGAGTGGCTTTCAGAACAGGATGCAGAGGGTAATAGTAAATGGAGTCCACTTTGAAGAAAGGAGGGTTACTAGTGGGGTACACAGGGTTCAGTACTAGGATCGGTCCTTTCAATGTCTTTATAAGTGACATTGCAGAGGGACTGGAAGGAAAAGTATGTCTCTTTGCAGACGACACAAAGATCTGCAACAAAGTTGATACAAGGGTGGGGTGGAAAGGATGAGAAGGGACTTGGCAAAGTTGGAGGAATGGTCAAATGTATGGCAGCTTAGATTTAATGCTAAGAAGTGCAAGGTAATGCACCTGGGAAACAAAAACCCTGGGGAAGAGTACGCAATGGGGGTGAGATACTAACAACAACAAAATGGAAAGGGACCTGGGGTAGTCATATCAGATGACCTAAGGTGGGCAAGCAATGTGAGAGGGCAGTAAGGAGGGCTGGGGGATCTGGGATGCATAGGGAGAGGCATCACCAGTAGAAAACAGGAAGTTGTTATCCCTCTGTACAGACAGCTGGTGAGACCCCAGCTGGAGTACTGTGTGCAGTTCTGGAGACCCAGTCTCCGCAAATACATAAACAGGATGGAGGTAGTCCAGAAGAGGCAACTAAAATGGTGCAGGGTCTGCACCGGAAGACATATGAAGAGAGATTTAAGGAGATTAATATGTATAGCCTCGAGGAGAGGAGGAGAGGAGACATGATAGAAACTTTCAAGTACCTCAAGGGAATGGACAAAGTCCAAGAGGGTAGCATCTTTCAGAAAAGAGATGTGCAAGAACAAGGGAGCACAATTTGAAGATGGGGGTGGCTCAGAGGTAATGTAAGGAAGTATTTTTCACAGAGAGGGTTGTGGATGCATGGAACAGCCTTCCGTGGAGGTTGTGGAGTCAAAAACAGTGGAGGAATTCAAGTATGCATGGGAAGTCATTAGGAAATTCTAGGGGTGGGGGTGGGGTAGGAAGAAGTAGGCTGTTGGTTAACTAGGATCTGCAACTTATCTATTAGGTAGGAAAATGGGCAGACTGGTGGGCCAAGCGGTCCTTATCTGACATCAAATTCTATGTTTCTATGTTTCTATTTTCCAAAAATCTGCCCCTGAAGTCCACAACCCCAGTTTTCATCTGTCTTATATCCTTCTTTAAGTCCAAGGTAAAATATACCATGGAATGGTCGCTACTGGCAAGTGGGGATTCCACTACCAGGTCCCTGACCAACCCATCATCTGCCAGGACCAGGTCCAGGATGTTGCCCTTCTAGTTGGTTCGTCAACAAGCTGTGTCAGGTATACATCTTGGAATCGTCAAAGATTTTCTCTCCTCACAGATGATGACACCATATAGCCCAGTTTATCTTTGGTAGGTTAAAGTACCCCACTATTACATTCTCCCCAACTCCTTCTACAATTTCTCCTCATGTTTGCAATTAATGTCATATCCAACTGTTCTGATGGCATCAGTGGCCTGTAGTACACCCCTAGGTTAACCCTCCACCCCTTCCAATCTTGTGCCCATGTACCCCACAACCTCTACTAGTAAGCTGCTTCAGGCATCCACCACCCTTTAAGTGAAGAAGTATTTCCTCCATCTCTCTTAAACTCCACCCCCCAGCTTCATTGTGTGCCCTCTTGTTCAGAAACTCAAATTGATTACGACTGGTTAGAGCTATAACCATTATCTTAAAAGTTTAAAATCATGGTGAGGGCCACCATTATTTTATACTCAATTTTCAAGGCAGTTCAATATCCCATTGTACCAGTTTAAATTTATCAAAGCCAAATGACTCCTCTCTACAAAATCCAAATTGCTGGAGGACTTTTGAATTTAGGTCACATCATATACTAAGAAGAAACCTCTTGATTCGTGCATGGAGATATTGTTTTATAGAAGGCTTGAGGTATTAACATGACTAGTGAGTAAATCTGGCCCATTCTAAATTAGTACTCACAAAAACTACTGCATAAAACTGTTCATGAGCCAATTTGCTGGTGCAGCAGTAGCACTACCACTTCTGGTACCAATTATCCAAATTTGGGAACAATTTCAGGGCACTGGAGGGATGGCCAGTGGGTAGGAGGATCAAGCATCTGTCAGAATGCTCTCCTCCTCCAGGGAGGAAGGGTTGTGGTGTCCATCACATCTGGCCACTTGGGGTGGCTGTGGGACAGACCGCCAGGATTACTAATTGGTGCACAGGTGCAGCGGCTGTGGACACAGATGTGATGAAGCACACAGAGCTGCTGTGATGGCATTTCGTACATCCAATCATCCAAAGGAGAGGAAGAAAGCAGAAAAGGCCAGCTGGCAGGATGATTCTAGTCTCTTGCAGGCCCTGCATCTGGCGATCTGGGCATCAGTACCACCAGCTGGATCTGCGATGCAGTGAGAGAGAGGACCACACCAATGCCACCTGGAGGAAAGCCCTCCCTGTGGGGGATACAGAGTAGTCCCAAGCAAAGCCAGGGTGATGAAGCTGGTAAGGCCAGCAGTGACGGGGGCCGGACTGGGTAGGGAGGGGATAAAAAGAGTAACAAAAAAACTGTTCTAGTGGTTTGAAAAATAAATTAGTCATTAGCATGTAATTAACATACCATTATTATGCAAACATAATCAAGTCACTAAGTACATTTGGGGTTTTACAGTATTTAAAACTAGAAGAGACATGCCCACCCCAATAACAATTATTAAATAAATTGGTTGTAACATGAGAGCATATTTTTTATAATTTCATTATAACTTTATTTATAGATGGGTACATACTGTAGACATATTTCTTGTAAGTACCACTTAATATGGCAGTAAGTTATGGCAGCATAATACAAGTTCCAGATATTAAAGGGTTGTGCATGGCGCAACAGTGTTGCACCATCACGGCACCACTGATGCGCCCTGGCATGACATTCAAATGGGAGATTAATGCCTGGCACAAATCCCAATGGCAGCGCATCAGTAATGTATCGCGGCACAGATGGGGCGTGTCCATGACATACCTGCACATCCCGGCTGAGCCCGGATGTGCTGAGTCCATGCATGCGCAACTCCTACTTGCGCCACACAAAGTTGATCGAAAAAAAGGAAACAGCTGGCCACCCACAGATGAGCTGCCGTGGCGCAACACGGCAACTGCCACCTGTGGTGGCCACTAACTCCGGCTGCACCTCTGTGGCGGCACCCTATGCCCGATCGTGGGCTTCTGTGAAAATAATAACATCCAATATCCCTGGTGGTCAGTGGACGCTGTCAGCCAGTTGGCGGGCATGTGAAAAGAAAGATGATCAATATCCTGGTGGTCCAGCGGACCCCCTCCCCACCACCCACGGATCCCACTGCCCGCTCCCGGGTCAGCCGGCGGTGGCAGTCACCCCATCAGCTTGCTGCCCGCTGACTGACACTGTAGGCAGGGCTGTATGCCTATTGGTCCACAGTGTAAGCCAGTGGGCGTGCAGCCCGTACCGCCTACACATTTACGGGCCTGGCGAATGGATCCATTCACATATCTGGAATGGTAGTATGAGTGGTATAGCTGCATGCCCATTGGCTCACGCCAGGACCAATGGGCATACAGCCCTACCTACAGTGTCAATCGGGCAGGTGGTGGGGTGGCAGATGGATGGGTGCTGCAGCCCGCCACTGACTGGTGGGGAGGCGGGGCAGTGGGGATCAGTGGGAGGGTGGGAGGGGTCCACTGGACCACCAGGGATAGTGGATTATCTTTACACATGCCCGCGATCAGGCTGAAGTGTGATCCACTGGACCACCAGGGATATTGGAACATCTTCTTTTTTACACATGCCGTGATTGTACTGGGTGGTCCACTGGACCACCAGGGATATAGGGCGCTATTTTATATTTACTGAAGCCCGCGATTGGGCTGTGGGGCACGTGCCATGCTGTGCAGGGGCGTCGGTCCCAATGGCTTGCTGCCTGGCAGGCGCCAGGCACAAGTTGCCGGGGATCTGTGCACCTGCATGCAAATGGGGCCATAATGACATACAAATGGCCCCATTGCGCCTTGCATACATAATGTCCCCATTTGCATGTGCACTTTTGAATATCGCGGTTGCTGCACATGGCGCCAACATAACGTGCTAGCGCATCCCCCTGCTCCCGCTCTGGCCACTTGCGCTGGCGCAGTGCAACTGCGCCATGCGCACTGCGGTGGCTAGGTGCAATATTCACTCATGCTGTGCCATGGCACAGCTCCATTGAATATCACCCAGTCAACGCCCCTGCACAGCCAAGTTGCACTGTGCCCAGGCTTGCGCCACAGCCTGGCACAGTTTGAATATCTGGGCCAGTGTGTATATAATATATAGAGGCCAACACTCACAAACAGACCATGTTTCAAACTTTGTAATTCATGGCTTTGACATCACAAATCCTTTTATTTATGAGTTTGAAGTCAAAACATAAACTACTTTTTATTTAAAAAAATATTGCTAGCTTCCCCTACCTTACGCGGCACAAAACAAAACATTTTGGGTCCAACATTCAAAAGTTTGAGTGGGTGCTAACAGGTTTTTCCCATGAAAACTGGGGTTTGCACTGAGTCCCATATTCAAAGGGGCTTTTGTGTGGGCAGAGATTAGCACTTGTGCAAACATAATGTCCCAGATATTCAAACTGCACCCAAAAGTGCGCAACAGCAGGAGCAAGCGCAAGTCCACTGTTCCCATGCACAAGAGTGCAATATTCAAAAACTGCACAGGCCAAGATGCGCCTTGGCCGATGACTGAATATCGCACCACCTGTGCCATTGTGCCATAGGCAACTAGGGAGGTGAAGTTGAGCATATCTGATGCACCATACGCAAGCAAGGGATGTTAAGCTGAACGGTCCAGATGCACCATAGCACAACCATGGATGCCCCCAGCAGCAGGGCAGCAATGCAACAGCACAACCAGGGATGCAGGGCCCACCACCCATGCCACAGATGGGCAGAGGAACACACAGCAGAACAGACAGTGTCCCCACACCCCATGCACTGCACAACCAGGGAGAACTGGAATAATCATTAGCCCATGGATACCAGCAACCAACCCACAGCTGGGCCATGGCGCCCAAGCACACCCCTGGCAAGCTGTGACCGGCGCACAAGAAGGGCTGACCACCCCATGTTCACACCATCCCACCAATGCAGAGCACACCCTGCACCATGATCCTCATACCCTGCCCAGGAGAAGCACCCAGCAGTGCAGGACACCCCAAGCATGCCACCACCCCACTGTGACAATGCAACCAAGTGCACCATGGCGCCATGCAAGGCAGCCCCACCATGGGTACTCCCTGCAGCGGGTGGCAGTAGCAGACAGTGATGCAACAGATGCATACACAGTGCTGCCCTGCATGTTCCCCGGTACAGCTGAGACCGACCATGCATCAGCACATGGGTACCCACATGTGACAGGGCATGCCCTGGACTAACTCCAGCCATACAGCACCATGCACACCCTCCCAAGGACACATCCCATCCCAGCACTGGCCACAACAGCCAGCACAGAAACACACAGTGTAGCATGGGCATGCACCACACAGGATGCAACACAGTGCATGGACAAACACCCACCCATACCCAAGGGCACAGCAACACAGGGACACAGTAGCGGGTCAACCAAGCCACTGGCGTGTGGCCACAGCTGATGTGTACACATGCAACACCCCTAAATTGCACAGGTGTGCAGCCACCCTGCGCAGGCACCATGAAGCTGTATGCCACCAGCATGCTGCCGGAGCACAAGTGACAGACACTGGAGAACATCCCTGCAACAGACACAAGTGACAGCATGGAAGATGGACAACAACAGCGGAGGCCACAGTGTCACGGAGGCAGACATGCACCATACTGGTGATGGCGGTCAACCTGGCATTGTGCTGGGTGCAGTTGTTATCCAGCATGGACAGCCACCACTGACACGCCAGCAGACCGTGCATACCACGAGACATGCAAGGGTGTCAGATGCTACAGGCCATGGGCGGTCCTGACAGGGTGCCATGCACCAGTGCAGGCCCCATGGACCACTGCACACAGGCATGCAGTGCACATAGTACAACACACAAACCACAGACAGTGACTGATCCCCTGTCCACACATAGGTGGTTCACCTCTGCACACACACACACACACACACACACACACCCCATGCATGCACCACCCTGACGACCATTGCACACCACTGCAGCTGAGCACCTGTAGCCCGCTGCAAATCAGAGACCACCACAGTTGTTATAACAAAATGTATATATTTAAACTATGTACAATAAAGCGATATACAAAACTATATACAATAGTGGGGAAGGGCCATATAACAGGTGGGGGCGGGTAAGGGCAGGGGTGAACATATGGGAGAGAGAAGAAGGTGTGAGAGTGGGTCAAAGGGGAAGGGTGGTAGTTGGGGCATGGGACTTCAGTGGCTGCCCGGTCCTCTTCCTCCTGGCACTGATGGGATCTCCACCTCCTCCTCCTCATCCCATGGTGGTGGATGTGTTGCAGGATCTCCAGGTCTCCCTCCCAACCCGCAGCAGCTCCCGAATGTCCGCTGGATCTGCAGGGGTGTCTGGCCACCTAGGACGAGGGAGCAGAGTCAATAGGTGTGACTGTCCATCCCCTGCAGCCCACCCATTGTGCATGGCATACAGCCATGTGACACGCCCCTGTGATGGTGTTCGACCACCCACAGTGACCATGTCCACAAGACCTGCCCACCAGGCAGCCACAGCCATGTGGACCACTGCACACCACTGCCCATGTCCTGCACAGCACCACCATGGCCATCAGTGACTTGGCTATGCAGTGTGAAGGCAGTGCCACAGCCATGTGCCCAGTGCACGCATGTACCACCATTGATGCACTCCCAGACATGCAGTGCCACTGGACAGTGCTGACTGTAACAAGTTGCGTGCATTACAGTGGTGTTACTGGATGGTGGCCATGCCCAACTGCCCACCCAGTTATACAGCATGCAATAATAATCATGGATGTAAGGCACTCACCATCAACAGGCTGGTCACGCACACGAACCACCTTCATCCTCCTCTCCCTCTCCTCCAACATGTGGCGCCTCCCTCTCGGTTGCGCCTCCGTTTTTCTGGTCTAAGGTGCAAACATGGAGAGGAACATCAGTACAATCTGGTAGCAATGTCCCCCGCCCCCCATGTGTGCAATTCCACACAGCTAGACCCACCAACCCCACACCCGGTACCACCACCACGGCCAACACCGGACGGCCCCAAGTGCGAGGTATGCAACAGTGATACCCATATAGGCGATAAAAGTGTATGGATGTTGCACCTACCTAGCTGTGGCACCGTGTCCCTCCTGGCACATGCCCACAGGTGGGCAAGCAGGTCCGGGTCCCTGCGCCTCAGGTCCCCATAATGGTGGCGGCACTGCTCCGCCATCCACCCCATACCAATGGCCTCCTCAGGCGTCAGCCACCTCCTGCCATACCACACTCCTGGCCTGTCCAGGGTGCCTCCCAAACAAAGCCCCATGGGGCTCGACTATAGCCACAAGGTTTGCCAGTTCGATTTGGCTCCAATGCACAGCATGCCTCCATGCCATCTCTGCTGCCTGGTTCAAGCAAAATGGCGCCCTGCAGCACGGTCCTGAAACATGCAGATGCTGCGTGGTACAGCGCTGCCAGTCCCTATCACACTGTCACTGAACAGCGCAAGTGGTGCACCCATGCCTGACGCATGGCTACTAGGGGCAAAGATCGGGCACAGGGTCAAGGTTCTCTGGTGCACGGACAGCCACAGCACAATTGGAACCCAATGTGTGTATCGTGATTGGGTGCCTGTGTGCCACCTCCTGTAGCGGCCTACAGTGCAGTTGCCCCAGTGCACCTATGGCGCCCAATGCCACAGCACCATATAGGTGAACAGGCCGTAGCACCACTGGCACAATGGTGGCCGTGCCCTGCATTGCGTCCCATGTACAGCACGTCAGCAGCACAGCAGGTGCCTGCATCATCAACCCGGCATGCGCAGTTAGGTGTGTACTGTGCATGTCACAGAACTGCGCCCTTGGCTCAGCACGTTAAACACAATTGTGCAAAGCGCAACAGAGCAATATTCAGCTGGCATATGCAAATCATCTAATCAACCATTCAGTGGCGCAGTCACTACATTTGCATCCACTTAAAGATGCACCTCATCTCATTTGCATGTGTTGCGCATAAAAATGCGACATTGGGCTGCACTGCCATAGTCGATTACTGCAGTCTATTGCAGTGAGTTGCATGCTGTTTGGAAGTGTGGACTGTGGTGTTTGGGACATGCATGGGACTGCACAGTCACAGGTAACACCTGTCATTCTCACAGGATGAATCATAACCGAGCGCTTCGATGGAGGTAGAGGAACAGAGTTGTGGGAGGAAGAGGAGGCCAAATTTTACAAAGGCCAAGACAGATGCCCTGTTTGAGGCCTACCTCGAACAGGAGCCACTTCTGAGCAGACGACAGAGAACACCACAGGCCCATGCTGCTGCATGGGAGGAGGTGGCGTGTGCTGTAAATCTGCATGGCAGCCACCAGCACTCCATGCAGGAGTGCAAAAGAAGATGGGCATGAACAGGTGGAGGATTAAAGAAGGTGGCTGCCATCAGGGCAGCATGGTCTGCGACTGGTGGGGGACAGCCGGAGGTGCCACGCCTGACCCCACAGGAAGAGCAGATTGCTGGCAGCATGCAGTGTTGCACCATTGAGGGTGTTCGGTGGTGGATTCCAGATGGGTGGTAGCCCGTCACTGCATGGTAGGTCATGGTCTGTCTATCGGGGGACAGGGTAGGTCACATGCAGTAATGCTACTTTTTTCCCTTACAGCCCTGAGCATCTGCATGGGTCAGCGGTGGTGGGCTCTCCACTGAGGCCAATGACATGGAGATGGAGGAGGGCCATCCATCTCCACAGGAATACAGAGGTTAGGGCAACAGTGGGCCCACCTGGATGTCCGGACTGATGTTGGTGGAGCAGGTGCGGAGGCCCTGCCTGTGTCCCAGCGTGCCAGCGTCCATGGATGCTGGCATGCTGAGACTCAGGCTGGTGCTGGATCCATCACTGATGATGATGATGGAGCTAACATCATGGGCAGTGACACGGTGTGCCACAGGGTGGCCACACAGCAGGTGACATCACAGACATGGCTGTGGGTGGTGCCGCCTGGAGGCCTGCGTGTCATCACAGTCCCAGCCTGTGCCTGTCTGCACCAGTGGGGCAGCACTGGTATGTGACCAGGACAGTGGGACTGTTGTGGCCACTGTGGCAGCACCATTGAGCCCTGGAGAGTGGCAGCCAGAGTGGCAGCATCAGCAGTCGGCCAGTTGCCATGGGTGTAGGGTGTCATGGGGCGTCGTCAGTGTACCTCCTGTGGACATGCCTAGGCCTGGCCCTGGTGTGCAGCGCCCACTCTCAAGGGGTGATGAGCATCAGGCCACGAACACCCTGAGGGACAGCATGCTGATCAGGCAGAAGACCTCTCAGATGAGCACACCCGCATACTGCAAGCATCAGTCAATCAGCAGATGCGAGCCAGACAGCGGTGGATGCACTGAGTGCGGCTCTGCACCAGGCAGAGGAGGCGCGGCAGAGACACCGCCTGCTCCTGACAGGGATGGACCAGTTGCAGGAGGATGTGACCGCTGCCATTGACAGGCAGACACAGGCATTCACAGCTGTCATGGCCACAATGGGCACACAGTTATTTGCCCATGCATCGCAGACATCACGCAGTGCAATGTACACCACCCATTCCCGGTGTCATGCGACACCATCCTTGTCGACACTGGGTTCAGCTGTGGGCATCCCAGGCATGCCTGGCGCAGGCATGTTCAGTGTGCTGCAGACCCCTGCTCGAGCATGGTCGTGTTCATGCAGTGGAACCCTGGGGGACTGTTGGCGCCACCCCATGAGGCCAGTGGTGAGCCTGTCACTGCCAGCGGGTCCGGCGGGCCGCCCATGCATACATGGTGGCAGTGGCACTGTGGCGTGTACTGACCTGTCTCCCAGCACAGCTACTGTCTGATGCTGCCCTGTGTGCATTGTGTTGTTCAGCGGGCAATGCATGGGTGGGGTACCGGCCCTGCACGCCACACATTCCATCTGCACACCCTCCCAGCAGCTGTCCGCTGTTGTGTGTGCATGATGATGCCTGCATTACGTCTGTACGCCAGTGTGCAATGGTGCCCAGTGTCTGACACATGCACAATGACAGGCAGTGGGCGTGGTGGTCTGTGGACATGTGTGTGGCTAGGGTGGTGGTCTGGTCGGCATGCCTCCTACCCTTTGTGCATGTGCTGTGAGTGTGTGTGTGTGTGTGTGTGTGTGTGTGTGTGTGTGTGTGTGTGATGACCGCATGCCATGTTAGATCTCACCCATCCCTGATGGTGTGTGGGTTCCATGCTCGCCACTTCCCTTGACGGCATGCACCCCTGGTGTGTGTTCATGCGTGTTTGTGGGTTGTGCCTTGCCACTGGTGGTTGCATGGCCCCATGACTTACCTGGGTTGGCTGAAGTGCTCCTCTGTGATGGTGTCCCCATGCAGCTGTGCCAGCCGGAGCAGTTGGGGTCCCATCCCCAAGGGGAGCTGCCCATCACCATCATCACTGGCGTCCTTATCGTCCCCATCGATGTCCCCACTTTGACCTGTCACGGCTATCCCACAGTCGTTGGCCATGTTGTGCAGGATGCAACAGGCCAGGAATAGTCTGAAGGCCTTTGAGGGGACTGTACTGTAGGGCACCGCCGGAGGTGTCCAGGCAAGGGAAAGTGCTTCTGGCATCCCGAACACCTGCTCGATGACATTGCATGTGGTGGCATGTGCCTCACTGTAGCATTGCTGTGATGGGGTTGCGGGCCACTGGTATGGTGTAAGCAGCCAGGGACGGAGTGGGTATCCACTGTCACCTGTGTGTAGAGGGTGGAGGTTAGTTTGATGATCAGCATCGCCTGCCTTGGGCCATGTAGGCCACTATCCATGTCACCTCTCACCATGCCCCTCCCAAGCTCTATGTTTGTCCATGTGGTTTGCATACTCACCCACTAGTGGCCAGTGGGATGTCCCCACTCTCGAATCTGTGGCACAGTGCTGACTGGTGCCAGATAAAGGCATCATGTGCTCCCCAGGGTGCGTGGCACAGACATTGATTATTCGCCCCTGGCATTGCACACCACCTGGAAGTTGATGCTAGCATAGCCCTTCCGATTAATATATGCAGCCCCTCGGGCCAGGTGGTGTGCGGATGGCCACATGGGTGCAGTCTATTGCCCTTAGCATGCCAGGCATACGTGATACCCTGTAGAACTCCTGTATGTTTGCTGTGCAATCCGCCGGTGTTGGGGAATGGATGTACCACAGCATGTGGCAGCAGTGTGCTGAGGAATTGGATGAGGTGGCATGACGTGGCCGACTAGGTTATGCCTGTGGTGTCCCCTGTTGGTCTCTGGAAGGTACCCGTGGTGAGCAAGCACATGCAAGCTGTCACTTTAGTCTCCACTGACAGATCATGGCTCCATTGTGTGGGTGCCTGCATCACATCACTGCACAGCTCACAGAGCCGCCTCAGAATTGCCCGATTCAGGTGGTCGGCCCATGATCTCAGTATCGGCTGTACGGCTTCGACTGGTGCAGACTGGTACTGCCTGTTGGGGGCATACCTCCGATGGGCCTTCCACGGCCGCACCCCACTGCCTGTCTTCTCACCCCTCATTACTGTCTCCATCTGGATGCTGGGACTGGCCATGTCCCTGGCTTGTGTCTACCCCCGGCAGCTGTTTCTGTGTTCCCCACTGTCCTGGCTGCTACTTCCCTGCACCAGGAACACCTTCCTGTGCTGGCCTCTGTGCTGTGTAGCACTTCCCCTTCTGCACTGGCTGTGGCCCCACACCTTCCTCTGCCTGTGGGTCAGGTGCCTTCCCTGTCCTGCCCTGTGTGTACTTCCTGCCCAGCTTGTCTGGCTAGAGTTCAGCCTCATGTGCCTTCCCTGTAGCGTTCTTGCGCCTCCTTGTTCCTTTTTATTTTGGCTCATTTCCGCTATTCGCAACTTCCGCTTGCTCCCCTATTGTGCATGGTGTGTTTGCTGAATATTGCACTGCACCATTTATGCATGGTTCCTGCCCCTTCAGTTGCACATACATTCATTATCATTGCGCTCTTGCTCAGCGTGATTTGAAGCGATCTGCCTCCCACTGAATATTACCAGAATTGTGCATTTTGGACTTCTTGTTAGGCGCCTATTGCGCATAAGCGCGTTTTGAATATCTGGGCCAGTGTATGCATGCAGGCAAGGGAGGGGCGTGCATGAATATGCATGTGACCCCATATTCAGTGGTTTGGTACTCCATAAAGAGTTTAGAGCTGTCCATTTGCACAGTGTAAATACCACTGAACAAAACCCTGACTTAAATACAGGCAACCCTAGTGGCTGCTGGAGGTAATGCAGCTACCTAGCCAGTTGGCTGCTGGGGTAATAACCACCCCTTGTGATCCATGTTACCGCCACCACCACCATCAATCGCCAATCACCAGCATGTACTTTAAATGAAAACTATGTCTGGTGGTAGTGTATCCTCTCCTCCAATCCTTGCCCCATCAATATGTAGAATATCCCTGATGCTAGTGGTAATCCCCTTCCCTCCAATCCCTGCCCCAACAACACGTGAATGCCAAAATGTTTCCCCACTTTTTCAAACACTGATGCATCTACAACACTTTCCTCACTTAATGAAAAGGATGGCAACAAACATGATCATGGTCCAGCAAGGCAGAACATATAAATAGAGAACATAGGCCCTGAACATGTATTCCTGGAGGAGAGGAAAGAGAGAGCATGAAATTTCTTAGCCAATGAAACTTGATTGGCCATAGCACAACAAAATCGTCTCCCAATCCTAAATTATGCTTCCATTGTTATTGATACTGCACCTATGAGTACTATTTCTAGGAAAGAGGCATTGCTCCAAAAGATTATACAAAATCACATTGCCCCTACAATGCAAAGCATCATGGGCTACATATGCAAATCACCACAGAATGTTATGCTGGTCCAACTTTCAGCGGAATTGCATGGTGCGAAGGCCTCTCACACAGTTTGCAAAGGGTAAGAACAGATGCTCCAAAAGATTGGCAGATTTGCTCTCCTGGTACCCAACAGGACTCATCATTGTCTAATTTTAGACAAACTTGACCATCAGTTCTGCATAATTATAAGCTATCTTTATCATGGTTCACATATAAAATGATGAATTCTGGTGTTCCAGTTTCCTTGTGTAGACTATTAACTAAGCTTACCTCTTTCTATGAATAGCGACCATCTCAAAATTTTCAACTAGTTATACCCTTTGTGTGTACCAATGCAAGGAAAAACATTTGCACACTGTGCTGCTTCCTATGGAATTCTTTACCAACACACATTAAGCATCTCCTTCTGCTAGGTTATTTTCCTCAGCTGTTACTCAGTATCTTAAAGATGCAAACATATGCTTATGTAAGCAGGTATGAAATGATTTTATCGACTAGTTTATTGTATGTCTTCATTGTATTTTGTACTTTGTATACCATATTGCTTGTTTTACTTGTTATTACTTTGACCTCAGGTCATACCTGAAAATGGAATGTACATTCCAGTGTACCT
Organism: Neoceratodus forsteri; assembly: GCA_016271365.2. Taxonomy (NCBI): domain Eukaryota; kingdom Metazoa; phylum Chordata; order Ceratodontiformes; family Ceratodontidae; genus Neoceratodus; species Neoceratodus forsteri. The sequence continues at coordinate 270,120,412 of CM057452.1, read as the reverse complement.
ACCTGTAAATTCAAATAAAAAAAATGAAATGAAATGATTGAGGCCGTCAAGTATTTGAAAGAAATAAATAGGGTGGATAAAGAGGGTCTCTTTACACTTGGAGGAAATCAAAACATGAGGAGCACAGTCTCAGACTGGAGGGCGGAGGTATAGGAGAGAAGCTAGAGGTACTTCTTCATGGAGAGGGTGGTAACGAGTTGGAATGTGCTTCAAGAAGAGGTGATTTCTTTGAAGATGGTAGGCAGCATCAAGAGAGGCAGGGACAGAGTTGGGGAAATAAGGATCAAGGGAGGGAGGACGGAGGGAGAGGGTGGACTGGGAAGGGGGCAGGCCAGTAGCTTAAGCTGAGGACCCTACAATATGAGAAGACTAGATAGACCAAATGGCCTTTTCTGCTGGCTTCTTTGTATGTCCGTATGACATAAAAATAACACATGCATCATTTTAGCATGCAGCGTGTTGCACTTGTGACATAGCAGTAGACCATGTTTTCTTGGTCAAACATCCATGTTGCCAGTAGTGCAATTTCATGAGACTTGTGACACAAGTCTGAAAATTAAACTTTGGGTGTTCTATACCAGCTGAGAAGGTTGATATCAACCTGCAGATAGCCATGTTAAAGGAGAACTGCAATAATGATATTCATATATAAAAATGCTAAAACAATCTCAAAACCAAGAAAAAGGGCCCGATATTCAAAGGTTAGTGCTGGTGTGAACAGGATTAGCACTGGTGCTAACCTGGGTTTGCACCAGCACTCCAGGCAGAGCCATATTCAGATGCCCCCGTGAGTGTGGCTAAAGCTGGCAGTGCCAAGGCACTACCTATACCACTGCACCTATACAGATGAGGGGTCCCTGAAGCATACTGGTGCAGCAGTATATTCAAAGGTTTGCAGTGGCAATAAACTGCCCCAGAGCGGCACTGTTTACCATCACCAAAAACACGTCTTATCTGGGCACTAAACCCACACTCCAACCTCCTGAATGTAGGGCAGCTGTACTGCAGCCATTCCCCTGTGCTAAGCTGTGCCCCCACCCTCATAATCCAGCCATCTGTATTACGTGAACTCTGGTGGTATAGTGGTTCCCCCATCCATGATCACTCATTCTGCAGTAAAACAGTATTGTCCAGTGGTTTAGTGGTCCTCCCACCACCCAATCACCCATTCTGCTGTAAAACAGTATTCCTTGTTGGTATAGTGGTCCTTCTGCCCACCCAAACATTCACCTAGGTACATAGATATGTACACAATCGTGCTCCATGACTGTCAGATGGTGGTCAGCTGTGGTATACTTCACGGAAGGATACTCTTTACCAAAAGGGTGGTAGATGCTTGGAACAGCCTCCCAGCGGTGGTGATGGGGTTAAAATGGTTACAGAATGCAAGAAAGCATGTGATAGACACAAGGGATCTTAGAGAGTGAGGCAAGGGGGCAAAGTGGAGAGCAAGTGGGGTCTTGGTGGCACTGTAAGTAGGAAAATAGGCAGACTAGGTGGGCCAAGAGGTCCTTATCTGCCAAAAGCTTCATGTTTCTGTGTTTAAACTACCAGAGATTCAATTAATACAGAAGACTGGGTGATGGGGGGTCCACTATACCACTATGAAATACTGTTTTACTGCAGAATGGGCAATTGGAGGTGGGGAGACCACTATACCACCAGGGAATAATGCACTGCATGACGAGCATTAGACTGCTGTGCACATGCAAATGAGCCCATAATGGGCATGAAGATGGCACCCTCAGTCACAGTGCCTTGCATGCCCAACAAGCTAATTTGCATGCTTGGGCTGAGTATGGCTCACATGAGACCTGGCACTATCAGGTTTCAGGCAGCGCCATCTCATGTGGGTCATATGCAGCCTCTTCTGAGTCATTACAGAGAAGATCCATCTAGCACTGCGCTGACATGGCCCGATATTCAGTCAGTTAGCGCTACTCGACAGTGAGTACTAATCACCTGGATATTGCTCAGAGACAGTCATGTGCAAGTGCAGCACAAACAGCTTTGCTGCAATTATGCCTGGTTCTGAATATGGGCCCCAGTTGTTTTACAAGACAGGACAAAAATAAATTTTAATAAAAAGACGTACATACAGTATTTCTATCATAAAGTTATTGCTGCTTTAACTGTGCTTTACAAACCAGCTAGTCCATCAGCTGTTGTCTTTCTGCTGCATGATCTGCTATCTACACTTGCTGGCACTTAATGATCATCTTGTCAGCACTGACTCACTGAGGTGGCATCATAGAGTGGGAACCGACAGCACAGCAGCAGTCGGCTGGAGGGGGGAGAGGGAAGTTGAGAAGCAGTGGTAACACCTGAAAGGAACCATAGAGGAGGTAATGAGCCAATGAATCAGATTGGTAAACAAACGCAAGAGAAGGAGGAAACCACTATGGTTCTTGAAAGAGGTGGCAGACTAAGTAAGGGGCCAAAGGGCAGGTTTCAGGAAATACAGTATAAGGAGACTCAAAGGAAGGAGGACAGAGGTGCACCTAGAACTTCTAAGGGAAGCAGGGAGGCTGTAAGAGCACAAAGTCATGTACTGAGGAAACGTTAGTGAGGATGGTGCAGAAAGTGGACAAGGCATTCTATAGGTACATCAGCGAGAGAAGGAAAGCCGGGAGGAGGGGGTCGCTACGGCTCAGAGGAGATGAAGGGAGAGTAAGGAGGAAGACCTGAAAAGACAGAAATACTGAATTAATACTTCTGTTTAGTATTCACTGAAGAGGGAGGTCAGAGGCACAGCCGCGCAACAGACATGGGGGGAGTGGTGAACACTAGTCCATTCACAAATGAGAGAGTCCTGGAGGAGCTCACAAAATTGAAGGTGGACAAAGCAATGGGGCCAGATGGCATACACTTGAAGATATTAAGGCAGCTGAAGAGAGAGCAAGCAGCACCTCTGGCAGCCATGTTTACTGAGTCTCTAAACACATAAGTAGTTCCAGGGGACTGGAGGAGGCACATGTAGCCCCATACAGAAAAAAAGGTAGCAGGGAACTATAGGCCAGTCAGCCTCACCTCAGTGATGGGGAAGATCATGGAGGCACTATTTAAAGAAAGAATAGAGTAACACTTGGAATCCAGTGGAGCCTGGATCCAAGACAACATGGATTCACAGCAGGGAGGTCGGTGTCAAACAAATCTGGCAGATTTTTGACTGGGTGACTAGGGAGGTAGATCAGTTGGGGGTGGAACAGAGTACATTGCCTACCCCGATTTCAGCAAGGCATTCAACACCATCCACATGAAAGGCTGATTAGCAAGATGGGTAGTCTGGACATGGACCTTAAGGTAGTAAACTGTAAGGAACTGGTTAACAGACAGGAGGCAGAGGGTAGTGGTAAATGGGATCCAATCCGGGAGAGGGGTGACCAGTGGGTACCTCAGGATCAGTCCTGGGCCAGTCCTCGCTTAATGTCTTCGTTAGTGAGACAGCTAGAGGAAAGGTCTGCCTGTTTGCAGATTACACCAAGATCTGCAACAGGGTGGATACTCCAGAGGGGTGGAGAAAATGAGGAGGGACCTGGGAAGCTTGAGAAATGGTTGGAGATGTGGCAGCTGGGGTTCAGCTCAAGAAGTGTAAAATAATGCACCTGAGAGAAGAAAACCCTGGAGAGAGCTACAGAATTGGGGGTGCTGCTGACGATCACCAAGGAAGAAAGGGATCTGGGGATTATCATTGCAGATGACCTAAAGGTGTCTAAGCAGAGTACAAAGGCAGCAGTGGGGCTTGTTGCATGCTGGGGTGCATAGGCAGAATGATCACTAGTAGAAGTAGGGAGGTGGTGATGTTATTGTGTAAAACACTAGTGAGGCCTCACCTAGAGTACTGTGTACAATTCTGGAGACCACATCTTCGTAAAGACATTGACAGGGTGGAGGCAGTCCAGAGAAGGGCAACAAGTATGGTACAGGGCTTGCACCAGAAAACATATGAGAAGAGACTATGGGACCTCAATATGTACTCACTGGAGGACAGGAGGATTGGGGTGACATGACAGAAACATTCAAGTACCTTAAAGGCATAAATACAAAAGGGGGGGGCTTACATCTTCCAATATAGGAGGAGTACAAGAACGAGGGCATGATATGAAATTTGGAAGTGGCAGGTTAAGGGAAACGTGAGGAAGATTTTCTTCATGGAGAGGGTGGTGGATGCATGGAATAGTCTGCCAAAGAAGGTGGTGGGAGCGAGCACAGTGGAGGATTTAAACATGCGTGAGGACAGACATAAAGGGAAGGAAAGGAGAAAGCCGTTGACCTAGTAGGGTCAGAGGCTGCAAAAGAAGGAGGGCTTACGGCAGACTAGATGGGCCTGACGTGTTCTTATCTGCTGACAATTTCTATGTTTCTATGCCTATGTTTCAATCAAACTTACAGTATTTAGCAGGTGTAAAACAAAATTACTTTTTTCAATAGCAAATACTTTGTCATGGTTGGAGATGTTACAAAGTTAAATTTTGCCTGTGAAGTTCGTGTGAAGTGCCATAATATTCAATGCTGTGGAATTCACAGAGTTTTAAAAACCTGAAACTTTGATTCATGTGAATTGTGTGAAAATTCCATTAAATTCATGTTTTTACTCATGAAGCGCTAATTTTATGGCTTAAGAGCCAAATTCATGGGTGAAATTTAATGTTTCCTGTCATAATCTGCTAAATTTTCAGCAGCTAATTTCGCAGAAAACACTCCATGAAATCAGAGGAATCATGAATTAATTCGCTAAGCAAATTTCTCGGACTTCGCATATCTCTAGTCAAGGTGGGTTTCAGCTGATTGTGAGTCAGTTCTATGGAGTTCTGTGGTGTGGGAAAACTGCTACTGATTCTTCATGCCTCTTAGTAAACAACTCAAAATACTGACACTCCATTTTCTTAATTGTTACTGGATTATCCATTTAGCCCTGCATGTTATTAAAGGATTAATAGATAGGTCCACTCTTTCTACCTGCCTCTGCAGACCCCCATTAACAGAGGTACTAAAAGGGGTGAGTCAGTTCTAGCTGGTTCCAGAGTTTGAGTTGTAATTAACAAGTGAAGAGATTAGGCTGCATGCATGTTCTCCACAGGCTCCTGAGAGTCCCAGAGCCTGCCTTCCAGGGTCTAAAGTGAAGCTCCACCTCCAACAGGGTGGTTCCTATATAGGGTTGGCCTACTTAAGGATGCACAGAGCAGGAGGGTAAACTACCAGCAGGCACTACACGCTACCTGGTGTAGGCCTACACAGAGGAAGTAGGAGGTACTTCTAGTAGAAGAGATGGAGAATAGTCATGGAAGAGGACTGACTAGTTGCAGGGATTGAGGAATTATCATCCCTGGGCTACGCTCAGAGGGTCTGCCCAATTGGTGGAGGTTTGAGGAGTTCCACACTTAGCTGCAGGCAGCACAAGAGGAATATACAGACAGTTGAGTTGGGGTCCTGACTACTATCACTACCCCTCCTGCAGAGGCCCATTGGTCCAAAAGATAGAGAGTGGTGGAAGGAAGGGAAAGGTGGGAGGAATTAGATTTCAGGTACCATGCAGGGCCCTCCAGTAGTGATAGCACACTGTATTACACCCTGAATGAGGCACAGCTACCTGACCCAGACAGGGCTGAGAGTTAATCACTGCTTGGGACCTTGCAGGGAGGGACTCAAACAGGGATCAGGGAGTTGGGAAGGCACTAAGTGGTGTCAAGGAGTAAGGGAAGAGGCAAGCAGGATCTTCATAGTTGGGGTTCAGTGATAAGGGACTTGAGAGGGTGGCGTGAGAGGATTGTTCTCTGAGGGAGAGGACAGATGCCTTCCTGGCAGACAGGCCCCAAGGATGAGACCAAGATGGGGAGGATGCTTGACAGGATGAGAGAGGGCCACTTGGGTGTGAATGACGTGGCAAATCATGGTCTGGAGGTTACTAAGTCCCGCTCCGAAGACTGGGGAAGGTACTGAAGGGAAAGAAAGCCACATTGGCCTTTCAGTGGTACTGCCTGTATGGACTAGGAAAGGGAGGTAGGGTAAGGCAGAAGAAAACTGGAGGTATTTAATCCGGGTTGAGGAATGCTACAGGTAGGAGGGATGTGGATCTGTGGGGGACTGGGAAGGATTCTGAGATAACAGGCCTTTAAGGGGGTTGGTATTCGTCTCCACAAGGGAGAACGTTAGTGCACTGAGGTAGCAAATAGATGTGTATGTGGACAGTCATTTAAACTGAAACAGAGGGCATAGCTGATGCTAGGAATCCCCTCATAGGTGGTTGGTGCAGGATAAATCCACCAGAGGCTCCCTAGGTGGAAATGAGGCCAGGAAGCCAGCAGTGGTGTGAGCAAGGGACAAGTGAAAATAGCAAAAGAGGACAAGGTAGCAAATGTACACTTATTGAGTGGATGTTGGAAGGGATAGAGAGGAAGTGAATGACATGAAGAAGGGATCAGGTAGGAGGAGAGGGAGTAAGATGAAGGCACAGAAGTTGGTTTGCCTAAATGCCAGAAGTGTATACATAACATTAGTGAACTGCAGGCGTTGGTGGTAGAAGGAAAGTTAGACATAGTGGCAATCATGGAAACTTGGGCTGTCGGCAACAATGACTATGAACTAGCAGTTCCAGTGTGTACCTTACTTAGGAGCGACAGGGCAAGGGAGAGGAGGGAGTAGCTCTATACATTTGGGAAGGCATACAGGCAACAGAGGATGGGACTATAAACAAGCATTTATCAATGCCAAATGTTTGCCGCTGGTATTGCTGTTGTACCGGTCTTGCTTGTATTCATTTTTACTATACATTTACCAGGATAGAGCAGCTAAGATACAGCATCTCATTTTCAGTGGTGTCCTGCTTTTGCACATTGTTAGATTGTAATTACCTCGGATAGGCCAGCTGAGAGGAAATATCTACTTTATTTGGGCTCCACATTTTGTCCCCAAGTGTATAACAGTCTTTTATGACCTGACATTATGATCAAGACAGGTGGAATTTCTAATACCATAAACTAATTGTTTATATGGTATCCTTCACTATATTCTTGTTTATAGTTTGTAAATATCCTAGTATTTAATATACCTAGTAGAATGCAATCACCTATGTACATTCTCGCTGATTTACTGTATATATGGTATATACTTATACTCTATTGTGTACAGTTTGTAAACATCATGTATTTTTTTTTTTTGCAATTCACTTTACTTTTTTCCTCGAGCCACCTGCCGCCTTCTCATCCGTTCGCTCACGGCTCACTGGCTTCTGTCCCAACGCCACCCCCGATGCCTCGCGGCTTTCCCCACGGTGGGGGCCACACACCGGGTAATGTCCCAGGCACGTAGTTTTAGGTCGGGTCAGCCTGGGATATATCGAAGCCACGGGCGGCTTCATTAACGGCGGCAGGCGCCTGGCTGTTTTTCCGTTTTCTGTGGAGGTGGGGCCACGCCCTTGACGCCCACGTCACCACCCGCCCGCCTCCCAGGAACACGTAAGCTGTTGGATGCTTGGCACACGCCGCCTCCGCCAGGGGTCCCCAGTGCAACGATCACTGCCTACCTCCCCCGAGTAGGAGAGCTGCCCTATGGGCGCTGATCCTACCTCGCCGGGTTCACCGACCCGGGTCCGCTCCGAACCCGGTCGCCGGCGCCGCATGCGAAATCCACCGCCGCGCCAGTGGGCCGGCAACATCATGTATTTTACCTAGTGCTATGTAATCACTTACAGTATGTACTCTTGCTGTATCCCCCCCACCTCCGTAGCACCTGGAAATGAGCTCCAGCTCAGTGTGCTTTTCCCAATTACTAAACATTTAAATAAATAAATAAAAGTTTTAGAGGGATTTGAAAATGACATCTGCCATGTTCAGGAGGTGGGGTAATACAAGGGATATGTTAGAAACATAGAAACATAGACTTTGACGGCAGATAAGGACCGCTTGGCCCACCTAGTCTGCCCATTTCCCTACCTAGAGGATAAGCTGCAGATCCTAGTTAACCAACAGCCTATTTCTTCTTACCCCCCACAAGAATTGCCTTATGTCTGTCCCATGTATTCTTGAATTCTCCTACAGTTTTAGACCCCACAGTCTCCTCAGGAAGGCTGTACCATGCGCCCACCACCCTCTCTGAGAAAAATACTTCCTCACATTGCCCCTCAGCCGTCTTCCCTCTATCTTCAAATTGTGTCCCTTGTTCTTGCACATCTCTTTTTCTGAAAGATGCTATCCTCTTGGACTGTGATGATTCCACTGAGGTACTTAAATGTTTTTATCATGTCCCCCCCTCCTCCTTTCTTCAAGGGTATATATATAAGCTCCTTTAGTCTCTCCTCATAGACATTGGGGCTAAAATCTGCAAAATAAAGTTATGAGTAAATGTTGGAACAATTCAATGTTTCCTCATAAGTTAGTTTTCACATTTTACCCCAAAAATTTCAACATAATCTTTTATGACCACTCCTTCTAAGTATGACAGAAGTAATTTATAAAATGATAGCCGAAACGTCATTTTGTGCCACAGGTGTAAAACACATTTTGAATAGGGTTTGATAAATGACAGCTGTCACATTCATAAGGTGGTGTGAAAAAAAGTATGTCGAAAATCTAGGTCAAAATACTGAGAATTACCACAGTTATGAGCATGCACTGAAAATGTTCAACTTAGGCTCATAACTTTGTTGTTTTCTTGTATTCTTATCCCAGATATTCAACATAACCTTTATGACCCCATCTCATAAACAAGGGTGGAGAAAAATGTCAAATCGTGCCTAAAAGGTGATTTTGAACCACAGGTGTGAAAACACATTTGAGCAGGATTTGAAAAATTACGGTTGTCACATTTATTAGGTGGTGTGAAAATGGCTATGTTGAAAAGTCAGGGCCAAAATACTTAAAATTACCACAGTTATGAGCCTGCATTCATAAATTTCAACATAGGCTCATAAGTTCTGTTGTTTTTAATATTTTTACCCCAAATTGTCAGCATAGCCATTTCTTCACAGCACCTGACCCACCTCACAAACAAGGGTGGAAAAATCACCATTCAGGACAGATTTACCTAATTTCACTGTCATTGTTCATGAGGTGGGGTCACAGAAATAGGCATACTGAAAAAGTGGGCAAAATATTCCAAAATGACCATAAGTTCAAAGCCCCATTGAAATACATGGAACCGCATACCTGACTTCCTCAATTCACAGTCTGGCATTGAAGATTGAAGACGTGTTTGCGGTCCAGTGAGGATTCAGTTGGACCCTCAGGTAGGTAAGCAGAGTAAGAGGGTGGGTGTAAAGGGAGGGCTGCTTGGGACACAGTAATGGTGGTGGCAACAGACATCGATGGACAGTTTTCTTTAATACAGGGTGTTAAAAACACTAAGAGGATGGCTTTCTTTATTTCAGGTGCAGACACTGGAATTGAGCACCCCAGTGTCAGTGTTATGTTTTGCAGCACTGGGAGTAGCTCTCCAGTGTTGCAAAATGAAAATGGCAGGGTGGGGAGTGAGAGCTGGCACAGGGATTGGGTACCCATGTTGGATTTTGACATGGAGGGCACGGAAGAGATTGGGGGTAATCATGTTTGGTGGGACTGGGGTGGGCCTCAAATCCACACAGTGAAAATAGGCAGGTGTGGGCGAGTGCTAGAAATGGCCTTAGAGATGACATTGGGAGGGTGCCACAGCACGCTGATTATGACAGATCAGCTGTGCTTGCTGGGTGGCATTATGTTGATCAAAGGAAAGAGCTGCCCTATGATTGGATTGGCTCTTTCCTTTGAATCACCCAAAGTTTCCACCCAGCAAGCCAGAACAGTGTCATGATCAACTTGGCTGATGGTTGGTGTGACCATGATGAGCCCTGCAGATTATTCTGCATTGGACCGACAGTGTAATACCCCTCAAACCCCACTCTCATAGCAAAATGTTCACTGCATGCACATATAGCAAACATAAAAAGGAGAGGAAGTGAAATCTGAGTGCAGCCGACAACAGCTGTTGGTAGGAAGGTTAGATTAGAGGTTGTTAACAGACCACTAGGCAGAAAGAGGAAGAAGACAGAGAGTTGGGGAGGAAATTAGCAGGAAAGCAACAAAGGGGATCTGGTGTTACTAGGAAACGGAACCTGCTGGATACAGACATTGACATCCCCAGTAAGAAACAACAGTGTCAGGATGCCACACTCAACTTGATACTCACCAACTCAGAGATGATGGTGGTGGGAGGAGTGCTGCCACAGAACTGCTGGGGTCCAGTGACTACAACACTGTGTTGATTGAACTGATGAGGGGAACAACAGTCCCTCCTTCAAAGACAACAGTTCTGGACCTCCGATGCAGAACTAGTTAAGGGAGATTAGCAGGCGTAGAACAGATATAGGGGAGGAAAGCAATGGAGCAGGCTCAAGGGAGCCTTCCTGGAGGCAACTGAAGCTTGTGCAGAGAAGGGCGTCAAAAGGGCAAGCACAAAAGGCCTGTCTGTTTCTCAATGGGCTGAGGAAGGCGGTGAGGTGAAAAGAAGGGCCTTCACTTGGTTTATTGGTTTACTCGGTGACTTAAGACACAAGAAGGCATTAGCCCATCGTGTCTCCCACTCCTAGTGGGTGTTTCAGTTAGTATTTATCCCCTTCTAGCTGAGATGTTTCTCAGTTTGCTCGTAAAGTCTGTGAAATGTTTAGAGTGGACAACTTCCTGAGGTAGTGAATTCCATGCCTTTGCAGCCCTAATTGTAAATAAATTGTCTTTTTACACATATTAACCTTTTGAATATATAGCTGCTTATTATGGCTTCTAAGATTGACATTCCTTGACACAAACTTAAATCCGCATTGCTCTGTTAGTTCATTATTGTTTAATATTTTATAAAGCTGCAGCTTGTCACCCCTAGTTGTTCTGTCCTCTAGACTAACTGAACCTTTTTAGTCTCATTTCATAGGGTGAATTTCTTAAATTAGGAATTGTTTTGTTGCTTTTACTGAGTACAAGAGGTACACGGGAGGAAGCTTGGCAGGAAAATCAGGCTAAACTCAGAGGTAAGGATGTAGGTCAGGAGGACAATGGGAGACACAGAGCTGCAGATTGCTGGGGATTAAAAGTTGGGGAAAATAATTTTCAGGTACATAAGGAATAAAGGAAAACAAGAGAGGGGGCTGTTAGGCTAGCTGGAGGGGAGATAGTGGAGGATGACGAGTAGAAAGAACACGTACTAAACAATTACTTTGGCTCAGTATTCATAATAGAGGACAATGGCCTTCTGCTGGGAGTGGTTTCAAGGCGCAACAAGGTGGGGGTCCAGGAAATGGGCAGAATACAGATCTTACTGGACAGGGTACAAAAGGAATTAGAAGCTCTTAGGGTGGGTGCCAGGACCTGATGGCCTGCACCAACAAGTGCTAAAGGAATTGGCACAGTATTGGCAGTACCCTTAACCCATCTATTCAGTGACTCACTGGGACATGGGTCCTCATAATTTGGGATATGGACACTTTGGGACATTGGCTCTCATAATGTGGGATATGGACACTTTGGGACACGGCCCTCATAATGTGGGATATGGACACTTTGGGACTTTGGCCTTCAGAATGTGAGACACTGATACAATTAAAGTAAGCCTGTACCGGATCTGGATGTGCACTTTATTTTCTTGGACTACAGAAATATTTCTGCTTGGGCTGCCCAGTGGCACAGTGGATAGTACTACATGCTCCCATGCAGCGACCCAAGTTTGGAAGCTAGCACAGGAAGCCGGCTGGGTGGTCCAAGAGCTGGAAGGCAGTGCCGCTCGGAAGCGCTCCCAGCCTGTGGAGGGAGGACATCTAGTTCCAGACACACCAACATGTTTTTCTTAGTTTTTCCTGTAAGTTTTAAAATGCTTCTTTTGTTTTCAAAAGTATTTTGAATTTCTTTTGTTTGTAGTAGTGCAGTGCTGCTGTGCACTGTGAGGCAGATACTGTGCACTTGTGTGCACACTGACTGCACAGCTCTGTTACCACACACACACACACACACAGTCTCTTTGTGCTCTTTCTGTATTTATCTTTTACTTAGTTTATATTGTTAATCTTTTTGTTTTGAATTTAGGTTTTATTTCAGTGCAGGCAATGAGTGAGTGGTCACCAGGCACCAGCCCCCACCCAGTCACTCTCTCATTTCTGATTTCCCTCTGTTCTTCGTTATTCTCTTAGTTCACTCCTTACCCTTTCTTAATCTTTTTGCTTTCCCTTCCATTCTCTTGTTAATTTTTGCAGGTTGTACAAAGTGAGTCACTACCCCTCCCCCCACACACACGCACACTGATCCCTCTCAACTTTTTGTACTAGCTTGCTTTTCGTTTTCTGCTTTTCTTGTCATGTCTTGTGTGTCTCTTGGGTCCCACTCCATCCTCCTTTCTGCTTTGGTTTGTTGTGAGGACTGAGTGGCACTGCTGATTGAGCAGACATCAGAGTACCACTCAATAATGAGCTCCTTTCCCTCCATTGATTGTACTAGAATGGCACCGAGATCGGAGCTGCACGACTATGATTTCTCCAGTTTGCACATGCAATGTGCATGCCCCTCTGTACCCTATGACCTCTCCTCAGCCTCCTAAGCCTGTCACATGAGAGGCATGCAGGCTCAGGAGGTAAAAAGTTAAACTGAGTTGGGATCCGAGCCAAGCTGGCAAGGTTTGCCTCAGGTCTTCTGGAAACCAAGCCATGTGCATTCAGAGCAGCTCAGTTTTCAGAAGGAAGGTTCTGCATACCTCTAATCCTAACAACTACAGGCCTGTCAGTCTTACCTCCATAACAGCTAAGCTGATGGAGACCATACTGAAAGAGAGTTTGGTAGCCTACCTAGAGGACAGCTGACTACAGGATGAAAAGCAGCATGGGTTTGTATAGGGAGGTCTTGCCAGACCAACCTGATATTGTTTTTTGATTGGGTCACCAAAGAGATAGGGAGAAAGCAGTAGGTCTTCTCTACTTCAACTTGAGCAAGTCCTTTGATTCAGTACAACACAGGAGATTGGTAAAGAAGTTGTAGGACTTGGGAGTAGAGTCAGGTTTAGTTAGATGGGTTGAAAATTGGCTAGGGGAGGCAACAGAGGTAGCAGTTAACAGTGTTAAATCAGAGGTAAGAAAGGTTATGGGCAGGGTATCAAAGGGATCAATCCTGGGACCTGTCCAATTTAATATTTTCACAAGTGACATTGGGGAGGGTATCCAGGGAAAGCTGTGTCTCTTTGATGATGGCACAGAGTTATGCAGCATGCTGGATCATGGGAAGAGGGTGAAGGAGCTGCAGAAAGACCTAGAGAAATGGTCTAAGGTCTGGCAGTTGAGATTCAGTGCCTAGAAGTGCAAAGTAACAAATACAGTTAGGTAGATGAAATCCACACATAGAATACTGGATGGGAGGGGGCGGACTGGCCGCTTCAACAGAGGAAAGCGATCTGGGGTCATGATCAGTGTTTTCCTCAAGCAAACAAGAGTGCAACAAAGCATACAGTACAGCAATGCATCGAGGATGCTGGGTTATATATGGAGGCGATTTGGCAGTAGGAGAAGCAAGGTGATTCTGCCAATGTACAGATCCTGATGAGGTCTCATCTGGAGTACTGAGCCCAGTTCTTGAGTCCTCGCCTGAGGAAGGACATTGACAGACCAGCATTAGTACAGCAAAAGGCACCGAGATGATTCAGGGTCAGCAGGAAAGATCCTATGTGGAAGGGCTTAAGACCCTAGACATGTATTCACTGGAGGCCAGGTAGGATCAGGGGTCATGGTTAAAACATATTCGTTTCTCAGGATATTAACAATGTGAACAGTGAGGACCTATTTCTGAGAAACAGAGCTTCAGTCACTAGGGGCCATGACTGGACGTTGGTGGGGGCAAATCAGGAGAAACTACAGGAAGTTCTACTTCACCGAGAGGGTGGTGTAACCATGAAGAGACTGTTGGTGAAGTGGTGAGGGCAGCTTCCTTAACAAGTTTAAACATGGTTGTGACAGGGAAAGGAGACTCATAGTCCCAAAGGGAGGCAGCAAGGTTTAAGGGGTAGGGTAGTGGCAGGAGGAATACAGCCCATCAGGGTAGTAGGTCGATTGGAGACGGCAGTAGTATGGTAAGGGTATACTGATAGACCTTCAGTCTCCTTCTGCAGTCAGATGCTGTGCTTCTGTTCAAGTGTGCCTGCTGGAAGCATAGAGAAGGATCATCCAGCTGTGAGTACCTGAAAGTGAGAAGAGAGGACAACCGAGTCATGTATCCCAACCTGCAAGAGTATTGCTGCCAGACCTCCAACAAAACAAGATGCAGAATGTTAGAGTACATCAATAAACAGAGCCCACATTAGGCTGTACAGAATAGTGCTAGGTGAAATTTTATTACTCCTGCAAAACTGTGAATTTTCTGACTTAGCATTCTTGCAATTTTCATGAAATTTTGCCAATACTTTTTATTTAAATAGACATTGTTCCCCAAATTGCACATTTTAAAAGTGTGAGTTCTTAAAATTAACAATTTCAACTAAGAATACAATGTTTGTACCTGAAAAGATGCATTGTCACCAGTGCAATTTACCCAGTTAACAAAATAAATACAATAAATAACAATACAAAATTATTTCCAAATTGCACATTTTTAAAATATGATTTTTAAAAGCACAATTTCAACAAAACTGGCCATCTGAACATGTTCTAGTTCCAGACAGTATGTACTGTTACATTGCGGTTCTCAACAAAATCCTTTAATGTGCATGTCTGATTTCAAAATCTTTTAATATGCATGTGTGAAATCACACTACACATTAAAGGATTTTGTTGAGAAACTCAATGTAAAGGTGTCAGCATAAGTATATTTATAAGGTCCCAATATATACTGAATGATCACTTCAGAACACTGTCGCTCGATGACATCATTGCACAATGATGTCCTGGCCATTCTAGGCATCTATTGGTGTGGGACTTCTGAATAGATAGTGTTGCTTGTGTACATACTTTAAACCCGCGAAACACTATTAATTCCCTGTTTTCTACCAAAGAAGCATGTGCTAGTGTAGGTAAGACTACAACACTTCTGTTGTTTTGCATTTCTCCATCTTTTGGTCCCCCATTCCCCTTTCGGAGATTAGCCTCTGCCCCCTCCACTGCCACCCCATGCCCAGGCTTACCCCTGGGCGCCTCTGCCCATGCAACATGGTCTCAATCCCTGGCTTTCCCAGGGCAGGGCCACGGGGTGGGACCACCTCCATGTCACAGTGGGAATGATGGCAGGCAGGGCATCATGGATGGGGATGCATTTTGTGGCAGTACAGATCCCTGGGGGTGGGGAACATGCAATGATGGCCATCATCTGCCCCACCACCCCTGATATTAGGTGCTGGCAGCAACAATACCCCAGCCTCCACCAGAGGTCCATGAGTGCTGGACACTCTTCCCCCCTTCTTCCCGGAGAAGAAGAGCAGTCCCTGGGACATTTAATCCTTCTCCAGCTAGCCGGGCACTCCAACTCCCGAGTCCATTTCTGAACCCAGGATGTCAGCACCACAAGCGGACACCTTGCTGCTGTGCTAAGGGCCCAGATTTCTCAATTGTTATTTACGTTTTACCCTGTTTAGTTGTCCTTTAAAACAGTAGAGATAAAACAAGATTTGTAATGATGTTTTACATCAAACAGGCTGAGCAGAAGGTGTTAAGAAACTGTTTACATATAGTCTTCACACCTGCACATTAAAGGATTTTGTTGAGAAATGCAATGTAAAGATGACAGCAAAAGTATATTTATAAGGTCCCTATACATGTTGAATGATCGCTTCAGGCACTGTCAGTCCAATGGCATCCTTGCGCAATGATGTCCTAGCCATTTTAGGCATCTACTGGAGTGGGACTTTGAATAGATAGTGTGGTTTGTGTCACATGTGTACACACCTTAAACCTGATAAAACACTATTAATCCCTTTTCTGCAAATGGAGCACATGCTATGGTGAGAGCTATACGGATTTCTCAATTGTTAGTTTCACGTTTTACCCTGTTTAGTTATCCTTTAAACAGAGATTGGGAATCCCCAATAGAGACCATTTAGTGAGTCGTCCCTCTTGATTGGAAATACAGGACTAAATGTGAGAGCCATAACCCTCATGGTAGACTTCCTAATAGGATTGTCCAATATCCACCCTAGAGTTTCATCAACTCTCTCAAGTCTGTCTGTCTCCTTTCATGGAGAACCCTGAAGAGCCTTAAACTCATTCATGGCTGATACATAAGAACAGTGACTACTGAAGAGCTATGCCTGTAGTGCGATGGGGTGAGCAACCAGCCATGCCCCTTCAGAGCTATATAAGCAGTTCCTTCCAGGCAACTTCTGAAGCACTTTTTCTTTGCATCCGGATGCTCTGTCCATCTCTGCCTTCTCCCTGGGCTTTCTATGGCTTTTGCCCCCTACTCCAGCATTTGCTTCCCTCCTTCCTTTGTGCTTGGGCTCTGCTTGGATCATGCTGGACTTCTGTTTGTTGTGTTTCTCCTGCTTTTGGTTAGTATTGCTTTGCCTTGGCTGCTGTGTGCTTGATGCGATTGTTTCCTTCCTGCTCCTGTACTTGTGTTTGCTTTTGTTTGTTTCTTTAGGTTTTCTTGTGCCCTGTGTATACAGCACATTGCTTATTTATGCTTATATTGTTATTTCCTTACCTTAAGCTGCCCTCTGCCTGTGCTTTTAGGTTCCCCATTTACTCACCAGATTTTGCAGACCCTCAGTCAACAGCATTGTTATTGTATGCTTCAGCTCACACTGCTGTTTCCTGCCTACTGTCTTCTGTGCTCTCCACCTTAATTATTTGCACCTGGTCTAGGCTTCATCCTGCTCAGCTAGCTGCCACTCCTGTTGTGCTATGTGTGTTCAACAGCTCTGCTCTTAATCCACTTAGCCAACTGCTGCATTGCTATACTGAAACTTTAAGCCTAGCTGCCTGGTGGCATGGTGCTCTGCTTGTGGCTCCCTGTTTCTCCCTGGCGAGGGACTGTGGTGTCACATGGGTACTGTGGGTCTGTGGGTAGCAGGGCATGCTTTATGTAAATTATATGAATCACCCTGCTCCTTGCTGCCTCTTGCCTACATGGTTTTCAGTTATCCATGCATAAATACATTATCTTCACAGGCTTCATGGCTTTCAGATTTTCATTGCATTTCATTACTGCACTGCAAATGCTCTTTACTGGAACAACCTAACTCCACCTTAATGGCATCTAAGGTATTCATGCCACTCATATCTATTCACTATTCATGCTGAAACCATAGCGATCAACTGCTAAACCTCATTGGTTCATTATGCTAAACCTCACTGATTCAATGACTGGCATCTCAGCCTTTCACTACCTAAACACCTACCTTTTATGTCACAATTAATTTAGCTTCCTTAATGGAATTGTTTGGATTATTTTCTGCTGGCTGCTACCACTATCAACCTCCAATGCTGGCTCACACTACAGCCTCCTACCTTACCCAGGCCACTGGATTTGCCCAGTCTCCATATCACTAACATCACTGGCTTCGCTGACCTTCTCATCAATAACCTGCTACCTAATCTACACCACTGGCTTCACCCAGCCTCCTTCTATCTAGCACATCAAAGTTCATTTATGCACTCACTCATAAATTGGAGGCACACCAACCATGTCAGTTACCTTTTCTGGCTCAGGGCATGCCCGCAGCCAACGGTCTTGCTCTGCACTCACAAAGTCTGCATCTTGAGCATGTGAAGCTTGGGGCTGGGTTCTTCTCATCTGGCCCATAATGGGAATGTCCTCACTCCAGGTGAAGCTTCAGTCATCTAACTCATTGGTGGCACCTCTTTATGCAGAATTTAAGACTTCAGCTGCTGAGGGGTGGGGCCTTTAAGCCCAAGAGCGCCCTTTTGGCTATGGCGATGCCGTGGCTTTGAAAGCTATTTTCCATGTGACCATCTTTTGTTCACCTTGTCTGTTTTAGTCAGTAGGCCAGCTGAGTGCCCCAGTGGTCGTTGCTCTTCCTCCTGCCTTGGGGTCCACTCTTGCTTTAAGAGTACCTGTTGTTGCAGAGGCCTCTCACAACCCTTCACTGTGTTCCTGTTAGAGGGATTATGAGAGCTTTCTACCAAATTGGAATATTTCCTCCCTTGGATTGGGTTTCTAAATTGCAGCAGCAGAGCCATCACTAAATAAACTATCCCTAGCCTGGAGGGTAGGCAACCTAGGCTTTGGATCTCTAGAGGTTACCTCTTTAAAAAGATTTTATTCCTCTCCTCCATGCCAAAGGTCATAATATATAGTTAACAGTTAATAATATATTCCTAGTTTTCTTAGGTAGGTTTCCATTGTT
Organism: Neoceratodus forsteri; assembly: GCA_016271365.2. Classification (NCBI taxonomy): domain Eukaryota; kingdom Metazoa; phylum Chordata; order Ceratodontiformes; family Ceratodontidae; genus Neoceratodus; species Neoceratodus forsteri. The sequence continues at coordinate 270,102,124 of CM057452.1, read as the reverse complement.
GGTTGGAGATGGATGGTGGCCCTACTTGCCATTCCCTCTTTCCTTAGGAAGCCCTTATGTCATCAGTGCAATTTATTTTATCAGTGCAAACCTGACAACCTGCACATCTCATTCATATTCTTCAAGCTGTCTCATTGCTGTTAATCTGCTCTTAGCCTGGTAGTCAACATTTACTGCTCAATACTATTTTTTGGGGCTCTTTCATAAGGTACCTTTAGCCAAAGGAATCTTTCCTGTGGCACCTCTGGGGGCAGAACCCTCTTCGAGAGTTTCTTGCCTTTGGTACTCCTACATGGTGGTAATTCTCTCTGGAACAGAGAATGCAAACAACCAAACAGTTATCACAGTTACACAAGCATAACACTACTCTGGTTGCATAGGCCCATTGAGCTGCTCCGAGCTGCACTCTCGGTAAATGGCAGCACCTCCGGCCGTTCTCTGGCCTCCACCATCGCCGAGGATCTCAGCTGTCTCCTGCTGCCTCCCTGGTCCTGATCCCAGACAGAAACACTAAGGAACTCCCGAGATGCTCCAAGCAGCGCTATGGTAGCGGCAGCGCCTCTGTCCATTTCTCTGACGCCGCCATCGCTGAGGATCTCAGCTGTCTCCTGCCACCTCCCTGGTCCCGGTCCCGGTCAGAAACACTAAGGAACTCCCGAGCTGCTCCGAGCAGCACTTCGCAGTAAGCGGGCGGCTCCCGCCGCTTCTCTGGTCACGCCATCGCCGAGGATCTCAGCTGTCTCCCTGCCGCCTCCTGGTCCCGATCCCTAGACAGAAACACTAAGTTACAGCCGCTTTCCACCAAGAGCCGCCCGCTTTCGCAGCTTTCTGATTGGTGCGCCTTTTTGCTCCATGCTCGCTCTGGATGAGACCAGCTATCCTGAGGCTCCTGATTAGCGCTCTGCAAACCGACTCTGCAAACTGCATCTCCCTGCTGCTAGCTAACCCTTACTTCTAGGAGCAGGTTTGTTCTCCTTTTGAACACTTGCAGTAGAATTACGTTGTTTCTGCATGTTAGTGATTGTTAGTGCTTTTACTGAGAAATGTAATGTTTACCATACAAGTACTGACTAACGCTGTGTAGTCAGCCCATACGCATTGAAAGAAAAAGATTTTTAAGCAAAAAGCGAATGTTGCTTGTGATTGCCTAAGACAAACTGTTTTCTGTAACTGCCCCTGCATTATCTTAAGCCCTCTCAAAGAAACTGCCTAAACTATCTATCTCTATCTGATACCTCTCGATCTCACCCTCCTTTGAGTACCTATCCCTGACTACTTTCTGCTGTCACTGTTTCCTCCACTCTCTGTTTCCAAACCCTCTCTGCAGTCTGTGTTTTCATCTCCCATCCCTACCCCTCCCCTAGCCAAAACTCTAATCTGTGCTGCTCACATCCTCACCTTTCTCCCCTGTGACCCCTCCCTACCCTGCTCTGAATTGCTAATTTGCCTGTCTTTTGTCTCCCACTAAAGTACCCCCACCCCGCTGACAGTCTGCCACCAGCTCTCCCGCTTTCTCTCTCTCTGTAGCCCTTAAATCACAGCACTCTCTCTCTCTCTCTCTTCCTCCCTAGAAACTCCCAGGCTGCTCCGAGCAGCGCTCGCGGTAAATGGCGGTGCCTCCGGCCCGTTTCTCTGGCCGCCGCCATCGTGGAGGATCTCAGCTGTCTCCCTGCCACCTCCCTGGTCCCGATCCCGGACAGAAACACTAAGTACAGCTGCTTTTCCACCAGAGCCGCCGCTTATGGTGGCTTTCTGATTGGTGCACCTTTTTGCTCCGTGCTCCCAATTGGATAGACCAGCTATCCTGAGGCTCCTGATTGGCACGCCTGCAAACTGACTCTGCAAACTGCATCTCCCTGCTGCTAGCTAACCCTTACTTCTAGGAGCAGGTTTTCTCGCCCCAACCACCCCTCCCAGGCCTTCTTTAAATGCTCTATCTGTCCCCTCCTCGACTTACCCCCAATCCTACTCACTCTCTCAGTCCTTCTTAGCCCTCCCTACTGCCTTGAGAAATCTATTTGCTCCTAAAAGCTGCTTCTCACTGTTCCTGACATTTCCACCTTGCCCTCTCCTCCAACATCTCTTTAGAAACCACTGAACTTATCTGAAGTAGCTCTCCCTCTATTTCTCTCTCAGACCCCAGCCCACTTTCAGTCCTTATACACTATTAACTTCCTGTGCGCTGCCCTTTGCCAAGATTTAGTTTTCTCTGCTGCCCTGCTGATTGATCCCTTGCTCTATCCATCTCTTTCTCCTGCATTACCTGATCACTTGCTGTTTTCCGGTCCTCTCCCTTCCAAAGACCTGCCCCAATCTCTCCTTGCTTTCACCATCTCTATCACCCCTACTCCTTATCAGCTTAATTTTTTTTTTGACCCATGTAAACAGACCAGCTGTTACATATCACCCTACTCCTTAAAGATTCAGCTGTTGTACATCCTCCTCCTTTTCTACTGAATCCTCTCCTGGTGCCAGAGCTGAAAATGAATAAACGGGTACTTCTTATACTAGTCATAGCTACCCCACTTTTATTATGCCTATCTATTTGCACCATCCCCCTGGATGAAGCTGCTCCCCACAAAATCAACACCAAGATTTTACTTTCTCAAATCTACTGGTTTTACCTGCAGTATGCTGTGATCCCACACCATTACTCCTAAGCAAGGCCTGGATTCACCTGGTTGCCCTTGCCCTAAATCTAGGTCCCAGCAAATCTGGTCCCTTTCTCCTTTCTTGCATCAAAACTGTGGTACCTCCTCATACTGGCCATTCTACTGTCTGGGGATATACAGCCAAACCCTGGACCCCTAACCTCTTCAGCTATCCCTATCTCTAATGCTGCAGGTCTACTTATAACACATCATAATATTAGGAGCCTTGAGTGAAATTTCATGGAACTTGAAGCTTGGACAGCACTTTATAAGCCTGATATACTATGCCTCACTGAAACTTGGCTGAAGCCATCCACCCCAAACTCACAGTGCACTCTACCATCTTATAATCTGTTGAGAGGTGACATATCAGCCCCAAAGAGGGGAGGTACAGCAATCTATTACAAAACACACCTACAGCTCTCTAAAATCAGCTCGGCACCCATGAACCACTGTGAGGCACTTCATGCCCTCCTCACCCTTGGTGCAAAAAATTGCATATTATCTGTGCTTACAATCTACCCTACCATGTGGCCTAAAAGGACTAGATGAGCTTCTTGACCAAACAGCCATCCACTCCGTAACAAGAGGTCCTTATACTAGGTGATATCAATCTAAACTGGTTGGGTAACATACACACAACAGCCCTGACTAGACTTCAGAGTTTTAACCTACATCAAATTATCACCTCGCCCACCAGAACTGCTCCTCATTCCAACACTAGCACCCTGCTGGACTGGATCATGACAAACCGACCTGAGAATATTTTAGATATAGGAATCCTATCTGACGCCATCACAGACCACTCCCCATTTTCTGTGTTTGGGACAAAGGTAGGCCTGAACCTATGAAAACATGTTTCATTACTTTCATAATTTTGCAAACTTCGACTCCCAAGCTTTCTTGTTAGATGTAGCTTGCATTGACTGGTCCCTCTCTTCTGCTCATCAGATGTCCAGACAGCACTAAACATCTTCTGGAAAAATTCTTAGAACTGCAAGAAATCCACTGTAAACTCATTACACGGCGGATTAGAAACAGTCAGACGCGATGGCTAAAACCTGACCTATTAGCTAAATTAAGACAGAGGGACAAATCTGGCTTCTACAAGAAAACAGGTCTTCCTGCAGACTTAATACATACAGAGCATTAAGAAATGCTTGTAGAAAGACATCAAACAAGCAAAAAGTACATACTGTAATAACCTGCTAATAGACTCCCAGGGGACCAAAAATTCTGGTCCCATATTAAGTTTTTCTGGGAACAAACCAGTCATCCACTCCAAATGATATGACCCTAAATGGCACCCATTGCAACAATCCCTCACTTTTCCTAATTCGTTACCCCATCTCACTGACAAACTCCGCTAAGCCAACTTTCCACTTCAAGTCCGTCCTGACTAGTGTGGTTCTCGGCACTTAAGAAACATCTCGGAGCATACAGCTGTTGGATCTGATAACTTGGAACCGAGCTCCTAAAATGGCTGCCACCCACATAGCAGCTCCTTGCCAAAATCTTTACCCTCTCTCTGTGTCAAAGTTATGTCCCGGATATTTGAAAGTTGTCCAGAATTACCCCATTTTCAAAAAAGGTAACCCACTTGACCCAATGAATTACCCCCATTGCCATCTTATCTGTTCTCATTAAAATACTTGAGAAAATAGTGGCTACCCAGACCACTGACTTCCTATTGAAACATGACCTCCTAACTGGAGCACAACATGGTTTCCACAAGGGTCATAGTACCACCACCTTACTACTCAAACTCACATCCGACACCTTAGGCTATTGACTTTGCAGGCTCACTGGGACCATTTTTATTGACATGACTAAGGCTTTGACCTTGTCGACCATTCCATCCTCATTGCTACTCTAAACTCCCTAGGTTTCTCGCTGAATGTTGTAAGCTGGTTTGATAGCTATCTAACTGATAGGTCTCAATACGTGAAATTCAACTCCACCCTCTCCGACAAGGCTACCATCAGCACTGGCGCACTCAAGGGTCAATCTTAGGTCCCTGCTTTTCACTATTTTCATAAATAGTATTACCACAAATCTCCTCAGCACCTCCCTACAATATGCTGATGACATTGTCCTGTACTGCAGTTCATATAACATCAAGGACATAAACACTAAACTCTCCAGTGATTATCAGCTCTTACAACAGTGGCTTGTAAATCACAAACTAGAACTAAACACAGCCAGACCCAAGCTATGTTTTTGGCTCCTTCCTCAAGCCTCAAACACTCCCAAATACACTTTAATGTCTCCTCCCGTGCGGCTCCTCTGTCGGGTGGTAAATTCTTTCAAGTATCTCAGAGTCACCCTTGACCCATCCCTGAGTTCGACCTCCACATTCATACTATTTGTAAGCAGGTTCACTCCAAACTAGGGATTGCTTACTGAACAAGCAATCGCTACACCTTCTGCTAGACTTGCTATAGCCGGTGGAATACTATTTCCCTCTCTCACTTACGGGTTTACTCGTATGCCTCTGCCAGCAATTCGAGTCTCGAAAGTGGGATGTTACTACAATAACATCTATTAGCCTTGCATCTAGCTCCCCGGCTCGAACATCACTGCCTTCTCTTCCGGATCTAGGATCGCTTCCACCACGGGAACAAAGGTCCCACGCGCTTGGGACCATTACTGACAACATTATCCGATCCCGTATCCCAAACTCACTGGCCTGTCTCCTTCCCTACCAGAAACAAACTATGTGTTGCGTTCTGTGGTAAATATCCCTGTCATCGTCCCGAGACATCCAACAAATAAAGGTGGTCGTCTTTGCCTGTTATGCTCCAAATTTCTGGAACTCACTCCTGTAACCCCACGCCAATCTGTATCTCACAACTCCTTTAGAAAGAACTTCAACATTATCTCCTCTCCTCCTACACATGCTCCTGCTTCAAACCACCTAGCCCACACCTCTAATCCTGCCCTCCTCTTGTTGTAACTAATGAGCCTAGGGCCCACCCTGTTCAGTGAAACTCTCCTTCTCAGCTTTTACTTTCCTCATTTCTTTCATTTTCTCTTTCCCCATTTCCTCCTCTTCTTTCCAGGTTATCAAATCGTCCATCCCCACCTTCTCTGAAGCTCCTCACTCTATCTATCTTTGCCTGGTAGCTATCACTCCTGCTCCCCATTTCCTTACTTACCTGCACAGTTACCTGGTCAGAAAATTTGACCTTAATGTATTACCTTGTGTAAATATTAATGCTGCACTTTTTCTTCCTACCTCAATCTCCTATTAGACCAGATTGTATCCTGTCTCACATTAACTAAAATGCTTAAATGCTTATTTCTGGCCTAACGTCCCCAATACTTTGTCACATTGCTGCTGATATGTAATTGTACTATGTACCATGTTGTTCCTGTACTTTGCACTATGTATCATTGTTCTCGTAAGTTTGTCTCTGTACTCTCCTGGGTCGTGCCTGAAAATAGTCTTTCTGGCTGGTGCCCTACCCGTAAACAAAAACTAAATGAATAAATAAAATTGGAAGGCTATGCCTGTAGTTCATTGGGGTGAGCAACCAGCCACGCCTCTTTCCTGAGCTATATAAGCCATTCCTCTCAGCCTCCTTGTAAACACTTTTTCTTAGCCCACCATCCTCCATCCTCCTCCTCCAGTGGCATGCCTCTCTCCTCAGGGGCTCCTTCCTAAGGTACCTTTAGCCAATGGAATCTTTCCATAGCACCTCTGGGGTGGAACCCTCTTGAGGTTCCTTGCCTCTGCACCTTTACAGGGTGGAAATGGCCAGTTATCACAGTTGCACAAGCATAACACTACTGTGGTTGCGTAGGCCTATTGAACATAACGTTATAGTGAGAAAAGAAACAATGCACTTTGTTTATCTATTCACAGAGACTTGTATATATAATGATGGCAGATAATGTGCTGTGATCTTAGTCTCTTCCATCTTCCCATTGCTACTTGCAGCCCCTGCCACAGTTGGTGAGTGGCTGTGGTGGGAGTCTAATACTGCACCATCCGAGGCATCACACAAATCAAGCAAGGTGGGCTGGCTACAACTCTATCAGCAAGAAGTTAATCACTGGCAGACGGTTCAGGCAAATACACTGCTGCATAGTAAAATATTCAGAGCCTCAAAGAGGGAAATTTATAAAGCCCAAATCCTGATAAGAAAACAAGCTGCCTTACTGGTAGGATGTGAGCTTCATTTATGGTCTGTGGCTGGTGTGAATTTCAGGCCACCCAGGGTCAGACAATAAAGAATCCAATTTACTTACCACCAGCAATGGGTAAGTGGTACTTCTTTGTGGGTGTTCAAAGCAGCTGATGCTGTGTGGTAAGTGCACCATTATTCATGAGGCGACCTGCCATGTTTGAATCTTTGCACATTCGTGCAATCAAGGGGTGTAAAGTGGGTGTGTTTGAGCCTCTCCTGTGATTGTTCGTATCCATGACAATGCAGATTTTACCCAATTGACAGTTTGTAAATTGCAGCCAATTCTATATCAGTGCCACCCGCAAGGTGTTTCACCACCCGAAACACAGCAGCCATGTTGATTTGACAACTTATGTTGTGGGACGCCTGATAGCCCCACTCATCCATGAACACAGCAAGAGCTTCAAGGTGCCCGTCGATCCCACAAGGCCCATCCTCAAACCTGCTGCCCAACCTTGCATGAGAGAAATTAATAGCCACCCTATATGATCTGTGCTTCAAGTATAGTTTTAATATAACAGCAGATTGACACGTCGATGACATATATTTTTCAATTGCTCAGTTCCAGTAATTAGAGTACAGTCAAGTCATGCTCTGATTATGTCACCACAAGTCAGAGGGTAGAACAACCCCAGCAGAATGCCAACATTTATCAAAGTAATGATTTAAAGTGTTTAGAGGCATGCTGTATTACTTTTACCTTGCCCTCTCATTGTGCCGGTGCAGTAGATTTGAGTCAAGACCATCCCTCCCTGCAGCCATTTCCACATTCACATATTGCTCAGGATCTTAGGGTTTTCAAAAATTCAAGGAGGACAGCAAGTTTTAGTGATCCACAGCTAGCCAGGTACAGGAGCAAAATCCCTACCGCAGTGCTGCAGGTCCATTTGACACCTGTGAACTTCTGCCTTATGCGTTTGGAGATCTTTACTATAATGCTGGAAAATGAAATGTCTCCTGCCTCCACGGCAATCAGACCCTATGAGCATGCTGCCTGGAGAACCTTCAACCTTTGGGGAACCTGAGGTATTTAATCAAGTAGTGCCTTAGTTTGTCCCCTGGCTTGGGCTTAGGAGCGTGCAGTGGGCCTGCTGGATCTAATTCATCACTGCCGGTTCCAGACCCAGCTTTTTCCTAATCCATTTTGCACTGTTTTTCCACCCTCCTACCCCTTCAGGCCCTCTGGTAATCCGATTATGAGTATATTTACTGTAATTGCCTGGTTCAGTTTTCTTGGTCCTAGGGTTACCACCTGTCCTGATTTTGCAGGACAGTCCTGATTTCGCAGCTGCGTCCTGCAAAAACATGAAAATGCTACATGTGCTGACTTTATAGTAGAAAAATACTCTAACTTTCCACTAAATGTTGCAGAAACTATAATACCCTAACTAAAATACATTAAAATGATAAGAAACAATAGAAGCAACTAAGAAACTACAGTACTTAGTCTTAATTCTGATTATATAGAGAAAAGAAGTCTGTTGCATTGATCGAAGTTACGTACTGTCCTGCAAAAATTATGCTTCAGTAAGAAATTTCCCACTTTGGGCTTCTTAAAAGGTAGCAACCCTACCTGGTCCTCTGAGCAGGTGATCAATTTTCAGCTTGGTCTTTCAGTGTTTTTTTCCTCTTGCCAAATCCATGACTGTGTCCTCAAGATTGTTGATCGGTGTTGGGCTTCATCCAGTTTAGAGCTGTGGACTGCTGAGGTTTCTGCAAGCCCATTGATGCCAGATTGTATGTAGGCTACCTATGAGATTTTTGAAGCTGGCTCTGGCTTCGTGCTGAAGATCTGTAATTAGGACAGGCAAGCCTGCTATTGTTGGATCCTGAGAGCCCCGCTACTGAAGATTTTTTCTGGTGCTAGTAGTTGAGATCTGGTGTGTCCTTCTTCCAGAGTTGTTGTGATTTCCTTGTCCTTCAAATTGAAGGGTAGATTGTTTATTTGTAGATTTTTGCATTACTACTTGTGCAATGTTGGTGCTCGTTGTCATTTTTTTAATAAGGAATCATTTATATATCTAAATATAAAATCTGCTAAAAGCCCTTGGTAGCAACAACCCCAGCTGTGACCCCTAGACTCCAGGATCCTCCGCCTGGTCTTGGATGTCATCCTAGTCCCCTTACAGACCTACTAAACCAGTCTCTATGCCTCATCCAGTTTCCCAGTGCTTGGAAATCGGTTGAAATCACCCCTATACATAAGAGTGGAGATCGGTCCACACCTAACAACTACCGGCCGATCTCCATCCTCCCCGTTCTCTAAAGCTCTAGAAAAATAGTGTCTATTCAACTCTCTGAGTACCTGGCCAAATATGACATAATGTGCCCAGAACAACATGGTTTCTGCCCAGTACACAGTACCACTACTGCTCTCCTGGATTTCTCTCAATATCTGCACTCTGCTCTTGACTCCGACAGCCTTGCGGTGCAGTGTTCATAGACCTCTCAAGACTTTTGACACTGTTTGTCACCCCTCCTGCTCGACTCCTCCATCAACTAAGCTTTCCACTGATCCCTTGCCTGGTTCTCCAGCTACCACTCTGCTAGATCCCAGTGTGTGAAGATAAACGGCTCCCTATCCAATACCCGGACCATTCATTCCAGGGTACCCAGGGCTCCATTCTGGGCCCTGTATTTTCACCTCTACCTCAACACTTTCCGCAGCTCTTGCACAGGAAAAATGTCCTCTATGCTGACAATGTGGTTCTCTTTGTATCCCACTCTGATCCTCTTCTCCAGGTATCCCTCCGGAACACCTACAACCAAGCTGAAAAGTGGTTCCTTGACCACCGACTTGTCATTAACCTAAAGAAGACTAAGTCAGTGTTCTTCTGCCTTCACCAAAACAAGGCCAAGAATGCCCCCTCTTCATTCTCCCCAGCACTCTGCAACCGCTGGAGCAAGTGACCTCTTACAAATATCTAGGCATCACTTTCAACTTGGCTCTCACCTTCCACACCCACATCAATGCCCTATCCTCCACTATAAATTCTTGATAGGCCTACTATACCATCATCATAGAGATTGCCTCCCCAAGTTGCCCTCCGGCCGCCATCACCTCTTCTGTCCTGTCGCTAGTGGACTATGGCTGCCTTTACACTGCAGCGGACAATACCGCCTTGACTAAAATCCAGCTCTCAATCAATAAAGCCTGCAGGCTCCTGACCAGAGCCCCATGCCTCACTCACACTTGCCTTCTCTACTCCACTGCCAACCTGCTCACCTTTGAGGAGCGTTTGTGCTACCAGACCTGCCTACTCACCAAAAAATCTCCTCTAGGGCTCCTCCCAGAGGTCTCTGCTTCCCTACGGCATGCGTCCTCATCTGCTGCCACCCATAGCTCTGTCAAGGCCACCTTTCTGGTGCCCAGAACCAAGACCTCACTGGCCCAGAGGTCTTTCCATTACTGAGCCCCTGCTTGGTCAACTCCTCCACCCTGCATCACAGACATTGCCAAAATTGGTCCCTTCAAAATCGCCTCAGAACCATCTCTTTGATGCTCGTTGCTGTAGATGCACCTAATTAATCCCACTGTGGGATCCTCCTGTAAGGCCTCTCCTTACTTGACGATGTCCTCCAGACAGCTTATCTCTCCCCCTCCCACCCCACTCCCCATCCCTACCGCCACCCTCTCCAGGTATTATCAAGGTATGTACAAGGCTGTACCCCCACTGTAACCCTTGGGTACCTTGTATTTGACTGTAACCTATTATTAGTAACATTATTGTGTAACCTATGTGTACTTATAGGCGCTTTTATACACGCAGTCTTACAACAGAATAAGACATGAAAGGACCCTACCGGTCCATCCCATGCTGTCTGAATGCTTTTGTTCCGTTGTAAAATGAACGCTCACCTGTGGCAGTGTAAAGCACCCATTCCAGCTCAAGACCTCCAACTCTTCAGTTATTGCGGCCACAGCCACTGTTCTACCCAGCAAGGAGTACTGCACCGATATGGAGGGCTGGGAGATGTTGTGGTGGAACAGGAGCTTGTCTAATCAGGACGTGAAGCACAACAGGCTGTATTGGAGCTGGACAGGTAACGCTGGTTTCCGTACAGTAGTGCGTGTATAAAAGCGCTTTATGTTTAATGTTCTGCATCTGTACTTGTTCTCACTGTTGTAACCACACTATGTAACTCTGTCTACCCCCAAGATGAGGTGCCTTTTAAATGAGTCCATGATTCAAAGGTTGTAAATCCAACTTTTCAATAAATTAAATAAAATAAATAAATTGGATATTAAATGCAGGTGCTTAGGAGACCTGCTAATGTGCAACCACCATTCTTTTCAGTCAGGCCCTGTTCCATCAGGGTTCACCATCTTGTAATAGAGCATTAATTCCAGTAACTGGTTTCAACAGCAGCCCAATTGTCTATGAGTCTATAAACTCCTTAAGTAGTGTCAGAGGCCACAGAATATGTGTTTAGCCTGGGGTTGTGTGACCGAATGTTTTAGCTGTAGGTCCCTAAAAATTATCTTCTGCCTAGAACAAATCCAGTTTGTAACAGGAAGCTGTTGAAATAATGTGATCCCTTTTGTTTCCTACCCTCTAAGTCCAGGATCTAGGGGTGCCAATGTATGTTCTAGTGCACTGGTGAAGTCCTAAAGGGGCTAATAGCATTGGCCTCCCAGGTGTTATCTTAGGGTGCACCACACTTAGGGGAATGTTTCACCCAAGGGTTGAGTAAAAGTTTGGAAGTGTTTTGTGGAGGTGGGAAAAGGGTAATGCTTTCTGCCAGCTGATGGGCAGACTTGTGCCCTCTAATTCCTACCAGCCTCTCCCTTTGTTGCATGATCCACCATATGACTGGTGTGGCTTGTGCAGCCCAGTAATAATATTTAAAGTTGGGTAGCCCCAGCCCTCCCTGTCCTTGAGTTGTCTCAGCAATGCCAATCTTTATCTTTGGGGACTTACACCCCAAATAAACTTGTGAGTGACTTTCTCCGAGGTATTCCACACTGAGAGTGTATAGTGATTGGAAGCATGTGAAAGCAGTAGAGGTGCCTCATGAGAATACTCATTCCAACTATTTGCACTCTGCCTCCCACAGAGAGGGAGGAAGCCCATCTGCGATAAATTGCATATATTCCTTCAGCAGGGGCTCATAGATAGCCTTAAACAGGTCTGTAGTCAGCTTCCTAATATGTATACCTAGGTATTTAAGCCCGTTGCTAGCCCATTTAAATGGGATGAGCTATTTGTCTGGATGGACATGATCCTGCTGAGCTTAAAAGCATCAGATTTGTCCATATTGATTATGAACCCAGAGATCTGACTGTATCTTTTCACAGTGTTCAAAGAGGGGCATTGAATGAACTGGGTCACTGAGAAAAGAAGGGTGCCACCCTGGTACAACAAAATGTTTTGCCCTTGTGGGTCTCTATGAGGCCACCTGTATGTCAGGGTTGTTTCTGATAGCTACAGTAAGAAGTTCTATTCTGAGAACAAAAAGAAGGGATAAGAGGGGTCCCCTGACCGGTGCCCCTCTGGAACTCAAAAGGGGACAAAATTCCATTGACCTTTACTGTAGCCTTCGGTTTGTGTAAAGGGCATGTACCTAGCATAAGAATTTGGGGCCAAATCCAAATTTGTGAAGGGTGAAGAGCAGATATCTCCAGTTCAAGCAGTCAAACACCTTTTCTCTGTCAAGAGATGGCCAGATTTATTGCTTTCGAGTGTCTGACTGCATGGATGATGTTGAGCAGACATCTCACATTATCAAATGACTGTCTTGTAGGTATAAAACCTGTTTGGTTCCACTATATAAGTTTTGAATTATTTTATGTAACCTGGTTGCTAATATGGCTGTCTTAATTTTCTGATCAACATTTATAGGAGAGACTGGGCAGTAAAACCCACACTGTAAAGGGTCCATGCCCAGCTTCAGAATGATAGTAATGATAGCTTCCTTCCATTCATCTGAAATGTTGTATGTTCCAGGCCCCAGTTGTGACCTGGCTCAGGATAGCCACTGCCACACTTTAGAAAATTCCGGGAATCCATCTGAGCCTATGGACTTCAATTTTTAATTTAGGATAGCCACCTCTCTTTTCTTCCATGACTGGAGCGTGAAGCCTGGAACTCCTGTTCCCTAGATGGGCAAGCTTCAGGGTCAAAACAATCTCTTCAAGTTGTGAGTGGTGTAATGGGTCGTATGTACAGACAGTCTGGTAAAAGTTGTGAATTGTTTAGCTACTGTATGTCTTGTGGTAGGGTGAGGGACGGAGTTGGGGTCTGGGCTTCAAGGGCCATAACATGTTATTCTGCCTATTGATTCCTCATTTGCGTGCCAGAAGGTGACCTATTCTATTAACCTGGCATAGTAATTTTGTTTTGTGTAATGAAGCATAGCTTCCACTTTTGTAGGTCAAGATCAGCAAGTCTCTGTCGGAAGGCCATGAGGTGTCCCAGTGTTTATGCGTTCTGGATGTGTTTTGTGTGCCTGCTTAAGTTTGTGGTCTCCTGCTCAAGTGCCAAGCATTCTTCTACTGTTTTCTGCACTGGGCACTAGTGACAGAGGTAAGAGTGCCTAAGCACTGTTTTCAGTGAATTCCACTGTGTTATACTGGCTGTTTCTTCCCACTGGTTGACAGTCAAGTACTCTTGGATGTCTTGTTTAATGTTAATAGAGTTGGTCTCATTTGCAAGGAAGCCCACATTCTTGCACCATAATCTTTAAGTGAATTACTGGTCTGATCTCTATCTGTACAGAAAGTGGGGCATGCTTCGAGTGTGTGATATTGCTGTATGCAACATCCTGTGACTATGTGGAGCCAGTTTCTAGGTACAAAACAAAGGTCTATACATGAGTAATGTCTGTGGGGGTGAGAATAAAAGTAAAGTCTTAAGCTGAGGGATTCAAAACCTGGATACACCTTGGAGACCTAATTGCTCAGCCATGCCCAGGAGTGTCTTTGCCATACATTATCCTGGAAGTTAGAGGACAGGGCTTCATCATTCTTTGGGTTCAGGAAAAAATAAAAGTCACCCAGTAAGAAGCAAATCCATTTGGCCTTATCAAGTAATAGGCAGTGGATGGTTTTAATAAAGGCCAGGAAATTTGAATTTGAAGAATACACATTCAGGACTGCGAAGTTTGATTTTGGTACATGGCATTAACCAGAATATACTGAATAGAAGGTTATTTTCACTGTAAGTTTATTTTCGCAATATTCGCTATTGCTGACAATCAGTGAAAATAAATAGATAGTGAATAATAATGGACAGCTGATTGTCAGTAGTACTGTATTGAAGAGTAAGCTATCCACGGTAATTCTAACAGATGGGAACATGTGTAGAAGGTTGACTCCGCTAAATATAACGGGCGCTAATTCAACCTGCTATACAGTATACTCTGGGTCCAGGTAATGGGAAACAATTTTGGTGATAGAGACCAGTGAATAAAATGACTACCCCACATTTTTTGAGGGAGGGATGGGAGGCTGCGAACACTTGGCCACCCACACTGTACACACTTCAAAGTGCTCTGCTGAGGGCATGTTTGTCTCTTGGCAAGCCTGCACAGTACAAGAGCATCTGTGACCTTCTACAGGGCTATTTGTCGCCACCACATTGTAAGAGATAATTTTCAAGTGTGCCATGTTGATACATCAGAAAGGTGAGGATACCAATTACTATGAGGAGGGACAGTTAGGGCATAGATTCTAGATTCTTTCTATACTAGTAGTTCTGTAGCACAGGAATAGAGAATTGAGATGTCTAATGTCAGCACTGCAAAATAGAACATTAATGTAGTATGAACACTCTCCAGTGTGGAGTAAAGGAAATGATATACAAATTGACCCTTTAAACATCAATGGATTCTTCTCATCCAGAAGGGACAGGCAATTGAAAAGACGCCGCTAGCTGCCCAGAATGGGCAATGCATCTGAGGTCATACAGTATGAGTAGGTTTTCTTGCACCAGCACATGGGGTCAATTGCTGGGAGTCATGCTCAGTACCTCCAGCTCCAGGGCAGAGCCAGGGTAGATGGGCAGGGTTTCCATGGGGAAGGGACAAGCCTCACAGGTGAGTCTGCAGTAGCAACACCTGTTGCCTTGCCTCCAGGAGAAGGAATTGAGCCTTTAGCCCTAGACATGCACAGGGAGAAATGCTTGTAGGAAACAAATAGTGCAATGAAACCTTGTCCACCTAGTCACCACTCTATATTGTGGGGGAAGGGGCAGGGTGATAACTGCTCCCTCTCACCTGTCATCCCCTGTCAGCTGGGGAGGGGCGACTTCAGAATTTATACATAACAAACAAATGCATGGCCATCTTTCTGGCACCTGCTCATAGGAACAGCTGCCATAGGTAGCAGTACTAGGTACATGCCTACATGCTTCTCTTTCCCTTGGCTGCAGCCCACGTTTCTATATTTCAAATCACCAACCTCCTTGAGGTTACCCTCTCAGGTCCCAATGTCCACCTCCATTTGTATAGACTTCTCATCGGGGGATAGAATTCACCACAATGGTAGCCTAGCACAGAACATCAGTTCCACTCTGACATTGGTACATAAAATGGGCTTAGGAGAGGGAAATGCTTACATCCCAGTGATGATTCAGACATGGCAGGTCTGGGAAGGGGAGCCAAGGGTAAATTAATATCCTGCCTCAGCATCGAAGCTTTCATGAGGAGGATGAGCAGAGAATATTTGATCAAACATGGTCAGAAAATATTAAGCATACCTAATCTGACACTGCAGCAATAAGACATTAATTTTCCCATGTCAGAAAGGCAATAGTACAAATAGTCCAATTTCTTAGTGTTTAGCAGTCCACAGTCAATTTTCCAGTTTATACAGCACATAGCACAGAAGTAGAGGCGAACGGAAAACACTATCTGCAGAGAAAGAAAAGAGATTATGTGATTCTACCTTAATGCCAGGAAGTTGCCATTTTAAAGTCCCTCACATGTTCAAGCATCCTCCGCAGATGATGGCTGTTGCTTTTTCTTCTATGATGGAGTATGTTTTAGAGAATGTCCATCCAATCTTAATGTCTGATCTCAGTGCAGAAGGGTCGAGCATGATGGTTGCTTCATGTTTGCTGCCTGTTGCTGTGATCCACTTCTAACTGTTCCGCTCATTGTATGGAACAGCGATCTCCAGTTTCTTCACTAATGGATAAATAAACAAATAAATAAAAAATGGGTAGCATCAGTGAGTGTAGAAAACGTCTGTGCATTATCCCCTTGGTAAATGGTCAGTTTTGGTATGGAAAGTGAGGCAGCTTTTTATCTGCTTTTCTTTTAGCAGTTTGCACATCTCATAGATTTACTTTACATTTTGCTGCCCAGGCTGTGGATAGGATGAGCTGCATGGTGGGGAAAGGAAGGACTCATATGATGACAGACATGGGTCTGGTATGTGGTGGGATGGGGTTTTTGATTAGGGTCTGTAGGCCCATTCCATTTCCGTATCTTGCTCTTTGGTTAATTATAGCACTTCCCTTTGTAGTCCTTGTAAAAAAGAATCATGGATCTGTTCTCTGTGTACTCTGGGAACCTATAAATTTGTACATTGAGTCTCCTATCCCATTCTCAGCATCCTCCTGGTGCTGGTGAAGCTGGTGTTCTTGGCAATACAGTGAAAGTAGGGTCCTGCTATGCAGATTGGAGTGTTCAGTGGCTTCAGCTACCCTGGTCTCCAGGTCCATGGTTCTGTGCTCTATTTCCTTCAGATCCTTTCTGAAGTCTTCAATGTTGGCACTTAGCTTCTGGACTGAGTGAGTGATTTTAGTAAAATCCCTTAGTAAAAGTCCAAACTAAATGGAAAACGTGCTCGTGGTTCACTGGCAGCTTGAAAGCAGCCCTACAACAAAGGGATTTTCTTGGAAAAAAGAGAAACTTAACTCCAAATGACTGGACAGCTTTCAGAGCAGCTAGAATAGGTGTACTAAACCTCTAGATCTGTAAAGCTAAGTATTTCCAAACAGAAATTGACAATGCCTCTAATGGTACTAAAATATTTTGGAAAACTCTAAAGGACATTGAAGGTTATTCCCTGCCCATTCTCTCCCCCAGAAAATCACCATGGGTGGTGAATCTATATTTGACAAACATTCTATCCTCAAACTGCTAAACAACCATTTTGCCACAGCAGGTCTAGCCTTCTTCACTTTACCAGCCAATGTACTTCAATCTCTGCTCTGTGCTCACAATCCTGATTGGCTTAAATATAGCACAACAAACCTCAAGGCAATCTTCACCTCCAACCAGTCACTGTAAAACAAGTTGAGGATCTCCTCTTGAAGCTAGATGTCAGAAAAAGCCCTGGCACAGATCTAATAGAGCCATACTACCTCAAGATAGGTTATTATGTTGTAGCTGTTCCAATAGCCTATCTTTTAATCTGTACATTATGCATGGCTCAATCCCAGCACTATGGAAAACAGCACAAGTAATCCCACTTTTCAAATCGGGTGATACCAGTGACTTAAATAATTATCGCCCAATTTCTTTACTCCCCTATCTTGTCTAAATTGCTGGAGAAAGTAGTAAATTCACAGCTTAGGTATTACCTAGAGAAGCATAATTTACTTAACGAGGTCCAGTCTGGATTCAGACCTAACCACAGCACAATCTCTGCACTTGCTAAAGTCACCAATGATTGGCAGCTGACCTTAGATAAAATGATGTATGCTCCTTATTCCTCAACCTGAGCAAAGCCTTCGATACGGTGGATCATAACCTCCTTATTACCACTCTGCATATCATAGGTGCTGATCCTCTGACAACCACACGGTTCACTAGCTATCTTACCAGTTGCCACCAACAAGTCAAAGCAGATGGCTATCTCTTCACTTTAAAAGCTATACAAAGAGGAGTGCCTCAAGGGTCTATCTTAGGACCACTGCTGTTTGCAGTCTATATCAACAACCTAAATGTCAGAATAACAGATGCTAGAGTCCATCTATTTGCAGATAACACCGTATTATAAATAGATAGGCCTCCATAGACCAGGCCCCAATGATCTCCAGCTTGAATTTAACCAGCTGCAGGAAAATCTGCTTCATCTGAAGCTGCTAATAAATGCCAAAAAACCTAAGGTTATACTCCTTGCCCCATATCTAGGTACAAATAAACCCAAGAACCCCTTCACTATCTCTACTAGTCACACGCTACTAGGTGAGCCCCTAGATTCATGTCAGACTTCAAATACTTGGGGTTTGGGTTGACCACAGGTTGTCCTTCTCAGTACAAATCAAAAACTTAGCTAAAAGATTAAGACAAAGGCTTGGCATCTTCTTTCTGGATTAAGCACCTATTAACCCAGGAGGCAAACTCCACCTAGTACAAACTACATTCTTACCACTCCTAGACTATGCTGACATCCTGTATGGCCACAGGCCTTGTACTCTCCTAGGGAAACTTGTCACCTCTATCATTGGGCTATTAGATTCATTACTAATACACCTTATTCCACACCACCATTGTACCCTCTATTTTATGCTTGGCTGGAATTCTCTCAGCCACAGACGACACAAAAATGCTATCCTCTGGACACTCAGAGCATTAACAAATAAGCTCCCAAAATACATAACTGACTGCCTGCCTCTGCCAGTCAGGGAGTTATCTTCTTAGAAGTGTCTCAGATTCCTCTCCTGTAATTCCCAAGCTAAATACATGCTTCGCAAAGCTGCCATTCGTCACTTTCTCCTGTCCTATGGAACAAAATGTAAAAATGCTAAAGATAGTTCTACCAGTGAAAATACCCTTTCTCAAAGTATCTATGCCAGAGCTTTCAAGGAATCCTGCAATTGTCCACACTAATGTATTTACTACGGTGCTCCACACCTTTATACTGTCCCACTTATATCCTTAGTCCCACTAGTAGGATGTATGTGTCTGCTGTTGACTATTGTACTGTATGATTTTGTACCTTCTAATGTTCCATGTATATGTATATGTATATACTGTATAAACTGTAATTTAATTGTAAGACTGAACCTATTATGCTTTGTATCTTATGCTTGTATTTACTTTCCTTTGTCTGTTATACACCTGTATTTGAACCAGGTCCACCTTATAAATGAGCTGTCTCAATGGTGTTTTGCCTGGATAAATAAAGATTGATTGATTTTAACTAGGTACAGATTCTCTGCAGGCTGACGTACTCTTCCCATTCTGGCTGGAGGTTGGCAATGGCGACCAAGATAGTGCGTGAGTCAAGTGGCTCCAGGAGTGACGATCTTTCCTGTGTGACAATGCATATTAGGGGTTGCTGCTCACCAGTTTTAATCCCTGGGCATGTTTCTCAGCAGATCTGATAGTTTTTCAGGTTAGATCTGTGCTGTGTGCTCAGTGGCCATGGATTGGGCTGGTGTTCTGTGGAGCTCTCGAGCTCAAACTGCAACCATGTTAGTGTTGGAACTGGACATCATACAGCCTTCTTTGTGGACTTGTATGCACACAGTATGCCCCTGGAGCAAATGAAAGCTCCTGGCTTAGTTGCAGGGGTCTCTGTGGCACTGGATCACACCATCCATCCTCCTGATGGAGGCCTGCCACGCAGCAGTGGCCCCAGCTTGACCTGCCTCCTTATGCGGCAACTTGAGTTCATGCCCAAACCCAGCTCATCTGCATGGCAGCATGATGCAGTGCCACTGGGTCCATCAGGGTCAGCCAGGCTTTCTCTGCTTTGAGGTTTAAACAAAACTAGATTTTTGTCAGTTGATGGGCTGCAGCTGTTGGTTGCTCTGATGTACAGTGCAAGAGAGTGACATGACACTCGTGTATAAAGGTTAATTATAAATTATAAATCTCACGAGCTCCTACTTACCAAGCTGGTGCTCCCCTCATCATCTCCCTCTGTATTGGTGTATGCTACTTCTCCCTAATATCTCTAATATCACAGACTCTGAGGTCACCATCTCAGGCTACGTCATTGCCCAACAGGACAAGGCAACCAGAGGTGGGGAGTAGCCATTATATAAACTAGGACTTACTTCTCGGAAGCATTAACAAGGCTGAACCACATGCCTATGAGCTTCTAATGCTACAGTTGGCACTCTCCTTCTCACTACCCATTTACATTGCCAAAATATACTGCCGACCTGGCACTCCAGCCACGTTGTGACTGACCTCCTCACACATATCTCCTCCCAAACCACATCAGGTGAACTATACATTATGGGAGATTTTAACCTCAACTTGTTAGCCCCAGCATTCAATAAATACAGAACAGAGATATCTGGACTAAACCTCTCACAACTCATCACAGAGTCCACCCACCTTAACCTCAAATTTGGCAACCACTCACTAATTGGCTGGGCTCTCCACCTCTCTCCACCCACCCACACTGGGCCATCAAAGCAGGCCTACTTCCTGTCTCCCTGGTGACCGCCACATTATTTATCTAGTTCACAAAATTCACCCACTTAAAGCCTCACAAAATTCCTAGCCCAATGTTCCTACAAATCCCTCAGTCTGTCCCCCTTGCTAGAAGATCTAGCCCTAGCAAACTGGTACCCACCACCACATTAAACTCAACATTATGATGTCCTCCCACACTTCCAACCATGTTCCTCAATGTCTGGGAAACTCATAATCCTCTTCGTCATTAATTAGGGTACGGCAACCACCTGCCATGCATTACCCAAAACGAGTAGCATGTCAAATGCCGTGATAAAGTTTGGAGAGCTGCAAAGCATTCCACCTCCCTCAAGACTTGGCAGGTACCACATGTTATGCAATAAATGCACTACAGCAACTCGGCTAGCTAAAGCGAATACTTTACCTCCACCCTCACATCTAACTTAAATAGTACATCCAATTCTGGAAGGTCATTCACTCCTCTTCTCTCCACCTGCTGCCAATTCTGCTCTGCTCTTAAGTGTAAACAACACTAGCCTCTCAGATCCTAGCACAGTCACCACTGAGTTCAACATATACTTCTCAACATGTGCTTCTACGCTACTCTCTTCTCTACCCACCTACTCCACACATACTTCCTGTAGTATCTAAGAATCCGCTCAGGCCTTGCCTCTTCTCCTTCAAAGAAATCTTGCCAATCGATGCCTAAATGCCTTACTAACTCTGAACCCGTCAAAGGTAAAGCCCCAGATGGACTAGACAGCAAACTCCTCTACCTCTGCCCTGCCATGCAACCCTGCTTGCCAACCTACTAAACACTCTTTGCCACTGCAACCATCCCCAGACATGGAAACATGCTGTTGTCATCCCCTCCACAAGGGGCACCACCACCTCCACTTCAAATTACCACCCTATCTCTCTCCTCCCTGTGCTCACTAAAATACAAGAACACCTCGTGCTCACCCAACTGACATCTTTCCTCTCTGACTCCAACTTCTTCACACCATTCCAGTCAGGTTTAGCAAGAACCATTCCACTGCCTCCTCCCTTATAAGGCTCACCTACACCATCCTTTCCAGTATGGACAGAGGGCAGATCACTTCAGCCATATTTGTCGACTGCCATAGCATTCAACACTGTTTCCCACCCTCCTGTTAACATACCTCTCGGAGCTAGCCTTACTGAATCAGCCACCAACTGGTTCAGCGCCTACCTCACAGGTAGGACCCAATCCGTCAGAATTTTGGATGCCACATCCACCCCTCCCTATGACTAATGAAGGTTCAGTATTCTGACCCATTTTGTTTCCATTTCCTTAATGACCTGCCACTAATCTGCTCAACTTCATCAATCCAGATGTATGCAGATGACACTGTCTTATTCACCTCTGGCTCTTCCTTGGAAGAGGTAACTATTAACCTTCAGGCCGACTTCAACAAAGTTCAGATCTGGTTCAGCTCTCATCAGCTCTCCCTAAATGCTAAAAAAACAGTCACCATGACCTTCGCATAGGCAATGCCAGTCCAGGCTCTCCACCTTCCCTCCTTCCACACCCTGGGTGGGACTGTACTGGAAAACACCTCCTCCTTCTGCTACCTAGGGTCTGGCTCGTCCAATACCTATATTTCTCTGTCCACATTGACGCAATCCTGAAAAACTTACTCTAAGCTCGGTTCCCTTTACAGGAACCACAGCAGCCTCCACTAACCGTGAGGCATGAACTAGTGCAGAAGATGATCCTTCCATCATTTGACTACTGTGATATAGTCCACAGTGCTGCCTCCAAGTCCACTTTGTCTAGACTGGATCCCTCTTTAATGCTTTCTGTAGCAGCCCTCAATGCACCCCCGCACCAATCACTTTCGATTTCTAGCATTCCCTTCTCTTGAAAATCATCATCAACTGCACTGTACTAAGTTTGTCTTGAAATTCTGGCTCGGTTCCCTCCTGTCTTACCTCTCCTCCTTGCCTATTGCCACCCCCACCCCAACCCATGCCCTTAGAGCCTATGACTCCGTCAATTACTAATCCTAGGAGGAGGTCCTCCGTGGGACAAGCAGCCTTCTCACACCACCTCCTAAACTCTGGCACAAACTTCTTCCCCAAATTCATCACTCCTCCTCCACTTACTCCCTGCTACTGCCATGGCTAACTACCTTCACGGTAAATTGTGCCTGCACATGGTTATCCTCCTGTGCCCACCTTGTACTCCATACCCCGACTGCCAGACCAACGGCACCCAGCATACGCTATGAAGCTGGGTTATTATACCAACTATTGCACTTAGTATGCATCTGCTGTCTTGCTGTCTTACTGCATTTCCATTCCATGTAATCTGCTCCATCGTGGATCAACTATCCTAACTGTTTCCCTACCTGTTAACCTGTTACTCGCCATAATTCCTATTAAGTGTATACATTAATGTAATGTAATAAATTTAATGTTATATGTATCCTACTTGAAAACCTGTGCGTTTTCCTCTCCAATGCATAAACCGTAATGTTAAATGTTGGTAATTTAAGGAAATTTTTTTTTTCACAGAGGGGTTGTAGATGCATGGAGCGGCCTTCTGGAGGAGATTGTGGAGTCAAAAACAGTGGTGGAATTCAAGCATGCATGGGACAGTCATTAAGAATTCTAGAGGGTGGGGTAGGAAGAAGTAAGCTGCTGGTTAACTAGGTTCTGCTGCTTATCCATTAGGTAGAAAATGGGCAGGCAGGGGTGGGCCAGCGGTCCTTATCTGCCGTCAAATTCTTATGTTTCTATGTTTCACTCAGTGATAACCTCGCATTATCCTCTCCTCTGTACTCCTCTCCCAGGTCGCACTAGGAGATGAGCATTGTTTGCTCAGTGTGCCTTTCCTGGTTAAACAATTCAATAAATAAATAAACAAGCATTTGTCAATGCCGAATGTTTGCTTGCTGGCATTGGCAGTGGTAGTGTAAAGTTACAGAGCTGCATAATAGGAATGGCGGTGAAGTATTCAACTGAAGCCAACCCACCACCACCCTGCGAAGTGACAGGCATTGGGGTGTGCGTTTGGGTCGTCAGGCATAACGGCCACGCCATTTTCACTCACACCCCACCCTGCAGACACTGACAAGTGTCACGGTGTTCCTTAGGGTCTTTGGCCCTTGCGTGCCAGCGTTTCATTAGAAATCAGGTGAGATGGGTGCTATATGGAGAATGGGGTGAACTTTGGGGCGAAGAGTCCAAGGCATACCTCGATGCCTCTCACTGGCTGCAGGGTGTAGAATGGTATGAGCAATACAGGCAAGAATCCCAAGTCACACCCCTGATGCCTGTCATTTTCTACAGGGTTGGGCGTTAAGGTTGTAAACCCTAATACCTCAGGCATCCGTTGGTATTTTCACTCCAAATTTTCAACATGTTTTTTGTGACCCACCTCATGAACAGGGGAATATCAGTTTGTTAGCGAGCGCTGCTTATGCACAGTGACTACGGCATTTAGCACCACAGGTGCAAAAACATTCGAACAGGATGTAAAAATGACAGCTGTACTGTTCATGGGAGGCGAAAATGGCAATGTTGCAAATCTGCAGTAAAAATATTTAAAAAATGGTGAAGTCACGAGCATACATAGAAACTGTGCAATGCACACCGTAATATAATTAGGTTGGGGATTTTTACAGCAGATTGTCAACTCAGGCATTTTGGTGCTCCGATCATGAACAGTGTCACTGTGATTTTCTTTATCTGTGCGAACAATGATTTCCCACAGCGACCACGCATCTCTGCGCTGAAAGTGTGAAAACACACTTCAGCCATGTTGTAGAAAAATGACAGCTGTACTGTTCATAAGGAAGTGTGGAAAAATGCCACTGGTGAAAATCTGGACTGAAAATATTACAAAGTCATGAACTTAAGAGGGTCGCGTGGAAACTGCGCGATGCTCACTCATGACAGTCATTTATGTACTTTTGTCACCAAATTTTCAACATAGCCATTTTAAGACCTCTGCTCATGAACAGTGTAACTGTGATTTTCTTAATCTGTCCTAAACATTGCTTTCACACACCAACAGCAGCACCATTATGCTACATGTCTTGATAGATTTTGGGCAACATATGAAAAATGGCAGCTGTACTGTTCTTAAGGAGGTGTAATAAAATGGCAATGCTGAAAATCTGGAGTGAAAATATTAAATTACATGACTTACGAGCATGCATAGGAACTGCGCATGCGCTACGTAAAACAGTCATTTTAGGAATTTTTTCACCAAATTTTCAACATAGCCATTTTAAGACCTCTGCTCATGAACAGTGTCACTGTGATTTTCTTAATGTGTCCACACATTGATTTTGCACATCGACTGCGCCATTGGAGCAGCTACATAGGCGGAACACATTTTGGGCAAGATGTGAAAATGACAGCTGTACTGCTCATAAGGAGGTGTGGTAAAATGGCAATGTTGAAATCTGAGTGAAAATATTGAAATTAGAACTTCACGAAAGGCAAGTGAGAACCGCGCATCATCAGAAACAGTCATTTTTAGAATCACCAAATTTCAAACATAACTATTTTAAGACCTCTGCTCATGAACAGTGTCACTGTGATTTTCTTAATTTGTCCTGTACATTGATTTACATAAACCGACTGTGCCATTAATGCTACATGGGTGGAAACACATTTTGGGTGAGATGTGAAAAATGACAGCTGAACTACTCATAAGAAGGTGTGGTAAAATGGCAATGTTGAAAATCTGGAGTGAAAATATTGAAAATTACAGTAAACTACGAGGCCTGCCTAGGAACTCTGTAGCATAGCATTTCGTAAAACAGTCATTTTGGATTTTTACCAAATTTTCAACATGGGGTTTTGGGACCCTTCTCATAGATAACATCACTGTCATGGTGTTATTCAGGCCTGAAGCATGATTTCCACGCGGTGACTCGCGTGACTCGCGAAATCACCGGGCTAGAAACGCATGCGGCAGTGACATTATCTGAGGAAGGGGTCCCAAACTCATGTTAAAAATCTGTGCAAAAATTCAAAAAAATGCCTGAGATATGCAATAAGTTGAAAACCCCTATCTAGCCCATTATACAACTTACTGGCATTTCCTCAGTTCACGGTCGGCTTTGAAGAGTGCAGGCGTGTTCCGGTCCACGGATCGTGGCGCCGAGCTCCAGAGGTAAGTATGGGGTTGGGAGGCAGAAGTGCGCAGTGGGTAGGTGCGAGTTGTAGGGGGCTTGGAGAAGCGCCGTGAGACCCGTTTTATTTTGCAGGTAAAAAAAAACCGGCGTGAAAGCGTTTGCCACGCTGGGGTGGGCTCCCAGCATGGCACAAGGGCGGCAACTGGGGGCATGGAGCCAATGGGGACTGGGCACCCCCGTCGGCCATCATGAATCCTGCCATGCTGGGTGGGCTCCAGCGTGGCACCAGCCTCGAGGGGTGAGGACAGTGGAGCCGGCGAGGTTGGGCCCCGTCGGCCTGTTCTATGAGTTGCCATGCTGGGGTGGGCTGGCGTGGCATGTGGAAACTTTGGGGGGGCGCAGCACAACCCGACAGAGTTGGGCACCCGTGGAGCTATCACGTGTGTGCGGGGAGGCAGCCGCAGCGTGTCATCGCGTTCTGTGTGTGTGTGTGTGTGTGTGTGTGTGTGTGTGTGTGTGGGGGCTGCGCGAGGCAGGCGATATCTTATCGCTGCTCACTGAGCGTAACTCCCCTTTCAACTGTAATGCCACTGCATTTTGGAGCTTATCATAGATAGCTCAGCATGCATTGGCTTACAGGAACCGCACCTGCCAACACACTGACTGAATTGGAGGAGGAGGTGACACATCTCCGAAACTCGGATGATGGCACTATGTTTGTTGCCATGCGTGCAAGCAAACATAATAAAATAAAGCCAACCCTGCATCCATTGTCTCCAGCCTAGCCACCCTTATCTCTTCCGCTGCATCTGGAGAACTCCTTGCCTTGGGTGATTTTAATCTCAGCTGGCTTGACCCACAGAGAGCAGTCACCCAGGAGGTTGGGGCCCTTAACCTTATGCAATTTATCTCAGATCCCACCAGGCTTAATCCCCATTCCCCAACCATTCACTGCTAGACTGAATCCTAGCTTCCCATCCTCATAAATTTTCTTCAGCGGTACCCTCCCGATGCCTTTAGTGACCATTGTATCATCCACTGCAGGAAGTCCCGCCCGCCCTCCAGTACATGTGGTTCAGGCCCCTAAGGTCACTGAACCAGCAGGTTCTCCTGGCTGACCTATTCTGGGCCAGTTGGTCAGGAGTTTTCACTGCGCCTGACATCGACTATGCACTGGCCTCTTCAGCTCGACCTTCTTGGAACATATGGAACTATCACACCCCCCAAAAGACTGTGGCTCCAATGCAGGTATCTTCCCTGGATCTTTCCTAATCTGGTGAGACTCTTTAAATCCAGAGACCATGCCTGGAGAGTATATAAAACCTCTTCCAATGCCTCTGATCTCAAACTTATCAATCACTAAGGAACTCCTGCAAAAGGCAGTGCGACTGCCAAAGCAAGTTTCTTTAAATTGCAGCTCGAGACTGATGCCCTTCCCTGCAGCATTCTGGAAGACTCCATTCCCTGCTAGGTACTTCTTCTCACTTCCCACCATCATCCACCCAAAGTGGTGATAGTAATGATCCCAGATCTGCTGCCTCTTCTAGAAACCACTTCTTCACTAACTGCACTCTCCCTCCCCAGACATCCCCTTTTGCTCTCTCTGCCCCCAGTACCAACCAACACCCTTGTCCCCCTTGTCCAGTCACACCTTCCCCTTACCCCCTACTGAGGTACTCCATGCTCTCAAATCCCTAAACACCTCTAAGCAAAGTCCTGATGGCCTCAACTCCAACCTCTTGAAAATCTCTGCCCGACATAGTCCCATCTATCACCTATCTTTTCAACCTTTCTCTCCACCAGCACCCTACCCAAGGCCTGGAAACTAGCCAAGTGATCTCCCTTCATAAAGGGGTGATCCCTCAATTTCAGGCAACTATAGGCCCATCCTCTCAAAGATTCTTGAATACCCTATCTGTAAAGATTGAATTCCTTTCTGACCAACAATGACATCCTGACTCCCTATCAATCTGGTTTTGGAGCTTCCACTACACTTCCTCATCCTTTTCCATTTGACTAATCATATTCATACTGCAATGGACAAAGGACAACTACTGGTGATTTTTTGTCGATGTAGCAAAGGCTTTTGATTCAGTTGCCTGCAAAATCCTCCTGGATGATCTATCCTCCATCGGTCTCTCGACCATAACCACCGAGTGGTTCAAGGCCTATCTCTTGGACAGATTCCAGTATGTGTAGCTGGGTGACACCAAATCCCCCATCCAAGCAGGTGTACTGCAGGAGTTGATCCTTGGACCCATACTCTTCTCCATATTCGTAAATAATCTCCCATCAGTAGTTCTATATCACGTATCAAAATGTAAGCCAATGACACAGTGATCTTCACTTCTGGCACTTCTCTTAGCAAATCGAGCCCATTCTCCAAGCAGACTTTGAGAACATGTTGTGATGGTTCAATGCAGATCCCATAAATGTAACACAGAAAATGGTTGCTATGGCATTTGGATCTGCACAGAAACTGGCCAAATTGCCTTCATCCCTTCCTTCTATACTCTAGACAGCTCCAAAATCATGGCCATTGACTCATATAAATAGCTGGGTGTATGGCTGGACCCCAAACTGGACTTCTCCCTCCATCTTGATGCAATACACAATAAGCTCTGCCCTAAATTAGGCATGCTGCATAGGCACAAGGACAGTCTCTCGATTCCCATTAGGAAGGAAATCATCTCTAAGCTCATCCTCCCATCCTTTGACTGACCACGGTATACAATTCGACACTTCAGTCATCCCTTGCCAATAGACCCTCTGTTTCATGCCTACTGCTGTTTTGCCACTAATGTCCCTTACCGCACAGTCACTGCCTTCTCTACCACACTGCATCCTCCCCTGCTTGCTAACTGATGCCTTGCACACTGTGCCTCCTTCATCACCAAGTATTGGTTCAACACCCTTCCCTCCTACCTCTCTTCACTGATATCCCCTGCCCCAACCCTGGTTATTCGTGTGCACTCATGATCACCACACCTTTGCCCTATCAGCCTCACTCACTCTCAGGAAACTAGCTTTGCTTACTGGCTCCCAGCCCTCTGGAACAATCTACTCTCTCTCAGTCGCAGTCTACCAACCCAGCATCCCTCAAAGGTACTGTACTTCAGTATGTTCCCTCCCCCATGTTTATGTCTCCTTTCCCTCACCTGATCTTCCCTGGCCTCTCACTCATACTCACTGCTGCTCTGTTTACTATGTGCAATGTTCTAGATGTTGTATGGCCACTCTCATCATACATATTATTTACTGCTGTACTAGCTTGCTATGTACTAGACTCAATGTGCCATGTCCCTCATCAACATTTGTATATATTTATTCATTGCTGTACTACTACACTATGTACCTGATGCAATGTATAATGTAATGTTATTTCTAGACAATGTGACATGTCCTCTCATCAACTCTTGTATATATTCATTTATTTATTGCTGTATTAACTTTACTATGTGCTTGATGCATTGTATACTATGTGCTTGATGCATTGTATAACGAAATGTTTTGTTAATTTCTTGCTGTAGATTATCCTTTGTATTAATGCATATTATGTCCTTATCCTCTGCCCCGGTCACACCTGTAAACAAGCCTTGACTGAGTGCCTTTCCGGTTATCAACTTTAAATAAATAAACACTGACTTCAGTGTGTGATTAAGACAACCAGTTATTACTTAAGCAATAATACACAACAAGGTATGGTATATCATGAGATATTGTCATGCCTTGGATGCTGATGCATGAGGCAATGCCAAGTAACAGTGTGTGAGTACCTTATGTAGAATATTCACCACTCATTTGCATTCAAGAGGTCCCAGTTATTTGTTATTCATGCTTCTTTATTTGGCCACTGGAACTGACTGTGAGACTACAAGATCTTCTGAGACTTCCTGTCCAATCATAGAGCCACTTTAGAAGCTCACTGAATACAGGTTATGTGACAGCACTGTATGATAAGTTAGTTTCAGTGTTTCTCAGGAGAACTGATAGTATGTTTTTCCTTAAATACTAAGCCTGTTTCTGCTATGAAAGCAAGCAACCAGACAGTCACAGCCTGGCTGATAAGGCTTAAGAGAGGCCACTCACTCAGTCTGCAGTTGCAGTTTGCACAAAGCCAAAAAAATACAGAACATTTCCTATCAAGTTGTTAAAGTTTTTCATTAAAATAACACATATTACCCCAAACTTTTGGTCAATAGGGCTTGTTTAGAGGAATATTTTTACTGTTGTCATCATTTTGTTATCCCTTTCTTACTTGTAATAATTTACTTAATCACACAAATAAAATGGCCTCCTGCTTTTGTGGCTCTTTTACACCCTTTCATATCATTTTCAAGGAGAAGCCAAGAGCAAGCCTCATAGAACATTTTTCTAAAGCACCATGTTGGTCTCCATGCAGGGATCCCTAACACACTAGGAGACCAACATTGCACAGTCAAAATATTTTGGTTGTGTGGCCTTCCCAATGGGTCAGGTTCAAGATGAGCAGAGCTGGGCAGGCACCGCGTGATGTAACAGGCACCTGACTGAAAAACTCCCTGCTGTCTCATTGATGGCTCATGGAGCCCTAGCAGGATATATCCCATTCCCTGTCTGATTACAGAGCAGGGTAAATCCCTGTCTGATTTGAGGGTACATCCCTATCTGATTAAAGTGTATATTCCTGGTGGACAACAGAAGGAAATAAAAAAAAATTTTGGTTTCTAAAATGAAAAGAAAAACCCAGCCTTACTTTTGCAGCATGACAAGTACGGCTAACTACTCAGACAAACCGAGTTTCCGAATGGACCTTGGTCACTCGGGGACCAGCCGGGGAGAAAGGAATGAGCATCCCATAGATGGCTTTTCTCTCAAGAAGTGGAGGCAAACACAGTGTCCTCAGTGGGACTGCGCAGTCCCTAGCATAAGCTGGGTGCCAAGTGGTGGCAACTGAGCAAAGCACATGTGCAAAACAAGAAAATGAAATGAAAGGATTTTAAGAGCAATAAAAAGTAGGCATCCTTTTGTTATTTGTGCGATAAATACTTGCAAGCAGAAAGGGATAGGAAAATGATGAAAGCAGCAAAAATAGTCCCTAAACAAGCCATATCCTGCGAAATGCTGGGGCAATGTGGGAACTGGGAAGCAAGAAGATTTGGGGACTGTTGTTGCTAGCTTTATGCAAAGTGGAGTGGTGAGTGGTGTACACTTGTAGTGCATCCAGTTTCACCACTTCATTGTCATAAACAATGTTGGCCTCACTCCAGTTGCTGGTACACTGGGCACCACCCTCATCACCCCTCACCCTACCAGCGGCTTAAAATTATTCATCTAAATATCCTCAGCCTTCTCCCTAAACTCGACCTTCTCCAGCCTCTAGCTGTCTCACTCCTCGGACATAATCATCGTCTCTGAAACCTGGCTAAATCACAAAATAGGTGATCTCTTTCTCCATTCCTGGGTATACCCTATCCCAGCAAGACTGTCCCACCAGGGGTGGAGGACTAGCAATATATGTATCCTCAACCATACAATTCACAAACATCCTTTCTCGTCAGTCCCAATGCATATGAGGCACTCATCCTGAAACTATCCCTGCCCTTTTCCATACCTATTTTTGTTGCAAGCGCCTATGTCACCCTGGCCTCCCCATCTCCACTGTTATGAGCCTCATTAGCACCATAGCCTCTCTCACCTCCTCAGGCTAAACATATATCATGGGCAATTTCAATCAAATCTGGTTATCTCCCTCACTTACTAAAGCTTGTAACCTTATAGCTGCCTAAAACTTAACACAACTCATTCTAGAACCAACCCGTCTAAACCTTAAATCTGGCAACCATTCCTTTATCGATTGGGCCTCACATCCCACCTTCATAGGGTCATTAAATCTGGCACCTTACCTGATGCATTG
Organism: Neoceratodus forsteri; assembly: GCA_016271365.2. Lineage (NCBI taxonomy): Eukaryota > Metazoa > Chordata > Ceratodontiformes > Ceratodontidae > Neoceratodus > Neoceratodus forsteri. The sequence goes on along the minus strand of CM057452.1, from coordinate 270,070,941 downwards.
AGTGATCACAGAATAACCTTTCTGGTTCACACAGACACAAGACCCCCCACCCCACCCACCAAATTGATTCTCTTTCATTCATATAAATCTCTAAACCTTGCTACACTCCTTCAGGACTTGGCCCTCACTAACTGGGTCAATTACCTCTTCTACCACTATAGATGATGCTTATAAATATTTCTGTGATAAATTTTTAGAGATTTGGAACATACATGCCCCATTACGACATATCACGGCTGGGTAATAATCTCCCACAGATCACTCCTGAACACCTGTTGTGCCAAAGAGCCAGAGACCTGGTCTGGGAAGCTCATAAAATATCCAAACTCCTCAAGATTATGACACCTAGCGCTCCATATGTAATAGGTGCACTAAAGCCACTTGTCTAGCCAAAGCTGAGTACTTCTTCTGTACCTTCCAATCCAATATTAATAAACCCTCCAAATTCTGGAAGGTTATTCACTCCTTTTCACCCCTCTTCTCCCACCTCCCACCCACTCCTTAGTATAAATAACACTCAAATCACTGACCACCTTGGTGTAGCCTCTCCATTTAACACTTATTTCACCTCCTGTGCTGCGGCACTCCTATCCTCCCTACTGCCTCCTCCTACTACCATCCCCGCCTATCCTCCCACCATCCCCACCTCCCTCCCTCCCTGTTCTCCCTCTTCAACTAACTCCTTCTCCTTCTCAAATATTTCTCCCTCTGCCACCCTGGATGCTCTCTATTCTCTCAGTCCTTCAAGGAATTCACCTGATGGACTGGACCCGAGGCTGCCTTACCTGTTGGCTCCTACAATTGCTGCTCCGCTATCTGCTCACTGAACCTCTCTTTCTCCACTAACTATACCATCAACCTGGAAGCATGCCACTGTCCTTCCATTGCCCAAGGGTGGCGATCCTACAAGCCCTCTCAACTATCACCCTATATCCCTCCTACCCACCCTTGCTAAGCTCCAAGAATATCTGGTCCTGTCTCAACTCTCTTCCTAGCTCTCTGATTCTAGCTTTTTCACTCTGTTCCAATTTGGTTTCTGGAAGAATCATTTCACCACTACCTCCTGATTAGGCTCACTGACTCTATCCTCTCAGGGGTGGACAGTGGCCAAATCACATCAAGCTATTTTTTGTCAACCTTGCTAAAGCCTTGACACTGTCTTCCATTCCTTCTCTTAAACTCCTTCTCCTCAGCTGGTTTAACTGACTCTGCCATACACTGGTTCAATGCCTACCTAGTAGGAAGAACACAGTCAGTCAGAATAGCTGACTCCATCTCACCCCTCTTCCTATCAATTCTGACATACCCCAGGGGTCAGTACTGGGCCCCATCCTGTTCTCCATATTTTTAAATGACCTGCCCTTTGTCTGCACCTCCATCTTCATCTATATGTACCCGATGATACAGTACTCTTTACCACAGGCCACTCCTCCATGGATATTGAATCCAGACTTCAGCATGACTTCAACAAAGTTCAGCTCTGGTTTTCTAGCCACCAGCTCTCTCTTAACACCAAGAAGACAGTCTCAATGACCTTCGCACTGGCAGAGACTCACTAGGCTCACCACACCCTCATTACATACCCTTGATTAGACAGTTTTGAGGACACTGCATCCTTTAGGTACTTGGGGTTTGACTTGACCAAAACCTCAACTTCTCTGGTCATGTGGACACCATCTTGAGGAAGCCACGCCCTAAGCTTGGTGTGCTCTACAGGAACCGTAGCTGTCTCCTGCTAACGGCTAGACATGAACTTGTCAAGAAGATGATCCTACCTATCTTTGACTATTGTGATGTAGTCTACAGTACCGCTCCCAAGTCTTCCCTAACCAGACTGGATACCTTTTAACTCCTTCTGTTGCTTTGCTCTTGATGCCCCCACCCATCACTGCAATCTGTATTACTCCCTAGCTTTCTCCTCGTTAGAAAAATGCTGTCACTTTCACTGCACTAAATTCATATCCAAATTTTGTTTTGGCACTCTATCGTCATGCCTTAATTCCTGTTTATCCTCCCTTCCTCCCCTGCCCACTCCCTTAGATCCTGCAATGCGCATTTGTTGAAAGTCCCTCACTGGTCTCTGCAATTGCCCAGACTGCCTTCTCTCACCACTTCCCTAAACTATGCATGCACTTCCCCTTCAGATTCATCACTCTTCCTCCTCCGGCTCCACTACCTAGCTCTTCATAACCTCCTGTCGGTAAACTGTACCTGTGACTAATACTGCCCCCTTCCCTGCCTTCCCACCAATACTCTCCTCTAACTGATTCTAACCAGTATCAATTTTCCTTAAATGTCTGCACTGGGGTCTTTTGGATTTAAATTCAAGCTGTATTAGGTCGGCACTTATACTTTCAATACCTGCTTTGGTTTTATACCATTTACACATGTATCACTTCAATTATGTACTGCTATTGTCATTTGTGTGCATGTATTTTAAGAAATCCTGTACTCTCTCCCCCAGGGTGCACCGTGAGATGAGCAACCTGTTGTGCAGTGTGCCTTTCCTAGTGAAACATTTTCAATAAATAAAATAAACTCATAACGTGAGAAGCAAGTTATTAGCATGACTGGGTTTTGATTTACATTGGGGCTATTATAGCTGAGTTCTTGTTCAGTATTCTTGTTGCTTGTAAGATGCTTTGAAACAACAAGAAGTTAGATCTGGTTCAGAAAAAGTTAATGTATTTAATTCTGTTATAATGAAGGTGCATGCATTAAGCACTGCAGGAAGGAAGCATAGAGAGAAAATATGCAGGTTAACACTATGAAGAAAAACAGTCTGCAAAGCTGATTTGAGAGGCTGTTTTCTATTTTGTTGGAGTAACACATATTTGCACTGAAGTAATGGCAAGTTAAGCTTGATGAAAACAAGCTGTTGGATCGCTCGGGTCTAGTGTTGAACATGAGTCTCAACAACATCACAGCTCTTCCAAACATCCTCTCTGATGGCACACTCATGGGGAGGGCAACCGACATATCTCAGCCAGTAGCACCAAGTGAGAGAATTAATGTATCTTCTCTGCCCAGCAGCCTAATGTATCAACCTGAGATGGCTCAACACACGCCACAAAATAGCCATTCAAGACATTTTCTGCAGAAAGTCTGTGACTGTGTCCTCTTCTGTTGCTCCTGACATAAGGACATACTGAGCAATCTTCCTATTTCCTGGTTGTAGCAGTGGAATATCAGGGTGCAAAATAGCTATAATCAGTGGATATAGCCCTCCAGCTGTGTCAAAATATTTTGACTCTAACATGTGGGAAATGTTTACGAAAATATTGGATGACCTGATACTTAAGTATCCAACAACTGCAATACTATTCACGGGTGACTTGAACGCTAGGATAGGGAATTTTGATGGCCTTACTGATAACTCAAAATTTGACTATACAAACCATCTTGAAATTATGCCATCAAGAAAATCAAGAGATCCTAAAACAAAAAGGCAGGTCTAATTTTTACCAGTATACTTAAGGAATATAATTTGTACCCATTAAATAGGAAAATTCAGGAGGATCTGGAGGTGAATATACCTTTATAAAGACAACGGTATACGAACATATGAACATATGAAATTTGCCAGCAGATAAAGGCCTAGAGGTCTATCAAGTTCTGCTTTAATGTGCAGCTAGCACTGTCCCTACCAGACCTTATTTGCTGGTCTGGTTGTACTGATGTATGAAACAATCTCTGTGATCACCAGGTCAGAAAGCAATCATTTTCCCAAATGTCTAGCTGGTTATTACCACTGAATAGAGAAGGTTACCTTCACTGAAATAAGAATGAAAACAAAATTCATCAGGAATGCATATGTGGAATCACAAATAAGTAACATAATCAAAAGGAGCTTACCATTTACTGGGACCGCTTTAATTTGGATAATTTCATGACCTTATGGTCTTATATTGCATCTTTAGTTGAAAAAATTAACATGAAATGATTTAAAAATTACATTGTAACAAACAAAAAAATCTAGTTTTTTGGTTGGTTTGATAGAGAATGCAAAAGCAGAAAAATAAGTTAAGAAGATTGATTAGGAGGACAAAAGTTGAAAATAAGAGAGAGAGTTTAAGCCAGTAAATATAGAAAGGAAAAATTAGAATAGTTTCTAAGAACTAAAAAAATCAATATTACATAGATTTGTGGGAGAAAATGTTTAGCAGTCCCAACCAGCGACTATAAGGAATTATGGAAATTTGTGGCTAAAGGAGCTAATAACTATAAAGAATCCATGGATGCTGACATCTGCAAAAACAAATGGACTGATCATTATACAAACTTATTCTTTGATCCAAATAGACAGGATGAGTTACCAATCTTGGCTATGGAGGATTCACAGAAATCAGATCATTTAATTTCTACTCAGGAGATTTATGTCACTATTAAAACTCTAAAGTTAAAAATGCACTTGGACCAGATAGTCTTCCAGCAGGAGAGGGCAGATGTTATTCCACTTCACAAAAGGAGGAACAGGGCAGAAGCAGGAAACTATAGACCTGTTAGTTTAACCTCAGTGAAAGGAAAATGATGAAATCACTTCTGAAGGAAAGAACTGGTGAGTACCTAGAGGCCAGAGGGGCACAGGACCCAAAGCAGCATGGATTCACAGCAGGAAGGTCATGTCAGATGAATCTAATAGATTTCTTTGACTGGGTGACCAAAGTGGTAGATCAGGGAGGGGCTGTGGACATGGTCTACCTAGACTTTAGCAAAGCATTTGACACAGTCCCACACAAAGATTAATATACAAGTTAGCCAGCCTGGGAGTGGGTCCCAAGATGGTAGCCTGGGTAAACAATTGGCTGGAGAACAGGACACAGAGGGTAATAGTAAATGGAGTCCACTCTAAAGAAAGGGGGTTACTAGTGGGTACATGAGTTCAGTACTAGAACCAGTCCTCTTCAATGTCTTTATAAGTGACATTGCAGAGGGACTGGAAGAAAAGTATGTCTCTTTGCAGGCGACACAAAGATCTGCAACAAAGTTGATACACAACGTGGGGTGGAAAGGATGAGAAGGGACTTGGCAGGTTTTAGGAATGGTAAAATGTATGGCAGCTTAGATTCAATGCTAAGAAGTGCACAGTAATGCACCTGGAAACAAAACCCAGGGAAGAGTACACAATAGAGGCGAGATACTGACAACAAAAATGAAAAGGGACCTGGGGTAGTCATATCAGATGACCTAAAGGTGAGCAAGCAATGTGAGAGGGCAGTAAGGCGGGCTGGGGATACTGGGATGGCAGGAGCGCATCACCAGTAGAAAACAAGAAGTTGTCATCCTCTGTACAGACAGCTGGTGAGACCCCATCTGAGTACTGCATGCAGTTCTGAGACCCAATCTCCACAAAGACATAGGATGGAGGCAGTCCAGAGAAGGGCAACTAAAATGATGCAGGGTCTGCACTAGAAGACATATGAAGATAGACTTAAGGGCTTAATATGAATAGCCTCGAGGAAAGGAAGGAGGGGACATGATAAAACTTTCAAGTACCTCATGGGAATCAACAAAGTCCAAGAGGTAGCATCTTTCAGAAAAAGAGGTGTGCAAGAACAAGGCGCAATTTGAATATAGAGTGGGGACGGCTCAAGTAATGTGAGGAAGGATTTTTTCATGGAAGGTTGTAGATGCATGGAACGGCCTTTCTGAGGAGGTTGTGGAGTCAAAACAGTGGTGGAATTCAAGAATGCATGGGACAGTCATAAAGCGGGGGTAGGAGGAAGTAGGCTGTTGGTTAACTAGGATCTGCAGCTTATCCATTAGGTAGGAAAATGGGCAGACTGGGTGGGCCATGGTCCTTATCTGCCATCAAATTCTATGTTTCTAAGTTTACAACACAAATACTGCTTTGTGGTGTCAGCTGCTGAAATTGTTTTATAACAAATGTATAATGGAGGACTTTATTCCACACTGTAGTCAGGCACAGTCATTGTCCCCATACACAAAAGGGGATCTTGGAGACCCAAAAATGTATAAGCCAATTAGCCTTCTTGATATTAATGTAAACATTTTTCTAGGATAATCTTAGATGGGTTACAAACACAGATTTCTATTAAAAGGCGTACTGAGCAGTATGCAAGCAGGGTTCGAAGTGGTTACCCACTACTGATAATTGTTTTTCTGCACACATATGGTGGAAAAATATGTGCATTTAAGAAAGCAAAGACTTTTGCCCTGTTTGTGACTACTCTGGCAGCAATCAACTCAGTCTCTAGACCAGCACTATGGAAGTTACTCCTCCAAGAGGTATAGACCCTGCCTTGGTGGGAATCATTTCTAATCTTTATTCACAAACCTGGGCAAGGTGAAATTTGGACAAAAGGACAGACAACATGAATGTTTGCTACTAATCAGGGAGTAAGGCAGGGGTGTGTGCTGGCCCAGACTCTATTTTATTTGTATTTAGATCAATTACTTTGTGAGATTGAAGGACTGGATTCAGATACCCCAAGAATTGACACCCTGAATGTCCAGTGTTGGCCTTCATGAGATGATCTAGTTCTACTATCACTTTCCAGGAAGGATTGCAAAGAAAATAGATTTACTGGCAGCTAAATCAAAAGAACTTAGATTATCTATTAACATAATTAAACCCAAATAATGATTTTGGCTCAAGAAATGAGAAGGTAACTGGTTTCTGGATACACAAATAATAGACATAACTTGTAGCTATGTTTATCTTGGACTTGTTTCTGTGGCCAATGGACTTTGGATGAAACATGCTAATAATGTATTATTGAAGATTAAAAAAGCCCTGGGGGATAAATAAATTTACTGCATATGGGGTTTCTCTAAAACCACTTATTAGAGTCCTAAAGCAAAAATCACTGCACAGTAGGCCTATGGTACCGAGGTTTGGGATGTAAAAAAAGAGAAAATCTACCAGTTAACAAACTACTAAGAGGGTATTAGGTTTGGGACACTCATGCCCACCAGCTTATATCAGGTCAGAACTAGGCATTGAGAACATTAACTCAGTTTTTGATATTTGTAAACATATATCTATTGGTTGAAATTAACTAGAATGGAAAGTGATAGATTACCGTATGCCTTCTTGGATGAAAAGAAATGATGGATTACATTGAATGCAAAAGAATTAGAGTAGTATAGAACATTTTGAACCATGCCAAACAATATGAGCTAACAATACTGAATAGACATCATGAGAGACAGATTACTATGAAATCTTAAATATAAGACATATATTAAAGCAAAGATTTGTAATTTTTGGGCTAAGAAGGACCTGTTGAACATTGCAGAGTCCAGACATTCAAAATGGTTTTCAACAAATAATTGATTTTGGTTTTAAATTCTATTTAGATGTACTATCAGACCCAAAACTTAGAAAGGTCTTTATTAGCTATAAATTTGAGACATTTAAAACCAATATGTTTAATGCAAGATACAATAAGTCCATTGTTGAGGCCCAAAATGTTCTTGTTTGGCTGAATATGAAGATCTTAATCATATTTTGTGGAATTGCCCATGGTATGCCAGAGCAAGAAATCTTCTGTTATCTCCATTTCTTGATGTGGGAAACTCCATGGACAGGTCAGAACTTACATGTATTCTAATGACTACTGAGGATGTGGTTACCATAGAAAATCTAACCAAATTTTTCCTCGCTGCAAATAGCACAAGGAAAAAGAAAATGTTAGAATTACGTCAAAGTGTTGACTGTGATTAATTCCCTCTACTGAAGGAAAAGCCATTGTATATGTCTCCTTGGTTGCTTTTAATAATGACTGTGTTTTTATGACTATTTAAGCAAGGTTTGCAAAAGTATTATTGTGGCTCTGCCCTCTTTTAACATGTTAGTTGATCTTATAGAGTTTGTTTTAAGATGGTTAAAACATCAGTGATCACAAAAAATATTACCATACAGTTTAACTGGTGCTGAATAATGCATGTGTAAGCCCCTGTACTGTTAGGTATCCTTTTCACCTCCTACCCACCCCCAAGCTAGAAATGGATTTAGTACTCTGGGGAATATTGCTCTGGATGCCTCAAAGTGGCAGCAGAGAGTAGTGAAATGGTATATAAGGGGACTGACAGGAAGTACCGGGTCTTTCCAGCCCAGACAGTAGTCCTAGGACTATGGGGGTGCTGGAAGAGTAGCACCAGGAACAGATAAGGTGGGCAAGTGAGGGAGCTCGGTGGTTCAGGAGGGTCAGAGGAAACCCCTGGCAGAGTGCAGTCAGGACAGTTCCATGTTCCATGGTTGATGAGGAGTGGGGTATGGAGCTCCATGGGGCACAGGAGCCAGGTCCTGCATCGTTGGAGGCTAGGGCAGTAGGAGGTTTTAGCAAGCCCAGAGAGGAAGGGAGCCCTCAGGAAGCCCATTTGTGTGATATCTCAGGCAGCCAGGGCTGGGAGGGCAGTGGCAGGGCCCTCCCAGGAGGGGAACTGGAGGCAGTGGTTTCCCTCATACCTGGTGTGGCAGGTCAACCTGGGGAGTCAAGGGAGCCAGGAAGCCCTTCACCCAAAAACAGGTGGCCTGTTTGGAGGGACAGGTCCTGGGGCACTGGTACATAGAGGTCCTGGTGGGTGAGCCAAAGAAATGGCAGACCATGGAGGTAGCCCCATGCTGGAGCTTAGTTCAAGCCCAGAAGTTGAAGCAGGGATATGAGCCTGGCAGGGACCCCAAGAAAGTCAGTAACAGCAAAATCCATGGTGTGTTGGGGCCATGATGTGTTGAGGCAGTGCCAGTGATCGCAGCAGGGGGTGGATTTGGCCAGAAATAGTGGCAGCGTCTGAAGGTGGATCAAGACCTGGGTCATCAGGAAAATTCCTGGATACCTTAGTGGCTTGGGCCAGTGCCCAGGGGTCCAGGTGGGGAAGGCTGCTCACTTTCCACACCAGAGTAGGAAGGGATGACCAGTGCCAGTGGAAGTGATCCAAAGGAGAGAAAGGGAGGGTGGCTTACAGATCCTGTAGAAGTCAAAAGATTGCAGGGATCTGTGTTTGAGTAAGTCTTGGGCAGAGCACCTGGGGTGGATATAGTAGGCAAGGAGAATCCTTGCTTGTGTCTGCCTGAATTCATTCAGTTTCTGCTGCCTTATCCTGTTCATCCTGTAATGTAAATGAGTTAATAGCCCCATAAAGCTGCTTATTCTATTTTTTTTTTATGAAGTATGGTGACCCCTGTTTTGCTGGAATCATTTGCAGTACAGATGCAAAATAAAAGCTAGTTTGGGAAGAAATATTGGTTTGTGCCTTATTTGACTATGGAGGTTAATGAAATGAAATTCTGTTTCCCTGTATTTGTAGTGTAATTAATTTTCCATGAGTTGCATTCCAGTGGCAAAAATATCTGATCCAGCCTGGTTGGGGCTGCAGGGTTCGACCCTGACCGCTGAAGGTGCAGAGGGAGGTCTCGGTCCGGTGGACAGCTCAGGGAGGAGATCAGCTGCAGAAAGCAAGAGGCGAGGAGATAAAGTGCACAGCTATGAAGATGTTGAGCAAGTAGCAGACAACTGATTTCCTGCTGAATTTGTATGTGCAAAAGGTCTCGAATTCTAGCACTTAGGAGTGCTCCCTATTCCTGTCTGAAATATCTGCGATAGAAAAGTATGCCCCTAGATGGGGTAGAAAGTGGGGGTACATATGTATTGTACACTCTTTTTATAGATTGATATGTGTTTAATTATGGAGACTATTGTAGAACAATAACATTCGTACTACTGCTACTGCTGAGCAGTGCCCACTCACTCCCGTCAGTGATACTTTCAGTAACAGATATTTCTTCCCCATCTCCACCAGTGCAACCAGAACTGCCAGATGGCATTACCTCTCTCTCATGACTATCTGCACCAGCCACCAGTGTCAACAGTCCATACATGCAACCAGTCAGCTCATCACACATCTCTTGTCAAAAGGTATCACACTTTGGCTATCCATAGCCATGTGAAGGATCTTACATTTGAACAGGGATCTAGCATGGTTGCAAAAATGTGGCTGTGACTATCCAGCACTTTGCAAACCTTCCATCCAGTTCACCTTGCAGCTGTTCAGAGTGAGCACAGCTGTTCCATCTGTAATCTCCATGTTTTACTCTACATCTCTTCATGGATGTTTGAGGTCTTCTGACTGAGTGGCAGTGGATACACTTAAATCATGGATGCTCCTTTCAAATGGCCCAAGTACTTTTACCATGACATCAACTAGTGACTACTTATGGTGGCCTAGGACTGCCCCACTGTCTTACTCCATTGCCATTTCATGAAGTGCATGCCTCCATTCTAGCAGTCTAGACAGTATCACGTACGATCAAGTCCATCTAGTACTGACATGTTTCAAGTGATGCTGAGACAGAAAAGGTGGTAGCACTTCTTTTCATTGGTTAGTTGCCTTTACAGAGAAGAAAATGAGTACAGATAGAGTATGCTGTGGAGACACTCTTGCTAGCCTCAGTACCCTGACATAGTGGGAATGTGACCACTAGATTCAAGGTATGGGAAAAGCACAGAGTGCTGACAAATTTCCACCAGCAACTGCTTTCACCATATTCGCCTCCATTATTCATGACAAAAAAACATGTAGATTCCAACTGTCCATGACTGCAGCATGTCTTGAATGAATGCCAGGATGTTTGGTGACATGTGTTCTTTCTTCATCAGCCCAACATTTAGAAGAGCAAACCTGGAGTGACTGCCAGGTTGTGGAGTGATGAAGGAGAGCCAGTAACACAGGGACAGAAGGAGGAATCCACAACAGGAGACATAGTGTTTTGTACACAACAGTGTGAGATCAAGGAGAGATATACATGTGTGGAGTATGTACTCCTCCAGGTGTCTGAGGTGCAGAAAACTCCACCCACAGCCTCAGAGAGTAGTGTAGCAATTACCATTCTCACATGCTATATATCTTTGACACCACAGTGCTGAAAATGTGGAACATGATGGGGTCTGTTACCGTGACTACAAGTGCTGCAGAAGTCTACAAAAGCCACTCTCTTTCCACAAGTGAAAAGGTTGCAGATCCAATACCATCATTTCACCTTTGAGCTGTGTGATGTGTTGAGCTGTTGGATGGGATGACTGGTACGTAGTTCTATCCTGGGACACTTCCACTATTAGCATTGACCATGGATGGGACGATGTTCCATTCTTGCCAGATGGTATGCAAATAGCAGTGGACTTGTACCTGGTGGTAGTGCTTGTTGTGCATGGAGGACTCTTTGTTGCTGAGGTAGATGCGGTGGTAGCCACAGCAGGTGAAGAAGCATTTGTTTATGGGCAGAACATTCTGGCATTGCCAATACCACCAGAACCACTGCATGCATTATCACTAAGAGATGAATCTGATGGAACCACAGACACAGACCCAAATGCTTTAAAAACCTGGGCATGTTTTACCTTTAAGTGGATCATTAAGGAGGTGGTTGTTAAATTGCCAGAGTCCTCCTACTGATAGCTGTACTGCACAATGTGCACACTGCCTTCTGTTATCTTATTTTAGTAATGTAAAATGCAACCACCTCATGCTATTACTGATCCTGACACCACTCGTGCAGCTAAGGACACCAGTGCCACTACCACTGCTTTGGCCCCCACTAACCCTTCTTGTTTGGACTTGCACCTGCAGGTTTTCCCTCACCACTGCTGCCTGCAGCTCTTTGGCCATTCAGGCTGGGATGGAGCCTGCTGAACAGTGCTGAAGGTTAGCTTGCCAAGTTTTTAGGGGGAAGGGGCCATATCCTTCTTTTTCTTGGCACTGTGACCCCGAGAAGTTGAGTTTTTTGGCCACCTATCTTTCTTGCGTTACAGCTCTCAGGGTACTACCCATACTCTACCTCATCATCAAAGCTGTTTACTGTAGTTTAGCCTCCTCAGATGATGTATCAGTGGACAACTCTCCAGTTGGAAAGTACTCAGACCCAGATGAGTGTGCCTCCTCCTCATCTGCACTGACAAGTTCCACAGTACAGGAGACAGGCCAAGAAACAAGAGATGTCACAGTAGGGGTGGACACAGTACTGGAAATAGTTGTGCAATTGGCTGGGGCCACAGTGATAGTAGCGGTCGCTGTCACTGTAACAGTACTAGCAGTTGCTATGGTAACAGTAGCAGGTGTGGTCTGGGTCACATTGGCAAAAGTGGTCTGGGTCACAGTGGCAGGAGTGGTATGGGTCACAGTGGCAGGAGTGGTCTCAGTCACAGTAGTAGTAGTAGTAGTAGTAGCTTTATTTATAGGGTGTCCTTCCCAGCAGGTTCATGGCACCATACAGAGTCACAGGAAATAAATAAATAAAAAGACAAAGTAACTCAAGTAATATTCTAAGAGATATGCACAACAGCAGCAGGATAATACACATCACTCCCAAAGGTCTGGTTGAATGAGAAGGTTTTAATCCCTTTTTAAAGCCTCCACCAAGGGGGCCTCCTCAGTCCCCTAGGCAACGATTCCATAACAGAGGGCTGACTACTTCAAAAGTGCCGTCTCCAGAATATTTTAGTTGAGCCCTCAGGACCAAAAGGAGATCCATTTCAGAGGAGCAGAGGGGCATAAGGACTGGACAGGGTGAAGGAGCTCCAACAGGTAGTCTGGACCCAACCCATGTAGGGCTTTATAGGTTAGAAGGCCAACCTTGAAGGTAACTCACCACTTCACCAGCAGCCAGTGCAGATCACGCAGCACTGAGGTCACATGGCTGAACCTCAAAGGCCAGTCAGCAACCTGGCAGCTGCATTCTAAACATAGAAGATGTCATCAGAAAAGGACCTCCTTGCCCATCTAGTTTGCCCTAAGTCACTACCTACTGTGCTACTGTCGACCCTAATTTATGTCCAGACTTAACCCCCACCCCGATATGAAAATCCTGTTGTGCCTATCCCATACATATTTGAAACCTGTTGCCATTTTGGTACCCACCAGCTCTGCTGGAGACTGTTCCAGAAGCCCACCACCTTTCTGGTTGCAAGCATCATAGGTGCCTCCACTAATGCCAAGGTAGGGCACGTTACAATTATTGAGCAGATGTCACAAACACATGCACCAGGGTCAGCAGTTCTTCATGAGGGATAAGGGACTTAATCCAGTTGATATTTCTCAGATGGTAAAAGCCACTCTTAACTACGGCTGATACCTGAGCCTCTAATGTCAGTCGTTTGTCAAAATTACCTCCAGATTTTCATTTTAGAAGAGACCAACAGCCTGGATGACCCAAGCTGAAGCCCGTCTCCTCCTTGACTACCTCTGCTCACCCCTTCCAACCCAGCTCCATCATCAGCACCTCAGTCTTATCCGGTTGTGCCTCAACCAACTAGATTCCATCTAAATACTAAATTTGTGAAAGTGCAATATACTAAGTTGCTAATAAAGACATCAATAAAGCAATACAGTGAGATTCAGTGTAAATTAAAGATAACTGAGTGCTCCTTTTCATATTTTGGACAGATGTTTGTAAACAACTTTAGTGAAAGGGGTTGGATTTTAATACTAAACCTAGTATTTTTAAGAGAAATTTGAAGGAATTGTGAAGACACTGTCAACTTGCAGTTGCTTTGATGTACCTTGATCTTGCTGTTATGAAATTGAGTTAAACAGTTTTAACATGTATGAAATACTTGTAAATATTGTATTATATGATATTTGTGATGGTTTACTTAATGTTTTGTAATTTATTAATGTACTCTTGACCTATTGTATTCCCTTATCCCTGGCATGGTCGAAAATGGATCTTTGATCCAGTACACTTTCCTGGCAAATGCAATAAATAAATAAATAAAATCCATTTCTGGATTTCAGCTAGGCATAAATTTAGAACCTCAACAGCATTCGATGTCCCCAGTGCAAAGGCAAATACAGCTGGATATCATCTGCATAGCAGAGAAAACTCAGTTGTACTGTTGAATGATTCCTCCCAGGGGCAGCACATACACTGTAAATAGCATGAGTGAGAGGACAGAACCTTGGGGCACACAACAAGACAGGGGCATCAGGGATGACAAGAAAGTACCCATCACCACCCTCTGCATCCTATCCTGTGACAGGATGCAAACCAGTGGATGACAGTGCTGGTGATTCCAGCATGCTCCCCAGATGATCCAGCAACAACCCATGGTCTACAGTGTCAAATGCTGAAGAGGAAAAGGAAATTGTTTAACTGGGAAAGGCACACTAGTCAAGCTTGTTTCCAGGTGCAACCTGGGAGCACAAGGAAGTTAAGTGACTTCCTCAGGGTCACACAGCATGCAAGTGGAGGCTTTGGGATTCAAACCAGGTCTCCAGGTTTGCAGCTCAGTGTCCTAAGCCACAGCACTATATTGCCTCCATAATAGAGGCTCAAGAAGAACAAGAACTGACCACTCACCCTTTTCTCTTGTTCCCCGCGAAGAATCCACAGGGATTGAAGCTCTGGAGCTCAGTGTTCTGTCTAATCGCTGTGCACAATAAATTTTCACCAGCATTATTTCTGGAGTTTTCTGTGGATTGCTTTGTGCATCTTTTCCTTTTGCTGTGTTTCTGTATTTTTGTGGATGTTTCAAATGCCACGACACCTAACCACCACTGAACTTTTGTTTGCTGATCCTTTTCTCTTGACCTGAGAAGATCATTGTGCACTCTGACTAACCCTGTCTTAGTGCTATGCCTGGATCAGAAACCAGATTGGAGAGTCTCATAGATGTCATGGGTCGAGAGGTATGCCTCAAGCTGCAGCGCCACAACCTTCTTGATATCCTTACGTGAAAAGGTAGGTTAGAGACTGGGTGTTCATTTGCTAGAACATCCAGGTCCAAGCTGGTTTCTTCAAGATGGGTTGAACCAGTGCATCTTTCAATGCAACTGGAAAGACTCCCTCTGACAAGGAGCTCTAAATTATTCCAGTGAACACTGACTTCAGAGACCCACACAACTCACTAGTAGGCGTGTGGGGCCTAAGTCAAGTTCATGAAAGATGAGCTGCAGTGCTGAAATCACCTCTCTGACCTTGTTCATCAAGACCGAGTAAAACTCTGCCCAGGACTGCTGAGTACATCTGTGAGATCCCTGCCCAATTCTGCCAGGCGATGACAGCCTGTCTGGAGAGATTGCAGCCCGAATAGAGGACACTTTGTTCGAGAAAAATCAAGTGAACTCGTCACACTTGGCTGCTGATAATGCTCTTACTGACTGAAGATAGGCTGGATGTAATAATCTGTCCACAGTATGGAAACATAGAAACATAGAATCTGATAGCAGATAAGGACCGCTTGGCCCAACTAGTCTGCCCATTTCCCTACCTAATGGATAAGCTGCAAGGAAGAGCTGAGCCAGTCAGTTTTTCCCAACCATAATCCCCTGGACAGGAATGCTGCCTTCTTATGGGAGATTGCTCTTTGATATTCATTGTGATGAATTCTCAAAGCCAGTTTGCCCTCCTCAGCCCCAGACCTTCTCCAACAGTGTTCTATTCTCCAAATCCTGGTCTTCAACTCTCTAAGCTCCCCATCAAACCATGGAGACCCTAAGGATGAGACCGGGATAATACTGGAATCGGTGCTACAGAACTGAAGGCCTTGGTTACCACCCTATTATAGGCTGAGACTGCATTCTCTGATCCCATCTCACAGGCTGTATACCATCGAACAGCAATGTAACAACAGCGACCCCCCACAGTGAAACCTCAACAGCAATGGACTTTGCGGCGATGGGGATTTCTCCACAACAGACTTTGTGGTGATGGGAGGTAGGCACCTAACTCCACTGTCTGTGAGACATGGAGTTAGATATTTATAGTATGGGGTGTAGGGGGCATAGCCTCCACATGGGAGAAACACCCCCTCGCATTGATGTGGTCGGTGTGGCAGTTGGTGTCAGCATGTTGCGGATCATTGTAGGGACGTGTCAGCAATATCGGCGGGATCACATTGCTGTACAGGATGTTGGCTGACATTGCTATATCGTGGCTTGGTGGAACCCTCAGGCTGCCAACATCTTTGAGATGCTCAACACTGCCAGGCGTCCTTCTGGGCCAAGCTCTTTCAAATGGTGGTACTTAACTATCTCCACCAGAGAAGGACCACAGGAGGGGACCCAAGGAAAACTTCACAGTGTAATGATTTAACCAACTGACTAGATCAATCTTGAGGTTACTTAGTGGAAGCCCCAGGAGAAGACCAAATCTAAGGTGTGTCCATGTTGGTGAACCACAGAAGTAACAACTTGTGCTAGGCCCAATGATTCCATCAACTGCAGGAAATCATTTCCAAAGTGAGAATATCTTTTTATGCCTTTCATTCTACCTCGTGGACAGCAGTGTATGTATGTATGCTTCCTATCTTAAACAGCTTTAGAATATTTTTCTATCAACTGTCTTCATTAATGTAGAAAAGTGTAGTGTTAGGAAATGGCTAGTAATCAGTTTGACTTGAAACATGGATGATACACTGAGATCTCATCATGGGTCAAACACTACTTCAGCCAATCAGCTTGCGGTTCACCTATCAGTTTTATACTTAAGCAATAATACATGACAAATCATGTTTTATCATAGGATATTGTCATGCCTTAGGTGCATTGTGAAGCAGAGCTGAAGTTGAGTGGTTTACACACCTGGATGTAACAATATTCTATGATAAAATACCCCTGGAGTGTATTATTGTGATTATGAACTGAATTCCACAGGAAAGTAAAAAAAGACACAAATAATATTTAAAAACATTTTCTTTACTGTATTTAAACTGGTGAAAACATTAAAGATAAAGTATTTTTTTAAGAAGGAAACAGTGAGAGCCAAGTGAAGCCTTATTCAGGTGGTTGAAGTCAGGTATGACAGGTGGAGCAATACTCAAGTAAGTAAAGAACCTGATGGCAGGTGCTAGTTTCTATCCATGATATTATGATTCGGTGTCATTACGGGTACAGCATGCTCTCAACTAATCAGGTTTATGCATTTTTTCATCCAGTTCATAATGTATAATGCATTATATATTTATCCTTCCAGCAACATGTTTTAGCAGTTTCTCTGTTATTTGAAAAGCTAGGGATAAATATTGTATAAACTGTAACTACAATAAAGCATTATAATTCAATTGTTAAACGTAAGTGCGTCCGACTTTCTCAAGTGTGGTTTGAATCTATAACCTTCCGGTTCAGGGATGTTTGAACCTTTCATGGTTCTACTTAGAACCCAAAAGCAAAAACAGATTCTTATTTTTGAACCTATTGTTAAACTGAGTACTTTGAGTTATAAAATGGCAAAGACAAATGGAAGAAATTGATTGGCTAATGGACATTCCAACCCATGTAATTATCTCATGATTGCAAGGGACATAGAAACATATAGAAACATAAAATTTGATGACAGATAAGGACCACTTGGCCCACCCAGTCTGCCCATTTTTCCCTGCCTATACTGTTACTGCAGACCCTATTTGAGCTCCACAACCTTCTCACCCTTGCTTTCCACTAAGATTCCTTTGTGCCTATCTCATGAATGCCCAGCCGGAAAAGATGATGATTTTTAATGATGTATCATGAATGATCATTATCCAGTTATGTTAGAGATAATGTTTAAGTTTCAAAACCATCATTAACCATCAACATTAAATGGGCGCCAACCAAATACCATTAAGTTATGGAGATGGTTATTATGATGAAGGGAGGAGGTGAGCACTACTCCCTTCACAAAGAAAGGGTCCTACAAGAGCTTGCTAAGCTCAGGGTGGATAAGAGCAATGGGACCTGATGGCATACATCCCAGGGTATAGGAGCTAAAGGAGGAACTAGCAGAGCCATTAGCAGAATTGTTAGTGAGTCTCTGAGCACAGGAGAGGTCCCAGAAGACTGGAGAGGGCTCATGTGATCCCGCTCCACAAGAGTGGTAGCAGGGAGGAGGTGGGGAACTACAGACCAGTCAGTCTTACCTCAGTAGTGGGCAAGATTATGGAGGCACTCCTTAAGGAAAGGATAGTGCAACACCTGGAATCCATAGGGGCACAGGATCCAAGACAGCTTGGGTTTACAAAAGGAAGGTCCTGTCAAACTAATCTCATAGGTTTCTTTGACTGGGTAACCAGAGTGGTGGACCAAGGGGAGCAGTTGATGTGCCTACCTTGACTTCAGCAAAGCTTTTGACACTGTTCCACATAGAGATTGATAAATAAGCTAGGTAGGCTCGGGTGGGTCAGAAGTTGGTCAACTGGGTGGCAAACTGGTTGACTGGCAGAAAACAGAGGCGGTGGTAAATGGTATACAGGCAGAAGAGATGCAAGTCACAAGTGGGTACCTCGGGGATCAGTCCTGGGGCCAGTCCTATTCAACATCTTCATTAGTGACCTCGCAGATGGACTAGAGGGTAAGGCTTGTCTGTTTGCAGATGACACCAAGATCTGCAACAGTGTAGATGATCCAGATGGGGTGGGCAGAATGAGAAGAGATCTGGATAAACTAGCAAAATGGTCAGAAGAGTGGCAACTGGGATTTAATGCAAAGTGCAAAATCATGCACATAGGGAAGAGAACCCTGAAGCCACCTATAGGCTGGGAGGGAGTTGCTAGCAGTCACAAGGAAGAAAGAGACTTGGGCATCATCATCACTGATGACCTAAAATCATCAAGCAGACCTCTAAAGCAGTAGAGTAAGGCTAGGGGTGTTAGGGTGTATTAGTAGGGTATCACAAGTCGTAAGAGGGTAATAATCCCTCTGTACAAGACATTGGTTAGGCCCCATCTGGAGTACTCGTGCAGTATTGGAGGCCACACCTTCACAAGGACATTAACAAATTGAGGCAGTCCAGAGAAGGGCAACCAAAATGGTGCAGGGACTGCATCAGAAGACATATGAGGACAGATTAACGGAGCTCACTATATACCCTTGAGCAAAGGAGGGAGAGAGGTGATATGTCAAGACATTTAAACACCTTAAGGGCATAAACAAGGTGAAAGAGTCTAACATGTTTAAATATAAGAAAAATAGCAGGACAAGAGGACACAGCATAAGATTAGAGGAGGCCGATTAAGGGAATGTGAGGAAATTCTTTTCACAGAAAGGGTGGTAGATGCATGGAATAGCTTACACAAGAAGTGGTGGCTATGAATACAGTGCAGGAGCTTCAAACAGGCATGGAAAGGCATAAGGGAGCAATACAAATGACTATGAATAGATAGGTCACTGACAGAGCAAAGACTGATGGCACATTTATAAGGTAGAAAAAATGGGCAGACTGGATGGGCCTTGCGGTCCTTATCTGCCGTCATCTTCTATGTTTCTATGTTTCTATGAATGATGATCTCATATCATCATAATTACTCATGGTCAAGATTAGAGAAATAAATTTAAGAATTCAATTTATCTTTTTCTTTTGGAATTTATTCTGTATTTAGACATCTTTATTGAAATGATTAGTTATGATACTTTTTTCTAAAGCCAATGGTTATCAGTTATGTTTACTCTGTTACCTAACACCTTAGTTAAGTTAGACAGGTTTATATATACCCATTAAGTGGTTCCCTTTATGGTTGTGGTGAGTTCCTAAAAGTACTTGGTTTGTGCTCAGAACCTTTGCTAATAGTCTGCAAACTAATACTGTCAATGCAAAATTAATTTAAAAAATAAAAATTACCATTGTTTTGTTCCATAAACTGTGCTACTGAAATATGCCAATTAGGTATGCAAATATGTATCCTATACCAGACATTGCATGTACTCTTCCTAATGGGATTAAAACTTGACTTCACGTGATTTACATTATAATTCATAATTAATTTGTCTTTGATGATATGTGACATTCATATTTTCATAACTGGAAGGCTTTTAGCCTGAAGTTCAGTGGGGCAGGAATAGCTCCTCCCACATCCCTTCTTAAACTTCAGGCTTCCGCTCGCTCAGCTTGAGCATTGTGAACCACTAGAGCTCCTGAGCTGCATGGCTGGTGAGGCTTGTTTTCCTGTTCCTCCACCTTGGTTTCTGCTCTTTGCTTTTCTCTCTCTCCCCTCCTTTACCCCCTCCTGTATCTCTGTGTCTTCTCCACTCTCCTGACCCATTTCTTCCAGTGTCCCCCAGCTTCTTCCTGGCTAGCCCCCATGTTTCCCTGAACCTCCTCTCTTTGTTTTCTCTGCTTGGGTTTCAGGTACCTCCTGCTTCACCAGCCACCCGCTTGGTTCCTGGCCTTCCAGCCATGCTCTGTTTTCACTCTGCCCTGCATGACTTCCTTCTCCTGGATTCTCCCTTTCCATGTTTTCACCGCTGCCTCCTCCCATTCTTCCTGCTGCTGGGCTGCCTGTCCTGTGCTCCTTCCATTCTCTGCAAGTTTTCTGGATGTTTCCTGGTGGCTCTGTTTCTTCCATCTGGCTCTTTCATGGATCGCTACTGGTTCTTCACAACCTCTGCTCCAGGATACCTCCGCCATGCCTCCTCTGCAGTCTGGTTCACCTGCTGTCTGCCTGTGTGCTAGCTTCTGCTCCATGCCACCCTGCCCCACCTGCGGGACTGGGCGCTTTGCGGGTGGGTTGCCAGCAGTCCCCAGTGCCGGGGACACATGTGTGTTCGCTCATGCCCTGCAGAGTGTTTTTCTTTGGGTATTGGATTCTGACTATTACTACAGCTATCCTGTCAATCAACAGCAGTGAAAACATGGGACTGCTGCTGCCTGAGTTCACTCAGGTTACATCATACACCACATTGACTTCATAGCCTGTGTGGGACTAGTGAGCTACAGTTCCATTCCAGATCTATCTGGGGACATGCTGCCCTCTCCACTTCCTGATTCACAAATCAGGGATGTGTCCTAACCATATAAAGGACAAGCGACCTCACTTGGGATCAGGTATCCATAGCTCCGATGGAACACTCAGGTTTAACAATCACCTGAACATTACAAGGAGGGAATTAATGGAAGAAAACATATTTCACTAATGGGACTCTTTATTTCATTAGGAAGACACCTCATGTTTACATAAACAACTTCAGTACATTCTTGACAAGCTAGGTAGTCTGGCAACTAGGGAAGACATTTATGCCCACGAAGGGACACTACTTATTGTTCAAGTTATTTTAATTTCCCTGCAGGCAAGCTCAAGTGGGGGCTCACTTTCTTTACCTTGGACTATGCAACTATATGGCGATGGCGGACACGTGGGGTCCCGCCATCCCAATCAAAACCCCATAATGGGGCATTACTCTTGCTCAAATATAATTCCATATTTTCTACAGGCAGACTAACGTGGGGTCTCACCCTCCTTACTTCAGACTATTCAATGAAATGGTGATGGTGGACCACATGGGGTCCCACCATCCCAAACTTACATGCCCCATGATGGGGCAGTACTCACTGCTCAAACATTTTTCCATATAATTTATTTGTAGACTCATGTGGGGGTCTCACTCTTCTTACCTCAGATAATGCAATCCTCGACCATGGTGGACCCACGTGAGGGTCCCGCCATCCCAGAGCAGACAACACATGTACATCCTACACCTTCCTTGCTACCCCTTGTGAGGGTTTCAGCATCCAGCCTGTTTATATCGATGACCTCCTGACAGTTCCATTCAACTCATCCAGTCATCCTGCACAGGATTTTTCTAGTTCAGCTTTGGCTCTGTGGGAACCTCAAACAGCTCACGGTTGCCCACACTTACTACGCCAATGGCAGGCCCAGGGGGTCCCACAATCCAACCATCTGTGCCCTCGGTGGGCATCTACTCATTATTCATGACTCATTTCCATTTCCTGCCAGTGGACTCTTTTGGGGTCTTGTCCTCATTATCTTGGATTATGACTGTACTACGATGGTGGACCATGGGTGTTCCACCATCCTTAGCTCAGACAGTGCAATACTATAGCAATGGTGGACCATGAAGTCCCGCCATCCCAAACATACTCTGCATATACCATGGTGATGGCGGACCATGTGGGGTCCCACCATCCCACTCCACACTACTCATTGAAACAGCAGTGGCATACCACATGGGGTCCTGCCATCCCTGTCATGCACTACTGAATGAAATGGTGATGGTGAACCACATGGGTCCCATCATCCCAAACATACATGCCCCATGTGTGGTCCCTACTCATAGCTCAATCATATTCCAATTCACTACAAACAGACTCAGGTAGGGTCTTGCGCCTTACCTTGGGAATATTCCTTACTATGGTGATGGTGGACCATGTGGGGTCCCGCCATCCCAATACGCATGCCCCACAAAGGAGCCTTACTCATATTTCCATGTCATTACAGGCAGACTCATGTGAGAGTTTCGTCCTCCTTACCTTGGACTATTCAAGATTATGGTAATAGTGGACCATGTGGGGTCCTGTCATCCCAACAATGGTCTCACCATTCTTATCTTGGATCATGTCATAATACAGCAATGGCGGACTGCGGGAGGGTCCTGCCATCCCAATACAGACATGCCCACATGGGACATTAGTTATTGCTCCAATGTATCTCATCATCATCCACAGGCAGTCTCAAGTGGGGTTTCACCTCCTTACTCGGATCATACCATACTGTGGCGATGGCGAACCCATGTGGGTATCTCACCATCCTGAATCTATCATGCCTGGCAAGGGGGCATTTCTCATTACTCAAATGTATTTTCATCTTCACTAGGGCAGACCCACGTATGGTCTCACCTTCCTAGTCTGACCACCTGAGACCCTACTCTATCACTTGAGCATTCAAACTTTGCATGCACCAGACCTACATGAGGGTCCCATGCTCCAGCTAGCCCTGCATGGGCCCACCTTATGACATCAATTCACCACTTCCTACTGCAATACACCTTCCTTTCTGTTCCAGTTCTAGCTAGTTCCACACCAGACATCTCCGAAGCACACCTCAATTCCTTGGGCGCCTAGAACAATTTCTTCTTTCTAACAAGGTACTCGATCATACCCTAACATTTCAATGGATGTACAACAGCCATGCAAGCCTCCCAGATTTCCATAGACTCATGCCTCATCATCATTCCAGCTGGGCTACACTCCTACCTTATCTTTGTTCCCGACCATGCAACGCTTCTCTCCACTTCTTCATCTATGATCTATGTCCTTCAAATTTGCAACTTTGGCATGCATTTCAGCCATGCTGACTGTATATGTACACTGTACATTTGCTTCACCTACAGCTACCTTGGACATGGATTAACCATTGTCTCTCATCTGGACATCACTCCAATTTGGACCTCTTTTCATCATCCAGAACCTTCATCTTCAGCATTGATTTTCCTGCTCATCGTTGATCTCGGAAACTGGACTCTTGACCAGCAAGATTCAGACTTAATTCCTGGACATAACCACAACTAAAACCTCAGCCCACATTTAGGATTATTCTCCTCTTAGTATGCCCAGAGGATGGGCAGGTCAGTAGCCATGGGTCCTTAGATGTTTTCCCCAGAAGGGTTTTTTCCTCTCCTGCATGCTACTGGTCACACTCTCTGAGTTGGAGGAGGTAATCACTATGCTAATTCTCTTTTGGGTCTTAAAATTTACACCTACCCAGTATTCTACAGAGGTGGGATATAAAAACTCCAAATCTCAAGTTATAAACATCAAGCATATACTGTTCAGCTCATACGTATACACAAGCACTAAGCTATGTTCCACACATTGAATTGGAAGGCTTTTAGCCTAAAGTTCAATGTGAGGATAGCTCCTCCACATCCTTCTTAAACTTCAGGCTTCCGTTCACTCAGCTTTGAGCATTTCAAAAGCATCCTCTATCCTCCTGCCTCCTCCTCCTTCTCCAGCACTCCTCTCACCCTATCTGCTGGGCCTTAAATCTACACCTACCCAGTATCCTACAGAGGGTGGGATATAGAAAAATGGCAAAGCTCAAGTTATAAACATCAAGCATATACCATTCAGCTCATAAGTATACACAAGCACTGAGCTATGTACCACACATTGAATTAATGAATAAAACTTTAAGTATTACTTCTGTGGCTTGCAGTCTTATAAACTGAACTAATATAATCATCAGTGATCATCACTTGATCATCCACCGATCATCAACAACCATCATACTGATTTATGCTTACAAAATAATCAATAATTTTGTTTTATTTAGTTTTCATTGACGGGTAAGTGCACTAGTGCACTAGACAAATCCTGCCTATTTTCAGGCACGACGGGGGATACAGATGAATGACAACTGACCCTGAACCAGATTAAGCTGGTCACACTCTCTGGAGTTGGAGGGAGGAGGTAATCATCAGTTGGTGATTTGAAAGTTCATGTTTGATGATTAAATCATGATCTAGATGTTGATCTTAGATCATGATCTCCTTTGATGATCTTATGGTAACATTTGATGATTGACAATAATCAGTTATGACTGACCTTAAAAATCATGATTGATGATTTACCAATTCTCCTGACCCTTGAAGTCCATCCACTGTTTTCACCCCACCATTTCCACTGGAAGACTGTTCCAGACATCCACCACTCTTTCAGTGAAGAAGTACTTCCTCACATCTATCTTGAATTTACCCCTTCCAGCAGCATGTGCACTTGTTCTCATGCATCTATTCCTCTGAAAAATACTCTCCTCCTGTACCTTATTTACCCATGTGAGGTATTTATAGGTCTCTATCATATCCCCCTCAATTTTCTGTCTTCCAGGGTGCACATATTGAGGTCCTCCAGTCTCTTCTCATAGGGATTCTGATGCAGAGCCTACACTATTTTATTTGCCCTCCTCTGAATTGCCTCCACTCTCTAGTCCTTCATGAGATGTGGCCTCCAGAACTGGACACAGTACTCCAGGTGGGGTCTCACTGGCAACCACCTCCCTCCTTCTGCTATGATACTCCTCAATGCACCCCAACCTACACTGACCCTACCAACTGACTTGTTGCAGTGCCTTGCCACCTTGAGATCATTAGATATGATTACTCCCAGATACCTTTACAGTTTTGTGTCTGTCAATACCTCTTCTGCCATATTGTACTCAGCTTCTTGGTTTCATGCCCTAAGTGTATGATTTTGCACTTTTCACATTGAAACCCGGATGCCATGCCCTTGACCACTCCTCAAGTTTTCTCAGGTCTCTGCACATCCTATCCACCCCTTCTGGTGTTTCCACCCTATTGTAGATTTTGGTGTTATCCATAAAGAGGCAGATCTTCCCTCTGAACTCATCTGCAATTTCACTTATAACAACATTAAGAGGATGGGTCCCAATACTGAACCCTATTGCACCCGCTGGTCATCCTCCTTCCCCAGAGTGAACTCTTTTTACCATCGCCTCTGTGCCTATCCTTTAACCAATTTGTTACCCAGTTTACCATCTTGGACCCACCCTAAGCTGCCCAGTTTTATTATGAGCCTCTTATTTGACGGTGTCAAATGCCTTACTAAAATCTAGGTAGGCCATGTCCACCACCCCACCCTGATAGATTTCTGGTCACCCAGTCAAAGAAACCTGTCAGCATTGTCTGACATGCCCCCCATGAATCTGTGTTGCCCTGGGTCTTGTAACCTGCTGGATTCAAAACATCCACAACCCTTTCCTTTAGAAGTAACTCCATTAGCTTCCCACCACACAGTGCAGGCTGACTGGCCTATAGTTGCCAGCTACCTCCCAGCTACTTCTTTTGTGAAGTGGGACTACCTGTGCCCTCTTCCAGTCAACTGGAACCACTCCTGTTTCCAGCGAGTGGTTAAAAGGACTGTCAAGGTACAGCCAGTACCTCCCTGAGCTCTCTCAGTACCTTTGGGTCACCCACCTGGCAGCACAGCTTTGTCCACTTGCAGGTTTGCAAGTCCCTTCTGGATTCTCTCCTCTGTAGAGTGACTTGTGTCTCCTCTCACTCTACAGGACCCTGTTGCTTTTATGTGGTCCATCCCTTTCCCTTCCCTTCCTCTGTGAATACTTATCAAAACTATTTGTTCAAGATATCTGATTTTTCATTACCTCTTCTTCACAGTCCCCATCTGCCCTTCTTAACCTCACAGTCCCTCCCTTAGTCTTCCTCTTTTCACTTGTGTACCTAGAAATGTCTTGTCCCTTTTATTTCCCTTGGTCTATTCTTTACTTAGTTTGTGCCTTTCTGCATCTCACCACTTCCCTGCCTCCTTCTGCTTCTCTTGATACATCTCCTTGTCCTCTTCCCTTTTCATCTCTTTATACCTCTTGAAAGCTACCCTTTTAGCCTTACCTTTTCAGCCACTTCTCTGAGAACCAAATGGTCTATTTTCCTCTTGCTTTTGCTCACTTCCTTTCATAGAAGTTTGTTGCCTTCACTATGCCTTCCCTTAGCTTAGCCCACTGTTCCTCCACCCCACCCAGGTCACCCCCCACTAGGTCATCTCTGAGGCATTCACCCATATTTTAAAAATATGTTCTTCTGAAGTCCAGGACCCACGTTCTTGTGTGGTTCATTTCCACTGGTGTCTTGTGTTGAACCACACTGTACGGTGATCACTAGTCCTCAGGTGGCCTCCCACCCTTGACATCTGTAATACTGTCCCTGTTAGTAGTGTTGGAATGACCCTTTATGAGCTAGGGGCCCATAAGGCTACTGTCTTTAAACTCGCTCTCTTCTTATTATAAGTTAATTGCAGTGATGTGTGAACTAGCGAGGCTCTCTTCAGAGCTGGGGGCTGAGCCCTGTCAAGCCTCCCTGTAATTTCAACACTGCCTGTTTGTGAGAATTAAGTCCAGTATTTCCCCACCATGAGTGAGCTTTCTAACTAGTTGCTTGAGAGCTCTCCTGCAGAGAGTCCATGATGCTTCTCCTTCTAGCTGAAGCTGTGGCTGGAGGCTTCAATCACGTTATGCAAATGGAAGACTCGCACCATCAGCACCTCTTTCTGCCATTGGGGCAAGATTGGCCAAGCACAAAACAGTTACTTATTTCAAAAACATAATTTTCATGTATTCTCTACTTTCATTTTTAAAGGCCATTTTGTAAACACAGTAAGAGACTTCAGAGTTGCATAATTATATTAAATAATCACTCTTCAGGTGAATTTAATTGCATTTGGCTGCATCTCAGTGTAAAGGGGTCTTTCTGTCATGCACCCCTAGGTGCCCCTCACACACTGACCTATCTTAAGGTTGGCCTGGGTTTTTGGGTGCAGTACGCAAATAGAATATCAGGAACAGATTTGTGCCTCCACCTGGGGTGAAGGGTATAGAAAGGCTACACATGGCCTGCCTTTTCCCAGGAACAAATTCATACAATACAGTTAAATTGTCCCGCCACACAGTATAATATACAAAGCAATAACCATGAAACAGTATTATAAAGTAAAGTAAGCTCAGATTTATTATAGGAGGGGTAAAGGGACATAAAACAGCATAAGAACAAACAGTTTTGGTTTTCAACAGTTGTCCCCAAACAGTCCCAAATCATCCCAGTGGGTGCACCTGGCTTTCCTCCATGGCCGTAAGGATAGTGAATGTCTATTACAGGTGGGTACTCACCAGGCTGCTGCTGGCCAACCAGATGTTACAGAGTTGTTGCACATTGGGGAACACAGTAGGAACACAGTTTTAAACGTGAACTGGTAGAACGTTAAATGGATTTCAAACGTGTGAACAAAGAATTTTGCAACCTTCTGCTTGGGCTTATCATGTAGATTATCAAAGTCCTGCCCAGGATTTCACCCCTTTAAATATCTAACTAAACTGGCTAACTTTTGGAAAAGAACACCTCAGGGCTGCAGGACAGAGGTACTTTACAGTTTCTTGCAGGTTTCAGGGATGTTGAGGAAGGAACAAGTTAACAGTACCACTCTAGTTAGAGCAGACAGTCTCTCAGGTAAACAGCAACTGCACCCTGAAGAGCCTAAGCAGGTGCTGGATTCTTCATCCGTGATGGGTCTTTCATCGTCTTTGTCCCCATGGGCCTTTCACTGTCTTCACCCTTCTGGCCTTTCATCATCTTCGCCTCTTAGGCCTTTCGTCATCTTTGCCCTTTTGGCCTTCGTTGTCTTCCCACATGACCTTTCATTGTCTTTCAAGGGGACCACACAAGCTTGTAGTCACCCAGAGCATCCAGGGCACACAGCATCCCTAGACCTTAAACACAGTTAGGCTTTTAACAGTCTCTGTCCCAGCACAAATATCTTTTCTTTCCAGCTAGCAAGCAGTTCACATCAGGTTACAGCTTAACAATTGTAGCACAGCAGTTCAGGTAAATCCACGGGGAAACCAAATGAGCAGTCCAGTTCAAATCCCTTTGGGAAGCTGGGCCAATAAGCAGTCAGCCTCAAGGTTTTTTCTGGGTCTATAGAGGCCTAACTGCACCAAGGCTAGCCTGCTGGCTAATGCAGCCCTTCAACAGTCTCCACCTCTAGCTTCTAGCTAAACACCCCCAGAAACCAGTACATCCCATTATATAGCAGTCCTTTCCTCCCACCCTATTGGCAAGTTTTTTCCCAGGCTCTGAAGGTTGCTCTCTGACCCTTCCATAATACTCATTGGCAGAGAGGCTCTCTGGGGCCGCCATCTTTATTTTATCCCTGACTTTGGCAGCCAAAAACATTACTAGAACCCATTTAGGGTCTGTTGATTACATGCCCTGGCCCCACTGGCTATGATGGGGCCAGGAAATTCCCATTGTTTTGTCGAGCCATGTTTGCCTGTCCAGGCTCCAGAAACCAGAGTTACCTGTTTTGCACCTTCCAAGCTGCAGGTGCACATCCGCACCTGCAGCCGGATAGTGTGGATGGCACCAGCAGCTATGGAAGGTGCAGGTGCACATCCGCACCTCACTATTTCAGTTCCCAGTTACACTGCTCATTTGGGGGACTGGGGAATCCCCAACAATATGCCTGGCAGCATTTTATTAGAACCCAGCCCACTGCCTGGCCTGGAGCTGGAAAGTTGTTACATAGCGGCCACTTGTCCAGACACTTTACTGGAGCCACGGCTCCTTTGCTGCCATCTTTGTGTACATCCCAGTCCTGCTCACCACTAACCTTGGATCAGGCAGAAGTCTTTCTCAGTGTCCGAGGCACAAACAACACCCAGGAACCCTCAGCCCCTTTCTATGGGGCCAAAATAGGGAAAGCCAGCAGCAGCTGCTGAAGAAGCAGGTGGGAGCCCAGGTCCAAATCCCACCCAGGGCTCCTGAAAAGCTCTCTGATCCCGAATCAAGCAGCACAGGGGACCGGAGGCAGAAGACAGAAATAGCGGTGCATCACACAGATAAGCTCCACACTTAGCTGGGCTAATAGGCAGTCTGCTTCAAGGGTTTTCTGGGCTCATAGAGGCCTAACTGCACCAAGGCTAGCCTGCTGGCTCGTGGAGCTCTCCAACAGTCTCCACCTCTAACTTCTAGCTGGAACTCCTCCCAGAAACCAGGGCACAGCCCATTATATAGCAACCCTTTCCTCCCCATCCTATTGGCAAGTTTTTGTCCCAGGTTGTGGTGTTTTATTTCACCCTCACCTCTTCTGTCACTCAAACCTTGTCTCCTCCACCTGTTTCCTATTTCTTCCTACCAACCCTTTCTTCCTTCCTCCCCATTGCTCCTTCATCCTTTTTTCCTACATCCCCTTCGTTACCATTGCCTGATTCATCCCTGGAAGGGTTCTCAGTATCTCAAGGGGCCAGATCCATGGCATGACTCTCTCTTCCTTCTACCTTCCCTCCCACTCCATCCTCCACTCTACCACTTCTCATCAATCACTGACAGCACCATACTCCCAAAAGCACTTGTAGTTTAATTGCACTTTTGTTGTGACATAATAATTTGCACTGACTGCACTCTGCTTGCTAGCTTGTCTTAGTTCAACTATTTGTCTCCTGTCAGTCATTGTTTATCTTCACTGGCTAGGTGCTTCCTTGCTGCTTGCATCAATTGTTGTATTTTGTGTTCTGTAACTATCTGAGTAGTCAGTCCCTTGTTTCTTAGTTAAAAACTGTTAACTTCCATTCAGTCATTGTTTACTTTATAGTCCTCATGCATCATTACTGTATGCACTCATTTGTATATTTAGTGTTTTTGTACCAATTTTCTGTACTCAATCCCCATGTTCCCTAACCCCAGGTCACACGGGAGATGAGCATCTGTTGTTCAGTGTGCCTTCCTGGTGAAACATTTCAGTAAATAAATAAATAAAACATGGGGTGAGGGGCTTACATCAGGCTTAACAACATACCCAAAGTGTTCAATTATTACATACTCTATTGTGTTTTATTGCTTACTTATAAAACTTAGTAAGCCAGCCTCCTGACTATCCGGCACTGACTAATACACTGTATTTATATTGGATCATCTCTCCTGCCATTCTGTACAGGAGAAAAATAATTTTTATTTAACTAAAAAAAATACCACACTGGCACCATTGCTCTTAGGGTGGGGGACTGCTGTGGCACACTATGTCCTGGGTTCATGCCCTGAGCCCTGGGCATCTGGCAGAAGCTGGCAGTGATCATTCAGTGTATTCATATGGATGCTTTCCTTCCAGGGAGGAGTTCAGTGCTGTACTGGTGGTGAGACTTAGTGGAGATGCCACTGGCAACATAGGTGACCGCATGTTGCCTAGAGTCTTTCTTTCTAGGAGCATTGTGGACATGCACTTATGCTAGAGAAGGGTGGATGGAAAATGGAGAAAAAGCCAATATTGGACACACAGTGACATCAGGCCTGATGCCACAATTTCCAATGGGTGTGCCAAAAGGATGACCCACCTTGCTGACTCTGGCACATCAGTCCTGAACCGCCCTAGCAGTCGCTGAAAGGAATAGCTGAAAGAGGGACCAGGCAGCTGATGAGCAAGAGCCATGGCTAACGGGAAAACCATGCCAACTAGAATAGATGCACTGATCTGGATGAGAGATGGAGGAAGGCACCAGCAGGAGCACAGCACAATAGAGAATAAATCAAATAACACATACATACACACACACACAAAGAAAACTACCATCCAGTCACCATACTATTGTTTCATAACAGCTGTACTGTGATTCTGGGGTCTGGGTTTCTGATTGGTAACCCGTCCCCATCATACCTTACTACTTAAATGAAAACCTTAACATCCAGTTGGACAAAACTGGCAGAATTTAAATAGGTCCATGACTGTTTTGGCTCCCAAAGTGTCAGAGATGGTAGCCAACTGTCTTTGCTCCTAAGACTTATGCATTTAACTCCTTGTGTTTTATTCAGCAAAATGTTACATTATTAGGCTTGTGTGTCTAGTGCATTGTTTATTTTGCAAATTGGACAGTCTAAGCAGATAGTGCATTTACACACTGTCAGATGGTTGATTATCCACTTAAAGGAGTCAAACACCCTTCACCATCATAATGTTGTTAATGTTATTTGTTTCCTTGTCAACAGATAACTCTTTTTGTGTAGCTGTTGAGGATATAAGTGTTTTCTGTAGTTTGTTTTCACTGTTCACCCAGCCCCTGTAACTAGCCTGAGAGGCTCCATTTTCTGGTTGTTGGAATCTCATTGTCCCTGAGAGCTGCATTAGCATATGAGAACATGATGCCACAGAACCCTTTTACACCATGTATCTCTAGATTTAAAGTGCACATAATCTGAAAACTCTCTAGAAACACACAGATTGAATGCAGTTTAAAGAAAAACCCTGCAGTACATCTAAGACAAGTTTGTAACTCTAGTTGAAGCTAACTGTGGTATCTCACACATTGCTGCAACTTGTGTTGTTAATTCTAAGTATGCAGAAAGGCATAGTGTGGATCCTAAAGGGTGCTGGCATCATGTTCTCACATGCTAATGCAGCTCTCAGGCACAATGAGATTTCAACAATCAGAAAATGGAGACCCCAGGCTAGTTACTGGACTGGTATGAACAGTGAAAATAAACTAAGGCAAACATATATCTCCAACAGCTACACGGAAAGAGTTGTCAGTTGACAAGGTAATAAATAACATTTACAAGATATCAGGGTGTACTAGTCCTTTAACTTGTGTGGATAATTGCCATCAGTACTGTTCAGATAGTATCTGTACTCACTAATTTATAATAAATGTGTGCATTATATGTGCTAATACATTTGCATATGAAAGCAGTATGGCTATTTTTTTCAGGAGTGTCCATTTGGGTTCTAAATTTAAAACCAGACACATTGTAACTAGCTCTTTTTAGAAACAGTTCAGCCGGTCCATAGTGGGGTTTCTCCGGAGGAACCTCCCACAATACCCTTATAATAGTAGCCTTCCTCAGCTTTGTAGCAGACTTGTCGCCAACCACAGTAGTATGTACGTCAATAAAGAATCAGAGCTATTTTTAAATCTCATCTCCACTGCTGATAATGTGGAAGTAATTTCAGATGGCGGATGTGCATCATGACTGAGCCAAGACATGTTGTCTGGCTTGTCAGGGTTTGAAGCCTGCTGTGCAGACACATAACTGCAGATGCTCTGGGTTGTTATTGTGCTTTTTAAACATAAGAACTAACAATACGGTGCAACACCCACCCCGACATTGACTTGGCCGAGTGACTAGTTGTCACTGGCTTTGGCATACATATGGTGTCAATGCAAAAGGATGTGGCAGGCCTGCCTCCCACATGAAGATACACTGGTTGAAGGAAGGCACTTTGCCAGCTATTCATTAGCACGGGTCTAAAACATCAAGAAATAAGCTACAGAAGCAGTCCATAAGAAAAAAAAAACAAACTATGATTGGTTTCATTTGTAATTCATGAAAATTAAGTACTTTGTAAGCCTTAGGAAGCAATGTAATATGCAGAAAAATACTGGAAAATCACCATGGAGTTTCAAGAACAACTTTACACTGATCTGGGAGCCCTTTCTTAGACTGACTGAAGGACAATGGATTGATTTGTGTGCTTTCCTCCCCAAAATATCTTTCACATGATGCCCTTGGCCTGCTTTCCAGTGGAGGTGTTCTAATTAGGATAAAAGAGTGGGATAATGTCTCGAAATATGGATTTGATTTACACACATTGTGCTTATGAAACAGCTATAACACAGGCTCTTCATGCTTCAGTTGAAAGTGTTCATCCTGTTTAGGTCTTCGGCATCCAAGTGCCTAGGCCTTACTAAAAGATCTCTTCATGACTACATTTATAGCTTTCAGTGATAGGGTTAGAAGCCCTCTATCTGCTGTACTCAGCAGCTCAGCTGTGTGCATTTGCTTGCCCTTGTTATATTTTCCATGAAGCTGTCCCCAGCTTTGATGTGTTGTTCTGCGCTTTACCCCAACCATTTGAAATTGATAGGGATGGGACATAGCAGACTGCTATACACTGCACCCAAAGCTTTCCTTTCCCAAACTTGGGACACAGTCCTTCAGAATGTGAGGAAAGGGACGAGATGTAGAAATAATTAAATTAGCAGACATTAAACTCTACAAACTTCGAAAGACATTACACTGAAAATTGTTAATTCTTTTATCTTAGCTTGCTGGATTCTGGGGACTTCCTTTATGGCCCAGGCACCTAAATGCTTTTATGTAAACTGCATGTTATTTGCAATTATCTGGCCCATTATGTTTTGTCATTCCCCAGGACACCCATCCTTATAACCTATATAGGGGCCCAGGAAAGTTGTCCCTCACTGGTTGGATATATAGCACCTCCATAGATAAAATTGATTTACAAAGTGTCTGTGATATTGCTCCTTCTTATCGATGTGGCATTTTCTTTTTTTCTTTATTAATCTTGCTTTTTGGCTTCCTAACCTATCTTACCTACTTCTTTCTTTCTGGTCCTGCACTGTTTTGGTGGTGACACCTCAGCCCTGTCAGATGCTCTCCCACCATCCCAGCCAGTGGGAATCTAAACAGAGCAGTGCCCAAGGGTACCAATGACCTTCATATAGACTACTCAGGGCATACTTTTTCCCGCTTTCTCCCTTAGATCCCTTCCTCTATCCCATGGTGTGAACAGTGCTATATCGACCCTTGACATCACAGTGTCCCTGTAGTGAGAGGCAAGTTCCCTGGCTAAGCCACAGGAGGTCACTGTGATGCTTGAATTTGCTGCCAGCCCTTCCCAGCTAAGGCGCACTGCTGAATGGCAGCTGCCTCAGCCAAGCCCAACCCCAGACGTAGTGACCAAGTCCACCCATGAAGATGGGTTGTCTGTACAGCTGCATGACATGCTGCAACTGGGCCATAAGGGCAACTTTATGGGGTGTTTGCAACACCAAAGTTCCATTGTTTGCAGACAGTAACATCAGGGCACCTTCATTTATATATTAGGATATGTGTTGGGCAGGGCACCACCCCAGGATAGATCTATTGTTTTAGTATAGCAATTTTGGGTCAGCACAACAGCACACAACGTCCTGTCCAATCGACCCCTTCATGTTCAGCCATCTTCTCTGTCAACTGGAACCGTCCACATTTTATGCAAGAGCCGTTTAAGTGCATTACTGACTTATACCCCTTACACCATACGTATCCTCCTCTGTTACACTACTTAGTTCATCCTCATAATCTGGCCCCACATGAATATAGTAATAGGCACATAGTGGTCTAGGTTTATGAGAATAACTGGACCAAGGTAATAAACACTGGGCCAAGGCCAAGGTATTTATTAATCCCTTGGTCCAGTTATTACCAAGGAAACTCAGACCACTATTGGTATTATTGATATTATACTGAAAAAAATTAAAACTGCTGAAATCTGTTTGTTGCACTACAGCACATCTGTGAGAAAGCAGAGAGTTAACAGAAGGACGGTACGGCACCCTACTGGATGTGGTCATCACCAACCGCCCTCAACAAATACATGATTCCTGGTCTTCCTGACTCTCTTAGTGATCACTCCCCTACCCTTTTCCGTTAGGCGACCCCACACCCATACCCAAGGCCCTTCCCACTCTGACGTTGCCTCAGACCAGGTGGACTAAAAGGCCTTAAGCAGCTTCTTGCCCAAATTAACTGGTCCCCTATACACCATGCCCTGGATATAGATACTGCCCTTACCTTCTTCTCCCAAACCTTCAACAAAGCCTGTGATATTTTGGCCTATACAGCAGTCCATTGCAAAGTTCGTAATGCCCTGGTTACCCCCATCCCTGCTGCAACTGCTCAAACACAGGGATAACCTTCAGGCACCTGGCCTCCAAAACAGGCCATTCAGCAGACAGACAGGCGTACAATGCTACAAGAAACAAATGCACCTGGGCCATCAGGAAAGCTAAAGCCGACCACTATCAGGCCACGCTTACCTCCTCCTGGGGAATGTGAGAACTTTCTGGGACAACATAAAACAACTGAATGGGGCGTCGCTCCCCACCCCTCTCAGATCACCATTGATGGCTGTATCTCCACTGACCCTGCCCATATAGCCAACTTCATCAACTCATCCTTCAGAGACCTTAGTTCGGTCCTCCCTAAAGACTTCTTTGACCCCTCCCTCCCTACCTGCCCCAGTCCTTCAATATCCCAGCTTCCCACGCAGGGTAACTCCCAGGAGGTCAGGCCTCACCTGAAAGCTCTAAAGAGCAATAATTCTGGCAGTAACTCCCTGGACCCAAGTATCCTCCGCTGGGTTCTGGATCAGGTCCTTATCCCACTAACAGCTTGCTCAATAAGTCCCTCCTCTGCCTGGGCAATTCCCTCTGCCTGAAAACTGCCACAGTTCACGCCCATATACAAGAGGTGACATGTACACAGCTGGAAACTACAGGCCAATCTCCATCCTCCTCCCTCTCCAAAGCCCTAGAAAATTGCTGGCTAACCAGATTTGGACTATCTGACCAAATACAACATCCTTTGCCATGAACAGCATGGTTTCCATGCAGGTCACAGTACCAGCACTGCCTTTATTGAGTTCTCTAATTTCCTGCACTCCTCCCTGGACTCGGGCTCACTAGCCAGGGCAGTGTTTATTGACCTCAAGGCTTTCGACACTGTCTCCCACCCCTCCTGCTGGATGCCCTCAGCCGCACTGGCTTTGCCACTGGCCCGTCTCCTGGTGCTCCAGCTACTTGTCTGACCGGTCTCAGCGTGTTAAAATTACTGGGACCCTCTCCAATACCTGTCCCATCCAATCCGGTGTCCCCAGGGTTCTATCCTTGGTCCTCTTCTCTTCACTCTATCTCAACACCATGCCCAAAGCCTGCACTGGTAAAATCCTGCTGATAGCTGATGATGCCGCCATCTTCGCCTCCCACCATAACCCATCTCCTTCAAGACACATTGCAACTAGCCTTCAAGGATGCTGAAGCCTGGTTCAGAGAGCACCGACTAGTAATCAATCTAAAAGACCAAAGCCATGCTCTTGCCCCATCCCCAAAGCAAATCCAGTAATTTCCAACTCTGCATCCTCCTAGCTCTAAGCATCCTCTCGATCAAGTCCGCCTGTTACAAGTACCAGGGGTCTCCTTTGACTCGGCACTCACATTCCACGACCACATTGATGCCCTAGCCTCAGCAACAAATGCACGGCTAGGAATCCTCTACTGCTACAAGCACTGCCTCCCTCCGATGCCTCCGACTAGCAGTCACCTCCTCAATAATGTCCCTTGTGGACTATGGCCTGCCAGTCTGTGGTGCCGCAGACACGACCATCCATAATAAAACCCGACTCACCCTGAATAAGGCCTGTAGATTAATTACAGGAGCCCCGGCTCCTCCATACCTACCAACTATAGATGAGGCTAGGCTGCTTAATCTGGACGAATGGCTCAGGTACCAGACCTGCCTCTTAACGAAGAAAATACTCCTTGGAATATCCACCCGGACTGTCAGACTCTATCCATCTTGTACAACCCTTAGTCCATACTCGTACTCTCCTCTAAGACCACCCTGCTAGTCCCTATGTCTAGGACCACCATGGTCAAAGGTCCTTAGCTACAGAGCTCCTCCTGGTACAATACTCTTCCTCCACCATCTCCGACACCTAACGCCTGCCTAAACCGCACTGAGTCAACTATTTAGCATGTGTAGCTGTGCCTGTCCATAGGTCATCTAGCACACGTGCCCTTACAAAACTCCCTGAGTGGCTCCTCAACAAACTAATTGACAACACTCTCTGAGTGGCTCCCTGCCCAAACTTATCACAAGCTGTGCCTCACCACCTGTATTGTTTACTTCCTGCTGTCTCTGTTTCTAGGCTACTGGTCTGCACTATCTATGTATGCTATCTCTCAAACCTGTTACAAGTCCTGCAATAGCCTGTGTATACCAAACCTGTAACACTCATATTGTAACAAATAAATAACTGCATCTACCTACCAAGACTGTAACCACAATGTTGAAAATACGCTAATTGCAATGTGTAATCTAAATGTTGTACTGTATGTGTCCTCTTTGTGATGAGGTACTTTTGGAAATGAGACCTCTGGCTCAAGGTTGTAAACCGATGTACAAATAAAATAAAAATAAAAAATAAATAAAAATACACAATGTACATGTTGTGCACATGAATTTAATTGTGTTTAGTATTGTATGGCCCTCATATTGAGAAGGATTGTACTGCAGACCGGAAAAGCATAGCCCAAAATCTGAACTAGCATGCAAGAACTTGAGGGCAAGGCCAGCTCATACCATTTATGTTGCCTGATGCCTGGTGTGACATACATTCATGGAACTGAGCAATGATCAAACCATAGCCTAGTACAGGATCAACAGGGCAATGCTGTAGTACCAGTGTGAGCTGTTGCTGGTGACCTTGAGGCACCCACACAGAGCCTTTGCCATGAATGTGGAGCTCATGGGTACTATGAGCCATGTGCCTACTGGCCACAGACACATTCTAAGCTGCCCATTGGAGACACCACAGGTATAACCCAGTCTGCCATATTCCACCTACAGGGCAGTTCCGGATGCTTTGCTGCAGTATGCTGGGGAAAACATCACCTTCCCAGCATCTAGGTCAAGAGAATAGCAACAGACCTGTGCTGCATGCAGCACTCAGCATAGTACCCTCACACCAGTGGCATCCACCAATGACACACAGACATGAACCACTCCACACCGATGTGCTGGACACACTACACACTACAGTGCCTGTCAGTCAGTGCAGACCCCTGGATGGGACTGTGTATGGACACTCACCAAGTCACTGTGTGCCAGTGGCTTTGTCCATGCCACCAGCCACCCCTCAATGACCTCATGGCCATTGTAGATACTGGAGTTTCTCTACTGGAGTGAGGTGTTGTGCAATTAATGGGCCCCAACTAGTGCTGGTCTGGCTATGGCACAGAGCTGCTAGCTTTTTCTGTAGTGCAGGCCTGCATGCCGCTCACCCTCGTCTTGTTCTCAACAATGCAAAGGGACAGTCCTCCCTCAGCAATGACTGCTTCTGTCAGCTCCTGCCAAGCCCTCTCTGCACAGCTGTGGGGGCTTTATTACAGTCATGCACAGGCTCACAGGCTCATACTCCCTTGCCAGCTCATTAAGCTCCTTGGCTGTGTTTTTGGCCTCTGCTCCTCTCAGACATCTGGAATGTCAGGTCTCCTAGGGTGAGGAACAATTTGGAACACGATCACACAATGCAAATGCTGTAGACAGCACTGCAGTCAATGTATCAATACAATGCTGCCTATGTTCACTCTTGTCTTTCACCCTCTGAGTCCAGTGTAGAACGTTCTTTGGCCTATGTATGGCTACCAAACAACACAAGGCCCCAAATAAATTAAATGCGGCAGCTGTGTGCAGCCACACCCCAAGGTGGCACACATACTTATTAGTGCAGAAATATTTTGCACTGCAAAGCTGTCACCGATCACACAGTAGTGCTGCATACACACTGTACAAGGCCTGTCAATGCTCACATTTCACAGCACTACTGTGCAACAGCCCACAGCTGTAGTATGTCAGGGCAGAGAGGGCTGGCAGCAGGGGCAGACGTGAATAGATACTCACTGAGAGGAACATATTAGTCCTGATGGATCAAGGAGTCCCTACTCTTCACCCCCCCAGGGTGATGATGCCCCAGACCCACCAGAACTGAGGTATGGGAGTCTGTAAGGTGCAGACTGAGCTGTGGAACAAGGGTCATCTGCAATGTTGTGCAGTGCCAAAACCAATGGGATAACCTCTGCAAGAGGAAGAGGGCTTCTGGCATAGCTTTGCAGAGGATGGCCAGTGGTGAAGGCAAGGCTGCAGGTCAATATTGTTGATCATCTCAGTGTGCACTGTTGTGTCAGAGGGTCCATAGTGTATGGCATGTGTGTGTCATGGTATACACCACATGCAGAACAACGGTGATGGCAGCAGTGCACATCCTGCACACCATGCATGCATGGACGCGCAGTCTTGGATGTGTATATGAGCCATAGACTACAACCCATACTGATATGCCATGTCAGCTACAGTGTTGGCACAATTCTGGACACAAGTGTGGTGTACTGTATGTGTTGTTCCTCAAGGATGCTATTGCTTCTTGTTGTGCGTGTTGGCCACAGTGGTGTTTGTGTGTCAGTGACAATGCACACTGTTTGTGTGACCACTATACTGTGCAAAGCGTCAAGTCCACATTGGCATTACATGTATACAGCAACAATCATAGTTGCAGCAAAGGCCATAAACACATGGTTTACAGCACACAGCACTGATGACTCTGCATGTTGTGCTAGCACCAGTGTACCATACCCAGTGCCATGTCGTGACTTGCATTGTCACAGATGATAGTTTGCATGGGCTGGTGCTAATTCTGTTGGCCATAATGAGTGCCTATGCACATCCTAGACTGTGATGTGTCTTTTGCATTATAGTGTATAATGGAGTGTTGTTCTGTATAGAATTCCATCAATTTCAAAATGCTGTTATATTACAGTTCAAAGGTCATGGAATGTGATTCTACCCTTCTGTGGTAGAACAGCATTCTAGAACCTCTACAGACTGCATGAGTCAGTTTCAATTTGAATGCAAAGAACTCACAAACACATATGTCACACAATACTATACACTATAAAATACAGGATAGGCAACTCTATGCACAGCCAGTGTGTTTTGCCTCAGGGTTCCAATTCCATGGACCTCTGGAGCTTCGCTCTTGAGGTCAGAGGAATCAGAACCTCTGTCAGAACACACTGGTTGTCATAGTGTTCATCCAGTATTCTCTATTTGTATATTCGTCACACTATATGCTGGACGACCCAGTGCACTGCTCATGGAGCCATTGCACGGACACAACAGAGACCCTTACTTGTGCCCATTGGCACTATCTCTTTATTATGTTTTGTGCCTGTGTAGTTGTGCTTCTGTTCATGCACTCCTATTCAATATGCTGACATACAGTTTGTATTCCAATCTACAGGTGCCAGGTCAAGGAGGACCAGCAGGTGAGAAGGAGAGTGTGCCCGGCCAGAGTAGGGTGTGGGGTCAACCATAAGCAACAAGGCCAGAAGGGGGTCCAAGAAGGTGCAGCTGGCCCATCTTGAGGCTGATGACACAAGTCAGTGGCCACCGATGGTGAGTAGTACACAT
Source organism: Neoceratodus forsteri (assembly GCA_016271365.2). Classification (NCBI taxonomy): domain Eukaryota; kingdom Metazoa; phylum Chordata; order Ceratodontiformes; family Ceratodontidae; genus Neoceratodus; species Neoceratodus forsteri. The sequence goes on along the minus strand of CM057452.1, from coordinate 270,030,675 downwards.
CCTAGGAGCTTGCTGGGCCTTGGGTCTTCTGCATCTGCACATTGTGGAGCACGATGTATCACAACACCATGGTATATTGGGCAGGCACTGTACTTCAGGCTGTATTGTGATGTGACATTATGCATGCCAGTCCTCTGTTGTTCTGCCTCTTGGTCACAAACCATGCAGGGTCATTTGCCTGCTGATGCCTCATGGTTCCCAGCATACAGTATGTGTAGCATTGTCATCATTGGCGCTATGCCACCCCATGTTGTACAGACCAGCAGTGGACAGCATTGCTGTGGTGCTGCATAAAGCACACAGTGTGCATTGCTGGTACACACGTGCCACCATTCTCATCTTGATGTCATACACATGCTTTGTGTTGGCGGGCCAAAGGACAGTGATGTCACTGTTCATGACTATTTTATGTGCCATGGTGTTCTCAGGTGACCAGTACTTGTAGTTATCATGCATGCCAGCCAGCTCTGCAGCCACTGCTATAATGCACATATTTAAAGTCCATTACAGTACATAATGGGCTCAATTTTCATATTTTCAAAACTCTGGGAATGGCACATGGTGCTTGTGTCAAAGGATTGATACAAGGGGCTCCATGCACCATACGTGCATCATTCCTATTTTCAGACATAGCCTGCATCTGATGGGGGGCCGCCTGTGCCAGGCGGGCGTGCATTTCCTTGCAGTATCCACATGGCTGCACCATGGCAGATGGTGAGTTGTGCCACACCACAGTTGCAGTATCCCTACTATGGAATTTTCAGTGCCCTCTGAATGCTGCAGATCATGCTGGGGCTTAGACCAGCTACAACTGGTCTAACAGTCCCATATGCCATACCCAGCCATAGCCAATGGAAGGCCAGAGACCCTGCAGCACAGGCCGATACCAGTCATATACAGGGGCAATAGTAGCAATTATAGATACTGTCCCCACCCTGGCCACTCATTGGCTGGGCATGATCCTGTGCCCCAAGATGCACATAGCACCCACTTTTACAAGCTGTGAGATTCCCTGCCTCCCTCCCAATTTCCATAGGTCACCCAATACAGTATGACAGAGTCAACAGAGAGCAGGAGTATGTCACATCAATGGATGGGGCAGAAAACAGTGGAGTGAGCATGTACAGTAACTAGGGAACATCTGATGCTAAGTGCAATCCTGTAGACAAATGGCACACATCAGGGGCCATGGTTGTGGCCCATATGAGCAGTCACTTCCGACAGTATATACCCAGCAGTGTTACAGAGCAGCTACGGCATATACATAGCAAAACAACACAAATGTGCTACAGCACTGCCTGTGGCGGTACTGGATGCAGTCAGTTACGCGGCACATTCTGGATGTTGCCTGCCCTGCCGTGGTGGCACTGACACTGCCATATGATGCCCCAACAGATAGGACACCAGGAACTGGGCAGGGGTTCCAGCATGTCTTCCCATCAGTGTTGCCATGATGTTCACAGATACAGTACATTGCCCCTAGGGTGGCACTCAAAGGAAACCCACAGGTTCACATGAACCTACGGTTTGTGGATTCAGGGACATGGTGGCAGAGAAGTTGTGTACAGGTAGCTCCAGTGGAAGAAACACACCAATGTGTTGGGCCCAGTCACACCCATGCTCTGAAGTGACAATGGCAGGGGATGACACAGTTTCCTGTGGCCCCACCAGGTGGGATGCCAACCACAGTGTTTGACCTGGGAGGCAGATGATGGTTAGGGCTGCATGGATCTCAGGCCACATGTGGTCTGGCCAGTATGAGGTGCATGCAGCAGGTCCAGTTCCACAATGAGATCAAGGTGGAACAAAGGTTGCCCAGGGCACCATGGTGTGAATGGTGGTAGAGGGCTGTACCTCTACTGGTACAGCCACCCTGCAGTGCCTGTCACTATCCTACTGTATCTAGCTCCACCGTTGTGGTGGTGGGGCACCCCAGCATCACCCTTGTCAAGCCCCTCACCCCTCAGGCCTAGTACCCACTGCCCCATGTGCCCACTGATCCTTAAATGATCCAGGCATTCCCCGCTGCACAGGGCAGCTCCAGGAGCAACTCCCATTGTCAGGGATCTGCCACTATGATTGCCACACCTGGTGCACAGTGTGGTGGCCTTATACACTGGCTCCAACATGTGTCACAGTTTAGCTGCATACCCCATCTCACTGGTGCACAGTGCATGGCAATGGCTCTGTTGGCTGTTCTGTGGGCAGATTGGACAATGGTCATGCACCACAGGTCCCGACGTGTCCATTGCTAGCATTGCCAGATCAGTCCTTGGCATACGGAACATTTGCCCAGCTGTCACCCTCAATTACCTGGCAAGTGGGACTGGGCTACCTGTGAACACTGCCAGATGCTTCCACACTTCTTTTCAGTACTGCCCTGCTGTTCTTGTGCTGGAGTGTCACAGGTCAGGGGCTGATGGTAGTTTCTGTCAAATCCTCCTGTGCACCATCCGCTTAGATGTGCCAATCCGCCACGGCAGCCGTGGGGACTTTGGCACTGGGACTCATCATCTATCAAAATCTGGCACAGAGTCTCTGGCACACCTTGTTTTGTTGCAAGAAGGTTTTTGCACAACCTGTGTTGATCTAAGAGGGCTCTGAAAATCGAGCCCACTGTATCTTTTTTTTAATTTTTTATTTGAGGATTAGATAAAATAAGTGTAAACAGTGCAAAAAGTATAAGAGCAGTAACTATCAAGTTGTTAATGACAAACACTTATTTAATTACTTATTTAGGCTATTTAGGTTGTAGGCCAGAGATATCACATTAACGCAGTGTTAACTGCCCTTTGTAAAGGCTCCCAAATCTCCCAATATTTTTGTTATGCTTAGTTGAAAGGAATAGTTCTTTTCAAGTTGCATACATTCAAACAATACATTTTTCCATAGTTCCCAAGTAGGGGTTAGGATCTTCCATAACCTAGCAATACACTTTCTTGCATTTAATAGAGCTATATTTAGAAATGTATTAGCTCTTGTTGTAGGAAGACTCTGGGAGAATATTTCTAAAAGCAGCTTTCTGGATCTGGGCCAGGATTCATAAAATTGCACCCATGAAAATATTGGGTTGCGTGATAGACTTTGCTTGCACAAGAGCAAGGCAGTCCCATTTGTCATAAATGCACTCAGGGGGTCAGGCCCTCTGCTCCGCCAGTGCCCAACCTTGGCAGCAATATGTGAGAGCGGAGACAAACAGGGAAACCCTCCCGTCAGTTTTGGGTCTGAGCAACTACAAGTCTCAAGTCCAGAGGTCAAATATGAACCCCTTTTAGCTAGTACACCCAGGTAACCAGTACAAATATCACACCCTCTTCAGGGGGAAAGCAGTGCAATACTTAACCCAGTGGGCACACAACTTGGTTCACAATCCCCTTCTGACTCAATTGAGACCTAGGTATTTTCTTACCTTGCTGCATATGGTGAAACACTATCAGCACTTTAGCAGTTATGTCAGAATTATCAACACTGTCCCAGCATTCACACTCAAAATGAGAAACTGGCTCAGGCAGGATATCAAGGAAAACAGAGTTCACTAAAATTAAAAATAGCAAATAAAATGTAAAACACAGAACATATAACATTAATGGTACAGTCATAAAAATAAATGGACAATTATAAACATACAGCCTTATACTGAGTACCTAATCCTACCCCAGTTTCAGTTGGTAAATAGTGAGTGCTGAAATTATCTAGTTTTGGTAGAAGTGCTTCAAAAGTTCAGAGCATAAGGTGTTAAGTCTTGCAAAGTTGGAACAAGAGTGTGTTCTTTCAGAAGTCCAATAGTAAAAGAGTACAATGTTAGTTCAGCAACTTGACAATATCAGGGGAGGGTCCCACCCAGCTTGTGAGGTCACAGCTCTGTGGTGATGCTGGCTGTGAGGTCAGTCTCATTCCTGCATACTGAATTAGTCACATGCCACTGCACACTGGTAAACATTCCAATTAAAAAAAACATATGCTTTCAATTAGTGAACCACAGAGCATGAATTATGACAGGACAGAATATCCCTTTGATCCCTCAGAACAACATCCTGAAAAACACCTCTCTTAGCTGTGAGAATTTCATAGGTAACTGTCAGAGTTGGCTTACCTCCTGATGTCGTAAAATGCAGTCTTTTGTGGCTAGTTTCCTTGGTTCAAAGCAGTGACTGGTTTTACAACCTGTTACATCAGCTAACACAGGTGCTGACAGGTAGGTGTCAAAAGGCTCTTAATTGGTTTATCCAATGGGTCAGTGAGAGGCCAAACTCTTCTTTCCTCTCTTTTAAAATCCCAGGTCTCATGATGCTTTGCAGCTTGGCCTGTTCCTAAGCAGAAGTCTAAAACATATATTTATATCAAAATTATATGCATATGACTAGTAGGCGATTATCACATTACACATTCACAAAGCTTTAAGCGTAGCGCTAAACACATAGTGAATAGGGTGCAAAGGAAGAGGCGCCAATGGGACTATATTGTGCAACACTACCAGTTGCCTCAGTTGTAGAACAGAACAAAGCAGTGCAATGGTGCAGTGTTGCAAGGCAGCAGGCCAAGCAAGAACAGTGGCACAAGGCTGCATAGTACTGGAGGCAACATGGGCCCACAGCAATATCCAACACATGGCTAGACATGCCACATGCTGACATGTGGCCAAATGGGAGCATGTTTGGCAGGCCCACAAAGACCTAAGCACAGAGACAGCACAGAAAAACACATCCAGGTGAGCAGCATTTGTGCGGTGGCTCAGCTGACATAGGTTGACCGGCCAAAGGGGTGGGGCACAGTGTGTCCTGTAGGGTACAGTACAAAGTCCAGAAGGATGATGCTAGTGACAGTCCACGAGCGGACCCCATTGCCAGCCCACAGACACAAATGGCATCCTATCCCAGTGGATCCCTGCCAACACACAATTGTGCGATTGGCAAGGGATACAGGTAGTATGGTGACATGTATGAGTTCATCCTCCCACTGGACATATACAGGTGGAGGGTGAAACAGTGAACACCTGCAAGTGAAGCCCTGTAGGAATAAAGAAGAGACACAGGACACAGGCTAACAAGCATAATACAAATTTAATTATGAAAACAACATTATAACAAGCATTTTGAATGCGAATGTTGATTGTGTTAGTCCGTTGAGCTCGCTCACTGCCCCTGTGTCACTCATTCATTCTGTTTCTCCGGTGCTGCAGGCTGCTCTTTTGTACTGGGCTCCTGCCTGCGTTGGCACATTTTTCTGCCCACAAAGAAATCTGCATGTAACCTGAGCTCGGGAGAAATGCATCTCTCAGCACATTGGCTAGGTTTGGCTACTCTGGACAGGGGTACCCAAGTAATCCAGAGACTAGAAGCATAACAGAATGTCCAATACCAGGAGATGGGATTCTAAAGTGTGGCTTTATTCAACAACTCTGAACAAACATCATAGATGGACCCCCATGGGGCTACACTCCTGGTAATGCAGATAAGGTGATGACACAGACACATATCCAATCTTGGATCCTAAGTTTCCATATGACATGGACTCTTCAACTATTGGCACACTACCACCTCTACTCCATCCCAATGTCTGGGCACCCTCTTCAGGCACTGGCGATACCTGAAAGAAGAGTATCTGGTGTTTCAAAGTGAATCCGTAGAGGTGAGCCCTGTTACGCCAGGTGGGGTCTCCCACCTCTTGTTCCATAGACCCATACCTGGCCATTCCTTTACTTAAACACACTTCACTGGCTACTGTAATGCAGACTGTACATGGCTTTGTAATGCAGTAAATGTCTTTCCCTGAAGACCCCCATACAACAGTCATTACTGTCTCACTGTCCCATAAGCCCTGGACTTGGCATCCTGACTGACCCACAGCCCCAGAGACTTATTTACTCACTGTTTTGGTGAATGACACTGGCCTTTTGTCAAAGCTTCATCACCCTCCACGTTGCAGGTGTCCAAAACTCTGTAGGATCTCTATCCCTCAAAACTGTAGTGCCCCAGAACTCTCCATCAGGCAGCTTCTTCCTTTTTTCCCAGGCCAGGGGTTGCCCTGGGAACGGTTCTTTGTGCCTCTCTTATGGTGGAAGCACACACCCTAAGGTAGCTCTGTGTCAGAGATGAGGGCAGGGGGCCTGCCCTGCAGGGCAACCCCTCCCTCCACTGCACTACAGGATCTACATCCTTCTCTCTCTTGAACCTACTTCAGAACTCCCACAGACTGCTACAGACTGATTCAAAAATACTCAACGTTCTAGCCTAACTCCCTGCTGCAATATTCCAAAGTGGCTTGCAGCTGTGACAGTTCTAAAAGGATGTCATAGCCCCAGCTCAGCAGAGACTGAAAACACAGCAAGACACAGTGAAATCCATTTACTGGAGTTTCACTAGCTGCCTGTCCTTGCCTGCCACTAGATCTAACTAGGGTTCTAGTAACCCTGGGTAACAAGAGGTTACATGCAGCTGTCCCGACAGAGCTCTGTTGAGGTGGGTCACTCCCCTCTCTCCACGTGCTCATTCTGTTTCTGCTGGCGCTGCAGGCTGCCCCTTTTGCTGGTTGCCACCTCTGTTGGTGGCTTTTCTGCCCACAAAGAAATCTGCAGCAGTCCTGACACGGTCCATTGAGCTAGCTCCTCCCCTCTCTCACTCACTGGTTCCATTTCTGCTGGCGCTGCAGGCTGGCCTTTTGTACTGGGTTCCTGCCTGCATTGCCGCCTTTTCTGCCCACAAATCAATCCGCAGCAGTCCGACGGGGTCTGTTGGGCTCTCCTCCCCTCTCACTCACTCATTGTGTTTCTCCAACTGTAAGGCTGCCCTTTTGTACTGGGCTTCTGCCTGCATTGGCACCTTTTCTGCCAACAAAGAAATCTGCAGCTGTCCCGAAGAGCTATGAGGTTGCTCTCTCCGCCTGTCTCACTTGCTCATTCTGTTTCTCCTGGTGCTACAGGCTGCTCTTTTGTACTGGGCTTCTGCCTCTGTTGGCATGTTTGCTGCCCACAAAGAAATCTGCAGCAGTCCGACAGAGCTCCGTTGGCCTCACTCACTCCCCTGTCTCCACTCGCTCATTCTGTTTCTGCCCGGTGCTGCAGGCTGCCCTTTTGTACTGGGCTCCTGCCTGTGTTGCCACCCTTTCTGCCCACAAGGAATCTGCAGCAGTCACAATAGAGCTCCATTGAGCTCGTTCACTCCTCCCCTCTCACTCATTGTTCTGCTTCTCCCACCGCTGCAGGCTGCCCTTTGTACTGGGCCCCTGCATGCATTGCTGCCCTTCCCCACAAAGACATCTGCAGCAGTCCCAACACAGCTCCGTTGAGCTCACTCCTCCCCTCTCACTCGCACATTCCATGTCTGCCCGAGCTGCAGGCTGGTCTTTTATACTGTGCTCCTGCCTCGTTGCCGCCTTTTCTTGCCCACAAAGAAATCCACAGCAGTCATGATACACCTCCGTTGAGCTCTCACTACCCCTCTCTCCCTCGCTCATTCTGTTTCTCCCGGTGCTACAGGCTGCCCTTTTGTACTGGGCTCCTGCCTGCCTTGGCACCTTTCCTCCCACAAAGAAATCCGCAGCTGTCCAGACAGTGCTCTGTTGAGGTCGCTCACCACCCCCGTCTCACTCACTCATTCTGTTTCTCCTGGCTGCAGGATGCCCTTTGTACTGGGCTCCTGCCTCTGTTGGCATCTTTTCTGCTCACAAAGAATCTGCAGCAGTCCCAGCAGAGCTCCGTTGGTCTCACTCACTCCCCCGTCTCACTCACTCGTTCCGTTTCTGCGGCGCTGCAGGCTGCCCTTCTGTACTGGGCTCCTGCCTGCATTGCCACCCTTTTCTGCCCACAAAGAAATCCTCAGCAGTCACGATAGAGCTCCATTGAGCTCGCTCACTCCCCTCTCACTCGTTCTTTCTGTTTCTTCCACGCTGCAGGCTGCCCTTTTGTACTCAGCCCCTGCATGCATTGCTGCTTTCCTGCCCACAAAGAAATCCGCAACAGTCCAGCAGAGGCTCAGTTAAGCTGTTAATGACCCCACTCTCAGTTGCTCGATCTTAATCTGTACCAAACACTGATTTCCGACAGCAATCAGTGTATTCGGTGCTGAAGCGTGAAAACACATTTCCGCCCAGGATGTGAAAAATGACAGCTGTACCATTCATAAGGAGGTGTGAACTAATGCCAGAGTTGAAAATCTGGAGTGAAAATATTACTAATTTGCAAACTTAGAAGGTGCGTGGAAACTGCAAAACACATGCTCATAACACAGTCATGTTATGAGTTTCATCACAAAATTTTCAACATAGGCATTTAGGACCTCTGCTCATGAAAATGACAGCTGCACTGTTCATAAGGAGGTGTGGCAAAATGGCAATGCTGAAAATCTGGAGTGAAAGTATTGCAAGTTGCAAAGATGCGAGCATGCATGGAAACTGCGTAATGCACATTAAGCAACACACTCATTTTATGGACTTTTGTCACCAGATTTTCAACATAGGCATTTTAGGACCTCTGTTAATGAACAGTGTCACTGTCATTTCATAATATGCCCTGAACACGGATTTCCAACAGCGACCACTATTCTGCGCCAGAACTGCGAAAACACATTTCGGCCAGGATGTGAAAATGACAGCTGTACTGTTCATAAGGAGGTGCAGAAGAATGGCAATGTTGAAAATCTGGTGAAAATATTATTAATTTGTGAAGTTACAAGAGGTGCGTGCAAACTCATAGCGCATGCTCGTAACACCAGTCATTTTATGGAGTGTCATCACCAGATTTTCAACATAGGTATTTTAGGATCTCTGCTCATGAACAGTGCTGCTGGCATTTTCTTAATCTGTCCTGAACACTGATTTCCCACAGCAACCAGCTATTCTGCTTGAAGTGCAACAATTTAAACCAAGATGTGCAAAATGACATATGCTCTTCTACAGGAAGTCTGAAAAAATGCCAGTGTTGAAAATCTGGCCTAAAAATATAGCAAATTTGCAAAGTTACAGAGTGTACGTAGCAACTCTAGTAGCACACTAAAAACAGTCATTTTTATTTTTCCTAACAAATTTGGTATAGGCTTTTTGAAAGCCACTCATAAGCACTGGCACTGTCGTTTCACTAATCGGTCCCAAAAGGGATTCCGCGCAGTGACCACGAAATCACCTTTCGGGGCTAACAATGCCATGAAAGTGCTAGAACTCATGAGGAGGGTCCCAAAACCCCATGTTGAAAATCTGGTGACAAAATTCCAAAAATGCCTGAGATATACATTAAGTTGAAAAAACTATTCCATTATATAGCTTACGGCATTTCTTCAGTTCGCGGTCGGCTTGAAGAAGTGCAGACGTGTTCCGGTCCACAAGATCGTTGCACGGACTCCAGAGGTATGTATGGGGTGAGGAGGTGTGGGAGGCAGGGTGTGCAGTGGGTGGACGTGGGTTGTGGAGAGAGGCAGGAGACCGCCGAGGACTGTTTCCTTTACAGGTAAAAAAAAAAGACATCATGGGACCTTTTTGATTTTACTGGGGCATGTGGCATGCTGGGTTGGGCTCCCAGCATGCCAGCGAATCTTTGGGGGGCAGCTGTAGCCTATGGGATTTGGCACCCGATGGGCACACAACAAAGGGAGGGTGCTACATTATCCGATGGGGATTGGGCACCCCATCGGCAAACAACAAAAGGGGTGACATTATGCCGACAGGGTGGGCACTCTGTCAGCAGGAACAACAAAAGTGGGGGTTGCCTATGCCAATGGGAGTGGGCTCCCGTTGGCAACTTATAAACCTTGGGGCACTGTGCCGCGTTGGGGCCCCGATCGGCAAACAAAACACGATGGGGGCACATGCTGCTGAGGGGATTGGGCACGCCCTCGGCAGGGGGTTAATATTGTTTGTGAACATGGCGGCAAGCTGCCGCCATGTTCTAACTAATATCAATATTTCAAGGTTCCGCCCTGCAATGATGGGTCCTCCCTCATTGCAGCGAATAGTTGACACTGCAATGGCCAGGCGGCCCTGATTGCAGCGGCTAAAACTTTACAAGGTTGTGGCATGCTGGCTGAACTAGTGTCAGCAGCAGCGTGCCACAGCATTGGAGAAGTGGGCCAAGCCTTTTAAAGGCTGTGGGGCATTAGCCACAACAGTGCCACCTCCACAACCTGCTTCTGGAGAAAGCTGCTGCAATATGTTTCTGCGCATGCGCAATCAACATAAAAACAAAAAGAAACCAATGGTCAACTATTTATAGGGAGAAATGTAGGGTAGGGAAGGGTGAGGAAAGATGGGATGAAGAGGAGGTGGGGTCTGAGGTATAACTATTTACAAATGTACAGCTTTACAGCAATGGGGAAGGAAGTGGTGGGAAAGGCTTGGGGGCCAAGGGGTTGAAAACTTAAGGGATCAAGGTGCAGGAGGAAGAGGTGGTGGCAGGAGGTGACTTGATTTGCTGCAGGATGATGCACACTCAACACAGCTCACTGAGGACTCCATAGTGCACGAGTGCCCATGCCTGGTGCTGACCCAGTAGTTTGATTCTGGCCTCCAGGTCCACCTGCGACACCCCACATCAGGCTGTTGAGTTGCACCTAGGAGGAGGAAAAGGGTGAAATCAATACATCATGTAACAAGTGTGCTGAGATGTGCAAGGTATTCAGCATTCCCCCAAAAACATGTGATGTGTGGCTGGGATGCTGAATGTGTGCTGGCCAGAAGCAGTGGCACTGCCTGCCATCATGTGGAGGTCCTTTGCCTAGGAATGCAGTGCATGACAAGATTCTAAGGGCCAATGGCAAGGTGTGAAAGGAAGGCTAGGTACTGGACCCAAGGCTGTGTGAGCGCACCACTAAAACATGAGGTGAAGTGAAATGGAGGGTGGCCTCCCACATGTGGTACCAGCTGCCATGCCTGGTGGGCCAGACTGACAGGGGCAGTATGGGCCCAAGGGGCACATCAAATGGGAAAGCAGACACACAGTGCCGGAGAATGTCTGACACAACTCACAGGGCACAGCACCCCAACAGTGACAGCCCATGGTGTGTCCTCTTCAGGCTCCAGCCATAGCTGGCCTCCTGAAGGCCAACAGCCCCATAACATTGTGAGGAGACAGCAGTGATACCCAGTGATGCAGAACATGGGACAAGATGGTACACATGACAACAGGCGTGAAAAGCACACCCAATGCCAGGACAGAAGGCCACATCCAGAGGTTGGTGCATCTGGATAGCAATGTGTCCACCAACATATCACCAAGCAATTCCTGAGGTAGACAGGGCCTAGGAGCATGTGGCAATGTGTGTTACCTGGCCTTCTTACCACAGGCACCAGAGCAAGTGGAGGGCCGAAGGGACTATATGCAAACCATGCCAGCAGGGGATGGCGGGACATTGGCAGATGTCCAAGTTGTTCTGCAGTCAACATAGGGTTGTAAAGCCGCAAACAAAAGAGCATGGCACACAATGCCACAAGCAAAATGCCCAAATCAAATAAAACGTTGATCAAAATACTGACTGGTACAAAATGCTGACGTAACATAGAAAAGAATAGGGGCAACATAAGAACTTATTTTTGTGGGGTCTCCACCCCACATGCCCCACATCTAGGGCTTGCCCCCACCCCCTGGAATTAATACAATCAATTCTGAGATGGTGTGGATCTTGGGAATGGGGAGAAACCCGAGAGAGGAAATTTCCTTATAAACAAAAAAAAAAGTCCAATAATGGGAGAAGGGGAACCAGACCCTGGTACCCAGTGTCACAAACCCACTCAGCAGGTCAGGCCCTCTAGTCCCAAAGTGCCAATCTCTGAGCTCAGTCTTGTGAACAGTTTAACAGAACAAGGTAACCTCTTGTCTGTTTTGTGAGTTTGGATCAACAGGTGTCTCAAGTTCTGGAGGGATTCAAACTGTTTACCTCTTGCTAGCATACCCAATGCACAGGCTCAGATATTTCTGTCTTGAGGGCCAGATATATTTGCCTATGAGCACCTAACCAGGTATACAGAGATGAACCCTTAAAACTTTAATAAAACCTCAGATTTAAGCACTTCTCTTTCCAGTTTGGTATCACTATTTAAGCTTATGTTTAGTATCTGCAATAACCATGTTCTTTTCTTACAATTAAAAGAAGTCAAAGACAGACCAAGTAAGTTCTAAAAGAATTTTACTAAAATAGTTAAAAATATGTAAAACACAAAATACAGAACTCTTATATCACCAGACATACAAATCTTTTAAAAGAATAAGGTTTAAACAGTGCAATTCCTACTTACAGTACTTAGATTTTAAATCTTTCTAAATACTTGTTTACAAGTGCTCCAAAGCTCTTTCCTTAGTCAGAGTCTAGGTAAAATGTGTATAAGTAAAACAGAGTATTCCTTAAACAACTGTATTGGCCAACCCTTTTTTTGTCTGAGGTCAGCTAGCTCCTCCTCTGGCAGATTATATATAAAAATATATATCTTATACAAAATAACAGGATGTCTTTTCAAAGTATTAATTTTGCAGTCCTCAGCATGACTCACATTTCAAATAACATCTTTTTGATCCATGGCATCCTCCCTCACACAGGCTTCACAGGAGCATTTACAACCTTGCACCTCTGTGTAACAACCTATGTTCTCTCCAACGTCATAAAATGGATATAATAAACTCAAACAGCATCCTTGATTAAAGCCTTCCATGCAACACATTGTCTCTAAAACCTGAGTGTGTGTGATACATGCTGTTTCAGCATCCTCTCATGGCTTGCATCTTCAGCTGAAACCTTGGGGGATGAGTGAGCAAGGTCACTCCTAGAGCATCAGATTTTTAGCAGTGACAGTCAGTAATACATTTTATATTCAAAACAAAATGATACAGCACTCAGAACTGGCTGTCTATGTCACACCCAGGTCTCCTCCACTGCAGGTGCTAGTGCCTTAGCCACTCCACCATGGGAAGGCTTGACCAGGTGCCACACCTACAGCTGCTTGATCCTTCCCTTCTCTCCGTACAGCTGACAGGGTAGCGGTAATTCCCTACTGCTATTATACCCCTGTTGCTCTAAATGGTTTTGCAATTTACAGTGTGGTTTTTGCTGTGCTGTTCTTGCAGTGGCATATTGACCTGGTACTGTGGCAGTTGCATCAGGGAACAGCCAGCAGACATGTATCTGTGGCAGTGTATTGCCCACGGAAGCCACACCCAGCAGGCCATATGTGCATGCCCCACACCAAGCGTGTGACCAATGCTATAGCAAAAATGGCCAGCAAAGTTCTGTCCTAAGCCCAGGTACAACACCCATAACAGAAGCACAAAAGCACAAAATGCCAACACATAGCCACCACACAGACCAGTACAGTAGGCTGGCATGACAACTACCCAGTGGACAACATAGCGGTGACTGGCGGGGAGCCATGGGGCAGGAACCACATACCAAGGGTGCCGATGGTCAATGACCGAAGACTGCAGGATGAGGACGGGCAGGGATCACCGCCACACAAAGGGGTGTCCTGGTCTGACCAAGGAATGTGGTCAGCCTAAGACACAGGCTCCAGAGCATAAGGAATACTGCATGGGCCCTGGCCCAAACAGCCACAGATAGGTGCCTGGGGACATGCTGATGGGCAAGTGCAGGAATATGGCATCTGTGGCACTATGACTGTGCTGCAGCTTGGAACCATTACAGAGGATGTGTGCATGAATGGTTGGAACACATGGGCTACCAACAGCCACAGGGCAATAGGTCAGCACGTGCTGAGGGACACTCAAGGACCCTGTAGGCAGAGACACAACCAAGGGCAAATGGCCCTGAAATGTGAGCACACAGTGGGGAACACCTCAGTCATGGAGCATCACATCAGGGCTGGGTCACTGCAACCACCATGTGCTAAGGCCCCAGACACATTGTGGGTGTGTTCTATAGGGTCCTGTGTGTGACAGGGGCACACCACATGCACAATGTCTCTGCATCCAGACATCGGATTGTGTATTGTGCTGGGTGGGCCGGTCATCCCAAGAGCATGCCCAGGGGCTGCAATGGAGATGTGGGGCACCAGGGCAAGAACACCACCAACCAGAGTGATGGCAGTACATGTGCCCAGAATCACAGGTTCCCAGGACATGGCAGATACCACGCAGTGCTCAGTCACTGCAGGTGAAGGCAACAAGGCATAAGCTGAATGCATACTCACGTAACTCGTGCCAATCCAGGCATGGGACACAGTGTCCATCCTCCACTGGCTAGTAGTGCTGCTGTCCCCACCCTAACCCTCTGGTAGAGTGTGTCTCTGGCCTCTTAGTCTGCATCAGAAATAGAACAGAAACTGTAAACTGCATACTTCAAGCACTATGGTCCTAATACCCATCCCAGGACTATGATGAAAAGGTCCATGGCGAAGACATCAGTAAACCTTGAGTGCCTGTACCGTGTGGTGCAGCAACTTTGTCACACATGTGCCCACCCACACCCAAACCCGGCCAAGGCAGACAACAAGTCACCACCTGTGCAAGGGTGGCGCTGGTGAACCATGCTGCATGAAGACCCCAAGCACTGGTGGATGGCCTCAGCATCCTGTGGACAATGACAACGTCCCCACACAATGCATGACCTGACACCATGCCTGGAAGTGTTGTGCACCTGCAGAGATGCAAAGGTGAGGCCCTGCCTGGTGCACAGGTGTGACCATGTGTGCATGACAGGTGCAGTTGGAAGGCATGAACAGCTTTGTGACCCACGGGTAGCCCATGTCTGGCAGAAGGGCACCCACAGGCTGCCATGTGCAGTCATACAAGGCACAAAACAACTACAGAGGCCCACATGGGAGAACAAGATATGCATGGTATGTGCAGGGGAGTGTACATGTCAACACATGCAACAGTGACAGCATGGAGGACACAGGCAAATGCAGGTGTGGGGGACTGCATGTGGCGCATGTCTAATCGGTACATGTCAGGGCCCACACTCTGGAACAGATGCATCATGTAGGGGACCGCCTACCCCCAATTACAAAACAGCAGAATGGCATCAAAAGAACCAGACATATGGGACCACATTGTGTACAAAATTACATCAATGTGTCCAGCAGTTCAGCAAGCCGGTGGTGTAAACCCCATACACTCACATGTCAGAACAGAGTGACACAGATGTGTAACCATGGCTGACAGCACATTGTGTACGTTGTGATGGGCATGCAATGGACAGCACGTCAAGGAATGTTCTGTGTCCCTGCAGAAGTCCACAATGCGCAGTGAGTACACTGTGTGCACATCATGTCTGGGTATCCACGGTCAGGCAAAGGTGTGGAACCTGGGATGGGCATATGCTGTCACAGTGGACTGCATAGTGCTGGGGCATGCCAAGAGGAGGACATCACACAGTGAGACATACTACAAAGTGCCCCATTGCTGTCTGACATGTGGAAGATGGACAGACTGGCTAAGTGGCATGTCCCATGCACACACGCACACACACACACACACACACTGACATATCGACTGGGCCAGCGGTGTGGCAGCATCAGTATGCCACCGTGGAGAACATGCATGGGGAACACTGGGCACAGGGCAAACACCTTGGCAGGGCTTTGAAGGAACATGGCAGTGGACCGTGGTGGGTCAGACCTGCCTGGAGGTATATCTGGTGACTGCCTGGACAGCTGCACGGATGGTACATGCCATTCTGGAGCAACGCTGCCATAATCAGTGGCAGTTCCAGCAGTCATAGTGATGCAGGCTGTCATGGCCACAGGCATGCATCAGAGTGCTGGACACAGTTCCCATATGTGCACTATCTGGACTGATGTGGGTGGTGGGGCCATACAGCCTGGGTGTTGTGGGCACCTGACCGTGTGGAAAGATCATGTCCTGTCATGTTTGCCACATGCCATTGTAAAACCAGTGGCGGGCGGTGAACCTGTAACGTCCCTGTACCTGGCCTTTTCCCAGGCAGCATGTCATCAGCACATACCACGGTGCACAATGTTGACCCATCTATATGCCACAGGTTAGGTTCTGCATACTGCGGAATCCAATGACAGGGCATGTTGAGCACAGCACATTGGCTGTGTGGGCCTTGTGGTAGGTTCCATATGGTGTACTGCACAGACAACATGTTCCGGCATTGCCCATGAAACGTGAGGTGGTAGCATGTCCCACTGGATGGGGACATGTATCTAGTGGCCCCTCCCAAGAGATACCAACACTGCATGCCCTGTGTTGCTGAGGTGCACACACCCTGCAAGCAGCATGTCTGCACTGGATGTTTATGTTGGTATGTGTAATCATACCTCTGTCAGACAGGTGTGGGACTGGGCAGTGTGGGACGCATGCACCGTGTGAAAGGTGCACACAGGTGGTGATGTGCCTTGTGAGTAGCGGATGGCAGGCACATGAGAGGGCAGCAGTAGCTGGAGAAAATGATGACAGGAACTGGGAGGAGATGCCAGTCATGTGTGCAGACATGCCACCAGTAGTAGCTGCATGTTGCACAGGGACTGACATATGCTGTCAGCCCATAACCCACATTCTGGCCCAGCTGGGATTCACTGTGTCCCACCATGACAGACACCTATGTAAGCAGTGGGACTGTGCTACTGCCACATTGTGCAGTGAACAGCCACATCCAATGCCACACCAGCCTGCCACCATGTCATCAAACTATCCACAGACCAACAGGCGGCCCTGTCCTTGACTGACCAAGGACTACACATCATTGACTGGTTGGAGACATGGCCCATATTCTAGCTGTCCTGTGGATGGAATGCAACTCCCCACCCCCATGTGCCAAGCAACCACTGGCAAGCTACTGAAATCCACATACCTGACTGTGGCACAGTGCCATTGTCACTATTCCCTGGTACTTCTGGAGCCTGCCCTGCTCCCTCCTCCACAGGTTCCCATACCAGTGTCAGCACTGCTCTGCTGTCCTGGTGACCTCCGAGCACCTAGTCAGGAAGTGGCCTACAGTGGCCCACACCTCCCCAGTCTACTCCAGGGTCCTCCTCCCAAACAGGTGGCCCTCCCTGGTGACCACAAGGTCCACCAGGTTGGCCAGCTACACCTCTGACCATCATTATACCTCTGCATGGCAGGGCAACTGGCTCTGCTTGAGAATACCATCTGCAGCTGTGCACTCCTTGACAGCTATGAGATCATGTTGTTGAATGCCACAGCATGACATTTGCATGACAGCATAACATGGTGAGACATCGTGCAACAGCTGTAGCAAGACTGTGTTTACGCAATAGACTACAATGGGTGTCAGGCTAATGTGACCACACATGTGTTGCGTGATAAAGTCGCCATGTTGGGTAGGTTTTGAAAATGCCATGAATCGTGTAACCATTGCTGCACTATTCACAGAGATGCAGCGTGGAACTAACCTATCGTGCAAATGAGCCATGGTTTAACGTGATTCCAAAACCTACTATTCACAAAGCTGACATGTAAATTAGCTGCTTGGGCAGTCAGTGAGCAAAGTGGCCTATTTGCATCTCATTCCAGAGCTTTCTGCATGCATTTACACACTACTTTGCTCCAGCACTATTACAGGAAATTTGTGCACCACACTCAGACAGCTGTGGAATTGCAAGGCATGGAGCCCACTCAGCCTGCAACAGATGCAAGCCAGGAGGGAAACGCCACACTACAAGGTAAGCATATGCCACTTTCCTAATGTCTAAATATTGTTTATCGTCCATCTATGACACATGAGCTGCTATCTCACCATGCTGCACACCACCCCTGCTTATTTGATTGTCATTAGGCAGGCACTGTCTTGCTCACAATCTGCTGTTCCTTCTGGCTGCATGTCCCTGCAGGGTCACGGACTGTGGTGATATTTCACCTGTGGCTCCACTATCAATGTTGATGTGTTTATGGCACACAGGGCAGCACCTGCACAGGTGGTCTGTGTTCTGCATTCCACCCAGCCTTCATGGGCTGTAGACCATTCCGCCTGCTGCTGCATGTCTTGACCTCTACTGGAACACACAGCAGAGATGTCATGCATTGCCTGGGGCCAACTGGGGAGGGTTCCTCAGTTTTATGGCACACCCAGCAGTGTGGTGGCCCTCCCGGCTACTGTGTGCTTTGGGCTATGACTCTGTGGGCATCCCACAGCCCATCCCCCTGCATCCTGTCCCCAGCAGTGTCATGTGCCAGTACATGTGTGCAGTTCAGACATGTAAGGTCCTGTCCTGAACTACGGTGTGGTGCGGATGTGCCCACATCCACAGTTGGCAACCTGACATTTGTGTCAATATTGCCACTGGGTCATCAGGCAGACACATTACCAGGGCATGAGAATGTGTCACACATGTAGTGTGACAGCCCCGGGTGTCCAGCAACCCACATAGACAGGCTTGTCTCTGAAGAGGGCATGGCTCACCATCTATATCTGTGATGCACCATGCTATGTACATCTGCCTGCATACCCAACGGCATGTATGTCCTGTGTTCCTGTTGTTTCCAGGTGGACCCCACAGCCCCAGCATGAGGGTGGTGTTGTTGCATATCGGCATGGACAGTTTGTGGCCCATGTGTGTGTTTCGCCCTGGCTCAATGCACAGTGGTAGTACTGTGGGTCAGGGTATCATGGCCTTGTCCAGTGTGGTCCATTGTGGCTGGTTCATATCAGTCAGTGGTGCCATTACCATAGCTGTTCATGTTGTGTCGTGCAGTCCCCTATTGGCCTAGTGGTTGCCCTGGTCAGGGCCCTGTGGTCAACTTTGGGTGTGCCCCATGGCATTTTGCTGTAGGATAGGAGTGGGCATTGGGGTTACTGTCAACCACTCACCACATGCACATGGGCACTCAGTTCATCTGCCCTGCCCTGGATAGATTTGGCTAAGCTGATAACACAAAGGGCCTACATGACACTGACCTCTCCTCTGCTGTTCCCCTAGCAGGTGCTGCCCATGACAGGGACAGGCTCCACACTCACAGGTTCAGCACTCTGGACTTTGAAGTCCTAGTCCAGGCCTACTGGGCCCACAAGTCTGTCATCAGGCAATACCGCAACATCAGTGCCATTGTCACGCCAGGTGTGACAGGAAATCGCTGACAAAGTGAATGCTGTTGGTGGTAGGGATGGGTCATTTGACATGGTGTGCAAATGTTAGGTGATCTCTGCCATCATGGCAAGTCTGATTTGGCTTCACTACAGAGGGAACAGCATGCCACTGGCAGCTGCCTCCTGCCCCTGCAGTTTACTGCCCCCATGACCCTGTTGAAGAGGCTCTGGCATCAGTGTTGCAGGAGGTTGAGGTGTCCGGGTGCCTGGTGGGGCTTTGAGACCTACATACCAGCCAATGAGCCATGTAAGTAGTACACTGGCATCACCATTGTGTTAGCATGCACCACATCACTGGATGTACCTCTGTGGCTCTATTGCACATATCTTTGGGCCACCCCTGTTACAGCTGGTGAACACCTTTGTAATGGTTACCATGGGCAGCTGTGGACTGCCCTGGGCCTGTTGTCGATGGCCAGTAATGGGTGGTGCTGCCTGGTGGTTTTAGGCCGCACCATGCACAATGTGCATCCACTAATGGTATTTATATTTCCATGATGCATTGCGTCTCGATTCCCCCACTCCTACTGCCACCACCACAGTGTGCACCTCCCTGCAAGGTGTGTCTTTGTGTACTGGTGTTTATGTATTTCCTGTGTCATGTCCTACTGCATTGGGTGTACTGTATGTCCATGTGTGTGAACACATTCTTCACTGTGTGTGCACAGTGGTGGTCTACACTTTCATCTGTGAGTTTTGCCTTGTCACATGGGGCACTGTCACGGTAGTGTGGCGACATTACTCTATCAGTAGGCTTTGCCCTGCATTATGTGCCATCCTCTTAAACATGTTCCTGTCCCTTCAGCTCCTTATACAGAACACCCATAGCCAGCAACACAGCAACCTGGTACATCCCATGGCATCCAGGGAACATTCCCCAGACAAGCCACTTCCGGTGGAAAGGGACTCAGACTCTTCAGTAGATAGTGACTTGGACACATGGGTAGCCAGCAAGGAACTCTTCCCAACATCCCGTCAGCAGCGACAGATGCTACTTTGATTCTCACCACCACTGTGGATTTTGTACAGCACCTCCTGCATCCATCCATTCCACCAGCACCACCTCAGAAGCCCTTGCACCAGACCCAGTCCAGCCATCCCACACTTCCATCCTCATCTCCGTTGCCTCATCTTCCCATCCCCCATGTCCCATGTCATGCCTGCTCATGGGCTGGAATAACACACAGGGTCTGTGGATCCCACCCTGCCCAGGGACAGCATGGGTCCAGGGACACGGGTGATGTACATCAAGCACCCCCACCTAGGCTGCCACTGACTGGTGGTGCTGTCCCAGGCACACAAAGACCCTCCGGTCACTCATCCAACTAGGGCCACTACAGCACCTGTACCCCTTCTCACGCAGCGTGCTGGAGCATAGTGCCGATGAGATGATGCGTGCTGCCGTGGACACCAGGCCACAAACCACAGGGTCCTCGAACAGATGCAGGACCTGATGCGGCAGTACCTTCACCTCTTCCAGCAGCATCACTGGCTGGAATTGCAGTGGGTCCAGGAGTTGGAGAATAGCTCCTTGGAATCATTGTGCATCTGTTCAGGGACCTCATGAGGGCAGTTGGCCACCAGAGCAGGGCACATCATGCAACTTAGCACCACATTCAGTGTATGTCTGTGGACAGTGGGAAGTCCCTGTCTCCTGGTGGGATGGTGGTGTGTGTTTACACCATGTGGAGATACATCTGGCCTGACAGCACAACTGCTTCTCCCGCATCCCTTGGTTGACTATGCCCCTGGTCGGCAGGTGTTGTTGCGGCGTCCATATTCCCACACAGCGCGCTGACTCCCAGGTGGTGTCCTAGGCCGTGTGTCCTCCCACTCCAGCACCGGCCTCCTCTGGGGCCCTAATGACATCAAATCATCCCGTGCGCTGTGGCACTTTCCGCACACGTGAAGGCCTTCGGAGGTCGTAGCCTGCTATGTCCCTGGCTCCCCCTTCTCCCTCAGCCAGGTCATATGCATGGGTTTCTTCTATTGCCCCATTCCCCACCTGCCCCTACTGTATGGTGTCATGCATAACATGGCTAGGCAGGCTGTCCCTGGCTACATCTGTGACATGTGACATAACAGTTCTTGCATTGTGTGATGCTTTCTGTGAACTCCATTTCACTGACGTATGTCTTTGTCTGGCCTGTTTTCCCATACCCCTGTGCATTTTGTTTAGTTCCAGGCTGCATCATGCCTTGCTTGGAACTGCTTGCACCTTGTGTGCCTGGTTTGCTGTGTCCTTTAGTTTCCATTTTTTTTGTGGGTTTACTAGGTTGATGTGGACAAAAAGTAGGCGGAGGTCCATCAGGATTGTCCCACCTTGTGGGTCATTACATTTGAGGCAGGTTCCCTGAAGCCAAATATTAAGGGCATTCTTGAACTGGTTTATATTGTCAGAGTCTTCTATTTCTTGAGGAAGCGCTGCCCAAACTTTTGCAGATCTTATTGTGAAATAGTTATTCCTTTTATTTGTTCTTGCTTTCATAATCACAGTTTGCCTGTTATGATGCCTTGGTACTATACGTCTATTTGTAAATGTAAGTCCACATTGAGCATGTATTTAGGGATTTAAGTATTTTATACAAGTATAGAATGTCTCCCTGGTTCTTCGTTAGTGAATGGGTGGAGTCCTGTTTCTGAAGTCTCTGCGAATAATCATGTGATGCAAGATAAGGGACCATTTTGGTTGCATGCCTCCGCACTCTTTCCAGACTTGAGAGCTCACTTTTAAATATGGATTCCAAAAGGGGATCCATAATCCATATATGGTCTTACATAGGCCTGATAAATCGATATTATACATTGTTCTGTTCTAGTAACAAAGGTAGCAATTCTTTTAAGTAATCCATTGGCCATGTGGGTAACTTTTGCATAGGGGTCTGATGGGGAGAGTTTGTTATAACAAGAACTCCCAGGTCTCTTTCTCTTTCTGATTTTTTAAGAGGAGTGTTATTGAGATGATAACTTTGTTGGGGGTTATTCTTTCCCAAAGTGCAGAACTACAAATGTGTTTCACATTGAACTACATTGAGTTTGTTTCTGCCCAGAGTTCAATGGATTTTAGATCAAGGATTAGTGCTGCTACATGTTCGGACTATCTACCCTTCTGCCCAGTTTAGTGTCATCTGCAAATTTTGATAAGCTGTTATCTGAATTAACTGCATATCACTTATGAAAATATTGAACAAAATGGGACCCAGTACTAATCCCTAGGGCACTCCACTAGTGACTGACCCTAAATTAGACAGAAATACATTGATTTTGACTATCTGGGTCCTATTTAAGAGCCAAGTATTAATCCATTTTACTAAACATTCAGGAAACCCAAGTAATGAAAGCTTGTTGACCAGTTTGCCATGTGGGACTTTGTCAAAGGCCGACTAAAATCAGGAGGACAACATCCATAGGGATGTTGATATCTAGTTTCTGGCTTATATGATTGTAAAAGAAATCAAATTTGATGTACAGGAATAACCTTGCCTGAAACCATGCTGTGTCTGATCAATGATGTTTAACAATTGACTTCCTTTGTCTAAGTAGGATTTAAAGATTCTTTTCATTATTTTGTAGATGATTGAAGTTAAACTGATAGGGCGATAATTTTTGAGCATATGATCTGTTACCTTTTTAAATATTGGGTAATTGTGGCTTGCAGCCAATCAGATGGAATTTTATTATCACTGAGTGAGTTATTAAAATAAGTGATAAGGGATACACTATCTCTTCCACTGTTTCTATCAGGAATCTTGCATTGATGTCATCTGGTCCCGGACTTGAATCTTTCTTCAGAGTTTTCAAGGCAGAAACTGCCTCATCTGGTGTAATACTATATTTTAGACTAGGTCTGTCTTTCACTGAATAAACCACCTTGTGAGGGTCTGTTTCTGAGAATATGGAACAGAAGTAGATATTGAAATGGTTTGCTATATCCATTTCTGTCATAATGGTGTTTTACTGCTGATTAGGGACAGATAACTTTAGAGTTAGATTTTTGTTATTTAAGTAAGAAAACAGTAGTTTATAATTATTTTTGAATGTTCTAGTCTAAATTCTAGGTTACTTTTAGATTTTTGATCAGTTTTTTAAGGTGGATATTGAGTTTTTGTAGATAGCATAGATTCCTGCCTTATTTATTGATTTACTGGATTTGCGTTTCAAATAGTTTTTGTTTTCTATTGATTTGTGCCATTATGGATTAATTCATCCATGCAGAACTCTTACCCTTTTAGTTTATCTTTTTTGTTTGGGGCATATGTTTTTCTAATTTGTGTATGGTGGATTTGAATAGGGTCCAAGCTTCCTCAACTGTAAGGTTCCAAGGGTAGTATTCCAATTTATTTTGGCTAGAGATTCTCTAATTTTGTTAAAATCTGTCCTATCATAGTTTTAAAAGGTCAAATAGTTCACCAGTGTTTTAGTCTATATAATACATTAAACAGAATTGTACTGTGGTCGCTGGTTCCAAGTGGGGCCAATATTTCTATGCTGGATATTTTCCCTTCTATATTTGTAATAAGGAGGTCAAGGATGTTATTCCTCTAGTTGGTTGAGCAATAAATTGGTCAAGTCCTAAGTCAGTGAGGGTGGTGATCATTAATTTATCATGTTGATTGGAACCCACTAGTGTTTGCCAATTAATGTTGGGCATATTAAATCCCAGAATGATGACATCTCCTTGTCTGCTAAATGCGAGATGTCATGTAAGAGTTGGGCAGCGTAGTTAAAATCAGCTGGGGGAGTGATAGCAGTTTCCCAGAGTAATTTGGGGTTGTCCCTCAAGTTGAATATTTACCCATATAGTTTCTATGGCTGATTCAAGTTGGATTTCATATGAGGGCATTTCTTGGTTTATATATGCAAACCCCACCATCTGCCTTTTCTGGTCAGTCTTTGTGGTAGAGCTTGTACCCAGGTATTTCCTTCATCCAGGAAGTGTGTGGGTCCCATCATGTTTCTGTTATAGCTATTATATCTATTCCAAAGTCAATACATCTTGCTGTTAATTCTGCCAGTTTAACTGTACTTAAAGATCTTGCTTTAAGCGAGAGGATTTTACAGAAACTGGAGTTACTATTTAATGTGTTTAGTGCTAGAGTGTTGAGAACTTTCCCATGCTCCCCTTGTTCAGCAGTTTAAATGACTCTCAATGTGCGTAAAATATGTCTTCCAAACATGGTGCTGCCTCTCCGGTGTAGCCGTCCCAACAAAACAGGAAGAGTTTGTCAGAAAATTCTTCCCAGTGGGTGATGCAAGGGATATTTTCTTTCAAGCACTATTTTCTTAACTATTCATTAAATAGTTTTATTTTCTGTGTTTTTGATTGCTGGCTTTAGGCACTAGGAGATAGTAAAATTCACTTTTCTGATATTTTATGACATATTTGGGCTTTAAAGTGTGCTCTGCTTACTGTATTCTGTGATAGTACTGCATTGTTATTATGTATTTGATATGTTATATATTTATTAATTATATTTTTTAGTAAATGGGCTTTTTATTTGTAGCTCTGATTGGCTGGTACCCCTGCCAGAGGTCATTAACTTTCAATAGATGCCCAGCAAATAAAAACTCAACACAAGACCCTTCACCCACTGAAGAATCTTAGTGCCCACCCTGGTTCCTGACTGGCTAAAACCACATAATTTAAATTTAAAATTGCCGCCATTTTCTGCCCTCGCTATAGCGACAGTAAAGACCAACTAGTCACACAGACAGACACGCACAACCCTGCCCACAACTCCAGTGCCCTATCCCAAAACCTAGCGTATTTGTAAAAAAAAAATTCAATTCACAGAGAAAAAGCATTCAGATAGGCAGCTTATGCTAAAATTAACTGCTGGCAAGGTTACGTGACTCAGACATACAGAGCACCTATGCCCCTTCTCAGTAGTTTACCGCCTGTATCCCCAGTACCCTACTTAAAAATAATCACCCATCTTACAGTACCAAACGCAGCAGTACCTGTTGTATTTTGGCTCCTCCATCTCCCTTTATTTTCACATGCTGCTCTGGGCTGAGCAATCGCGACTTTCAAAACAGATCCACTGTTGGCATTCACGTCTCCTCACTCGTCCGTGATGCCGCCTGTCTCATTTCTCCTTCCTGAGTTCTCCAACCCCACACATCAATCGCTGACTATAAAATGAATTTCAAAAAGAAAACAACCCAAAACTGCACACAGAAATAAAAAAAGAAAGAAATTACTTTTTCATTGAAACGGGTCTTCTTACTCCGGTATGATGTCATCAACCACATCAAGTAACACTGCATGTAATCAAGCACACCAAGTAACGCTGCATCTCTAAATAATTAAAGACATCACGCAGTATACATTTTTCAACCCCAATTAAAGTAAAGGCACTGCTGTTGACACAGTAAGTACAAACTCTGTGGGGCTAACTTCAAGATTCTAGTGGGGTAGTGGACAACTCTTAACTATATTTAAACATATTAAAAACAGACTATTTTTCTCAAATTTCAAAAAATGTTAAAATAAAACTTCATTTATTCACAACCAAATTAATACTATATATCTTTATTTTTCAACAGTTAGCCCATTTTCTAAATGCAATAATGCCCTCAGGGTGGCGGTATAGGCAATACGGACCAGCCAAGGGCAATAAGACCCCTCCGCCTCTGGCGTCAGGCCTCATCACCCCAGCCGGTCCGGTATTGCCCAACACGCCCACCCTGTCGGCATTATTGCTTAAATAATTAGTTATTGGTGATTTATATGTACTATATACTTGGCCAATATGTATGTGCTATTTTAATGTATCTTTCCTACAGCTTAAATATATTTTCATCTTATTTTGGTGATTGGGTTCACTTTAAGTGCTTGTCACTTTAAATACATTTGACTGGCTCCTTGAGTTTTAAAAGGTACCACATTTGCATGATTCTTTACTCTCTGATGAAGACCTTTTTGGTCACCACATAAGTGTAAATGGAAGAGAATGCTACTCATTGTCCGTTGTCCGTTTGAGCTGTTTGGAGCAGCAGCATGAGTGTTTAGCGTTTGTTTTTTTTGGCTTTATGCTTTAATTTCAGCATTTTCACCACCTCTAAGCAGATATTATATGCTTTTGCAGTTCATGGCTTGTTTATTGTGGTTTTGGTTGGGAAAAAATTGTTTTGCCAAGATGCTGTCTGTCCTTTTCTGCCTGCTAGCCGTTTTCGCTTTAGCGAATGCTACATCTTTCTTAGCGACTACGTTGCATGCATGCCTACACTGTTGCTTGCTTTTGAATGAGGTTTACACTTTTTATGTGTGCTGCTTTTTATGTGTTTTGTTTATATTTTGGATGTTCCAATAAAAGTTTACCTTTTAGTGCTGACCCACACTTGTTTTCTTTGCAATTTGGCTATCAGCTCCTGGGGTATTGTGCACTTTCCCGTTTGAGCCCCTACTTCCTTGACATTTGGGAAGGCATTTTTTCTGTTTGTACAAATTCTAGTAGTGTACTAAGGGCTGTAACTACCTAGTTTGAGCTCGGCTTTCTCTCTTTTTCAATTGCTTATCACACATTATGGCTAGCCACACACCCACGTGGAAGGTTTATCCTTCACCGACAAAGCAAACCAGGATATTTTAATGTCTGTTGAACAGGTACAGGCTCTTTGACAGGAGTTGGTTTACAAGGTAATTGAAATGTTGTTGATTTCAAAAGTTAGGAATATTTGCTGAAGAAAGTTATTTGTTTTAATCTTCATGCTGCATCCCTTTCACAATATTGGAGAGAAAAGAGGATACCTCAAGTATGAGAATTCAAGCCCCTTGGGATGGAGGATCTTGAATACCTAAAAGATTGGGAAAGGATTTTAAATAAGTGTAGTTACAATCTAATGTTATTAAATATAAAAAAGCCAAAAAGAAGCTGAAAAGCTAAACAAGAGGTCCAATTTAGAAATGAAACTTAAGGAAAGATATCCATCAGGAGAATATGACATGCTAACACAAAGAACTGATCATGGTGTGTCCAAATTTCAAACAGAACTGATCCAGTACAAACAAAAGAAATATAATAGAGATGAAGAGACTATAAGGCCGGGACTGTGTATACATGGCAAGGGTCCAAAACCAAAGCACCAACAGATAACAGATATCAAGCTGACTTTAATGAAGATGGAATGAACATTTCATCAGGACCAGATAGTGATTTAGAAGATTCCCAGAGAATGGATGAAAATAGGCATTTTTAGGGCCCAATCAAAATATGAGTATGCTAGATCACAGAGAACTAGAAGAGGAAAGGGAGAGAGGGAAGAGGAGAGGCTTAAGAGGAAACAGAGGAAAGCAGACCTACAGAGGGAGACCGAATTGAGAGGGGTGAGACGGTCACTGAGACCAAGGAACTTGAATTGGAAGTCATAAACCTTTCCAACATGGTATTATCTGAAACACAAATTCAGATTCTATCTAAAGGCTCTCCTTCATCCCTACAAACAGGATTAACCCTTTCCAGTTGAAGATAGATCTTTATCGATTTTTAGAAAAATATATTTGAAAGATCATTTCTCTACACAGGGTGAATTAGTATTTATGTCTGCAGACAACGACAGAGAAAATACCTTGTTTAAAAAACCTCTACCTTTAACTCTCCCCATTCTAGTCATACTATAAATACTTTTAGTAATCTGGTCACTAACGATGTTCATAAACTAATTAAAAGAATCAATATAAATATCAGAAACAGAATGTCACTAGGAATGAAAGAAAGGCCATCCAGGATCTTAAAGAACATCAAGAAATAATAATCAAACAAGCAGATAAATGGGTGTTGTAGTGGTATGGGGTCTAGAAGATTACAATATAGAAGCAGGCGACAATTAAGTAATCATATGTTTTATGAGAAGATTGGGAAGACCCCATGGATACTATCAAACAAAAGGCAGACAACCTTATAAATAGAGGATTGGCTACTGGTGATATCACAAAAAGAAGTTGACTTCCTGAAAGTGCCTTATCCAAAAGAC
This sequence comes from Neoceratodus forsteri, assembly GCA_016271365.2. NCBI lineage: Eukaryota > Metazoa > Chordata > Ceratodontiformes > Ceratodontidae > Neoceratodus > Neoceratodus forsteri. Next base: position 270,002,701 of record CM057452.1, on the reverse strand, counting down.
CAGTTTTGTATCTGTTACCTAAGGTACACAAAAGCACCCTGCCTGTCCCTGGGAGACCAATTGTCTCGGCTAACGATTCAGTGACTGAGAATATTTCCAAATTTGTTGATTTTTCATTCAGAAATCTGTTACACTGTTACAGTCACATATAAAAGATACTAAAGATGCTTTAAATATCTTGAAAAAGTTAACATAACAGACTCCGATATATTAGTAACCATAGATGTGGAGTTTATATTCAAGTATCCCCCATGAGGAGGGCTAGCAGCTATACAGGAAAGCTTAGAACAAAGAAAGAAACTAAACCCAGTACACAGTTCATTGTAGAGATGGCAAGATTTGTACTTGAGTAAAACTATTTTTGGTTTAATGATCAATTCTATGTCCAAAAAGGAACACTGATGGGTGCAACTTTTCACCCAGTCTTGCTAATCTCTGCATGGGACAATGGAGGATAGTTATATTTATGATCACGAACAGAACACTTTTCTCAAACACATAAAGTTAAGGAAATGTTACATCAATGATTGTCTCATGATTTGGAGTGGAAGTGAAGAACAACTGAAACATTTTATTGAGTATATTAATCATACTAGTGGGCACTTACATTTTACCTATGAATATAGTATCCATAGTATTGCTTTTCTGGACATTTTCATTCAAAGAGAGGAACAGAGCTTTCTACAAGTCTGTATAGAAAGCTCTCTCCAGAAATACATTGCTCTTAAATGACATTTGCCACCCTGGTCTGTGGTAGCCAATATCCCTAAGGGACAATACATAACAGCAAAGCACATATGTTCATGAGAAGAAGCTTTAAAGAGGCTAAAAGTAACCTCACTAATCATTTTTGTCCAGAGGTTATGGGTCTGAGGAACTTCTAGATGCACTACATGAAGTTGACAGCATGGAGCAAGTTTGTTGTTGGAACCTAGACATAGAAGGAAGAAAACAACAGTTTGTTTTTGTCACTAAATTTAATCCTTTGGCTCCTAAGGTTGGGAAGATTATTAAAAACATTGGCCTGTTATTAGATCAGATCTGAGGCTGCTAGAGATTGGACAAACAGTACCTATGATTACATATACCAGGGATCAAACATTAAAGACATGTTAGTGAGATCTTAAGTTCCTGTCAAAATGCAACACAACATACATGTCTCCCCTCCCCAAAAGGCAATTTTAGATGTGCCATGCACCCATTGTTCTAATACATCTGATGTGAAATCCTTTAGTCACCCAAGGTCTGGGAAAAATATGATATGCAATCATTTATTAACTGTAGTTCCCAAGGTATAATTTATATGTTAACATGGTCCTTGTGGAATGTCACATGTAGGACAAACAAAGAGATCTTTAAAGTTACATGTTGGTGAGCACAAAGGAGCTATCAGAAATGATAATGGTGAATACACTATTGCACGTCATTATTTGGAGGCCAGGCATAGCTCTCCTGTGACTTTAAGATCTGTGGGACTTGAAAAGTGGAAATCGGATTAAGAGGTGGAGACCTTGGAATGAAGCTTTTACAGGAGAAGCATTTTGGATTTTGAAATGAACATATTGAGACCAAATGGTCTAAATGATGATATTCCCAAGTACAGTTATCTGTAAATGTTAGTAAAACATTTTATATGCACCTTCAGTAATTATGACTTATGGTGCTCTGATTACATTGAAGGCATGATTTGCCAGCTCTGCCTTTTTAGTGATGCATTTTATTAGTTGCTAGTAGTGTGACTATGATTTATCGTGCTCTGGCCACACTGGGGTCCATGACTTGCCGGCTCTGGTCCCTTTTTTGGTGGAATACAAGATATATGTTGATATTAGTAAAGTTCAGTTTTCTGATATTTTATGTCATATTTGGGCTTTAAGGTGTGCACTCTGCTTATTGTATTCTGTGATAGTACTGCATTGTTATTATGTATTTGATATGTTATATATTTGTTTATTATATTTTTGTAATTAGTATTGGTGATTTATATGTACTATATACTTGGCCAATATGATGTGCTATTTTAAATAGAGAATAATGGATTGGCAGTGTGTGTTATGAATATTTTTTCACACCTGAGGTGTTTGATGACTCTAATCGCTCCGAGGGTTATATAGTCATCACACACAGAGGTCGAAAAAAATATTCATAACCCACATTGCCAATCTTTTATTTTTATAATTGCTGGTGCTTTTACTGTAGCACCGTATGAACGAAACAGTCAGTCAGTTGCAGTCGGTTCCCAATGTGACTGACTGCGTCAAGCACTGCCCTACGGAGTACTGCAGGATCAACCGGATAGTGTATGGGGTTATTTTTTTGGTTCTGAAGGCAGGATCAACCACATAAATATATTTTAAAAGTAATATATTACTTGTGTGAGGCTAGCGCTAGATAGTCAGCGCTGGTGCTTCAGTCCGATCAAAATGGAGTCGCCATATTGAAAGTGTTGAGCATCCCACCCACTGACAAACTAAGGGCCAATAGGTGGAGCGCTAGGTTTGAAAGACAAGAAACACAGGGAAGTGTATAGATTTAAAGCAAAATGCCGTAATAACTCATTTCGGGTTATTACGGCATTTTGCAGAACCTGGAAACAGGTTGATAAAGGGGTCATCAGTAATTATTATATCTTTCCTTCAGCTTAAATATATTTTCATCTTATTTTGGTGATTGGGTTCACTTTAAGTGCTTGTCACTTTAAATACATCTCGATTGCTCCTTGAGTTTTAAAAGGTACCACATTTGCATGATTCTTTACACTCCAACGAAGACCTTCTATTGGTCACTACATAAGCGGAAGAGAATGCTACTTGTTGTCCATTGTCCATTTGAGCTGTTTGGATCAACGGCATGAGTGTTTGGCATTTTGTTAATTTTTGCTTTATGCTTTAATTTAGCATTTTCACCACCTCTAAGCAGGTATTATATGCTTTTTGCAGTTCCTGGCTTGTTTATTGAGGTTTTTGGTTGGGAAAATTGTTTTGCCGAGACGCCATCTGTCCTCTTCTGCCTGCTCGCCTGTTTTTCGCTTAGCAAATGCTACATGCTTTCTGGATAACCACGCTACATGCATGCCAACCCTGTTGCTTGCTTCTGGGTGAGGTTTATGCTTTTTATGCGTACTGCTTTTTATGTGTGTTTGTTTATATTTTGGATGTTCCAATAAAGTTTCCCTTTTAGTGCTGACCCCACACTTGTTTTTCTTTTGCAATTTGGCTATCATAGATACATAGATACATGGACAGTGTCGGCAGATGGGGCCTATGGCCCACTAAATCTGCCCATTTGAGCTTGTAAGTTCAGTTTGTTTTCCTAGAAGTCTATTTCCTTACCCTGACCTCTAGAATTCCTTTATGTCTATCCCATGCATTCTTAAATCCCGTGATTGTTTCAGCCCCACCACTTCCTCTGGCAGGGGTGTTCCACTTGTCCACCACCGTATCAGCTCCTGGGGTATTTGTGCACTTTCCCTGTTTGAGCCCCTACTTCCTCGACATTTGGGAAGGCATTTTTCTGTTTGTACTCCTGTGGTATCCCCAACAGGGGTCTGGAAGGTTCCTATTGCCAGAAGACACATGGCAGCAGTCACTTTCACCTCCACCCATATCAGGCATAGCTGTGATGGATGGTGGTGCACAGGTTTTCCTTCAGGATTTCATACAGATGCCTAAGGATGGCCCAGTTGAGGCAGTATCAGCCAACCAGCTGTTCATTGGTCAGTGTCTCAAGGAGACTCTTGGCCAGAACTGTCTCTGTGTGGCAGGGTGCTTCTGCTCCAACAGATGAACCCAGGATGCCTCCATCCTGCTCTTCCTGCAGAGCCTCCTCCAGCATGTACAGCAGCGTGGGTGGTGTCAGCTATTGTGCTGCTTGATGCAGTTCCTCCTTTGGCCTCTGGGCTTTGCCCAGATTAAGATGATCTTTTATAGGCAGTAATTTGCCCAGTGCAAGTGCCACACAAGCAGTTTGGGCAGTGGAAAGGTTAGTGAATTGCATTAGCCTGTACTCATGACCACTCCCTCTCCTTTGCCCCATGCATAACATTCGTTGTCGTTATCTCTCAAACCAGTTTGCCCAGGCAATTGTGCTTTGAATGGCACTGGTGCAAAAGCCAGGCAAACTCCACACAAATGCTCGTGATTCGCAAAGCTTTGTGAATCCTGCCCTGGTTTCAAACGTGTTCCCAATACTGTATTAATCTGATCAAATACTTTCTTCTAGAATGCTTCCAGTTTTATACATAGGCAATAACATGCAAAGTATTTCCTAGCTATGGCCAATACCTATTACATTTATCTGATATATTTTTATTACATTTACTAAGGAGGTACAGTGTGTCATAGAGCTTATGAAATATGTAAAACTGAAGTTGATTTAATCCATTACTCAATGAAATTCTTTAGAAATTATAGCTATATTCCCTTGGTGGTCTATGATAGTATGATTAAGTCTCTCTGCTAACTGTCTTTGATTTTCTGTAAGTCAGGGTTTCGAATATTAATAAATAGGAATATATTTGAGACAGTAATTTCTGTCAGTTCAAGAGTGGTAAATCATGTTAAATACAGGGTTTCCTTTTAATAATGGATTTTGAATGGTAATATACTTATTCAAAATAGTTCTAATTTGTAAGTATCTAATGAAAACCATACTGTGATTGCAATTACTGAAATGATTTAAATATGTTGTTTTCAAACAGATCTTCAATATAAAAGACTCACTTTCAGCCAGATACTTCAAAATGTTGTTGAATAGGATGTTAATATTATTATATATAATATGTGTATAAGCATTAATAACAATCATATTGTCAGTAAAGTTATTTATTTTATATCATGCAGTTAAAATGGCAGAGAGAAATCTATTATCTTTGCCAGCATACTTTTTCTGTAAATTCTGAAATAAGAACATATCTCTTTAGAAAAACAAACAAATGTATTTTCAGCTTCAAAATAAACCCAAGGTGGGGATCGAAATTAAACCATTCCGTATTGGTTCAACCAAAGCTGCCAAGTAGTGCAGCAGAAAGTCAAAGCATTTTAAACCTATATTGTATATGAAGCAGTCAGTTTAGATTTTTAACCTGGGTTTCTCATTTTTCCAATAAAAATTTAGAAACCATTTTGTCTAATTTGTCAAAATAATCCATGGGGATAAGTAAGGAAATAGCCTGAAAAGTATAAGGTGTCGCATCATGCTACAGTATGTTCCGTGTGAGTGTTGTGTGTCTTAGGGATCAATATTAGGGCCACATCACTCTCAGCAACTCTATCACAGAGACTGCACCTATTTCATCCACCTTTAGGCGGGCCTACTTGAACTTTGCCTCTGAGTTCCCTTGACAGCTATAGCCTGGCATCCAGGTAACCTGCCCTTTCTCATGCTCACTCTACCCTGTGCTGGTGTGTCAGAGGGGTGTGGATATCAACTATTTCAGCAGAACTTTTCAAGCAGGAAGACAGCACTATCAGCATGGCAGGTCCATCACATTAGACTGTACCTGTTTCAACCAGCTTTAGGTCAGCCTCTCCTTGAACTTTACCTCTGAGTCCCCTTGATGGCTACAGTCTGGCATCCCAGTAAAATGCCCTTCCTCATGCTGCCTCTACCCCATGCCAGTGCATCAGGGTGGGGTGGGGCTTAGTGACTATTTCAGAAGAACTGCTCCAAAGGCAGTCTATGTGAGTGGCCCCCTGAGTGGCAGGAGATTCTAGCAAGAGCCACTCATTAAGAGAAGCTCTTTTGTTTATTTTCCATTTTTATCTCCTTGTTTATGAAGCCAATAATGTGTTGTTTACACATTTTATAAAATGGGTAGGGACAGTCCTGATTTGACTGACTGACAAGATTTTCAAGCCATGCTGTTTCTTTTCCTTATACGCATGAAAATAACCAGTGCCAGTACATGTATCTGATGTACAGATCCATGCAATGCCAGTCCAAAACCATTTCACCTCCATTTTTCCCCATTTAGCAAGAAAATTGAGGCGATGAAAGGAAAAAAAAACACAACACTTCACAAGTGTTGTTTCTGCTAATAAGTTTCTGCCACTATCCCTGCCTAGTCACTCCCTCCCCTCTTGAGCCACAAGTATCATGATCTTAGAAAACTCCTCCCAACCCACAGGTAGAATAATACCTCTGGGAGTTTGCTGAAACTTGCTACCACAGATGGTGGCATGCTACCGCCGGACCTTAAGGAAATAGTGATCTTGCAGGCTGCCTAAGGTGGTGACCCAGTGATGCCACAGCACAGTGCCCCAAGTGACAGCACCAAACACAGCAACACTCTAGGGAAAGCAGAGTAATTATTTCAATGTGAATAACACATTTTTTAACTTTACCAATTTAAAAAAAATACATGATTCTCAACATATATCCATTTCATAAGCCCAATAACAACTCCAGAGTGTAGGTTAGTGAGTGATAAAGGCACTTCTAGGGGTTGTAAGGTACTCATCTTGCAGCCTCATGTCTCACTATGCCCCAGTCATATTTTATCATACACCAACCCACTAACCGCACCATGTCATGAGTTATTTCTAACTTATTCAATGCAACCGTTTTAAGGCTAAGTTTTTACTTAGCTTTAAGTGACCATTTTAGTGTTCACTTTGGTCTTGTAGAACATTACTGAGTGAATGTAAGAATTTAATGCTGAGAAAAGTCTTTTGTAGGATTTAGATTATTTTATGAATTATTTTGGACAGGATAGTGCTAAGAAAAATTGTTAGGTATCAGTCCAACTTCTATGAGATTTATCAAACATTATTCATGGTATTTTTTTTTCAGTCAATTTTATGTTGGGGAATTGTTATCCCATTGACTGGTTTAAAACTAGAAAGCAAAGACAGAAGTCGGACAATGGAATATCAATCAGAGCCCTTAGTTTATGGAGCTATATGGTGAAGCCTTGTGCTCCAGCTACAGTTACTAGTGGTAGAAATACATTTTCAACTTTATGAAAATATATGGGCTCCCAATGTCAGGTTGGATTAATGCATTTGTCAGAGGCCAAGTCAACAAAGATTAAGACTGAAATGATGCAATTAACATTACTGTTAATCCTGGGTGTAGTTATTGGTTTTAACCCCTGGCCAAGTACAATTAAGTGAACATAAACTAAAGGTTGCACATGACATTGTGAGGAGTCTAAAAAACTGGACATTTTTAAACTTTGGGCTTTTCAAAAAATTTTAATGTTATTGGACCAATGGAAACATGGTTATTTTAAATAATTTCAAACAAAGAAGTGCAATTAGATGATTACAACTTTTATTTTTGTTCAGGTTATAATTTTTATTGCAGATATTTGTACAGTACATCAAAGGTACAGTACGTATATTGTATGCAGAGAATGGATTAAAACTTTTCAAGATCTAACAAGAGCAAAATGGGGGACATTAATGCTCTGTTTAAAATAAAAGCTGGGACATTCAGAACTGGTACCCATTTAAGGGATTGAAAGTGTGTTGGTATCTGTATTTCAGTTTAGAACTTGCATTGGAGTGGTGTTTTCCTGCTTTAGGTAAATCCTTCCCATTTGAAAGGTTGGCTCAGTTGATAAATACCCACATTAATGGAAGGTCTTTCATTTTATTTGTGACTTTAACACTACTTAGGAGGGTCTTAAAAGGGCTAGGATCAATTTTAAGCTCTTTGTTGGACCTAAGACAAATTATTGATTACCCTACAGAAAGAGCTCAATTCAGAGGAAAGGTGAAAGTACCAGGTCCTGCCCCAAATTTGGAAGATGATTATTCTGATGTTTTTGAGAATTATTCACTGTGTTTGGATTACATCAGATTATTGAACCTACTACCAGAGTTAATTTAGGACAGGCTACCAATCTACCTTGGACTGGATTGTGGTCAATTACCACACAGGGTAAAAGTTGTGGTGTTCTTCCTGATTATTCTAGTGACCACAATCCAATCTATTGGAATTGTCAGCCAAATTGAGCAGATCCACTCCTGTGTACATCACCTCCAGAAATCTCAGGAAACTTGATATCAATAAAATATATAGCAGTATAGTGCAGTGGTCTAAGGCTCTGAACTACAAATCTGGTGACATCCAGCAGACCAGACCTGGGTTTGAATCCCACAGCTTCCACTTGCATACTGTGTGATCCTGAGCAAGTCACTTAACCTCCTTGTGCTCTCAGGTCACTCCTGTAAAAAGCTTTCAGCTTAGTGTGCTATACCTGGTTAAACAACTAAATTAAAAAATTGAATATTGCTATTTTACCACAGATTTGTCATTTCTTGACACAGTCTCTGATTTAAATGTTGCATATGAACAGTTTTGTAAAATTTGTAATAGCATCTGTGACCTACTGGTTCCTCCAAAACAAATTTCATACCACGGCACAGAAGTGAATGGCTATCTCATGATTTTTGAGACTCTTGTGGGAATGCAACTGGAAATGGTGTACTACTAAAAACCTTAGACCAAACAGCAGTGTTGGACTATAAGTGAGCTAGAAATTATTGCACATCTTACATCTGTAAAGTAGAACTTGAATTCTATCAAGCAAAACAGTTGAACTCCACCCTGACCCCTGTAGTTTCTGGAAAACACTTATGGATCCTACTGGTCAAGGAAAGGAGGATGAGCCTTCCTCCTTTCTATGAATGGTGAGGTCATAAGTGACCCTACTGTTTTGACTGAGAAGTTTGAAGATTTTTCAGTGATTTATCCTGTTATAGAACAAAGGCAGATAAGCACGGTTCTGAAATTGATAGTAATGACACACCAGTTTTTTCATCTCATCCAAAATTTTCTTCAAGATTCTTACACCTGATCAGATCTTGCATTATTTGGATAATTTGAATCCATGTCCATCCATCAGCATTGATGGTCTGGACTTTAGAATTATTAAAATGGCAAAAGAAAATATTGTTTTTCCTTTACCAGATTGTTATATTTTCCCTCTGTCATGGCACATATCCTTCAGTGTGGAAACAGGCTACAAAATATCCTATTCACAAATCTGGACCTAAATCTACAGTCTCAGACTATAGGCCTATTTTTTGTTGCACTGATGTCAAGAGTTTTATGAGCGATATAGTTATGGATTTTGACTTATGGTCAGCGTGCTTTCTGTTCATTACATAACACAGAGACTGCCTTGGTGAGGTTCACAAACTGTGTTCATCGGCCTCAAATTCTGGAAATCTTATTGCCTCAGTGTTCATGGACCTCACCAAGGCATTCAACCTAGCTGACCTTGGTTTGTTGTTGCAGTCACTGTCTTTAATTGGTTTGAGGACTATCTCTCAGGCTGTGAAAATAGAAACATTAAACAGAACCATTTTCTAGTTTTAGTAAAGTCAACTGTGGTGTCTCTTAAGTTTATATCTTGGGACCTCACCTCTGCTCTTTTCCTTTTCTTAAATTACCTGTCTTTGGCTTGTCCATCCTCTGAAATCTTTATTTATGCAAATGATGCAGTCATTTTTAGGAAGGAGGGACTTAGGGACCTTAAGTACTATTCTTTCAAAAGAGTTTATTATAATTTGCAAACATGGTTCAATGTCCAGAGGATGGTCCTCAATACCAAGAAAAGTAGGCTATGATCATGAATAGAACTAAGAAATGGAAAACACTGAATTCTTATTGAAGCTCTTGATGGTGAAATTATTGAGACAGCTAACCAGTTCAAGTACCTAGGAGCTGTTTGGATAGTGCTTTATCATATGAATGGGAATTCACCATACACATTGTTTTGCAGGTAAAGACAATTCATCAACAGCTGGGTTCTGTATACAGGGTTCAGAACAACCTCTTGGCAGAAACTTTTACACTTTTAGCAAAGAACCCACAGGTACTGCTACCAGTCCTGGACTATGGACTATGGAATGTTATATTACTCCAGTGCAGGAAGTGGAGGGCATTATCCAGGGCAAAGCTGTATATAATTCAATCTGTAGTTTCTGTTACATACTCACCATTCTTTGTCATAATCAGGTGACACAGTTACCTCATTGGATGACAGTCTGAAAGCAAAAATATTGACTTTCTTTCACAAGATCATCCTGGTGAGGCCCCTGTTCAATCTTAGAACTTTTCCATGACATCAAAAAAAAAAAAACAGAAAAAACTGTTGTACTAGATCCCAGAAATCAATATTGTTTGAAATTCTCTTCACAGAACTTATTTTGGCCAAAGAGTGTTTGATTATGTTGGACAAGTGTTTGCCCTTATTTAGCAGAATCTGTTAAGTCTAGTAAATTGATATTTGTTACTGAAACAGTTGTCTAATCTCAGTTATTACCAGTTATATTGCAGTTGTGACTAATTTACTGTAACTTATTTTTTTTCTTTAAGTTTTGCATTGTAATTGTTGTAAACTGTTGTAAATGCTGGTCGCTCTTGAAAATGGGCGAATTTGCTCAATGTGCCTTTCCAGGGTAATCAAAAATGAAATGGAATAATCCGGTTGTTTGTGAATTATTTTGGATAAAGGTAGAAAAATGGAGCAACAGTATCAGACTCGAAGATGCTTTAAAAATGTCAATCCCAATGCATGTAATAGGAGCTTGCAAAATGAAAGATGGATAGGTTAGATCTAATAGCGGACTTAGATGTAGCATGTTTAGGGTTTACAAATATGTAGTTAATTTGACCATTAACCATAAATTTAAAAAAAGAAGGAAAGGAAAGTTCTCAGACCATGGGCAACCAATAAACTAAGAAAGCTGATTAGGATTAAAAATAAAGTATGGAGAATGCTAATGAAACATTACATGCAGATGATTGAAATGAATTTTAAACTCTATGAAGTCAATGTAAAAAGCACACACATAGGGAAAATCTGAATATTATAGAACAACATTCAAAATACTCCAAATCCATCAGCTTACTGGAAATTAATTAAAAGTTTTGATTGTTCAGATTATAATGAATCCAAAGTAAAATATGTTCCATTATAGACCAAGGAGTGCTAATGACCAATCGGAGCTCCTTTCTCCTACACATGTGAAGAGCATCTCATGCACAGATGCCCTGAAATGGGCTCATTCTGGGACAGCTTTTTTTTTTTGAAATAACGTTGAGCACTTCCTCTTTCTGTATATCTTGAACAGAACATGTGAGAAACCACTCTTATCCTGCAACGAGTGGTTCTAGGGGACGTATTAATATAGAAGATGGAACGAATCAGCATTCTAAATACTGTAAATGTTTTGAATGATTATTTTGTTCTCTCCCAGACTTTCAAATTCAAATAACAGTCTACATACTGGAAAATCTCAAACTAACTGTAAAAGCAGGAATCTCCCTTGCACTTGAAAATAATAGAGCAAAGATCTACTAAAAGAAATCAATTCCATTTTATAATAATCAGGAACGAAGATCTAAAATAAATCAACAATTCCACTAATCAGAAGCAAAGATCTACTAAAAGAAATCAACAATTCCACTTTATAGTAATCAGAAGCAAAGATCTACAAAAGAAATCAACACTTCCACTTCATAATAATCAGGAACAAAGATCTACTAAAAGGAATTAACAAACTGAACTCAAAAATCTCCAGGATCTGACCAAATTGAGGCAACATTCTTGAAAATATCAATTCACATCATATCCTCAATTTTGACCAAACTTTTAATAGAAGTTTGACAGACAGCAACTTTCCTGAGAGATGGAAATGCAACCAACAGTACCTATATTTGTGGCGGAGGGGTGGCCAATCCTCCAGTCATAAGCTGGTGGGTCTGCTATCAATCCTTTCTAAATTGTTAGAATGGTGTGGTGAATTGCTTTCATATAGTCTTACTGAGGTGTCAGCATGGCTCAGTTGGTATCACATCCGCCTCTGGACCAGAAGATCGTGAGTTCTCATCCCACACCAGGATTGGATTCATACCTAAAAATGATGGCACCTGTGTGCAGTATTAGTGGGTGCTGTAATGCTAGGGTGTGCCATCCTTTGGATGAGACGTTAAACCAAGGTCCCTTCTACCCATCCTGGTGCTGTCCTGGTGGGTATCCACGTGGAAGTAAAAGAACTCAAGACATTCTTCACAAAAAGTAGGAACATTCCCCATGTCCTGGCCAAAATTCCCTTCCCATAAAACGGTTCATGCAATTGTCCAGGCTGTGTATGGGTGCTGATATGCGATAAGACCACCACTACACAGTCACTTCACTGATGGGGCTGGCAGTATAGCCCTAGAGGTTAGAGTAACAAGCTGTGAATGAGTTTTATACATTTAGCAGTCAGACCTGGGTGTGATTCCCACAACCTCCACATACATACTGTGTGACTCTGAACAAGTCACTTAACCTCCCCAGTGCTCCTGAATCACCCCTGAAAACAGGCACTTGTGCCTAGTGGGCCTTACTTGGCTACCAAAGACTAAAATAAATAAATCACTGCCAGTCTAGCAATGCTTGTAAAGCACTTTGGGATACATTGTGTATGAAAAGCACTATATAAATGCTGATTCTTCTTTATTGGTGAATCAACAGCCTAGGTTCAAATCAGGGAGGTTGATGGACACTGTAGTCATGGAATTTGTTATCCTTGTGACTGGGGCATTGGATAGGGAGAGTCCATGGACAGGGTTTTTGTCAGCTTCTGAAAAGCATTTAACCTAGTGGTTCATTCCATTTTGTTGAGCAGCCTGGAAAGGTTTGGGGTAACGTTGGATGCCACGTACTGGTTTAGAACCTGTCTAGAGAATATAAATACTACTGTGTCAGTAGCTTAGTAGTAGCACACTTGCCTCTGGGATCAGAAGATCAGATGGTTGAGGGTTCTAGCCCACATCAGGTACTTGGGTAATACCCACAACTGACACTGCAGTACAGTATAGGGAAGGTTGCTGCACTGTTGAGTGCAGTCCTTCAAATGAGATGTTAAACCGAGGTCTCTTCTACCCATATCTGGTCACTGTCCAGGTGGAAGTAAAAGATATCATGGAATTTATAAACAAAGAGTAAGGGACTTTCATCGGTGTCATGGGTAACAGTCTCCCATCAATAAAACAGGTCCATTCAACACCCCCCCCGGTACATACCTGGAAACAAGCTATCACAGATCTCAGTTTGCAGCGGTGCAAAATTCTACTTCCATGAAAGGAGAGCCCTTTAGGCGTCCCTCAGCGAGTCCATCCTGGGACCTCTGCAATTTTAATTTACATTAATAATCTCTGTGTTTTGTGTTTCTAAATATTATAATGTATTCATCTATTAGACTCTAGGCCCTGGAGTTGAATCTACAAACAGATTTTCATTAATTGGAAAAATGTTTTAGGAGATCTGAATTGGTTCTGAGCCTGAGAAACACACACACACACATACTTTTTCAGCTGCAGATCCATAGATTTGATATTGACATGGACTTGAATATTAGTGTGAGAACAAATAAGTAATGTAAGTGACAAATAGTGTTCTAAAGTCTGATATGCATCTTGACCTAGAGAGAGACCTTCTGGAGACTGTGGTGCTGCCCCATTTGCATCGCCTCTCTTGGTTAATGGAGTAGATTGCTAGACCCTAGGCTGAGTTGGCTACAATTCAGGGACCTCTTCCTCCACACAGAGGACCACCAAGTCTGACACCTTTACCCCAGAGGATGCCAGGCGGGAGGAATGGCTGGACTACGGTGGGCTCTGGAAGGGTGGGTGATAGATTAGAAGCACATTCCTCAACCAGTACCACTGTGCAATTCCTATGCCACTCTGGTGAGGTGGGACTGCAGGAGGAGGAGCCCATGGTAGTAGCCAGGGTGAATGTTGGGGTTCTCCAGAGCAGACCCCATGCAGGGAGGAAGAAGACTCTAGAGGAGCAGGAGAAAGCAACTTCTGGTGGGGACTAAATTGTGAGGGGATAGATTTAGGAATAGGAAATGGGGAAAGTGAGGTTAGGTGCCTATGTGGTGCAATGGCCCAGAGGATGGGACACAGATCCAGAGGATCACTTGACAGCTGAACAGGAAGCAGAGCTGGAAGTCATTGTACACCTGGGGACTAATGAACTGACTGGGGGCAGGGTTGAGATAGTGCAAGGAGAATTAAGGAGCTGGGGAGGGTTCTTAGACAGGTAGCATGCTCACTGGCTTTCATTGAAGTGCAGCCTCCCTAGGACAGGGAGAGGAGAGGATCTCTGCACCAAGTGCTTTAACTCATGGTTGAAGGAATGGTGCAGAGAGGAGGGTTAGCTACATTGGGGAGTGGAGATCCACCTGGAGAGATAAGGACCTTTACAGGGGTGATGGCCTGTATCCATCTAGGCAGAGAACCATGGTCCTCTGTGGATGATTTAGATATTACTTTGAATAACATTTAAACTAACTGAGTGGAATGGCAGAAGAAATCAGGGAGGCAGTAATTGCCCCCATAGGGCTGAAGTAGAAAGTAGGGAGAACCTGAGGGGAATGGAATCCCCAGGGTCCCAGGGTGAAAATTAATAAAGGAAGCAGGGTGGTACAAATTAAGGAGATAGGAATGGAAGCATTAAAAGAGGGGAAGGAGACAGGGCAAAAGGAAAGAAGAGGGACATATGCCTCTTCAGGATGGACAGGTAGGAAGGAGAGAAGGAGGTGTAGTGCTTTATGTGAGGGAAGGCATAAAAGCAATGGAGATATGGGAGCAGAGGTACTTGGGGTTACCTTAGTGCAGTGGAAAGCAGTCTGTCTTAGAGCAGTGCGGAATAAGAAAATTCTGAATCCGTGGAATTTCAATAGAAATTTAGCAAAATTCCATGACATTTCACAGAATTTTGCCAGAATTTCATGGACTTTTTAAAATTTAGTAATTTGGTTATCACTCAGCCACCATTTAAGATAGAGCTCTGACATTTGGAAAACATATCCTCTTTGAGTCAATGGCCACTAACGTGCCAAATAGTGTTGGCATTTGGATGTATACTTTTAAAATTATAGTTGCTCAAATGTTGTCATTTTATTGTTTGTGCAAAGTTTCATGAACATTTTTATCTGCATATATCTTAACTGTTTATTGGGTCAGGGATCTTAAATTTGCATGATTTCTTGATGATAGGTGTTCTAGCAATGTGCCAGATTTCACGAAAATATGATGCACTGTCTCAAAATTATATGTTCTCAAAATCTGTCATTTTATTTTTCAAGAAATTTCATGAAAACAATTCATCTGCATATAACTCAGGCACCTTTAGAGCTAGACATGTGCAAATTAGTATGGATTACCTGTTTGCAATGCTTATAGAATGAACTAAATATGGAAGAATTACTGTAGATAAGAGATTTTTAAGTTACAGGGTTCAACTTTTACTGTGTAAATATGTGCAAAACTTTGTGAAAACTATCAAAAATGTTGATGTTTGTTACTTCTGTGCTCTGCATGTATATAGTTAACATTTGCCATGATATCCATAGTCAGTGTATCCTGGCATCTAACACAACTGGATAAATTGGTTAAGCAGTTATAATTTTGCAAAAAAAAAAAAGAAGAAAAAATGATTAGTAACATTTTCTCACATATTTAGGATAGCATATGCTGTAGATGAAGCATCCAAAATTTGTTGTGGAATTTAACATTAGCAATGCATATATCACTACTTCATTTGATAAGCTGGGCCAAGCTTTTTGCAGTCCTACTGTGCCTCTCTGGGTGACTATTTTGACCCCCACCCATTCTCTTTTGGCATAGCCAGATTGACTCAGTAGAACTATTGATCACACTGACATCCTCTTTTTCTTTATGGTGACAAACTCCCTTAAAACATGAGTCACCTACAAATTTTGCTATCGACCTACCCTGTTGGAATAGCCAGAATTCTTTCTTCCTGCTGCCCAAGATATTGTCTTCCCCACTACATCATTGTGAGTACATCTAAGTACTAGACTTGCATGTACACCAGACTCCCCGGATCATAAAATTAGTGTATGGGATCCTTAAATATCCTGCATTCAGGTTGGAATTGTTGACACTCTGTGCTTTCTTGCTTCAACCTGGGGGTCTATCACTGTTGTGCTACCCAGCTCAGCTGTCTATTTCTTGGTCAAACTGTGCATCTATCTCCAGAACCTGGTGACCCCTGCATTGCCTACCTCTTATACCCATATCCTTTAATTAGAATCTCCCAGATAAGGCTGAATGAAATTGGAAAATTCCACTTTTATGGAATTTTCAAGAAATTCTACAATTTTCACAAAGACTCATGGTATTTGACTTTAAGTACAAATGTTGTTTTGCAATTTCTCACAGCAAGCAATTAATAAAATTGTCACACGAGTCTCAGTGTAAGGTCTAAGAACCTACCAAATGTAATGGTACTGCATTCTCTAGTTTTTAAGTGTCAGGGTTTATACATTTGTAGTTTACATTCTTGCAAAATTAAATTTTTAAATGTAGTGAAAGTTTGATTACTTTTAATTTAATCCCATTTAAAACTGCAAATATGAACTTTTCAGAAATGACCATGTGGTATAGTAGCTTCAGTGTGTAAACTTTGGTTAAATTTGGGTATGTAGGCCAGATATTCAAACTGCACCGAAAAGTGCTCAACAGCAGGAGCAAGCGCAAGTCCACTGCGCCCATGTGCAAGAAGTGCAATATTCAAAACTGTGCAGGCCAAGATGCCTACATCCAATGACTGAATATCATACCACCTGCACCATAGCGCAGCTAGGAAGGTGAAGCTGAGCATATATGTTGCACCATAGTGCAACAGGGATGTTCAGCTGAGCAGTCCAGATGCGCCCCAGCAGCAGGGCAGCAATGCAACAGCACAACCAGGGACGCAGGAGCCCACCACCTATACCACAAATGGGCAAAGGAACACACAGCAGAACAGACATCATCCCCACACCCCATGCACTGCACAACTGGGGAGGCTGGAATAACCACTGGCCCATGGATACCAGCAACCAACCACAGCTGAGCTATGGTGCCCCATCACACCCACTGGCAAGCTGTGACCAGCACACAAGGATGGCTGACCACCCGTACCACACCATCCCACAAATGCAGAGCACACCCTGCACCATGATCCCCATACACCCTGCCCAGGAGTAGCACCCAACAGTGCAGGACACCCCATGCATGCCACCATCCCCACTGTGACAATGCAACCCTGTGCACCATGGAGCCATGCAAGGCAGCCCCAACATGGACACCCTGCAGCGGCAGCAGCAGACAGTAATGCAACAGATGCATACACAGTGCCACCCTGCACATCCCCCAGAGGTACAGCTGAGAGACCGACCATGCGTCACATGAGGTACCCATGTGACAGGGCATGCCCGGAGCTCACCTCAGTGGTACAGCACCCTGCACACCCTCCCAAGGACACATCCCATCCCAGCATTGGCCACAGCCACCACTGACATGCCAGCAGATCGTGCATATCACAGACATGCAAGGGTGTCAGCTGCACAGGCCATGGATGGTCTGACAGGGTGCCATGCACACAGTGCAGGCCCCATAGACCACTGCACACAGGCATCCAGTGCACAGAGTACAACATACAAACCACAGACAGTGACTGATCCCCTGCCCACACCATAGGCGATCCACCTCTGCACACACACACACACACACACATATGCCCATGCGTGAACCACCCCTGACACCATGCACACCATGGCAGCTGAGCACCTGTAGCCTGCTGCAAATCAGAGACCACCACAGTTGTCATAACAAAATGCTTATATTTAAAAGTAGAGAAAACATATATACAAATATTTACAAGGGGAAGGGACACATAACAGGTGGGGGCAGGTAAAGGGCAGGGGGTGAACATATGGGAGAGGAAGAAGAGGGTGTGAGGGTGGGTCAAAGGAGGAAGGTGGTAGTAGGGGCATGGAGTGTTCACTGTGTGCCCCAGTCCTCCTCCGTGGTGCCTATGTCTGCCGCTCCTCCTCCTCACCCGTGGCAGTGGATGCGCTCCAAAAGCTCAAGTGTGGCCCTCGCTACCTGGAGCAGTCCCTCACATTCCGTTCCAGTGCCTGGAATCACCATCCACCTAGGACGAGGGAGCAGAGTCAATAAGTTTGCCTGTCCATCCCCTGCAGCCCACCCATTGTGCATGGCATACAGCCATGTGCCAGGCCCTGTGATGGTGTGCGAACACCCACAGTGACCGTGTCCACAAGACCTGCCTACCCAGGCAGCCACAGCCATGTGGACCACTGCACCACCCACCACCCATGTCCTGCACAGCACCACCATGGCCAGTACAGTGACTTGGCTATGCGGTGTGAAGGCAGTGCCACAGCCATGTGCCCAGTGCTTGCATGGACCACCATTGACCACTCCCAGACATGCAGTGCCACTGGACAGTGCTGACTGTAACAAGTTGTGTGCATGGCAGTGGTGTCAATGGATGGTGGCCATGCCCACTGCCCACCCAATTATACAGCATGCAATAGTAATCATGGATGTAGGCACTCACCATCATCAGGGTGGTCCGTGCACCGCTGACCACCATTACCCCTCCTGGCTTGCTGCTCCTCCAGGCGGTGCCTCTGGTCTATGGCCTGCTGGTGTTCTCGCGGCCTTAAGGTGCAAAACATGGAGAGAGAAACATCAGTACAATCCTGTAGCAATTCCCCTAGCCCCATGTGTTTGCAATCCCACACAGCCAGACCCACCCACTTCACACCCGATAACACCACCACGGCCAATGCTGGACAGCCCCCATGTGCCAGACACATGCAACGTGATACCCGTATGGACGATAAAAGTGTATGGATGTTGCACCTACCTGGCCGCAGGCACCATGCCCCTCCTGGCATGTGCCCGCGGTGGGCAAGCAGGTCTGGTTCCTCCGCACAGGTTGCCATATTGGTGGCGGCACTGCTCTGCCATCCGCCCCATACCAGTGGCCTCTTCCAGGCGTCGGCCACCTCCTGCTACACCTGACTCCTGGCCCTGTCCAGGTGCCTCCCAAATAAAGGCCCAACATGTGGCTCCACAGTGGCAACAAGGTTTGCCAGCTCCACCTGGCTCCATTGCACAGCCGCCTCCGTGCCATCTCTGCTGCTCAGTTCAGTCAAAATGGCACTCTGCAGTGCAGTCCTGCCACGATGCAGATGCTGCGCGGTACAGTGCTGCCATTCCCTATCACGCTGTCACCGAACAGCGCGATAGTGGTGCACCATGCCTGATGAGCATGGCACCTAGGGGCAAAGGTCGGTGCAGGATCAAGGGTCTCTGGGCCGCGGACAGCCACAGCAGTTGGAACCCAATGCGTGCAGCATGATTGGGTGCCGTGTGCCACCTCCTGAAGCGACCTACCGCACTGTTGCCCCAGTGCGCCTATTTGACGCCCAGTGCCACAGCGCCATAGAGATGAACAGCGCGTAGCACCACTGGCACAATGGTGGCTATGCCCTGCATTGCCTCCCATGCACAGCATATCAGCAGCATGGCAGGCACCTGCATCATCAACCCGGGCATGAGCAGTTAGGTGTGTACTGCATGTCACAGAACTGCACCTTGGCTCAACACGTTCAACACAATTGCTAAACGCCAACAGGCGATATTCAGCGGCATATGCAAATCAGCTAATCAGCCATTCAATGGCGCAGTCACTGCATTTGCATCCACTTAAAGATGCGCCTCGCCTCATTTGCATGGGTTGCACTATAAAGTGCGACATTGGGCTGCACTGGCCATAGTCAGTTACTGCAGTCTATTGCGGTGAGTTGCATGCTGTTTGGGAGTATGGACTATGGATTTTGGGACATGCATGGGACTACACAGTCACAGGTAACACCTGTCATTCTCACAGGCTGAATCATGACCGATCGTGTTGTGGAGGAAGAGGAACAGAGTGGGAGGAAGAGGAGGCCTAATTTCACGAAGGCCAAGACAGATGCCCTGTTCAAGGCCTACCTAGACCAGGAGTCGCTTCTCAGCGGATGCCAGGGAACACCACAGGCCCGTGCTGCTGCATGGGAGGAGGTGGCGCGTGCTGTAAACCTGCATGGCAGTCACCAGAGCTCCGTGCAGGAGTGCAAAAGAAGATGGCACAGACAGGTGGAGGATTAAGGAGAAGGTAGCTGCCATCAGTGCAGCATGGTCTCATGACAGGTGGGAGACAGCCGGAGGTGCTCGCCTGACCCCACAGGAGGAGCGGATTGCTGGAAGCATGCAGCATTGTGCCATTGAGGGTGTTCCGGGTGGTGGATTCCAGATGGGTGGTAGCCCATCACTGCATAATAGGTCATGGTCTGTCTATTGACGGGGGACAGGGTAGGACACATGCAGTAACACGACTTTGTTTTCCTTGCAGCTCCTGAGCATCTGCATGGGTCAGCGGTGGTGGGCTTCTCCACTGAGGCTGGTCACATGGAGATGGAGGAGGCCCATCACCTCCACAGGAATACATGGCTCAGGGCGACAGTGGGCCCACCTGGACATCAGACTGATGTTGGTGGAGCAGGTGCGGAGGAGAGCGTGCCCGTGTCTCAGCATGCCAGCGTCCATGGATGTCAGCATGCTGAGACTCGGGCTGGTGCGGATCCGTCACTGATGATGATGTCGCTAATGTCATGGACAGTGACATGTGTGTGCCACAGGATGGCCACACAGCAGGTTACATCGCGCCAGAACTGAGGTGGTGCCGCCATGGAGGTCTGCATGTCATCACAGTCCCAGCCTGCGCCTGTCAGCACTGGTGGGGCAGCACTGGTGTGTGTACAGGACAGTGGGACTGTTAGGCCACTGCGGTGGCACCATTGAGCCCTGGGGAGGCGGCAGCGGAGGGGCAGCATCAGCAGTCGGCCAGTGGGCATGGGGTACAGTGTCAGGGGTGGCGTCAGTGCACCACCTGTGGACATGCCCAGACCTGGCCCTGGTGTGCAGCGCCCACCCTCAAGGGTGATGAGCATCAGGGCTCGAACACCCTGAGGGACAGCATGCCGATCAGGCAGATGACCTCTTGGATGAGCACACCTGCATACTGCAAGCATCAGTCAATCAGCAGATACAGCTTGTGACAGCGGTGGATGCACTGAGTGTGGCTCTGTGCCAGGCAGGGCGTCTCAGCAGAGACACCGCTCTGCTCCTGGCAGGGATGGACTAGTTGTGGGAGGATGTGACTGCTGCTATTGACAGGCAGACACAGGCATTCACTGCTGTCATGGCCACATTGGCCACACAGTTATGTACCCATGCGTCCACAGACGACCACGATCGCTGTCACCCCATTCCGGTGTCATCGACACCATCCTTGTCGACACTGGGTTCAGCTGTGGGCATCCCGGCATGCCTGGTATAGGCATGTTCAGTGTGCTGCAGACCCTGTGCGAGCATGGTCACGTTCACGCAGTGGAACCCCTGGGGACCATTGGTGCCACCCCATGAGGCCAGTGGTCAGCCTGTCACTGCTGGCAGGTCTCGGCAGGGCCGCCCGCACATCCGTGGCGGCCGTGGCACTGTGGGCGCATGACTGACCTGTCTCCCAGTGTGGCTACTGTCTGATGTTGCCGGTGTGCATTGTGTCATTCAGCGGCAATGCACGGGTGGGTACCCGGCCCTGCATGCACACACACAGTCCATCTGCACACCCTCCTGGCTGCTGTCCACAGTTGTGTGTGCATGATGATGCCTGCATTGCGCTGTACGCCACTGTGCAATGGTGCCCAGTGTCTGACACACGCACAATGACAGGCAGTGGGTGTGGTCATCTGTGACAGTGTGTGGCTAGGGTGGCATTCTGGGTTGGCGCTCCAACCTTTGTGCATGTCTGGTGAGTTGTGTGTGTGTGTGTCTCTGACCATGTGCCATGTTAGACCTCGCCCATCCCTGGCGGTGTGTGTGGTTCCATGCCTGGCCACTTCCTTGACAGCATGCACCCGGTGTGTCCATGCATGTTTGTGGGTTGTGCCTTTGCCACTGGTAGTTGCACATGGCCCAATGACTTACCTGGGTTGACTGAAGTGCTCCTCCATGATGGTGTCCCAGTGCAGCTGTGCCCAGCCAGAGCAGTCAGGGTCCCGTCGCCCAGGGGCGGCTGCCCATCACCATTGTCACCGGCATCCTCATCATCCCCATTGCTGTCCCTCATCGACCTGAACAGCTATCTCACATTCGTTGGCCATGTTGTGCAGGTTCCAACAAGCCAGGAATAGCCGCAGGCCTTTGAGGGGCTGTACTGTAGCACTGCCAGAGGTGTCCAGGCAACAGAAATGTGCCTTCAGTATACCGAACACCCGCTCGATGATATTACGTGTGGTGGCATGTGCCTCATTGTAGCGTTGCTGTGAAGGGGTCACGGGCCACTGGTATGGTGTGAGCAGCCAGGGAAGGAGTGGGTATCCACTGTCACCTGTGTGTGGAGGTGGAGGTTGTTTGGTGATCAGCATTGCCCTGCCCCGGGCCATGTAGGCCACCACCCATGACACCTCTGACCATGCCCTCCCAAGCCCTAAGTTTGTCCGTGTGGTTTGCATACTCACCCACTAAGTGGCCAGTGGGGATGTCCCCAATCTCAATCTGTGGCACAGTGCCAACTGGTGCCAGATGAAGGCATTGTGTGCTCCCCAGGGTGCGTGCACAGACATTGATTATGCGCCCCTGGCATCACACACCACCTGGCAGTTGATGCAGCATAGCCCTTCTGATTAATATATGCAGCCCCTCGGGCCAGGCGGTGTGTGGATGGCCACATGGGTGCAGTCTATTGCCCCTAGCACACCAGGCATCGTGCTACCCTGTGGAACTCCCATATGTTTGCTGTCGCTCCGCGGTGTGCTGGGAATGGATGTACTCTGCAGCTTGTGGCAGCAGTGCACTGAGGAATTGGGTGAGGTGATGGTGACGCTGCCGACTGGGTTATGCCTGTGGTGTTCCCCTGTTGGTCTCTGGAAGGTACCCATGGTGAGCAAGCACATGGAAGCTGTCACTTAGTCTCCACTGACAGACCATGGCTCCGTTGTGTGGGTGCCTGCATCACATCACTGCACAGCTCACAGAGCTGCCTCAGAATTGCCTGATTCAGGCAGTGCCGCCCACGGTCTCAGTATCGCTGTACAGCTCAAGCTGGTGCAGGCTCGGTACTGCTTGTTGAGGCATATCACTGACAGGCCCTCCATGGCTGGCCCTCCTGATGCCCCTTCTCACCCCCTCTTTACTGCCTCCATCTGGATGGTGGCACTGGCCATGTCCTGGCTTGTGTCCCCCCCGCAGCCGCTTGTGTTCCCCGCTGTCCTGGCTGCTACTTCCCTGCACCAGAAGCACCTAAATGTGGTGGCCTCTGTGTTGTGTGGCACCTCCCCTTCTGCACTGGCTGTGTCTCCCCACACCTTCCCTGTGCCTCTCTGTTCAGGTGCCCTTTCCTGGCCTGCCCTGTGTGTCTGTCCTTCCTCTTGTGCAGCTATGGTTCAGCCTCATGTGCCTTCCCTGGCTTCTTGCACCTCTCCTTGTTCCTTTTTATTTTGGCTCATTTCTGCTATCGTGCAACTTCTACTTGCTCCCTTATTGCACATAGCGCATGTTGTTGAATATCACTCGCCATTTATATAGTTCCTCCCCTTCAGTTGCACATACATTCATTATCATTAGCTATTGCTCAGTGTGATTTGGGCGCAACTGCCTCACAGAATATGTCATAGAATGGTGCATTTTCAGACTTGCACTGGTGTAACCCTATTGCGCATGGCTATGCAACCCTTGAATATTTGGGCCGTAGTTTTAATCACAGAGGGGAACTAACCAAAATTAAAATTTTGGCAACATGTTTGGCAGGCTATAACTCAGTCCCATCTAAAGCTAAAAATCTGAAATAATGTGTATATGCAAATGTAGTGATAACTTGTATACCTGTCTTTTTGTAACATATTAATGAATAGTATCAAACATATTAAAATCACAGAAATCCTAATTTTGGCAAACTATTTGGCTACCTATAACTCAGCTCCATTGAAGCTTGAGACTTAAAATATGGTGCATATATGTATTCTATGTGCTTCCCTAAATCTTGATAGTGTGGAGAAATTTGGATAAGAAATTTTAAATGATCTCAAAATAACCGAAAATAAAATTTTGATTAAATGTTTAGTCACCCATAACTCCACCACCTTTCAATCTATGGATATGAAGATTGGTACACTCATTTACACCATTGGGTACTGTCTGTGTACTGCATTTGATGTTATTTGGACACATACGTTCAAAGTTATAGTGAAATAACTGAATTTAAATTTTGTGAAAGTCTCCTGAATTTTCATTACAATTCTGCAGAATTCCACAGAATTATAATGGTCATTTCGCATTCATTCCAAGAGTGGAATTTTATATTCCTCACAGCTCTAGTCTCTGTTCACAATGGCATGATCGGCAGACCTCCAGCACAGGGGAAGAGCTAGATAAGGTACTGGTGGAAACCATTGGCAAGATGGCAGAAAAGGCTGAGGTGCTGCTTGTGGGAGACTTCAATCTGCCAGATGTGAGACTGGAGCCTCCCAGCTGCAGGCTTCAGTTAGAAGCAGGGATATCCTGTACTCCCTGCAGGAGGCATTCCTCAGGCAACTAGGAAGTGAGACCACTCATGATGCGGCAATACTGCACCTGGTACTCACTAACAGACACACTGTTGCAGATGTCAAAGTGGAGGCCACCTGGGGAACAGCAATCATTGTACAGTGTAGTTCAATATAAGGATAGCTGTGAAATTGATCCACACAGGGTGAGGGTCCTGGACTTCAGGAGGGTACATTTAAAAGATTGATGAATTCCTCAGGGATGACCTGGCAGGGGAATGACCTTGTGGTGTAGAGGAACAGTGGGTTAAGCTAAAACAGGCCATATGAAAGGCAATAAACCTCTGCATCAATCAAGTGAGCAAAGGCATGAGGAAAAAGAGACCACTATGGTTCTCAAACAGGTGTCAGAAAAGGTAAAGGCTAAAGGGTGGCATTTAGAAGTTATAAGGAGATGCAGGGGTATGAGGATAGGGAGGCATATCAGGAAACAGAGG
The DNA here is from genome assembly GCA_016271365.2 of Neoceratodus forsteri. Classification (NCBI taxonomy): domain Eukaryota; kingdom Metazoa; phylum Chordata; order Ceratodontiformes; family Ceratodontidae; genus Neoceratodus; species Neoceratodus forsteri. The sequence continues at coordinate 269,977,782 of CM057452.1, read as the reverse complement.
GAAGCAGGGAAAGCAGTAAGGAGGGTGAAAGCACAGACCAAAGAGTGAATACCCAGGTGGTGATGAAGGGGAACAAGACTTTTTAGATATGTAAGCAAAAGGAGGAAGACCAGGGTGGGACTGAACGGTTAAAAAGGAAAGGTGGGGACTGTGCAGAGTGGGACCAGGAAAAGGTAAATATCCTAAACACTTTGTTTGGTGTTCACAGAGGAAAGAAACATAGAAACATAGGGAAAAAAGACAGCAGAAGGAGACCAAGAGTCCATCTAGTCTGCCCATGAGTTCAGAATGGCAGAAAAAGGTGATATTGTTGATGGGGGACCTGAATATGCCATATGTTGACTGGAACACATTTACTGCAGCCATATTCAAGAGCAGGGTTATTCTCGATGCCCACAGGGGAATGTCTAGACAGCTAGTGTTGGAACCCACTCAGGAGGGAGGAATCGTGGACCTGGTACTCTCAAATGGAGAGAGGATCACAGATTTAGAAGTGGGTAGCCATCTGGGAACAAGGGACCACACACAGTGTGGTTCACGATAAACACAACTGTAGAGTCAACCATACAAAAATGAAGATATTGGGCTTTAGAAGGGCTGACTTTGGCAAAATGGGTGAATACCTAAAGAATGCACTAGCAAATGGACAGAAAGGAGGGGTGGAAAGAACAATGGAGAAAATCAAAACTGCCATCATAGAGGCAGCAAGCTATTGTGTGAAACATATAGAAAACAAATGGAGTAAAAACCACTATGATTCTCAAAAGAGGTGGCAGGGAAGGTTAGGAAGAAAAGGATAGCATTTAGAAAGTATAAGGAATCACAGAAGGAGCAATAACAATGGAACTGTATCAGTTAAAGCAGAAGGAAGCGGGAAGGCAGTCAGAATAGCAAAGACCCAAACCAAGGAAAAGATAACCAACTCAGTTAAGAAGGGATAAAACCTTTATAGGTACATTAGGAGCAGAGAAAGGTCAAGGGAGGGATAGTGAAGCCTAATAAAGGGGAGAGGAGGTGGAAAGAGGGAGACAGTGAAAAGGCAGAGATACTGAATGAATACTTTTGCTCAGTATTCACAAAAGAAGATGAAAAGGAATTACCTAAACCAAATAATAGAAGCACTCTGGACAGGGGATTGACACCAGTCCATTCACAGAAGAAAGGTCCTGAAAGAACTCCTAAAACTCAAGGTGGACAAAGCAATGGGGCCTGAAGGGATTCACCCAGAATTCTAAAAGAACTAAGGGAGACCTAGTGACACCACTGACTACCCTTTTATCACATCATGGGAGGATGGGGTGGTACCTGAGGACTGGAGGAGGCAGATGTGATTCCCTTTCACAAAAGTGGAGCTAGGCAGAGTCAGGAAACTACAGACCTGTTAGTTTGACCTTTGTGTAGAGAAAATGATGGAATCACTTCTGAAACAAAGAATTGTTGAGTACCTAGAGGCCAGCAGGGCACAGGACCTGAGGCAGCATGGATTCACAGCAGGAAGGTCATGTCAGACAAATCTAATTGATTTCTTTGTCTAGGTGACCAAAGTAGTAGACCAGGGAGGGGCTGTGGATGTGGCCTACCTAGTCTTTAGCAAGGCATTTGACACAGTCCCACACAAAAGATTAACAAACAAGTTAACTCAGCCTGGGATGGGTCCCAGGGTGGTAGCCTGGGTAACAAATTGACTGTACAACAGGATGCAGAGGTAATAGTAAATGAACTCACTCCGAAGAAAGGGAGTTACTAGTGGGGTACCTCAGGGTTCAGTATTAGGACCAGTCCTCTTTAATGTCTTTATAGGAGACATTGCAGAGGGCCCAGAAGGAAAGTATGCCTCTTTGCAGATGACACAAAGATCTGTAACAGAGTTGATACACAAGGGTGTGGAATGGATGAGAAGAGACTTGGCAAGGTTGGAGGAATGTTCAAAAGTATGGCAGCTTAGATTCAATGCAAGGAAGTGCAAAGTAATGCACCTGGGAAACAAAACCCAGGTGAAGAGTACACAATGGGGGTACTAACAACAACATAAATAGAAAGGACCTGGGGTAGTCATATCAGATTACCTTAAGGAAGGCAAGCAATGTGAGAAAGCAGTAAGGAGAGCTGGGGGATACTGGGATGCATGGGAGAGGCATCACCAGTAGAAAATCAGGAAGTTGTTATCCCTCTGTACAGACAGTTGGTGAGACCCCATCTGGAGTACTGTGTCAGTTTGGAGACCCCATCTATGCAAGGACATAGACAGAATGGAGGCTGTCCAGAGGAGGGCAACTAAAATGGTGCAAGGTCTGCAACAGAAGCCATATGAAGAGAGTAAGACAGCTTAATATGTATACCCTTGAGGAAAGGGGGGCATGATAGAAACTTTCAAGTACCTCAAGGAATCAACAAAGTCCAAGAAGGTAGCATCTTTCAGAAAAGAGATGTGCAAGAACAAAAGTGACACGATTTTATGATAGAGAGGGACTGCTCAGGGCAACATGAGGAAATATTTTTCACGGAGAGAGTGGTGGACGCATGTAACCACCTTCCTAAGGAGGTTGTGGGGTCAAAACAGTGGGGAATTCAAGAATGCATGGGACAGACATAAGGCAATTATAGTGGGGGTTGGAGGAAGTAGGCTGTTGGTAAACTAGAATCTACAGCTTATCCAATAGTTAGGGAAATGGGCAGACTGGTGGCCCAAGCGGTCCTTATCTGTTGTCAAAGTCTATGTTTTTATGACCTGGACAGTGCTTTCTGTGCTTCCCCTGGCCACTAGGCAGCCAGTGAGGGCATGGCAGTGGGATGGGAGAGTGCCTGTAATGCTGGATTAGCTGTGGCACTGGGATGTTGCGGGGAGGGAGATGGACTGTGACACATGTCCCCATATGGGGATACAGAGGTATGGTCAATGGTGTTGGGGCATGGCCAATGGTGTTGGGGCACAGCCACTGTTGTGGGCTTGAGGGCCAGAGCGCATCCCGAGACTGGGGTCTTGTAGTGCACTGGGATGACGCCGATCACTGAGGCTGGTCTGTGAACCAACCGCCATAGAGCCATGCCGCATGGGTCTGGGTGCCTAGGCAGCCTGCACAACCCTGGACCCATGCATCACAGTGTGAGGGATCCATTACTGGACCCGGGATGGGCATCCCATTGGGTGCCCATCCGGGTCCATAACTCTGCCCCAGCCACCCTGTGGAATCCTGTGTGCCAGGGGCAGAAGCTGGACAGGTGGCCAGCATTGGTGAATGCTGGTATGGGTGCACCTGTCCATGGATGAGGGTTGCAGGTGGGGTACGTGATTTTCCGTGTACTCCCAGCCCGCTCGTGCATAGCCTATATTTAATGCTTCCTGATGCTCCTCATACAGGTGCCCTTGAACGCCTAGATCATTTCGGTTGCTCTTCTGAACAGCCTCCAACCTGTTTATATCATTTTTCAGATGTTGGCTCCAAACTGGACACAGTACTCCAGATGGGGCCTTACTAGGACCTGTAGAGTGGCAGTATTGCCTCCTTCCTCCTGCTGTTAAACCCTCCCTATGCACCCCAGCATTTTGTTGGCCTTGCTATATTGTTGCATTGGCTTGTCTGTTTAAGGGTGCTACTTATGATGACACCTGTGTTCCATTCTTCCTGCATGGCACTTAGTTGGACTCCATTGAGGTGATATTCTGTTCTTGTGTTTCTTTTACCCAAATGCATCACCTTAATTTTTTTTATGTTTAGCTTCAGCTGCCAGACGTTGGACCATTTTTCCAGCCTCTGTAGGTCTCTTTGTAGGTTCTTAACCGCCTCTTTGTTGTCTACCCTTCCTCCTAGCTTGATATTGTCCATGAATAGGGCAATTTTGCCCTGAATACCTATGCTGATGTCACTGATAAAGGCATTAAACAGGAATGGCCATATCACTGAGACTTTGGGCACACTACTAGTAACTGTGCCATCATCAGACCTCACCCCATTGACAACTACTCTCTGTTTTCTGTCCCTAATCCAGTTACCTACCCAACTGACTATGCACATGGCTGCTCCCAAGTCCTCCAACTTTTTCAGCAGGTGGCTGTGTGGCACTGAATCAAAGGTCTTACTGAAATCGAAGTAGAGGAGGTCCACTGGGTGGCCTCTGTCTACTTCCCTAGTGACCCAGTTAAAATTGTGATTAGGTTTGCTTGGTATGAACACAAACCCATGTTGCCTGTCATCCTGCAGACCATTCTCATCTGGGTACTCTACCAAGTAGGGTTGTCAGAACTATTTTGGGAAAGATTCAGACCCATCATGAACCCTGGTGTTCCAGTTCTAATTCAGAACTCGAACACTAGAGGGTTCAGAAACAAGTTAGAATCAATCCATTTTTTTTTATCCATTAAGAAGCCACAATGCAAGCTTGCTTATAGTGTCATGTCAGCTCCTCCCATCCCGCTTCAGCTCCAGTGTGATCGATGACGACTCCGACCCCCTCCCATCATGCCATGCCATTAGTGTTGTGGCCACTACAGAAAAGGGAAGTAAACAGTGTAACAAAGATTGTGCAATAAACATACAGGAAAACAACCAGAAAACTAATGTTAAAACCCTAGAGAAGGGGGATTTCCTTTGGGCAGAACTTTAATGTAATCTGATTTCCTGTAGTGTAATAAAACACCTATGAGAGGCACAAGTCAGACCCCTAACAGTAGTCAGCTCCAAGTCCTAGCTTCCTAACAGTCATTGTTGGCTGAGAAACCATAAGGAGTTGCAGAGTTTTTGCATGGAGGGTAGGGAACTAAAAACTATTGGGTGGAGACAGGAATGGGGCTGTGGTTAGCTCAGTGGTCCAATTATGACAACTGGCCAGTTGCTTAATCCACGGCTGAAACTAGTGATGTGAGACTGAGTGCCAGGATGAAGAGGCAGGGGAGTCGGGAGTCAGACCACCATAGTATGTTTATGTTATAGGGAGAGAGGTTGAAGCAGGATAGGGAGGCAGCACAGTGCCACAGGAGGCAGAAAGTCCGAAGGGTGCACAAACTTGTGGGGGCTGAATGGTGTGGAGTCGGACTGCACGCCTGTGTACTTCATCCCAGTTCAGGTTACCACCTGACCATCTGCTCTGTGGTCAGGTGGCAGTAGAAATCGTAAACTGCGCAGTTGCAGCTCCGTTCATTTAGTCCCAGTGCCATATAGGAGTTGCAGGCTGTAGCAGCTTGTGCTACTTGGTCTGTCTGGGCTAGCTCTGTTCTTTGGCTCTGGAAATTGCTTGCTAACTGTGAAATTGTCGTGTGTCAGACTGAGTTGATTTATTGCAAACTAAAAAATAAATAAAGCTAAGGGGTGGGTGGGGTGAAAACTAAAGGTTGGGGGACTCGGGGTCGGGAGTGGGAACCGAGGAAAAGAAAGGGCCCGAAGATACAGTTGATGAGAGGCTCAGCCTCAGGATGAGACGGACAGAGTGAGGGAAGTTAAAGTTGCTGAATATTTGAGAGAAACTGAGAAACTGAGAGAATTTATCTTAATCTCAATTCAATTATCAAATCAACAGTTCAAACTTCATTTCTGCCTGGCGTTACTAGTTGTTTCACACTGGGAAGGAGCGATCATCATCACCCTGGCTGGGGAGGGTGAAGAAATTAAAACAAACAGATTTACTAATTGTGAGGAAAATTAAGTTTAACTTTAATGTGTGAGAAGTTGAAACATTTGAATCTGATGGCATTTTACTTACTACTTTATACCCTACTCCACAAAACAAAGTAAAATAATCAGGAGGACAGGGAGGGATTCTGTCTAAGGACTGTAGTACTGTGCTGCTGAGCGTTCTTCTATTCCACCCTATAAAATTCCTGATAGAACAACACCAGGCTGTTTTTTTTTTTTACACAGTACTCCCTACTTGTGTGTTGTGTGTGTGACTCCACTACACTGTTTCTCTCTATTCTCCTGTGGTGTTATCCCATCACCTGCCGCGGCTGCTGAGTGTGTACCCTACCCATTGTGTGTTACTGCGAGAAGCCCACTGTTGGGCAGTCGTGCAGTGGCATTATATTTAAATACATGACAGAAGCATATAAATAAATTTTAGTGTTGGGAGGACAGACAGAAAAATCTCTTTCCTTGGGTTGTATGTGTGTGACTCCATCTCCTGTGGTCAGCCCATCTGCTGTGTGCCTTTGACTGCATTGTACCCTACCCAGTGTGTGTACACGAGAGGCCCAGTGGCCAGTTGTCGTGGTGGTGGCATTATCCTTAAATACATGACAGAAGCCTAGAAATTTATTTCCTGTTGGGAGGAGAGACAGAAAATCTCTTTCCTTGGGTTGTATATGTGTGTGTGACTCCATCTCCTGTGGTCAGCCCATCTCCTTCTGCTGTGTGCCCTTTGACTGCACTGTACCTTACCCAGTGTGTGTTACCATGTGAAGCCCAGTGGGTAGTTGTGTGGTGGCATTATCCTAAAATACATGACACAAGCCTAAAATATATATTTTCCTGTTGGGAGGAGAGACAGAAAAATCACTTTCCTCGGTTTGTGTGTGTAACTCCATCTCTTGTGGTCAGCCCATCACCCTGCTGCTGTGCACCCTTCACTGCACTGTACCTACCCAGTGTGTGTTACCGTGTGAAGCCCAGTGGGCAATTGTGTGGTGTCATTATCCTTAAATACACGACAGAAGCCAAAAATATATTCCCTGTTGGGAGGAGAGACAGAAAATCTCTTTCCTCGGTTTGTGTGTGTAACTCCATCTCTTGTGGTCAGACCATCACCCTGCTGCTGTGCGCCTTCACTGCTATGCGTATGCCTATGCCCAGCAGCCCAATCATTCTGTAAGCCTTGAACCTGGGATCCTTTAGTTGCAAACCATCATATTCTTCAATTACTTTCAGTCCACTGCATCACAGTGTCACACAGCCAAAATGAAATTTTGAGTTGTAGCCAGCGATCATAGATCACATTGCTTTCTTACACAGGAATTGTGTAGGTGTATTCACTGCAGTATACTGGTATCATATGGCTGACACCAACATAGATGAAGCATCTAGTGCTGGTGTTGGAGCAGGTGTTGGTGGCAGTGATAATCCTGGTGCTATCAGAAATAACCAAAATGTTTCATGTGATAAAATTCAACAAGCAGCAAAAGAGCAACAGCGAAGTGTGGTAAAGGAAAACCTTTTAAGAAAACCGTGCAGCTGCTGGGGTCACGGAGAGGCACCATAAGGTATGCCGTTCATGCTGTTAAAACCACTGTGACTAGCAGTAATAATGCAAGTGACAGTGAGTCCCTCTCTGACTCAGACAGTAGCTCTTTGTCTCAGTCTGACACTGTTGTGTCTTGTGACGATCATTACTTCCTCAACAAAGTGAAATGAGCAAGTCTGCTGACAATGAATCAGGTAGTACACTTGCAAATACATCCAGCACTGTTGGCAATGAAAAGGACATATCCATTGAATCCACCACTTCTGTGTCGGCCAGCAATGAAAAGCCATCAAAGTCCTCTGCCCACTCTTCTAGCACCAAGGAGCATGTCCCAGGTTCTGTTAGGACAGGTGAAAAGACACAAACAGTCTTTAGCTATCTTCCTAGCACTTAAACAAAATCTGTCACATCTGAGGTGTGGAATTATTTCTCTGTCAGTAAAACTGATCCATGCAGAGCAATTTGTTCCCTGTATAAACAGAGTGTAAGCCGTGGTAAAGTTGTGTCATGCCTTGGCACTACAGCTCTTAAACGCCATCTGAAACAGCATTCAGTTTTGCTTGATCGTCCAAAATCCATGTCCTCCATCTTCCAGACCACACGTGAGAAGGGTCAGGAATCTGAGATGGATACTGAATTGTCTGAACTTGATGCGGACAGAACCACTGCCAGCCCTGGGATCACTGTTACCACCAGTGCCAGCACCATTAGTATCAGTTGCATCCAGTGATGGCACTGAATGTATAAGTCCTAGTCCACCATCTCTGCATCCATCTGCCCATCAAAGCATGGTGTATAATAAACCATCAGGGATATGTGTAAACAGCTAACACTGTCTCAGGCATTTGAAAGAAAGAATACCTTTACAAAAAATCATCCAAAGACCCTTCATCTTATTCACAGAATTTGTGAACTGTTAGCTGGAGTCCTTCTCCCATATTCTTTGGTGGATCATGAGGATTTTAGGAGCTCATGACATTAGCAGAGACTCATTACAGTGTTCCTCATCGAAGGTACTTTTCCTGTGTTGAAATACCAAACATTTATCAGGCTTTAAAAGCGACAGTGATGCTTGCACTTAAAACTGCAGAGGGTGGGGTTATTCATGTCACAACAGATATGCGGACCAGTACTCAAAACATAGATTACATGTCCCTTACCACTCATTGGGTCGTTTCTTGTGCTTCTTCAAAACAAAGACACCCAAAAGATGGCGCTGCTGCATATAAAGAAGTTTGGGCAAGTCATACAGCTGCAAACATCTTGTAGGAACTAAATGACCTCCTTGACGAATGGGTTTATTCTCATGGTCAAAATGTGGCTTCATAGTAAGTGACAATGGAGCCAACATCTTGAAAGCAGTACAGGATGGAGGATTTATGCATGCTTCTTGCTTTGCACATTGCTTACATTTACTTGTCATGGGATTTCCCAGCAATGAAACACAAGTGGATGGTATGATTGCTGTTTGCAGAAAATTGTGACTCACTTTTCACATTCAACCAAGGCTATACAGACATTGTCCAAACTGCAAAAAACCACATGCTGCCCAGCAAAAGCTGATTCAAAATGTTTCCACTCGTTGGAACTCAACGCTTATATGCTGCATTGCCTCTTGGAGCAAAAGCAAAGCGGTACATGAGTATTGCTCCAGTTACATTATTGGAGATGGCATTATGCTGTCTGTACTGCAGTGGAAATTAATGGAGACAGTGTGCTGCATCCTAGCTCCTTTGAGACAGCGACAAGGGACATGTCTTCTGAAAGGTTCATCTGTGAGTCAGGTTATCCCACTCATAATGCTGATTTCACATCATCTTAGTGTTCTAAATCTACAAATAGAAAAACAGATCTGAAGCTCAGACAACATGACTCCTGTATCATGGGAATCTCATAAAGAAAATAAGCGAGCGCTCAAAACCAATGACAAATTAGTTGCAATGATGAAATCAAACACTACATCCTTGCAACTCTCTTAGATCACAGGTTCAAGGCTATACATCTTCCAAAACAGATGATTTAGAGCAGTACAAATGTCTGTTGCTGGATGAGCTGCAGCACTCACAGGAGTCAAACACAGACACGCACAGTACCCTCAGGTTGTCATCACCACAACATGCAAGTTCATCTTCACAAAGGATACAGAACTGAAAAGTCACCAAACATTAACAGTAGTTGTTCTACAACTGCCACTTCTTCAACCCTTAGTAGCAAGCTAAATCTGTGGCAAAACCTTTCCCAAACTGCTGCCATACCAGCTCATGCTGATTCCCTTCTGAGCGGTCTCTGTCCATCATGGTAGACAGTTACCTGCAAGAACTGCCTATTCCTATTGATGCATGCCCTTTGAATACTGGAGATCAAAAAGTCGATTTGGACAGAGCTGTATGATGAAGCCTGTAAATATCTTGCTTGTCCTGCATCAAGTGTCTCTTCAGAATGCATGTTTGGTACAGCTGGCAATATTGTGACAGACACCAGAAATAGGTTGCTGCCAGAAAATGTACACGTTAACTTTATTAAAGTTAATAAGTCAAGATTTTCAAATCCCTGCAAGAGTATACAAACAGACCCTGAAGTGATTGATGTTGTGGATGTTGATGGTGATGACAACTCAGATGGCGGTGGCTGGTAAATATTGTGGGGACAGAGCTCTCTGCACCAAAAGGAAACTTTACAGACTGTGATGACTTTGGTTGTCTCTCTCCTTTCTCAATCTACTACCTTGGACTATATACCCCCAAAACTTTCACCATTCATGGCAAACTGCTTTGTAGCTAGGGTCTAAAGTCAACAAGTTTTATATACAGGCGATTTTAACATCAGTGGAAACAGGCCCAAATTTGGCATAAAAGGACACTGTCACGTCAATCATTTCCATATCATATTATTTATAGTTAAAGTGCAAACATATATTTTGGATTTACCTTCTGTGACTTTGTGGTGAATCAATATGGGCTGGGACCAGGGGCGTCTATTTTTCAGTTTTAAAGAGGACAAAACAATGAGTTCTAATTGGTAGCTGTTTATTATTTTTTCAATTACAGAAATGTTAGCCATAAACCAAAATGATCCATATGTAACTTATCTTACTGAATAAAAAATATGGTAAAACTGTATTTTATATTGTTATGTTTCTGTGGGCAGCATCTTGTTAAAGTCTCTTCTGGGAAACAGAGTCATCTGAGTTTTACCTATGTCATGGTTGAGCACATATTCTGTAAGCATAGGTCTCATACCACAATAGCTCGTTTTAACATTCTGTTGTACACAGACCATGGCATAACAGCAACAACTCTGAAATTACTGGTTCCATGAAGAGGACTGTACAGAATGTTGTCCATAAGAAGAAAGCAATTGAAAAGACAGTTTTTCACATAATGTTGTTTATTAAGGAACAGTTAAGTATGGCTCATTTGGGGCAAGAGTTTCATTTTTCTTGAGTAAGCATGTGGTAGTTTTAACATTTGAGAAGGGAGGAGGGTAGAATGGGTGCTGGAGGGTGGGAAAGGGCTGGAGGTTGGTTTAACATGGCTGCAAGAGGGAGAAAGATGGCATGAATGCTACTGCATGGGTGAGGGTTGGGGTTGGTTTTAACATGGATGCAGGAGGGAGAAACATGGCATAGTTGTTAGTACATGGGTGATGGTTGGGGGTGGGTTTTAACATGGGTGAGGGACGGAGAAGGGTGACATGAATGGTTGTTCATGACTAAGTGTGAGGAGTAGTTTAAACATTTGGGTGAGGAGGAGGTGGAAAACGTGTGAGGGGGTGAGGTTGTGGGTTGGTTTAACATGGATGTAAGGGTGGTATGGGTGCTACTGCACAGATGAGGGTGGTGGAAGAAAAGTGGAATGGGTGCTGGGGTGAAAGGTGGGTGTTGTTTTAGTCCTTTCATTTACAGATTCGTGATCATCTGGGGATGGTGAGGAAAAAGATGATGACAGACTGATAGTATGGAGGGCTGTACTGATTGCCCACTGTGGAACCTACTATAGATACAATATATTTTTTTTTTCCTTATTAAATACATTGCAAATTGCTCCACCTAGCACAAGTGTCCTGTCCCCTTTAAAAAGAATAAAGGAATCAGAAATAAAATAAAGTCTGCATCAGCAGTTTTCACAGAATGTGACCTATCATAAAGTGTTTTGCTTTACAAGTAGTGATAATTTGATGCATAATGGGGTTGACAGTCACTGTCCCTTAAACATCACATGCCAACTGCTGCAGCTACATTAAATGTTCCTTAGTTAGTATGTGGTGAGGAAACCACTTTTTTATTTATGCGACTGAAATACAGATTTTATTGACGTATCAGCTGGAAAATGCATCATCTTAGAAAGTTATGTATTACTTCAATTTGCCAACAAAAATGTTGGTATATGTATGCATTATCTTAGAAAATTGCATGCATTTTTGCCAGGAACGACTGGCATATTTTTTTATTCAAATGTCTTGACTGACTACGTTATGACATAATATGTTTTGCAACAGTTCCATGTGCGTGCTGCAGTACCTTGGCTTGACTTACTTATGAAAGCTTTCTTTAAACATAGCAACTTTTGATTTACTCATTTAAAACACAAAGCAGCAAATCGCTGAGATTAGGTAATATCAGTTATTTTCTAATAATTCATGATGATGAGTATATATAACTGAGTACATAAATGGCTAATGTGCCTCTTTCTTTCACTAAGGAACTATGATGCAGCTGCAGCAGGAAAACTTTAACATATGGGTGGGCCTGTTACATATTAAGTTGCTGGCTTTAGCAAACAGAAGAAACCATAGATAAACCTAGTTGTATTCCTATCAATGTCACACATGATCATTTCTCTCCCCTTATATTAAACAGTTTTTCCTTTACATGTATTTCATTACTATCTTCATTACTGGCAGCACAATTAAAAAATATGGTTCGAGTTCTAAAAGTTCTAAAAGATTAGAACCCTAGAACTTTTTCAAATGTTCTAGACTAGAACTAGAACCCAGAACTTCAGAGGGTTCTGACAAGCCTACTACCAAGTCTTGTTTTATTAAGGTTCCCATCAGTTTCCCCACTACCGATGTAGGTCTGACCAGTCAAAAGTTGCCTGCTTCCTCCCAACTCCCTCCCTTCCTTGTGGAGAGGTACCACATCAGTTCTTCTTCAGTCTCCAGGCACTACCCCCTCTAAAGTGATCTTCTGAATAAAGGTGCTAAGGGATCTGCCAATTAATTTGCTAGCTCCTTTAGGAGAAGGAAGGTCTGGCTCTTGTGGAGGACACCCAAAAATCTGCAATAGGGTGGACACGCCTGGGGGGAGATTGAGCAGAGACCTGAGAAAACCCCAGGAGTAGTCAAGAGTATGGCAGCTGGGTTTCAACATCGAAAGTGCAAAAGTAACGCCTTTTGGCACAAAACTGGGCAGAGTACAAATGGGAGGAGGGGTACCGAGGACCACCAACATGAAAAAACCTGGGAATAATCATAGGAGGGGTATCACCAGCAGAAAGAAAGAGGTGGTATTGTCTCTGTATAGATTGCTAATAAGAACCACCTAGAGTACTTTGTGCAGTTCTTGAGACTACATCTCCAGAAGGACATCACATAGACACAGTGAAGGCAGTCCAGAGGAGGGAAACTAAAATGGTGCAGGGTCTGCTTCAGAAACCCTATGAGGGTGGCTTAAGGACCTAAGTATGTACGCCCTGGAAGGGGGGATGATAGATACTTTGAATACCTAAGGGAGTAATAAAGGTGCAGAAGGGAGTATTTTTCAGGAAACAAGGTTCTCAAGGACAAGGGATACAATAAGAAGATGGAGGTGGATTCAGGAGAGATGAGGACGTATGAAGGTAAGAAAAGAAAAAGGCTGCTTTGGTTCTCCAGAGGTAGCATGAGAAGAATAAAAAAAGAATAGCCTTCAGGAGGTACAAAGTTCACAGAAGGAGGAGGACAGAACAAAGTACAAGGAGGAACAGCGGATGGCAAGACAGATAGGAAGGCAAAGGCGGATACCAAGGAACGGATAGCCAAGTCGGTAAAAGGGATAAGACATTCTTCAGACACATCAGTGAGAAAAGGAAGACTCAGGTGGGAATAGTGAGGCTGGTAGGGAGGGGTAGGGGTCAAGTAGAAATATAGAAACAGAGAAATTGTGACAGATGAGGACCGCTAGGCCCATCTAGTCTGCCCAAAGGGCTCACCAGAAGGCAGACATACTGAACAATTACTTCTGTTCAGTTTCCTGAGAGGAGGGGAAGGAAATGGTCCAGTGTTACATAAAAAGGGCACAAAGGGGAGGGAGGTGGACAGATGTCTGTTCACAGATGAAAAGTGTCCTTAAAGAACTGTCTAGGCTAAGGGTAGACAAGGCAATGGGCCCAGATGCAGTTCACCCTAGGGTGCTTAGAAGCTCAAGGAGGTGCTGGCGGCACCTGTGACATCACTGCTCAACCTGTTGCTGGACAATGGGGTGGTTCTGGGGGACTGGAGAAGGCAGTTATGGTGCTCTCCACAAGGATGGAGTTCACAATTGTAAAGGGAAATCTGTATTTTACCTTAAAAGTGTAGTTGAATTTAATTCAATGCAGCAGCCTGAACAGTAGAAAAAAATGAAATCTATACTGTTGCTTTAAAATGCAACTCAGCAGCCTGTATAGGAGATAAATACAATCAGGCTTGGACTTCAGTAGCAGAAATCTGTTTGGTTGGAAGGGTTTTTAAAATAGTATTTGCTGTACAATTCTGAGGCTAGGAGCACAGTACTGACAGACCACCAAGTATGAAATTGTCCTGAAGCGCCTGTTTCCAGTCTGCCCTGCTTATAACTTGATACTGACACAGAGCCCAGTGACCCCTCACCCTGCTTCCTCTCTTTTTTTCCTTTAAATTATATGTTTATACTCTCAGAGCCTGGCAGGTGGCTATGGCCTTCCTCGGAGGGACTCATCTCTCCAGCCCATCGTCCCTGCTCACACCGATCCCAGTGATTTCCCCAAGGCTTACACCCTGCAGTGGGGCCAGGAGGAGGCTGGCTTTCTCCACCCCCAGAGCACAATCCAGAAGCCAGGGTGGCACAGGGACACGGGCTATCATGGAGCCTGCCAGTTCCCTTTTCCATGTTTCCTCCCATCCCTCCCTCCTAATCCATACTGCCCCTGGCTGTAGCCAGAGAGCAGTCAACGAGCGGAACAACAAGCCCCCAAGAGAGGAGAGCAGTCCTCCAGATGCTTAATCCTCCCTCACCTCTGCTGACCCCGGTGATCTGGACTCGTTCCCAAACCTAGGTCACCGGCGTGGCACAAGGTGTAGCGACCAGCACCTCAACCTCCAGTGCAACTGATCTGGCACCCTGCTGCCTCTCTAATTTTAGCACATAAAGGGATAGGCTCCAGTGGGTTGGAATCAAAGTGGGAGTATCTAATTTTCTATTCTGTCCCTCTAGTTCAGAGCCTCCCAGTGCAGCAGTAGCAGAAGGGTCATGAGGGCTCACAGGAAGGAATCTGCCCTCCCCCACACCTGACCGCTGTTCCTCCCCTGCCATACCTGGAGGCCACAGTAGACAGTTATTTTTCTTGCTGATGAATCCTGGGCACTGTAGCTGGGCGTGGTGCACAAAACTAACCCACCCATCCCACCACTCCATCCACCCACCCTGAGTGATTCTCTTTAAGCCCTCTCAGCATCGCTTGCCCTCCCTCAAGGGGTTGCACCTGGCTCCACTCATTTAATTTGTTTTCAGAAATGCCCTCTCCCACACCAGAAGTCTCCAGCCCAACTGTCATAGTTGCTGCAATTTGACTCCATGCTGATTTTGCCTAGTTGGCTCTGATTTCTTCAGCCTCTTTTTTTTCATTTTCCTGGCCAGTACCGCCTGCCTGCTAGGCAGCTGACACCTTCAGGACAACTTTAACTAAACATAACATTTAGTCACATTTCAGCTTGTATGTCACATTAGTTCTATATTCCCCTATACATTATTTACTACTGAGGTCATTTGCATTACAACAAAATCTTTGTTCCTGAAGAGTTCAGCTATTCCTATTGCTTTCTCCCTCGATGAGGTCATAGCGCCTGCTTATGACATCACAGTTACTCTCTTGCCAACAGATTGTAATGTCACAACAGAGGATTATGACTTGAAGTAGGGAGTAAGCTATAGAGGCAGATGAACTGTAAGAGAACTCAAAAGGATAAAGATCATGTATTCATGCAAATTTTCTCAGTAATATATAATGGGAAAAGAAATATATAGAGTACGCATGGAATGCAAGCCAAATTGTATCTAATTATTATGTTTTCAAAGTTTTCTTTGAGGTGCCAGTAGCTGTTTTAGCTAAATGCATTGTTGGCTGACAACCTGACACTTCAGTCAAAATGTCAGTTATACTCACTCCCTAGCAGTTCTATAATGCTACTTCTGGCGTGCCCTCATTTCGAATAGTAGCCTCCTCTCCAATAAGGGATAGGTCATACAGCTGTCTCAGGTGCACTCCTGCTATTTCTTTACCAAATAAGCTTTAACACTGTCAGGACTCCAATTCAGCCACCTTAACTGCCTGCCAATCTATTACCATCCCTATCCCTCCAAACCCACACACCATCGCCTACACTGGCCTCCTTCTCCTCACTCCTCTATCCCGATTTTTCTTCCCAGTTCTCTCACCCCTTTTTCACCCAAAAGCAAGCTATTGCTTCCTTTCTCTCTTTTACCGACTCTCCATTCTTTTCAAACACACTCTCTCACCCTCCTCCTAAGACCCCCTGATCCACTTCTCCCCTCTAATAACCCTCTTTTCTTCTCCTTTTCCCCACCACCCAATTCAACTGTCCCTCCCTGTCCCCCGTGTCACCCAAACCAGCCCTCTGGCTCCCTTCCCTCCCTTAGCCCAAATAACACCCTTGTCAGCCCCCCATCCTCCCTTAGCCTATTCATCCATCCAGCGGTGCTTCCTTCACCTTGCTAAATCTTGAGTCCCTTCTTAGCTGCTCCAGACCTCCACTCCACCCTCCTCCCACAACCTCAGAAGACAAAAGTATCCCAAAGCGTGTCTATATTCTCTCCTCCTGCTTCTCTCTTTTGGCAAAGTTTGACTTAACCCAGGCCCTCCCTTGAACCCTGCCCCCACAGTCGTGCCCAAAGGCATTGCCTTTTTTTTATTATTAACTATTTTCTCACCAGGTCCCGATGCGGCAACCATCCCTCAGCCATCGTCAGTCCATGCTCTGACATCAGAATTAGCATACCCACTACCCCCAGTTTTACCCTCCATGGCAGAGGCGGTGAGAAGCCTCCCCAGCTCAACTCACCTAGATCTGGATCCAGTTTGGGGAGTGCCTTTCAGAGTCGGTGCTCGGCAGGTGGCTGCATCATTCCACATGACCAAGGACCCGATTTCACATTTTCTCCTTGCGTAGATGGGGTGTGCAATGACACCAGTGGAGGTAGCACACTCGCAACTGCACGCACTCCTCCAGGTGTCTGCCCCATCTACGCCTCGATCTTACAGCATCAGCGCACTGCCTCCCAGCCTCCACTAGGGCCAAGCCGCTGGTCACTGTGACCCCCTCCAGAGAAGGAGAGCAGTCCTCGGACACTCGATCCTTCTACTCCCCTGCCGATCCCCAGCAGCCCATGCTTATTTCTGAACGGGTCACTGGCATGGCAGCGGTATGGTGTCCAGTGCCTCGGCCTCAGCGCCACGGACCGACTATAACCTTAGCCTTTCACCCCTAAGTACAGGCGTCTTCTCCTTAAGGTGAGCAGCTCTTAAAGTCTGAATAACCCAGCATCCCCCTACATTCTTTGTCACAGAAACCTGGCCATCTGCCAGGATCCCGACTCCTCACTCACTATCCCTGAATTCAGTCTCTACCACCAAGAAACATAAACTTTGTTGGTAGATAAGGACCGCTGGCCCACCTAGTCTGCACATTTCCCTACCTATTGGATAAGATGTAGATCCTAGATAACCAGCAGCCTACTTCTCCTACCTCCACTATAATTGCTTTTATGTTGGTCCCATACATTCTGAATTCCCCACTGTTTTTTACCCAACCTCCTAAGGAAGGCTGTTCCATGCAGCCACAACCCTCTCCACGAAATAAATACTTTCTCACGTTGCTCCTGAGCCATCCCCTCTATTTTCAAATTGTGCCCTCTGTTCTTAGCATCTCTTTTCTGAAATATGCTACCCTCTTGGACTTTGTTGATTCCTTGAGGTACTTGAAAGTTTCTATCATGCCCCCCTTTTCCTCAAGGGTATACATATTATGCTATTTAGTCTCTCTTCATATGGCTTCTGGTGCAGAACCTGCACAATTTTGGTTGCCTCCTCTGAACTGCCTCCATCCTGTCTATGTCCTTGCGGAGATGGGGTCTCAGAACTGCACTCAATATTCCAGATGGGGTCTTACCAACTGTTTGTAGAGAGGGAAGACAACTTCCTGCTTTCTACTGGTGATGCCTCTCCCTATGCATCCCAGAATCTCCCAGCCCTCCTTACTGCCTTCTCACACTGCTTGCCTACCTTAAGGTCATCTGATATGAGTACCCCAGGTCTCTTTCCATTTTTGTTGTTGTTAGTACCTCCCTGCCCCTCCCCCATTGTGTACTCTTCCCAGGGTTTTTGTTTCCCAGGTGCATTACTTTTTAATTCTTTGTGTTGAAACTAAGCTGCCATACCCTTGACCATTGCTCCAACCCTGCCAAGTCCCTTCTCATCCTTTCCACCCCCGTGTATCAACCTTGTTGCAGATCTTTGTGTTGTCTGCAAAGAGGCATACTTTTCCTTCCAGCCCTTCTGCAATGTCACTTATAAAGACATTAAAGTGTGCACGTCCCAGTACTGAACCCTCGTTACCCCATTAGTAACTCCTTTCTCCTGAGTGTGCTCCATTTACTATTACCCTCTGCGTCCTGTTATCCAGCCAATTTGTTACCCTGGGACCCACTCCTAGGCTGGCTAACTTGTTTATTAATCTTTTGCATGGTACGGTGTCAAATTCCATGCTAAAATCTAAGTAGGCCATATCTACAGCTTCTCCCTGGTCTACTACTTTGGTCACCCAGTCAAAGAAATGTTATTAGATCTGCCTGACATGACCTTCCTGCTGTGAATCCATGCTGCCTTGGGTCCTGTGCTCTGCTGGCCTCTAGGTACTTGAGAATTCTTTCTTTCAGAAGTGATTCCATCATTTTCCCTATCACTGAGGTCAAACTGGTCTTTAGTTTCCGCCCCTGCCTTACTCCCACTCTTGTGAAGGGGATCATATCCGCCTTCCTCCGGTCCTCAGGTACCACACCATCCTCTCATGATTTGCTAAAAAGGGTAGTCAGTGATGCCACTAGGTCTCCCTTAGTTATTTTAGAATTCTGTGGTGAATCCAGTCAGGTCCCATTGCCTTAACTACCTTAAGTTTTGAGAGTTCATTCAGGACCCTTTCTTCTGTGAATGGACTGGTATCAACCCCTGCCCAGAATGCTTCTCTTGTTTGGTTTAGGTACCTCACCTAAGTTTAACTTTTATTGGTAATTTTCAGATACACAAAACCAAAACCAACACAAATAACAACATCAACAGTAGGCAGGTACCGTACACACAGCTTGTAACAGTAAAATGTAGAGATGAGATAGCGGGACATTTCAAACGCGTGCTTGGTGGTGCGGATTAACATGCAACATTTATTTATTTATTTATTTTTATTTATTTTTATCTTCTCCTTCCCTACTCTTGGAGCCCTCTCCTTCTTCCTCTCATCCCCATTCCACCTTCGTGATCTGCCCTAGAGTGCCTCCTCTCCTCCTGCACAGTGGGATCTGTCCCTCTTTGGTGGTCGGATGGTATCTGAGAGGCTATCATCTCGGCTGCCAAGAGGTGTTTTTCTGTTTCTTTTCTGGTTTCCCCTACCCTCTGGGACGTCAGAGTGCTAGGGCGTCGTCCGAGTGGTGGCGTGCTGACGCCGCCAGACCACTCATGCACCGTCGACATTCCCCCTCCCGGCTCTGTGAGCGACGCCTCCATCTCCTTCAGTTGTTGGTGCTTCCACGGCTGCAGAAGGGATGCAGAACGCAGATGTTCTTGATTCCCACCCTGAGGAAGGACAGCATCAGTTGGGACACTCGATCTTCCCTCTCCCTGCCGACCCCAGGCCACCCGAGTCTGTTCCCGAGACCGGATCACTGGGCGTGAGCGCGGTGTGGCATCCAGCGCCTCAACCCTCAGCGCCACTGGGCGGCATGCAACATTTATTTATAACCAAGCCCAGACAAAGTGCTAAGGAGGGAAGTAAGACATAACAAAAGATGAGATCTGGTCCTTTTTGATCATGTGCCAGTACCATTACAAATATACATTATACATTATATACTGCCTGTATGTACATCTGGCCTTAAAAGGATTTTAATATCTCCAGTTACTGTGGAAAGTGAGTCTACTTACCAGCTAGGATGGCACAGCACTAGCAAAACAGTTATACCTCCTACTTGCAAAACAAACTATGTACAATGGTACAGGTGCACTAATATACCTTGTTCAGCTGGATATAGCAACTCTTCCATTGCCACAGTATCAGGGTCTAGGGGCCATTCTGGCATCATTCTAGGGAGCTTGTCATAAGCTAGAGGCTAGAAGTGGCCTCCAGCATCTCTTATATTTACCAAGTGTCTTGCTGGCAAAGTGTGACATTCTCTCATAGAAGGCAACAAGACCTATAGCCAGCATTGGGAGACAGTATAGCGCAGTGGTCTAAGGCTCTGAGCTGCAAATCTGGTGACATCCAGCAGACCAGACGTGGGTTTGAATCCAACTTCCACTTGCATACTGTGTGACCCTGAGCAAGTCACTTAACCTCCTTGTGCTCCCAGGTCGCTCCTGTAAAAGCTTTCAGCTTAGTGTGCTATACCTGGTTAAGCAACTAAATAAATAAATAAAAATTAGTTCTTGGGCAGAGGGATTTGCATAGTTCTCCACCTAGACAGTATTAGATGTTTGGCCACAACCCCAACCACAGTTAACCATTGGGCTCCAGGGTCATTTTTGGAGATATTGGTATGGCAACAGCCCAGGAGCAAGAGTGGAGACTCTATAGGTGGAGAGGGACCTATTACCATGTGACACAGCTGTATTACTGACTGCCAGAAGGGTTGGATAGCGGGCACTGCCAGAGAATATGAAACATGTTCCCACCCAACTGGCCACATCTCCAACAGGCGTCCATAGATAGCAGTCCCATTCTTTGTAGTTTAGCAGGGATAAGGTACTATCGATGTAGGGTCTTGTTGATAATTAACGGGATCTGCCATCCCGCACGCCTGATGGATCTTGTGCTAGCATTGAGACCATTGTGTGTCCGAGATGCATATTGCCATCTCTTCCTCCACTGTTTCTCAGCCACTAATGATGAGTCTGGCTGCGCCTCCTTAATGCCTTATAGATTCTGCCTGCCTCCCTAGGGATGTTTGATCGAACCTATCCATGGAGGAGAAGGGTCTTTGTACCCAGCGTCTTGCTGGCTGCCTTTCCTATATGTAGCACTGTGTCCCTAATCTGCAGGTATCTCCAGAAGTGGAATTGTGGGAGGTTGTACCTGCGTCAAAGGGCCTCAAAAGTGTCTATTGTCATAGTGCCTGGCAGTAGAAGGTCCATGACATGCAAGATTGCCTGCTTTTGCCAGAGGCCAGGAAACTGTGTCTTTACCGATGGTTAGGACTGGGTTGTGCCAGAAGGGAGTAGAGCTCCATGGATTGGGAATGGCGGTTAGACCCTTGTGAACCTTTTTCCAGTATACTAAAGGTAAGGAGATGGATGGTGGAGGCATCTGTGGATGTACCTTATTTGAATATATCATCACTGCTGGAGGAACAGGATGCAACTAGATATTTTCTAGTCTGAGCCAAAGCGGAGCTTGACTGGAAGGTGGTGAGAATCAGTGTGTAGTTTGGACAGTAATAAAAGCTTGGTGATATGCAAGAAACCATGGTAGGCCCCATCCTCCCTTTGTCCAGTGTTGCCTCAGCTTTTGTCTGCTGTAACAAGGTGGTTTCCCTTCCCATAGAAGTGACCCATCATTGCATCTATCTTTTAAAACCATTTGGGGGTATGGGCAGAGGCAAGTGCTGGAGGTGGAGAAATTTAGGGGTTACAATCAGTTTTATAGACTCTATTTTCCTGCAAGGGAGAGATGGAATGCTTTCCACCTCTGCAGGTCCAACTTAGGGCTTTGAATAAGATTGCCCAGACTGAGTTGTACCATCTTAGCTTGCTCTCTGTGTAGTTAGATCCCTAGGTAAGTGATCCCGTCAGAGACCATCTAAGTCCTGACACTTTGAATGGCGCTAGTTGACATCCAGCATTCAGGGAAGTACATCTGTTTAGATGGGATTGATTCTGAGTCCAGAGATCTGAGTAAAATCAGTGATGAGTGGGAGTACATGGCTAATGGCTTTGTGAGTATTTGTAGTAGTAATAAGGAGGTCATCAGCATAAAGCAGGGTCTTGAAATTTTCCTTACCTACTTGTATTCCTAGGATGTTCAGAGCCTCCCTAATGGCCAAGGGTTCTATGGCCAGTGCAAACAATAAGGGGAGAGTGGGCAACCCTGTCTTGTCCCCTTATGCAGGAGAATGGGGAGACTTCAGGCCATTTGTCAAGACTGCATAGGGCTAGTATATAGCAGGTTTACCCATTGCCGGAAAGTGTCTCCAATCCTCATTGTCACCAGAGTGGTCATAAGGTAAGGCCATTCAACTGAGTTGAAGGCCTTCTCAAAGTCCACTGCTGGCCCAGCTATAGGTGAGGAGAGGCCCTGTGCCCTATGTATCAGGGAGGTCAAGAGCCGAAGATGGTTGGAACTGATACAGCCTTTAAAAAAACTCACCTGTGATGGATGAATCAGCTCTGGGAGTGTTCCTCTAGCTGGGTAGCCAGTCGTTTGCCAAGATTTTGGCATCGACATTGATGAGGGAAATTGGGTGATAACTCCCACATGCCACTGGGTCCTTACCTTTCTTTGGGAGCACCGATATGGTTGTTTCATGTAAGGGGAGTGCCCCAGTTACATCAAGCGCTAGTGCCCAACAGAGATAGGGCTCCACATCATCCATCAGTAGCTGATAAAAGTCAACAAGGAAACCATTGCCTCCTTGGGCTTTATGCGAATTCATAGAGTTAATGACTGATTGGACTTCATGGGCAGAGATGGGATTTTCTAAGGAAGCTGTGGCCTGTGAGTTAAGAGCAGGAATGGGAAGCTTAGATAAAAGTTGATAACAGCTTCTATTGTTGGAGGGAAGGGAGGCGTGCAGGTGTTCATAGAACTGTGCCATTATCTTGTTTATTCCTTTTGTGCAGTTTGGAGCTTCCTGTGGCATCCCTTAGTCCGTAATTTTCTGACAGCTTGCTCTTGCCTTTAGGCAATATGCCAAGAATTTACTGGAGTTTTCTCCTCCTCCCATAATGTATGGCCCAGCTTACATAGGGCTAATTCAGCTTCCTGGTTAAGAGTAAATTAAGTTTGGTCCTGGTGTTGTTAAGTTGAGCCAGCAACATGGGGTGGGGGTCTAACTGCGATATGTTTTGTATTTGATTCCAATGACATGAGCTCCTTTCTAGGGACACCTGTTCTGCCTCCCAATTTTTCCTTCTAGTGGCTGCATACCCTATTATTCTCCCTCAGAGGGTGGCTTTAAAAGCCTCCCAGAGGGTGGAGTCAGCAACATCCCTGTATCATTGTCTTGCAAAATTCTTGCACAACCCCTCTTACCCATATGCAGAATTGGGCATCCTCCAGTAAGAGAGTATCCAGCCTCCAGAATGTTGTGATTTTGGGTTCCATATTGAGTTGTAGAGCTATCTCCAGTGGAGCATGATCAGATAATAAAATGGACTGGATCTTTGATGTCATTAGGGTATCCACCAGGCTGTGGAAAGGAGCCATGGGTCTATCCAGCTGGACATCCCATGGACTGCTGAGAAGCAGGTATAGTCTCTACCATTAGTGTTCTGAGCATGCCAAACATCCGCAAGGTGTGTCTTCATTCATCAGCCCATGCTGTGCTATCACAGCCCAAGTATGGGTTCCTTGCTCCACCCAGATTGATCGATTGTGGGGTCTAATTTAAGACTGAAATCTCCACCCAGTAGAATTGGGGAGTTTACTGTGTTAAAGTCTGTTAAGGTCTGACTGAAGGTGTGAAAGAACCCTGGATTATCCTCATTGGGGCATACATATATTTGCCAAAATCGGGATTGGTCTGGTGTGGCTACCTCAACTAGCAACCATCTCCTTTCCTTATCTGCCCGCACCTTAGATTTGACCCACTTCTAGATCCTTATGAAGTAATATTAAGACTCTCTTTTTGGCTTGTCACGAATGTGCCTCCCACCCTACCCATCTGTGTCTCAGTTTCTTAGCTTCTACAGAGGTTAACTTTGTTTCCACAGGAATGTCACCAGGGGTCTCAGTTTTTACATGCAACATTACTTTTTACGCTTAATGGTGAGTTGAGACCCCTGACATTCCATGTTAGAAAGTAGTTTCCATTTAAATGTCTCATGGGTGAATCCTGTAGTGATATCAAAGGAACCACTACCTCAGAGGTTGCGTAAGAAAGCACAGCAGTTGGACCACAGTGGGCTCAGGGAGGTGAGGATGGTGGAACAGAGGCACACCAGTCAATTGTTCCACTCCACAATCCATACACCATTCTGGGGAGCATAGCTCCCTATGGATGCACCCAGAGAAGACTGATGACAACTGTCACAAGGGAGGCCCACTGGAAGGAGGCAGAGTACACCACAGGAAAGGAAGAAGCTCCTGGTGGGGACTCAATTATTAGGGGATAGAACTAGGGGAGCTGGGAAAACTGAAGTAAGGTGCCTGCCTGGTGCCATGGCTTGAGGGACAGGAAGCATCCTCAGGATCACAAGAACAGCTGCAAGGGAGTCTGAGTTGGACGTCATTGTCCACCTAGGGACAAATGACTTGGCTCATCATGAGATTAGAGCAGTGCAGGAGGACATTGTAGAGTTGGGGAGGGCCTAAGACAAGTAGCACACACAGTATCCTTCTCAAAGGTGCTGCCTGTCAATGGCATGGGGAGGTGAGGGTAATTAGCACCATGCAGTTTAATGAATGGTTGAAAAATGGTGTGGAGCACAGGGTTTGGCTTCATTGGGGACTGGGGTTCCACCTGGAGGACACCAGCCTATACTGGCAAGGATGGTCTGCATCTGTCCAGGAAGGGAACAAGTCTTTTGAGCAATCGGTTTAAATGCTTCATTGGCAAGCTTTTAAACTAGTCAAAGGGAGGCACTGATACAGCAGGAAAATCTCAGCCTTGCCTACAAACAGGGTACTAAATGAGAAAAAGACCGAGGTAGAAAGGTCAGTGGGGATGCTGCAACAGAAGGTAAAGCCATCAAAAGGAGAGCAATGAGTACCAATGCCCGTAGTCAGGGTAACAAGCTTCCTGAATTAATGGCCTTGATGGAGGAGGAACATCTAGATATCGTGGCAGTCACAGAAACATGTACACACAAACCATGACTGGGACGTAAACATACCAGGACACACTATCTACAGGATGGACAGGGAGGGTAAAAGAGGAGGAGGAGTAGCTCTTTACATAAGGAAGGAATAAAGCAACAGAACAAAGGGTAAACAGGGAGGAGGAGAAGAAGCATCTGTGGTAAATTTGAGACAGGCAATGGCACCACAATCCGCACAGGGTTGAGAGCAGACTCTTCCTCAGGGGAGGAAATGGACAAGGAAATGATAGAAAGTATACTTAGAATGGCAGAAAAAGGGGAGATATTGCTGATGGGTGATCTGAATATGCCAGATGTTAACTGGAGTGCAGTTGCAGCAGCCACTCAAGAGTGGGGTTATTCTAGATGCCCTACAGGGGCATGCCTTTAGACAACTAGTATTGAGCCCACGAGAGGGAGCAATCTAGACCTGGTTCTCTCAAATGGAGATGGAGAGAGGATCACAGATGCAGAAGTGGGTAGCCATCTGGGAACTAGCGACCATCGAACAGTATGGTTCACAATAAACACAGCAATAGAGTCAAGCCACAAAAGGCAAAAGTACTGGACTTTAGGAGGGCTGATTTTGCCAAAATGGGAGTGCTTCAAGAATGCACTAGCAAATGGGCAGAAGGAGGGGGAAGAACAATGGGGAATAATAAAACTGCCATCACAGAGGTAACGAGCCTTGTGTGAAGCAAATAAACAAAACAAACGATGTAAGAAACCACTATGGTTCTCAAAGGAAGTGGCAGTGAAGGTTCAAGAGAAAAGAAAGCATTCAGGAAGTACAAGGAATCGCAGAAGGAGCAGGACAGAGAACTGTATCAGTTAAAGCAAAAGAAGGCTGGGAAGGCAGTCAGAACAGCAAAGGCCCAAACCGAGGAAAAGATAGCCAACTCAGGTAAGAAGGGATAAAACCTTTTATAGGTACATCAGGAGCCGAAGGAAGACCAAGGGAGGGATAGTGAGGCTTAATAGAGGGAGGAGGGAGGTGGGTGGGTAGAGGAGACTGTGAAAAGGCAGAGATACTAAACAAATATTTTTGCTCAGTATTTACAAATGAAGAGGGAGAGTACCTAAAACAAACAGTAGAAACACTCTGGATACAGAAGTTGATACCAGCCCATTTACAGAAGAAAGGGTTCTGAAAGAACTCTTAAAACTGAAGGTGGACAAAGCAATGGGGCCTGATGGGTTCATCCCAGAATTCTAAAAGAACTAAGGGTAGAACTAGTGATACCACTGACTACCCTTTTAACAAATCATGGGAGGATGGGGTGGTACCCGAGGACTGGAGGAGGGCAGATGTGATTCCCTTCACAAAAATGGAGCAAGGCAGAAGCAGGAAACTACAGACCTGTTAGTTTAACCTCAGTGATAGGAAAATGATGGAATCACTTCTGAAGGAAAGAATTGTCGAGTATCTAGAGGCCAGAGGGCCACAGGACCCTAGGCAGCATGGATTCACAGCAGGAAGGTCATGCCAGACTAAACTGATAGATTTCTTTGACTGGGTGACCAAAGTAGTAGATCAGGAGGGCTGTGACATGGCCTACCTAGACTTTAGCAAGGCATTTGACACAGTCCCACACAAAGATTAATATACAAGTTAGCCAGTCTGGGAGTGGGTCCCAAGATGACATCCTGGGTAAAAATTGGCTGGAGAATAGGACCCAGAGGTAATAGTAAATGGAGTCCACTCAGAAGAAAGGAGGGTTACTAGTGGGGTACCGTGAGGTTCAGTATTAGGACCAGTCCTCTTCAATGTCTTTATAAGCTACATTGCAAAGGGACTGGAAGGAAAGTATGTCTCTTTGCAGATGACACAAAGATCTGCAACAGAGTTGAGGCACAGGGTGGGGTGGAAAGGATGAGAAGGGACTTAGCAAGGTTAGAGGAATGGTCAAATGTGTGGCAGCTTAGATTCAATGCTAAGAAGTGTAAGGTAATGCACCTGGGAAACAAAACCCAGGGAAGAGTATGCAGTGGGGGGTGAGATACTAACAACAACAAAAATGGAAAGGGACCTGGGGTAGTCATAGCAGATGACCTAATGGTGGGCAAGCAATGTGAGAGGGCAGCAAGGAGGGCTCGGGGATACTGGGATGCATAGGGAGACATCACCAGTAGAAAACAGGAAGTTATTATCCCTCTGTACAGACAGCTGGTGAGACCCCATCTGGAGTACTGTGTGCAGTTCTGGAGACCCAATCTCCGCAAAGACATAGACAGGATGGAAGCTGTCCAGAGGAGAGCAACTAAAATGGTGCAGGGTCGCACCGAAGACATATGAAGAGAGACGAAAGGAGCTTAATATGTATAGCCTAGAGGAAAGGGGGGGACATGATAGAAAACATTCAAGTACCTCAAGGGAATCAACAAAGTCCAAGAGGGTAGCATTTTTCAGAAAAAGGGTGTGCAAGAACAAGAGGGCACATTTGAAGATAGAGAGAGCGCTCCAGAGGTAATTTAAGGAAGTATTTTTTCACAGAGAGGGTTGTGAATGCATGGAACGGCCTTCCGGAGGAGGTTGTGGAGTCAAAATCAGTGGTGGAATTCAAGCATGCATGGGACAGTCATAAGGCCATTCTAGGGGTGGGGGTAGGAAGAAGTAGGCTGCTGGTTAACTAGGATCTGCAGCTTATCCAGTAGGTAGGGAAATGGGCAGACTGGGTGGGCCAGCGGTCCTTATCTGTCAAATTCTATGTTTCTATGTAACCATAAATGGGTAGTTATTTAGGATGTAATGGCGCATCCCTGATGCCTGAATACCATACATATACAATGTAGTGAGGCATTTTATTTTTCGTGCACATATAATTCCTAACTGTAAACCAGTAGTGATTATAAACAAACATCTTAAAGCAAACTGATACACAATAGATGTGCTTTGCATACATACAACATTTTCTCCTTGCCTCCTACCCCCCACCCCACCCATTGTGGACAAGCTATTTACTACGCAGCCTAAGACAACTTGCCCAGCTGCAACTGTTGCTGGGGTACTCTTGGTATCCAAAGAGTTACGACTGGCCCTACCTTGTGTGGAACTGAACTTCCTAGGATTTGAGCACATAATCAAATTCCTCATCTTTATTTTAGTTTAGCCCCTGCAAGTGAGCAAATTGGCTGGATCGCCCATCCTCCCAGTCAGTGTGGGGCAGTTATGCATGTCCATACCAAGTGGGAGGAGCTCGATCATATAACAGTGTGTGTGATGTTCAGCAGCTGACTTTAATAATGTCTGCATAGCTGGCTGCAGTACACCTTAATCCATACTCCTATATCTATATGAAAATGTACCGTTTACCTTCTAAAGCAAAAACAAAGAGACACAGCAATTACCTACAATCAGTACCATACCTCTGCAGAGCAAACCCCTGGGTTAGGAATTGGAACCCTGGGCTTTGCTTGCTCGTGATGGGGTACCTTTGAGAAAACCTTTAAGAACACAGTCATATTGTCATATCTCCTTGGACTGAGCATGCACCATTTTCCTGTGATTCCTCTTCCTCAGCTAGGGCTCACCCAGATTGCTGTCTCAGATAGGTGGGAAGGATGACCGAGGTATAGTCACATGTCTGGGCTGGAGCTAGCTACAGAGTGACGTGAGGCATATAAATTTCCTCCTGAGGCAGATCCCTCTCTGGAGAGGTGGAAGAGCTGGTGTAAGTTCCTTCTATTTGTAAGCCCTCATTCTGTGACTACCCTATCCCCCATGACAGCCTACATGCTGTGTAACTGGCAGCTTACAATCCAGTCTGTTATGCTTTTAACGTTGGCGACTACACCATACATGCTAAAATTATGTGAGACCCTTGTCAAAGGAAAAGAAGGAGTTACAACTTCTACCCCTGGTGCAGCATGTTCAGTGGCAGTGTCAATGCAATCAAGCTTACCTGAACCGCTGCTCTGTAGAAGCAAACAGATGCATAGAAGGATCTCCACAATGAGGTTTGACCTAAATGAT
This sequence comes from Neoceratodus forsteri, assembly GCA_016271365.2. Classification (NCBI taxonomy): domain Eukaryota; kingdom Metazoa; phylum Chordata; order Ceratodontiformes; family Ceratodontidae; genus Neoceratodus; species Neoceratodus forsteri. The sequence goes on along the minus strand of CM057452.1, from coordinate 269,949,126 downwards.
GGGTCTGCTCCATAAATGAGGGGTCTCCAGCTTTCCCAGCTGCCCAGCTCCTGTACAGTCATCCTACCACATCTCCTCCCCAAAACAAAGCCTTGGAGGGCTCTTCAAAAACAGAAAGCCCACTCTGGGCTCCCGGTGTGTGTGTGTGTGTGTGTGTGTGTGTGTGTGTGTGTGTGTGTGTAAACTTTTTACCATGTGGTCCTTTAAGAGGCAGCCCAGGCAGCTACTAGGTCAGGGGCTTAGTTGGAGAAAAGCCCCAGATGCCTTGCTGGTTCGGTGTCCCTGAAAAACGACATCATCGTGGACCGAGCAGGCCTTTCAGGGGCGCCACCTCCCAGTAAACGGCAGGCGACCAGAATTCCCCTATCTCAACAAAAGCATAAACAATTAAAATTTAACATAAACTGAGTCCCAGTCTGGTTGCAGCTCATGCTGTTAGCAGGCTGAAGACAGTCAGCCATTTGTGGGCACTCTAGGAATCTGCAGGAAAAGCCTGCACTGCCCCTATATTCTCCTTCTCCACGGCACATTCAGGGATGAAGTCTGATGAGGTACTCTCTCCTCCACTTCTTTTCTGGGGGCACAGCAGTACCAGAGGGTCCTAGCTTTTGAGAAGTTGCCAGCAGTGGAGGAAAGTCATCAGAAAGGGCTGCCAGGGCATTGTATCTGCTCGGTCCTGCAAAGCTATTTAACACATTGTCCTGCTCCCTCAGGTCTGGGTTTCTGCTACAGGAGTGGAGCTGCAGGAAGCACTCTCTTCTGTAACTATCAGTTGCCTCCTCCTTTTCCCCCCCGCGTGCCTTGAGAGGATCGGACCAGGTATCCTGCAGAGCCCCATGAGGATCCAGCGCAGGGCCAGAGCAGTCAAAAGTCTCACAGGTCGAGGACTGAACAGGACCTACTTCCATTTTGTGTGAGAGGTCTGGTATGGTAGTTTGTGGTTGGGTCAGGAATTATTTGGCCTCATGGAGATAGGGCCTAGTGAGCCCAGATAGCCTTCTGCTGCTTTGTGGGAGTCAAACATTTTCAGGGTGCCATTAATCATGATTCGGATTGGCAGGGTAACTTAGAGTATTGGAGCCCCATATCAGCACATTCTGTTTTGCGCAGCAGTGTTCTATGACCTTGCCATGTTAGATTTTGTCTTTCCCTGGCTGTTTGCATAATATATTACCCAAAGCATACCCCCAAATAAAACACACCACATTGGTTTTTTGGGATAAAAGACCACAGCTCTTTTTACTTAACCAAAAATTTGGCATTACATGGAATACTTCACATTCAATACAGTAGAATATGTATATCACATTGAAAGATATGTACATTACAATATATCTACATACATACATCACATCCTATTTCAATATATATATCAACTATCCCATCCCGTAAGACCCCTTGGGCAGCCACAATTCATGTGTTGCTGAAACCCCGGCTCCTTCCTCCACTTATTTGGGGGAACTCTGCCCTTTAGTCCAACAGACCCATCGAGGGCCATGCCTTCCTCTCCGACAGTTCCTTCCCCATATTCCTGAATTTAGGGCCTTCTAGACCCTTGACGAGAGCATGCCCATCCAGGGACGCTCCCCATCTTGGAATCTTGGCCTCTAGTTGCCAGTGCACGCCCGCCTGGGTGCCTTCCTCCCCAGATCTCTGAAGCATACCCATCCTAGGGTCGCGGGCTTCCTCAGTGACACCCAACGCAGCTTCTCGCCTCTATGTCCAGAGCCTCACTACACAGGGTCAGCTATGAATTACCACAACTTACATACGGTGCCAACACGTATCTCCCACTAATGCCCAAGGTATCCTATTTTTTCCAAATAATACTGTCTCACAGAAGTCATTGAGGGCATTGTTAAAAATGTCATTCCCAATGTCTGACAGATGAACCCCATCCCAGCTATACAGGCCCTTATCCATCTTGGTGATAAGGAAATGCCTGATAACCTCCACGCCAAGCAAGGCAGTGAAATGGACACCTCCTCATTCACTGACCTGCGTGCTTTGGTCCATGGCTCCCGACTTTCACTCACCATGCCACTGCTGGCATGGTATGATTCTAGTCCATGCCAGAATGGTGCAAAACAACATTTGTTTTAGGCAGGCCAGTCCTCTTAATTCCTCAATTAATCTAGGTGCCCCAGGGTGACCAAGCAAGCGTGACTGGTGCTTGATGATGTAGGCCTAATCTGAAAATCATTTCACATAATGCTCCTCACTTCATCACCCTTTTCCTGCCCATTGAATCACAGCTCAACTTCGGAATGCCCAGCTGTCTTGTGTAAGGCTGTTTTCACCTCGTGATAGGCCTCCCTCATTGTGACTGACCCACGATCCATATCGAGGGTTGTCACAGCCATGCCTGTAAGACAAACCAGAAACATGTGAGCATTTTACCACTTTTTGAGTTTCAGTTTCTACTTGTGCTGGGTTCCCCAGCATCACTCCCAATGTGTTGTGCTGAGCCTAATGTACCCCATATATGCTTTTGATGCCCATCTGCCGACTCCTTTGATCTGTTCTTCTTTTAACCCACACCTGGCTGCCTCAGTGGCTGCTCCAATTCTGAATAGAATGTGTGTTGTATGAGGTAGGGTTTACACCACCATCCATAAACCCTTTCATAGGACAGCTGTGAACTGCTGCCTCGTGACTGCTTTCCCATCCCCATGTACAAATAAATGCCCCAGCCCTGTTGGACATTCCGCACATACTCCTTCATTGACAACATGTTCCTGGGGGCCATAAACAGTGTCATAGTGGCAGGGGGCCTGACTGGTTTGTCTTTGATTTTCCCAGCTGAAGACACAGTCTGTCTTGCAAGATGGCGAAATCACTGTACTGAGATTGGTGTTCTGACCTGATGAGTTAGACTGCGGTACCAACTCAGACACCCAGAAGGCCCAAGAATGCACAAATGTGTAGGGCCCTGAATAGCTTGGTTTCATAGCCAGAGCTGCAAATGACTGCCAGTGCTTTCAGGAGGCTGGACAGTTCGGCTAGCCCTATGGGCTTCCTTGTGTCCGCTTTTTTCCCCGTAAGTCTCGCCAAGCCTTGTACCATTTTCTTTGTGATGAAACTGTTGGTTGGGTCAGGAAAACCCTCAGACTTGTAAAGAAATGCGATGCCTGCCAGTTGGAGGCGTATAGCTGCGAGATTTTCCCAAGCTTCTAAGTGGAGGATGTAGTTTTGAACTTGTCTTTGGGTATTGGGCAGTTCCATGCTTATCTCGTGACCACAGAATTCTGGAAAAACTCATAGCTACCTACACCTTCCTCCATGTTAAAGAGCCACAGCGAACTGTACCAGTTGCTGCAGTCTTGGTTCCCAAGTCTCCAGACCATTTGCGGTATCTGTGTGGGAGCGGGTCCACCAACGGGCTAGCTGCCTGAAGTGCTTGAGCTGAAATCGAGACAGGGCATCAGCTATAACATTTTCTTTTGCTGGCAAATGACGTACCTTGAAAGAGATGTTGTACCATAGGCAGCATAACACAAAGACCCGCAGAACCTATCACCCCTTCAGAACGAGACGCTCTATAGTTCAATATGTCTGCTACCACTCTGTTGTCCATGTGAAACAGCACTTTTTTATTCTCAGTTTTGTGCCCCCACCCTTTATGGCTACCATGATGAGGAACAATTCAAGCAGGTGATATTTTTTGTGAGCCCCTTCAATACCCACTCCTGTGGCCAGCACTCTGCAAACCATGCCCTTGCCAGAATGCCCCAATGCCAATACCACTCGATGCATCGGTCACGATGTGCAGATCCAATAGTTGGTCTGCCAGATGGTGATACCATTAAAATCTTGCAGAAAGAGTTCCCATACCTGCAGGCCAGCGTTTATGCCCTGAGTCAGTCTGATGTGGTGATATGGCTTTAGAGCCCCCAGTGGCTGATGCCATCCACCTGAGGAACTGCCTGCCTGGGCAGATTGCACGATATGCAAAATTCAAGTGGCCTATAACAGATTGCAGCTGTTGTAGGGTCACCTCTTGCTCTTCCGATCTCACCTAACAGTTTGCTCAAAAGTGACACCTTGTCTTGTGGTAGCCAAGAAACCATGGCCTCTGAGTCTATTTCTATGCCCAGGTAGGAGGAGGCAGGTAGTGGGCCCTCCATTTTTCCTGCTTGAACACGAAAATATCCCATGAGTGAGGTGAAACCTTGAAACATATCTGCACATGGTTCCCCGGGACTCGTAAATAGGAAATCATCCAGATAATGTACTATGTGTGTGTTCTGCATGTGCCTTCTGGTGACCCACTCCAAGAAGGTTGAGAATGCTTCAAAGGCTGCACAGCTTACAGAGCATCCATGGGCATTGCCTTGTCCATGTACCATTGACCTCTAAATTTAAAACCCAGTAGATCCTGATCACTTGGATGTACTGGTAACAGCTGATTTGATGTCATTTTTGTCATCATTGCCCTGTGACCCAGCTCTTGTATGTGGCACAGTGTCACATGAAAAGTTACGTACTGCACTGTGCAATCTTCTGGGTTGATGAAGTAGTTCACTGAAGTACCTTTTGAGTAGGACAGGTGATGAATCAGCCTGTATTCCCTTCTGCCTTCTTAGGGACTAGCCCCAATGGGGATACCTTGAGGTTGTGAACTGGGGGGTGAGTCAATGGTCCGCCACCCCTGTCTGCCTCTACTTCCTTGGTGATTTTCTCTCTAGGATATTGGGAAGTAAGTTTGCAGACTTTGGGTTGTCAGCTGTGGTTTCACCTTGGCCCATTGTATGGTGTCCTAAAACCATGCTTGAAACTGTCATGAATATTTTGCTATTGTTCTGTCCAGGTAGCAGGCAAGCCAGGGTCCATCCAGTCTAACCTTACTGGTGAACTAGCTAAACTTCCCAGCCCCTTTCCTTTTTCACCACCTGTTCCTTCGTTGCTTCGGTTTCTTGGAGGATTGTTGGGTGCATTCTAAAACATTGTGCTCCCCTCCGCATTGTTTGCAGATATGCCCATATTTACAAAAGGCAACATTTCCCTTTGTTGTAGCTGTAACATGCCTTCCTCCCTGCCCCCTTCTTCAGTTCTCTCTTGTACTCTCCCCTGTTTGTCTGTGAATCGCGTGACCACACTATCCATGTAGGTTACCACATTGGGATGTTTACGTCATTAGCAGACCCAGAGGTCTATGTGAGTGTTTTCCCATTTGAGATTGGGTTGTCTAGATAATTTTAGATGAAATTGCTCATCGTATTTTGGCCACACATATCCATCAAAGGACAAATGTGTGAATTTTATGGTATCCCTGTATTTAAGCAGAGCAATTAGCTTATCTGGGTGCTTCATCCCGTAAACTGACATAAATATGTCAAATGCATGACCCAATTCTCAAATGTGAAAGGCACCTTGGCTGCCGTGACTCTCTTGTTTGTTCTTTTCTCATCATTCACTTGGGATCTCCTGTGTAATAATGAGAAGATGTCTATAAATTCCTCTTTCCAAATCTTTGCCCAGACAGCGTCCGATAAGTGGTCCACAATGGGTCTTCCACCCGGCATATGCCCAATGCTAAGGTGCTGTTGTTTTGCTCTGGTTAAAATGTCACCCACTGTAGTATTGGGAGTGGTTCCTATTTGAGAGGCAACAGTTTTCCACGCTTCTAAGCCTGCCGTCCAACTTTCTTTGTTGGCTGGAGGATGTTGTATTGTAGAGGTCACAGCACCTGTCCATACCTGAACTGCTGCTCCTTCTGCGCTACCCCCCCGCCATAGCACCTTGGGAACAAATGGACTGGAGACTGAGCCAACAATGCCTCAACCCCTGTGGTGATTTGCTGTCCACCCACTAGGTGACCTGAGGGCTTTCTCCACCCTCCTGGCGGGTTCTGTACCCCTTGTGCCCATCCCCCTTGTCTGTCTATTGGGACCTGGTATCCTACCACGGTGGTCTCAGCCCACTGGCATGTCCTAAACCCATAGCTATCTATTGGCCCCTGCACCTCGTGTCCCAGTAGACCCTGGGAGGTACCTCGACTGGCTCATTGGCCAGAAGTGCCTGAGATCCTGTGTTGGGAGCAGTCATACCCCATGCTGGGTTGTTGGGAGACTAGGAGTGAAGGGGCTAAGATACATTGCTGCCCAAGATCTTGAGCATATTGCATGCCCCGCACATAAATGGCCACATGAAGGGGTTATGCTGCCATATTTGGTGCCTTAGCATTACCCGGCACCTGAATTGTCCCCTGAAGCCCGTGCCACCTTACCTAGCTGCTTACCTTTTTTCCCTGCTGATCTTCCTGCATTTTTCCAAAATCTGTCTGCTGCTGAAAGCCTCCCATCCTGTCTCCCATGCTGCTGACCTTTCTCCGTTCTGCTCTCTTACCTTGTAGCCTTAGCCATATCTTCCAGGTTTTTCTCCATTTTTTTATACTTTGCCTCTTCTGTTGCAGATTCCATTGGCAGCCACTCCCAGCTCTCACTGGATTGCTCATCCTCACTATCAGAATCAGACCACACAATTCTACTGACACATCACTGTCCTGATCTCCCTCATTCACCGATCTGTGGCTGGACCACTATTGCCACCTGGGGCTTTTCCATTTCTTCATTTGCTGCCCTGGGCTGGACCACAGATGTGTTCTCTTCGTCTCCGCCCCGCTTTCTTCTCCGTACACTTTCTGCCCACCTCTGCCACCAGTTGCACTTTACACTTCTCTGCCCGCTTGCCCTTTTATTACCAGATTTTTTCTGTGCCATGGATTCCAATAGTCGGGCTGATGGCTGGCTACACCTGGCTGATGCCCTCCTCCTCAGCCAGTCCCTGAGGCCTGTGTTCTGCTATGGTGGGAGGGTCTGCCTCTGGTAGCTGTTGCCCACCTGGATGGGCAACCAGTAATTCTGGTTCCAGCCTGGATATGGCCACCAGCCAATCTGACTCCCAATGTCTTTTAGGTATTGCAGGGCCTCACATAATGCTTGGTCCTGCCCTTGTGCTGGGGTAGCCTGTTCCACAGATTGTGTCTGGCTTCCTAGCCCTGAAAGGTCTTGACCAGAACCCTGTGCTGGTGTAGAAAGTTGTGGGGCCTGGCTGTCCAGAACCTGACTATTCTGTGATTCGGCCATTTTCAGCTATTGATCGTAAGGGGCAAGCGGTGCTAAGCGAGGTGATACCTATTGAGACAAAAACATATTCATTATTCCTGTCCACGTTCCACAAGCCCTCTAAACATAGAAACATAGACACATAGAAGTTGACGGCAGATAGGACCGCAAAGGCCCATCCAGTCTGCTCATTCTCTACTAGTTAGCCATTTAACTGACTGTACCAGTCCATAACTTTCAGCCATGACCTTAATGTGAGAGGGAAGGAAGGGAGGGAAAGGAAAAGACCCTGGTTTGGCATGTCCATGCAGGGGTCAAATGGGGGTTCTCTTGCAGCGGACCAGCAGATGCGGTGCCGTTAGTAACCATCCAAGCCCAACCAAGAGGGACTAGCATAGCCTGGGGACCCCTTTTCTTGGTCTATGAAAGTTTTGCCAAAAAAAAATTTGGGGATGACAACTGGGAACATGAGCATGAGGGGATATTATCTTTAGTAGACAGAAATTGAACATGCTGCCTAACTCTTACTCTATATCCTGTCAAGTAAAGTCAAGTCAAACTTTATTTATGAAAGGTGCCTTTCCAAAAACCAAGGAATGTACATGACATAATAAAAATGATATAGCTAAAAACATTAAAATTAATCCAATCCTACAACAATTAAAAATCATTATATGCAAGGTTAAAAGATACATTTTAATACCCCTTAAAGGTTTGGACAGTCGGGCAATCTGCCTGATGAGGTAGAGAATTTACAGGTTCGGGGCCATAAAACTAAAAGATCTGGTCCCAGAGGTCTTCAAACGAAACCTGGGAATCTCTAGCAATCCTCGTCAGTGGATCAGAGAGAGCGGGAGGGACAGTAGGGATGAAGAGATCTTTCAGGTAGCCAGGTCCCTGATCGTGTAGGGCCTTATAGGTCAGCAAACTGACCTTGAAGGTGATTCACCAACATATTGGCAGCCAATGCAGTCTGTGGAGCATAGGCGTTATATGACTGGACCCAGAGGAACCAGTCAATAGCCTGGCTGCCGATTCTGCACTAGCTGCAAGCAGCGAATATCAACCCCAGTAGCCCAAGATAAAGGGCATTGCAGTAGTCAAGACGGGAGGTAACGGAAGTGTGGATCAGAGTAGGAAGATCGCCAGGAGGAACCAGGTGCTTCACCCGTGTGATGTTCCTCAGGTGGTAAAGAGGCTTTGACAACTGCCGACACCTGAGATTTAAGTGTCAAACAGTCATCAAACACAATGCCCAGGTTCCGCACCATCTGAGGGTAGCTAGCTGAACACCCCTAAGCCATAAACCCAAGGAGATCCTGCACAAACCCACCTCCAGGAGACCTGGGTTCACAACCAACACCTCAGTTTTTCTGGATTCAACTGCAGCCAACTCCACATTCATCCAGTCCTGGATTTCGCCAGACAGTTGTTAAAGACCTAAAAGGCAGCATCTTGGCCGGGCACAAAGGACATGTACAGTTGAGTGTCATCTACATAGCAGTGAAACTCAAACTGCATTTCACCTAATAATCGCCTCCCAACGCAGCATGTCCACCGTCAAACAACATGGGTGCTAAAATGGAGCCTCTGCGGCACCCACAGGATAGGGGAATGATGCTGAGGAAAAATCCCAGACACCACCCTCTGAGTCCTACCCTCAAGGAAAGATTGAAACCAACTGAGGACTGTACCAGACAGCCCACAGATAAACCTGAAGCGCCCAATAGCACACCATGGTCCACAGTGCCAATGCTGTAGAGAGATCAAGAAGGACCAAGATGGAACAGGTCCTTCGATCTCTCTATTAGAGAGTCATTTAGTACCCGGACAAGAGCTGTCTGGTACTATGTCTCTTCCTAAATCTGGACTGGAAAGAATCATAGACATTGTGGCTGGTCAAATGATCATCCAGCTGCGGCTGACCACCTTCTCAATAACCTTTGCCACAAAGGGCAGGTTAGAGACAGGTCTGTAGTTAGCCAGACTGTCTGGGTCCAAGGAGGGCTTCTTAAGAAGGAGCTGAACCACAGCCTCCTTCAGAGGATTGGAAAATCCCTCCAAAGACCTCCAGACTATCTCAGCAAGGACTGGCCGATTTTATCTACACAGCCCACTAGGAGACGTAGGGCCTGGGTCCAAACCACAGTTGGTCGGACGAATAACTGATGACCATCACAATGCCATTGATTGTGGAAGGCTGAAGTCAGACCACACAAACTGGGTGTCCAACATCTCCTGCCGACCAACACAACTCCCACTAGGGAGGGTTGAGCGGATATCTGACCTGATTGTGGCAACCTTATCTGAAAAGAATTGAGCAAACTCCTCACACCATTCTTGAGAAAAGGCTCTTCTGGCTGAAGACGGATTGCATTGGACAATCTGTCCACAGTCCAGAAAAGCTGAACTGGTCTATTCTGTGCAGCAGCAATCTCTCTGGACAGGAATTCTGCCTTCTTACGAGAGATTGCTGATTGATCCTGGACCCTGAACTAAAAATACCAACAACAGCTTAATCCGGAATAAAATATAGTTAAATGCCAATAGCCCCCTCCCCACCTCGGAAAAAAGGGGGGCTTCTTGACCTAGTGGAATTACGGGTCAGAAGCATGCAAAACAACCGACATCCCTCCCTCCCAAATCAATCCATCAATACAACGGATACAAAACATGCCTAGAGGGGGAAAGTATATAAAAGGAAAGAAAACAGAATATAAAGACCGGCCAAAACACTGCAAAAGAAGGAAAAGGGAGGAAAAATCGACGAAACAGCCCAAACTGGGGCAAAGGGCTAACTGGGGTGGGGCCTGGGGGAGAAAGGAAAGAAAGGAAATATTTCTGGGTGAAGGAGGCCAGAGGGGAGCAAAAAGGTAACACTGAACAGAACAATATCACCAATTTGTTAATTGTTTTAAATCATAATAGTACCATACATGGTTATTTAATATAAATATTACAATTTTATTGTTATTACGCTCAAGACTAAAACCAAACTTGGTGGAAAATTGGAAACAGGAAAAGAGATCTTGGAGACAAAAGAGTAAGGGGAGGCAGGGAACAAAACAAATTCTGGAGACAGGGTGGAAAAGACAAAGGCCTACTGGAGCTATGTAATGCACAGGATTCTAAACCGGAAAGCCGCTGGAAGGCCTGATACTGGTTGGAGCACATGAGCTGATAAGAAGACCGCAACAGAATTCCTTTTTAAATATTTATATTAAGTGCATAAAAAGTCAAGAGCTGGAAACAATTAAGGACAAACATCACTGATATGCCAGAGCGAGGATAATAAAGAGGTAAAGGAGGGCCACGAGGCTAAGCTAGCAGGCGGGGGCCAATGGTCCGAGCTGCATGCTGACAGGGTGTGTGGCCTGGTGACGCAGCGGAAAGCATGAAGAGGCTGCTAAGCACTGGCGCCCTAAAGGCAAAACGAAAAAGCAAAAGGGGCCTGGACCGCTGCCAATGGTGCCGGATGAAGTATTTCGACACCCAAATGGCCTTACCTTTTGCAAAACCGAAAGCTGATTTTTGGCCGAGGACGGAGATAAAAATTTTAAAGACCTAAACTTAGCAGGGCTTGCATGCTTCAGTTACAGAAGCTAGAAGGTGGGGATATGGGAACAACACGGAGGCACCGTGAGAGCAGAAAAGGCATGGAGGACAAAAAACTAGAACTGGAGGGAGCGAGGGGAGATGAAAACAGGGCCAGGGAAACATGCCCATGGTGGGGAAAAGAGGGAAAAACAGAGAAATACTAGAAGGATGAGGGATGGGGGAGGAAAGGCAGTGCCCACGGAGTTCAGGAGGGTGCCGGAGAGAAGAAAAGGAGAGGGCAACCAAACAGAGGAGCTACATGGCCAAGCGGGCACAGGAAACCCATGCGTCCGGCAAACAGGGAAGGAAAACAAGCTGGCCGGGGGTGGACGCGAACAGGAGGTGAGGAGGAGAAGAAGGGTGGTAGAACAGCTGAGCAGCAAAACTGGCAGGATGAGAAAAGTTGAGGGGCCAAGCGGGAGCGCAATAAGGGGACAGAGAGAAGCTTACTTGGAGGAAGGAGAGCCAGGAAGGGCGCAATAGAGGGCAGTGAGGAAGAGTCTGCCAGGGGAAAGCAAATGGGGGAGAAAGAATGCAAAATTAACTTACCCTGGGAGAAAAACTGAAGACCGAGAATCTGCGGACGCTGCAGGAAAACAAAAACTTTGTGTTAAGGAGCAGTTCCAAGAGGGCAAATCCCCCGGGACTGCTTCCTTAAGAACCCTGCTATGCCCCTCCTTGCTGGAGCCGGGCAGGGCCAGCCCTCTCTGAGGAGCTCCTCTGATAGGGCCACTTGACTGGGGGCCACCTCTTTCCAGATGGTGGGTGGCCCTCGTTGCTCCACCCTCTTGGGGGCAGCCAGCAACTCGCCCCCTCGGTGAGAGGCCGGTGGGGCCATTCCCTGTCAGTGTAACGAGGAAGCATGACAAAATTGTTCTTGGTCTGGCAGATGGAGCTGGCTTTGGGGCAAGGGATCAATGGGCCCCATCTATTTCAATTGGGCCTTCCCATCTGGTGCCCAGCAGCAAAGGAATAGTGGATTGCAAGAAGCTGGAGGTGCAGGTTCCCTCACATCCCTCAGGAAATTCCACAAATCTCAAATTGTTTCTGCAGCTGCAGTTTTCCAGGTCCTTCACCCTTTGCAACAGCTGACTGATAGTGTTATCCTGCTCCCTGATATATGCCATTATTCTGTTAAACCTATTTTCATTGTCAAATATTTTCTGTTCAGTTGCAGTTGTCTGTTAGAGATATAATGTCTGCAGCAGTATTCTGTGAGGTGATCTTCAGCTGTTCTATTTTGCTATCATGATGGTTAACATTTGTTTAATCTCCTGCAGGTTGGTATCAGAACTGTCTGAGGAGGCCATGCTGCTCTGCAATGTGGGATTGCAGCAGGCCCAGAGGCTTAGAGAGTCACAGATCAAAATACACTGTCTCCTTCCTTCAGAGATGGAAAATGTTTCACCCGCTGTATGCAGTAGGTAAGAATCTATCGTTTCATGATGAGGTATGGCAAAATCTGAGGCTCCAGTTGTTCGGATTGGCAGGATTCATACAGTGCCAGGTCAGAGCAAAAGCTTAGCTGCCATTTAATAAGCCCCTAGTGGCCACTCAGTATCTCCCCTGTTCTTCTTCAGTGAATACTGGGCAAAGTATTTGTTCAGTATCTCTGCCCTCTCACTGTCACTCTGCCCCCCATTAAACCTCACTATCCCTCCCTTGGTCTTTTTCTCTCCCTAATGTATCTATAAAGGTTTTATCCCACCTCTTAACTGAGCTGGCTATATTTTCCTCGGTTTGGGCCTTTGCTCTCCTGACTGCTTTCCCGCATCCTCTGCATTAACTGATACAGGTCTCTGTCCTGCTCCTTCTGTGATTCCTTATACTTCTGAATGCTATCTTTTTCTCCCTAACCTTCCTTGCCACCACTTTTGAGAACCATAGAGGTTTTCTACTTTGTTTTGTTTCCTTTGTTTCACACAAAGGCTTTGTTCTCTATGATGGCAGTTTTGATTTTCCCCATTGTTCTTCCACCCCTCCTTCCTGCCCATTGCTAGTGCATTCCTTGGCATTCCCCATTTGCCAGTCAACCCTTCTAAGTCCAGTACCCTCGCTTTTGTATGGCTTAACTCCACCGTTGTGTTTATCATGAACCACGCCTGTGGCAGTCTCTCTTATTCCCAGATGGTTACCCACTTGCATCTGTGATCCTCTCTCCATCCCCATTTGAGAGTACCAGATCCAAGATTGCTCCTCTCGAGTGGGTTCCAACACTAACTGTCTGAGGCATGCCACTGTAGGGCATAGAGGATGACCCTACTCTTGGATGTGGTTGCAGTAAATGTGCTCAGTTAACATCAGCATATTCAGGTCCCCATCAAGAATATCTCCTTTTTCTGCCATTCTCAGGATGCCTTCTATTATTTCCTTGTCATTTCACTCCCCTGAGATGAGGTCTGCCCATACAACTCCGTGTGGATTGATTGGTGCCTACCTGTCCCAAGGTAACCCACAGTGCCTCCTCTCCTCCCGTTTACCCTTTAGTTCCATTGATTTGATCCTTCCTTATGTAGAGAGCTATTCCGCCTCTCTTTTACCCTTCCTGTCCCTCCTGTAGATTGTGTGCCCTGTTGATATCCCAGTAATGATTCTCCATGTACCATGCTTCTGTCACTGCCACAATATCCAGATGTCCCTCTGCCATCAAGGCCACTAGGTCAGGAAGTTTTACCCAGACTACAGGCATTTAGTGCGCATTGCTCTCCATTTCATGATGGTCTTACCCTTTTTACTCCATCCCTGCCCTTAATGCCTTTGCCTCTTCTCCATTTACCCCTGTCTTACTCCTATCAATCCTGTACCTTGGTGTTTTCCTCACTAACTACCCTGTTTTGTGGGGAGGTTGGGAATTTCTGCTCATATCAGTGCCTCCCCTGACTAGTTTAAAAGCTTGCCAATAAAGCATTTAAACCTATCACCCAGGAGCCTGAACCCTCCTGGACAGAAGCAGACCAGCGTGCCAGTATAGGCCCATATCCCTCCACAGCAACGTGGTGGTGAAGTAGCTTGTACATCAGGTGGTCTCTTTCTTGCACCATCGCCTTCTACAAATCTTGCCTTCCTCCATGAACTCATCATTGCTCTCCTATCCCTTCCTGTTCAATCCCAATTTACATTGGACATCTCTACATCCCACCTAAAACCTCTCAAGACTCCCTTTCTCTATCATTCCTCCATCACCTCCCACGCAGCTAACAGAGAGCTTATGCTGCTAGGTGACCTCAATCTAGACTGGCTCTCACCTCCTCTAAGCCCACTCTCCTTAAGATTGAGTCTCTCAGTCTCACTCAACTGATTCTCAAACCCACCCGACTTAACCCTCACTCCCAAAACCACTCCCTACTTGACTGGGTGCTCTTCTCACACCCTCATCTATCACTGCTGCAGGCATCCTTCCTGATGCACTCAGAGATCATTGCATTACATATTGTGTAAGGAAAATATACTTTCCCCATGCTACTCTTTAAATAGATTTGATCTCACCCCTCCACACCCTGGATATGGCAGCCTTCCTCTAGGATCTACCCAAACAAACTGGCTACCAGTGTTCTCAGCTCCGGACGTTGACTCTGCCTCTTTTCTTCTCCAGTACCCTCATCTGCATCTGGAACTCCCAGGCCCTCTAAAGAAATCCAGAGTCACATCATCACCATCACCCCTGGATAAAAGCAGACCTAATAGCCCTATGCCGATCCAGATCAAGCCTGAATAAAATACAAATCCTCCCTATCTCAGACAGAGCTGCAATCATATAATTCCTTAAGAATACCTGCACTAAAGCCATCCATCTTTTCCAAGGCAAAATACTTCAAGTCCACTACAACCAAATCACAACTTTCCTGCCTCCTTCTGGAAAATACACGCTTGCTCCCTTGATCCTCCCGCACATCAGGCTCCCCAATCCTCAAAATCAATGGCTCACCATCTCAACCCCACCTTATTAGCCTAGATATTCAATAAATTATTCTTCACCTGCATACTCCCCAATCATCCCACCCCACCCCTGTGACCCCTCCCCCTTCTGCAGATTCTGCTTCAATGCTTCTCAAGAAGTCTTTGTGGCTCAGACATCTCTAAACCTGGCTAAAACCAGCCCTGATGGAACCCACCCCAGGCTCCTCCAAATCTCTGTTCCTGTAATCGCCTCTAGCTCACATTCTAAACCTCTGTCTTAACCTCCACCATCCCAAAAGCCTGAAAATTCACCAAGGTATTGCTGCTTCATAAAGGTGGTGACCCTTCCTTTCCTTGAAACTACCAGCCCATCTTACCCCTCCCATCTCTTGCCAAACTACTTGACTCATTAATTCACTCTAGGCTATCAGAATACCTCTCATCACTGACACTCTCTCTCCCCCTCCACATGAGCTGGGTTTAGAAAACAGCACTCAATCATCTCTTCCCTGTTGCAGTCACGATTCCATCTTCTCAGTTTTGGAACTGGGTCATATAACCACACCATTTTCATAGACCTGGCAAGGCCATTGACTTAGTCTCCCACCCTTCCTGCTACACAAACTCCAGTCTGCTGGCCTGGCAGCTCCTGCTGTCAACTGATTCCATTCGTACCCTACATAATTGGCTGCAATCAGTCCAAGTAGGAGATGTCCTATCCTCCTCTTCCTATCCTTACCAAGGTCCCTCAAGGCTCCATTCTTGGCTCCATCCTCCTCTCCTCTTTATAAACAACCTTCCTCTGTCTGCTCTTCCTCCAACATGCACATGTATGCAGGCGATACCATCATCTTCACCTTGGACACTCCACCATCAACATACAATCCCACTCCGACAGGATTTTGACAGGATACAGAACTGCTTCCAGACAAACCAACTAAAACTAAACACCAAGAAAAACTGTAACTATGACATTTGGCTCCAGACAGAAATTGGCTACGCTCCAGTCCCCGCTTTCTCCACCTGGACAGCTCCCCCCTTACAAAGGTCCCACTTTCAAATATGTGGGGTTTGGCTAGACAACCACCATAGATTTCTTCACTCATATAGACATCATCTGTGCAAACTCCACCCAAAACTTGTAACCTCTACTGTCATAAAGACAGCCTCCTCTTCCCACCTGATGGGAACTGGTCACAAAATGATTCTCCTGTCATAGACTACACTGACTGCAGCACTGCCCCACCACATCCCTCTCAAGACTTGACACTCTTTCTAAATTCCTTCTGCTTTGCTGCTTCTGTCCCTCCCTCACTCACCACTACCTTCTATTCCTCTCTCTCCCTTTCACCATTACCACAGGAGGATGGTTCAATGTGTCTCCTCATTGCAAAGTACTGGTTTGGGACCTTCCTCCATATTTCTCCTCCCTTATCACCTATTAACCTTCAGCTTACTTCCTATGTTACAGGAACTCGTGATCTTCTCTCTCTCACACCTCCACTCAGCGGCGTCAGTATGCCTTCTCCTATCACCTACCTTTCCTCTGAGTCAGCTCCCTCTGACCTTTGCCTATCCCCTCACTCTTTCCCTTCAAAAGATTCCTCAGACTTCTCCCTCTATCCAGTATTCCCTCTCCTCTTTCCTCCTCTGCCATTCTCCCCTTACCCCTGCCAAACAAAACTCCCTCCCTCATATGAATTTTTTTACAGCAAATGCAGCTTCCACTACTGCTTCTCCTTG
Source organism: Neoceratodus forsteri (assembly GCA_016271365.2). NCBI lineage: Eukaryota > Metazoa > Chordata > Ceratodontiformes > Ceratodontidae > Neoceratodus > Neoceratodus forsteri. Next base: position 269,932,822 of record CM057452.1, on the reverse strand, counting down.
TCTCAAACTATGTAGTAACCGCCTAAATTGTTATATTTTATATTTGTTTGTTCTAATTGTTGTTGTCTCATCAGTATTCTCTGTTAGCTTATTTTATTTTCAATGATTTGTTTTCTTGTTCTCAATATGTATAACTGTATTGTCCTGTGTCCCTTACCCTGGTCATCCTGAAACGAGCCTCCACTCAATGTGCCTTTCCTGGCTACAAATTTTAAATAAATAAATAATTGAAAGAGTGGCAGTAGAGAAGAGGTAGAAATTACCGACCAGTTAGCCTGACCTTGGTGGCAGGAAAGGTAATGGAGTCACTCCTTAAAGAAAATTGGCGAATACCTTATAACTAGTGGTATCTGGGACCTCTTCCAGACCAGAGGCAGCATGTATTCAGAGGAAGTCCTGCAAACAAATCCAATTGAGTTTTTGATTGGGTGACAAGAGTTGTGGACCATGGTGGGGCAGTGGATGTAGCCTATCTGGATCTCAGCAAGGCTTTCAACACCATTCCACACACAAGGCTGATGAACAAACTAAACAGTTTTGGAGTGAGTCTTGAACTAGTAAGATGGGTAGAAAGTTGCTTATAGGTAGAAAGCCAGAGAATGGTAGTAAATGGGGTTCACTCAGGGGAGGGCAGGGTGATAAGTGGGGTGCCACAGGGTCAGTTTGGGCCCAGTCCTTTTAATATCTACACTGGGGACATTGTGGTAGAACTGGAAGGGAGGAGGTGTGCCTATCTGCAGATGGTGCAGATATCTGCAATATGGTGGACACACTAGAGGTGAAAGGATGAAGGAAGACCTGGGAAGTTGTAGGAGTGGTCAAGAACTTGCAGTTGAGATACAATGCAAAGACATGCACAATCATGCACTTAGAGCATAAAACCACAGGCCATGTGAACTGGGAGGGAGAGTAGTCAGTAACAAGACAGGAGAGGGTAGTGCTGTGCAGAATGTGGAATTACACTGGTGAAATTAGTCTGAATTACCATTCTGATGGTGACATTCTGTTGGAATTTCGCTAGTTCTTCTGCAGAATTCCACCTTTCTGGAGGCCCAATCTACATAAGGATATAGACAAGATAGAGAGTACAGAGGAGGCAACCAAAATGGTGCAGGGCCTACAGTACATCAGAAGTCACATAAGGAAAGGTTAAAGGATAGCAGTTAAAGGTTAATTGAGCTAGATCTGTACTCCCTGGAGATCTGGAGAGAGAGAGCGGAGACATGATTAAGACATTCAAATACAAAAGGGAATAAACAAGGTACAGAAGGGAGCATCTTTCAAAGAAAAAGATGTCAAGACTAGAGCCATAATATGAAGTTGGAGGAAAAAATCAGAGGGACAGGAGAAATATTTCTTCATGGAAAGGCTGGTGGACCCTTGGAACAATCTGCCAGCAGAGGTGGTAGAGGGCTAAAATGGTTGCAGGATTTAAGAAGGCATGGGACAGACACATGGGTATCACAAAAACAGGGACGGTAACTAGGGGCTGGAACATGGGCTAGAGAAACCATTGGTAGGGAAGGAGGCAGAAGGATAGGGGCTGGAGACCATGTAGGATCTGCAGCTTTTATTAAGCAGGAAAAAATGGGCAGACTGGATGGGCCAAGCGGCCCTTTCTGCCGTCAACCTCTATTTCCTATGTTCCTATGTACTTCTTTGCAGAAAGAGTGCTGGATTTCTCAAACAGTTTTCCAGTGGAGGTGGTGTGGTCAAAACAGTGGTGGGGTTCAAGAATGCATGGGATAGGCTTAAGGAAGCTTAGGAAAGGGAAGGGTGGTGGGTGAATGGGCTGGAGACCAAGTAGGATCTGTAATGATACTACAGGCAGAAAAATGTGCAGACTAGGTGGGTCAAGCAGTCCTCATCTGCTGGCGCATTCTATGTTTCTATGAAGGTACAGTAGAAAAAGATTAACACCAAAACTGGGGCTTTAAGAAGAAATTCCATGCACTTAGTAGAAGAGCAAGGCCTCCATAGCCTCCTCAACTCATCTTGCCTGTGTCAAGTATAGTAATCTGAGAATGAGTGTTAACGAAAACAACCCTAGACAAGTTGATATGGCATGCAACAAATTGGCCAGATCTGTTCTCTGTTGCCCCGGATAGCCATCATTGCTGCATATATAAAAACTTCTTAGATTCCTGTCCTCAAAAGGGACAAGAAGAGTTGCAGTTATTCTTCGTGAAATACTGAGGAGCACAGTGTCCAGAGTAACATTTGTTTCAGGAAATCAATATTTAAAAATATCAAATGAGGGAGCTTTGCAAAAGTGGTTTAACTACACCTAAGACTCTAACCAACTATGGTTATTTGAATATGAATTACTTTGTTCCAAAAGCCTGAACCACATTAACTCCTGACACTTGCAACTTAGTCAATCTTGCAGCTTTCAAAAATACTGTTAACATGGAATTGAAAACTGAATGTAATGCTGCCAGTGCTAGAGTTGTCATTTGTGATGTCTGTGTATTATTGCTTCTGAACATAACTTATGCAATGTAATTTATGAATGATAGAAACTGATTTTTGTACTCTCAAGACAACCTTTTAAACAGGGCTTTAGGGTCTTAAGTGTTTTCTCCTGTTTAAAAATATTTTTACAACTTACTGCTGCATCATGGTATATCCTGTGTGTAGTGCTGTGTGTCTTTGGGATGCATACAGATGACATTGTGTGTTGTACCTCGTGTTGCAGGCTGTTGCACTACAACACACAGTGTGACACATGACACTGCAGACTGTCATCGGCACTGTGTTCCTCTGAGGGTGGTTGTTTTGTTTGGATTTGTTCTGTTCCACATTGCTTCTGCACCTGTTGTGTGTTGCTGTTAGTGATGGGTAAAATGTGCTGTTTTGCACATTCTATGCCATGTGGGTCATTTGCACACCTATGCCTGTGTGCCTACATCCCATGCACAACAGTGTGTGCCGCTTGCCAGACACATGCCTGCCATGCACTATGGTGGGACATGCCAAGTCAACCTCCGTGTGCATGTTGTACTACCAGTGATCTTGCTTGCTGCACCAGTACTGCCACTGCATTGTTTGCCCTCTAGTTCATGTCTTCCACACACACACACACACACACACACACGTGTATCTGCACACACCTTGAGATAGTTACACACATGTGCTGTATAGCAACACATTAGTATTGTCAGTGATGTCCTGTCAATTTTTAACAGGCTCTCAGGATTTAACAACTGGATTTCTTCCTTCCAGTGTCATTTATTTTAATTACAGCATTAACAAATACCTATATAGAGCCTGTGAAAATCATCTTCAGTGCATCACTGAGACCTAGGTTAATCTTGATTGCTCTTAATTCCATAATTCCCAATGTTACAATGTAAATTTGTACAAACCCTCTTTGCATACTTATGCCACCTGTTGTATTGTTAATTCACTTAGGCTAGTTTCTAGAGTTCTCTAAAGTCTTTATTGTCAAGACTGTTACTGTAACTTTGTTTTAACCCTTTCTGTATGTTGATTGTTCCTTGTTCATGTAATGTCTCACGATTATTGTATGTTTGTTCCTTGCTCATGTAATTTCTCATGTTTGTTGTATGTAACTGGGCGCTTGTGTAAACGGCAGCAATGCTCACATGCCCTTTCCAGTATAACCAATGAAATGAAATGAAATGAACTATACACCTTTGGGGACCTGTTCCTGTGGTATTTCACACTGAACATACATGCCATGGTGACATATTTCCTTTCTGTTCCATAGGTGGTTCCTAGGTGGGACTATACCACAGGGTGGGGCTGGCAGATGAGAGGACTGGCCAGCTGTTGTATAGGTAGATGATTTAGCTGTGCGCAGGGGTGTAGGAGACTAGGGCTGCCAATGTTGCAGGCACAGAAGCACCCATGCAGATGACCACAGTGCTGAGGGGTAGGACCCCAGAGAGGCCCAGGGAGAGTGGTGGTAGTGAGACACCACACAAATTGAACTTTAGATTTTGTCGCTTTGTTCTTCTGAAGACTCAGTGGGTGAGCATGGTTCGGTCTGCAGGGATGGGTTTTAATTGGACTAGCAGGGCATAGCCAGGATTTGGTGGTGGAAGTTTGCAAATATTTCTAGGGGTGCGGAAGCATGCACCCAGAAACTTTGAAAACGAGGGCATTAAATGATGCAGTTTAGTGAATCTATACGCAATAACTGTTGAGTTACAAATGCATCAAAATTCAAGTTGTCAGTCTCATCCCTCCTGAGTCTCAGGTCTTTGAGTTGAATTTGTTTCTCCTCCCTTTTATATTTCCATCTTCTAACAGAAATATTACTTTATTTTCCCCAGCCTTGGTTTTGAAAGGTGCCATAAAATAAAGAATATTATTATTATTCTTCTATTCATCAATGCCTTCACTTTCTATGTTTTCAATGTGTTATCAAACATTTCTGTCATTTGATCCAATTCTCTTCCTTCTGACATGCCCATTGCATTTCTACATTCTTGGAACTCTTAATAAGGCTGTACTTGAATTTCCATTACTAATATTACTTTATTTCTCCCAGCCTTGTTCTCTTTATTTTTAGCTTCAGTTATCCTTTGTCCCAATATGCTGATTCACAAACATTTCTGTCATTTTGATCCAAGTATTCTCTCTGACCTCAGTGCCCACTGCATTTCTACATTGAACTCCATCCTGTATTTGAATTTCCCAATTAGTCCTAATCAGCAGCAGCCCCCACAACACGTGTTGTTTTTATTTTCTTTTTTTCTTCTCATTCTCACATTGTGTCTCTGTGGAACAATCGTCTTTTCTTATTTCCAGGACAATTAATGCAGATAGATGACTGACTAGGTGGCTACAGGGCAAGGCAAATGATTTTGCACTTTGCCACTTCTGCATTAATAATAATGCTACCATGGCTGCTAAACTGACTAGTTTTAATTTGGGGAGCCTGACCTGAATTACACCACCAGTTCTGCTCTCTAAGCTTCGACTCCAGTCCTGACCATCATGATCCACAGACTGAGCCGAGGAGAGTCAGAGACTGGGTCTGAAGAATTTCAGTGCTGCCACCTGAAGGAATTAAAATACAGCTAGGCGCTAGACATAAATCTTCCACTTGCGGCGTGGAAAGGACTGTGTCATATGAATCTGCACGCCTGCTCCTCCAAATAACCATGTGACCTTCACGCCTTAGATCATCTGACCAGCCTGCTCCCAGGCTCCTCAGCAGCTGTCCTGCTCCCGGTGTGTGGTAGGGCTTATGATGCATATTCATGAGCTGATGCCTGTCTCCATCTCAGCTGAGCCCTTTGATTCCAACCCTGCAGCTGCCTGCAGTGCTGAAACTCAGTTTTTAAACATTAAGATGCAGAGTTTAAACATTATGGCAAGTGGGGGTTCCATGCACCCAGAAAGCCTCCCTGACTTGAGGTTTTGTCAACAGTCTTTACATTTTGGGCTTTTGTTTGCAGATTACACCATTGCATGTACCACTGCTTTGTTTGTGTTTCAGTAAAGATGTTTATTTTCCTGTTGTCTGTGTCTCTGTGGTCTATAGGGTGTTTCATATACAACAAATCATGCACAACAATGCATTTGACCTTTGACCTGCACACAACAACATTTTACTCATACACCAGGATACTGAGTGTATGGTATTCTGTACACAGACGGTCAAACTATACACTACAGTTCTGCAATTGTACTGAACTCTAGGAGTGCATTTGAAACCCCAGTGACTTTGCTAAAGTAAAGATGGAACAGTAACAGAATGCAAAACAGATCCTTCAGTTAAAAATGACTTAAAGGTTCAGCGCATCTTTAATTAGAACTGCAGACAATGTATTATGCAAACCATCTTTCTATTCGAGCACAATGTCAATATCCATATCATGACAAACATGCCCAGATAAAGGGTCATTTGACCAGATAACTTGATTGATAATGGCCTGGACCCCAATTAACCTATCCTATCCTGTCCAACATTCCAATTCAGGCCAAAACAGCCAATATAAAATGGACAGGAAAAAGCTGAAAGCTGATTGGTGGAAAGCCAGTTTCACCAGTGATTTTATCCCAGCACAACCAGACACTTGAAACTAGTGCCCACAAAACAGCCTAGTTACAACTGTAAACTAAACATATAAATGGATCCATTTTAAAATCACAATAAGCACTTCAGGAGGCATGTGACTAGCATAAAGTCACTTCCTAGAAGGTGTGACATTGTCCCAGTACAACACATGCCTTAGGATTCTTTATGGTTTAATTATACAGAGAATATGGTAAATTTTAAGGAATATCCCAGCAACACAATTTTAATTGTATTCCCTACTGATATAATTGCTTTTGTATTTCATATTGGCTGATCCTGCAGACCATGGCATATGGGGTTCAATGCCAAAAAGTAGCAACATATGCATCTAAGGGTATAGGAACCCAGGAGCTGAGTATAGGATGAGGGAGGTGCTGACAGTCTCTAAGAAGGAAAGGGACCTTGGGGTTATTATATCTGATGACCTCAAAGTGGCAGGGCAGTGTGACAAAGCAGTGGGGCAGTGATGATGCTGGTATGCGAGAGGGAGAGGTGTTTACCATTAGGCATGCACTACAATGTGGGCACCCACAACAAGGGAGTGAGTGACAGAGGCGATCTTGACTTTAGATCACCCCACACCACAACATGTTGGGTGTCCACACAATTTCTTTGCCCTTCACAGCATGCCCATCCTGGAGTAGGTTATATTTATTTTGAGGGGGTAACTGTTTCCCAGGATGATACTTTGGTGCTCTGACTCCTGGGAGGTACAATGCCAGCCACGGCAATACCGGGTGGCATATTGCCTGTGTCCTAATCAATGTCGGCCAGGTTCTTGGTGCACCAACATGGTGAACCAAGGAAAGGTATCTCCAGCAGGAGGAGGAGGTGGGGTTGCTACTGTATTGCTTGCTTGTGAGGCCCCATCTAGATTATTGGGTCCAGTTCTGGATACCCATCTCAGAAGGACATAGGGAAGAGGCAGGCCAGAGTACGGCAACTAAAATGGTGCAGGGGTTGTATCAAAGGCCCTTCAAGGGCGACTGAGGAATCTCAACATGTACACCCTGGAAGAGAGGAGAGCAAGAGGGGTAGAAAGGTCAGTGGGATGCTACAACAGAAGATAAAGCCATCAAAAATGGAGAGCAATGAGTACCAATGCCCGTAGTCTGGTAACAAGCTTCCTGAATTAGTGGCGTTGATGGAGGAGGAACATCTGGATATCATGGCAGTCACAGAAACATGGTACACAATAAAACCATGACTGGGATGTAAACATACCAGGATACACTATCTACAGGAGGGACAGGAGGGTAAAAGAGGAGGAGGAGTAGCCTCTTACATATGGAAGAATAAAAGCAACAGAACAAAAGGGTAAACAGGAGGAGAAGAAGCACACTGGGTAAATTTGGAGACAGGCAATGGCACCACAATCCGCACAGGGTTAGACACAGACCCCTTCTCAGGGGAGGAAATGGACAAGGAAATGATAGAAAGTATACTTTGAATGGCAGAAAAGGGAGATATTGCTGATGGGTGATCTGAATATGCCAGATGTTAACTGAGTGCAGTTGCAGCAGCCACTCAAGAGTGGAGTTATTCTAGATGCCCTCACAGGGGCATGCCTTAGACAACTAGTATTGGAGCCCACTCGAGAGGGAGCAATATTAGACCTGATTCTCTCAAATGGAGATGGAGAGAGGATCACAGATGCAGAAGTGGGTAGCCATCTGGGAACTAGCGACCATCAAACAGTATGGTTCACAATAAACACAGCAATAGAGTCAAGCCATACAAAGGCAAAAGTACTGGACTTTAGGAGGGCTGACTTTGCCAAAATGGGTGAGTGCCTAAGGAATGCACTGGCAAATGGGAAGGAAGGAGGTGTGAAGAACAATGGGGAATAATAAAACTGCCATCACAGAGGTAACGAGCCTGTGTGAAGCAAATAAACAAAACAAAACGAATATAAGAAACCTATGGTTCTCAAAGGAAGTGGCAGTGAAGGTTCAAGAGAAAAAGAAAGCATTCAGGAAGCACAAGGAATTGCAGAAAGAGCAGGACAGAGAACTGTATCAGTTAAAGCAAAAGGAGGCTGGGAAGGCAGTCAGAACAGCAAAGGCCCAAACCAAGGAAAAGATAGCCAACTCAGTTAAGAAGGGGGATAAAACCTTTATAGGTACATCAGGGAGCGAAGGAAGACCAAGGAGAGATAGTGAGGCTTAATAAAGGGAGGGAGGGTGGGCAGAGGGAGACTGTGAAAGGCAGAGATACTAAACAAATATTTTGCTCAGTATTTACAAATGAAGAGGGGAGGTACATAAAGCAAACAGTAGAAACACTCTGGATACAGAAGTTGATACCAGCCCATTTACAGAAGAAAGGGTTCTGAAAGAACTCTTAAAACTGAAGGTGGACAAAGCAATGGGGCCTGATGGGATTCAGCCCAGAATTCTAGAAGAACTAAGGGTAGAACTAGTGACACCACTGACTACCCTTTTAACAAATCATGGGAAGATGGGTGGTACCCGAGGACTGGAGGAGGGCAGATGTGATTCCCTTCACAAAAATGGGAGCAAGGCAGAAGCAGGAAACTACAGACCTGTTAGTTTAACCTCAGTGATAGGGAAAATGATGGAATCACTTGAAGGAAAGAATTGTTGAGTATCTAGAGGCCAGAGGGACACAGGACCTTGGCAGCATGGATTCACAGGGAAGGTCATGCCAGACGAATCTGATAGATTTCTTTGACTGGGTGACCAAAGTAGTAGATCAGGGAGGGGCTGTGGACATGGCCTACCTAGACTTTAGCAAGGCATTTGACACAGTCCCACACAAAAGATATATACAAGTTAGCTAGTCTGGGAGTGGGTCCCAAGATGACAGCCTGGGTAAAGAATTGGCTGGAGAATAGGACCCAGAGAGTAATAGTAAATGGAGTCCACTCAGAAGAAAGGAGGGTTACTAGTGGGGCACCGCAGGGTTCAGTAATGGGACGGTCCTCTTCAATGTCTTTATAGCGTACATTGCAGAGGGACTGGAAGGAAAAGTATGTCTCTTTGCAGATGACACAAAGATCTGCAACAGAGTTGATGCACAGGGTGGGGTGGAAAGGATGAGAAGGGACTTGGCAAGGTTAGAGGAATGGTCACATGCATGGCAGCTTAGATTCAATGCTAAGAAGTGCAAGGTAATGCACCTGGAAAACAAAACCCAGGGAAGAGTACACAATAGGGGTGAGATACTAACAACAACAAAATGGAAAGGGACCTGGGGGTCATATCAGATGACCTAAAGGTGGGCAAGCAATGTGAGAGGCAGCAAGGAGGGCTGGGGATACTGGGATGCATAGGGAGAGGCACCACCAGTAGAAAACAGAAGTTATTATCCCTCTGTATAGACAGCTGATGAGACCCCATCTGGAGTACTGTGTGCAGTTCTGAGACCCAATCTCAAGACATAGACAGGATGGAAGCTGTCCAGAGGAGGGCACTCAAATGGTGCAGGGTCTGCACCAGAAGACATATGAAGAGAGACGAAGGAGCTTAATATGTATAGCCTAGGAGGAAAGGAGGGAGGGGGGACATGATAGAAACGTCAAGGTACCTCAAGGAATCAACAAAGTCCAAGAGGGTAGCATCTTTAAAAAGAGGTGTGCAAGAACAAGAGGCACAATTTGAAGATAGGGGGGGTGGCTCAGAGGTAATTTAAGGAAGTATTTTTCACAGAGAGGGTTGTGGAATGCATGGAACGCCTTCGGAGGAGGTTGGGGAGTCAAAATCAGTGGTGGAATCTAGCATGCATGGGACAGTCATAAGGCCATTCTAGGGGTGGAGGTAGGAAGAAGTAGGCTGCTGGTTAACTAGGATCTGCAGCCATCCAGTAGGTAGGGAAATGGGCAGACTGGGTGGGCCAAGCGGTCCCATCTGCCCAAATCCTATGTTTCTATGTTTCATGATGGAGATCTCCAAGTAACTCACAGGGATGAACAGGGTACAGGAGGAGAATCTCTTTCAAATGAGAAAGAGCACCAGGACCAGAGGGCATGTGATGAAGCTGGAGGAGGAGTGTAGATGTGAAAGGGATGTGAGGAAGTACTACTTCACCAAAAGAGTGGTGGACGGATGGAACAGACTGTCAGAGGAAGTGGTGGATGGGAAAACAATAGGGAGCTTCAAGCATGTATAGGGATAGACATAGGGAGTATTAGTAAATAGGGAGGAGGTCGGGTCGTCAGAGACCAATTAGGGTCTGCAGAGACAGACTAGACAGGGACCCTCTGGGCAGACCGGATAGGCCAAGCAGCAAATTCTATGTTTCTATGTTTCTGAAGTGATGCAAACTGGGAAAAATCATGTATTTGTTGTATGCTAACCAGAAAAGATAATTGTATCATGGTTTAGGAGTTGTATGTAAATTTATCCCTGTTTAAATACAAATGACATGTCTGGCTATTCCTATGCTTGATTACCCAACAAGAGGCCAGAGAAAATAGAATGAGATTTCTGTATCGTAATCATTACACCGTATCTGAATAAATGGTGTTTATCTCCTTGCAGACTGGTTTTGTTTTATAAACAGCCAGCTCCTTGACAGGAAGGTGAAGAACGGCCTATGCAGTAGAGATTTATCTAATGAGCAGCTGATGAGAAGACTGGGATTCAGGGTCCTCCCAAAGTCATATTATCTCTATCAAGAAAAAAAAATCAACAGAGCAGTGGGCTTTGAAGGGAGCCATACGTTACCAGTAAATTGAACTGTCGCCTGTGTGTCATGTTCATTTTAGCTGATTAAAAATATTAATCTACTGTCATTGTTCTTGTATTTGTCACCTTGAACTAACTGAGGAGGCAGACAGTTCCTAGAGCAAAAAGTGCAGACGTATGGAATTTTAATAAGTATCCTTTTATAGTCTTCATCTTTAAAGCTGACACATGCTGTTATCAAGTTATAGTCTGCCCCTTCACTTGAAATTACAGACACTGCAAATAATACAACATTTCTACTCCAGTCTTAATAAATTCTTGTTTGATGCTCTTCCCATTCTCAGCCAAGAAGCCTTCTGATAATCTAATGATCCTCTAAATTCAAAGCGGCTTGCACTTGCAGTTATTGATGCGTGTTGTGACTGGCTAAATTACCTTCAATTCCTCCAGTGGAAAATACAGTAGGGGCCCAGTCCACATAAATGACTGGATACACTGGAATGGAGTGTTTCCCAGCTGCAGCTTGCACACATGCACAGCCCCACCTGCCACACTCCATGAGTGCAGAACCATGTATAGTGGTAGGGTGGGCAGAGCTGGTTGGACCATGGGCATCCAATCTGATGCCCATGCCCATCCCTCAGTCGCCCCTGCTTATGCAGGGATTGGGGAAATGACAGGATATGGTAGTCCTCCAGAATTGTTGAAACCACTTCAGCCAGTGCCAGAGATTCCCCACCCCACTGTGGAGGCTTTTATGGCTGTGGATGAAGATGGCTGGGCCTATTAAGCCCAGACCAGAGAGATGTGGCTCTACTGAGAGGGGTGCGAGCTGATGATGCTGTTGTAGGCAGGCAGACATAGCGGCCACCAACACTCCACAATGCATTCACTGTTTTAAGGATGTGGCTCATGTCTACTCTTACTCCCTTGTCTGCACCCATCCTGGTCACCCGCTAACCACAAGCACATACCAGGTCAGGTGTAGAGGAGGCATGCATTCCTGTCTGTGGATCTGCCCAAGTTCCCCAATTGTGCAAATCCTGGATGCTGGAGCACTCTGTGGCTTTTTCTAGCCCTCAGCGCATGCAGAAGAACTGGGAGCCTTCTGAGGATCATGCCTTATGTCCCAGGAGAGGTTGCATATTGGGTAGGTAAAAACACTTTTGCTGTAGGCTGGCCCAGCATTGCAAGGCTGAGGAGTCACTTCCATTTCAGCAACTCGTGTTCATACCCTGACCTCAGGACATCACTATGAGGGGTAGGAGGCTGGTGGAGCATCCGCTCAGCCACAGCCTCTGGTTGGGGGACAGTGTCTCAGCACAGTGAGTGACTGACCCCTGGATTCCCAAGGAAGCAGCTCCATGCCACTGCTCATAACAGTGGAGAGAATGGCATTGGTAGTTTCTTATGAAATACTGCCATTGAATGTGGGCATTTGGGGCCCTTGAATTCGATGTCTAGGGAAGCAAAATGGAAAGTGTCAGGCCTGTGATGACAGCCAACACTCACAGGCTCAGCCCTCAACACCTGGACTGGGCACTAGACTGGTATTTGATACAAGTTGATTGTGTCCATAACAACTGCTTCAGGATCATTTTCCCAGCCAAACCAATCCAGGATCAGTTCACTAGCCAAACTGATCCAGATTCAGAATACTAGCTGAACCGATCCAGGATCAGATTACCATCTGAACAGATCCAGGATCAGTTTACCAGCCAATCCAATCCAGAATCAGTTTACCAGCCAACAGATCTAGGATCAGTTTATCAGCCAAACTGATCCAGCATCATTTTTTTTTTTATTTACTACTTTTGGTGCTCCCAATGCCAGCCCCATCTGCCTGGTCACGGACCCTTGGCTGCGGCTTCCCATATTTAGCCACCCTCCTGGTACCCCCTGGCTTACCCCAGGGCAGGGCCATGGCACTGACCACTCTGAAAGGTGCCACGATCGACTGAGATATGGGAGTCAGCCTGGGCCGATTGCAGACAGGGATGGGCATCACCAAGGCTGTGGGTAGCAGACTTTTCTCCCCTGTAAGCAGGGGTGGGAATGTGCAATGATGCCAGTGTCCATCCTGCCCCAGACTCTGCTGTTGCTGAGTCACTGTGGTGCTCCCGGCATCTGCCAGGAGTCCCTCGACACTGGTCACACACACACCCTCCCCTGGAGAAGGACAGCAGTCCATGGACGCTCAATCCTTTCCCCTGCTGGCCCTCCGATGACCCAGGTCCATTCCTGAACCCTGTTGCCGTGTCACAAGCAGAAATCCAACTGCTCGCCTGACGGGCCAGCATGATCCAGGATCAGTTTACTAGCCAAGCAAACTGATTCAGGATTGGTTTACCACTCGAAATGAACTGGGGTCAGTTTACCAGCCAAACTGATTTGGGATCAGTTTGTGTCAGAGATATTTCTTACTATAAACTTTCAAAACAGTAGCCAGCATAGTCCAGTGGCATGGCCTCAGAAATGCAAATGAGCAAATTTGGATTTGAATCCTGATTTCTGCAATTTCTATTAACCTCAAATTTCACTAGAGTAGTTATCCCTGGCAGTGTGGTGCTGTAATCTACTCTAAAGGAGTTTAGCACAAGAAAGAAGAGCTCAAAGTATTCTCAAAGTAAACTGATTCCAGAGCAATTCTGCTGGCAAACTAATCCTGGAGCTGTGGTTATGGGCTAAATCCAGCTGGAACGTTGATGACCTGGAAGGGTATGGAACAGCCCCAGAAGTCTCCACAGTAGGGGTAGTTATGCAAAACACTCAGGCCAAGGCAGGAGATGAGTGTTGGGACTAGGAAGGTACCGCTCTGAGGACCTGGCCAGTGAGGAATAAAACGTAAATGGATAAAAAACTTTACTGGTACAAAGTGGTATTCCATCAGCAGTTCTGGAATGTTGCTAGTAATGCCTAGTTTCTGCAAGGATGCACCTTCAAAATTAACATGTTAGTTCCCTGACCCATAGCACCTCCCTTGTCAATTTCTTTATCTATTTCAAATTTCAGTCAGCAAGTAAGCTCCTGAATTGTGACTTCTCATTTGGGAGGGGAGGGCACTGATATAAAACTAGCATTTGTCAATGCCAAATGTTCACCACTTGCACGCTGTTGTCCCAGGTCTTGCTTGTACATGTGTTTTACTATATATTACCCAGGATAGACCAGATGAGATCAGCATCTCATTTTCAGAGGTGTCCTGCTTTTACACATTTCTAGATTGTATTTACCTAGGATAGGCCAGCTGAGAGGCAATATTTAATTTTCAGCAGGTTCCCACATTTTGATCCCAAATTTCCAACAGTCTTTCTATGACCTGATGTTATGATGAAGACAGGTGGAATTTTTAAATCCACCCAAAGGTGATTTTGCAGTGCGACTACGAAAACAAGTTTCAGAGAATTTAATAAATGACACCCTGACATATTCAGGAGGTGGGGTAACACAAGGGATATATTGAGCATTAGGCCCAAAATCTACCAGATAAAGTTATGAGTAAATGTTGGAACATTTCAACATTTCTTCACAACTTTGTTGTTTTTTCACATTTTGACCCCAAATGTTACACGTAATCATTTTGTGACAGCTCCTTCTGAACATGATGGGTGTTATTTATAAAACAGTGTCTGAAATGTAATTTCATGCCACAGGTATAAAAAGCATTTTGGCCAGTATTTGAAAAATTATAGCTGTCACATTCATGAGGTGGTGTGAAAAAATGGCTATGTTGAAAATTTGGGGTCAAAATATTGAAATCACTGAAGTTACAAGCTTGAGTTGAAAAATGTCAACATACACTCATAACTTTGTTGTTTTGTAATATATTTGTACCCACATTTTCAACATAACACTTTATGGCCCCACCCCATGAACAAAGGTGGAGAATATTTTCAAATTCTGCCTGAAAGGTGATTTTGCAACACAGTGGTGAAAACACATTTTGGCCAGGATCTGAAAATGACAGCTCTCACATACATGAGGTGGAATGAAAAAAATGGCTATGTTGAAAATTTGGGGTCAAAATATTGAAATCACTGAAGTTACAAGCTTGAGTTGAAAATGTCAACATACACTCATAACTTTGCTGTTTTGTAATATATTTGTACCTACATTTTCAACATAACACTTTATGGCCCCACCCCATGAACAAGGGTGGAGAATATTTTCAAATTCTGCCTGAAAGGTGATTTTGCAACACAGTGGTGAAAACACATTTTGGCCAGGATCTGAAAAATGACAGCTCTCACGTACATGAGGCGGAATGAAAAAAATGGCTATGTTGAAAATTTGGGGTCAAAATATTGAAAATTACCAAAGTTATGCATGTGTGTAAAAAATTCCAATGTATGCTCATAACTTTGTTGTTGTTTAATATTTTACCCCATATTTTCAAAATAGCCTTCTTGACCCACCCAATGAAAAAACAATATGTAGACATTTTTGCAGTGTTGGGTAAATTACTTTTTCTATTACTTTCTATTTCTTTTTAGAAACTTGATTCAGGAAAGCTCATGCAGTCACTAGCAAGGATGGATATACTAGAAAAATAATACACCTTACAGTTACAGTTACTCATTTCTTTTTATACAAAACAATACAAAAATAATAAAAACTGTAATAGATGACATTTATTTGAAAGTAATAGGTTAGTTACTAGTTACTTTCAAATAAATGTAATCAATTACATTACGTATTACTTTTGCATAAAAGACATAAGTAATTATAACTGTAAGGTATTACTTTTCCAGTACTTCCTCCTCTAGTGATCAACAGAGCTTTCTGGAATCCAGTTTCCAAAAGTAATGGAAAGTAATAGAAAGTACTTTACCCAACACTGCATTTTGAAATCCTGTCTAAAAGATGCTTTTGCACAGCGATCATGAAATCACCTTTTGGGACAGATTTGCATAATTTTACCACCCTTGTTCATGAGGTGGAGTCCCAAAAAAGCCATGCTGAAATTTTGGGGAAAAATATTAAAAAAATGACCAAGTTGTGAGGACAAGTTCAAATCCCATATAAACACATTAAATCACATACCTGATTCCCTCAGTTCCTGGTCTGGCATTGAAGAGTAAACAGTCTCTGGTCCATAGAGGATTACGCATTGGATCCCCAGTAGCTATTTATTTATTTAATTTTTATTAAATTATTTATTTAGTTTCTGTTGACTGGGTAAGTGTACTAGACAAATTCTGCTGATTTTCAGGCACGCGAGTGAGGAGGATACAGATGAAAGCCAACTGATTATGAACCAGATTAAGCTGTTGGTGGTACTTTTAGTGAATGGGGAAATTTGGTCAGACACCGGGAAATTCCCTGCTCTCCTGTAAGGGAACCTTTGGCTGACTATCACTCTGAGAATTGGTTGAACAGGATGGAGGTCCAAGAGGCAGAGGAACTGGTCTCACCTCTGCTATTTCTAACATGGAGACAGGTGTATTTTCAACGCAGATGAAATGGACATGGTTAATGATGGCTCAGTAAAGAAACATCAGAAGAACTTAAAGAAACCCAGCTACAAAAAGATGGATTAAAGCAAACAGATACAGTAACAGTCTTATATGAAGGAAAAACAATGGAGAACGTGTCAAAAGATTTGCAGCTTTTGCTACAAGAAGAAGAGGCTCACTTTAAAGTGAGACAGACAGAATTACAGGCTGCTATTGCAGTGCAGCAGCGGCAAGAACAAACGACACATGCCGAGAAGCCAGAGGTGGAGGTACAGCTGTCAAATGCTGATGTGGCACCTCCTTTAAAAGCATAGCAGCAGACACTACAACCAGCGGAAGCGATCAGCAGTCTCAAGAGCGGCAGGCGTAAAACAGCCTACTTTATTTTCTACAGGTATGAGCCAATCTCCTCTTTTGTTTTTGCTGGTAACTTAAATAATCTGTGTTCAGGAGCCTCACCAGGAATGGCTATTATGGGCACTGAAGGGCTCTGCCTAAGATGAGGCTCTGAGAAATCGCTAGCTCAGAATGAAAATAGCTCAGACCCAGCGGCTTGGACTGTGGCCAATGCGCTTAAAGCTGCTGGCTGGGTGAAATCTTTAACTACTGGAACTTGGGAATCTGGCCCTATGAGCTTTTCAATAGTTAAGTCTATCGCTCCTGTGCATTTTGATGATGAAAGCTCCATGAAACTGAACAAACACCAGCAGATTGAGGTTCAGTATGGATGTTTCTTCCCACTGCACATCCCAGAATGATTAGAATTGACTCAGAATCCAGCATTGACTGTGAAACAATTGTGTGATTCCTTCCTAGGAGAACAAAGCAAATGGACAGTTGCACTGAGCTGCCAAACAACCAGGACAATGATATGAATGACCTCAGAAATACAGATGGTGTTCGATCTTATGCCTCTCTATTTAGGGCCCCTATTTTTCCAGCAAAAGACATAATGCAATCAGATTAATATATAAAGGGGTTTAGACAGGTTTCGGACCGCAAACATGTAGCTAGAGTCTTATTAAAGGTTCTATGCACTTCACCCCGTGGAAATATATGCATTAATTCATGTGTTGGGGAACCAGTTTTGATATCAGCTTCAAGTAGGGCAGTGGTCTGCAGAAATTTTGGTCACTACATCATCTCTGAAAACTTCACCTTTGTGGTCCTCCTTTGAAGTGGTCCCATTAACTAAACCCGCTTATCGTATGATCACGGAGTTATTTCAAATGAGGGGTCAGTGTCACTGACCTGGTCTACTGGCTGAAACAAAATGTACTGTCCAGGGTAACCCGGAGCCAATCTTTGATGAGGACCACATTTGGACTGTGGGGTGGAGGGTTCAGGTGATTTTAAATACTTCTGACACAGGACTGTTGCACTTGCCTAATTGTTTCTTTCTGGGGAAAGACAGAGGGGTGTTGTTTTATGCAGGACAGCCTATGGCCTGCTACCGCTCGATTCTACTGGGCACTTAAGCAGCATGTGTGATAGACTAAAATGTGTGAACTGTAATGAGCTGGGACATACTTCAGACCTCTGTAAAGTGACCAGGTGTGTAATCTATGTGATATGACAGGACACTTACCATTCTTGCCCTTCAGCAGCCCATAACCAGGCAGACCAGGCAGATTGGGATGAACAAAGAGTCACAATTGCTTTGCAACGTAACTGTGCTCAACATGCAGCACCCAGACCCAGAGACACCCCTCAGGGGCCACAGTGTCAAGTGTAAATAAACCCATAGGACTAGCCCCTAGTTTGGCAGTGCAGGTTATACCACTTCAACCAGAACTACTCCAGGAGAATACCCCTAGTGGTGGATCATACACATAGGGAACAGCAGGAACCCTTAGAAACACAAAAGAATAATGAGGGTATGCCGCACTCAGCCCATCCCACAACCACCCAGGAAGCAGGTGGTGAGGAATACTAGGCGAAGACAAACTTAGCAACAACCTATTTCTAAGATCCCCAAAACTTCTGAGACTCCCATTAAGAATAGGTTTACACCATTACCAGTCGAAGGAGTGGGATCAGAGGATGAGTCGGATGGCTCTTCAGCTGTCTCTTCCTACCAGACCAGGCTCTGAATTAGAGGACCCCCACAGGAAGTGGTTGACCCCCGCCTGAAGGTCTCAGCCAAACTTAAGAATACAAGAACCATGACAGCTTCTACTAAGAAGCCACCTGAGCAAGCTAATTGATCCATGGTGTGCAACTTCTTTCTTGTCATGGAGGCTTTGCTTTCTTTATTCTCCAGTAATGTGAAGGGTATTAAGAGTATTAGGAAACGACAAGCTGTGCATTCGCATTTACAGTCATTCACTTCTGGTACAGTATTTTTTTCTTCTTCAAGATACAAGGTTGCACACTACGATGGAATTAAAACAAGCCATACAATTTTGGTATTCTGGGCCTTCATATTGGTCAATTGGAACAGATACCTGTTCTGGAGTGGCCATATTGTTTAAAAATATTGATGTTCATTTTATTAAACTTGTGGATCTCCTGCCAGGGTGCACTCTGGTCCTAGACATTAAAATCTGAAATGTGCTTTTCCATCATATCAATGTTTATGCAGGACAAATTAAGGTGGAACAAATAGAATTGTTTTAGCTTGTTCAACCTTATTTATACTCTGCACAAAATGTCGTGTGGGGTGGATTTTAACTGTGGAATGAAACTCAGGGACAGAGGAAGACATGCTACTACATGGAAGTTTTTTGTGGCATGACATTTCTGTACAGCATGATTAAAAACACCAATTTAAGGGACATATCTAGAAAACAGGGAAGGCAGATCCCACTTTTCATAGGGATCCTCAACAACCAGAATAGACTATTTCTTTATCTCGCCTAATTTTCTGATTGCTAAGGCCAAAACCTTGTGGCTGAATTTTCAGACCATAACATTTTACATTTACAACTGGGTAATATTAATACACCACCACATGGTCAGGTACTGAAATTTAATGCTTCACTTTTGAACCTATCAGATACACAACACAATTTGTAATATTTCATTCAGGCAAGAAAATCAGTATTGATTATGTATGAGGATCGCATTGCATGGTAGGAAGACACAACTGAAGATTTAATTTCTGTATTAAGTTCATGGTAAAACAACCCAGGCATATTTACTAAACAGGCAGCAACTCCAAAAACTGCTATCCATGTATGTTACCCATAAAACAAGATCTAACCCTCAGATACAATGCATTAAACAACAAATGGTTCAGTTTCACGTACAACAAGCACAGAGTCTTCAGTATCAACAGAATTTTGGTACCCATGGGAATAAGGGTCAGATTTGCCCTTATGAAGGGTGTAACATAAAGGAATAGAAACAAAACTATGGATTGCCTACTGGATGCAAATAACCATCTGTGCACAGACCCCAGAAGTATTTTAGATATCGTTACACAGCATACGAGGCATTTCTTTGAACCCCTTCCACATAGCGGAGGATACCTTAGAGGCCTTTATTGATTCAGTACCTCTCACGGCATCCCCATGGATCAGATCAAACAATTGACATTAGATATCTCACCTCAAGAGGTGGAAATGGCCATTAGTGCAGTAGGATCAGATAAAGCACCAGGTTGGGATGGGCTAACTGAGGAGCTATATAAATTTATGGGACCATTAATACATACAGAATTGGCGACAGCATTTGCTTCAGTACTAGGTAGCAGACTCCCTCCTTACGCATGACAGGGGAATGTTACTCCATATCTTTAAAAAGGCGATAGGCAGAATATTGATAATTGGGGACCAATATCACTCCTAAATACAGATTTTAACATTTTGACTAAAATATTGAACACCAGATTATTGAAAGTTGCAAAATACATCATTTCACAAGCCCAAACATGTGCCATCCCAGGAAGAAGTATTACAGAGCACTTGATTCTCCTTAGAGAACTTTTTGAACACAGCAATATAAATAGAACTGATGGATTTATACTCTCCTAGATCACAAAAACAAGCATTTGATTCTATTAGTCATACCTTCCTATGGAAATATTATGTACCTGGCATCCCTACAGAACATAAATTGGATCCAGGGCTTATACAGGACAGCAACTATCACCCCTGTAGTAAAAAGGATGGAAAGGACCAATGTTGTCAGTACTAAAGGAGTCAGACAGGGTTGCCCCTTAAGCCCCTACTGTATGCATTTGCACTGATCCCCTACTGAGGTTGCTTAATACTTGGTACTTCTGAAACCCTTTTGGCGGAAAATAAGGTTCCCGTTAGACATAAAAGCCCTGGCATATGCAAATGATCTCCACATTTTAGTGGCAGACAAGAGAATCAGTCAGGGAAGCTCTGAGCTGCAAATCTGGAGACCTGGGTTTGGATCCCACAGCCCCACTTTGCATACTGTGTGACCTTGAGCAAGTCACTTAACTTCCCTGTGCTCCCAGGTCCCACCTGTAAACAAGCTTTCAGCTTAGTGTGCTAGTCCTGGTTAAACAATTGCAAAAAAAAAAAGCCCTTCAAATTTGTGAGAAGAATAGTACACATTCAGGTGCAGAACTGAATCTTGTCAAATGTGTAGGTACACAAATTGGATCATCCACAGAGCCCTTTTAGAGGTTGGTGGGATCGTCCTTCATCCAGCCACCTAAAATTCTAGGTGTTATATTTGGACCAGGTGATTTGGGTATGTTGAACTGGGAGCCCTAGGACAACAAGGCAGAGCCTTAGTAGCACAGTGGAATAGTTGGAAATTGGGCAAACTAAGAGGATACTGTGACAAGCTGGCTTATGGTAGATGGAGAGGCAACATGCTGGGTTAAAGTTCACAGAAGAAAATGTACTTTACTTGCTCCAAATTAAGTAAGTTATTGCTCAGAAAAGCATAATCAGGCAGTTCAACTTTTCCAGCCTGGTCAGGTAACATAAAGGTTAACACAAAACAGTTCTTTCAGGCTGACTTGACAAAGGAATCTTTGAACCACCTGTGTGGGCCAGCAGTTTTCAATATACAGTTTCAAACAAAACATAAACGGTTTGTGGGACAGCAGTTTTGAATGCACAGTCTCAAATCAAACATAAACGGTTTGTGGGCCAGCAGTTTTGAATGCACAGTCTCAAATCAAACATAAACGGTTTGTGGGCCAGCAGTTTTGAATGCACAGTCTCAAATCAAACATAAATGGTTTGTGGGCCAGCAGTTTTGAATGCACAGTCTCAAATCAAACATAAAAGGTTTGTGGGCCAGCAGTTTTGAATGTACAGTCTCAAATCAAACACAAACAGTTTCCCTTTTAGCCTTATTTGCATGCTGTTATTAGCAGTGCATTCCACTAACTGTTTTTGGCCCAGCTGGCTAGGCTGATTCTTTACCTCAGACTCTCTGCTCTAAAAGGGTCTCTTCTCAGCAACATGTTTCAACTTCTCCCCAAAGGCTCTCTCCAATAATTAACCATTCTCCTTGGCTTTTGCTCTGGTTCCTGTCTTACATTCCACCTCCATCTTGCAGGGTTCTCTGCCTAGAGTATCTCCTCCTGCAGCAGTTTCCGCTCTAACTGACTCCTTGCTGACTCTCTCTGCCTTTAGCAATCCCTCTAATTAGCACATCCTGGGGAGACACCCCCCCGCCCGTTCATGTTGCATTCCTGCATTTCCTCTGCCTCACACAAGATGTTAACCTCTTGTTTCCCAGTGTAGTGTTTACACTGTCACCTATACACTTAATAAAAACCTACTTAATCCCGTGTTTTTATATATTAGTTACATTTTCCCTCCTCGACAATTAGAAACTACTATTTATAGCCTTTTTTTCTAGCAGTCTGGGGCAGTAGACTGAACCCCATAAAAAGAAATATTGTTTATCTTCCCTTAGACCAAGGCGGTTGGGATGGTGAATCCTATACTATTCTATTATAGTATTTTTATGTATGCAGATTTTAGACCTATGCTAGTTTTATGGATTAGAGCTGGGTTCCTTTATTTTCATTAACATGTGAAACATGGTATAAACAATGGGATCGGGGAGTCTAGGTCCAATAAAAGATCAGTCAATGTACCCACCTACATTAGAAACATAGAAACATAGACTTTGATGGCAAATAAAGACTGCTTGGCCCACCTAGTCTGCCCATTCTTCCTACCTACAGGATAAGTTGCAAATCTTAGCTAGCCAACAGCCTATTTCTTCCTACCCCACAAGAATTGCCTTATGTCTGTCCCATACATTCTTGAATTTTCCCACAGTTTTAGACCCCACAACCTCCTCAGGAGGGCTGTTCCATGCATCCACCACCCTCTGTGAAAAAATACTTCCTTACATTGCCCTGAGGCTGTCCCTCTATCTTCAAATTGTGTCCCTTGTTCTTGCACATCTCTTTTTCTGAAAGATGCTACCTTCTTGGACTTTGTTGATTCCACTGAGGTGCTTAAAGTTTCTATCATGTCCCCTCTCCTTCCTTTCCTCAAGGGTATACATATTAAGCTCCTTTAGTCTCTCCTCATATGGCTTCTCTTACAGACCCTGCACCATTTTAGTTGCCCTCCTCTGGACTGCCTCCATCCTGTTTATGTCCTTGTGGAGATATGGTCTCAAGAACTGGATGCAGTACTCAGATGAGGTCTCACCAACTGTACAGAGGGATAACAACTTCCTGTTTTCTGCTGGTGATGCCTCTCCTATACATCCTAGTATCCTCCCAGCCCTCCCTACTGCCTTCTCACATTGCTTGCTAACTTTAAGGTCATCTGATATGATTACTCCCAGGTCCCTTTCCATTTTGTTGTTGTTACTACATCCCCCATTGTGTAATCTTCCCTGGGTTTTGTTTCCCAGGTGCATTATTTTGCACTTCTTTGCATTGAATCCAAGTTGCCATACTCTGACCATTCCTCCAACCCGCCAAGTCCCTTCTCATCCTTTCCACGCCTCCTGTGCATCAACCCTGTTGCAGATCTTTGTGTCATCTGCAAAGAGGCATACTTTTCCTTCCAGTCCCTCTGCAATGTCACTTATAAAGACATTAAAAAGGACTGGACCCAGTACTGAACCCTGTGGTACCCCACTAGTAACTCCTCTTTCTTCAGAGTGGACTCCATTTACAATTAACTTCTGTGTCCTGTTGTCCAGCCAATGTTTTACCCAGGCTACCACCCTGAGACCCACTCCCAAGCTGGTTAATTTGATTACTAATCTTTTGTGGGACTGTGTCAAATGCCTTGCTAAAGTCTAGGTAGGCCATGCCCACAGCCCCTCCCTGGTCTACTACTTTTGTCACCCAGTCAAAGAAATCAATTAGATTCACCTGACATGACCTTCCCACTGTGAACCCATGCTGCCTTGGGTCCTGTGCCCCACTGGCCTCTAGGTACTCAACAATTCTTTCCTTCAGAAGTGATTCCATCACTTTCCCTACCACAGAGGTCAAACTGATAGGTCTGTAGTGTCCTGCCTCTATCTTGCTCCCACTTTTGTGAAGGGAATTACATCTGCCTTCCTCCAGTCTTCAGGTACCACACCATCCTCCCATGATTTGTTAAAAGGGTAGTCAGCGGTGTCACTAGTTCTCCCTTAATTCTTTTAGAATTCTGGGGTGAATTCCATCAGGCCCCATTGCTTTGTCCACCTTCAGTTTTAGAAGATCTTCTGAAAGGACTGGGATCGACCCCCTATCCAGAGTACTTCCCTCCTCCTCCTCTTTTGTGAATACTGAGCAGAAGTATTCATTCAGTATCCCTGCTTTTTCACTGTCCCTCTCTGCCCACCCACTATCCATTCTATTCAGCCTCACTATCCCTCCCTTTGTCTTTCTATGCTCTGATGTACCTATAAAAGGTTTTATATTAGGGAGACATTTGTCTATCTAAAAAATGGCAGATACCAAGTCACATGTTGTTGTCCAAACAGAGAAAAGAAACATATCAGCTGGTACTGATGACACAGTTTACAGAAGTGGACACATTCCCGAGGTGTCCAAATCAGCATAAAGAGGCCTTATTGCATTTATTAAAAACCCTAGGATACCAGAGAAAATGAAGGATTTCCATTGGCAAGTTGCCATGATAGAATTAATATTAAAGCTAATCATAACACAAGCAGTTGGAAGCGCATATGCATCAGACCAAGATGTATATAGCAGTTAGAAACAACAGATTACCTGTTTTTTCTTATACATATGTAAGGTCCTTTTGGGCTACACCTCTCAGTACATGGGAGGTCCCGTGGTTCAAGACTGTTACTTTGGAAGCATTCCATGGCTGATAAATACACAGATATAGGGAATCTATGGCAAACAGATACCTTACATAGGGTCTTTCTGGTAATTAAATGGTTCCTGTGGAATAGTAGATGTTCATTTGCATTACAACAAAACATATATCTCATGAGGAAGTAATGCAGAAAATTATTAGTGAATTGCAATCCTTGCATCGTGAAGGATGCAAAAAAGCAAAACAGATGGTTGCTCAATATCTGGATAAATATGCCATGGACAACAGATTCAGATGTGCCTATTACATAGAAGAGATCAAAAGAAAACTGGACAGAACATATAGCATATATTGTAAAGTGTACTGATACAGTGTCACAAGGGTTACAGTAGGCTCTTTTATCCCCACCCCATTTCTTTTATTTGTATTTCAGGTTTATGACTAGGATTCAAAGCTTTATTACTTGAATGAATGTTATATTAGAAGTTTTGCTTTTAAGTTATTCTTAGTTCTTTTCTTTCCTTTTACATTTACACAATGAACAGAACTGTGTTCAGATTATGAATTTTAGTTTCTTTGGTAATCATGACATTAATGAATGTATTAAGTTTACTGTGCATTGATTTATGTATCAGACATCTTCAGTATTTACTTTTTTGACTTTCTGTGATTTGTGATGGTTATTGCATGATTTTTCCCTTAATAAACTCCCTACTCTTTTGATAAGTGCCATGGGCTCTTTAACATCCACCCAAACTACCACCAGAACAGGCAGATGGGACCTCGGTTTAACATCTCATCCAAAGATGGCACCTCAGGTGTAGCACCCCCCTCATGCTGCACTACAGTGTCAGTATTGGGTTAACCTAAGTGCCTGGTGTGGGGATGAACCCCACAGCCTTCTAATCTCCTGGCTTCAGAGGGTGGGTGTGCTACCTGCTGAGCCACTGGTAAGGGTGGAGGATGTGGGTTGTTGGCAATGAGTGGGAGGGTAATGGTGGCAGCAGTTGGCAGCAGCTACAGACTTCAGTGGATGGTTTTCTTTTTACAGGGTGAATAGAAATAAAAAAGACTATGAGGGACAGTTTACTTTATTTCAGGCACTGTCACTGGGATTAGACACCCAGTGTTGGTGTTTCTTGGTGGCAGCGGGATGGGCTCCCCAATTTCACACAATGAAAATGGGCAGGGTGGGGGGCACTAGCTGGTACTGGGGATTGGGCACCCCAGTATTGGAAAATAAAAGTAAGGGGAGGTTGGGGTGGTTGCTGCTGAGTGGAAGGGTTGGGTGGAAGGAGGGTAGGGCAGTGGTGTGCCAGTGGTGACAACAGACTTTGATGGACAGTTTTCTGTTTTTACAGCACATATAAAAATAAAAAAGACTGCAATGGGATGGTTTTCTTTATTTCAGTGTACTGACACTGGGACTGGCCATCCAATGTGGTGTTATAGTTTGGTGGCACCGGGTTGGGCTCTCCCAACACAGTGAAAATGGGCTGAGTTGGGAGGTTAGCCAGCACCAGAGATTGGGCATCCCGGTGTTGGAAAATAAAGAAGAGGGAAGCAATGGGAGGTGGGAGGGATACATGGCAGATGGTGGGAGGGATTGTTTTTATGTTGGAGGGGTGGGGACCACAACAGGCTGATCATGACACTGATCAGCCATGCATGCTGTGTGGCTTATGCAGATCAAAGGAAGGAGCAACCCTATGATTTGAGAGGCTCTTTTCTTTGGACTACATGAACATTCTGCACAGCAAAACCAGAAGAGTGTCATGATCAGCCTGGCTGATGATTGGTCTGATACTGCCAAGCTCTCTTGCAGATTGCCCTGCATTGGACAGACAGAGACACACCTCTCAAAACTCACTATCATACTAATATTTTCCCTTTGCCCAAGCACAAGGACAAACATAATAAGGTAGCTGAATAGCAATAAAGGCAAACGCGTGCAAAGGAAAAGGTGATCAGTAACAGTGGCAAGGTTTCCTGATAGAACATTGGCCTTCTGAATGGGAGCAGTGTAGGAGACATTTTGAGGAATTCTGTGAGTTTGTTCCAGCCAGCTGGGGCTTCATATGAAAAAGCATCAGTTCCTCTAGCCTTTCTTTATCCTTGGTACTACGTTCAGCCTGGTGAGAAGCTGGCAAACAGTAAGCGCATCACCAGTGAATGGATTAGCACAGAAATTGTGTGATTTGAAGCAGCTATATTTTAGATGTGGATGGGAGAACCAATTTGAACCAGAAGAAGAAGAATTGCTTTTATGAAGTGCTTTTGATAACTTTGCATCCCAAATAAAATGTTTTACAAGAAACTAGAGTGAGACTGGTAGTAAAGGGGTAGTAAAGTGGCTGCAAACTTGTAGTAGCAACGATTCTGCTCATCAACACCCACATACACAGAGGGTCCACAGGTATCGCATACAGGATAAAAGAATAAGTTGCAACAAAAATCTCAGCAAATGCAGATTTATTTACTGGCTAGGTACTCAGCCCTTACCCCAGTGCTTCGTGTTTGCTTCATCATACACAGCCATGGACATTTGCCTAACTGGCTTTATGGGAAAGAGAATGTTGGCCAGAACACGGAAGAAAACCTCGCCTGTTATGAAAAGTGCCTTGTGTTCTTTTACTTCCACAGGGCATCCACCAGGGCAGCACCAGAGATGGGCAGAAGGAACTTGGTTTAATGTCTCATCCAGGATGGCACTCCCTAGCAGTACAGCACCACCACCAGTACTGCCTGGAGTGCCAGCATTTGGATTATGAATACGTGTCTTGGTGTGGGATTAGAACCCATGACTTCCTGACCCACAGGTGGATGTGCTAACAGTTGAACCATGCTGACACCTCATCAGAATCTTGCCTTAAACTACAAGATTGGGGACTAGCCCAAAGTTACAGTGGCAACATGTTGTACTGCCACTTGCAGGACCAGACCTTATGTGTGAGCCACTGAATCCCACACTGGGGCTGACTGAGGACTAAGTACATTGTTGAGGTGTGGACCTTGGCTCTCTGGGAGGAGGGCAGAAGGGTGGGTACAGGCCTCTTTGCAGTGGCTTGCCCAGTGCTGGCAGACTAGGAATGCACCATTTGTGTGTGCAATTTGAAAGATCTGTATTGCATTTTGTAGCATTTTCTACGTGAGCCCTACACTTTATTTTGTCCCCACCACCACCAACACACACACACACACACCATCATACTTGGAAATTAACTTAAGATCTGTGCACTTTCCCAGACATAATTTCTACATAAATAAATTATTTATCCTTTGGTTTCTAAACAAACTGATGGTGGGATGGCCCCAGGTGATAAAGTATCTGATGTGGTGGGGGCTCAGGGGTACAGTAATTACTTGGTTTATAGTGTGATACAGTAGGCTACTAGTTCCACAAAAGAGCACACATGTAAGTTATTTTTATAGCAAAAGGTTAAAATAAATAACTTCAAATGAAAACACTATTTTCCATCGAAAAGAAAATTAGGATGCATTATAAGTTGCACTGATCTTGAAATCTCTGCCCAGTTCAAGACCAGTTAAATGCCAAATGGGGTCTTGATGAGGTGGCGTGCTAAGGTGTCAGTTCTGCCTGCCATCAAGCTCTCACTCTAATGAGTTTTATTTTGTTTACTTGAAGGACTGAATATCTAATTCAGTCTTTAATTGTCTTCTTTTTCTCCTTCTTCCCTGTTTTTGCCAGTTTGCACTAATCTCTGGGGCTTTTTACTTGACACAGTCACATCAACCTGCAGTGTACAGAGTCTGTCCGCATACCACCCATTAAATATTTACAAAGATTTCTATTATTGAATTACTTATTTATTGATTTATAATTTAAAAGATTTATGCTGGGACATTAAAATTTCTAAACTGACTTTCGCTTATAACGGAATGTCAGGTGCCATTTATTGCTGGCAAATGTCTAGCTCCACCCTTTTCACCCTCTGACTGAGAGGAAAGGACAATTACTCAGGGACTCTGGTTCAATATTCATATAGCTCAGATGTTGGTATAAGGTGCTTTTTGGTATCAGGTCATGCTCGGCAGCTCCTGTCTTTCCCAGAAGAATTTTCTGTGCCTCAGTGAAATTCCGCTGCCTGTAGTTTTTCCTCCTGTTACAGATATTGATTTACATCTTAGATAAATTTCTCACCCTTTCGCATGACTTGTTTCCTTTGATGACTTTTTATACTGACCTTTACTGCTGACTCTTTTTTTTTTTTCTTTTCTCACTGCATGCAATTACATTGATGACAACACTCTTAGCATGCCTTTTAGTGGTTTTGGAATAAAACAGAGCCCATTTCTCATTATTTTGTCTTGTTGCAATTCTTCAATTATGTGTGCATGTTTAAAACTCCAAGCCATTGGCCATCCGACCTCCAAACCATGCTATTTCATAGTGGCTGGGCATACTTCTCTTGACCTTAACAGTGACAGATGTTAGCTTTTCATATTTTAAAACTAAAAAAAAGGTTTGGCTTGTTGTGGGGTATGCTGAAAGGTGAGTTCTTGGCATCAGTTGTTAATATATTTGCACAATGTTGTTTGCTCGCCTCACTTTTGTAAATACTTGAAAAAAATCCAGAGTGTCCTGGGACGCTGACAGAGTTATAACTAAGAATACAATTTGAAATGGATAATGTTTGAAAAAAACATGGGCTGGTTAGAGAGAATGTTCTAAAATTCATGCCATTGTTGTCGTGGGTGTTACTTTTTAATTCACAGCATAAGCAAAACAAGCTCTTTCAATAAACCAGACATGAGCATTTAGACAAAGCGTAGAACAAATGTATGTATGCCACTTTATTCTGTTCCTTCTAGACTTCGTGGTTTACTACTTTTAACCTGTATGAAAATGATTTAAAAGCTGGAGTCCATTTTATATGAAAGTAAATGTAACTAAGACAGGGGTTGGAGACTGTCCAGAGGAGGACAACTAAAATGCTGTGGGGTTGCATCAGAAGCCCTACGAGAGAGACTCAGCGATCTCAGTATGTACACCCTGGAAAAGAGGAGGGAGAGGAGGAACATGATAGAGACCAATATACTCACAGGGTGAATAAGGTACAGTAATGGAATATTTTTCAGACGAGAAGGTGCACAAGAACAAGGGCATGCAATGAAGCTGGAAGGGGAAATTTAGGAAGGATGTGAGGAAGTGCTTCTACACTGAATGAGGGATGGATGCCTGGAACAGTCTTTCAGTGAGCTAGAGGGGTGAAAACAGTGGTGGGCTTCAAGCATGCATGGATAGACACAAGGGAATGTTGCTAGGGAAGCAAGGAGGGGATGCGAGATCAGGTAGTGTCTACGGTGTAAATATAGATAGGAAAATGGGTAGACTAAGTGGGCCAAGTGGCCCATATCTGCTGACAAATTTATGTTTCTACTTAACTTCAAATGTAATGAGCAAGCATGATGAGCAAATACCATGGAGACATGAAAAGTCCAACACACATTAGCATGGAAGTAATTTTGTCATGGGCCTTTTTTTTTTCCTAAGTCACGGGCTGGTCATGGTCAGTGGAACCTTTACTGTGCTAGTTAATGACAATATTAAAATTCATGGCATTTTTAAGAAAAGCCCAAGTTCTAATAGCCACGATTTCAAGGACTGCAATGACAAAATTAGATCCTTATTTAAAACTACAATAAATTTACTTATGCTCCCAGAAATTCTGGGCTGAATTTCAGGCCGCCAGCCCAGCCTTCCCTGAAAAAGTAAATCTGCTAGACTAACCAAATGGCAAGTGCAAAGGTTTTTCAACATGTGACCCTCCAATACTTGTTAGTCAAATGCAACATTGAGCCATGCAATATCTTGTATTAGTGATATCTGTTGAGAGTTGCACAAAGAATCCTAGCAAAACACAACAAATAGCAACTAGCAGTAGTAGTGAGTTGTTTTATTGCTGCCATCATATGAGCTGAATGTTTCTAAATACTGTATCTTAAAAATCTATAGGTAAAGGTCTCATCCTGGTTCAGACGGTAAAAAAAATGAATGAACTGATATCGCTTCTTTTAAATAGCATTCCATGTGGAACATACATAAGACTAAAATAAAAAATAAAAGAAATAAAGAAAACATAAGGTAAGAAATATTGCATATTTTAATGTACTGTTTTGGTATTTGGGTGTCAGGTTCATGTACCTTTAACAGAAATTGTAATTTAGAACATCTTGAAGTTACTTGAGCTGGGAATAGGAAACTGTTTCCATTCTAACGTAGTGCCACTGGAAGAAGATCCACCCCGCTGCTCAACATAAGGGCAACAATTAGAGCTAATGTGCACCTTCCAGAGCTCTACATTGAGGATGTTAACCTTCAAACCAGATAACATTCAACACAGTACAAATAGGTTTGATAGAAATGCTAAAAGCTGAACAATATTTGAAAAACAACAACTTTCCAGCCCTCCCCAGGTGGTTACGGCTAGTCCCTTGCCCACCCTCCCAGTTCCAGCCATTTCCACCCCTACCATCACTTCCCATTCTCCCATACACAAAGGTAACAAAATTTAAAATATACCAACTTCTGGCAGTATTTGATAGTGGCCGCCTCCTGACCCCTGTCTATGATTTTGGGGGGAGGTCAATAGTCCAAAATCCAGGCTAAATCAGTAATCCCTCCTGGCAGTGCACCCACTCCCATTCAATAAATACAGTTATACAACTGTAAGAGGGGCAGGGTCACAGTCAGGAGGAGGTGGGTCAGTCTTCATTATTGCAGATGCTGAACAAATTGATCAGTCTGTCTTCCTGGTCTGTGTGATCACCCTGTGTGACTGCTTTATCTTTTTGCTACTTTCCCACCAAATTCAGTTCACTACTAATCAATTTAGCTTATTTGTGGCACATATAGCTGACACAGACAAAATCAGGATAACAGCTAATTAATTCAGTACAGGCCCAAATGAGCCTGATAATTTGCCTTGACATTGATTTATCCCAGAAAGGGTTAACCTGAACATTAGAGGAGTCCATCACAGTACAATGAATGGAGTGGTTAATGCACTTTCTGGCAACTCTCAGCTAAACCTATTGTTTTCTCTTCAAATGTAAGTATCTACCATCAGAGCTGTAGGAGCATGGAATTCCACCAGCAGAATGACAATTCCACTTAAAAATGCCTTTCCAAATTGCTATCTATAATTCCACAGAATTGAAAAAGCATTTCTATGTGCGTAAACCATGGAATAATATTCAGCATATTATATAATCTGTGTAATATGTATTTATATATGTATGTATGTATGTATTTATTTATTTATTTATTTACCAGGAAATCATACTGAGCTAATAATAGCTCATTTCCAGATGTGCCCTTGGGACAGGGTGGGGGGAGAACAGGTAATATAACAAGGCGAGTAAGTACAATAAATTATCAAACTGTAAAAAAGTTAAATATCAGGTGCAGAGAAATAAAATACTGTACAATGAGATGTATTAGGTAAAATAAATCTGCAGTTATCCAGAACCAATACAACAACACTATGAATTGTAAAGGACAAGTATGAGAGTGATACACTAGTGCATAAGTGGAGCTATGCAGAGATGTATCTGGAGGAAGGAGGATGTTGGTATAGGAAATGGGCATAATATTATTCCATGGTTTGCAGAAAGTAATCCGCTGTTTAAATAAACAGCTGAATACTGGTCTGTGGTTTAGCAAATGGGTTACTAATCCACCGTTTAAAAGTCTGGTTTGCAATTCCACTTCTGAGGGAATTGCAGGGAACTAGATGAAATTTCCACAAGTCCATGGAATTCCAGCAGAAGTGGACTTTAAACTTACACACAGCTCCATCTACCACCTACCCGTACTGAACAAACTGCTTCCTGTGTTCACTTTGAGCTTAATCTTGTTTTCTGCCATTTTAGGGTCCTCTGTTGGTGCTGCTGGTTTCCACATTATATGCATTTTGTATTACCAATCTGAAACCTTCACTGTGGACTTCCACTCAACTGATGCCATTAGGTAATTAAAAAAATATACCAGGCCAGGGCAAAGGGCGGCATTATTAAGGGGCCATAAGAAAGGAAAAAGTATTAGTTCAAAATGAACACAAGAAATAGTATGGTACAAAGATTAAACAAATTGCACAGTTGCTCAAATTTGCAACCTAATAAATAATGAGTTTAGGTTCACTCCTTATGTCTCAAGGAAAATGGAGGAAAGTATCATTTTAGACACATTTCAGCATATATTCATATATTCTCTGTTTTTAGAGTTCCCTTTTCCTTAGGACTACGCACATAAGACTATGACAGGATCACTGTCCCCTAGAGTTCATTTGCCGCTCTGGCTAAGTGGTTTTATTTTATTTATTAAAATGCTATTTATACAGGGCACACTAGTCATATATCTTCTTTTCAGTGTTAAGATGATAGTCGGTTATGTGTATTTGTGTGGCAACAGTCATTTATCAGCAATACAAAAAATAATAATACTTACAAGAGTAACTCCCAGGTGGCTTATCACCCCCCAGTAGATTCTCAATCTCTGAGGGTCAACTCTAGCCATCCTGGAGACTCCCTGCTGGCTAGATTGACTGGGAGTTTTCATGGAGTGTGGCCAGCTCCTAGTGACTGATGAGTCACTGGTTGTGGCTGTTTCTCATTTCTAGGAGGGAGTTGATTAGAGCTGTAGCAAGCAGCTGAAGGAGTAAAGGTCTTGCTAGAAGTGGAACCCACCCAATCCTTGGGATCATTGTGCCAACCTGCAACATGGATCCCCTGGTGAGGTGCCACCACGCTGTATCAGATCCTTAAAGGAAGGTATTTTATTCTACAACAAGTGTACAACCTCTGAGGTAAAATGTAATTGTTCTGGTTACTAAAAAGAAAGTGTTTACAGTACTCATACCTCCTCCACCCACTGGGGTAATTGTGTGGTGCTCCATTTGGCCTGGGATCCTTTCATCCATGGGGCTGATGGAGTAGAGGAGGCAGGAGTCATGGCAACTGCAGTCCTGCAGTGAGTAACATTTTCTAAATTGTGTGGTGAGCACACAGGTTCTGGGTTAGTTGGGACTGAAGTGTGGATTAGATGGAGATTACATAGGCTCCAGAGCCTCTAAATTGTCTACCATAATTCCACAAGGAGGTGGATGCTCCAGAACCCAGGTCAGGCTATGCTGGACCCCTTGCAGGGCAGCAGGAGAGCTGGTACCAAGTCTTGGGGACAGTTGAAGGCTGGAATCCCAGCTAGTTCCCAAGCAGCATGCCTCTAATTTACATTTATATTTCATTGATGGGGCTTTTGAAACCTCAGAATGGTGTCTGAGTAGGTTTACCTTATGCTGCAAACTATCTAATTCTTGGGTATGAAACACGAGCTTTAAGAAATGTACTAGTGCCCCATGGTTGTGCACAGCCCCAGAAGTTAAAAGATGTGGATTAAAGAACCAGTGCCTTGATAAAGTGCCTCCCAGATTGGGACGCTGAAGTTCATAAGAGACATTCCTCCTGTGGGATATGACATACCTGAGACCCTCCTGGCTGGGAGCTAGGATCTTTCTCCTTGTAATGATATGCTAATGAGATCCTGCTTTCATTAAAATGGCTTCTGTTGAACTTTACACTTGATTTGGAGATTCAGCTACCAGTTACAAAGTGTTTGCCTGCAACCAGTTGATTAGCAGCCATCAGCAGTCCAAAGCTGTCCATGCACCCAGGAGATGACAGCAGGCCCAACAAGTCAAGTAAGTGCATTTATTGGTTCCTGCCCTGTAAACAAGTCTGTAGGTCACCCCTAGGCCAGGGAGGGGTTTATTTAGTTTTTATTTACCAGGTAGGTGCACTAGACAAAACAGTTGCATATTTTTTTGGCATGATCTGGGAGATCACAATAACAAAAACAAAAATTTACAAAACTGACAGTAAAGCACAATGAAGGTCATTACAAAGGTTCAAGATACAAAACAGAACACAGTGTGGAGTACTGGGGTTGATAAACGAGGTACAAAGCAAAGTACGCATAATGTGAACTAATATACAGGCAGTATAGCATAATGGTTATAAGCAGATAACGTACTGGTTAAGGGCACTGAGCTACAAATCTGAGAGACCTTGGTTTGAATCCCATCAGCCCCACTTGCACACTGTGTGACCCTGTGCAAGTCACTTAATTGTCTTGTGCTCCCAGGTCACACCTGGAAAGAAGCTCTGGCTTAGTGTGCCTTCCTGGTTAAAAAATTTCCCTTTCCCCTATACAGGATAACAACAGTTGCAAAGGCTCATAGTGCTGGGAACTGATGTCATGCAAGAGCAGGAAGCCCCAAAACAAGTTATAAACCAACTAAGGGCAAGAGCAAGTTATAAACTTAAGTAGATAAGAGTGGTAGCCACCTCTGAAAGCCAGTTGGTATTATGTGAATCAATTAAGCTCCAGGATGTTTATTTCCTTCCTTTCTTTCCCCATTGCTCCTTTTTATGCCTTTTTTCTACTTCACCCAGATAGCCACTTATGAAAAGTTATACCACTGACCTTTCCGGTCCTCATATTTATGACAGAAAAGTATGTTAGTGCTTGACTTCTAGTGCCTATGATGTCTAGACTGTTTTATACACGTTGGGGTGTTTTGTATACTGTAATTTTCTTATTTTACACTCATATGGTCCGGTTGTCATAGTTACTTGAGACTGGCATCTGTATCTTTAAGACATGCAAATAAATTGGTGAGGCATCTCTCAGGTTCCACCCCCTGATGAAACTTCATGCTGTAGAGGTGAAGTAGAGGGTTACAGCTACTGTTTCAGTTTGCTGTGAGCCACTGTGTAAATACATTTTCTGGTTTGCCACATGACTTTTTGTACCTGGAGTGCCTCTTTTGTGTGTTTGCATGGTGTTTTTTCTGAGGGCACCGCCATGGCCAGTGTATTTGCTGGCTAGAAGGACACTAACGGATCATAGCCAGAATGGAATTCAGTAATTTAGGAACACAGTATGAGAAGGGTTACACAAGTAATTTAAAAGTACATTTATGAGGACACTACTTAATTGAATGATCAGCCCAGCTGAACAATTATATTACTGTCAATTAAAGCTAATTTATGGTAATTGTTTTAATCTAGAAACACTGACAAGTGGCTTTGAAGTTGCTGATAAGGATCTTTTGAAAGCTGATTCTTCCTTTTAAAGACTGTTCAGCAAGTGCTGGATCCATGAGGTTTGTTGGCTGGTATTATAACTTGCCAAACCAAAATGTGCCCATTCGGATTAATCTGATGGTGCCCCTCTGATATGGAATTGAACTGTGGCTGTTGCAGGAGCACAGCTGGATGAACATCAGTTGACTGCTTGATGAAATGATGGAGGTTTCCTGACCATATTTGACATGTGTTTATGAATATTGCTTTGCTGACCTACTACATGAGTTGCATCAGTAGCAAGTTGGATTTTGAATACTGAGCCTGCTAAATCTGTGTTTTGCTGATCAAAAATCTGTTACAGTGTAGTATCATGAATCATGGTATTCCTCCCAAGACACATTTTACTTAGCTTTAAAAAGAACTAGACTTTTCTACTATGTTTATAACGTATTTAGATTAGACGAGGTAGAATTACTAGGATTCTAATCCTGTTTTTTTTTTCTCAACCAAAAGTGTCACCAGGCTGTTCTACTCAACTGGATGCATTATCCGGCAGGTCTGCTCTCCTAGGCATGTCACTGGGGCATGAGCTACCAGTTAATAGGAAAACAAGCAGCTATGTTTTTTTCTTGGACAGCAGCATGAGTAGGCAATGCTAACTGCCCAACTTGACCATCGTAAAATACACTATAAAAACAAATGCCACGTAGCCATAAATGCATAGCTACAAAGACAATGACAGCAGAAAAAGGCATGTCAGCCCATCAAGTCTGGCTATGACATTTGGAACAGATGGCATACTTCATTCTCATTTCTTTCAGGATTTCATAAATGGCATCTCTTCCACCCTGGGGTAGACAGCCTCCTCTTAGACGCTCAAGCCTACTCCAGTCAGTGTGTCATGAGTCCTAGGTTTGAGCAGTGAGTTTGAGTCAGTGCAACATTCAACATCTCACTTTCACTGGGAACTTGCACAGCCCTATTTGCCAGCACGGTGGGATAAAGGACTGGGAGGTTATGTGACTTGCTCAGGGTCCCACTGTAAGGGCACTGGTGAGACCTGAACCTGGATCTTCCAGTTTGGATTTGTGACTGTAACCACTATGATATACTGCCTGACATATACTAGTTTATCATACAAATATTTTAAACCAAGCTTTTTCTCTGTTTTTCTTAAAGCTGCACTGTCAGATATTTTCCAAGAATCTGTAATCTCACTCACCATTCTGAATTTAGGCCCTGTGGTGCTCCATATTTCATCCATCAAGACACACCTATTTGTTTGTTTTCTTCCTTGTACTTTTGTAATAAATCCAAATATAACTTTGCCATTCTGTGCTGTGTGAGACCCGCCTTTGTTTTGATAAGAACCTGCCCTTGGCTCTGCTCTGCACTTCTAACACTGTCTAAAGCAGGTGGGGAGGTGTTCAGACAGTATCAGTAACTCCAGCCTACTTCCTTCCTCCTTCAGTGCCTCTATATTTACTTCCCACTTCTGTCCCATTCTCCTTGTGCATGACAGCTAGTGTCATCCTGCCTATAAGCTTCCCGAAGTCCTGCAATTTCACCCTCAGAACGGCTAGAAAATTGGTAATTACATGCACAAAGAAACCTATTCTTGTATAGCTTTATTTATCTGTCACTTCTGTTGTACTGTAGCCTGCTGCACTTTTCACACATTGTATTTATTAGTCATCAGTGTGTCAGTGAGCACACCCTGAGCTTTCGGTGTCTACAAGTGCACTGATGATGAGACACACATTTGTTGTAACATTGCCTTGTAACACAGCCCATTTATACTTTTTGTAATGCACTCTATGTCATGTTCCCTAATGCAGCACTTAATATTTGTCGATTTATGCTATCTCCCTCCTGAGAGTCTTGTTTCCTTGGTGCAATAAATCCCACTTTTCAGAACCCTGATTTAGTGCTTACTGATAGTGATATGCAATCACTGTCCTCAATGTCCGCATCTCCAACCACACTATAGTGTTCTGCTCCTTGCTGATGTTTGTGATACAGATGTTTATTATAAATCCATGTTCCTTTCCATGATGCTGACTTTTACTTCTTTAGATCACCCTCCCTACACCTGGGCCGCCAGTTCATGTGCCATATATCCCCAAAAAGCACATGCTCAGTGGTCTACTTGATTGAGCCACTGCTATCATCCATAATGTACCCACCACCTTCCACAAACCCCATGCCATCACCTTGACATTGTGTCTCCTATCACCAACACCTCTGTTTGTTGACTCGCTGTGCATGTGTACTGTTGATGTTCATTATATGGTTAATGGACTGTACATATCCACTCATGACAGTCAGTCATCAGCTTGTGGTGGTGGTGAGATGATGATATGTTGCCTGCACCTGCTTCAAGGTTCTGTTGTAGTAAGTGTTGTGAGTTGGTGTGATGGTGGTTGCACTTCATCACCGTTAATTTGTTGTGTGAAATTTGTATTACTGTATACATTTTTGGTTTGTTGTTGGTGGGCACATGAACATGAAGATTTTCCATACCAGTCTGTGAATGACATTACCTAAATTTCACTATCTGTGCAATGTAAAGATGTATTGAATAGTGGAGCATTACTTATCTCCTTTGCTTACGGCAATGCATTTCAACATGTTCTACCACCTCTGAGACAGCATGTTGACAATGAGATTCACAAATGAAACTATTGCTGCTGCTTGTTGCATATTCTTATTTTTATTTTCCTAAGTGTAACCCCCTTATAAATCGGGATTTACTAGAATGCCTCTAGTGGTCTCTTTAAGAGCTGCCAGCTTGCTGACCCAGTCAGTTTACTAAGAAGGAGGACTGTGAGTTCTCTTGCTCGAGTCCCGCTCTGAGGCACGGTGTATGTGCTCTATTTATGCCATTGCTAAGTAGGCAAAGTGGTCCCCTTATTGGGCTGTAGTATTTATGTATTATATGTTGACTGAGTAATAAGGAATGTATTTCTCTAACCTGTTTTCTCTAGCAGCTTGGACTTTGTCGTTTGCCCTCCATTTTTGACCCGTACTGTCTATTGCATCCAGTGAGGATCCAAGGGCACTTTAAATGGAGCATCGAGCTACCAATTATGGCTGGGACTCTTTTTGGAGCTGGCTGCCAATAGGAGGTATGGCTCTTGATCTACTAAACTAAAGTCCAGAAGGTGGCTAATTTTTGCACCAATAGAAGGAGGTAGAGGGTATTGACAGTGTGATCCTCTCCAATAGGGTTGGGTTACGCCTCGAATGAGGACCCCTGCTTAATGGCTGATGGAGCAGAGTCATTGTGGCGTGGTGAGAGAAAGAGCTCTGGGCTCCTGCGCCTGTAGAGTCTTTGCGTGGTAGCACGTGTGGAAGGCCAAGTAGTCGATACAGTATCGTCATAAGGTGCCAGACAAGATCCTCCGTGATGTGCCGGCAGAGGAGGCTGTATACATGACAGCTACCTACCAGGTTCCACCTGTAGAGAACTGAAGAACCTGCTTCAATTTTGCTTGGTCTGTCTGGAAAACTGAAGCTGCATCGCTACCCTGTTCGTGCAGTAAAATGTTCCGAGCTTAAGGAAGCTGCCTGGTTTGTTACCCTCTTCTTACATATAAATGTGTGGAGCAGTGTTTGGATCACAGGTCTTATCATCAGGACAGGCAGTGAGTGGGTCCAGGAAGGCAGAAGTACTTAGGAGCACTTATTTTCATGGTTCCACAAGGGAGAGGGATTGGGCCATTCCTGCAGGGAAAGGGTGCATGGGTTTGTGTAAAGAGCCACAGATGGCGGTCATCATGGTGGAAATGTTGCTGGGGCCTTAGGTCTCTGTGGGTACACAAGGCACCTTGGCCAGATGGGTTACATCCCAGCATGCTTAGGCAGCTGGCAGGGGTCCTGGCATGGCCACTGGTGGATCTGTTAAACACTGCACTAAATACTGGATGTGCCCAGAGACTGGAGGTAGCCACATGCGGTACCTCTCCACAACAGTGTGCTCCAGGACGATCCCGGAACTACAGACTGGTGAGGCTGAGCACAATTGAGGTAAAACTGATGCAATCTATGCTCAAAACCAAGGCTGGTGCAGTTTCTTCTGGCGAAATGCTGTGGTAAACTGTGATAACCTGTTAGAAGTGTTTAGTTGCTAAAGTCTTTACCTGGACTAGGAACTGGTTACTGAGGGCTGTGTGTTATCTACTACAACTTAAATGGGGATGAAAGTCTTCATCTTGGACCAACACAGTTTGGCGACTTGGAGAGTGGTGAGGGTGGTACCCCATGGGGAGGACACCAGGCCCAGGGGTGAACGTCCCAATGTTTATGGAGAAGTGCAATTGTGGTGTCCTCCAGCCAACAGGGCATGCGATGTGGATGGAGTGTAGGCCACACTGGCTGTGGGGTGGTGATAATACTAAATGTAGATTGCTAGTAGGAAGGTTGCTGACTGTGCAGTCAGCTCTTGCAGATCATTGGAGAGGTAAACTGGCTTAGCATGTGACCGTGGCCGTTGAGGCGGGCAATGAGAGACAGTGGGAGGTGAAATGATGGACAAGTTGTAATTGTTGGT
The DNA here is from genome assembly GCA_016271365.2 of Neoceratodus forsteri. Taxonomy (NCBI): domain Eukaryota; kingdom Metazoa; phylum Chordata; order Ceratodontiformes; family Ceratodontidae; genus Neoceratodus; species Neoceratodus forsteri. Next base: position 269,892,812 of record CM057452.1, on the reverse strand, counting down.
GCGAGACACGGACAACTTCATCCAACAGGTGGCGAGCAACTATGGCCGGTGGACATTGCCAGAGGGCTAGGAAAGTGACCAGAGGTGTCCAGGGGAGTGCTGAGGGGTGTTGGGGAGGGGATGGGATTGGTTGGCATGCTGAGTCTCTCCAGTCATGTGGACCCTACAGCCATCGGTATAAGAGGTGACGCGGATGGTAGGATGCAAATGATGATGACATATCATTGATGTTAAGACAGGAACTATTACAGCTGTGCAGGTACCAGCCAGGCTGGGTGAAGTAACACAGCAGAGGACACATCAAGGAGATCAGGAGGCATTGAGGCACATATGGCTTAGGAGGGTTGAAGACAGTAGGTTCAGGAAAAGAAGGCGCTGCATATTGTGTGCCTATATTCAGATTTTGCCACAACAAACATGTGACAGACAAGCCTAGGTGTCCAGCCGAACACAGTTATGCACCCCTCATCACACTGACAGAGGAAGGAAGCAACTGGTAGGAACCATTGGAGAAACGAGCAGCAGCAAGGAGGAAAGGAGACACTCCTCGGAGGATGGTTCCGGGGCACACAATCTAGGCGACATGGGCGAACTTCTCTTGCGAGCATTGAAATTTCACCAAATCAAGAAAGAAAAATTTTTTTGGAGGGGAGACTGGAGGAGACACAAGTAAAGCAAGAAAAGTGGTGTCATTGGTCAAGACATAGGGAAATGAGCTGGGTGCTGGGGGTCAATGCACCAGTAGGAGATACTGTGTTGCCCAGAAACATCACTGGCAACAGAAAGGAGACTCAGGGTGGTGGCTCAGTGAGGAGAAAGCTCTTGAGACGGGACAGGTGGTGTGCCTTGCTCCAGGTGTACAAACTGATATTGTCCACAGTGATCCAGCAGGATGTAATGGATCCAAGGAGGATCAGTACAAAGGGAGATATTGGTTCAAGCCGTGGGATGGACATGGTTTGAGCAAGAGGTAGGGTGGAGGAGACACACAGGCTAATGTCAGGGAGTGGGTGACCCACAGATAGCCAGTGGTAACAGGGATAATGAGGCAGTGACAGTGCTGCTCTTGGGTGACTCCTTGACTGCCCAGGACACCAGAACAGCCACCAGGAAAGCTGGTGGCCACCAGAGGACTCTCAGTGAAGCTGGGAGGTGACAAACAGTGAGGGGAGACCAGAGTGGCTACTTCATTGCAACAGGGATGTATACCTCTAATCCAGGACTCGATTTGGCTGGCGTGAGTTATGGCAGATATGGCTCACTTAGGGTGAGCAGATGCTTACCTATATATGGCCTGCTTGCGAGCAGGAATGGCCTAGTAGTCTTTGTCTGCCACGAATATCCATTTTCAATATTTGTGTCATCATTCCGTGTGTGATGATTCCAGTTTTCCTCTTGTGCTATGTATGTACCCTGTGTCACACTTTGTGGATGGCGTCCACTACGAGTGCTTTTACTGTCCACCTCAAACCGAAAAAAACTGGACACTGATATTTCTTTTTCCCTCCATGGTATTCCCTTGCTACAACATAATATACTTATTTTCTTTTCTTCTGCTTTGGGTGTGTGTGTGTGGGGGGCATTTGGTTGTTCAACAGTCCTATTGTGTATAACTGCATCCCTTGATGGCAGTTGACTGCACTCATTATGACCCCACTGAGTCTCAATCAGGTGCTTTTCTCACCTGCTTACCCTCGGTCATGTGTGCTTCAGTTTGTGTGTTTAGCTACAGCACCATCACACAGACAATTGGGTCATCAAGCTAAATCTAGTAGTTTGACCACACTGCAAAACACCATGAATTGAGCACATCACAGTGTCTTTGGCATTATAGTGGCAGTCATGCTGTCAGACATATCTGTGTTCCTTCATGGCCTATTTGTTTGTATTATGACACACAATTCTGCTGGGGATGAGCACTGGGAAATTATCCACAGTGGTAGATATATCTATGTTGCTACGTTCGGTGGCACTGTTGGTGGCGCTGTATGCCACACCTCAGCACTATGCCGTCAATCTGTGTTGTTTTAGTAAGTGAAGCTGATGCACCAGCCATTGTTGGCAAGGGGAAGTCAGAACACAGACCGGAGGAGGCAGAAGGTGAATCGCTTGTGGGATAGGGGAAAGGGAGCTTTTCTGAGGCAGTGAAAAGAGTATGCAGAAAAAGAGAGGAGTGAGACAGAGGTACATAGAGGAAAGAGAGTGACAGAGAGAGGCAAAGAGGTAGAGAGCCCATAAAGGAGTCAGTCATAATTCTGGAGGACTCTACAGTAAAGTATATCATATGTAATGGTGAACAGGGACAGGACAAGCAGTATCTGGTAGAGTGCATGCCTCACATGACAGCAGATAGGCTACAGCAGCATAGAAACATAGACTTTGACTGCAGATAAGGACCGTTTGGCCCATCTAGTCTGTCCATTTCCTACCTACAGTATATGCCTAGATCCTAGTTAACCAACAGCCTGTTTCTTCCTACCCCACAAGAATTGCCTTATGTCTGTCCCACGCATTCTTGAATTCTCCCACCGTTTAGACCCCACAGCCTCCTCAGGAAGGCTGTTCCATGCATCCAGTACCCTCTCTGTCAAATAATACTTCCACATTGCCCTGAATGTACCCCCATCATCTTTAAATTGTGTCCCTTGTTCTTGCACTTCTCTTTTCTGCAAGATGCTACCCTCTTGGACTTTGTTGATTCCACTGAGGTACTTAAAGTTTCTATCATGTCCTCCCCTCCCTTCTTTCCTCAAGGGTATACATATTAAGCTCCGTTAGTCTCTCCTCATACGGCTTCTCTTGAAGCACCTTGCACCATTTTAGTTGCCCTCCTCTGGCTGGACTGCCTCTATCCTGCCTATGTCCTTGCAGAGATAGGGTCTCCAGAACTGGACCCCGTACTCAGATGGGGTCTCACCAACTGTCTGTACAGAGGATAACAACTTCCTGTTTCCTGCTGCTGATGCCTCTCCCTATGCATCCCAGTATACCCCAGCCCTCCTACTGCCTTCTCACATTGCTTGATATGATATGATTAACCCCAGGTCCTGTTCCTTTTGGAGCTTGTTACTACCCCCCTTTTGCATCGCATATTGATATTTATGTACGGAAGGTGGTGGGTAGTGAGGCATCATCGTCTCGTGAAGATAAGCTGAATTCTTTTCAGCTGCCATGCCAATCCCCCCATCCATGAAGTAAGCTCCAGCCAGGTGCAGAATGATGTACCTTTGATTGTAACATTGCTCATGGTGTTATAGCATCACTTTAATTTCTGTAACACTTGATTGCCTGATGAACCGCAGAATCTATCAGCGGTTCTGTGTTCCTGCTGGTGTCCTTATTTCACTCCAGAGACCTTTTAGCGCATTTTGAAAATTTCTAAATAAATAGGAGGAGGATGCAGCTATAGTTCCTGAACAGGGCACCAAGCTTGGGATACCCTTTTTTAAGGATGGCGTCGATATGTCCGAGGCGTTCGGTGTTGGTCCAGCCAAGCACCCAAGTACCTGAAGGAGGCTGTGTACTCAAGTAGATTATCATCAAGGTTGAGGAAAGTGGGCATGGAGGCAGTCCTATAGAGTCTCTGCATTGTGACAAAGGTCATGGACACAGTCTTCTTGGCATTAGAAACAGTGGATGCTGGCTCATCGGCATAGCGGTTGTATTTCATGCGGCCGCCCGGTGACCAGGTTCGAGAATGGACTCGGGTCACTGGAGGCGCCAGGAGTAGTAGTCTTGAGCATCCCATGACTGCTCGCCTACTCCAGGGTGGGAGGGAAATGTAGGCTCGCTGTTGGGTACCCCTGGTGGGCTGGGGAGATCAGCAGCAGAGCCTCAACATTGGGGCCATTATGAACGCCGGTGACGCTTTGATGTTGGTAGCACACCACGCCTCGGGAGAAAAGCAGAAATTCCAGCCTCCTGGTTTGCTGGATGATGGCTGCCCACTCCTGCTGCCTCGAGATGTCCTGTGGCCTCTGAACCCGCCTCAGCAGCGCTCAAGGACTGATGCCTAATGACGCTGGGGGCCCCTCTCTTCCGGTGTCTTCCCCCTCGGAGGAGGGAACCCACCCGGCAAAGGGATATGTCGGGCCACCCTTGGGTCAGCTGAGATCTGAGGTGAGGGAGGAGGGACAGGACGAGGGGTCACGGGCAGCATGAGCCACCGGACGGAGTGGAAAACTAGGAGGCGAGAGGAGGAAACACATAACACAAAAAAAAGAAACAGTGCATGGTTATCAAACCAGAGAAGAACTTTGTCAAATTCATGCTGCAAGTTCGATGGAACATCGACAGGGTTCAGACAGATGTATAAGAACCATAACAGCAGCGTACATGAGTATGGTGGAGGGTGAGCAGACTGATGGAAGGTCATTTAGAAAGATGCAGAATAATAAGGGCACTAACACTGAGCCCTACGAGAAACACGTGCTTTTCTGGATGTGAGGCATCAGAAATCTTGACTGGTTATGTTCTACCAGTGAGTTTTGCTTTGAGCAATTTTGTTGTTGAAGGACATAAACCAGCTGTTGAGAGGTAATCTAACAGAAGGGAGTGTGAGTCAGTGTTGAAGGCCTTAACCAGGATGACCAAAATTGATGAGGTCATTTGGCCATTGGCCATCCCTGTCAGGATTTAGTCAGTAAGCTGAAGTAAGGAGATGGCAGTGGAGCGTTTTACCTGAAACCAGAGCATTGCAGGGTGCAACCCAGCAGCTTCCACCTGTGTGTGGCCCTCAACCTACTCCTGTGCCCCCCTTCAGCCCAATCATGGGCATATAGTAACCCCTCCCCGATCGCGGGCATATGTCGAAACTCCCCTTCCCACTACTGGCCCTATCACGGGCATATGTGTCAAACAGCCCCCACCACCCGACTGGCGATCATAGCACCAAAGTGTCCCCCAGCCATATCCGGGTGGTCCAGTGGACTGCTAAGCCCGATCACAGCTGCATATGTTTAAAACCCCCACCCCCGTGATTGGGCCAGTCGGGGTGGGGGATTTTACACTTTGCCCGCGATCGGGCTGAAGGGGGCGCCGGTCCCCAATGGCTGCCGCCTGGCACGGTGCCATGTGCAAGTCCTCAGGATCGGCGACCTGCATGCTAATGGCATGCAAATAGTGCCATAAATAGCTAGAAATGGCCCCGCCTGCATCTTGCATGAATTATGGCCCCATTTGCATGTCACCTTAAAAGTGGGTAATTTGCACATGGCTTAATGGTACTTTGGCGCCACCGCAACTTGAATGCTCCACTATGACCACTTGAGGTGGCACAAGTTCCAATACGCAATGCACAGTGGCTGTGGCCGGGGCTGATATTCAAAGGAGTTGCTCAATAGCGCAACTCCTTTGAATAACGGCCTGGCCACACCTCCCTCATGTAACTATTTTGTGCAGTGCAAGGACTTGCTTGATGTATTATATGGCAAATGTCTGGAATCAATACCAAACTGTGATGTAGAGAATCAGGTAGCGAATGAAGCCGGAGGGTCATGCAAGCAAGGATGCACTTAATCTCATTTACTAAGTATCAAACCATTGTGCATTATGGTTCATACTATCACCAGATCCTATTAGACTGTTATCTGTTACCACTGTCGGAGATGTGAAATTTGAAATAATGTGTAGATGCAGCATAAACATATGTTCTGATTTGGGGTGTACAATGTACATAATGCGGGCAGAAAGAGACTTCTTCTGTATAGTGGTTGCTTGAGAATACTGTGCTACGAACATTGGCCCTAACTGTTATGGAAGCTCAAGATTATCGATTGGAAAGACTAGAATTTGATGTTACATGGAGCAAAAGGAACAAAACATTCACAAACAATGTTGAAATTGTGTTTCATATTTTCACCATGAAAAGAAAATGGAGTGAGATACATACGCATCAAACATGAGATGGGACCATGGGCATCTGTGACAACTTCAGAGACCTGAACATGGCTCTGCTGAAAAACATCCATAGTGCACTGGAATGCCAACTTCTCCATATTTGGGGGATTTCAGTGCTGTTTCGGTTGTCCACAACTACCATGGAAAGAATTTGGTTGGTGTCTACATCCATGGTAGTGTATGTGCAGTACTGGGCACAATGTCCCGGACTATCCATACGTCCATCACCTGTGGTCAAGAGCAATTTGTTACTCGGGTCACATGCTTAGAGTGTATATTGATACTGTAAGCACGATGATCATTAAGGAAAAAAGAAAGTGTACATACCCATGATAGCCACTGGTTTGTTTATTCTTGCCATGAGCTCCTCTCCATTCGACACCAATGGGACTCAATCACAGGCACGTGTACAATCGTTGGTAACGGTAAAATGAAGATGCTGTGATAAAGCATGATTCATAAACTGATATGAGTTTGTTGTCCCCAATGTAGGGGCCAATGGAGTCCAGGAGGTGGGTCAGCCTGGGAGACTGCCCTTAGGGAATGTATGTTCAAGCTACATGCAATATTTTGCATTCCCAAGTAAGAGCAGTACATGCAGTCGCTTGCATGGGAAAAGAGGAGAGCTGATGAATAACTGGGGAGACCTTTAGGGGTCCTGTAGTAGATCATAATGCCATCCCCTCTTATTCCCGGTCTGTCATGGCGAATGAACTGATATCCTGGGAGTACACAGGCAGAGTCCAGTCCTGAGGGTTTGAGCCAGGTCTCAGTCACTCCAAGGACATCTGGTTTGTACATCGGATGACCCATGACACTAGCTCGTCTCAATTTGAAGCAGACTATTTATGTTGAGATGCACTATTTTAGAACCTTGCCAGGTCACCATATCAGGGAAATGGGGGCGGCCGGGTTTGTTGGGCCAGGGTTCGTTTCAATATCTCCAGCCAGAAGTGTTATGATGAGGAGCCAGGAGAGATATTGTCTCAGAGCAGTCAGACCGGAAGAAGGTATGTGGGCTCGCATCTCTTTACCCTGGTGGAGCGCATTAGACACCTGAGGTCAAGACTCCAGGTGAGGGAATGGGGGTTTAGTAGTCACTGCTAGTGTATTTGAGAACAAGAAGTATGGCACTTTATAGTAGGGAGACTTCTCCCAGTAATCTCCTGTGGAGAGCGAGGCAAGTGACCACTTGAGCAGGGCGAGTCCCATTATGAGTCCAGCTAGCATCAGGAATCTGTGGGAGGGCTGCATGCCCTTTTCCAACCATGGGTGCCCCTTGCCTTCGGGGGATGGGGGTGCCTGGGACACATTGCACCAGTGGTATTGGCCAGCTGAGGGTAGGGGCCTGGGCCTAATTCACACTAGTATTCTATGCCCAGCTAGGAGCTAGATTACTGTAAGGAGCTTGAGGGAATAGGGGATTGTCTAGGTACAATTTATCAGTAAAGCACAGGTGAAACAAGTAGCACTCAAAGCACAGTTATAACCATAAGGTACAGATCAACTGATGAGGACAGTGAGGAAATAAGACACAATTAGTGGCTTGACTAGGCAGTTGTAGCAAAATAACTATTCAGCGTCAAGAGTGAGTAGTCTCTAGGTACCAGACATAAATGCTGGGTGAAGTCCACTGTAAAGTTTATCATACTGCTTTGCTTGGGAGAAAGTCAATGCGTTGAGCAGCTTGAGTTTAGGGCAGACAGCGCCACAGAGTAGAAATCTGTACCTCTGACTCTGAGATGATAGGCTTAGCCAAGCCCTGGGGGCGGAGCCCACACATTTAATGGGAGGAGAGAATGGGGTGGCGTGGGGAACGAAAATCTCCCTTTCAGGAAGACGATTGTCTGGCAGGCACGGGAGGAGTTGGACAAGCACCCACTATATTGGCTGGGGACAGCACGCTACACTCTCTGGCCAGTGGGTGTGTGTGCGCTGAAAGTGAAAGTCAAACAAAGATTCAAAAGTTCAGCCCAAGTCCTTTGTTCCAGTGGGATTCAGCAGTCCCAGGAATTCAAATAGTTCAGCCAGGGAAATCTCCATGCAAGATCTGTGTTTCAGCAGGTCAGCCAGGCAGGGTCAGCCTCACAAAATCTCCGCTTTCAGGAAGACATTCCCAGCTCAGCGGTATGCAATCAGTGATGCCTGTGGTTCAAAAGTTTCTCCAGACTCCTACACCAGGGCAGTGGCAGTAAGGCTTGTGGAATCAGCCGCCCGAGGAGGCACGCCAGAGCAAACGCAGTGGCGGCCCTCTGCACTCAGCTCAGGAGCTTGCTGGGTGGGGCAGCCTTCGGGAACAGGTCTCCCTCACATCTCCTCCAGCACAGGGTCTTGTCGATTGTCTGGCAGGACATGATTTGATATCATTAGTAACAGCAGTAGTCCCTTGGGTCAAACTCCACATGAGCCAATGCTAAATCAACACTGTGATCTGTAGGGTATCAGTGAAATCAGTTTTACCATGGATCCAGAGTTGTAGCAGGAAGTGCAAAATTAAGGAATCTGCATCTTTTCTTCCCCCAAAAACTAACCACTATCCTTCCGACTGGATTGGACAGGCCATGGGAGAAAAACAATGAAATCTGTACGGTGCTGAAAAGGCAGTTTGAAACATATCAATCTTTAGAAAAGAACTGCTTATCTGTATCAAAGTTTCATGTAGTAACAGCATAGTGCAATCGGTTAAGGCTCTGAGCTGCTGATCTGAGGGTTGAGGAGCAGGACACCACACCTCGACCACGCCATTGACCGGGTTCGGGAATGAGCCGGGCGTCAGTGGGTCAGAAGAATGAAGTGCCCAATGGCTGCTCTTCTTCTCCGGGGTGGTTCACTGCATGCTCCCATCGCTATACCGCCATCTAGGGAAGCATGATTGGTAGGTACGGTAGCTGGAGAAGCAGCATGGGCATTGTGCAGACGTTGGCAGGGTAGAGCATTCAAGCTCATTGTCCCCATTGCACACTAACATCTAGGGAGAACATGGTAAAACCACCTGTCTCTTCCAGGTGATGACACCTCCATGCTCATCTCAGACACGAGCGACAGACACAGATGTACATTATCTGCATCTCAGCATGTTGGACTTGGGGAGGTAAGTGCGGGGTGCATCTCACCCACCGGGAGGGTTATCTGCGTCCTTGATTGTTGTGCAGACCTGCGGTAATCTAGGGGCAGATCGTGGCAAGACCAGGAGAGCAGTTCAGAGGATGTCTGAGAGAGGGAGAGACGAGGTAGTTAGGAGCATACATACTAGATAAAAAAAAAAGGATAACTTTCCTGTGTGCCCACCCAGTGGCAGCCACAGCCACCGTGTACAAAGGTACATATAGATGTAGTGAAGATCATCAGGATGAAGCACAACTCTGCAGAATTCTGCAGTAGTTACTGCAGCAAACAATACAATTTCAATGGAGTTAATCCTGTTTGTCAGGCATGAAACCTGTGACACTGCGCTCATAATGGTGTGCTTCACTGGACCAACAGACAGTCATAAGGAAAAGTTTAGGGAGATTGTATGAAACAAGATAAGATTTCTTTGAAATAACCGTATGCCCTTATGATAAAAATCCTAATAAAATACAGGATACCAGTAAGGGAAAGACTACCTAAAAAGTCTGAGTCAAGGGAGGCTTTTTCAGGATAGGTTATACTATTGCATCCTTTAAGGGATGCAAAATCCCTCTCTCCACTGAATCACCACTATACCAGCAAGGACCAGGCCAATCACCTCTACACACCCCATGAGGCGGTGAGTTGGGCATGAGTCCAAACTACAGCAGGTTGCCCACAGAGTCTGAATCATCCTCACTATACCCAAGATTACCAGTTGGCTGAAGGTGACCAGGCCAACTTGGCACTAGTACCACCAGATTGATCAATGCAAGGTCCAATGGGTAGGTACTGCCTGATATCATCCATGATAGAGGACACCTTAACTGCAAAAATGCACAAACTCTCACTCTTTTCCTGTGACAATGATCGATTCGAATGTAGACAGGCTGGATTGCACAGTCTGTCCATGGTTTGAAGAGTCGGTTGGTTTATTGTTCAGCTGAAGCAATTTCCTGAACACCTAACTCTGCCTTCTTATGAGGCAATTGCTGATTGGTAGGTATTATAATGATCTAGCAATGTAAGTCTGTCCTCCTACAGGTGAATTTTCAGCGAGTGTCTGTTGTCTCAACAGTAACCCACATCTCTTCAACTCCCAAAGCACCAGGTCAAACCAAGGGCACCCACAGGCAGAGGGAGAGAGGTGAACATGAACTGGAGCAATCACATACATGGCCCAAGCAACAGCCTTTATTATAGGCTAATACAAGGGGCCCTGGGTCAGTGCTATCCACTGGAATTCTAGAGAGGTCCAGTACAGTCATTAGACCTTCTGAGGTAACTCTTTCAAAGGACAGTCTGAACCCCTTGGGTATGGGTACAAGGAAAGAAGGACATCGCTCCTGTGCCCTTTTCACTCAAGGGTGCCTCCTGGTCCTTACTGTTCCAATCCATCTACCCTGTAGTCAAACCACCTCCCCATGAGTTCATGAACTTCCACCACCATCTCCTCAGTATGCCAGACATCAGGCACCTACCATACACCTCGCTAATGGAAGACGGGGAAGTAAAAGGACTAATTTCCATTAGTCTCTAGGGGAGTACTTCCTGTGTTCCTATCTCCCAGCACAGTACTTAGGCCTACACAAACACAATGACAACACTAATCCAAGCACTCGGCACTCGGGTTAATATCCCAGTACTGACACTGATGCGCAAGCATGAGAGGGTGCTGCACTTCGGAGGTGCCGTTTTCAAATGAGATGTTAAACCGAGGTCCCATCTGCCTGAATTGGTGGTAGTTCTGGTGGATGATAAAGATCCCATGGCACTTATTGAAAAGTAGGAATTGCCCCAGTGTCCTGGCCAAATTTACCTCATTCACTCAAAATCCACCAACAGCTAATCTGGTTCTAGGTCAGTTGGCATACATCTGTATCCCTTCCACCGGTCATGCTTGAAAATAGGCAGGATTTGTCTAGTGCACTCCACCCCTCAACAAAAACCAAATAAATAAATAAATAAAAGTGAATCCTCCGTCTCTCAATCAACCCATTCACCCAGTAAAACATATTCGCATATTTATATTAAAATTCTTTTCCTTAAGCCTTACTTACTTATACATTATATTAGATTACATTACATCCCGATCCCATCCCATAATTTCCAGTTCACATTATTCCTCCTCAATCATCAAAACAACCCATACATTTAGCAGCAAGTATCTTTCAAATATTATTTAATGAAACAGTCTATGACATCTATAGTCCCAAATTCAGTCTTGATATATTTTTTCCTAGTAGTGCTCTCACCACTCCAGGATAAGAATTTAGACTCTTCAGCCCTCTCTCACAGGGCTGCTTTTAGAAATTCATTAGTTAATTAATTTTAATGAGTTGATAATTCACAAAAGTTAGGACCAGAAAGCAGAAATCTCCAGTGCAAGAGCCACATCTGTGGTTCCCCAAATTATGATTGACTCCTTTATGTGCTCTCTTTCCTTTTCAGCGCTGTTTCACTGCTCAGAAATGCTCTCTTTACCTATATCCCCAGCTATTGGCCCTTCTGCCTCAACCAGCCATCGTTGGCAGGGGGGGGAATCAGGACACAGACCAGAGGAGGCAGAATGGGCTGAATAGCTGGGGTGCTGGGAAAGGAGCATTTTGAGCAGTGAAAGACACAGAAGAGAGAGAGAGGGGAGAGAGCCCATAAAGAGCCAGTCATAATTCTGAGGACTCTATGTAAAGGGGATCAGATGGTAGTGGTGAACAGGGGCCGGGACAAGCAGCATCTGGGTAGAGTGCATACCTGACATGACAGCAGATAGGGTACAACAGCATATTGATCGTTATGGCAAGGTGGTGAGGAACCACCCATCATCGTTCATGGGAACACATGCTCTGAAAGTAAGGCATATACAGGAGGTTCAGCACATATTCAGAGCAGTGTGGAAGCAATGCCAAGTGGACGGAAGTAAAGTGCCATTCTGAGACATTATGCCATGGACATGGGCATGTACAGACTGAGAAAGAAGGACCGTGGACTTCATTGAGTGGCAGAGAGAATGGTACGAGTCAATGGGGTATGGCTGTGTGGGAGACTGGGCCAACACAATGGTGAACACAGATTGATATCAGGGAGAGGCTACATTGTAGTAAGGAGGGTTTGTAGGTATTACTAGCACAGACTGATGGAATGCATCACCCCAAAAGTATAATTTAAACTTGCTTTGTTTTGGCTGGGAGGCATTCAGAATCAGTAGAGAATGTCAAGAGGAAATAACTCACAAAATGATAGTACCAACTATGTCTATGATAGAGGGTGGAAGGTTAGAGTAAGCAAGCAGCTGGGAGAGAGATTGTGGGTGGAGTGTGGTATCACTAAATGATAGAAGCCTGTGGAACAATATGACAGAGCTGCAGGCTCTCACTGGTGACCGAAGGAGACGTGGACATAGCAGCCATCAGCTGGTTCGGACAAGCCAAAAACATGGCTGGGCATTGGCAATCCCAGCCTTTAAATTATTCAATATTGACAGAGAAAAAGGAAAAGGGTGGGTAGTAGCTATTTACATAAGGGAAGAGAGTGGATGTGTGAGGCAGGAGTGGGAGGAAGGTCTTTCAAGGTCATTTGGAACTATTTAAAGTACCGAAGTGGTCAATGATTCCAAATTTGTTTTTTTTTTCTGGCACCAAGCCAGAAAGAGGATGGTTATGGGAGCCAGGGCAGCCTGTTAGGGAGAGACTGTGCCAAAGAGAGCACTGTGGTGGTGGTAGACTTTACTTTCTACCAGGTTTATTGGAGCAGCCCTGCAACCACATGTGCCAGGGATCAGATCCGCCAGGAAGCAATCCGGAGCCAAAGGGTGCTAGTGCTATATCAAAGGCAGCAAGGCAAAGGAATGAGCTCAGTCAATTAAAGAAAGCGCAAAAGTATTTATTTGGAGTCGATCAGGGAAAAAATGGAAGTGCGAGGATCATATAATTAGGATCAGTACAGGCAGTGAGTGGGTCAGAGGATGTTGATGTACTGAATGAGTAGTTCTTTTCATGGGTCACAAGATAGGAAAGCAATTGGGATTGGGACATTCCCTGCAGGAAGGGTGTGTGGGGGTGGGAAGACAGCCACAGATGGGGTATCATGGTGGAAAGGTTGATGGGGTGCCCAAAGTACCTGTGAGTACACAAGGCACCTTGGCCAGATGGTCACATCCCAGCATGCTTAAGGAACTGGCAGTGGTCGGGTAATAGCCACTGGTGGATCTGTTAAACACCCTCGCTCAATACAGGATGTGTGCTGAGAGTAGAGTGTGTATGTATTTACTGGGGATTGGAGCCTGACTTTGATTAATATCATTAGGAGACAGCAGGAAGGCTTAAAACACTCAAACTCTAGAAAGCCGTGAAGTAGGAACTCAAGCTGGTTCGGGGGCTGTCTGAGAGGGGAGAGACGAGGTAGTTAGGAGCATACATGCTAGATAAAAAAAGGATAACTTTCCTGTGTGCCCACCCAGTGGCAGCCACAGCCACCGTGGGCTAAAGGTACACATAGATGTAGTGAAGATCATCAGATGAGCACAACTCTGCAGAATTCTGCAGTAGTTACTGCAGCAAAAAATACAATTTCAATGGAGTTAATCCTGTTTGTCAGGCATGAAACCTGTGACACTGCGCTTCATAATGGTGTGCTTCACTGGACCAACAGACAGTCATAAGGAAAAGTTTAGAGATTGTATGAAACAAGATAAGATTTCTTTGAAATAACCGGATGCCTTCATGATAAAAATCCTATAAAATACAGGTACTCAGTAAGTGAAAGACTACCTAAAAGTCTGAGTCAAGGAGGCTTTTCGGATAGGCCATACTATTGCATCCTTTAGGGGATGGTAAAATCCCTCTCCACTGAATCACTCACTATACCAGCAAGGACCAGGCCAATCACCTCTACACACCCCATGGGTAGGTGGAGTTGGGCATGAGTCCAAACCCTACAACAGGTTGCCCACAGAGTTCGAATCATCCTCATCTATACTCAAGATTAGTTGGCTGAAGGTATCAGGCTGTCTTGTACCAGTACCCACCAGATTGATCAATGCAAGGTCCAATGTGGTACTGCCTGATATCATCCATGATAGAGACACTTAATCGTAAAAAATGCACAAACTCCACTCTTTCCTGTGACAATGATCGACTCAATGTAGACAGGCTGGATTGCACAGTCTGTCCATGGTTTGAAGAGCCGGTTGGTTTATTGTTCGGCGAAGCAATTTCCTGAACACGAACTCTGCTTTTATGGGCAATTGCGTTGATTGGTAGGTATTATAATGATTCATAGCAATGTAAGTCTGTCCTCCACAGGTGAATTTTCAGCGAGTGTCTGTTGTCTCAACAGTAACCCACATATCTCTTCAACTCCCAAAGCACCAGGTCAGAGCCAAGGGGCACCACAGGCAGAGGGAGAGGGTGAGCTTATGAACTGAGCAATAACCTACATGGCCCAAGCAACAGCCTTGTTATAGGCTAATACAAGGGGCCCTGGGTCAGTGCTATCCACTGGAATTCTAGAAGTCGAGTACGGTCATTAGACATTCTAGGTAACTCCTCTCAAAGGACAGTCTGACACTTGGGTATGGGTACAAGGAAAGAAGGACATCGCTCCTGTGCCCTTTCACTCAAGTGTGCCTCCTGTCCTTACTGTTCCAATCCATCTACCCTGATGTCAAACCACTTTCCGGCGAAGTTCATGTGACTTCCACCACCCCATCTCCTCAGTATGCCAGACATCAGGCACCTACCATAGTACCTCGAATGGAAGACGGGGAAGTAAAAGGGCCAATTTCCATTAGTTCGAGGGGAGTACTGCCTGTTTCCTATCTCCCCAGCACAGTACTTTCAGGCCTACACAAACACAATGACAACACTAATCCAAGCATAAACGCGGTTAATATCCCAGTACTGACACTGTAGGGCAGCATGAGAGGTGCTGCACTTGAGTCTGCCGTCTTTCAAATGAGATGTTAAGCCCGGGGTCCCATCTGCCTGAATTGGTGGGTAGTTTCTGGTGGATGATGAAGATCCCATGGCACGTCTTGAAAGAGTAGGGGATTGCCCAGTGTCCTGGCGAATTTACCTCATTCACTCAAAATTCCACCAACAGCTAATCTGGTTCAAGGTCAGTTGGCATTCATCTGTATCCCTTCCCACTGTCGTAGCTTTTGAAAATAGGCAGGGATTTGTCTAGTGCACTCCCCCTGTCAACAAAACCAAATAAATAAATAAATAAAAGTGAATCCTCCGTCTCTCAATCAACCCATTCACCCAGTAAAACATATTACATATTTATATTCAAAAACTTTTCCTTAAGTTACTTACTTATACATTACATTAGATTACATTTATCCTCGATCCCATCCTATAATTCTCCAGTTCACATTATTCCTCCTCAATCATCAAACAACCCATACGTTTGCTTGTATTATCTTTCAAATATTATTTAATGAAAACAGTCTATAGCATCTATAGTCCCCATTCAGTCTTGATATATTTTTTTCCGTAGTGCTCTCACCACTCCAGGATAAGAATTTCGAGATTCTTCAGCCCTCTCTCACAGGCTGCTTTTTAGAAATTCAATAGTTAATTAATTTTAATGAGTTGATAAATCACAAAAGTTAGGACTCAGAAAGCAGAAATCTGAAAAAGAGCTGACGTGAGTTCCTATATTATGATTGACTCCTTTATGTGCTCTCTCTCTCTTTCTAGTGCTTTTTCACTGTCTCAGAAATGGCTCACTTACTCTGATCTCCCAGCTTTGGCTCCTTCTGGCTCAACCAGCCCGCTGGTTGTGGGGGGTCAATCAGGACACAGACCAGAGGAGGCAGAATGTGCGAATAGCTGGGGTGCAGGGGAAAGGGAGCATTTTTTGAGCAGTGAAAGAACAGAGAGAGAGAGGGAGAGCCCAAAGGAGTCAGTCATAATTCTGGAGGACTCTATAGTAAAGGGATCAGATGGTAGAATAGGGCTGGACAAGCAGCATCTGGGCAGAGTGTATGCTCATATGACAGCAGATAGGGTACAACAGCATATTGATCAAGGTACGGAAGGTAGTAGGAACCACCCATCATCGCTTCATGGAAACACATGCTCTGAAAGTAAGGCATATCAGGAGGTTCAGCACATATTCAGAGCAGTGTGAAGCAATGCCAAGTGGACGGAAGCAAAGTGCTATTTCATGAGACATTATGCTATGGATATGGGCATGTACAGACTGAGAAAGAAGGACCGTGGACTCATTGGAGTGGCAGAGAATGGTACGAGTCAATGGGGTATGGCTGTGGGAGACTCAGCCAACACAATGGTGAACACAGATTGATAGCAGGGAGAGGCTACACTTGCAGTAAGGGAGGGTTTTAGGTATCATAGCACGACCGATGGAATGCATCACCCCAAAAGTATAATTTGAAACTTGCTTTGTTTTGGCTGGAGGCATTCAGAATCAGTAGAGAATGTCAAGAGGAAATAACCTCACAAAATGATAGTACCAACTATGTCTATGATAGAGGGTGGAAGGTTAGATAAGCAAGCAGCTGGGAGAGAGATTGTGGGTGGAGTGTGGTATCACTAAATGATAGAAGCCTGTGGAACAATATGACAGAGCTGCAGGCTCTCACTGGTGACCGGAAGGAGACTTGGACGCTAGCAGCCATCAGCTGACTCGGGACAAGCCAAAAACATGGCTGGGCATTGTAATCCCAGCCTTTAAATTATTCAATATTGACAGAGAAAGGAAAAGGGTGGGTAGTGCTATTTACATAAGGGAAGAGAGTGGATGTGAGGCGGTAGGGGAGGAAGGTCTTTCAAGGTCATTTGGAACTATTTAGTACCTGTGGTCAATGATTCCAAATTTGTTTTTTTTTCTTGGCACCAAGCCAGAAAGAGGATGGTTATGGAGCCAGGGCAGCCGTTAGGGGAGAGATCTGTGCCAAAGAGAGCACTGTGGTGGTGGTAGACTTTACTTTTACCAGGTGCCGATGAGCAGCCCTGCAACCACATGTGCCAGGGATCAGATCCGCCAGGAAGCAATCCGGAGTCAAAGTGCTAGTGCTATATCAAAGGCAGCAAGGCAAAGGAATGAGCTCAGTCAATTAAAGAAAGGCAAAAGTATTTATTTGGGTCTATCAGGGAAAAATGGAAGTGCGAGATCACATAATTAGGATCAGTACAGGCAGTGAGGGTGTGGGGAGGATGTTGATGTACTGAATGAGTAGTTCTTTTCATGGGTCAACAAGATAGGAAAGCAATTGGGATTGGGACATTCCTGCAGGAAGGGGTGTGCGGGGGTAAGACAGCCACAGATGGGGTCATCATGGTGGAAAGGTTGATGGGGTGCCCAAAGTACCTGTGAGTACACAAGGCACCTTGGCCAGATAGTTCATCCCAGCATGCTTAAGGAACTGGCAGGGTCGTGTATTAGCCACTGGTGGATCTGTTAAACACCTCGCTCAATACAGGATGTGTGCTGAGAGTAGAGGGTGTATGTATTACTGGGGATTGAAGCCTGACTTTGATTAATATCATTAGGAGAGACAGCAGAAAGGCTTAAAACACTCAAACTCTAGAAAGTCGGTGAAGTAGAACTCACCCAAAAACAGACATTTATTGTTCTTTCTAGTGTGAGCCAACAGTAGGTTGCAACACAATAGTCATATAGCAAAGATGGTATGAATACAGGTTGCTCTTATGAGCGGTATGCCTCAGCTGTAAGACATAGTTTGTAGAGTGAGATAACAGAATGTGATAACACAGTCAGAGTTCTTTCACCAGTAAGTCCTTTGTTTGAGTAATAAAAAAAAAAAATGCTACCGTCTGAAAGCACTAATCAGGAATTTTTGTAGTGCTTGGGTAAAGCTGTGCCTTTTCCAATGTTTCCTTTTAAGAAAGCGACTGAAAAGCCGGCCCGGTGGTGCTGAGGGTTGAGGCACAGGACGCCACACTGGCGACCCAGGTTCAGGAACGGCCTCGGGTGGCTGTGGGTCGACGGGGTCAGGAAGAGATTGAGCATCTGGAGGACAGCTCTCTCTTCCCGGGGTGGGTTAGGGCTGCAGGTCGCTCAATGAGCACCCTCTGGCGGAGGCTGGGGGGTGAGCCGAACGTAGCGTCACACAGTGTATACCAGGGGTGGTGCTACGGCTCCAAGAAACGTAGGAAAAAATAGTAAACAAAAGCTCGCTATGGATAGGTGAAGGCGCCTCCGAGATTCCACACTCACGTAGTCGGGCCTGAAGTCCTCTCCACTTTCCTCCCTCTCTGTCCCAGTGTCTCAACCCCTAATAGAAAGACCGCAATATGGGGCGGCCCTTCCCGGAGGGTAGACCCATGGAGGGGATGCCCGCTGCCGGGAGTAGCGGAGGAGGACACAGAGCCACGCAAGGAGGTAGGAGTGTGTGGCAAGGTAGGGTCGCTGAGAGAGTTCAGTGGTGTGGGAGAAAACAGAGTTTGGAAGAGAGACTGAATAAGAGGGGGCCAGGATGGACCCTGAGGACACCTAGTGCAATACCTCGCCTGTCGGAAAGGGTGCTCCCGTTTTTACTTATTGGTCATGACCAGAGAGGTAGCTCCACAACCAACACAGTGATGTTGAGGAGACAGAAGCTGCGCCTAGTTGGGCAAGTAGGAGCTTATGATTCACTGTATCAAAGGCCTTAGTGAGATCAATAAAGGTGGCCCCACTAAGTGCCATGTATCAAGTGAGTCATGTATGAACCCTGTAAACTCGACTAGGGCAGTGGTGGTACTGTGTAGCTTTCTGAAACCATGTTGTTCCTTGCACTGCAGATTGTATTTGTCGAGGTGATGAATTAACTGATTGTAGACAATTTTTTCAGGTGTCTTGGAAATTGAGGGTAGAATGGAAATCAGTCTAAAATTTGAGTGGATTGTCATATCCCTATTTTTAAAAACGGGAGTAACAATCACTGACTTCCAGATTTGAGGGAATTGACCAATGATAAGTAAGTAAAAATGTATTTATTTCAAGCACCCTTACCAAGCTCAGGGTGCTTTTACAATAATTCAAAATCACTTTAAAACACATTACACAAAACAATAAATATAGCAGTCATAGATAACACCCACTTACTACGTCCCAGCAAATGCTTGGGTAAAAAGGAAAGTCTTTAGCTGTTTTATAAAACTTTCCACAGTCAGGCAATCTCGTATCTGATGAGATAGAGAATTCCACAGGGTCGGTGCTATAAAGGCAAAAGATCTACCTCCACACGTCTTTAAACACACCCAGGATATTTCTAGCTATCCCTCGGCAGAGGAGAAAAGAGAGCGGGTAGGACAGTAAGACACCAAGAGGTCTTTCAGGTAGTGAGGTCCCAAATCATGTAGGGCCTTAAAGATCAGCAATGTGACCTTGAAGGTGATCCGCCACTGTATTGGCAGCCAGTGCAGATCACGCAGCACAGGTATCATATGGCTAGATCTTGAAACTACCATCAACAACCTGGCCGTCGCATTCTGTACAAGCTGCAAGCGGCGGATATCCAGCCCCGCAGCCCTAGATAGAGTGGCATTGCAGTAATCAGAACAGCTGGACATAAGGCATGAACCAGGGTGGGAAGATCTTCAGGTGGGACCAGTGTTTCCACCGGCAATGTTCCTCAGATGGAAAAGGAAGATTTGACTACGGGCTGACAACCATGCCTTTCATAGTCAGGCCTTCACAAATATCACGCCTAGGTTACACACTTGGCTACAGACCAGAAGTGGGGCTCCCCCAAGATATAAACCGGAGGGTTTCCCAGACCAGGCCCCTATTGTTCTCCCTCCAGGGTCCACAACCAATACCTCAGTTTTCTCTTAGTTCAACCTAAGCCAACTCGCACTCATCCAATCCTGAATCTCCAGGAGGCAGTTATTAAACACTGTGATGGAATCAGACTCCTGTTCAGGCATGAAAGACAGGCAGAGCTGAAAATCATCAGCATAACAATGAAAACTCAGCCCATACTGTCTTATAACGTCCCCCAATGGAAGCATATACCTTTGTCTACAGTCCTGCAACTAAAAACGTTGATTTTCTTGCACCGAGGATGGGCAGCCAGTGTTAGAATTGTGTGGGGATGGTGGATATGTGCAGTAGTGAGGAACTTGGATGGTGTTCCTGTGGCTGCGATTTTTTCAGCGGGTGATGGCCTTGAACGGGCTCCCAGTGTCCTGATGGACAGGGTGTATTATGCGGCCATGGAAGCACACATAAAAAAAAAACGCTAAATAATTGCCCAAATGAAACATGAGTATGGACAGAAATTCGGTGTTTCTCTGTGACAGCGGTATCTCAGTCCATACATACATGTAAGGGAGCATAACTTTTGGAATCAACACTGAAATAAGTACCACCCGATGCCCTGTCCTTAGCCCAATGATGTTGTTCATGTAGCAGCAAAAGCAGCACGGTCCATGTCGAATGGTACACTGGTTCAGGACAAGACGCTATGGGTCTCAAAATGGGGCTAACAAACTTACTGTGATGGATACTGCGACTGCACTGCTGCACATGAACGGGCAACTAGAAGTACCTCAATTTGCCAATACTGTGGATATGTAGAATAATGCAGAAAAAAAAAAACATGACAACAGGACACCATGCACGGCAAGACACAAAGTGGAAGAGAGCAAAGAGTCAGACAGTCGGAACTCACCTCAGAGTTTCCACGCCGGAACCAATTTTGAATGAGGATGTGTGCTGCACGGGATATTGATTGAGATGGAATGCTACGGCACAAGGAACAACAGCATTAGTCACGCGCTTGAGAACAGTGACCGCCTTGCTCTGTGATGTCACCAAGTGGGGATTGCAGCCGGGATGGAGGATGTTAGTGGTGGTTCGCGGGAAATTCGGAAAAGATTAAAAATCAGGACTATCAGAAGGACAAGAAACATGGTGCAGGCTTTGTCAGGTAAGGTGTGGGCAGATCTGCATTATGCTTCAACATGATTACGATATAGGGAGGCAGAAAAACGAAGTATGAGAGCTGACAGTGCCCCTTTAAGGGGCCTGGATACTGAAAACTGGTGCCTCCTGGAGGACAGGGTTGGTGGTAGCGTAGCTGACCTGGGTACAGCCCTCTGGGACACTGTGACCCCCCTCTTTCCCCTCTAGTGGCCTAAACAATGAACAGAATACACAGGTACAATAGCCCCCAAACCACAAATATAACCCCACTCTGATTGCACTTACCATCAGAGCTGGTTCCACCTGTCTGACCCTGGAGACCCCTGTAAAATAAGACTAGACACAGCCAGCAACAACAATACAGTGCTATTAGTACAGAGATGCATGACAAACAGTTTAAGTGCAACAAGAGTCAGATCTGATTTATTCAGGGGGATTGAACAAGGGAGGGGCGTAATCAGGTTGATTGGTCTAGCTACTGATTCAAATAAGGCTACAAGGCATGTACTTTGGAGTCCCTCAGCACAGTCACACACACGCACTCTGGGTACCCAGTTGTTGATGCAGGCTAGCCTGACGCGTTTCCCGGGGTAGGCTGGCGTCGCAGCTGGTCGGGGCCCTAATGATGGGAATAAAGAGTCATGCACAGTAACCCACAATTTGTAATCTGGAGCCAGATGGCTCAGTTTGTGATAATCAAACAAAACAATCAAATCAGGTGACACACTTTGATTTAGCTGATGTTGCAGGGAGCTACCCTGGTGCTTACTCATGCTACCCAGTACAGGATGCAGGATAGATGAAATGGAGACTGCAGAATGACTTGATGGTTTGTCAGGAGAAGCAGGGCCTACACGATTCACCATGGTGTAGTTTCTATTCATGATGCTGAGCAGGGGGCTGATCCCCAGGCAGGTCTCTCGTCAATGGTCTTCTCTGCAATGTGAATAGCTGGCTGGGCCAAGGTGGCAGAGCCCAGGCCAGGAGAACAATTCAGATGGCAGTCCAGTAGTGCTGGATTTAGCTTCCAGCAAGCGTGACACAATTGGAAAGTGGGGAACTAAATCGCAACCCACTGAGAACATTCAGCACACTTATAGTAAATAAAAAAGCAGTACCACAGTTCAGATGACAGTCTAGTCATAATCACAGTGTCTCTGCGCCCGTACACTCCGTCGTGGTGTCAGACTTCCTGACAGGCCGATCGCGTGAAACAAATCTTCGGTCTTCTTCAGTAACAGGGCAGTCTTGATTCGATATTTCTGGTCACAAGCTGGTTTCGGATTCAATTCGATTAATTTCACTAGCAGATCCCTCAGAAGGGAAGATGAAGCAGGCAGGCTAGACACAGCCTTCCCACCAGTTTCCAGCTGCTCGAATGTCTTGAGCAGTTACTCTCTCAATTCCAAACTCAGACTGACTCTCTGCTGCAGGCAGCACCGGGACTTCCTTCTGATCCAAAAAAAGGTTCGGTTGGTTGATTCATCTGACTGTCAAAGCAAGGGCTCCCCCTCCAGGTCCATTTATTCGCCAAAATGAAAACCTACAATTCCTACAGAAATTCACTCCCACAAGACCCCTGGGAACAGACTCCATTTTAAGGTCCCCAAAAGGTACTGATTGGTGCAATACAGAAATGTCCATGCTGTGAAGAAAGGCAGGTTAGACAAACTATAATACCATTGTTATTAGAGCAGTTAATCAGCAAACAATTACCAGTTCTAACAGAGCTCCTTCTGCACCATTAGTGATGGCAGAACGGAGCAATATTACTGCAGTTTGGTTGGGACTGAAGTCTGGAAACACTCGGCCCCTATCCAGATTAATTATATACTTCAAAAATAATGTCTCTTAAAGGGACAGGCAGGGAGGCTCACAGGGCACTCGCATGCAAGCATTTTTACACCTGTAAAGACACAGAACGCCCGCCTGTCAGTGGGCATTTAGCATGCCCAAGGAAGACTTTTGGAACTACCATTTATGGGGGTTATAATTGCATGCTCCCTTTGAAACACCTATGTAAAATCCTTGATGGGAGCACAGTGTATAAAAGGAGCCAATTAGATGCATTAGCCATTGAGGCATTGGAAAGTTAGGGACTAAATCAAGGGTCCCACCTTAACGTAGGTGATTTAGCTTGCTCACATTGAAAT
The DNA here is from genome assembly GCA_016271365.2 of Neoceratodus forsteri. Classification (NCBI taxonomy): domain Eukaryota; kingdom Metazoa; phylum Chordata; order Ceratodontiformes; family Ceratodontidae; genus Neoceratodus; species Neoceratodus forsteri. The sequence goes on along the minus strand of CM057452.1, from coordinate 269,869,752 downwards.
TCCAGTCTGAAAGTAGGAGAACGCACTCCTCACATGGAGCTAAAAGTAAATATAGCCAATTTTGTCAGTGGAAAGTCTAACTATGCTATGTTTTGTGTGTGTGTGTGCATGTGCGCTGGTACTTTTTGATTATTTGTTATTTGCCACTATTCGGCAGCTGCACCCCTTAGAAGAAATGTAAATTCTAGTGTGTGAAGCAACTTAAAAGGTTTGAGCATGATATTTTGCATTTGTTTACCTTTGTCAGTCAGCAGGCTGCTTTCACAAAGCATGCTAGCACCAGCCCTGAAACACAAAAGTTGATGCGGCATGAGGCTGCTGTTCTTGCATCAGTGCATGGACATCACCACGCTGAAGTCACAATTTTCAAAGCTCTACCCAGGGAAAAGGGGCTAAGTACCATGACACCAACCAAGGGATGGTCTAACAGTACACAGACATACCCTGAGAGACAGGTCCACTGTGTGCCACAGTGTTCACGGCCAGTGGTCTGCCCCATAAATATAATACTGCAGTACTATATCACACCCTGGTGATCTTGTGACCACCCCCCACCCTATCAGCCACTACTCAGAATCAGAACATTCACTCCATGGAGATCTAGTGGCCCCCACTTCCCACCCTGATCAGACCCTACACATAATTATAACATTCAATCCAAGGTGATTTAGTGGCCTCCCTACCCGCAATGATCTGTCCCTCCACATCATCATATTGAAAAACCAGTACATGGTGTTCTAGTGGTCGCACACCATGGCAAGTAGTGCCCACACCCACCAGGGACTGATTTTTAAATATGATGATGTGGAGGGGCAGATATGTGCGGGGAGGGTGTGCCACTACTAGATCACAAGACAGTTCTACTGATAGGTCAAGGCTCACTGTGGCATGGAGAGGGGCTAGCAACTTGCACACATCAAAGGGTGCAGCTGGCACATCACCACCCCACAACAGTTGAGTTTGGATGCACCATTGGTTGGGCGCACTACATTGATTGCAGCAAGCAGCAGGACTTAGGGTCCAGGACATTGTCCAATTGAAAATTGGGTGCATGGATCTGGACACACAAGCAATCGGAGCAAGCTGCCAGTGAAGCATCTTGTGGCAAGATTTTGAAAATCAGGGCTTATGGGTACAGCACAATATATATTCCCTGGCGGATAGAAGGGAGTAAAGGGGATATGATTGAGACTTTAAAGTACATGAAGGGGATGAGCAGAATTTTCCAGCGGCACTATTTGCAAATTAAAAGTGGGTAGGAAGGTGGCACAGTGTGAAGTTTGATGGAGGCAAATTCATAAGGGAATTGACAATGCAATTTCTCTGAAAAAGTGTGGTGAGAGGGTGTCAGAAGATGTGGTATCGCTGTGGAGAGTGTGTCGTTGCCAAAGTGGGGGTGGGACAGGATCACATGGAGGATTCAAAATGGAGGGTGCCTGAAGTAATAGACGGGAAACATGACTGAGGCCTAAGCCTACCAGGATTCACCACATGTAGAAGGGTCAGGGCGGAGGGAAGGGGAGTGGAGGCTGCATTTATCGTTAAGTAGGAAGCATGGGTAATCAAGTTTGAGGATGCAGGGGAAGAAGTGGAGAGGCCTTATGGGTCATCCTACAGGCTCCAGGATGAAAGTGGCTGATGAAGGGGGTGGTACATAGACCACCCGGCAGGTGGAGGAAAAGAAGGAGGGCCTGGTGGTGAACCTTAGGGACCACTGTAGGATAAGGAGGGCAGAACAGTGTTACTGGGGATCATAATATGCCAGGAGCAGACTGGTGGACTATAACGTCCTCATGGGGCAAAGAACTGTGCCTGCTGAACGTCTTCCAGGATGCGTTTCTTGCCCTGCTGTTGACAGATCCAACATGGGGGGGGGGGAAGAGTAGTGTCCTGGATGTGGTCTTGGCAGATGGTCAGATCATCAGGGACCTAGTGGTTGAGGACCGAATGGTGGGAACTATGTAACTATTATGTAGATTCACTCTACCTGTTATGTCTTAACCCTGTTGGCAATTGTTTTGCCCCAGGTCGATCTTGTAAATGAGCTTGTCTCCATGATATTCCGCCTGGCAAAATAAAGATTTTGATTGATTGATTGGAACTGAGTACGCCACGGTATGGTTTTCCTTGGACCGAGGGTGGGAGACAACATAAAAACGTTGGTGGTAGATTTTTGAGAGGCAGACTTCAGGGGGATGGAGAAGATCCTCAGGGGCAAGCTGGATGATATCAAGCCACATACAAGCACAGAGACAAGATGGGAAGTTACAAAAAAGGGCTTCTGTAGGCCAATAAGGCCTGCATGAGGAAGAGCCGCAATGGGGCAGATCTAAGAAGCAGAGCTGGTAGACAAGGGAGGTCCAGAAAGCAGTGAGGGAAAAAAGGTGGCTTATAGCCAATACAAATGTAACCCCTACCCAGGTATGCCATTTCCATCTGACAGCTCTACCTGGTGGGCTGGGTTCAGGGAGGAATATGTCACTCGGCACATTGGCTAGGTTTGGCTACTCTGCACAGGGGCACCCAAGTAACTCCAGACAAAGGAAGCAATAACTGTAATGTCCAATACCAGAAGTGGGATTCTAAAGTGTGGCTTTTATTCACATCCAACAGAATAAACAAAGTATAGATGGACCCCCACGTGGCTACACTCCTGGTAATGCAGATTAAAGGAGACCAGAACACATCCTCATCACTTTAGCCCTCAAGCTCTGAAACACACTGGGCACACAGCCTGAACTTGTACGCTGCTCTGGGTTTTACCTGGCTCGGCTCCCTTGCCAGCCACTTGGACACTTTCCATATATCATGGACACATTAAGTGGTGGCTCCCTAAACCGCCTTAGAGCACCTCTGCTCCATATGGGAATATTCCTCATCAATCCCACGTCTGGGTACTTTCCTCAGGCACTGGCCAAGTACCTGAGAGAAAGCAACAGGTGTCTCTGAGCAAATGCATAGAGGTGAATTTGGTTACTAATGATGGGGGATCTCCCACCTCTCGCTACCACAATTCATACCTGGCCATTTCTCTGGACTGTAACACCTCATCCTTTAACACTGTGCTGTGTAGATTCTTGCTAAATGTATTTCACATTCAATCTACTGCCTTTCTTCCCATTAGTGCTGGACTTGAACATACTCACGAGTGGCTTTTTCCATTACTCTAGACTCCCCACAGAGTTAAGTAGTCCAATCCCCACATCTTCCAAACTGTACTTGGCTGTCTTTTCCTGACCCCACAGTAACCGTCCCTTTAGTTTCATACTTGATGCAGGTGAAAACAATTGGCCCTTTTGCAGAGCAAACTCACCCTTCGGTTGCAGGTGCCCCACAGGCATTTCCTCCTCAAGGAATTCTCTTCCAGAGCTTCTGGTGCCTCAGTACGAACTTAAACAGGCAGCTTCTTTTCTCCCTAGCCGGACCAAGGGGGTTGCCCCTGGAAAACAGGCTGATACCTTCCCCCCATCCCCGCAGGGATGGGGCCCTGAACCATTGAAAGCGGTCTCCACCACTTCAATAAGCAGTTCCTGTGTTCCTCTTCAGGTGGAAACACACACCTAAAAACAAAAGCAGCTGTTTAACAGAGCTTAGGCTCTGAGGGCCTGCCTTCAGCAGAGCACCTCTGCTGCACTCTACCGAACTCTCACTCAGACTGACTTCAAATTCCCCAACGTTCTACTTTAACCTCCAACTGCAACATTCCAGTGTGGCTTATGCAGCTGCGACAGTTCTAAATGATGTCATCCCTCAGTCTCAGCTGAGACTGAGAACAGAGTGAGACAGTGTGAAATCCATTTAACTGGAGTTTCACAAGCTGCATCCCCTGCCTATCACTAGGTCTTACTGGGATTCTAGTAACCCCAGGTAACAGGGGGGTTACACAAAAATGTCCAGGGGGGATAGATTAAAGGGAGACTATGATAGGACAGCAAAGAGGGTCATCAAGGTGTTGAGGTCAGCCAAGGCGGGGATGGAACTGAGATTGGCACAAGGGATTAGAAGGGGGAAAAATGGTTCTTTCGCTATATCAGAGAAAGAAGAAGAAAAGGAAAGGGGAAAATTAATAGACTTCAGTCAGGGAGTGGGTGGGTGGAGGAGGCAGTGGAGCAGGTGGGGGTACTAAATGATTTTTTTGCCTCAGTCTTCACCAGGGAGGATGGGGGGTGTTGGGTGGCACTGCAAGCAGAGGGGGTATGGGGAAAAGCAGATGTATTGGGGCAATTGATGAGGAAATCAACATTGAGAGGGTGTGTAAAGCACTCAAGGCCCTAAGAGAGGGCAAGGCACCAGGCCCAGATGGGATACATCCACTGGTGGTTAAGGGAGCTGGCTGATACCCTGGCTGCACCTCTGTCGGGACTCTTGAACTCCTCCCTTTAGATGGGAAGGGTGCAACAAGACTGGAGGATGGCCCATATCATGCCTATCCACAAGTGAGGCTTGAGAGAGGAGTTGGGTAATTACAGGCCACTGAGCCTGACATTGGTAATTGGCAAAGGGATAGAAGTTATTTTGAAAGAGAGGCTGGAAGGGTTTCTGAGGGCACAGGACCACCTAGATGATCGCCAGCATGTTTTTGTTTTGGGAAGCTCGTGTCAGACAGACCTGGTGGAATTCGACGAGGAGGTGATGTGAAAGCTGGATTGGGGCAGGCCTGCGGGATGTCCTCTTCCTAGACTTCAGCAGGGCATTTGACTCAGTGATGCATCACGGGTTGCTAGCAAAGATGAGGGATATTGGGGTGGAGGGGTAGTTGGTAAGGTGGATAGTGAACTGGCTAGCGGGGAAGGCAGGGTGGAGGGGAGGTCTCATCTCCCAGGAGAGTCATTAGCAGGGTACCAAAGGGCTCAGTGATGGGTCCACTCCTGTTTAATGCCTATATATCAAACATCAGAAGAGGTAACAGGAATGGGATGAGCCTATCTGCCGACAACTTAAAACTGTGGCAGTTGGTGGTCCATGAGAAGACTCGATAGGCCATTGGGAATAATCAGTTGCCTTTTTAGTATGTTAGTAATGTTGGTGGAAGCAAAGGGGATGGGCACAGTAGAGTGAATGAAATAAGTGCTATGAATAGACAAGACTACATTGACCAATTGGCCTGTATCTGCTGACATTTTCATATGTCCATATGTTGCTATCAAAACCACTTAAAAATACAACTGTATCACACTCTCAGGACACTTTGAGACAATTCACCATATTGCAGAATGTGTGAGGCATGCAGGTCACAGTACAATCATCTTATTCAGCCCATACAACACTGTACAGCATTTGCACATAGGATCAAAATGTAGTGAGAAAAGAAAGCTGACTGCATGGTATGATGCTTCTGCCATAAGGAGACTCAGCAAAACAGAGCACCACCCAATTCTGGCAGGTGTCATTCAGAGGCAGAATAAGAATGCACAAATTGAGAGGATTTATAAATAACTGAGGGATTGAAAGGACCATGGGAGCAGCATGGTTAGGGAGTCCATTGTTCCTGCACACTTCTGCAGTCAGTTATCATCAAATGCCCTTTACCACATCATCCTGCATGCACATCAGAAGGCATGTACACAAAGACAAAAATCAAGGACACATTGACAAACAACGAGGCAATAAATGGCCAAAACTGACCAGGAATATAGACAAAAGACCAGCATGAGAAATTGCAGATCAAGTGCTAAGCACTGCAACACTAGGCAACTAAGTGCTCTAGCCAGAGTGCTGGAGTGTGAACAAAAGCAGGCTGACAACGGCGTTTGCAAGCCAATCACTTCCCCATCCATCAGCCCTCCAAAGCACAGGTCTGGAACAAAGTTAGATGACAAGCGGGCTTTTTTTATATGCCATGATCAGTAGAAAGTACTGGATATATTGAAATAGTCTTCATGGCCACCGTGGAAGTTACTATTCCTAAACAGGGTGTTACTGGTAGTTTAGTAGTAGGCAGAAGGGCACATGGTGCCAAACGGGTGAGGAAAAGACACAGTAATTGTAGAGACACGTAACAAAATGAGCATAGTCAAGAGAGACACAAGTAAGAAACTAGCGTTTTTTTCCACGCCAATGATGAGACAAATTGCTGTGTGTGTGGGGCGGTGGGGGAACGTCATGACAAACAGCAGAAAAACATTACTGCAGCGTCACTAATATAAAATAATTGTGAACAAGGGGAAAAAAAGGTAATTATAAGAACTCCTTGAAAAGCAGGCAACCACAACATAAAATTTTCACTCGCCATTCTAAATCTGGTATAGCACCCGATGGGTATTTCTCAACTGGCAGTACAGTGTACAGTGAAGGAACAACATGCTCACAAACAAGTGCTGCACTGCAATGTGGTAAAGCACAGATCGAAATTGTGCCAACTGAAAGCTCAGCAACCACAGAAAAACAGCACACTACCAGCTGTAAGGTGTAAGGTGTGCAAGCTGTGCAGCAAGGGAAACATGACAGATCGGTGACTGCTGGCGAGCATAAGCCACTTTCTATAGTTACATCTCTGGGTGTTGTCTCCCTTGAAAATAGTATCAATGGATGTTGCCTTTGGTCCAACAAGGTAACAAACAGCCTAAGTCTGGGTTGGGGGCAGTACACATTCGCTGAACTAGAAAGTGCCACAGAGCATCGGTCTGAATTTTGAAATAATGGTTGTAGAGTTTTCTGTGTGGTCCAGTTCTATGAATGCACACATACTGTTTGTTTGTGCACAGTACTGTTTTTGGACTCTGTAAGCATAGACAATTGTTGCCCTTTCTTGGAAACTCTAAGAGCAGTGGCAAAAGAAAGCTTGGTCCTTCACTACATGTATCTGCACTTGGCAATGCTGCACGGCCAGTACATTTCCATACTGCTGAGTAATTTAATACTGGACTCCCGTTTCTGCCAGCTTACACTACTGAAAAAGGAACATTTGCTTTTTACCTTGGTTTCAATCAAAATTCACCATGAAGGCACAAAATCGAGGTAATGAGCAAATGATTATTTTTTCAGTAGTGTAAGCAGAAGCAGGCTGTACAGACAAGTTGGCAAGTTATACACAGTACGTTGCTTCCGATAGTGTACTAACAAGTAATTTGTTTATGGCAGGCAGAAATGGGAGACCAATATTAAATTGCTGAGCAGTACAGAAATTTACTGGCATGGACAACATTGTCAAGTACAGGTACATGTAGTGAGGGAGCGAGCTTTCATTGTGCTGCTTTTAGTGACTTCACAGAACTCAGGGAGCAAAAGAATGTCAAATAAAAAACAAACTTCTAACTAGTCTCAGATGGGGCTGCCTTCTTAGCTTGTTTGATAGATCTGAAAGCAAGCTCTCGTCTGCAGGAGCACATTGTTGAAATGCAAACATGCAGTGCTGTTGTAAAGAAGAAATGGTAAAGGATTCATAGACTAGTTTGGATGGGAAATAAATAAGGGGGTGTTGTTGATAGAAAACAGCTTTGGCAGAGTTTGTTGTTGTGACTGTTCTTGTGGCTCACACTGGAATTTCCTACAGCCTGGACTAACCAGTAAACGCCACTGCTTTCAAAAGTTCACGGTCTGCAGCGAAAGCCCGAAGAGAGCAAAAATGTCGACGAAGATGCTAGAAACCAGTTGGCAGGATAACAAAGGAAGTTTGGGATTAGTGGACAATTTTGGGGGCCAGAGGTGTGCAGTGCTAACACTACTGGGATAATTTATTCTAAGCCTGTTTGAGATTAGGGGAGTAGTTGCTCTTGCTGTTAGCATGAATTCTGAACCATCCAACAGAGTGCTGAGCTCCAATGGAGTAAATTCACCCTTTGTAAGCTGCACTGTAGGCAAAAAGTTAATAAAAGTGACATGCTGCAGATACCAAGTGCAGAGAAAACAGTGCTTCTGTGACCATCCAAGGCAAGTCCAAAAAAGATTGAAACATCTATAATCAGGAGACCAGAAATGAATGCCCCCCCCAAAAAAACCACATATCATAAGGTTCTCACAAAATTCTGATTATCATTTAAATACCACCAGAAAAACACATCTCCAGAACAACAGACATACAAGCGGTTGGAAAAGCATGTCTCTCGCACAGATCTACGCTCAGCGGTCACTGTTTTTCTTTAGCTGACTTTTCAAAACAACGTGAAGCCTGGAATACGTTCGGCATTTCCCCCTGCTTGAGTAATCAGCAGCTATGTGCAAGGCAGGCTCTGCAAGTCTACTTTTTGTCTCTGTTTTTTCATTCATGTAGCTGGCACTGATACAATGTTTTGATAAGACTGGGATCTTTTCGTATCCATCGGGCATAATAAAACAAAACAACCCAGCCATTCCCCACCACCGCTACAAGAACACCAAATCCAAGTGGTCAAAAACACAGTCATTTACATAACTCTGCTCAGTCTCTGTGTATGAGGCTCTTCTATAAACTTATAACCCCTTCACGTAACTCGCTAAAATGCACATCCCTGTACGCTATAGTAATTCCTCAACCCAAGCCTTAAACAATCGGAATGAACAGTAGTGATGTAGTGAATGAATTCAGCTGAGCTTCTGATAAAACTTACCCACTGTGATCAAAGTGACAGCAGCAGTGGAAACGAAAACTACAGGGCAAATGCTGACCAGCTGACAGAAAAGAAATGAATGGAATGCGTGCTCACTGATACCGGGATCGTGCTGGTGCATGCAAGGTGGGTGGTCTCAAGTATGCTGTGCATTGTGGGAGGTCTTCCTGCAGACGCAAACTTTGAGTGGACCCGAGTAAAAGTGAATTCATAACAAAATAAATAGTTTACAGTGGGGACTACAAAAACAAACATTAAACATAGATTACATGCACATTAGCTGAGGAAAATGATCGGAATACTTTGAAATTTAGAAATATTTAAATCGAGCAGTACTCATGCTGACAGTGTCCCTTTAAAAGTCTTCCTGGCAAAGAGATAGAGAGAGAGAGTGAGAGAGAATGAACAGCCAAAAGCAAAAGAGTCTCTCAGGTGGCCTTATTGCTCCAGTGTTAAACAGCATAGATTATAGGGCTTGGATGTTAGAAAGGCGATTATCTTCCATAATTCTCATGCAGAACCTAAATGATGCTGCAATAAAGGCATAGCATATCTTTGGCACATAAAAAGAAAGAGTGAAGAAGGGAGTGTGCAAGTGAGCGAGAGAGAGGCGAGATTCACCACTCTACTGGTCACAATGACAAACATATGCTTTATTGCTTATGTCAGTTCTAATGGTCTGTAAAGTGAAGAGACTGCAAGAAAGAGACAAGAAGACAGTCTGCCTGTCTCTTAGAGACCTTTACATCAAACAGAGTCAAAGACACAAGGTCTGTCAGTCACATCAGATTAAATGTTGAGCATTTAAATAACCTGTTGGTCACCCTAGAAGGCAGAGGAAACAAGCATTTGTCAATGCCGGATGTTGTCTTGCTGACATTGGAATTGGTAGTGCATGAGTTAGAGAGATGCATAATAGAAATGGCAGTGAAGTATTGAACTGATGCCAACCCAACCCCCACCCTGCAGAGAGTGACAGGCATTGGGGTGTGCCTTTGGGTCATCAGGCATAATGCTCATGCCATTTCCCCTCACCCTACTCTGCAGACACTGGCAACTGTCGTGTTGTGCCTTGGGGTCTTCGGGCCTTATGTTCACGTCATTCCATAAGGAAATACGCTGAGATGGGTGCAGTATAGGAGAATGGGGTGAACGTTGAGGCTGAAGAGTCCAAGGCACACCTTGATGCCTGTCACTGGCTGCAGGGTGGGGTGGGGGTAGGGTTGGAATGGCCTGAGCATTACAGTCGACAATCCCAAGTCACACCTCTGGCACCTATCAGTTTCTACAGGGTGGGGCATTATGGTTGGAAACCCTAATGCCCCAGGCGTTTGTTAGTATTTTAACTCCAAATTTTCAACATGGCTTTTTGTGACCCCACCTCATGAACAGTAGCACTATCAATTCATTAGCCAAATGGTGATTTTGCACAGCGACTGTGCCATTTGGCATCACAGGTGCGAAAACACATTTTGGCCAGGATGTGAAAAATAACAGCTGTACTGTTCATAAGGAGGTGTAAATAAATGGCAATGTTGAAAATCTAGAGTGAAAATATTAAACATTGGTGAAGTCACGAGCATGCATAGAAACTGCATGATGCACGCCCGTAACTCAATTATTTTGGGAATTTTTTTAAACACATTTTCAACATAGGCATTTTGGAACCTCTGCTCATGAACAGCGTCACTGTGATTTTGTTAATCTGTCCCAAACATTGACTTCCCACAGCGACCGTGTCATTGTACGCCACATGTGCAAAAACACATTTTGGGCAGGATGTGAAAAATGACAGCTGTACTGTTCATAAGGAGGTATGAAAAATGGCAATGCTGAAAATCTGAAGTGAAATTACTAAAAATTGTCGAAGTTATGAGTGTGCATGGAAACTGCACAATGCACACTCGTAACAGTCATTTTTTGAAATTTTTTCACCAAATTTACAACATAGGCTTTTGGGAGCCCACCTCATGAACAGTGGCACTGTCATTTCATTAATCAGTCCCGAAAGTTGATTCCGCACAATGCCCAAAAAATGACCTTTTGGGACTGAATAATGAGATAACAGTGCACGTGTTCATGAGGTGGGATCCCAAGAACCCCATGTTGAAAATTTGGAGCCAAAATTCAAATAAATGACTGAGATAGCTACCTAAGTTGACCCCCCCCCCCCATTTATACCATTATACAGCTTACCGGCCTTTCTTCATTTTGCAGTTCGGCTTTGAAGAGTCCAGACGAGTTCCCGCTCCACCTCCAGAGGTAAGTATGGGGTGAGGGGGAGTGTGGGGAGATGGGGTGCACAGACAGTGGGTGCAGGTTGGGGGAGGGAGGACCCCACGGACAATGGTTTCCTTTTTTTCATGTACAAAAAAACATTATGGACACTGTGCCATGGGACTTTTTTTTCCTTTACAGGTAAAATAGAACAAATGTTGGGCACACTGGGGTGTGCTCCTAGTGTGCCCCATGACTTTCAGGGGGGTGTGATGTTGGCCACACTGGTGTGGGGTCCCAGTGTGCCACACAATGAGGATGGGGCAGGGGCAGGAACATGCCGATGTGGTCGGCTTTCTGTGACAGGCAACACACTGGGGTGGGCTCCCAGTGTGCCACACAATGTGGGGGGGGGAGGTGGCAGACATGCTGACATGGGGATTGCACCTCTGATGTCGGCCTTCTTTGGGCATTGTGTGGTGGCTGCAGGACCCATTGCCATGTTTATTGAAATGTTTCACCATGAAGGTACATATGGGAGGTGTGTCATCTGTGCCGCTGCATGATGAGCTTGTCTCTGATTGCAGCAGCACATTTCTCTCAAGTTGGTGGCACCTTGCATAATACTTGTGTCAGCACTAGCATGCTGGCTTACTGGGGAATGAGGGACACACCTTCTAAAGCATGCCCTGCATTCACCACAATACTGACACACCTCTGAAAGTGCTACTACCCCAATATGTTGTTTGCCTATGTGCGCAAGCTAACATAAAAATGGCTGTTGTGGGTGTGTTAGCAAGTTACTTTCTTACAGTGCCATGCACAGGCTTGTTCCTTGTACTGCATTTGCAATGTCTTCTAGAAAAGCTGTAAATTAACTAAGGGCCTCATATTCAGTACTGGCCATTTATGCCATGCACCCATTAATGATGCACATGAGATAGTGCATGGCTGGCTTAGGGGCAATGTTGAGACAGTTAGTACGCTCTGGCTGGAGCATGCTGTCTGAATATGGGACAGTGCCAGTGCAGTGCACAGTGACTATGCCTAATGGTGCTCACATAGCCCTCTACAAGAAATATGGCCCCCAGGAAGGAATGGAGCTAGCGCATCCCAAACAGGATAGCGGCTCTGGTCCTGTGATCCATATTCAGCCATGGTTCACTAATAATCCCATAAGGCATGCAAGGTGCTAAGGGGCAATTTGCATTCCATTATGGTCTTATTAGCATGCCACATAATTCCACCATACATTACTCTGCAGAGGCATTGTGCAGAGCTATGCACCATCCCCCCATACCCCGATCACCATAAATATGCTACCTGTATAGGTTTTTCTACAGTTCCTGGCATCTAGTGATTATACCACCCCTGATCGCTATATTGATGCCTCAAATTAATATTGCTATCCCCTCCCTGGTGCTCAGTTGTCCCCCCACCCTGATCTCCATAAATAAACCACCTGTATATGCATTTATATTATCCTTGGTGTTTAGTGATCCTCCTTATCCCCTGATTGCCATATAAATGTCACCTGTATATGGTTTTGTAATATCCCTGGTGTCTAGTGGTCCCCCATCTCCAATCACCATATTGATGCCTCAAATAAATATCGCTATTCCATCCCTGGCACTGAGTGGTCCTCCCACCCCCTGATCAACAGTTTGACCTCCTTCCCTATCCTGTCCACTCAGGGCCCTCTACTCCCACCCTGGTGGTCCCAACTAACCCCAGTAAGCACAGAGAGTCCTGTGATAGTGACCGGCACAGCCCCTCCACTCACGACCTTGTCTGGTCACCACTTGATTGATAAGGCACAAGTAAATGCCTACTGTCGAAACAGCTGTTTCTACAGTAGGTGCATGCTTACTCCCTGTCAATCTGATGGTGGCCATCTGGGGTAGTGAGCATAGGGACTGTGCCAGTTACCATCAAAGGACTCACCATGATTACTGAGCCGAGTGATGGTGATTGGGGGGGGGTGGAGAATCCTGAGTGGGTGAGTCAGGAAGGGAAGGGGGTCACACTGTTGATCAGATTGGGGGTTCAGTTCAGTGATCAGGGAGACCACTGGACCCTTCTGTGGGTACATTTCCTTATATAGCACACTCACCAATCATTTATTCTTTTAGCAGTTAAAACATGCATTTGTCAATGTTGAATTATAGCCACAAGCATTGCTGTTGTACTGGGTCAATATCTCATTTTAAGTGGTGTCTTGCTTTTACACATTTTTTAGATTGTATTTACCCAGGATAGACCAGCTAAGAGGCAATATCCACATTATGACCCCCAATTTCCATCATAGGGCCCAATATTCAAAACATAGCCCTGGGGCAAAATTAGCACTGCCTGGCGTGCAAAAATAGCCCAGAACCACGTGCACACCATATTCAAAGGAATAGCCCAGGGGCTAAATCAGTTGAATATAGTGTGCAAACAGGGCTGAGAGTGCAGTGCAAAAATAGCCTGGCAAGTAAAACAGCTCTAAATATAGCAACCAGGCAGTGCAAACTGCAACAGCAGCCCAGTGCACACAGAGGTGGAATAAGGCAGAGTTGCAGTAGGTGGCCAGTGTGGGTGATAGCAATGAAGTGGTGCATAACAACTGCAAACAACATTGCAGGCCAAATCTTACAGAACCATGCTATGATTCCGAAAGGTTTACCCAGCGTATTTGTCTGGCGCTAACACTTTTGCCCGGTGCAAAATTTTGCTATATTCAAAGCTCCTATGCAAATGAGCCTATTTAGGCAATCCGAGGGCAAACAGCCACATTAGCATCCCATTACAACCTCCTTTACATACATTACCATGTAGATTGCCTGGTTTCCATTTCATGTTGCACACAGCTCCACTTGTATGTCAGATAGGAACAACAGAGCAGTAGCTACAGGCTGTTTGGACACAGCAGCACAGACCATTCCGGCCCAGGGGACTAGCACCATAGGAATGGGTGGTTATTATGCTACATGCCATAGACATCCCTGCTATAGTGCGTATCAGACAGTACAGTACCATAGTAGCTGGTATTGTGAGGGACACAGCAATGCCTATGGTGTGTCAGGCAACAATGACTGCTGCCATCCACACAGTGACATTCACAGCTGGCAGGTGTGTACTGACAGTGGACAACACAGTCATACTGTCCTGTGACCTACATGCGCTGTGCCAATGGCATGGGATTCCCACACTAACATGCACATGGCTGGCCATGTGTGATGGGGAGTCTGGACAGGTGTGCGGTATGTGCCGGGGTGGGGGGAAGGCAGACACATACCATCATATAGGCACACTGATGTCAGGGGCATTCCCATCACTGACGCATGTGCACTGTGAGGACTGCCCCAGCTGTGTGGTAACATCTACAATGTGGTGCAGCCTGGCCATCTGTACACCCTCACCCCAGCACCCTCCATTCCCCCAGTTCTACATGTGCGTCCTTGACTGTGGTGGTGTACCCCTATGGGGGAACAGGAGGTTTGTACTGCATGGATGCCCTGACAAGGTGTCCATCAGGTGCTGCGCCACCCACAGATGCCTGGCAGGGTTGGGACTGGTGACAGATGATCAGGACATGGGCAGTGCTATATGAGTGCAGCACAGGCCCCTTGAGAGGAATTCTGGGCTCCAGGGAAGGTTCAGTCACTGGAGCCCACTACCTGCTGTCAGCCCCTTACCTGCATACAGTTGCTGGGAGGCCTGCGCCCCTCTTGATGCTGAGCCCTGGGAATTATCCCCTGCTTCCAAACCCTCTCCAGGGCCCTGGTGCTGAATGTCTCTTCCATGGCATATGGAGTGGCCCAGGGTGGCCATCGGCTCCTCTGCCTCCTCATTGGCTGCAGTTATCAGGTACACCATGCTGCTGTTGTTGCATGAAGCATTGTGGCCTGTTGCTGCTGTGTCCATACCCCATCCTAGTTTTGCCCAGAGTTAAGACTATCTTTTTATAGGCGGTAATTTACGCCACGCTACATGTCATGCTAATGCATGTTGCTCAGCACTATGGCTTTGAATATACAGTTGGGTCTGTATGCATGTTCCCTCCCTTCACTTTGCCTCACACATACATTATCTTTTAGTGCCGGCACTAACACATTGCACCAGCGCTATTTGGCCTTTTGAATTTGGCTGTCCGGCGCAACTGCAGCACATTCCCAGCGCAAAGTTTTGAATATCTGGCCCATAGATTTTTTATGGCCTGACGTTAAGATCAAGACAGGTGGCATTTTTTAAATCTTATCCATAAGTTGATTTCGCAGTGCGACTGTGAAAATTTATTTCAGGGAGGATTTGTAAAATGATACCTGTCATGTTCATGAGGTGGGGTAGCACAAGTGATACATTGAACATTAGGGGCCAAAATCTGCAAAAATAAAATTATGAGTAAACATTGGACTGACTCAATGCTAATTCATAACTTAGTTGTTTTTTCACATTTTAACCCCAAATGTTCAACATGGTCTTTTTATGACCACACCTTTTGAACATGACAGGTGTCATTTTTAAAATACTGCCTGAAATGTCATTTCACACCTCATGTGATAAAATGCATTTTGGCCAGGATTTGAACAATGAGACCTGCCATGTTCATTAGGTGGTTTGAAAAAATGGCTGTGTTGAAATTTGGGGTCAAAATATTGAAAATTGCCAAACATAAGCAAGTGCTGAACATCTTAATTGTACACTACCTTCATAACTTTGTTATTTTTTAATATTTTTACCCCAAATTTTCAACATAGTCTTTTTATGACCCCACCTCATGAACCCAGTAGATGAAAATTCTGAAGTCCCACCTGCAAAGTGATCTTACAGAGTGACTGCGAAATCACCTTTTGGTCTGGATTTGAAAAATGTCACCTGAGCCAGCCCAGTGACGCTGAGGGTTGAGGCGCTGGATGCCACACCTCGTGCCATGCCAGATACCTGTGTTCAGAAATGGGCATGGGCTGCTGGGAGTCGGCAGGGGCTGGGGAAGGATCGAGCATCCGGAGGACTGATCTCCTTCCCCGGGGAGGGGGGATCTGCAGCACCGGCACCTAAGTGCCCCCTGGAGAAGGCTGGGGAGCAAGGTGATGTGCGCGAGCATGGGGGGAGCCGAGTGCAGACGCTTCGAGGGGAGCGTGCACGGGTGCATGCGAGTTCCGCCTCTGCTGGCATCATTGCACGCACCTGGCTCCAGAAGGAGCAAAAAATAGAAAAATCCCACCACAGCGCCTCCATGACGCCACCTCACCGCCCCTCCTCGCTCTCAGGCTGGCTCCCATAACCTGACCTGTGTCCGTGACACCTTGGCCGGTGCTGCGGCCCTGCCCTGGGGGGTAAGCCAGGGGGCAAATGGGAGAACAGCTGATTTGGGAGCAAGGGGCGATGGGGGCTGTGACCGGGCTGAAGCCGGCGCTGAGACGGACCAAAAAAAAAAGAAAAAAAAAGAAAATGTCACCTATCTTGTTCATGAGGTGGGGCCCAAAAAGGTCATGCTGGAAATTTGAGGGGAAATACTAAAAAATGACCAAGTTATGAGTACAAGTTAAAAACGCATTGAAATACATTGATGTGCTTACCTGATTTCCTCAGTTC
This sequence comes from Neoceratodus forsteri, assembly GCA_016271365.2. Taxonomy (NCBI): domain Eukaryota; kingdom Metazoa; phylum Chordata; order Ceratodontiformes; family Ceratodontidae; genus Neoceratodus; species Neoceratodus forsteri. The sequence continues at coordinate 269,853,430 of CM057452.1, read as the reverse complement.
CTGGTTCATCATTCAAGAGTGAAGACATGTCTCTGGTCCAGAGAGATTGTGTTGCTGGACCCCAGTAGGTAAGTAAGGGGTAGGGTGGGTGGGGAGGTGGATGCTGAGTGGGAGGGTTGAGCGGGGGGGGGTAATGGCAGCGGGGAGCGGCAAAAGTGGCAACAGACATTTTTTTTTAGTTGTTTAACCAGGAGTAGCTGAAAGCTTTTTTACAGGTGTGACCTGGGAGTACAGGGAAGTTAAGTGACTTGCTCAGGATCACACAGTATGCAAGTGGAAGCTGTGGGATTCAAACCCGGGTCTGGTCTGCTGGATGTCACCAGAGTTGCAGCTCAGAGCCTTAAACCACTGCGCTATACTGCCTCCCAATTTTTTTTTTACAGGGTGTGAAAGAAAAAGATGGTTTTCTTTATTTCAGGTACCGACATTCGAGACTGAGCATCCCAGTGTCAATTTAACACTTACAGAGTGAGGAAAGTGACGGGGAGGTGGGAGGGATACTGTCAGTGGGAGGGAGTTGTTTTCACAGAGCGGGGCATGGGATGAATCAGGAGGTGGGAGGAATACTTGGCAGTGTGGAAAGAGTTGCTTTCATGGACTGGAGTATGGGAAGTGATGGAAAGGCGAAAGGGATACTCAGCAGTCGGAGGTAATTGATTTCATGGACTGAGCACAAATGTGACAGGGAGGTGGGGGGGATACTCTCAGTGGGAGGGAGCTGTTTTCACAGAGCGGGGCATGGGATGAATCAGGAGGTGGGAGGGATATTTGGCAGTGGGGAAGGAGTTGCTTTCATGAACTGGGGCATGGGAAGTGATAGAGAGGTGAGAGGGATACTTAGCAATGGGAGGGAGTTGATTTCATGGACTGAGCACAAATGTAACAGGGAGGTAGGAGGGATACACTCAGTGGGAGGGAGTTGTTTTCATGGATTAGGGCATGGGAAGTGAATGGGAGGTGGGAGGGATACTTGGTAGTGGGATGTTGCATTGGGAAGAAGACAAGACGCAGGCTGATCATGATGTGATCAGCTGTTTGCTGGGTGGCATCATGTAGATCAAAGCAAAGAGCCACCCAGTGATTCAGGTGGCACTTTTTGAACTTCATGAAGTTTCCACCCAGCAAGCCCATAAGAGAGTCATGATCAGCCTGAATGATGATTGGTCTAAAACTGTTTAGCCCACTGCAGACTGCTCTACATTGGACTGACAGTGACACATCTCTCAAATCCTCTATCATAGCAATATGTTCGCACTTGTGAAAAAAATTTATTGAAAAGTTTCATAAACATACAAACCATGTCATATATGTGGCCAAACAGTGCTGAAATACATGCACTGTATAGAGAATCTTTTAAACTTTCAACAAAAGCACCATTGAAACATGGATGATTAGCACAGGTTACTAATATTGTAATGCAGAGTACATAAAACGAGGCAGTGTGACAAACTATCCAATTACCTTCATCTTTGGTGTTAGGTCTGTTTTAGAGATGGGTCAGTATTCCCATTCATGGTACATCTACTCCAAGTCCTTAATTCAAGTAACTGCTCCACTGATGTAGTTAAGATATGCACACATGACTTGTTGTAGCCCCTTAATTTTCCCACTGATAAATGACAATCTCTCATAGTAGGCAAGGATCCTTTCTGCATATTTCCACTGAAGCAACAATGGGGATTCTATGGATCTCCATTTTTGGAGAATCAGTCACTTTGCCTTTATGCTTACCACCCCCACTCACTTACCCAGTGGGCAGTCTGTGAGTGGAGTGCCTTTACACAGCCCCAGGAGATAAAGTTGGGCTGAGCAGCTGCACATTATACCCAGCATTTTCTGGCAGGTGTTGCGGTCCCCCTTCCAGAATTCCTGTAGAACTGGACATGTCCAGAGGATGTGCAGTAATAATCTCCCCATAGCCTGTCTGGTAAATCTATTTTGTGGAGTGCCTGTGGAGTTCTATGCCAGTGGTGCTGTATTTCATTCTAAACCATCCTGCCTCTGATATCCCTGCAGCATGTGGGTGCCTGCACCCAGCAGGTCTTGTAATCACTGCTCGAAATTTGTGTACCAAGTTCCTGCTTGCAGGCCTTTTGAGTGTTGGTCATTTGAGCTGGTTGGGCATCATGCAGAGCATAGTATATCACACAAGCCATGCCCTAAGGTAATCAAAGCCAATGCTGAGTAGATAACTTTGTGAGGGGGGACCCATGCCGCTGCACAGAGGAGAAGGGAGGAATACAAACCTGAACTGCAGGTTTAAAATTGACATGGACATTTTTGAGGCTGTAAAAAGTGTTTTGGGAACTTTGAGCTAACTGTATTATTTCTTTCCTGAAGGGAGGAAGATCAGCCATAGAAACAAATATCAGCAGATAAGGACCACTAGGCCCATCCAGTCTGCCCATAAGCCCTATACTTATATGCGGCCAGTGACCCTATCTGGTCAGTGGCTTTTCATCACTCCTCCCACCTCAAGGTTCCCTTGTGCCTGTCCCAGGTATGTTTAAACCCCCCCCCCACTGTGGTTGCTCCCACCACCTCCTGTGGCAGACTATTCCACGCACCCACCACCCTCTCCGTGAAGAAAAATTTTCTCATATTTCCTCCTAATCTACCCCTTCCAATTTTGTATCATGCCCCCTCATTCTTGTACTCCTTCTACACTGGACGCTGTCTACCACAGCACCTTGTTTATGCCCCTGAGGTACTTGAAAGCTTCTATTATATCCCCCTGCGTCCTCCTTTCCTCCAGTGAGTACATGTTGATGTCCTTTAATCTCTCCTCATATGTTCTGTGGTGTAAGCCCTGTACCATTTTTGTCACCCTTCTCTGGACCGCCTCCACCATGTCAATGTCCTTGCATAGATATGGCCTCCAGAATTGCACACAGTACTCTAGGTGAGGCCTCACTAGTGTTTTATACAATGGCATCACCACCTCCTGCCTTCTGCTAATGATACTTCTGCCTATGCATCCCAGCATGCCCCTGGCATTCTCTACAGCCTTTGTGCTTTGCTTCATCACCTTGAGCTCATCAGAAATGATAACCCCCAGGTCCCTTTCTTTCTTGGTGATCATCAGCACCTCCCCCCCCAATCCTGTAACTCTCTCCAGAGTTCTCTCTCCCCAAGTACATTATTTTGCATTTCTTTGCATTGAACCTCAGCTGCCACACCTCAGACCATTTTTCAAGCTACTCCAGGTCACTCCTCATTTTCTTCACCCCTTCTGGAGTATCTACCCTGTTGCAGATCTTGGTGTGATCTGCAAACAAGCAGACCTTTCCTTCCAGCCCTTCTGCAATGTCACTAATGAAAATATTGAACAGGACTGGCCCAAGGACTGATCCCTGAGGAACCCTGCTGGTCACCTCCCCTCTCTCCGAATTGGATCCCATTTACCACCACCCTCTGCCTCCTGTCCGTCAGCCAGTTTCTAACCCAGTTTATCACCTTTTGCCCAATGCCCAGACTACCCTTCTTGTATACCAGCCTTCTATGAGGAACAGTGTCAAAGGCCTTGCTAAAATCAAGGTAGGCGATGTCCACCACCCCTCCCTGATTTACTTCCTTTGTCACCCAGTCAAAAAAATCTATAAGATCTGTTTGACATGACCTTCCTGCTGTGAATCCATGCTGCCTCAGATCTTGGGCAACATTGGATTCTGGGTGTGCCGCTATCCTTTCTTTCAGCAGTGCCCATGATCTTCCCCACCTCTGAGGTGAGGCTGACTGGCCTGTAGTTCCCTGCCTCCTGCCTACTGCCACTTTTGTGCAGAGGGACTATATATGCACTCTTCCAGTCCTCTGGAACCACTCCTGTGGTGAGTGACTCGGTAAACAAGGCTGCCAGAGGTGCTGCTAGTTTACTTAGCAGCTTCCTTAATATCCTTGAGTATATGCCATCTGGTCCCATAGTATTGTCCACCTTCAGTTTTGTGAGCTCTTCCAGGACTCTCTGCACTGTGAATGGACTGCTGTCCACCTCTTCCACCCCTTTGCACCTGCTGCCCAGCTGTGGTTCCTGACCCTCCCCCTCCTCTGTGAATACTGAACAGAAGTATTTATTCAGTATTTCTGCCTTGTCTTAGTCTCCCTACTTACACTCTCCTTCTTCCCCTTTGAGCCTTATAATCCCTCCCCTGTTTTTTCTTCATTCACTGATGTACATATATAATGTCTTGTCCCCTTTCTTCACTGTCTGCGCTAATCCCTCCTCAGTCCTGCACTGCTAACAGCCTTCTCCACTTTCCTTAGACACTCAAGGTACACCTCCCTGTCTTCCTCCCTTTGGGTCCCCTTGTACTTCATGAAATTCACCCTTTTAGCTCTTAATTTGTCTGCCACCTGTCTAGAGAACCATAGTGGCTTCCTCCTTCCCTTCCCTTCCCTTTGGACACCAACCTGATGCATTAGTTCATCACTTCCACTATGGCACCTTTCAGTGTCCCCCACTGCTCCTCAACCCCCCCTTTTACCTCCCCCTTCCCCAGGGCTACTCTGATACCTCTAGCCATTTCTGTGAAGTCCACCCTTCTGAAATCTAATACCTTTACCTTTGTGTGCCCCAACTGAGTCCCTGTCTCCATGCTAAGCCACACTATGTGGTGGTCGCTGGACCCCAGCTGTCCTTCTACTGCGACTCTGTCCCAGTTGGTCAGTACCCAGTCCAGAATCACCTTGTTCCTGGCGGAATCAATCACCAGCTGCCTGAGACCTGCTCCCTGTAGGGAATCTATGATGGCTCTGCTTCTGGCTCAAGGAGCCGCCTGGGTGTTCCAATCCACGGCTGACTTATTGAAATCCCCAAGCAGTAGGACTTCTCCTTTTGCTACCATGTCATGAATTTCCTCCACTAGTTCCCTATCCACTTCCTTCTCCTGTGCTGGAGGTCTGTAGATCATCCCACTGTGTATCGCTGTACCATTGCCTAGTTCAAGGGTGATCCACAGTGCCTCAGCCTCCCCATGTCTTTACTGCACATCTGTAGCCTTTTTACTCACCCTTATGTATAGGGCTACCCTCCCACACACTTTTTTTGCCCTCCCTATCCCTCTTGAACAGAGCATAACCCAGTACATTGGTGTTCCACCTATGATTAGTAGTGTACCATGTCTCTGTTATCACTGCTATGTCTAGGTCTATGTCCGCTAAGAAGGCCTCCAGGTATGGGATTTTATTTCCCAGGCTGCGGGCATTTGTTACCATGGCTTTTCATGTTCTGCAGCCTATCCTGCCACTGCTCCTGTGTTTGGTCTCCCGCCTCTTCCCCCAACCCCAGTTATCTTTCTTGTGTGGTCTTGACTCCTCTGCTTCCCCTTTCTGCATGCTTCCTCTGGTTGTCCCTCTCTGCCTGTGTCAGCTGTCCCTGGTGTCCACTCATTTTCCTGCATGTGCCCACGGGGGTGGGTGCATGATTCTAAGCCTCCTGTATCAAGTTCCTGCTCCCAGGTCTTTTGAGTATTGGTCATTTGAGCTACTGCAGTGGCAGATAGTTGGAAGAGGTGGGAGACCAAACACAGGAGCAGTGAAAGGCTAGTTGGAAGCCATCTGGAACCAGTGATCATTGTATAGTGTGGTTCAGCATAAGAACAGCTGCAGAATCCAACCACACTGTGATGAGGGTCCTGGACTTCAGAAGGGCTGGACTTTCATTCCTAGCAGCCAATCGCATAGTGGCTGCACATGGATAAAAGTTGGTAACACTGCAAAATCAGGACACAGAGATCCAATCACTAGCCAGGTGGAAGTGACTACGGAATTATAAAGGCAGCTACTCCTAACATGTCCCGCACATATTCGTGTTGGAAGCAACTGGAAAAATGGCTGAAAAGGGGAATGTGTTGCTGGTAGAGGACTTTGGGATATAGATTGAAGCCTCCCACCTGCGGCTTCAGATAGATGCAGGGACATCCTGGACTCCCTGCAGGGGGCATTCCTCAGGAAATTGGTCAGTGAACCCACTCGTGATGGGTCAGTACTGGACCTGGTGCTTACTAACAGGGACAGTGTTGCAGACATCAATATGGAAGCCAGTGATCATCGTACAGTGTGGTACAACATAAAAACAGCTGCAGAATCCAACCACACTGTGACGAGGGTCCTGGACTTCGGAAGGGCTGATTTTATAAAGATGAGTGAATGCCTCAGGAATGACCTGGCAGGGGGAGATAACCTGAGGGGGGGTGGAGGAACAGTGGACCAAACTAAAACAGGGCATAGTGAAGGCAACAAACCTCTGCATCAAGTAAGTAAGTAAAAGCAAAAGGAAGAGGAGATCACTATGGTTCTCGAAAGAGGTGGCTGGAAAGGTAACGGCTAAAAGAGTAGCATTCAGAAGGTATAAGAAGATCCAGAGAGAGGAGGATAAGAAAATGTATCAGGAAAAACAGAAGGAGGCAGGAAAAGCAGTAAGGAGCGCAAAGGCGCAAACTGAAGAAAGACTAGCTTAGCCAGTATCAAAAGATGACAAGACACTTTTTAGGTATGTTAGTAAAAAAGAATTGTAAGGTTAAAGAGGGGGAACTGAACAGAGGAGGACCAAGAAAAGGCAGACATCTTGAACAAATACTTCTGCTCAGTGTTCACAGTGGAAGGGGAAGGGGGAGGGACTCCAAAAAGCCATCAGGAGCTTTGATGAGTGGGAAGTGGACACTAGTTCTTTCTCTGAGGAGAGAATCCAGAAAGCACTCACTAACCTGAAGGTGGACAAAGCTATGAGGCCAGACAAGGTGCAATAAGTGCTGAGGGAGGTACTAGTTGCAACTTTGACAGACTTGTTTAACAGTTCACTGGAGACCAGTGTGGTGCTGGAGGACTGCAGAAAGGCAGATGTGATCCCACTTCACAAATATGGTAGCAGGAAAGAGGTGGGCAATTATAGGTCTGTCATCCTGCCATCGGTGGTGGGTAAGTTAGTAGAAACACTACTAAAGGAAAGGATTGTGGAATATCTGGAATAGAGTGGGTTATAAGATTCAAAGCAGCATGGATTCACAGGGGGAGGTCATACCAAATAAATCTCATAGATTTCTTTGACAACTGACCAAGGAATTAGATGAGGGTGGAGTGGTGGACCTGGATTTCAGCAAGGCCTTTGACACTGTTCCACATAGGAAACTGATAAGCAAGCTGGGTAGCTTGGGGGTGGGCAACTAGATGGTAACCTGGGTAAGAAACTGGTCAGGGGTTAGGAGATAGGGGGTAGCGTTAAATGGAGTTTGCTCCAAGGAAAGGAGTATAACCAGAGCAGTACCTCATCAGGTTTAGTGCTGGGACTGGTCCTTTTTAATGTCGTTATTAGCGACATAGCAGAGGAACTGGAAGAGAAGGTCTGCCTCTTTGCAGATGACACAAGCTCAGCAACAGGGTGGACACTCCAGAGGGGTGGAAAGGATGGGCAGAGATCTGAAAAACTGGAGTAGTGGTCAAGGATATGGCAACTGGAATTTAATGCAAAAAAGTACAAAACAATGGCCACCATGGAAACCCCGTGGCAGAGTATGAAATGGGTGGAGTGATACTGACAGTGATCAAGCAGGAAAGAGACCTGGGATTAATCATATCAGATGACCTAAAGGTGGACAGGCAGTATGACAAGGCAGTAGGGAGGCTAGTGGGATGCTGGGGTGCATAAGAAGGGGTATCACCAGCAAAAAAAGGGATGTTGTAGTGCCCCTGTATAGATCACTACTAGGACCCCACCTTGAGTACTGTGTCCAGTTCTGAAGACCGCATTGCAGGAAGGACATAGACAAAGTGGAGGTGGGCCAGAGGAGGGCAACCAAAATGGTGCAGGGTCTACATCAAAAGCTCCATAAGGAGAGGCTAAAGGAGCTCAATACATACACCCTGGAGGAGAGGAGGGAGAGAGGGGATATGATAGAGACCTTTAAATACCTTGCAGAGTTTAATAAGGTACAGGAGGGGAGTATTTTTCAGAAATAAATGTGCTCTAGAACAAGGGGACATGCTATGAAGCTGGAGGGGGTAGGTTCAGGAAAGATGTGAGGAAATATTTCTTCACAGAAAGAGTGGTGGACTCCTGGAACAACCTTCCAGCTGAGGTAGTGGGAGCAAAAACAGTGGTGGGGTTCAAAAATGCCTGGGATAGGCACAAGGGAATCATAGGGGAATGAGACAGCACCGTAGATCTAGTGGGCCTACAGCAAACATGAAGGTAGAAAAAAAAGAAAAAGAAATAAACAAACAAATTGGACAGATTGGGTGGGACAAGTGGCCCTTATCTGCCATCAGATTCTATATTTCTATGTGAGTGGAACAGCACAGGAGTGGAACAGGAGTAAGATTTGCATCTTAGGCATCAGCAGGAGAAAGCAGGGAAGAAGGGGACTCTGCTGGTTGACTAAGGTAAGGTGACTTTTCACTCCTGTTGTTGCATTCACTGCTGGGAATGGCAGAAGGTAAAAGGTAGGCCTAAACTGGGAATAGGAACAACACGCTATGCAGAGTAGGTATACAAAGGGGAATAACAAATAGCAAAGGGTTAAAACAGAAAACACCCTAGCAGGTGTAAAGGGTACACAAGGGTTGGGTGTGTGTGGTGGGCTCCGGAATGATGAGGCTCTGGTTCGGAGGCACGTTTCTCAACTGGTACCGCTACAAAATTCCTGCGCTACTCTGGCTGGGTGGGACTGCCAGGAGGAGGCACCCACAGTACTGGCCATGGAGGATGTGGGGGTTCTCTGTTGTGGAGACCCCAAGTAGTGTGGAAGAGGACCCAAGAGGAGGAAGAAGCAACTTCTGGTGGGAGGGGGCTCAATCAGCAGGGGGGATAGATTTGGGAATAGGAAAGGGGCAGAAAGAGAGAGGTCAGGTGCCTAAGTGGTGCCACGGCCCGGAGGAACAGGAAGCAGATCCTGGGGCTTGCTAGGGCAGCAAGATGGAAGGAGGAGCTGGATGTCATTGTCGATTTGTAGACCAATGATCTAGCTAGGGACAGGGGGACATAGACATAGTGCAGGAGGAGTTTGGAGAGCTGGAGAGTGGTCTTAGACAGGTAGCATACTCACTGACTTTCGCTGAGGTGCTGTCTGTCTACAAAAGAAGGGCAGAGAGGACCTCCATACAAGGAGCTTCAAGTCATGCTTGAAGGAATGGTACAGAGAGGAGGGGGATCGGCAAAATTAGGGACTGGGAATCTACCTAGATGGATAAATGACTATACCATTTTTTTTTTAACTAGGAGAGACACACTAAGCTAAAGCTCGTTTACAGGTGCGACCTGGGAGCACAAGGAAGTTAAATGACTTGCTCAGGTTTACACAGTATGCAAGTGGGGGCTGTGGGATTCAAACACAGGTCTCCAGGTTTGCAGCTCAGAGCCTTAAACTACTGTGCAATACTGCCTCCTATACAGGGGTGATGGCCTGCATCTGTCTGGGAGAGGAACTGCAGTCTTTGGTGGATGGTTTAGCTGTTACTTTGATGAACATTTACACTAGCCAAGAGGGGTGGCAGAAGAAACTGGGGAGGCAGAAACTACCCCCCCCAGGCTGAAGTGGAGACTAGGGAGAACCTGAGGGGAGAGGAACCCAGCAGGATGTAAATTAATAAAGGAAGCAGGGGGATACAAATGAAGTTCAATGGGATTGGGAGTAGGAAGGAGGGGGGCAAAATAGAAAAAAGGGAGGTTACAAGCAGAGTGCTGACAAAATCTGGAAGGTCATGTGTGTGAACGATAGAAGTCTAGGAGATAAGATTCTAGGCCTACGGGCCATGATGGCAGAGGCCAACCTGGATGTTGTGGCCATTACTGAGTCATGGTGCAATGAAAGCCATGAATGGGACATGGCCATACAAGGCTATGCTCTGTTCAGGAAAGACAGGGTGGGAAGAAAAGGAGGGAGTGTGAAGCATTACATGAGGGAAAGCATAAAAACAATGGAGATACAGGGAATACAAGGGGGGAAGAAGTACTGTGGATCACCCTGGAGACAGGGAACAGAGTCACTATTCACACTGGCATGATTTACAGACCTCTGGCCAAGGGGAAGGAGCTAGGTAAGGTACTGGTGCAAGCCAGCAAAATGGCAGAAAAGGGGGAGGTGCTGCTGGTAGGAGACTTCAGTTTGCCAGATATAGATTGAAGCCTCCCAGCTGCAGCTTCAGCTAGAAGCAGGGACACTCTGGATTCTCTGAAGGGGGTGTTCCTCAGGTAAACAGTCAGTGAACACACTTATGGAGGCAATACTGGACCTAGTGCTCACTAACAGGGAGAGTGTTCCAGACATCAAGGTACGAGGCCACCTGGGGACCACTGATCACGGTACAGTGTGGTGCAATATAAGGATGGCTGCAGAATTGAAACACATAAGAGTGAGGGTCCTGGAGTTCAGGAGGGCAGATTTAAAAAAAAATGGATAAATGCCTCAGGGATGACCTGGCATGGGAGGATGACCTAGGGGGAGGGGGTAGAGGAACAGTGGACAAAGGTAAAAGGGTGCATAATTAAGGTGGCAAACCTCTGTGTCAAGCAAGTGAGTGAAAGCAAGAAGAAAGAGATGGTTCTGAAAACAGGTGGTGGAAAAGGTAAAAGCTAAAATTGTTGCATTCAGAAGGTATACAGAGATGCAGAGGGAGGAGGACAGAGAGGTGTATCAGGGGAAACAGAGGTATGCAGGAAAAGCAGTAAGGAGCACAAATGTGCAAATTGAAGAGAGAATAGCCCAGGTGGTCAAGAAAGGGAGCAAGACATTTTTTAGGTATGTAAGCGAAAAGAGGAAGACCAGGGGTGGGATTATAAGGTTAAAAAGGGAAGGTGGGGGCTGTGTAGAGGGGAGCCAGGAAAAGGCAGACATCTTGAACAAATACTTCTGCTCAGTGTTCACAGAGGAAGAAGAAGAAGGAGAGGGAGTACAAAAAGGTAACAGGAGCTTTGTTGGGAGGAGGTGGACATTAGTCCTTTTTCAGAGGAGAGAGTCCTGAAAGGACTTGCTAGTCTGAAAGTGGGCAAAGCAATGGGGCCAGATAGGGTGCTTGCAAGGGTTTTCAGGGAACTCAGGGAGGTACTGGTTGCACCATTGACAGTCCTATTTAACAGCTCACTGGAAACAGGAGTAGTTCCGGAGGACTGGAGGAGAGCAGATGTAGTCCCACTTCACAAACTGGAAGCAGGGAGGAGGCTGGCAATTGTAATCCAGTCAGCCTGACATCAGTGGTGGGAAAGTTAATGGAAACGCTGCTGAAGGAAAGGACTGTGGAATATCTTGAACCCAGTGGGGTACAAGACCCAAAGCAGCATGGATTCATGGGAGGGGGCATGTCAAATGAATCTTATACATTTCTTTGACTGCATGGCCAAGGAATTAAATTGGGGTGGTGCAGTGAACATGGCCTACCTAGATTTTATTAAGGCTTTTAGTACCATTCCACATAGGAGACTAGTAGGCAAGCTGGGTAGCTTAGGAGTGGGTCCAAAAGTGGTAAATTGGGTAAGAAATTTACTAGTGGATAGACAACAGATAGTGGCAGTAAATGAAGTTTACTCCAAGGAAGGGAGGGTGACAGTGGGGTGCCTCATGGATCAGTGCTGGGACCGGTCCTCTTTAATGTCTTCATAAGTGACATTCAGAGGAGCTGGAAGGGAAGTTCTGCATCTTTGCAGAGGACACCAAAATCTGCAACAGGGTGGACACTCTGGGGGAGTTGGCAAGGAAGAGCAGAGACTTTAGAAAACTTGAAGAGTGATCAAGGGTATGGCAGTTGTGTTTCATTGTGAGAAAGTGCAAACAATGCACTTGGGGCACAAAAACCCAGGGGGTAGAGTACAAAATGGGTTGAGTGGTACTGATGACCGTCAAGCAGGAAAGAGCCCTGAGAGTAATCATATTGAATGATCTAAAAGTGGTAAAGCAATGTGACAAGTCATTTAGGAGTGCTAGTAGGATGTCATGACACTCACCTCCAAATAACAAAAAAGGGAGTCACACCAATTCAAACATAAAATCCCTTAATTATTTGCCAGTGCAAGAACGTGCATACAAATATTACCACAGCAGCAGGAAACAGATAAAGTCCTGATGTTTCACCTTACAGTAAGGCTTTATCAAAGGATTGTGCCCTCTAGGGTAAACCTGCTTATATAGCAAGTCACAACCTGAGCAAATTAAATTTTAAAGTGACATAGTGATTCAAATTTTTAAACAATCCCACGTAATATTTTCACCATCATACCCTAAACCAATAAATAAAACACACCAAAAAGGATCCTTGCCCTCATATATAAGTTGCTCCCTTATGTCATATAATAAAGATACCAACATCATGTCTAATTCACAATTTATATCCAAATAGGGGCAAAAACATGAGTGGCGTGTCACTTTGAAATTTAATTTGCACAGCCTGTGACTTGCTACATAAGCAGGTTTAACCTAGAGGACACCATCCTTTGATAATGCCTTACTATAAGGTGAAACGTCGGGACTTAATCTGCTCTCTGCTGCTGTGGTAATATTTGTATTCACATTTTTGCATTGGCAAATAAAGAGAGAAGTTTTATGTTGGAATTGATGTGGACTCCCTTTTTTGTCATTTGGAAGTGAATGCCATGATTTCTGATTGCAGTATCATTTGTTTGTCACTTGGCACCTGGTCCCCTAGTGCTCTGTTTGTTTCAAGTAGGGTTAGTGGGATGCTGGGGGTGCATAGGGAGGGGTATCACCAGCAGAAAGAGGGAGGTGGTGTTGCCTCTGTATAGATTGCCTGTAAGACCCCATCTTGAGTACTGGGTCCAGTTCTAGAGACCATATCTCAGGAAGGACATAGACAGAGTGGAGGTGGTCCAGAGGAGGGCAATTAAAATGGTGCAAGGTTGACACCAAAACAAAAGCTCCACAACAAGAGATTAAAGAACCTAAATATGTACACCCTGGGAGAGAGGCGGGGGGTATGATAGAGACCTTTAAATACCTCACAGGGGTAAATAAGGTACAGGAGGGAAGAATTTTTCAGAAAAAAAGGGATCTCAAGAACAAGGGGACATGCTATGAAGCTGGAGGAGGCAGATTCAGCAGAGATGTGAGGGAGTACTTCATCACTGAAAGAGTGATGGATTCTTGGAACAGCCTTCCACCTGAGGGGATGGAGGCAAAGCTAATAGTGAGGTTCAAGAATGAATGGGATAGGCATAAGGGTATCTTAGTGGAAAAGAAGGGGGGTGGGAAAAAGAACCAGAGACTGATTAGGGTATGTGGTGATACTTTAGGTAGGGTAAAATGGGGAGACTAGGTGGGCCAAGCAGTCCTTGATCTGCCATCAGATTCTGGGTCCTGCACTTCCATGTGGCTATGGATACAGACACGCAGGACAGAGTCCATCTATCAGCAGAAGTGCAGAGCCCTCTAGCAGCCATGGGTGCAGAGGGACAGGGCCCTAATTCAAGAGAAGTGTTCTCTTCACTATATGGTACTCGGGCCCATGTTGGCAACCCTGCACTTTCCCAGGCTGGGGGAGGTAGTGCCGCATGACAGTGCTGTCCCTCCAGCTTCAGCCTATCCAGATGGCTCACTGAGCTGGCCCCTGAACTTAGCTCATCAGCATTGGATCACAAAACACCACCCACTGGGACAAAGGATGGCACCACACAAAACATTTCTTAATAATTTTATTTTTAAGATTTGTTCCAAAATTTTCAATATACTGTAGTTGTTTTATGACTTCCCCTTATAAACATTACATGTGGCATCAATAGAATAATGGGTGAAATGTGATTTCATGCCACAAGTGAGAAAACATGTTTCAGCCGGGTTTTGACAACTGTCCTGTTTATGAGGTGATGTGAAAAAATGGATATGTTGAACGCTTGTAGTGAAAATATTGAAAATTACCGAAGTCATGAGCTAGCATAGAAAAATTACAACATACATTCATAACATTGTTGTTTTCTAATATTTTGTCTCCAAATTTTGAACATAGTCTTCTTATGACCATATATCATTAACTTGATAGGTAAAAATGTTCAAATCCTGTCTGAAAGGTGATTTCACAGAGCAATTTCGAAATCCCTTTCAACACACATTTGAAAAATATTTTCCCCAAAAGTCCATGTTAAAAAGTTTGATGGATAAATATTGAAAATTAGGGAAGTTATGAGTGAACATTGAAATATGTCAACATTCACTCATAAACTTGGACATTTTATCATATTTTCCACCATGTTTTCCACATAGTCATCTTATGACTCCACCTCATGAACCCAGTAGGTGAAAATTTTCAAATCCTGTCCAAAAGGTGGTTTTGTGGAATAACTGCAAATTCATCTTTTGGGCCAGATTTGAAAAGTTTCACTTACTGTACCTTGTTCATAAGTTGGGATCCAAAATAGGCCTTGTTGAACATTTGGTGCAAAAATATCTAAAAATGACAAAGTTATGAATAAATGTTCAAAACGCATTGAAATACATTACCCTGACCTACCTTATTTCATTATATCGCAGTCAAGGTTCCCAGAGGAGGATTTTTTTTCAGATCAAATAGTGGATCTACAATGTGGGACCTTCTTTAGGTGAATGAGGGGTTGTGGGGTGGTGGGTGCTGAGTGGGGATCAGGGTGGGGTGAGTGGGGGTATGGGGGCAAGATCAATGAGAGACCATTTTCTTCTTTTCAGGGTTAAAAAAAATATTGAGAGATATTTTTCTTATTTTGCAGGAGGGCCTGACCCAACACTGGGGATTGGGCAGCACAGTGTTTGATGGCACCAGGGGTAGACACTCTGGTGTTGTCATCTGTGTGGTTTTCTTGGGGCGGGTGATCTGGAGGGGAGTGGGGTGGTATGAAGCAGTACCAGGGTTGGAACCCTGGTCCACTTATATATAATTTATTAATGCACAGTCAGGAAGGATGAGGGAGGGCTGGCTGAGCTAGGATGGGGGAAGAAGTATAGTAACATGTGTTTGTTGGTGTGCCCCTTTACTTCATAATAAACTTTAACAGCATTTAACCATACAGTATGCTGTAGTTTGTTTCTTCCATTCTCCTGAGTGCCCATTATTTTGTTTTCGTAGGTAGTGCCTTATTAACGTCACCTCAGTCTCCTGCTGTGACTTTTTTATTTTCCTCCTTAAAATAAAATGAGAGTTGGGAAAGATGAGAGCTAGGTTGGCTGAACTGAGAGGGGGCGGGAGTATAGTAAAAACATACATGAATTGGGAAGGACAACAGAGGGCTGGCTGAATTGGGAGGAGGAGGGATCATGTAAATTTCATTGTTTTGTATGCAAGCCAAAAATTCCTGTCACACCACTTTGTGTGTAACAGGGGAATTCTCAGCTCATGACCTAAAAAATGGCTCCTCTTGTGAAGCTGGGCACCCAGGATTTTGAGGTGCCCAGAAAACATATTTCTAAGTCTAATGAAAAAAAAAAAAACACCAGAATCTAGGGCCTGTTAAGCTAGGTTTGGGTTTGTTTTTTAAAATTGCACTTTTCCTGGCTGGCCCAGTGGTGCTGAGGGCTGAGGCACTGGACACCACACCTCACACTGTGCCGGCAACCCAGGTTTGGGAACGGACTCGGGCTGCTGGGGGCTGGCAGGGGGAAGGAAGGATTGCACATCCTGCAACAGCTCTCCTTCCTTCAGGGTGGGTGAGAGATATGCGCCCTGCTGCAGTGACACCCAGCGGAGGCTGGGTGTTCGACAGAGTGTGGGCATCTACATGGGGGAGGAGCCGGCGGACATCTGCATGTCAGTGTGCTGACGTCAGTGCACGTCCGACTCCTCGGTGAGCAAAAAAACAAAGAAATGCAGAGCTGTCAGCCACCTTCATGATACCAGCCGTTAGCTCCTATCAGGCTTCAGGGTGGCCCTGCCTTGCCCTATCTCTGTTGACGCTATTTGAGAGCGGTCGGTTCCACGTCCCCACCCTGGGGGATAAGCCAGGGGTCTCAAGGTACGGGTGCACCCGATCTGGAGGTGAGAGCAGGGGTCTGTGACCGGGCAGATCTCGGGTGGCCACCAAAAAAAAAAAATTGCACTTTTCCATGTTTTTAGTTTAAGAAAAAAAGAGATGGCACCTATCACAACCTGAAGATTTTTCTTGTGATCTGAAAAACATTAATTCAATGTGTGGGAATAGTGTGGTGCTTGTGCAAACTTTGCTTGGTTGTACTTGTGAAACTTTAATTTTTGACCTTTTTTGTCCTTCTTCATTTCCATCATCAGTAGAAAAGCCGGGTAGCATAGCAGGAATGAGGGTCCCACACTAAGGGTGAGAAGAGCGCTGGAGAAGGAGGAGGAGGTGTGGAGGATGGTGGTTATCAAAACAACGAGCTAAGTGCTGAAGTGGGGAGTAGGTGGATTCTAATAGTGCCAGTGGGCGGAGTTATTCCCCCACACTGAACCATGGTCGAAGCCTTCCAGTTCAATGTGTGGGAATAGTGTGGTGCTTGTGCAAACTTTGCTTGGCTGTGCTTGTGCAAACTTAAATTTTTGACTTGTTTTTGGTCTTACCCATTCCCACCCTCAGTAGAGAAGCCAGGTAGCATGGCAGGAATGAAGGCCCAAAAAGAAGTGTAAGATGATGATGGTGACCTCCTCCAACTCACAGAGTGTGATCAGTCACACACAGAGGGGAAAAAAAACATGTGGAGGAAACCTGAGGAACCATGGCTACTGAACTGCCCTTCCCTCTGGGCATACAAAGAGGAGATGATCTTAAATGCATGGTGAATTTCATATTTGGGATTTGGGATATAGATTTGAAACAGGAAGATGATCATCTGCTGAGCTTTTTGATAATATGGGCCAGAACATTATTTCTAGATGCTGAAGAAGCTGCTCTGATTGGGGCCTCCAGAACTGCACGCAGTACTCCAGATGGGGTCTCACCAATTGCCAGTAGAGAGGGATAACAACTTCTTGTTTTCTACTGGTGATGCCTCTTCCTATGCATCCCAGTATCCCCCAGCCCTCCTTACTGCCTTCTCACATTGCTTGCCCACCTTTAGTTCATCTGATGTAACTACCTCAGGTCCCTTTCCATTTTTGTTGTTGTCAGTATCTCACCCCCCACTGTGTACTCTTCCTCTGGGTTTTTGTTTCCCAGGTGCATTACTTTGCACTTCTTTACTTTGAATCTAAGCTGCCATACATTTGACCATTCCTCCAACCTTGCCAAGTACCTTCTCATCCTTTCTACCCCACCTTGCGTATCAACCCTGTTGTAGATCTTTGTGTTGTCTGCAAAGAGACATACTTTTCCTTCCAGTCCCTCTGCAATGTCACTTATAAAGACATTAAAAAGGACTGGACCCAGTACTGAACACTCTGGCACCCCACTAGTAACCCCCTTTCTTCACTGTGGCCTCCATTTACTATTACCCTCTGCGTCCTGCTGTTCAGTCAGTGTTTTACCCAGACTAGCACCCAGGGACCAACTCCCAGGCTGGCTAATTTGTTTATTAATCTTTTGTGTGGGACTGTGTCAAATGCCTTGCTAAAGTCTAGGTAGGTCATGTCCACAGCCCTTCCCTGGTCTACTACTTTGGTCAACCAGTCAAAGAAATTGATTAGATTCATCTGGCATGACCTTCCCACTGTGAATCCATGCTGCCTTGGGTCCTGTGCCCCACTGGCCTCCAGGTACTCAACAATTATTTCCTTGAGAAGTGATTCCATCATTTTCCCTATCACTGAGGTCAAACTGACAGCTCTGTAGTTTCCTGTCTTTGTCTTGCTCCCACTTTTGTGAAGGGGAATCACATCTGCCCTACTCCAGTCCTCAGGTACCACACCATCCTCCCATGATTTGCTAAAAAGGGTAGTCAATGGTGTTACTAGTTCTCCCCTTAGTTCTTTTAGAATTCTGGGTTGAATCCCCTCAGACCTCATTGCTTTGTCCACCTTCAGTTTTAGGAGTTCTTTCAGAACCCTTTCTTCTGTGAAAGGACTGATATTGGCCCCCTATCCAGAATGTTTCTATTGACTGGATTAGGTACCTCACCCTCCTCTTCCTTTGTGAATCCTGAGCAGAAGTATTCATTCAGTATCTCTGCTTTTTCACTGTCCCTCTCTGCCCACCCACCCTCCTCTTTATCAGTCTCAGTATCCCTCCCTTTGTCTTTCTTCGCTCCCTAATGTACCTATAAACGGTTTTATTCCTCTTTTTAACCGAGTTGGCTATCTTTTCCTCAGTTTGGGCCTTTGCTATTCTGACTGCCTTCCCTGCTTCCTTCTGCTTTAACTGGTACAGTCCTCTGTCCTGCTCCTTCTGTGTTTCCCTTATATTTCCTGAATGCTACCTTTTTCTCCCTAACCTTCCCCACCACCTCTTTTGAGAACCATAGTGGATTTTTCTTTCATTTTGATCTGTTTATTTGATTCACACAAAGGCTTGTTGCCTCTGTGATGGCAGTTTTGATGTTTCCCATTGTTTCTCCACCCCTCCTTCTTGCCTGTTTGCTAGTGCTTTTCTGAGGCACTCTCTCATTTTGACAAAACCAGCCCTTCTGAAGTCCAGTACCTTCACTTTTGTATGGCTTGACCCTACAGTTGAGTTTATCATGAACCACACTGTTTGGTGGTCACTTGTTCCCAGATGGCTACCCACTTCTAGATCTGAGATCCTCTCACTGTCCCCATTTGAGAGTATGAGGTCTAAGATTGCTCCCTCAAAAATGGGTTCCAAAACTAGCTGTCTGAGGCATGCCACCTGTAGGGCATTGAGAATGGCCCTGCTCTTGGATGTGGCTGCAGCAAAGGTGCTCCAGTTAACATCTGGCATATTCAGGTCCTCCATCAGCAATATCTCCCCTTTCTCTGCCATCCTAAGGATGCCTTCTGTCATTTCCTTGTCCATTTCCTCCCCCTGAGATGGAGGTCTGTATACAACCCCTGTGCAGATTGTGGTGCCATTTCCAGTCTCCAGGGTGACCCACAGTGCCTCCTCTCCTTCCTGTTTACCCTTTAGTTGCGTTGCTTTGATCCCTTCCCTTACATACAGAACTACTCCTCCTCCTCTTCTACCCTCACTGTCTGTCCTGTAGATTGTGTACCCTGGTATGTTGACATCCCCGTCATGGTTCTCTGTGTACCATGTTTCTGTGACTGCCATGATGTCCAGGCATCCCTCTTCCATCAAAGCCACCAGTTCAGGGAGTTTGTTACCTAGACTATGGGCATTGGTACTTATTACCTCCCATTTTTTGATGGCCTTACACTTTTTTGCTCCACCCTGTCCTTTCTACCTTTGTCTTTTTCTTCATTTACCCCTGCCCTTCTCCCTATCAACTTCTCTATCTTGGTGTTTACCTCACTAACTACCCTGATTTTTTTGGGGGGGCTAGGATTTCCCTTCTCCTTTTCAGTGCCTCCCCCTTGGCTAGTTTAAATGCTTGCCAATGAAGCATGTAAACCTATCACCTAGGATCCTGGTTTCCCTCCTGGACAGATGCACACCATCGCACCAGTATAGGTCTGCATCCCTCCAGGTGGATGTCCAGTCCCCAATGAAGCCAAAACCCTGAGCTCTGCCCCAGTTTTTCAACCACTGTTTGAATCCCATTACTTTATACTTCTTTGCATTGAATCTAAGCTGCCATACATTGGACCATTCCTCTAACTTTGCCAAGTCCCTTCTCATCCTTTCCACCCCACCTTCTGTATCGATCCTGTTGCAGATCTTTGTGTCATCTGCAAAGAGACATACTTTTCCTTTCAGTCACTTTGCAATGTCACTTATAAAGGCATTAAAGAGGACTAGTCCCAGTACTGAACCCTGCAGTACCCCACTAGTAACCCCCCCTTTCTTCAGAGTGGACTCTGTTTACTATTACCCTCTGCATCCTGTTGTCCAGCCAATTGTTTACCCAGGCTACCACCTTGGGACCCACTCCAATGCTAGCTAACTTATATGTTAATCTTTTGTGTGGGACTGTATCAAATGCCTTGCTAAAGTCTAGGTAGACCATGTCCACAGCCCCTCCCTGGTCTACTACTTTGGTCACCCAGTCAAAGAGATCTATTAGATTCATCTGGCATAACCTTCCCACTGTGAATCCATGCTGCCTTGGGTCCTGTGCCTCGCTGGCCTCTAGGTACTCAACTATTCTTTCCTTCAGAAGTGATTCCATCATTTTTCCTACCACTGAGGTCAAACTAATAGGTCTGTAGTTTCCTGCCTCTGCCTTGCTCCCACTTTTGTGAAGTGGAATCACATCCACCCTTCTCCAGTCCTCAGGTACCACCCCATCCTCCCATGATTTGTTAAAAAGAGTAGTCAGTGGTGTCACTAGTTCTATCCTTAGTTTTTTTAGAATTCTTGGGTGAACTCTGTCAGGCCCAATTGCCTTCAATTTTAAGAGTTCTTTCAGAACCCTTACTTCTGTGAATGGACTGGTATCAACCCCCCTATCCAGAGTGTTTCTATTGTTTGATTTAGGTACCTCCCCCTCCTCTTCTTTTGTGAATACTGAGCAGAAGTATTCATTCAGTATCATTGCTTTTTCACTGTCACCCTCTGCCTACATTCTCTCCCCTTTGTTAAGCCTCAGTATCCCTCCCTTGTTCTTTCTTTGCCCTCTAATGTACCTATAAAAGGTTTTATCCCCCTTTTTAACAGATTTGGCTATCTTTTCCTCAGTTTGGGCCTTTGCTATTCTGACTGCCTTCCCTGCCTCCTCCTGCTTTAACTGATATAGTTCTCTGTCCTGCTCCTTCTGTGTTTCCTTGTATTTCCTGAATGCTATCCTTTTCTCCTTAACCTTCCCTGACACCTCTTTTGAGAACCATAGTGACTTTTTTCCCTTTGTTTTGTTTTATTGATTTGCTTTACACAAAGGCTTGTTGCCTCTGTGATGGCAGTTTTAATTTTTCCCTATTGTTCTTCCACCCCTCCTTCTTGTCTGTTTGCTAGTGCTTTTCTGAGTCACTCTTCCCATTTTGTCAAAGTCAGCCCTCCTAAAGTCTAACACCCTTGCTTTTGTATGGCTTAACTCTACAGCTGTGTTTATTGTGAACCACACTGCTTGGTGGTCACTTGTTCTCAGATAGCTACCCACTTCTAAATCTGAGATCCTCTCTCCATCCCCATTTGAAAGTACCTGGTCTAAGATTGCTCCCTCCTGAGTGGGTTCCAATACTAGCTTTCTGAGGCATGCCCCCCTGTAGGGCATCAAGAATGACCCTGCTCTTAGATGTGGCTGCAGTAAAGATCCTCCAGTTAACATCTAGCATATTCAGGTCCTCCATCAACAATATCTCTCCTTGTTCTGCTATTCTAAGGATTCCTTCTATCATTTCCTTGTCCACTGCCTCCCCTTGAGACAGGGGTCTTCAAACAGCTCCTGTGTGGATTGTGGTGCCATTTCCTGTCTCCAGGGTGACCCACAATGCCTCCTCCCCTCCCTGTTTACCTCTTAGTTCTGTTGCTTTGATTCCTTCCCTTATGTAGAAAGTTACTCCTCCTCCTCCTCCTCCTCTTTTACCCTCCCTGTCCCTCCTGTAGATTCTATACCCTGATATGTTGACATCCCAGTCATGGTTCTCTGTGTACCATGTTTCTGTGACTGCCACGATATCCAGGCATCCCTCTTCCATCAAGGCCACTAGCTCAGGGAGCTTGTTACCCAGACTATGGGTATTGGTTCTCATGGCCCTCCATTTTTTTGTATGGTTTGGACAGTTATGTTATTGCTTCCTGTGTGGAGTTACTGGGTACCCTTCCAGAAGTACAGATCTAGCATAGCCCTAGCAAAAAGATGTCTCTTTAAGACCTGGTTTTGTAGATACCTAATAGGTTATAATTTCTGTTTTTGTACATCCCTAACCCTTTTGATCTCTAGAAGTAATGAGCCTGATATACATTCCCAAAGCTAAGGATGGTACCATTTCTAAATGTGTTCCGAGTAGTCTGTGCCCAGTTATGGGTGCCTGGGGTAGCTAACTGTGTAAAGTAGCAGGGAGGGGGTGTTACTTTTTTTATTTGTTGTATTGTATTGTATTGTATTGTATTGTACTGTGTTCAGAAGACCTTGGAGCCTAAAAGCTGTTTTTCAAAGATGTCCAAACCTATCAAGTTATATACAACAGAATAACAAGTTACATTCAGCAGCAGACCAATACAGTACAATACATAGCAGGTATAACAATAATTATCATATTAAAGGACAAGTGAGTTAACAACAAAAATAACAAGACATGCAGAATTTTTTGCTAGTTTCAGCTTAGATCAAAACAGCATATATTTGGTCATATTGCTATTGAGCAAAAGGTGGTGTTTGACCAGCCAAAAATTCAAATTTGCAAAATCCAAATTTAAAGCTGAGGTAATTTCATCAATGGAAAAAGAACTGGTATAAACTATAATATAATTAGCATATAAGATGGAATGGAAATTATTTAATACTTGAGGAACTTAATATGAAAATCTAAAATAATAAGCATCCAAGTAGGGATCCTTGAGGTTCTCTGTCAGTTAGTAACCTCCTGCTAAAATGGACAAAGTGAAAACTAACTTTAAGTGGATATTTATGCAGATAATTTCAAAATCAGTTTCATGTGGAGCTAGAAAAAACAAGATTATTCAAAATATCAAGGAGCAACACATGATCGGCAAGTCTGAAGGCCTTGGACAGGTCTACAAAGACAGTTCCAGTGAATGTCCCCCCATCCATAGCTCATTTGACATTGTCAGTGAAACTGATCAAGGTCATCCCCATACTGTAATGTTTTTTGAATCTGTGCTGATCTCTGGTTTGAAGATTGTACATTTGAAGGTACATAACAATCTGTTCATTAACAGTTTTCTCTAACAACTTACTTAATGGTGATAAAATGAAGACAGGACAATAAGTATCTGCATTCTGAGAGAAGCTTGACTTTAGAATAGGAATAACTGTAATATTTTTCCAAAATGTGGGTAAATCACCAACAGCAGATAAATATGCTTGTTATCACTTTTTAAAAATTTTGATTCGAGCCATCCAGCATCTGCATTTTTACCAGTTGGCATAAGATTTAATAATTATAATACTTGGACAGGTTTCAGTAGACAAAAGTAGAAAGGAGGAGGTGAGTTAGATGGAGAAGAAGAAAAATCACAAGAAGCGATATTATTGTTGTCAAAAACAGTTTTGAATTTGGATAAATCAGAAAATGTGTTCATGCATACCATATTTCACTAATAACTGAAGTTTCAGTAATAATATCTTCATTATGAGATATAGCATCACATGACTTTTTAACTTCTGGAGCAATCAGTTTTTGACTGCGGTTCAAAATTTTTCAAATTTCCAAGAGTATTATTTTGTTTTTCTTGAAAACATTTTGATTTGCATTTATGGATTTCAGAGTTAGACTGGTTTCTCAATTGTCTATACTTATTTCAAGCAGCAATAGTATTAGCGGATTTATACAGTTTCAATATCTATTTGCTTCATAAAAGAAAGGAAGTCCATTGAAATCCAAATATTTCTTTGGGCTCTAACTCAATGGGTTTTAGAGGAAAAACATATTTTCTCAGTCAGAATCCCAGAAAAATTATCTACAGCTATATCTACTGTGGGAATAGCATCAGTGAAGGACCAGGTCATGCATTGACCTTGTTCATAAGCTCATTAAGACTGAAATTGTTGAAATCTCTATAAGAGATACATTTACATGGCACCTTGGTAATTTTGCTGCTCTGGATGCAAAAAGTAGGCAATGATCACTTATGGAGTCTGCAAAAACACTGCAGCTTCTAACTTTGTGGGCATTGTTGGTTAAAATCCAATCCAATATTGTGTGATCGTTACTACAAAAATTCATATGGGTAAATGTGGAGACTGGTTAAGAGAATGCTATACTTGAAATAAGAAGTTCATGATTTGTTACACAGCTTGTATCCCAGTTCAGATTAAAATCTTCCATAACTAAGAACTAACAACTAATAAAATCTCCCATAACTAATAACTAAAACATAAGCTCAAAGGAAATAACAAAGCTAAATGGACTGCTCACCAAAGACCTGCACAAACTCGAGGGCTGGCTACAAACAAACAAATTGGTCCTTAATGGAAAGAAACAAAGGCCATCTTCTTTGGGCCAAAAAGTCTAGGCCCACAAAGGGAACATGTGCTTACTCCCTCCTTTTTTAATGGATCCAAAATTGAGATTGTAGATTCCATATAGTACCTGGGAATTTACCTTGACCAGGATATAACCTTTAAGGTCCACATAGAACACCTTGTGAAATCTCTACATCAGAAAAATTGGTTTCCTATACCAGCTAAGTCCCTATCTCACCAAAGAGTCGTGTTCTCGGATTGCTAATTTCACACTTATGCCCACCCTACTGTTTTGCTCCCCAATCTTCTACTTGGTCAGATCTTCAGAATTAGAAAAGTTTAAATCACAGTATCATGCAATAGCTCATTTTTACTTGCAAGATCTCCTTCGGCCCTACCGGCCCCTCCGCCTACTCTGTTCCGCTGATGAGGCATTGCTAGAGATTCCCAGGGTTCTTCTTCAATCTTTGGGGGCCAGAGCTTTTCCTTTTGTATCCCCAAACCTGTGGAATTCTCTACCTCATCAGATTAGAGAATGCCCATCCACAGAGTCATTTAAGGCTTCTCTGAAGAGCTTTCTGTTTGAATCGGCCTTTCAATAAATTTATTTTGCTGTCTTTTTAACTCTTTTTATATTTTCATATCTTTATGTATTATGGATGTATGTTTTTGTCATGTATTTGCGCTTTGGTATCTGAAAAGTGCAATATAAATAAACTGTGATATTGCACTTTTTAACTTTAATTGTGGTGTTTCTATCAAAAGATAAATTATTAGTAATAATAACTCCCAAGTCTTTTTCCTCAGTAATGTTTTTCAATAACACATTGCTTAAGTAATAGTCAAACAACATATTATTTTTACCCAGATGCAATACTTTGCACTTATCTATATTAAAAAACATACCATATGAGTTGGCCCAAGAGGATAAATTGTTTAAATAATTTTGCATGAGAATTCTATCTGAAAAAGAACTAACTAGGCTACCAATCTTGCTATCATCAGCATACTTGGATACCCATATTTTATCGGTTGTTGGCATTGTAGAAATTAGAATATTAAAAAGTAGGGGACCCAGGACAGAGCCCCGGGGAACTCCATTAGTCACTACACCCAGTTCAGACAGATGACCTTTAGCAGACACTCTCTGGGTCCTTATCTCCAACCAGGATTGCATCCAGTTTATAATATTAGGATGCATACTGATTTTTGCTAATTCTCGTAACAGAATTTTGTGCAAAACTTTATCAAATGCCTTGACAAAGTCCAAGAATATCACATCGACAGGTATATATTTATCCAAGGCTGCACTAACTGGTTCAAAAAATTGCAAGAGATTTGTTAGAACAGACCTGTTAGTCACAAAACCATGTTGAAAAATGTCCACTTTGTTATTTCTATCTATATGGTTAATAATGTGATTCTTGAGTAATCTTTCCATGATTTTTCCTATGATAGAGGTTAAGCTAATTGGTCGATAATTGTTTGGATCATGTTTGTCATCTCCCTTATATATAGGAATCACAACAGCCTCCTTCCAAACTTGGATAGCCTTGCC
Source organism: Neoceratodus forsteri (assembly GCA_016271365.2). Taxonomy (NCBI): domain Eukaryota; kingdom Metazoa; phylum Chordata; order Ceratodontiformes; family Ceratodontidae; genus Neoceratodus; species Neoceratodus forsteri. The sequence continues at coordinate 269,827,867 of CM057452.1, read as the reverse complement.
TTCTTGAATGGATTTATTAAAGAGTGCAGTTAGTGGTCTGGAAATTATATGACAAATTTATTGCAAATATTTTGGAGACATACCATCAGGACCAGCTGAACTATTTGGCTTCAAGGATTTTATTATTTTAGCAACCTCACTTCTTGTAAAAACTGGATGGTCGTTGTTATTTTTAGAAAATGGAATTTTTATGTTATCCTTAGTTTCAAAAACTTTTAAGAATTGTTCATTTAATATCGTGGCAGTCATAGTTTCATCAGTAATGGGAGTATCATTAATAATAAAGGGACCTATAGTTGGTTGTTTTCCTTTGATGGAACAAATGTAATTGTAGAACTGTTTCTTATTATCTTTGACTTTTATTGCCAATTTCTGTTCTACTCTAGATTTAGGAGATTTAATCATGTTTTTTAATTTATTGACCACAGTTTTATATTTGGTGTATAAAGTAGAAGATTTATTTCTGGTATACTTTCTATACAGTTTCCTTTTTCTATTAAGTTGTTTTTGAATATTATTGGACCACCATGGAGGGACACGTTTATTTTTGGATCACTTAATTCTGTCAGGAACCCAATTAGAGATACAAATGTTAATTTATTATTAATTGTCTCCCATATTTGTGTTAAATTATAGTTACAAAATTCAGATTCCCAGTTCCATTTGGTTAAGAAGTCATTTACAGTATTCTAAAATAGTCTGCCTTGTTGAAATCTTTCATTTTGGAGATACCCTTGGTCTGTGATGATTTAGTCGTATATTTAAATTTTACAATACAGTAGTCACTAACACCTGGGGTGGGGAAGTGTCATTATGTCCTCAATTTTCTCATCTTTGTTTGTTAGGACAATATCCAAAATGTTTTTACCACGAGTAGGCTGTCTAACTACTTGTTTCAAACTGGATTGGATAAAAAGATCTATAAATTTAATTTCCAAATTTGAATTAGCTTCATAAGTATCCCAATTAATAGTGGGTAAATTGAAATCTCCCATTAATATATAAGTATTACTGTTTCCATCTCACTGAATTCATCAATTAGTTGTAGACTTTTATCAGCAGTTTAATATAAATTAGACCAATTGTTAGAGTATCATAAGGTAGACTAATTTTAACCAATAAACTCTCATTGTTATAATTTGTAGTATTTATCATACATGCTTTAAAGCTGTCCTCAATGTAAAGTACAATTCCACCCCCTTTTTATTTTATCTCTATTTTTATAGAATTTATTATACCCTAAAATCTCAGTATCCCAATCTTCATCATCGTTCCAAGTTTCAGTAATTTCACATATCGATATGTTTTGTGTTTTTAGGTTATACCTAAACTCCTCTTTTTTATTCCACAAGCTTCTTGCATTAGTGAGTATAATATTTAAATATGTTGTATTACAAGGCTTAGCAATATTAGGGAGTGTAGATATCAGGTTTACTGAGGTTTGGGACAAGTTTAGCTGTTTTTGTGCATTAGGTTTTAGAGCTGTATTATTGGGATACAGCTCCCCCTTTAGTGGTAGTTTAAACAATTAGTAATAGAAAGAACTATGCTCTCACCTAGGAGTTTACTACCTCTTCTACTGAGATATAAACCATCCCAACAATAGAGATTTGATTTACCATTGAACTCCTCCCAGTGGGTGATACATTTTAAATTCTGTTTCATACACCAAGATCTTAACCAATTATTGATTTCCCTTATTTTTTGTTGCTGAAATAAATTTGCATGTGGTATTGGTAGGATTTCCGATAGGTGTACTTCACACCCTAAATATAGTAATTTGTTTGTTAAAGCAACATAGTCTTCTTTTATTTTTTGATTAGTCTCATAAAGTATATTATTTGTACCCACATGTACAATTACTAAAGGGTTAACACCTGATTTGTGTAATATAGTGTTAGACATTTGGGTGAGATCAGAAATTCATGCCCCTCTGAAACTCGATAGAGTTCTGTTATTTTTATCAGGATTACAGATTAACCTATCGATAAGCTTTATGATAGAGTCCCCCAATACTATTACTTCTCTCATAATGTTAACAGGTTCATTTTGCATTTCAATATTATTATTGCCTACTTCTGCATCCAGTGAAAACAAATGACCATCCTTTAATTGGCTATTTGGTGCTTCATTAGTATTAATACTTGGCTCCACTATGCAAGAAGAGTGGACAGAGCTTAAAATTTCAATTAAATTTTCAGACTCATTGTCAACAGATTTAGTCATTACAGAAGTATTGACTCTCTCAGGTATAAGAGTCAAGGGGTCAAATGGATTAAACGTTGAGACCATATATTGGTCTGTTCTTTTACCTTTTTTGGCATTTTTTTGACTTTGCAGAGTATACCATTCCTCATCAGCATTGTCTTGGTCATTCTCTTCTCTAGTTCTTTTTGTAGGTTTATGTTTATTTGGGGCTGTGTCAGTGACAGCTACAGAGAAAGTAAGTGAGTTGTTGGCTGTTTGTCCCTTAGATATTTTTTTTTATTTCTTCCCAAGTTTTTTTGTCTTTTTTGTGCCCATTCTAGTTTGAGTAGGTTGGTTGTTGGTGTCATTATGATTTTTAAATCTATTGGACATGTCTTCTTGACTCGTTTCCAAGAACTTCAGTCTATTATTAAAAAGTTCGAGTTCAGCTGCTAGTTCTAAATTAGACTGGCATTTTATACAAGTGTAGGGCAGTGAAACATTTCTTGTATTAGTTATAAGGTACATTGAACAAGATTGACATTTGAATCCAAAACTATCACTATTTATTTCAATAAACTCCTCCATTTTATTAAAATATTGATTCCAAGAGCCCAGATTTGAATAATTTTTATAAGGATTGAAGAATCACCACTGCAGTCGCAAAGCGCGTTATTTAAACAGCAGACATAGCCGGAAATACAAGCCCCAGGGTCACTCAGCCTCACTTTTTGCACACAGTGAAATATATGTTTTGAAAACTGGCAGGTATTAGAGGGGCAGCAATTAAGTACTGTAGTACTAGTTAACAACAAAATACTTAACTTGTATTATATCCCAAACAAATGTATTGTATATATGTTAATATTTGAAATGAAAGGAAAGTGATACACAATCACAATAACCCAAACATTTTATTATTCAGGGTTTCAAAACGTGGCAGCTATACCAAGATATAAACCATTATGACTTCAGTCATCACAAGGGGATCCCAAACACAGAAGAAATACACACTTTATATATATATAGGTCAATAATTAACTGAATAGTCCTATGTCTAATAGTAACACTTATGGTAAGGATATTTATGAGATTCAAACCCAAAATATGTCCCTGTCTCCTTGCTTCTCCCGCTAAACACGCGAAACACACACAGGGACATGTGTGTTAATGCGTGTCTTTGCATTAGCGCACGCTCGCCCCTGAGCTCGCCCGCTCGTATGGGAGCTCTCTTTATATGAGGCCTACCGGAAGTGTGTTCAGGGATTGCGGGTCACATGCTCACACACTGCCCAGATTTAATTAATGAATTTAAAAGCAAAACACCACCTGAGTGGTTTCTAAAAAGTGCAGAGTACCTGCAGCCTCAAAGTATATCTGGACAGTAAAGTCCCTCTACCCATATAAACGGAGCTCACACAGTGCATCAGAAAAAGTCAGTACAAGCACAAAATAAAAAAGGTATATTACTGTTATAAAGAAGCCTATGCGAAGCAATGTCTCACACAGGGCTTAAGTTTTATTTATGTGCTCGCGCTTGCTGTAGGGCTCTCTTTATATGAGCCCCTACCCGGAAGTGTGTTCAGGGATTGTGGGCCACATGCTCACATGCTCACACACTTCCCAGATTTAATTAATGAATTTAAAAGCAAAACACCACCTGAGTGGTTTCTAAAAAGTGCAGAGTACGTGCAGCCTCGAAGTATATCTGGACAGTAAAGTCCATCTACCCGTATATGGGACCCCTTAGATCCTCCTCCCCATTGTTCCTCCAGGTCCCAAAAATCAGGACAATGGCTGGTAAGAGGTCTTTTGCAAATTCAATCCCTAGCATCTGGAATGCCCTTCTTAATGCAATGCAAGAAGTCTCCTCTCTTTGCGGCTTTAAAAAAGGTCTAAAGGCACACCTATTAGAGCAAAACCAGTGCAATTGCTACTGTTGATAGGCCCCAAACTATGCTTCACATCCATTGTGGCCAAGCTGTCCTAATTAAGTTCCAAAACTACATACAATGTGTAACTACTGTGTAAATAATCATAGGTTTCTTTTAACAGACTTTCAAAATATATTTTTGTACACCATAGAAATATAGAAACATAGACGTTGATAGCAGATAAGGACCGCAAGGCCCATCCAGTTTGCCCATTTTTCTACCTTATGAATGTGCCATAGGCCTGTACTCTGTCAATAGCCTATCTATTCATACTCATGTGTATTGCTCCCTTATGCCTATCGCATGCCTGTTTGAAGCCCTGCACTGTATTCATATCCACCACTTCCTGATGTAGGCTGTTCCATACATCCACCCACTCACCTTTTCTGTGAAAAGAACTTTCTCACATTTCCCCTTAATCGGCCTCGCTCTAATCACATGCTGTGTCCTCTTGTCCTGCTGTTTTTCTTATATTGAAACATGTTAGACTATTTCACCTTGTTAATGCCCTAAAGATGTTTGAATGTTTCGATCATATCACCTCTCTCCCTCCTTTGCTCTAGGGTATACATATTGAGCTCCATTAATCTGTCCTCATATGTTTTCTGATACAGTCCCTGCGCCATTTTGGTTGCTCTTCTCTGGACTGCCTCCATTTTGTTAATGTCCTTGTGCAGGTGCGGCCTCCAGTACAGCACGCAATACTCCAGATGGGGCCTAACCAATGTCTTGTAAAGAGGGATTATTATCTCCCTCTTATGATTTGCGATACCCCTACTAATACACATCAACATCCCTCTAGCCTTATCTACTGCTTTAGTGGTCTGCTTGGATGATTTCAGGTCATCTGTGATGATAATGCCCAAGTCTCTCTCTTCCCTTGTGATTGCCAGCAACTCCTCTCTTAACCTATAGGTGGCTTCAGGGCTTCATCATCCTAAACTCATGTATAGATTATGTATGTATATGTGTGTGTGTGTGTGTATATATATATATATATATATATATATATGTTTCTCTGTAAATTAACCTCTCCATTGTACTGTACATGACCAACTAATGCTTATCTTGTATTTCAAAAGGATTGCTGAATTGTAATAAGTCTCTCTGTAATTAACTCTATGTCACCCCTGAAAAAGGGACTCTTGCAGGCCCAGAGGGTTTACATGGTCAACAAAGTTAAAATAAATATGTCATTTTCCAAGTTATTATCACTAACAAAGTCATTAAAATCATTTAAACCATCCAAAACAAATTTGACCTAATGCTCTCCACCCAAACTCAGATCAAGCAGGAGCCACTCCCAGTTTCTTTTAGGAATGTAATTGGAGACCGGTTCAGTGAAATTAAAATTATCTTTAGCATTTACTGTTCTGCCTCCACCCTTGTTATTACCAGGTTTATATTTTCTAAAGAAGATTTTTATAACCATTTAACATGGTAGGTTTTAAAGTTGCCACTTCTGTGGTTCCGAGGGTGGTGGTAAGAAGACAGTCCCAAAAATGTGGGACTAATGAGTTAAAAATGTTAAAGTTATAGGTCATAGAAAACAACAGTGAAAAAAAATCAATTTATTTCAAAAGTTTTGCCAGGAAAGGCACACTGAGCTTGAACACCTCATTTCCAGATGCGCCCTGCAGGGTGGCTGATGGGTAAAGTGTAGCAATATGTTAGATCAAATAAGTTACAAAAGACAAAAATACAAAGGGCTATAACACAAATATTCAGGAAGAAAATATGTACGCATAGTTCATTTCTTTTGGGAAAGAATTTGCAGGGGGTGTTTTTTTCAATGGTTATTTAGAGTGGGTACAGGTGGGAGTTGTGTTTTATGCTACTGTATATTTTGTTTTACAAGTTTGTGATTTGTGCTGGATGGTGGACTTTGAAATGGCAACTGTACAAGGTGAAGGGAGGGTTATGCCAGTTGCTAAAAATGGGATCCTTAAAGTGTATGTACCAGAGTGGCAGTGTGGGGGGGGGGGGGTAGCATCAGTACTAGAGAGTCGGTGAGGATAAGACTTTTTTTTAATATTGTTTCTACAGACTTCCAGTTGGCACTGGATATCAGACATTGAGCTGTCAACTGGATAAGGTGAGGGGAGGGCTGTGCTGGTCACCAACTGATCCCTAATATGTATGTATACCAGTGTGGTAGTGGATGGGGAGGAGGGTGGCACGGTGCTAGAGGATGGGAGTGGGTGGGGAGGTTGTTTGAAGATAAGTGCAGTGGGGATGGAGTTGTAAGGATGGTAGACGGTGGGCCAGTGTGGGTTCTTTCTTATAATGTTTGTAAAAATGCAATGTTTTTTAATTTGTGATAGACTTTTAAGTCTAAAACAATGAAAAAAATGTCCCAAATGGCCGGGTGTGCTAGTGAGAGCAACAACCAGCAAAGCACAAAACTCCAGCACCACCCACTGCAGTCTGGACAAATGGACCCACAAACAAATTATCAAACAAGTTGTTAAGCATATAATAAAATAATGCTTTATTCAACACATTCATAAATACAAAAGCAGCCAAAAAGCACTTACATCCTTCTAAAATGAGAGCTCAAAGTGAGACCCACAACCTCCTACCAGTTTCACTTCAGAGCATCATCATTTTAGAAGGCTCATTTTTTATAATTTTGAAATTGATAAATTTTGATAATGTTTGCTGATTTGTGGGTCCATTTGTCTAGACTGCAGTGGGTGTTGCTAGAGTTTTGTGCTTTGTTTGGAGACTCATAAATCTGTCATGAATAGACACAGAAGCATCATGCTGGGAGGTAGATATTTTGTGAAGTTTAACTTCACCAATGAAATTCTGGCAGAGTCATGAAATTTGCCTTTGCAAAACACTTGAAGTCCCCACTTTGTTACTTGGCTTTGTGTTTTCCTGGTGACTTCACAGTTTTTCAAGCAAAGTTATAGTGAAAATTTGTATGACTTCACTTGAAAAAGTACCACTTTGCCTGCTGAAAATTTTGCGAAGTCAGCACTTTGCAAATCTGGCAGACTTAATGAATTAGTTCACAATACAAAGTTTGCCAAATTCACACATCTCTAGTGAAGTTTTTCATCAATGTGGTGGGGGGGGCAAACAGTATGGTTTGCATTTTTTTTAATTCACAATTGACTTGAAAAGTCAGTCATGAATGAATAAATTCTTGGACCCCGATATTCAAAAGTTAGCACTGACACTCTGGGTGGGGCCACATTCAGATGCCACTGTAGTGGCCCCAAGCCCTGCAATGACAAAGTGCTAGAATACCCCTGTGCCTATGCAAATGAGGGGTACCCTCATGCACTCATGATTCTGGGATGCATAAGGAGGGCTATCAACAGCAGAAAGAGGGAGGTGGTGTTGCCTCTGTATAGATCACCGGCAAGATCCCACCTAGAGTATTGTGTCCAGTTCTGGAGACCACATCTCTGGAAAGACATAGACATAGTGGAGGTGGTCCAGAGGAGGGCAACTAAAATGGTGCAGGGTCTGCATCAAAAGTCTTATGAGGAGAGACTGAAGGACCTCAATATGTACACCCTGGAAATAGAGGAGGGAGAGGGGAGATATGACAGAGACCTTTAAATACCTCATGAGGGGTAAATAAGGTACAGGAGGGGAGTATTTTTCAGAAGAAAAGGTGCTCAAGAGCAAGGAGACATGCTATGAAGCTGGAGAGGGGTAGATTCAGGAGAGATGTGAGGAAGTACTTCTCACAGAAAGAGTAGTGGATTCCTGGAAAAGCCTTTCAGCAGAGGTAGTAGGGGCAGAAACAGTGGTGGGGTTCAAGAATGCATGGGATAAGCACAGAGGAATCATAGTGGCAAGGGAGGGGGAAGGGAGAAAGAGCTGTAGATCAGGCATGGTCTGATGTAATAGTGTAGATAGAGAGAAATGGGCAAGTGGTCCTTATCTGCCGTCAAATTCTATGTGTCTATATTTCATTCTGGTGCAGCAGCATTTTCAAAGGTTTGAGGCAGTGATAAATAGCCTCCCGAATGGCATTGTTTTTCTGCTGTTGAAAAACACCTCTTATCCAGGTGCTAAGCCTGCATTTGCACCTGCACCTCAACCCCACCAAGGCAGGGTCCCATTCCTAGTACAGACCATCTGGTGGTCCAGCAATCCCCCCTTCTCTGATTCCCAATCATAACTGTATCTCTGGTGGGACAGTAGTCCCTCAGATCTCCTGTTCCCATTTGTAACTGTATCCCTAGTGGAATAGTGGTTCTCCTGCCCCAATCCCCCATTGCCATTCAAAACATTATCCCTGGTGATTCAGTGGTTCCCCTAACCCCAAGACCATATAGCAATGCTCAACCTGCCTACTCTCCAAGGACCCCCACCATGAACCCCCTCACCCCAAGTTCTGGCACGTCGTGACTCTCAAATGGTGGTCCAATGAGGAGGTGAGAGGAGGGCTCTGCCAGCTGTCGCTGGCATGGGTGCTGGCACTCAGGGTGAGGGGTGTGTGGGGTGGAGGCCTTGGAGGCTGGGGGGTCAGTATACAGTCAAGTGACTGGGAGGAACTGCTGGACCACCAGGATTAATGTTATGAATTACAACAGAGGATTGGTGGGAGGGGGACCACTAAATGCCACCAGGGATACCGTTATGAATGGGAAAGGGAGATAGTGGAGTGAGAAAACTGCTGGACCACCAGGGCTTTCACACTTCAGCAGGAATAGGTGCTAAGGGCCTACAGCACTGCATGCAAATGAGTCCTTAATGTCCACACAGATGGCCCCTTAATACCTTGCATGCCCAATAGGCTCATTTTCATGCTTGGGCTGAATATGGCCCACAAGGGACCTGGTCCTGACCCATTTTGGGCAGCGCTATCCCTGTGGATCATATGCAGCCCTGGTCCATGTCAGAGCAGTGCAGTTTCACTTAGTGTTGTGTTGCAATGGACCAATATTCAATCAGATAGCACCACTCCATTGGCAGGTGCTATCATTCTGAATATCACCAGGGCCAGGGGGCCACTGATGTCTCAATACTGGGGCAATGTTTTTTCAGCAATTTTTTCATGGTGACTGCCCATGCATTGGTTTGGCATTTTAATTTTTGCTCCTCCCCCTTCCCCTGACTGGCCATTCCTTCGGGCCACCTGGGACCCATGACCACCCTTCTCCCCAGTCACCATCTGCTGCCTCCACTGCTGTTGGTCCTGGGTGACCCAACATAATCCTTTTTTGGGTGAGTCACCCCCCCTTCTGGGGGAGAAGTGCATGAGCACAACCAGTTAGCCCGGGGACTGGCGGGGGGGTCAGCATGGGCTATCCAAGGCTACCTTGGCATGCCAGGGGCCTGTGGCCATCATCTGATCAGTCAGGGCGCTTTTTCCAGTATTCTGGCCTTCTCACTGTACCCTGAGTGGGCCTGAGTGGGGACGGCAACCTGAGGCTGGGACGTGTGGGGGTATGTTGAGGCTACATACCGCCTAGCATGACTCCCAATCAGCCTCCAGGTGACAAGGCCCTACCAACCCCACTGGGAGGGAAGCATCCAATGGACACTTTGGATTCCCTCCCTCCCTGCTGGTCTCTGCTTCTGGTACCCAAGTTCAGGGCACGAACCTGGGTCGCAACCATACCGCGTGAACCCCCTTCACTCTGCGCCACAGAGCCGGTGGGTTTGGCATTTTTAAAACACATATAGCTTTTAAATCTGGACTTTTTTACTTCAAAACAAAAGGCATTACTCTTTGTCAATATCTAAAGAACCTGAACGTTTCAGGTTTTAAATGGCTGTATTTTTTTGCTATCCATGTGCAAAACAAAAAAGGCATAAAATGGGGGTTTTGCATGATATCAGCCACTGCTGATTTTGGAATACCACTCCACTACTTTATTACATTCCAAACCAGATACATCAAAGCAGGATCAAACAGATTACTTGCAAATGCTGAAAGCATTTTTAATACTGAAAGTGCCAATGGAGGCAGCCCCTCACAGTAAGAGTAGAGCTCTTTAGTTAGATGTTCCCCTTTAAAATGACGTCATTCTGTTTCCTGTAGAATGTTGCAGCTCTGAAGAACTCAGGACAGAGGCAGCAGTGAACAAAAAACACAATTTAGCGGCAACTTTCAATATATATTTTTTTTAAATAAGGATAATTTTGCTGCCAATAAACCGTAGCCATGAACATACCACAATGTACATGGGGCCAGATATTTAAAACTTTGCGCTGGACACAAACAGTTTGCACTTGGTTTGTGCAGGGTTTGCATGGGTCCGCTATATTCAAAAGACCAAATAGCACGGGCAACCTGCATTAGTGCTGGGCAAAAGTATAATGTATGCAAGGTGCAAAAAGAGGGTGTGTGTACATGAATACAGAAATAATGCTATATCCAGTGCATTAGAACTGCACAAAGTGTTTTTGCACAACTTAGCATGACACTTTGTGCTGTGGAAATTACCGCACAGGAAAAAGTAGTCTTAACTCTGGGCAAACCAGCTCTACGTGACTTTGTGGCTTTGTGAAGCTTTGCGTGACATTTGCACAGCTTTGCACAATCCTAACCAGTAAATATTAAACATAGAAAGAAGCCAGACAAGGAAGAAACATGCTACACACAGATGGCACCTCCTATGTTGCCATCATCTGCCACCAGTCCCAACCATGCCAGGCATTAATTGGTGACCCAGCACCCAGTGAACACCATGGCAGTCTGTCCATACAGCACACACCTGCAGACAACCCTTTGGTGGACACCAACAGAATCCAGCACACACATGGAGCACTGGGAGCATGGAGGGTGTTGAGGGAAGGGTGTACAGGTGGCCAGTCTGCACCATATACTGGGTACTGCCACAAAGCTGGGTCAATCCACGCAGTGCAAATGGTCCAGTATAGGGAATAACCCAACACCAGTGTGCATGTCTGATGGTACGTGCCAGCCCACCAACATACTGCACATCTGTACAGAAACCACAGCACACACAGCCAGTCATGTATATGTATATGTCACTGTGAGTATCCCATGCCAGTGGTGCAACATCTATGGGTAGCACAACAGCATAACAGTAATGTCCACTGTCAGTAAACATCTGCAAAATTGGCCTGTCACTGTGTAAAGTGCAGCAGTCAATGATACCCTACACAACATAGGCATTGCTGTGTCCCTCACACTACTGGCCCCCTTGTTACTGTAGTGTCTACTGTACACTGTAGCAGGACCTACAGTTTGACTATTTCATGCAGCACCACCACCAGTGCCTGTGCTGTGTAGTCCCCCTGGGGCACAATATTCTATGTGGTTCTATACAAATGTAGCCTGCAGCTATCACCGTGCACTTCCAGAATGACCTACAGGTAGAACTGTGGGCAGACCCAGCCATCCCTTGTACTGCCAGACTGACCTACAGGTATAGCTGTGGGACCCTACAATAGTGTTTGGCTAATTGTATGCAAATCAGGACATAGTGAGATGCTAATCTGGATGTTTGCCCACAGACTGCCTAAGTAGGCTCATTTGCATGTCACTTTTGAATATAGCAAATATTTGCCCCGGGCAAACTTGATAACGCTGGGCAAGTGACTTGGCTCCATGAAAAATATGCGCAAATGCGTTTGTGCCATGCAAACATTTCAGAAACATGATACATTTCTGCAGAATTTCACATGCACTGGTGCTTGCAGCTTTAATGAATCCACTCCTTTTCTAGCACACACATTGGCCACATAGTTCACCTCTGCCTTCCTTCACATCGGTGTGCACTGGGCTGCTGTTGTGGTTTGCATGTCCTGGTTGCTATATTCAGAGCTATCTTATTTCCCAGGCTATTTTTGCACAGCACTCCCAGCCCGGTTTGCCCAGCTTTCTTAGCACGCTATATTCAGCAGGTTTAGCACCAGGGCTATCCCTTTTGAATACAGCAGGCTATTGGTTCCGGGCTAATTTAGCATGCCAGGCAGTGCTAATTTTGCCCCGGGGCAAAGTTTTGAATGTATGGCCCCTGGTCTCCTATGATTTTTTAAGTTAATAGCTCTGACAGGTGCTTTCATTGTTTAAGAGCTAGTACAACCTCCACCAGCAAACTGAACAATATTTATTTTCAAAAGTAGCCAGCTATTATTATTTGTTTCTAAAGTATGCATTTCAAAGTTTCACCCACAGAGATAAAAGCCCTTAAGATGTAATATGTAATTTACAAGAAGGTAGCACATTTTTCATTTTCACATGCCTGACATTAATGTTACATTCATGTTTATTTGCTGCTGATATAGTTTACTGTCACAGATACTCATTGTGTATTATTTGTTTATTTCTGATGATCTTGAGGATTTATTTGTACTTGTTTGTCTTAATTCAACTGGAACTCACTTATCGTATTGTTATGTTGCCTTGTAATCTCTGTCACTGATGAGGAAGCTTTCTAAAAGAGCACTTGTGCTCAAAGGTAGTCTCCTAAATTTTCAACAAATAAATAATTAGATATATATATTTCAAAAGGTTTATCAGGAAAGACATAATGAGCTGGTAATAACTTGTTTCCCAATGTGTTCTGGAGAGTAACAGGGGACATAAGCAAATACCATGGTTGTTGGCAGGCACACTCAGTGGACTTTGCTGAGAAGAGTAAAATCTGAAAAGTCACGAGGCAACATCAGCCTCAGACCAGAGCTACAAACACAAATGGAGCCTGATATACCTGAAGAACTGTTTTTCCCCCTCCATGGATGCTTTAGTGTGAGATCGTGAATGATCTTTTGAAGATGTGTGGGTGCTAAACGTACAGGCCATGACTGTATAAGTGACCCGGTAGAGTATGCATGCATGAGTGCTGGCGTCATTGGACTTCTGTAAGGCTGGCTACCTTGATGTGGTGCAGAGGCTTTAAATGTATCATAAACATTGTAACTGCAGGTACTGTGGAACAATTTTCAGAAGGACAGTCTTGCAGGATTTAGGACACTGTCCTACATGCTGGGCTTTGGAGATCTTAGGGCTCAGCTCCGGGCAGCATGGGCAGAGATTGCACGCCTCAAATTTCATATTCAAGAGGAAATACATTATAAGAACCACCCGCCATTTCCCCAGCATCCAACAGAAAAACCTCGACCGCAGAGGGTAGTTGGTCCAGGAGGTTGGCAGGTGGTTGGGAGGGCAAACGGTGCCCCATCACTCTCTGCTCTCCAACATATTGCCTCAAAAACCATATAAACACTACAAACAGGTATCTGCCTCTATCTCTGAAATCAAACAAAGAGGCAGAAGACACTGCAGAGCAGGGCACTGCAGCACAGAACTAACACAACAAAACTCACCCAAATCAGGAACCAAAGCAAAGAAAGCAAAAGAATCCAAAAACTTCTGATCATAGGAGATTCCATGATTCGGGAGTTGATACCCATCTCCAGCCAGGGTAATGGTCAGATGTCCCCAGGTACATCAGCATGAAGAGACACTGACCGCATTGCTAAAATTGTTCACAAAGCAGGAGAAAACGTTGATGTTCTAGTACACATAGGGACTAATGATCTCGCCAGCCGATCAGTTGTGGAGACCAAGGAACATCTGACCAGGCTGGGTGACAAACTATCATCTATTTCATCCGGCATCTCCTTCTCTGAGATCCTGCCAGTCTGGGAGAGGGAGCAGATGGACGGAAGGTCAGAGAAGGGGAGATAGGGGAGCTAAACACGTGGCTCAAGGGCTGGTGCCAGGAAAAAGGACACAGATTTGTAGGGAACTGGCAACAGTTCTGGAAGCAAAAGTTCTTTAAATTTGATGGACTGCATCTGACTAAGGAGGGAGTCAGTGCATTAGGGCAGAAGTTTGACGTCTTTGCAGAATATTTAAACTAGCAAATGGGGAGAGGGGTGCAGCACCCCATACGTCGAATGGGAAGAACACCCCTACCCCCTCAGCTAGTGGTCAAACAGGGATTCAGCATGTTTGCAGTCCATTTGCATCACCAGGTAAGAAAAAAGGTTTGTCTCCCATACGATGCACAGGGGTAATGCCAAACCTCACCCAACAACTAACACACCAAAATCTGGCCAATGGAAAATCATGTACACAAATGCTCACAGCCTGGGAAATAAGATCCCAGACCTGCAGGCAATAACGCCAGAGGCTAAACTGGACATAGTAGCAATTAGTGAGACGTGGTTTACCAGTAACCACACTTGGGAGACTTCAGTACCTGGCTATGTATTGTTCAGAAGAGACCGAGGTGCAAAAGGGGGGAGGAGTGGCCTGTATGTCAATGAAAATATCAAAGCTACAGAAATTCAGAATACACATAGGAGCCAGAAGAACTGTGGGTCACCCTGGAAACAGGAAATGGGACAGCCATAAGAACTGGGGTTGTCTACAGGCCCCAGACCAGGGGAGGACATAGACACATTACTGTTAGAAGATATACAAAACATGACAGCTAAAGGGAGGTTCTGATAATGGGAGACTTCAACATACCGGATACAGATTGGTCAATATCAGCAGGAACATCTGCCAGAACTAGACACATAGTGGATTCCCTGCAGGGGGAGCACCTCAAACAACTGGTACAGCAACCCACAAGAGACAGGGCTATCCTAGATCTTGTACTGACTAACAAGGAAGGGATCACAGATCTCCAGGTAGAAGGTCACCTGGGGGCCAGTGACCATCACATGGTATGGTTCAATTTGGCTACTACATCTAAATCATCCCATTCCAAGGCAAAATATTGGACTTCAGAGGAGCTGACTTTGATAAGATGGCCAACAGAGTTAAGCTAGCCCTGGCAAAAAGAAACACAGGTGAGAGGTACAGGCAAAGTGGGCAAGCATTAAGGGTGCAATACTTGAAGCAACATCCCATTGTGTTAGACAGAAAAGGAAGTGCAAAGAAGAAGAAACCACTTTGGTTCTCAAATACAGTAACAGAAAGGTCAGAGCAAAAGGCTGGCCTTCAGGAAATATAAGGAACACAGCGGGATGAAGATAGGAGGCATACCAAACTGCCCTAAGGGAAGCAGGGAAGGCAGTAAGGCAGGCAAAGTCCCAAACTGAGGAAACACTAGCATGAACAGTAAAAGAAGGTGACAAGACTTTCTATAGATACATTAGTGAAAGGAGAAAGTCCAGAGGGGGTATTGCTAAGCTTAATGGAGAAAAGGGAGCATGTGAGGAGGACCCTGTAAAGGCATCTATCCTAAATAGATACTTTTGCTCAGTATTTACTGAAGAGTAGATAGGGCAGGGCCCACAGCTCAGCATCATGGACACAGGGGGGAGGGAGGTGAGCACTACTCCCTTCACAAAAGAAAGGGTCCTACAAGAGCTTGCTAAGCTCAGGGTGGATAAGGCAATGGGACCTGATGGCATACATCCCAGGGTACTTAAGGAGCTAAAGGTGGAACTAGCAGAGCCATTAGCAGAACTGTTTAGTGAGTCTCTGAGCACAGGAGAGGTCCCAGAAGACTGGAGAAGGGCTCATGTGATCCTGCTCCACAAGAGTGGTAGCAGGGAGGAGGTGGGAAACTACAGACCAGTCAGTCTTACCTCGGTAATGTGCAAGATTATGGAGGCACTCCTTAAGGAAAGGATAGTGCAACACCTGGAATCCATAGGGGCACAGGATCCAAGACAGCATGGATTTACAAAAGGAAGGTCCTGTCAAACTAATCTCATAGATTTCTTTGACTGGGTAACCAGAGTGGTGGACAAAGGGGGAGCAGTTGATGTCACCTACCTTGCCTTCAGCAAAGCTTTTGACACTGTTCCACATAGAAGATTGATAAATAAGCTGGGTAGGCTCGGGGTGGGTCAGAAGTTGGTCAACTGGGTGGCAAACTGGTTGACGGGCAGAAAACAGAAGTGATGGTAAATGGTATACAGTCAGAAGAGATGCAAGTCACAAGTGGGGTACCTCAGGGATCAGTCCTGGGGCAGTCCTCTTCAACATCTTCATTAGTGACCTTGCAGATGGACTAGAGGGTGAGCTTGTCTGTTTGCAGATGACACCATGATCTGCAACAGAGTAGATGATCCAGATGGGGTGGGCAGAATGAGAAGAGATCTGGATAAACTAGCAAAATGGTCAGAAGAGTGGCAACTGGGATTTAATGCAAAGAAGTGCAAAATCGTGCACATAGGGAAGAGAAACCCTGAAGCCACCTATAGGCTGGGAGGGGAGTTGCTAGCAGTCACAAAGGAAGAAAGAGACTTGGGCATCATCATCACTGATGACCTGAAATCATCCAAGCAGACCTCTAAAGCAGTAGGTAAGGCTAGGGGGGTGTTAGGGTGTATTAGTAGGGGTATCACAAGTCGTAAGAGGGAGGTAATAATCCCTCTTTACAAGACACTGGTTAGGCCCCATCTGGAGTACTGCGTGCAGTATTGGAGGCCACACCTTCACAAAGACATTAACCAAATTGAGGCAGTCCAGAGAAGGGCAACCAAAATGGTGCAGGGACTGCATCAGAAGACATATGAGGACAGATTAACAGAGCTCAATATGTATACCCTTGAGCAAAGGAGGGAGAGAGGTGATATGATCGAGGCATTCAAACACCTTAAGGGCATTAACAAGGTGAAAGAGTCTAACATGTTTAAATATAAGAAAAATATCAGGACAAGAGGACACAGCATGAGATTAGAGGGGGGCCGATTAAGGGGGAATGTGAGGAAATTCTTTTTCACAGTAAGGGTGGTGGATGCATGGAATGGCTTACCACAAGAAGTGGTGGCTATGAATACAGTGCAGGGCTTCAAACAAGCATGGGATAGGCATAAGGGAGCAATACAAATGACTACGAATAGATAGGCCACTGACAGAGCAAAGGCCGATGGCACATTTATAAGGTAGAAAAACAAATGGGCAGACTGGATGGGCCTTGCGGTCCTTATCTGCCGTCAACTTCTATGTTTCTATGTAACTAAATGCCAGCCAACTTCTATCTGATTGGTAGTGTGTGTGTGTGTGTGTGTGTGTGTGTGTGTGTGCAGGGCCAAACAAAGGTTACCAGGGGCCCTAGGCGCAAGAAAAATACAGGTTCTCCAACCAGGCCATGCCCCTTAGCCTAGGCCACATCATTTGCCCTAAAGCCATCAGCTGGGAGTGTGACTCAGAGCTGGCTTAATGGGGTGTTAATATGTGCGGGAACAGTAATTGTTATGGAGAGTGGTCCAATGAATCCCAGACAGACATTATTAAAAGTCAAGCAGGCGAAGCCTAATTTCTGTTGCCAGAATGATCCATTCAGTGCTGGGGGCCCCTTGACATGCAAAGGCCCATACCTAAGCCGTGTTTGCCTATGCCTTAATGTGTGTGTGTGTGTGTGTGTGTGTGTGTGATATAAAATACAATGTTGTGAATCTATTAAGATCATTGGCTCACTACATATTGTTGATGGAAATGGGGTTGGGGCAGTGTTTGTGTGCTGGGGCAGCACATCCTTTGGTTTGTGTTTATGGGGGGGGGCAACAGTTCCATCAACTCTCAAGCACAAGTTTAAAATTCCTGGATACACCCCTGGCAAATACAGTAAGGTGCATAATAAAAATATCTAACAGTAGCAACAGTAAAATTACTTCAAACAAATTAAGGTGCAGAAGTAAAAGCATAACAGATGTGAAGCTGTCGTCATACCTGGTTATTCCTTATTTAGGCTTGACAAGCTAACAGAAAGAGGTGGAGGTTGCACTATCTACCTCAATAATACTTTTATGGGTCATGCCTTTCCAATGCCTAACTCTGATTGCCCTATACAGGCCCTTGCCATCAGAGTTCTACTTGGGGAACATAACAAAGCAATAACGAGGGTTTTGGTGTACATACTGCCAAAGCAGTAGGCCGCAGGCCTTAACAGCATATTGGAATACTTAGGAAGCCTGCACCATAACTCAGAAACTATAATTGTGGGTGATTTCAATATCAACTGGCTTTCTCCAGATGTAGGGTTTATCAGGATGATATTTCGGCACTGCACCTCACCCAACCCATTACCTCCCCCACGAAATGTAACTATAAGACTGCATCAAATACCCTGCTAGACTGGATACTCTCCAACCACCCTGAGTGTATCTCCAACGTGACTGTGCTCCCTTATGCCTTAAGTGACCATTCCCCTGTGACTGGACCAATAAGTTCAACAAGCCCCCTCCCAAAATAGTCTACAGTAGGGTGCTCAAGCGTGGCCACCTGGAGCCATTTAAAGCTCATCTTCGCAGACTGGACTGGACACTACTAGACACCACCAATGATATTAACATAGCCCTTGATCATTTTATCAGGCATATCAATGTTGCTTGCAATATCCATGCCTCACTTAAAAACATGAAAGTTAAAGGTACCAGCAACCCATGGATAATGCCTGAAGTTATTTGTCGCGTGAAACTCAGGAACCACCTTTGGCACTGGGCAAGAGTCTCTGGTAAGCAAGTGGATATACAAGAATATAAAAAAGTTAGGAATGAATGTACTCATGCCATTCGCTCTGAATAAAAACAAATATTACAGAGGAGTACTCACTAACTTCTGGGGCAACAGTAAGAAATTTTGGAGCAATCTAAAAAACATCACAGGAAAAGACCCTAAACTGGAGCCTGCTATGCTCAACATCAATGGAACTCCGACCCTGGATACTGTGACCATAGCCAATTCTTTCAATAATGCATTTACAGATTTGGGTGCTGTCCTCCCTCTGAACTTCTTTGATGACTCCACTATCAACTGTATTCTGGTCTCCGAAGGTAAACACCCACCCACTCCTCCTTTCTACTTTAAAGAGGTTCCACTACACATGGCTAGAAACTATCTATGCAAGGTCCTTGGGAAATCAAGACACAGTGGTGACTCTCTTGATCTCAAGCTAGTTGCCCTTACTCTGGAAGAAAGACTAGTCCCTATCACTAAGATACTGAACCCATCACTAAGGCTGTCACAGTTTCCCCAAATATGGAAATCGGCCCTATTAACCCCTGTGCACAAAAGTGGTGACCAGGTCCTGCACACCAACTATAGGCCTATCTCTATCCTCCCTCCCTCCCTTGTCCAAGGCACTGGAGTGCATAGTTGCAGACCAGTTGGTGGAATACCTGGATAATTACTCAATCCAATGCCCGCGACAGTATGGATTCAGAAAAGGGCACAGCACCACCACAGCTCTGGTGGAATTCACAGGTTTTATCCACAAATCACTCGATCAAGGTAACTTAGTATGCGTGGCTTTCATTGATCTAATGAAAGCCCTCAATACCGTTAACCACTCTCTGCTACTCAAACAACTGTCTGCTATTGGGCTATCCATGGATTCAGCACTCTGGTTCAAACATTACTTGGAAGATCGTTCCCAGCAAGTGAAGATCGTGAATGTCATATCTGAACAATTACCTGTCCACTCTGGAGTACCACATGGTTCAATTTTAGGACCCCTCCTATTCAGTCTCTTCTTGAATAACCTCCCTCATTCCTGTCATCAACAGATACTCCTCTATGCAGATGCTGCTGTCATTTTCACTGGTCATCATTACCCTAAACTCCTGGAACCCCTCCTTCAACTCGATTTTGCAAGAGCGGAAGAATGGTTTGGTAATTGTAAACTGATAATCATAAACTATGAACTACAAAAAAAACAAAATCTTGCTTTTTGGCAGTATGCACAATAAGTACAAGTCCCACACTCTCACCATCAGAAATTGCAAAGGAGTCTCTCTTGAACAGATCCAACAGTTTAAATATCTTGGGATTACTGTGGACAGTTCCAAATCTTATACTCAGCACATAGACAACGTCGCCAGAGCTGTCACTATTAGAATTGGGCTTATACATAGTCATAAACACTGCCTGATGTCCTAAGACAAGCAATTCACAGTTCCATCATCTTTATTATTGTCCATGGACTGATCATCTATGGCTCAGCCACCACCACGGCCCTCTGTAGGATCTCAGTGGCACTCAATAAAGCCTGCAGACTCCTTACTGGCACAGCCCACCTTATGTATACCTGCAATCTGTATGATCCGTCTGGCTGACTTACACTGGATTGTAGAATTCAATACCAGACTTGCTTGGTAACTAAAAAAGTGCTTCTTGGGCCCACACCCCCTGGTATTGAGCAGTTCCTTAGTCCCTATTCCAACTATCAGCGCACCTGAAGCTCAGTAACTCAAATTTTCCTTGTTCCTAGATGTCAGACCTCCCCTTGGACAAAGGTCCTTTACTTATCGTGCACCCGTGTGGTATAATGCCTTGAACAGTGAAATTCTGCTTGTGCCAAAACTGGGCACTTTCAAACTAATGCTCCAGCAGCATCTCTTGGCTAGCTGTAACTGTGACTGCTTCACCTAACCGCTGCTACAGTCCATTACTTCGTACTCCTCCACACTCCACACTCTCTCTCATGCAAGCCTGTCCTACCTCTGCCTTCCTGGTAAGTCACCTCTTACACCTTCCCCCCTTCCCACCTCCCATTTGTTCCACTTCTCACCCCTTGCTTCCTCTGCTTTAGTTTCCTCACCCCCATTATCCCAATGTACACTTTCTTCTTTCTTCTAACAATGTTATGTTGACAAGGCCTGCTTGGCTGCCTCCTCTCTTGGATTAATCTGTTATTTTCCTGTACTACCACATGTTGTTGTTTATTTGCCACAATGTGGTGTTATCTTCCTTAATCTGCTCTTATGTTAGTAACCATTGTAATATTTTACCTTTGTATGTTTTATTACCCTGCCCAACTGATGTGGAACCTTTGTAAAAGAGCTGTTTTTCTGCTCAAAGGTATTGTAATCCTAGACTTAATAAATAAAGCTAATAAATCATACAAGAGGGTACAGAAAATAAGGTGCCAAGGTTGGTGCCTAGGGGTTGATAAGTTGGCCTTAGAAATGGGTACAGAATAACCCCAGCTAGCATGGATACCAAGAGCAAAGCAGTACATGATTCTAGCAATGAGAAAGTATTTGTGATGTCATACAAACTGCAGCATCCCAGCCCTGAGTTGTTGCCCCAGCGATAGAAGTTCAGAATATTAAGTTCAAATTTAGCAATGTAGTCCCGCTCCTACTGACAAGTCCAATGGCATATTTACCAGTATTTCTCCACTGAAGAGATCAGTCACTCAGAAGTCATGTTCCACTCCATGTGGCTAAGAGTCCTTAGTTTTGACTACAGTTTTATTATTTTGAAAAGTTTGTGAGTTTATTCAATATTCTGTATTTATCAGTTTTTTTGCCTGTTCCATTGAGATTCCTGGGACCAGAAGAACCATGGTTTTCACCAGTTCTCCATTACAAATCAAACAAAAATAAAATAATTTTGTTTAAATTGGAATTTGTTTTTAAAATGGTTATGCTTTTTTCCACAAGTACAACTCTTAAAATGAATTTTTCTTTTGCTTCCTGTCAAATTGGCATGATAGGAAGGTCTAAAATGAAAACAAGGCCTATAGGATTTAAGTGGTGTATATTCTCTAAGTATCAGTTGGCAAAAGCAGACAGTCATAATCTTTGCACTGAATGTTTGGGCCCACATCACAGATTCAAAACTTGTGAACTCTGCACAGTTTTCTGCCATAAAACAAATAAAAAGTATAACTAAACAGAAGTCTTTGTATACACCAGCTTCCATATCAGCTTCACAATAGTTCTCTTCTGTAAAACAGCCTATGTATAAAAATATGGAGAAAAGTATCACTGAAGGTAAAGAATAAAAGGGCCCTTCTTCTCTGTAGCAGTGTCTGGCATTCGAGACTGCAAAAGTTACAACTCACTCCTATATAAAAGAGTAGTCATCTCTGGCAGCCAAGAAGACAGAAAATACTGCTAAGACATCTTCCAGTAAAGATCACAGGGCTCCCAGCCAGGAACACTCTCATAATAGTCATAAAATGCAATAGCCACTTTCTGAACACCAGTTAAATACTAAAATTGGCAAAAGAAAGCACCAGAAAAAATGCCCGGAGGTCCCTCTGCTTTAAAAGCAAATAGAAGAACTGGTGCCAGAGAAAAATATGCCCTCCTTGGAGGATATTAACTCATTTGATCCCATAGATGCCATATGGCGTCAGAACCATCCATTGCTGGAATGGACCCAAAATGGCCACCGGGAGCAAATGGCAAATGTGGCAATTTTTCAAAACAATGCAGAGTTTTGAAAAACCTACCTTCAATGTCCCTCCTAAGCCCCTTTTACACACTGTGCTCTACACCACATTAATCAGTGCAGATCAACGGCAGTGTTGTCTTTTTGCGTGTACAGGCAACCCAATCCGCTGCAAAAACAAGTGATGGCTGAAACTGTGTTCCCTGTTTTCCTGGGTTCACCATTTCTGCACATCATTGTGCAACAGATTGTGTGGCCGTGTAAATACAGCAGAGCGCTGACAGCACTCCAAGACAAAGTCTCACAAGACCCTCTGGGATCATCTGGTGATTGCCACTGCCAGTCACATAACAAAACTGGGCTGAAGTGCCCAGAGGCTTGTGCATGCCTCCCAAACTTGAGCCTAAGCTATTCACATACTGTTGTTGCTTGATGAATGCTGCTCATTTGAAACTGTACAGTAATGAAAACCAAGGGCTGCAACTTATGAAAATCAAGTCAGAAAAGCCCAGCCATGATTCTTGGCATGCGCTTATATATATATATGCATAAAGGATATGTATATGTATATGTGCATGTCCAGTATCATGGCGGGGCTTTTCTGACTTGATTTTCACAAGTTGCAGCCCTTGGTTTTCATTACTCTACAGTTTCAAATGGCAGCATTCATCACAACAACAATATGAATAACTTGCTTCAGAAGTTTGGGAGGCATGCACGAACTTCCGGGTGCTTCCTGAAGATTAATGCATGCCCCAGCTCCAAGTCTCAGGCTCTCAACCAGTGGAAAAATGACTAGAAATGCCAGAAGAGCCCCAAGACTGATGCCCAGCAACTACATGTAAACAAAACCTAAGTGGCGCAGAGTGAGCGAAGGAAGTGGATTGAAACTGCAATGCTCAGCTACAGGCTGTGTGTAAAAGTACCTCTAGGGTGGGATATTCAGACTGCGCCAAAAATATGCACAATAGCAGGAGCAGGCACAAGTGCAGTGCGCTACTGTGCAATGCACACAATATTCAAACCAAGCGCAGGCCAAGGTGCGCTTGCACAACACAGCTGAATATCGCGCCACGTGCACCATGGCACAACCAGGGATGCGCAGTGGAGCAGGGCTGATGTGCAGTAGCACAACCAGTGATGCACAGGGACAGGGACAGGAAGCAGGGGTGCACTACCCATGGAAGCCGTGGGCGGAGGATCAAGTAGCAGGTCAGATAGACGCACCCCCCCCGGGCACCCCATGAACCGCACAACCAGAGGTGAGCTGGATGGGCCACCAGCCCATGAACACCAGCACTGAACCAACAGCTGAGGCACGGTGCCCCAGCACACTCCCCTGGCAAGCAGTGACCACAACACAAGGAGGGCCAGCCCTTCAGTGCCACCACACCCCACCAACATTGATCACCCCCAGTACAGCGATCCCCAGACACCCGGCCCAGAAGCAGCGCCGAACAGTACATGGCACTGAATGCATGCCACCACCACCACCACCACCATGACAATGCAACCCTGTGCACCATGGTGTCATGCATGTCAGTCCCACTGTGATCACCCCTCAGTGGGTGACACCACCCACTGACACAACAACAGCATACACAATGCCCCCCTGCATGGCCCCCTCCGTGGCACAGCAGAGAGGTCAACCCTGCGTCAGTACCCGAGGGACCCCGCATGTGACAAGGCCTGCCCTGGATGCCACCACCAGCAGGACAGCACCCCACACACCCACCCATGCATACACCCTGTCCCAGCACAGGCCCCAACAGACAGCACAGCTGCCCACTGTGGTGCATGGAGGCATGCACCACACAGGATACAACACAGGGCATGGACAAACCCCCACCCTGTCCAAAGGGTGCCCCGACACAGGGCCACAAATAATGGGGCAATAGGTGCCACTGGTGTGTGTCCAATGATGCCATGTACCCACAACCTGTACCCCACCATGGCACTGGTGATCTAGCCATCTGGTGGATGCACCATGAAGCTGTCAACCACCAGCATGCGGTTGGAGCACAAGTGACAGACAGTAGATCACAGATACTGCTACAGACACCAGCGACAGCATGGAGGGGGGACAACAACAGCATAGCCCACAGTGTCACCCGAGGCAGACATGCAATAAATCAGGTGACAGGACACCAGCTGCAATGGCACCGTGCCCAGAGGGTGGCTGGCATGGACAGCCACCAATGACATGCCAGCAGACCATGTGAACCACAGACATGCAAGGGGCTCACCCGCATGGGCCATGTACAGACTGATAGGGGTGGCAGGGGCACAGAGCATGCACCAGGAACCACTTCACACAGGCATCCAGTGCACCGGGAACAACACACATACCACAGACAGGGACTGTGGCCCCCACCCACACCAGTAGTTGGGCCCTGCCAGACACACACACGCCCAGGCCTGCACCACCCCCGATGCCATGCACACCACTGCAGCAAAGCACCATACGCCCACCTCAAATCGGAGACCACCACAGTTGTCATATTAAACATGATTATAATTCAAACAGAAACTGTACAATCAACAACACCAACAGAACTATGTACAAAGTGGGGGGGAAGGGCCACAATCCAGGTGGGAGTGGGCATGGGGCAAGGGGAACATCAAGGAGTGGGACAAAGGGGTGTGAGGGACAGTCCGGGGGGGAATGCACAGCACGTGTGCTGCAGGCCCTACTGGTGTCCCCTCTCTTCTCTCCGGTCCCTGTGGCGCCGCCTGTGCCTCCGCTGGTCACCACGCTCCATCCTCTGGAGCAGCTCCAGAGTTGCCCGGGTCACTTGTAGGAGCTCTTGGATGTGTCGCTCCAGGGTTATCCAGCATTGTCCACCTAGGACAAGGGAGCAGAGTCAGTACGTGTGACTGGCCAGATGCCCGCAGCCCACCCAATGTGCATGGCATACAGCCGTGGGCCACACCCCTGTGATGGCATGTGACCACCCACAGTGGCCACGCCCACAAGACCCGCCTACCCAGGCACCCATAGCCATGCGGAATGCTGCACACACCCACCACCCATGTTCTGAACAGTGCCAAAGTGGCTGCACAGTGTCATGGCTATGCAGCGTGATGGCAGTGGCACAGCCATGAACCAAGTGCATGCACAGCCCACCTGCGACACCCACCCACACATGCAGTTCCACAGGACAGTGTGGTGTGCACGGCAGTGGGGCCATGTGCGGGTGGCCATGCCCTGCCACCATCCCTGCAACCCACCATGCACAGATGTAAGGGGAAACATGGCACTCACCTGCATCCTGGTCAGCAGGGCATTGCTGACCCATGGCACCACCACCGTGACCCGGCTACAAGGCCACACCACCAGCTCCAGCTTGCTGTCCCTGTCCATGGGCCAAATGGGCCCTACGGTGATCCTCTGGACCTAGGGTGCAAACATGGAGAAGGAAATATCAGTACAGGTCAGTAACAGAGCCCCCCCCCTCACTGTGTGCGTGCATGCACAGCCCAGCCGTGATGCACCATCACCACCACCACCCCCACAGGTCGGACCCCACCCCCCTGTGGTGTGGCCTGACAGCCACTGCGATACCTGGCCAGACAGACACAACCAGTGATGGGATGGAGCACCTATCTGGCCGTGGCATGGCACTATGCCAGGCACGTGCCTGCAGTCACCCCAGGTGGTCTGGGTCCCACTGCTGGAGTTCGCCATAACAGTGGCGACACTGCTCTGCTGTTCTGCTGCTCCCTGTTGCCTCCTCCAGGCCCTCTGTGACCTCCTGCCACACCGTAGTCTGTGGCCTCTGGAGGAGTACCTGCCCAAAGAGGGCACCAGCAAGTAGCTCCACCAAGGCCACCAGGTTAGCTAGCTCGATGGCAGTCCAGACCAGCGCTTTGGTCCGAGGCATGGTGCAGTCACAAACAGCATCAAAATGGCACCCTGTAGTGCACGTACCCCACATGCGGAGGCAGCGCGGTAACTGCGCTGCCAGTCTCTATCGCGCTGTCACCGCACGTGTCAGCGTCAGCACCCTGGGCATTCGTGGTGTGGTGCTGATTGCGCACGTCACAGTGGTGCTCCATAGCCTGAGCATGCTGAACAACATTGCGCAAGGCGCAACAGTGTGATATTCAGCCAGGTTATGCAAATCAGCTCATGAGCCATTCCACGGCATATCCACTGCATTAGCATCCACTTACAGATACGCCTGCTCCCATTTGTATGCGTTGCGCTATATATAAGCAACCTGGGGCTGCATAGGCCATGGATCGGTATTTGCAGTCCTTTGTGGTAGGTTGCATGCTGTTGGGATGTGGGAACAGTGGTCTGGGAGGCCTGTTTGGGACTTTACAGTCCTAGGTAACACCTGTCTTTCCCCCAGGCGTGAGCATGACTGAGCGTGAGGAACAGGAGGAGCAGGGAAGGGGAAGAAGAAGGAGGCCCAACTTCACCAGGGCTGAATCTGATGCCCTGTTCAAGGCATATCTGGACAGGGAACCACTGCTTAGTGGACAGTGGGGAATGCCACAGGCCCGTGCTGCAGTGTAGGGTGAGGTGGTGCATGCTGTGAACCAGCAGGGCAGCCACCAGCGATCCATGCAGGAGTGCAAAAAGAAGGTAGGCATGGACAGGAAGTGAATCAAGGACAAGGTGGCTGCCATCAGGGTGGCACGTGCTGCCACCAGTGGGGGCCAGCAGGACATACCCCACCTGATGCCACGGGAGGAGCGGGTGGCCAACAGCATGTGGCATAGTGCCGTCGAGGGCATTCCTGGTGGTGGCTTTCAGACGGGTGGCAGCCCATTACTGCATGATAGGTCCAGCGCTGTCAGTGTGTGGGTGGTGGAGGGAATGCCACAGGGCCAGGTGGAGCCGCTAATGGTACTGTGTTCCTTTACAGCTCCTGAGCATCTACATGAGGCTGCAGTGGAGGGTGTATCCACCGAGGGGGTGGCCCTGGACACGGAGGATCACCCATCCACCTCCACAGGTGTCCGAGGAACCGGCCAAGTGCATATCTGCAAGTCTTTCCGGACTGATGTGGGTGGTGAGGGTGTGGACATGGCCCTGCCTGTGTCCCAGCGTGACATCGCCGCCAGTGTCCAGTGTGCTAGGACACAGATTGGGGCTGTATTCAGCACCGATGATGATGGGACACACGTCCTAGACAGAGATACATGTGGGACACAGGATGGTCCCACAGCAGGCAACCGCCCGGGCGATACTGTGGGTGATGCTGCCGTGGCTGCCTGTGCAACAACCCATTCCCAGCCTGTGTCTGTATGCCCCATTGGGACAGCACTGGTGTGTGTCCAGGGCGGCGGGGCTGTTGCAGCTGCTGCGGCAGCGCCGGTATCCCCTGGCGTTCGGCAGCTGGAGGGGCAGTGCCAGCAGTCAGCCAATGACAATGGGGGAACAGTGTTGGGGGGTGGTGGCAGTGCGCCACGTGTGGATGTGCCCCAGAATGGCACTGGTGTGCAGCGCCCATCGTCAAGGAGTGCTGTCCAGCAGGGCCAGGAACACCACGGGGGACAGTATGCTGGACAAGCAGATGACCCCTTGGACGACCACAGCCATCTTCTCCAGGCCTCAGTTGATCAGCAGATGCAGCTCGTGAAGCAATGGATGCACTCAGTACAGTTCTGCGCCAGGCAGACAGCCAGGCAGACGAGTGGTGCAGCAGGGACCACGGCTTGCTGCTGCCAGAGTTAGCCCAGCAGCGGATGGATGTGACTGCTGCCATTGACAGGCAGACCACTGCAATGGCAACTGTCATGGCTACACTGGCCAACCAGTTATGTGCCCAGCCACCGCAGACCCCACACAGTGTTATGTCCACCCCTCATTCCCGACGTCGTGCGACATCTTCTATGTCGACACCGGGTTTGGCTGTGGGCATACCGAGCATGCCTGGTGCGGGCTTGTTAGGTGGGCTGCAGACCCATGTGCAGACATGGTCGTGTTCACGCAGCGTCACTCCTGGGGACCCATCGGTGCCACCCTATGAGGCCACTGGTCAGCCTGGCATGGCTGGCAGGTTTTGGCGGGGCCACCTACGCATCCGTGGTGGCCATGGTACTGTGCCACATGACTGACCTGTCTCCCACCATGGCCACTGTCTGCCGCTGCCCTGTGTGCACTGCGGTGTTCATTGTGCGATGCACGGGTGAGGTTCCCAGCCCTGCACACTACACTGTCCCTGTGCACACCCTCCTGGCTGCTGGCCACTGTGGCATGTGCATGATGATGCCTGTGTAGCACTATCTGCCACTGTGCAATGGTGCCCAGCATCTGAGGCACTCACAGTGCTAGCCACTGGGCATGGTCGTTTGCGGTCCTGTGAGGGTGTGGGCGTGCCTGTTGGTGTGGGCATGCCATTTGCACTTTGGGCATGTGTTGTGGTGTGTGTGCATGTGTCGTGTTCAGCCCTGCCCATCCCTGCTGCCGTGTGTGGTCCCCCGCTCTGCCCCATTCCCTTACCACTGTCCACCCCTAGTGTCCAGTCCTGCCTATCTGTGGGCTGTGCACTTGCCCTTGGTGGTTGCATATGGCCCCGTAACCTACCCATGTTGTCCAAAGTGCTCCTCTGCGATGGTGTCCCGGTGCTGCTGTGCCATTCGGACCAGCTGGGCGTCTCGTCACCCAGGGGGAGGCTGCCCTACACCAGCTGGACCGGCATCCTCATCGTCCCCACCACTGTCCCCCTCTTTGACCTCAACGGCTATCCCACAGTCGGTGGCCATGTTGTGCAGGATACAACAGGCCAGGAATAGCCCGTAGGACTTCAAGGGGCTGTACTGTAGGGCACCGTCTGATGTGTGCAGGCACCAGAACTGTGCCTTCAGCAGCCCGAACACCCGCTCGATGACATTCTGTGGTGTGGCGTGTGCCTCATTGTACCATAGCTGCAATGGGGTCATGGGATGCCGGTATGGTGTGAGCAGCCAAGGCCGTAGCGGGTAACCACTGTCACCTGTGTGTAGAGAGGAGACATTAGCATGGTGGTCTGCGTCACTATGCCATGGGCCATCATGGCCAGTATCCATGGCACCTCTGAAAATGCAACCCCCACGTCTGCACACGTTGTCCTGCGTGATATTCATACTCACCTACTATATGGCCGGAGGGGATGTCCCCACTCTCAAACCTGTGGCACAGTGCAGACTGGTGCCAGATGAAGGCATTGTGTGCTCCCCCAGGGTGCGTGGCACAGACATTGATTATGCATCTGCTGGCTTTGCACACCACCTGGCAGTTTATACTCGGGTAGCCCTTGCGGTTGATGTATGCCGCACCCTCCGGGCCAGGTGGCATGCGGATGCCTACATGGGTGCAGTCAATGGCCCCGAGCACGCCAGGCAACCGTTCTAACTTGTGGAACTCCTGTATGTGTGCTGTGTACTCCACCTGTGTGCTGGGGAAATGGATGTGCTCCACAGCATGTGGCAGCAGTGCACTGAGGAATTGTGTGAGTAGGTGTGACGTGGCCGACTGGGTTATGCCTGTCATGTGCCCTGTTGGTCTCTGGAAGGTGCCCATGGCGAGCAGACACATGACGGCTTGATCTTTGTCTCCACTGACAGCGCATGGCTCCGTCGTGTGGGTGCCTGCATCTCTTCACTGCACAGCACACAGAGCCGCCTCAGGATCACCCGGTTCAGGTGGTACCGGCCCACAATCTCAGTGTCAGGGTACTGTTCGAAGCTGGTGCAGGCTCGGTACTGCCTGTTCTGGGTGTACCACCGACGGGCCCTTCCACAGCTGCGCCTCTCTGCTGCCTGCCTTCTTACACCCCTCATTACCACCTCCATCTGGAAGGTGGCACTGGCCATGTCCCTGGCTGGTGTTCCCCCCCCCGGGTGGCTGTTCTCCTATTCCCCCTGCTGTCTGTTGCTGGTGCTGCCCCTGCACCAGGTTCACCTCTGGCTGTTCGCCTGTGGCTGTCCTGCCTCTTGCCACTGCCCTCCATCCACTGTGACACTCTCAGGCCCTATCATGCACACTGGCATGGGCACATCCACTCCTGCCTTCACTCAGGCACACCTATAGTGGGCCCTGTCCTGCACCTGGCCACTCCTGCACCCTGCTTCCTGTCTTGCCTCCCTGACACTCTGTCTCCACGCTCCCACCTATGGCTTCCCTGTGGCGCATTCTTCCTCCCCTCTCTTACTCCATTTTATTTTGGCTCATTTCCACTGTCATGCAACATCTGCTAGCTCCGCTATTGCGCACGTTGCATGCTGTTGAATATCACACGGTGCATGTTATTCCTGGTTCCACACCCTGCAGTTGCGCATGCATTCATTACTGTTGCACTCTGGCGCATTGCTTGTTGTGCTGCACAGCCGGCTGCTGCTGAATATCGCACCATGACACATTTCTGCACTTGTGCTGGTGCATCCCTGTAATCCACTCTGAATATCCCACTCCCAATCTGCATCCCGAGGAAGTATTTGAGAAAAAAGAAGAGAAGAAAGAATTTCCCAAGGGGATACTGCTGAGGAGGAATTCAGTTCCCCACCCAGAGTGAACAGAGACTTGTTATCTTATGCTGCATTTCTGAGGTATGTGGTAGTATGTTGAATTTATTTGCCACTGAATCAGAAGTATGCATAGAGGAGACAACATTTATTTTTTTTTTTGTTTTTGTTGACTGGAAAAGAAGGGCAAGGCAATCCTGCCTATTTTCAGCTTCATCCCAAAGGGGGATACTGATACAAACCAGCTGAAACAGAACCAGATTAAGCTGTTGGTGGTATTTTAGTGAATGTGGGAAATATGATCAGGACACTGGAGAGATTCCCATTGGTGACAGTCCTTTTGAATGTATTTAGTATATGTGGATTTTGCTTTTTTTAGTACAAAGTCTCCTACTCTTGTTCAGAAGTACATCAAATAGATAAATAGAGAAAGAAAGAAAGAAAGAAAGAAAGAAAGAAAGAAAGAAAGAAAGAAAGAAAGAAAGAAAGAAAGAGCTATGCGATCTTAAATCTTCACCTGAACAACCACCAGAAGAGACAGGGAGGACCTCAGTTACATCTCATCCAAAGGAATTCATGAGTATTCTGAGTCTGACCTCAATGAAAAGAGTGTCCATACCCAATATGATAGGCTTTTACAAATGCCACCAGAAGGATTTTTGTTATGCTGTCAACCTCTAGGGCAACAGACAAGAAGATTGAGACAAGATACATGTTACACAGGGAAGATTCTGAGTTTGCTTATACTCATCCTGACCCTGAGGGGGATGTTCAGGCAGTTGCTTGTGAGAAAACAAAGGTTACTTTCTCAGCAGCACCTCTTGATAAAGATTCCAGAAAAACTGGCCAAATGGCTAAAAAACAGGGGCATTTCTGGAATCTGAAAATATTATTGGCGAAACCACCCTCCCACCCAGTAAAAAAAAACAAAAAACAACAAGCCGGGGGGAGGGAGCAGTTTTAGGAATTGGATCTCTTTTATTAGAGGCTACTGTGGATAATGATTTGGAGTTCCAGTCCTTAATGCCTACCCCTAGTGACACATCTGCTTGAAAGGCATACACTACCTCCAACCTGTTGTTGAGGCAGACAGTCTACCTGAGTTATCTGCACATTAGCAGCAGATTCTGTAGAATGCATTCCTGCAGCTGTGAGAGTTTCCCTTCCCAAGAGAAGCTTTACCTAGTACATACTAAGAAAGGTGGTCCAGAAGCTACTAAATACCAATTTCAAATGGCCGTTGATGGGAATGACACTGCATCTAGTGCTGTAGCAAATTCAATGACTGCCAGGAAACGTGTATGTCTTACAGCAACTGGTTTATGCAATGCAAAAAAGGCAGCTGATATCCCCTTTGAAGGTACCTCTTCATTTGGTGGCAAAAACGAAGCATACATGAAAAATAAGCTGATGAGCAAAAAAATAAATTTGACAGGAAGAGGTCCATTCCACATTGCCTTACATGCCTTATAGGAGGAAAGGTATGGGAAGGGCTTATTGCAGCAGCCCCTATGTGCACCATAAGTATACAGTTTAGAGGGGCCCAGCAGAGGCAGAATGGGAGCCAGGCAGAAAGCTACATCAGCTTTTTCATCCCAGGAAAAGCCCACCCCCTGATTAAATTTTCCTTGTCACCATAGACTAACTGCCAGTGGGAGGGCACCTAACCATAGACAAATAGATTTTGGAGGTAATAAGGGAGGGTTTAAAGAACCCCTGAGCCCATTGTGACAACTTTGGAAAAATGTAATATTTAGACACAATTCAGACTATATTTTATATTTTTACTGTAATGCTCACCTTTATTTCTTTATTACTAAGGACATTTGCATGAAAACAGGGTTTGGCCCTATCTGCTCTGACTGCTTGCCTATACCTGACATCACAATTCTGTTCATGACA
This sequence comes from Neoceratodus forsteri, assembly GCA_016271365.2. Lineage (NCBI taxonomy): Eukaryota > Metazoa > Chordata > Ceratodontiformes > Ceratodontidae > Neoceratodus > Neoceratodus forsteri. The sequence goes on along the minus strand of CM057452.1, from coordinate 269,795,350 downwards.
TCACAATCTGTTGGTGTGGAGACAGTTATGATGTCATAAATATGGCATTATGATTTCAGGTGTAGACAAGCAGCCAGAGTAGATAAGATCTAGGGGACGGGGATCTAGTTTTCATGCAACAGTCCGCAAAAGGAAACAGAGAAAAATAATAACAGAACATATATGAACTATTAACTGAATTGTGTCTAAAGATTACATTTTTCAAAGTTTTCCCAAAAGTGACAGGGGCTCTTTAACACTTCAGCTTGTAACATTTCCCAAGTTAGCAAATGCAGAGTGTTCACCTCAATTACCGTGCACAAACCCCTACTGGATTTGCAGGTGAGGAAGCAGTTAAACTAAAATGCTGTGGAAAGGATTTCTATTCTCCACCTGGGAAAGGGCTTCTTTTCCAGGTACACTGCTTTGTCACTCTGAAGAAAATTGAGGAATGGTGACCCATTCTGGACTCAAGCCTCCTGAACAGGAACCTGAAAAAAAACAGAAGTTCAGAATGGTACCAGTACAAACAGTGAATCCATTCATACAACAAGGGTGTTGCTGGAGTCATTGGACTTAAGGGATGCATATTTTCACATCCCAATAAGACACTGTCACAGAAAGTATTTTTACATTCAGACTAGGACATGCTTAGTTTCTGTTGAAAGCAGTGGCTTTTGGTCTGATCACAGCAACTCAACTCATCTTTATTTTTAAAAAACACCAATCAAGATATCTAAGTACTTGTACAAAAAGATAAACAAGATGCAGCAGAATAAACACATACTACAATTTAAAAACATATAAAAACAACATTTATTAGCAATAAATTATCCAAATTCCAAAAAGGCGAGAATAAACAAATACGTTTTCAAGGCCGATTTAAAGCTCTCCACGGTCGGGCAGTCCCTTACCGAATGAGGTAGAGAATTCCACAAGGTTGGGGTCACAAACAAAAATGCCCTGGAATAGATGTTTTCAAATTGACCCTAGGAATCTCCAGCAATCTCTTGTCAGCAAATCGAAGTGGGTGGAGGGGGCAATCAGGATGCAGGAGTTGTTGCAGGTAGTGTGGACCCTGTCCGTGTAGGGCATTATAGGTCAGCAAACCAACCTTGAAGGTGACTCACCACTTTACTGGCAGCCAGTGCAGGCCACGGAGTACAGGTGTGATATGGCATGATTGTGATAAGCCAGTCAACAACCTGGCTGCCGCATTCTGCACCAGCTGCAGGTGACGAATATCAACCCCTGGAAGCCCTAGGCATAAGGAGTTACAGTAGTCAAGGTGCAAGGTCACAAAGGCATGGACCAGAGATGGAAGGTCATCGGGTGGGACCAGGTGTATTATCCGGGTGATATTCCTCAGATGGTGAAAAGAGGATTTGATGATGGCTGCCACCTGGGTTTAAGCATCAGCCCTTCATCAAAAATAATGCCCAGATTAAGTACCCGGTCCAAGGTCAATAGCTGGCTGCCCCTGGGCCAAAGCCCAGAAGGCCAACCAGCCAATTGTCCCTCAATCCGATGGCCTGGGTTCACAACCAACACCTGAGCCTTGTCTGGATTCAGCTTCAGTTAACTGGCACTCATCCAGTCCTGGATTTCAGTGAGGCAGTTGTTAAACACTGAGATAGTATCATCCTACCCGGGCACAAAGGACATGTAGAGCTGAGTATCATCTGCATAGCAGTGGAAACTCAGTCCATACTGCCTCACAATGTCCCCCAGTGGCAGCATATGCACTGTGAACAACATGGGCAACAAAAAAGAGCCCTGAGGGACCCCACAAGGCAGGGTGGCCGGGTCGGAGGAATAAATCCCCAACACCACTCTCTGAAACCTACCAGTGAGGTAAGAGTGGAACCACCTGAGAACCGTACCTGACAGTCCACAGATGATCCTCAGGCACTACAGGAGCACACCATGGTCCATGGTGTCAAATACTGCAGAGAGATCAAGGAGAACCAAGAAGGAATGGGTTCTCTAATCTTTCGCTATTAGGAAATCATTGAGTACCCAGACAAGTGCCGTATCATTACTATGCCTCGTCATGAAACCCAGCTGGAGAGGATCGTAGATCCCATGGATGGTAAGATGATCCTCCAGCTTCAGTGTGACTGTCTTCTCTATAACCTTCCCTGCAAAAGGAAGGTTAGAGACAGGCCTGTAGGTACCAAGACAGTTGGGGTCAAGAGAAGATTTCTTAAGGAGGGGTATAACCACTGCCTTCTTCAGGGTGTCGAGAAACACACCTGTCTCTAAGGAACACCTGATTATCTCCGCTAGGACCGGGCCAATGACTTCAGTACACTCCACAAGAAGATGACTTGGACCCAGGTCCAGATTACAGCAGGTCAGCCGCAAACTCTGGATGATCTTCACAACATCCATGATCACCAGCCAATCCAAATCTGACCAGACAAACCGAGGAGTGGCAACATCCCACCAACCGCAACAATCTCCATTGAAGCGAGCAGCACAGATATCCAATCTGATGCTGGCAACCTTATCTGCAAAGAACCAAGCAAACTCATCACACATTCCTTCTGACAATGCTCTCCGTGGCTGGAGACAGGCTGGATTGCACAATCTGTCCACAGTCCGGAAGAGCTGGTCTGGTTGGTTCTGTGTAGCAGCAATCTCCCTGTACAGGAATTCTGCCTTCTTATGGGAGATAGCCGACTGATAATCCTTGTAATGGGACATCAGTTTAAGTCTGCCAGCTTACTTCCACCAGCATCTCTGCAGCCTTTGCCCCACTCACCTCAACTCCCTTAAGGTCCCATCAAACCAAGAGGACGGAGGGTGGAGAGTGAGTGGGCGAACACGGACAGGAGAGATGGAGTCCAGAGCCTCCACCACAGCCCTATTATAAGTCTGCAGTAGGTTCTCTGGGTCCATGTTTAAACTCAGCATGCTCGATAGATCCCAGAGTGTTCACAAAGCGCTTGCCAGTGGTGGCAACCTACTTTCATAGGCAGGGAGTAGTGGTATTTCTTTACCTAGGTGACTAGTAGCTAGTGTGTTGAAAAACAAAAGAGGAAGCAGAGTGCTCAGTTTATATACTGTAGTGTGGAGCATCCTGCAGTGGTTATTTTTTTTCCTAAACTTAGATACGTCAAACTTGGAACCCAGGCATTTTCTGGAGTTCATAGGCACAGAGCTAAACACATGATTAGCTGGTTTTACTATTACAGAGAGAACACAAGTTTGTTTTTTCATTAGAAGGCAGCCAACATGGAGGAGGGTGGATTGTAGCAGTCACCTTTTTGGAGCACTACCTGGGTGCTGGGGGGATGGGTGCTGGTAGGGTGGGGGGACAAGAGGAAACATAGGGCATATTTCTGCATAGTACAAGCAAGCGCTTTCTACAGAACAACACGGCATCCAGCCATGGAGGTGGGCGGGTAGTGCAAGTGGTCCACTGTGCAACAAAAAACTACATTTTACATAGTATGGGGATGCTGGGGGGAGGAGGGTGGAATCTGGTGCAGACAGTGGTTTGAGGGACGGGGTTTAAGTGTAATGGCTTGGTGGGACAGTAAGACTGGCTAGAGTGAGGAAAGGGTGTTTTTATACTTTTTTCAGTATACAACTGGGAATGAATAATAGTTTCCAACTATGAATAGTTTTCTATTCGGAAGGGCTCCCAAGTATTTAGGAACCCTACTATTTGTGGTATTCAGTGAATACTATGCAGTCCCTGCACACCCCTTGTATCAGGATGAATGGACTAGCAAAGAGAAATAGACAACATACCAGCAAAGGTATCAAAATGGTTAATAATATAATATAGCAAATAACAGGAACAAAACAAGATGCAAACAACAAAACAAATGGAGAAGGCACACAGCAACAAAAGCAACAACAAAATGAATGCCCCCCCAAGACAATAGAAGCATGTTCTGCCCTTCTGCATAATGTCCAGCCATTAGGTTTATGAAGGTCCACTGGCAGCCTCTCCCTGTGGCTGCTGTCCCCCAGCTTGGGCCTGCATAACAGTGGCCAGGCTCTGCACAGTGGGGGTGGTCCTGTCCATCACCTGGACAACCCTGTTCGGTACTGCCTCCACTGTGAGTAGTCGTACCCACAAGACATGGAGCAGGATAACATGGCACTGCAGAAGCTGGTCCCCTCCCTCCACCATCAGTCCAGCAGGTGCTGCCCCAGTGGAATTGGAGGCCCTGGTGGTACAGGAGTCACCTGTAAAAGGAAAGAGAAAATGCATTAGCAAGCTGTGCACACAGTAAATGTAAAACATGACCAACAGGCTATGCCAACTAGCTGCACACCCAGACTATACATAGGAAGACGACCCAGGCACAGGTAGACAGTGTCAATCAGCTGTGATGGTAGCATGTGTGGAGCATACCAGAGGCAAGCATGTGTAACTGTAGAGTTGACAAGGACAAATGGGTAGAGGGGGCAGGGCCACAACAAAGCCAGATACAGGCATGCTAGACATATACAACCCTAGCAGGAAAGACAAAGGTGAAAACATAGCACATGCAGGAGTATCACAATAACACTACAGCTTGCTGCAACCAGCAATAACTGGGCCACCAAACCAGGTATAATGGACACACAACCAGCACACAGCATGCCATGCATCCAGAACACAGAGCCACACATGTGTGCATATACAGGCCTCAGGACCTGCAAGAGTCACTGCTGGACTGCAGTAGGGGAGGGTACAGCACTGTTTCAGTGCAGTTATTATTATCATGTTTATATATCAAGCAGTATGGCTCAGTGGGTTAAGGCTCTGAACTGAAAATCTGGAGACCTGGGTTTGAATCCCACAGCCCCCTAGGTGCATACTGTGTGACCCTGAGCAAGTCACTTAACTTCCTTGTGCTCCCAGGTTGCACCTGCAAACAAGCTTTCAGCTTAGTGTGTCTCACCTGGTAAAATAATTGGTTAAAAAAAAGTATCAGTGTGGTGTATATCACAAATACAAAATCATCAATGTAAGTATAAAAAGGATAAAATAAAACTACTAAAAATTAATAACACTTGAACAAATAAGTTTTAAAAACACTGTGAGGGCTCAAAACACTGGGTAATTTGTGAAAAAATTGGTAGAGAATTCCAAAATATTGATCCAACCAAAGAAAAAGCCCACTGCTGAAGTCAACATAAATTTAATTTTGATACCAGTTATCAACTTGCATCAGAAGAATGAAGCAGGCTGCAGGGTATGTACCACTGAAGGCAAGATGCAAGGTAAGCTGACTACCCAGTATAGCGAGCCCAAAACACAAGACAAGGATTTTAAAATGAACCCTGAGATGAAATGAAAGCCAGTGCAAAGATTTAAAAAGGAGCTTAAAGTATTTGTAACAAGATATGCCAAATGTCAGGCAGGCAGCTGTATTATGACTGCCCCTCAAAGGTCAAATTTTCAAAGCAGGTAAATCAGTTACCAGACTTGCAAGAATTAAGCCTAGAATCCTGTTGCCCTTGTATCATCTTCGTAGCCCTTCTGTGTACATCCTTCATCTGATTTATGTCCTTTCTTCAGGTAAAAGGATCATTCCAAAAGCCTAATAATTATCGACCTATAAACTTATTAGATATCAGTAGTAACATTTTTACTAGTATCCTTCTGTCTAAATTACAGATATGGGTAAATACAGACAATACTCTTTCCATCTTCCAAGCTGGATTTCGCCAAGGATTCTCAACTTTAGATGCATATTTATTTTGGTTCATTTAATAGAAAAATATAATCTATATAGATAGATGAAACTATTTGTATTGTTTATCGACTTTGCAGCACCTTTTGATTCAGTAGTCAGAAAACCCCTTTGGAACATTCTTTTAGGACGTGGACTCTCTTTAAGCTTATTAATTCCCATTTTTCTTCTGTATTCTGAAACATTTGCAGCAATTAGATATGATTTAAAAGGTAACAACCCAGAATATTTTTTTACCAATAAAGGAGTCAAACAAGGTTGCCTCTTGGCGCCAATCTTGTTTAATCTTTATATAGATTCTTTATTATATTTTGACATATCTACTATTCTGGATTCTCCCAAAGTCGATAATCAATATATTCATACCTTAGCAAATGCAGACGATTTAATTCTCTTGTCCTTAACTCAAAAAGGTCTTCAGACAAAATTAGACCAACTGAAAAAGAAATGTGACTGTCTAAATTTGGAATCAATTTGGAAAAAAACAAAGTTAATGGCATTTGGAAATAAATCTTCAAATCCAAAAATGATGCTAAATAATTTACAAATTGACTTAGTAACCAACTATTGTTACCTTGGAATTAAATTTTCTTCAACTGGCTCTTGGATCTCACATATTAATGAACAAATAACTAAAGCAAAGTATGCAGCCAAAGCCTTGCTCAGATTCAATTTTAAATTTGGTGGGCTTTCGGTAGTCCCTGCCATCAATGCTGGAGAATCTAAAATCACTCCTGTATTATTATATGGAGCTGAAATTTGAGGGATTAAGTCCAATTTAAAATTAGAATTACCTCTATCCTTTTATTATAAAGTAATCCTTCAAGTTCCTTTCTCCACGGCCAATTGTATAGTAAGAGCAGAACTTGACAGAATTCCCGTGGCAGATTTGGTTAGTCTTAGACTACTGTCATATTGGCTCAGGATTATTAATAATCACAACAATAAACTTCCAATTCTTGGTTTAAAAGAAAAGGAAAAATGGTATACATGGGGATTTTTTCACCTTGGCTTAGAGGCTTGCTCACAAATTTACAAAATTTAGAATACATGCATCATTGGAGAGACCATCAGGCTGGTATCTTGATATCTGATGCTTACAGAGATAAACTTAAGAAAAAAATATTTGTGTTTGCACAGAATAATCAGATGCAGCAGGTCAGAAGTCAAAAACAAGCCACCTGGTTTGGACAAAATAAAATCAACTCGACTTTAGAAAATTATTTAATACTTCCATTAGTCCACCATATTCACAAGGTGATAATGTGGGCAAGATTTGGGCTAAGATTTCACCCCCTTCCCCCGAGGACTGAGGTCGCGAGGGCCGGTGCTGGAAGCCCTCCCTACCGGACAAGCCAACGGCAAGATTTCACCCTCCCGAGGACTGAGGTCGCGAGGGCGGTGCTGAAGCCCTCCCTACCGGACAAGTCAACGGCAAGATTTCACCCTCCCCCGAGGACTGAGGTCGCGAGGGCCGGGTGCTGGAAGCCCTCCTCACTGACAAGCCAACGGGCAAGATTTCACCCTCCCCCGAGGACTGAGGTCGCGAGGGCCGGTGCTGAAGCCCTCCCACGGACAAGCCAGCGGCAGATTTCACCCCTCCCGAGGACTGAGTCGCGGGCGGTGCTGACCCTCCCTACCGACAAGCCAGCGGCAAGATTTCACCCCCTCCCCGAGGACTGAGGTCGCGAGGGCCGGTGCTAAGCCCTCCCTACCGGACAAGCCAACAGCAAGATTTCACCCCTCCCGAGGACTGAGGTCGCGAGGGCCGGTGTGAAGCCCTCCCTACGGACAAGCCAGCGGCAGATTTCACCCCTCCCGAGGACTGAGGTCGCGAGGCGGTGCTGGAAGCCCTCCCTACCGGACAAGCCAACGGCAAGATTTCACCCCCTTCCCCCGAGGACTGAGGTCGCGAGGGCCGGTGCTGGAAGCCCTCCCTACCGGACAAGCCAACGGCAAGATTTCACCCCCCTCCCCCGAGGACTGAGGTCGCGAGGGCCGGTGCTGGAAGCCCTCCCTACCCTGGACAAGCCAACGGCAAGATTTCACCCCCCTCCCCCGAGGACTGAGGTCGCGAGGGCCGGTGCTGGAAGCCCTCCCTACCGGACAAGCCAACGGCAAGGTAATCTCACCTGGGATTCTCGCAGCAGTCGCGACCGGAGGAGTGAAGCTGCTTGCCTCCTCTGATTTTTGGCTTTGGCGCCTTTTCCAAACGGCTCCCTGCGCTCCCAACACACGCTGCAGTCTAGGGCTCAGGAGAGGACATTATTCATTTTTTTCTGTGTGTTAGGCGTTTTTCTTTTTACCACTGAAACATAGCACTGTGAGGTCGAGGCAATTGTGTGTTTGTGGACTGTGCTCATTAGAAGGGGACTGCACTGGGATTGATAAAGCTTAATTTAAAAAAAATCCTTCCTGTTACCTGAATTTAATTCCTGGCATTTTAGACCTATCGCCCCTCCCCTCCTGTTGCCTTTCACCGCTACTATTTAATTCACCCTGTCTCTCCTCTCTGCAGATTTCACCCTCCCCGAGGACTGAGGTCGCGAGGGCCGGTGCTGGAAGCCCTCCCCACCGGACAAGCCAATGGCAAGGTAATCTCACCTGGGACTCGCAGCAGTCGTGACCGGAGGAGTGAAACTGCTTGCCTCTCTGATTTTTGGCTTTGGCCCTTTTCCAAACGGCTCCCTGCGCTCCCAACACACGCTGCAGTCTAGGGCTCAGGAGAGGACATTATTCATTTTTTTTCTGTGTGTTAGGCGTTTTCTTTTCACCACTGAAACATAGCACTGTGAGGTCGAGGCAATTGTGTGTTTGTGGACTGTACTCATTAGAAGGGGACTGCACTGGGATTGATAAAGCTTAATTTAAAAAAAAAATCCTTCCTGTTACCTGAATTTAATTCCTGGCATTTTAGACCTATCGCGCCCCCCTCCCCCCTCCTGTTGCCTTTCACCGCTACTATTTAATTCACCCCTGTCTCTCCCTCTCTGCAGATTTCACCCCCCTCCCCCGAGGACTGAGGTCGCGAGGGCCGGTGCTGGAAGCCCTCCCTACCGGACAAGCCAACGGCAAGGTAATCTCACCTGGGATTCTCGCAGCAGTCGCGACCGGAGGAGTGAAGCTGCTTGCCTCCTCTGATTTTTGGCTTTGGCGCCTTTTCCAAAGCGGCTCCCTGCGCTACCAACACACGCTGCAGTCTAGGGCTCAGGAGGCCCGCCCGAGCACGCCAGCGTTGGCTCCCCACCGCCCCACCACCCCTGGTCGGCTCTCAAATTTATAGGGAAGGTTAGTCAGGTGACGGAACAAAACCTATCAGCTCACTTTCCCAGCTGCAGGTTATATTAGGCTACCACTAGAGGCCACTGAAATATAACTTTCTCTATCAAAATTTATTATGCTGTCGCTCCTACTAGCTGCATTCCTGGTTTCCAGGATCAACAATACGATCTGCTACCCCCACTAGAGGCACCAATGTCACATTACCTCAACATTTCCATTCTTAACCTATTTGCCAATAATGACTACAGACCCATTCTCAGCAACACTTCCAAGCTAGTCAAACGGGTCCCTTTTGCCCTCACCCTCATGCTCTCTCTCTAACCCTTACACCGCACATCCTACTCACTGCACCTTAGCACTACACCACCTCCCAAGACCACAACCCCCAACACTGACTTACACCTTAACCACCCCCACACCTCCATAGCCCTTCAAGCCTGTGCCTTTCACAGTCTACCAATCCCGACCTCCAGTGTTAAAAGCCCTTCATCATACCAATCCCAACGACACTCCTCCAAGCACTGCAGGTTGGCCATCCTCGGCACACCCTCCTGCTTTTAGTTGCTATCAGGCAATATCCACCCCAACCCAGGACCACCCAGCACAAAGGCCCCCTAACCACCCCAGGGGCAGACTACTCCTGCAACTCTAAATATATGCAGCCTACCAAAAACTCACTCTTCTCCAAGGCTGGGTTGCCCAGCATACACCTGACATCATAGCCCTCTCGGAGACCTGGCTGTCAGAGAAAATACCAAATAAGGCAGTCTCCTGCATAATTATTCTCTCTTCAGGACCGATAGGGTCAGTAAGAGGGTGGCGGCTGTGCATTTTGTAAAATCCCTCTCCAAGCCACGGAAGTTAACACCCTGCACCCCAATATGGCGCCAGACACTAGTGTCAAACTCAGCCTGGGCACCTCAACACTATACATCGCGTCAGCCTACATCCCCCCGAGAAACCAAAAACTCGCCTTTGATTCCATCCTCCATACAATCTCTAACCTACCTAATACAAGTGAACTCATCCTAATGGGTGATTTCAATGTTAACTGGCTATCCCCCTCCTCGTCCAGCTTTAAGGATTCAGCTCTAGCGTATGACCTAACCCAGATAGTCACCTCTCCTACCAGAAGGGACAACAGAACTGGGGCCTCCACCCTTTTAGACCTTATCTTCACAAATAGGCCACGGAACCTCTCCCAAGCCTCGGTACTTCCAGATTCAATTAGTGACCACTCCCCAGTGACCAGTTGGTGGTCTGGCAAAATGACTCCTACCCCCCCACTAATCCTCATGCAGAGACGGCTAAAAAGAGGCCTACGTAAACTCATAGCCCATCTAGCTACTTGTGATTGGCTCCCAATTTACACCTCACAGTCGGTTGACTTTGCTCTCACTCACTTTATATCCACATTTAACAAGGCCTGCGACATTTTGGCCCCCCTCACCAAACAAGTACTGAAAACCAGATCCACCCCTTGGTTCACACCATCACTACTTAACCTGCTCCAATGGCGGGACAACCTTTGACATAAGGCCATTGAATCATAAAACAACATGATAGAGTACTATACGAACAGCCCGCAATAAATGTACATGGGCAGACGTACAGGCAAAGGCATCCTACTACCAGCAAACCCTTACCTCCGCATGAGACGGGAAGAAATTCTGGAGCAACGAAAGAACTAAATGGGAATTCACGCCCTTCCCCTCCCTACTTTCTGTAAACGGAGAAGATACACAAGACCCCTCCGTAGTAGCTGAAGCCCTTAACACCACCTTCTCGGACCTCTCCAGTATCCTCCCCCTAATTTCTTCCACCCAGCCCCCCTCCCGACACTCCCACTAACTCGGATTCACTACCATTCAGACTGAGAGTCATCTCCTGCCAGGAAGCAAAACATTACATTACCAATGCAATTTCCAATTCCCGGTACAGCAATGATTCACTCGATCTAAAGCTCATTGGCTGACACTGGACGTCACAATTCCCACCTCACTAAAATTCTCAATCTCTCTCTGCCTCGGTCAGTTCCCTCAACCTGGAAGAATGCCTTAATCACTCCCATCTTGAAGAGTGGAGACCCCACTTTACCAAGCAACTATAGACCTATCTCCATACTTCCTCCGCTCTCTAAGCGCTGGAAAAATAGTCGCTGACCAGTTTACAGAACACCTCACAGATACAACCTCCTTAGTCATGCTCAGCACGGTTTCGGACAGGACATAGCACTGTGACCGCCGACTGCCGAGCTCACCTCGTTCATCCACGAGGCCTTGGACCAAGGAGCTGTTGCAGGTGCAACCTCGTGGACCTCACCAAAGCGTTTGACACAGTCAGTCACGATCTGTTGCTTCATGTAATGCCACAGCTAAATGTGGTCACTGAGGCGACTGCCTGGTTCAGGACTACCTATCAGGCCGGTCTCAGCAAGTTAGGGTAAATACCACCATCTCCTCCATAAAGCAGTGTGCTCTGGGGTCCCATGAAGTCTATCCTTGGCCCCTTCTCTTCTCCCTCTTTTTAAACTCTCTTCCCATGGCATGCAGTGGAAACATGCTTCTCTATGTGGATGATGCGGTAATATTCTGGAAACACCCCCAACCATGCACCCTGCAGCAAGCCCTACAGGGTTTCTTTGGGGAGCTGGAATCGTGGTTCGATGAACACCGCCTGATCATCAACTATAAAAAAACTAAATCCATGTTATTTGCACACCGACAAAACCCACACAGCCAATCGGCTCTACTAATTAACAACAAGCAAGGCACCCCCTTGAACACGTCACTAACTTCAAATACCTGGGTATCACTTTAGATACCTCCCTCCTACCATAGACACGCTCAACTTCTTTCCACCGCTGTTAACACAAGAGTGGAATCCTCTATCGGGTTAAACACTGTTTTACCCCACAGGCCTTGCATCTAGCAGTCTCTGCCTCAATCCTCTCCCTAATCGATTATGGGATATCGATATATGGATCGCTGAACTCACGGATTTTCATGAGTCGACACCGCCCTGAATAAAGCCTGCCGACTAGTCACCGGCAGTGACCAGCTTACTCATACATGTGACCTATATGCCCTGACTGGCTGGCTAAACTTCCAACAAAGACTACACTACCACACCTGTATCCTGGCTAAAAATACAACTTCAGACCGCCCCATGGCCTTCTCCCAATAATCAGACCAGCCCCATCAGGCGCAATACCGACTCGCCTCTAATCCTTCATTCTGGATCCCCACTGTAGGACATCAATGGGTCAAAGATCGTTTGGTGCCGTGCTCCTCGTTGACAATGCACTACCTCCTTGGCTCACTCAGTCACACAGCATCTCCCGTTTCAAAGCAGGCCTCAAAGCCCACCTAGCTGAATCCCATTCCTGTGCCTGTGGCTAGCTATTCTTCTCCTAAGTAGGCTACCTTACCACACTAAATAAAAAAAAAAAATATCTGACACAGGGTCTCATGGACCCCAAGAATATGCCTTCCATTAAAAAACTGACACAGGGTCTCATGGATCCCACGAACACGCCTCCCCCCCCTAGTCTAACAAATGATACCCTTAATGTCCCTGCTACAGTCACTGCTGTATTAAGATAAAGCCTGGACTGCACTGTTCAGAACTGTCATGTGTATTATTTTGAGTGTGTATGTTTCTCCTGTATACTGCCTTACTATGTATGTATCCTTGTACTCCGTCTCCCCTCCACCACTGTAACCGACGTGGAGCCTTTGCAAATGAGTCTGCGACTCAAAGGTTTGTAATTCCGAAAATATGCAAAATATGCAATAAACAATAATCACTTCAAAATATATATATTGTAATCACTATCTCTCTCAAACAAAACTTAATATTAATGTATACCCTTGTAATAGAGAGTTTAATGAAACTTTGTTACACATAATAATACAATGCGCTCTGTTTAACAGGAGGAGAAACCTGATTTTAAAAGATTTCCTAATCAGATATGTAAATTTGGAACACGATCCAGTATTCATCTTGCTCCATCCTGGGACAGTGAAAGATGATGAAATGTGTTTTAATTTTTTCTCATCTGTAATTGGCTATAAGAAACAGGCTTATCTTAAAAGTCTTCAACAGAAACAATAATTGTCAACACTGATTTTTAACTAAATTTATGTGACTGATTTATGTATATATTGTCTTTTCATAATTGTACTTGATGTTTGTAAAGTCCAAAATTTTAAATATGTTTGGGAAGAACAATAAACAAATCTGATTCTGATTCTTTCTTCAAGTAGGGTTCCCAGTACTGCACCCAGCGCTCCAGAGGTGGATGCAGCATGGATCTGTACAGGGACAGAATGACCTCCTTTGTCCTACTCATGAACCCCCTTGATATGCAACCCAGCATCCTGTTCACCTTTGCCACTGCCTTTTTGCATTGCGTTGATGGCTTCAGCTTGCTTGTGATTGCTATCCCTAGGGCCCTCTCCTCCAAGACTTTGACCTTCACCCCCCCCAAGTCTTTATTCAGCCCTGGGATTCTCGCTCACTATGAGACTCACCTTGAACTTCTTAGCATCAAAACCCAGTTGCCAGACTTGAGACCAGCCCTTCCCAGTGTCCATGGTGCATCAGCCTCTGGAGTACTGTGTGCAGTACTGGAACACCTACCTCAAGAAGGCCAAAAAATCCAATGGAGGTGGTACATGGAAGAATGAACAAAATGATACAAGGGCAATAGGATGTCCCATATGAACAGAAGCTGGTGAACCTGAACATGTACTCGCTGGAGTAGAGAAGAGAGAGAGAGGGCATATGAACAAGACCTTCAAATACCCATAAAGGCATTAACATGGCCACCCTAGGGATCTTTTCTTGCAGAAGTAAAACAGAAATACTACAAAGCACAATTACAAATTGGGGGCTGGGTTAGGAAGGAGGCCAAATGGCACTTCTTTACCAAGACAGTGGCGGCAGGATGGAATACACTACAAGAGGGGGTAGTAAATCACATTTTAGTTGGAGGATTCAATAGAGGATGGAATGAATTCAAGGGGAAGGTTAGGGTGACAGTGGGATAGGGCAGAGCAACATGTAGCAGAAGTACAGTATGTGAGCTCAGCAATGAGCAGACTAGATAGACCATCAGGATTTCTTCTGCTGGCATTTTGTATGTTAGGTAAATAACCAGGCTATGTACAATCAGGTGCAACATGTGACAAAAAAATTAGGCCACATTGAATTGTTGTCTAACATTTTGTTACGATTGCTGCAATTTGTGCAAATAAAAATGATACATGCATCAAAGAAATGATACATGTGTAATTTGTCTTTATGTAAGTTGCTGTAAAGCAGGGAAATGGTCGCAAATGTGTCATATTGTTTGAAAATAGCATTCAAATGTTTTGACGCATTTTGGATGATTTAGACACAGCTCAAAAGCAAGACTTATGTTTGTGTTATCACTTTACGAAATCCAGCCAAATGGTTATATCATTTGGCCAAATCCTAACATTAACAAGGACAAAACACATGTCTGGTTGGCTATTTTCAGGGTTTGAAGGGTGGGACATCTTTTGACACTTTGCAGTCCTGCTTAAAGTATAGCCAGTCTTAATTCCTTCATGGTGATTAGTGTACGTTACCCATGATGCTTTACATTAGGGGGTATGTGTACTTTTGTATCTTTTTGCTAATCAATTCGCACTCTGTTATTCATTGGTGTGACATCACATCCAGGATTATAAAATGTTTTGGACATTTCCTGATTGGCTAAGTAAGTTCTGAGATTCATATGGTAATTCCTCAGAAATGCAGAGGTTGGAACAGGCTCAGGAAGTGGAATTTGGGCAAATCACATACAGCATTCGTGAGCAACTTCACTCATCCCTGATTGCCACCACAAACACGGCTGCCACCTTTATTCACTGAAAACCTTCTACAAGGTCACAAAGTAGAACATTCTTACATTAAAAAAAATTAAACATATTCAGTTGTAGTTCCTGGTATTTCTTTGGAGACCATGAGAAATCCTTCACCTATCCTTACCAACCTTCTAGGGCAATCTCTAATGATTACCCTGCTACAGATAATAGTGAGACTTTGGCTCCATATAAAGCCTTTTGTTGTGTGTAATGGGGTGAACATTCTGCCAGAGGAATTCTGCAGAGGTTTGAATTCTTGTATTCCGCAACAAACATTCCTTAAATTGAACATTTTTTTTTCAGGTTCAGGTTTAAGTTTATTGTTCGACTTATAAAAGTCATTACAAATAATACACCATAATAGATAAAAATTACAGATTACACATTGCACTTTCTCAGTTTGTACACATATTGTACACATATTGCACTCTTAATACATTCATATAAGCAAAGATATACCGTTAATATTTGACAGACTTGGGCCCTATCATAGAGTCCAGTATAAACAGCATACATTTTTGCCATAATTAAAGTATTGTGACTCAATATTAAATATTAAACTATCATCTCAATTTACTTTAGAAAACTATTATCTGGATATGTCAAGTTTGAATCTAACATTTCAATGAAGGTTCTTATTTACTGTGACAGTATGATATTTTTTCCTGTCAATTATTTTAAGGAGGGAGGCCACATGGAATAACACTTGTTCATCTCTTATTTTTATCAGATGTGTAGCCAGAAGATATGGTTCATATTCAAGACGCATAAGATGTTCTCTGAGTAGCTATTTCCTGTTTTTTTCATATAAGGGACATCAAATCAATAAATTCACTAAATCATCCTTGCCCATCTCACATTTACATTGAACTTCCCTTCTTTCTATTTTATTTTCCTTATTATATAGTTCACTTTGCCAATTACTATAATTACATTCAAACCTAAATCTGGTTATTATTTTCCTGAGACAGGGATTTTTGATTATTGTTAAATGTGGCTCCAACCTTGGTCCCTTTTGTTTTTAGCCATCCACTTGCAAATTTTGTATTGCTGACAAGATTCCATATGTTTTTGATAATATATATATTTAATGCTTATTGTAACCTCATTGGCAATTTGGACAGTTGGACTCTGAATATATCACTGATACAATGCAGAAGTCCATAGAGCTTAATAATGCTCTCCACAGTTGAGATACTGGCAAAAGCCATACTCTGTTTCTTACAATTTATTGCTTCATCAATGCATAGCCTAGGTAATCTGAATTCACTCATAGAGTAAGCCTTGAGCCAATACCTCACCAGTCTCTGTTTTATTTTACGTTACTTTCTACCGGTAATTGGCCTAACTCTGCTCTGATCAATGCTGAAGGTATTCCCTTAGGCAGTCCTAACAGATGTTTGTAGAACTTATTTGGATGGGATTCTATTTTTATTTTTGGATGAGTCCCCCCAACTTCTGCTCCAAGTAATAGTTGGCACTTATTTTGGCATTAATGACCATTAAGTTACCGTTCACAGATTTTTCTCCATTTATTTATTAATTACAATCTCGGATTAACACCACTTGAGCTTTGAGCTCTTTACATAGGTTCCACGTCATGATCACAATAGAAACAGAGTAGTACAATATTATAGTAGAATGGATTTAAATAAAGTAGTACAATATTACAGAGGAATGGAAGGGGGGGAATTATATACTGGAACAACAAACAAGTTAGGATACGGGAAGTGGAGGCTAACAAACACACTTATGGGTATTAGATGCCTGATGGTGAAAACTAATCATTTGTATGCAGTGACAGGTTTAGTAGAGAGCTGATAAGTACAAGGTGAGGAGAGGAGCAGCCCCAAGTGCCAAGTGGGCAAGCAATACTGTGAGTAATTAAACTGGCAGGGGGAGGGGAGGTATGATGGCAGCAGGTGAGGGTCAGAGGAGAGAAGGTAGGAAGGGAGGAGCAGACACAGGAAAGGAGTAGAGGTGAAGGTAAGAGGTGAGAGGGTAAGAGTGGAGGGAAGGGCTCAAAAAGGAGTTAGGGGTAAGGTGGGGATGAGGGGAATGGGAAGGGGGCAAGGCTAGGGAAAGGGCTGGGGCAAACAAGGGAGTAGCGGTGAGGAAAAGGAGTGGTGAAGCTATGGGTGACAGTCACAATGGGCTATATTTAGCAAGAGTTGCTTAAGGTAGACTTTGAAAGCACCCAATGTAAGCAAACACACAAGATCTTCCTCTAGGGAGTTGAACTAAAGCGGGGTATGGTGTGCAAAAGACCTTTGGCCTTGGGAAGTATGGCATTTTGGCATAATGAAGGACTGGCGCTCAGAGTTATATGTGTGCTGTGGATTAATGCAAGGCACCAGGAGTTCACTAACCCCAGTTGGGAGTGTACCAAGGCTGATCTTTTTTGCCAAAAGGCAGGTTTGGAATTTTAGCTGGCCATTGAGTGGAAGCCATTGTGAATTGGTACACAAATCACAGGTATGAGTCAGCCTAGGTGCCCCTACGGTTAGCCAGCAGGCTTTGTTTAAGGCAGTTTGTAAGTGCCGGGGGGGCAGTGTCAGTGACGGAGCCATATATAGGCAGGCTGTAGTCAACGAGGGAGCCCACAGAGCTGTGGACAGCTATTTTAAGGGCTTCAGGGGTCAGGTTGTGCATGTGTCGGTGAAGCAGCCCAATACGTTTGTTGATTGCTTTGGCTGTATTGTCAATGTGGAGAGTGTAGGACAAAAAGTTGTCAATAGTGATCCCAAGGTATTTAAAATGTTGGACCAGTTCCACGGAGGCCTCAGCAACATTACATACTGATAATGTGTAGCTATGATGCTTGTTATGGTGGCTGGAGAACAGCATGGTTTTAGTTTTTTTTATAGTTCATGATTAATTTATGATCTATGAACCACTTCTCAAGACTAGTAAAATCACTTTGAAGTTGCTGCTCTAGTCCATCAGGATTTGAGCCATGTGTGAAGATGACTGCATCATCAGCATAAAGTAGAATGCGGCACTGGCTGGCTTGAGGGAGACTATTCAGGAATAAGCTGAATAGGAGAGGACCCAGTATAGACCCCTGCGGGACATCCGAGCAGACAAGTTTGCTATCCGAGAGGGTTAAACCAATTCTAACTTGCTGGGATCTGTAGTCCAGGTAGCTGCAGAACCACAAAACTGCCTCGGGAGCCAGGCCCATTGTGGCAAGTTGCTCAGTTAGGAGGGCATGATTAACAGTATCGAATGCCTTAGTCAGGTCGATAAAGATTGCCCCGGTAAGTTGTCCACAATCAAGTGAGTTGTGGATGTAACCCATGAACTCTTTTTTTTTTTTTTTTTTAATTTAAAGTTTATTGGTCATTTACCCATGATACAACTCAGGCAGATATATGTACAGACAAAACATTTCTATACACTGTTGCTTATACATGAATCTGCCTCCCCCCCTTTCCATTAAACCCCCTCCCCTTCCTCCTATCTTCCCCCATATCCTTATCCACTAGGTTAAAAGTCAAAAAACCTCATACCCTGCTAAGATCTGTTCTGTTGGGATTGCTCATCTAATCCTGTATCATACGTATCCCTTTTAATTGACCCTACAGTGAATAGAGAGTATAAAGAGGGTCCTAAATCTTATTAAAGTTAAACATTGTATTGTTCAGATTAGCAATAGTTTTCTCGGTACGCAAGTTAGCTAAAATTTCCGTCAACCATTCTTCATAAGAAATTTCTTGCTGATCGAGCCAGTGTCTTAACACCAACTTCTTGACAGACATCGCAATGAGGGTAATATGATATTTCCAGTTGCTAACTCTAACTCCAGCTAAGTCACCTAGGAGGCAAATTTGGGGGGTGAATAGTTCCTCCAGGCCCAAAAGGGGATCTGCAGATTGCATAATCTTACTCCACAATGGAGCCACCTTCTGACAGTCCTAGAAGATATGAAGTAAATTACCCTCCTCCTGCTGACACCTCACACAAATATTGGAAACCTTGAGTCCCTGCTTCACCAATTTACAGGGTGTATAATAAGCGTTATGCAATATAAAAAGTTGCATTAGCTTTAACCTGTCCTGTTTGATAAATTTGTGGGAGGTATACCAGATAGATGACCAGTCAATTGCCTTCCCAGGGAAAAAGGATCCCCACAGACCTGTTGGGTCCGCAGTGATCTGGTGATTTCCAACCAATCATGATGTTATAGATCTTAGCTACCGCCCTAGGGCCACCACTTATTGTGCTGAATTCTTTGCGGAAGGGTATAAGCTGGTCTGTCCGGGGTGAATGGCCGAAGAAACTTGTTAAAACATGCCTAAGTTGAATAACCTGAAAAGTATGTCTGTTGGAGATACCAAGCTTGTCCGTAATTTCCTGATTAGACATCCATCCATAGTTATCATTTATAAGACTAGAGACTTCCCGATCCGAGGGTATTGAGAGCCAGTGTGGAGAGATTGGTTTGCCCCCAATTTTAAGATTGAGATTGCCTACAATAGAAACATAGAAACATAGAATTTGATGGCAGATAAGGACCGCTTGGCCCACCCAGTCTGCCCATTTCCCTACCTACTGGACAAGCTGCAGATCCTAGTTAACCAGCAGCCTACTTCTTCCTACCCCAACCCCCCAGAATTGCCTTATGACTATCCCATGCATGCTTGAATTCCACCACTGATTTTGACTCCACAACCTCCTCCGGAAGGAGGTTGTGGAGTCAAAATCAGTGGAATTCTGTGGGGATCCTTTTTCCCTGGGAAGGCAATTGACTGGTCATCTATCTGGTATACCTCCCACAAATTTATCAAACAGGACAGGTTAAAGCTAATGCAACTTTTTATATTGCATAACGCTTATTATACACCCTGTAAATTGGTGATAGTAAATTGTAATAGGTTGACTAAGATCCTTGAAGTGATTATATTTAAGGAATCTGCAGACCTGTCTATGGATTTTGAGTGAAGTGTAAATTACCGAGCTTTTGAGCTTTACCGGCAGGAGGCTCTCCCTGACATGCAGCAAACCCATGGGGTTTAAACCATGTGAATGTATCAGTTCTAATTCAATCTGCAACCATGCCAGGGCCTTACCTGGAACTCCCGGAGATGTCCATCTCATATACTTGTTGATATGAGCAGCCCAAAAATACAAAAGTACATTGGGCAATCTCAAGCCTCCTTTATCCTTGAGGACCACCAGGGTGTGATAAGCTATTCGGGAGGATTTATTAGACCACATGAATTTGATAAACAGGGATCATAATTTCTTAAACCAGGATATAGGGAGCCAAACATTAAGCGTGGACAGGGGATATAATAAACGGGGAAATACGTTCATTTTAGTAAGGTTTATTTAAAGGAAGTCCACCTATTTAAATCTTGAGCCACCTTATTCACCAGAGTATCTAAGTTTAACCTAATAACTTGATTACAGCTACGGGCAAGTTCTACTCCCAGGTATCGGAGAGAATCTTGTTGCCACTTCAGTCCGTAAACCTCAATCTCGGACCTAAAGGATTTATGGTTCAGGGGGAATACCGTGGTTTTACCAATATTTAGCTTGTAATCAGCAATACTACCAAAAGAGGCAATAATATCCAGAATATACAGAATAGAGCTTCCCGAGTCGGAAAGCTGCAGGAGAAGATCCGCATAAGCGGACACCTTAACTTCACAGGGAAAAATAGGAATCCCCTGGATATTCAGACAGTTTTGCAGCCTTCTAATTAATGGTTCAAGATACAAATTAAATAGTAATGGTGACAGGGGGCATCCCTGCCTGGTACCTGTGTAGAGAGTGAGTGGAACTTTTCGAGATAACTCCGTCCCCTGAAACCCGGGCAGAGGGGGATTTATATAATGCACATATCCAATTAATAAAAAGTGGAGGGAAACCAAAATTCTCTAAGACCTGAAAGAGATATTCCCAGTGTACCCCGTCAAATGCCTTCTCGGCGTCCAGAGATATCAAAATAGCGGGATAAGGTGCGTCCCTGGACACCGAGAAGACATGCGAAAGAGTTCTTAAGTGATCCGCCAAGGACCTCCCCTTCATAAACCCCATTTGTTCCAACCCTATCAGGCCATCCAATACCTTTGCCAAGCGATTCGCTAAAAGTTTAGACAGGATCTTGATGTCCTGGTTTATTAACGAGATCGGGTGTTAGTTAGAAACACAATCCAGCGGTTTACCCGGTTTGGGGATCAAAACGATTACAGCCTCAAATAACGAGGTGTCAGTATCCACTCCAGCTAGGATGTGCTTATACAGGGGAAGGAGCATTGGCATTAATTGAGCTTGAAACTTTTTATAAACTAGAGCTGAGTATCCATCAGGACCTGGCGTTTTGTTAATTGGAAGGGCTTTAACAACCACGGAAATTTCATCCAGAGTTATTGGGACCAACAAAGCATCCTTTTGCTCCCTAGAAAGTCGAGGTAAGTGCGAATCCTGTAAAAAACCCTGAATTTGTTGGGCCATTGGGGGAGTGGACATGGGGCCGTACAACTCCTTATAATAATTGGTAAATTCTTTTATAATTTCCAAGGGATGGGTTTTAAGGGAGTTATCATGCAAAGACTGTATGGAGGTGATATAGTGGGCTGTTTCCATTTGTTTTACCATGAGAGCTAAGAGCCAGCCTGCCTTTTCCACGTGGTCGGTGTATGAAGCCTGAGTTTTTAATATGTAATACTCCATCTTTTCCTGGAGGAGTTCCATATATGCGGCTCTCAATTTAATTAATTCCTGATGGTTATTCTCTGTGCTGGGAAGGGCAGGGTCATCTTCTAAAGTTTTAATTTGGGCGAGCAATTGGGACAGCCTAGCATTGGAAGCCTTTTTCCTGCATGTAGCCAGGCTGATTAAGATTCCTCTGGTATACGCCTTAAAGGCTCCCCATAATAGATCAGGCCTACTCGAGGTATCCTTGTTAGAATGATAAAAAATATCAATCTGGTCTTGTATCTGCTTCATAAAAGAAGCATCTCTAAGCAGTAAATCATTTAACTTCCATCTGGGGGTCCTGTTCGGAAGAGATACCATTGTTATCCAACAGGAAACTATGGCATGATCTGAAGGAACTCCAGGCAAAATCGAGGAGTCAAGTGTAGCAGGAAGCAAGGAATGGGACAGGAGTAGGTAATCTATCCTCGAAGAAGAGGAGTGTACAGGAGAAACGAAGGTATATTTCCTGTCTTTGGGATGCAACACCAGCCAAATGTCACACAGTCCAAGTTGAGAGAGAAATTCTCTGAAAGCCCACTGGGCTGGAGAAAAACTAGTTTTCTGAGGACTGGACCGGTCCATAACCCGATCGAGTACTAAATTAAAGTCTCCCCTGATAATCATGGGAATCGAGATAAATGCCTGCAGGACCAGTGCAAGTTGAGTGAAGAATTCAGGGTTATCCCGGTTAGGGACATAGATACTGCCAAGAATTACTTCCTTATTATAAAGTAAACTGTGCACGAGAATATACCTACCCCTTGGGTCTTTAACAACCTTAATTGCATTAAAGGGAATTTTCCTGTGAATAAGGATCATTACCCCAAAACTATTGGAGGAGCTCTTGGTGCTAAAAAATTGACCAGATTGGAGTTTCCGGAGCTGAGATGCCTCTGTATCCAACAGATGTGTTTCCTGGACATACGCAATATCTATATTTATTAGTTTTAAATGATGTAAAACCTGGTATTGCTTTTTTTTATTCCTGCCCCCTCTGATGTTCCACGTCGCGACATTCACCCTGTTAGCCATTGTAAAAATTAGAAAAACCCACTAAATTCTATAATCTGCACCGAAGTGGTACATGTTTTAACCCAAGGCCCTCTTAGCATTAGTAATATGGACCTAGTAGAAAAAATCCCCACCCTCACATCCCTCCTCCCCCCCATAAGTACACCATGCAAACAATAAACCAACAACTTGTGCCGGAGTTCCTTACTTTGTCTCCCTCCTATCATTGTTACATAGTACAGCTAGTCCTGCTACAGTCTCCAGCCTCTCCCCTCCCACCACCCCAAGCCTGATGAGGCAGTTGTACCCAATCAGATGAAGTAAAAACCTCAAGAAAATTCGTATCCTCATAGGAAAACCAGAGGCATTACCCCCAGCATTAATCAAACACTAGTACACCCAAGCCTCTAAGATGCAAAAAAGGGGGGGGCTATGCTATAAAGCTACTTCCCTTGTATCCGGGAAATCCATTCTCTGCCCAGTCCAATATTGTCGAAATAGCATAATAGGGCGAGTACTTCGTGACTGAATCTAAAATATTCAGATTACCCACCTTATGGGTTATACCCCTCAGTACATGTCAGTGCAGTTAAGGAACACCCTCTGGTGTTACCATAATGATCTGTCTCTAACCATATAATGGCTACCATCATTAACGTTACATGGGCCCCAGCTTCATAGCATAGCCTTGCCAAAACTTGCACAACATCCAATAATAAAGACACTTCCCTGCCCAGATGATGGTCCCGAATGCGAAACTGCCACCCACCCGGGGGAATAAGACCAGAACTATCCCTGATTTCCATCCTATTTGAAAAAGCTCCCTCCTGAAAATTCCGAACTCGATGAGCAGTTATCAACACCTATAAATCCCTATATAGAAAGAAAACCAGGCAACAAACATTAGGATAACAACAACAAATTTGGTGAAGCAGAAATTGAGTCATTCATGTTCCTCTTTGCCATAACTTTTCCGATCCAAAATGCTTTCCCCTGGGAGAATAACGGCTTTCCTGTTACTTCAACTTGGCTTGAAAAGATCGGGATGCTCCTTCTGTAGTGCTTTCATAGCAGGTTCGACTTCATCGAAGGATGTCCATACTCCCGAGATTAACACCTGAAAACGGGCAGGATACCCCATACGGAATGTTATTCCTGCCGCTATAAGCTTGGTTATGATGGGGTGAAAAAGTGCCCTTCTTTGGCGCACCATGGTCAGGAGATCCTGGGTTACCCGAATTTTCTTGCCTTCCCAAAGAACTTGTTCCAGTTCTTTAATCTTCGATAGTAGGAATTGTTTCTCCTGAAAGTTAAGAAGTTTGATCATCAGGGGCCGGGGTTGCTGGCCAGGCACAGGAGTCAGGCACAACGCACAATGAGCCCTTTCCAATGTATACTAGAGTCCAAAGGGAGAGGGGCTGACAATTCATTCAAACAACTTCTGGGTGAACAAAACAGCATTATTGCCCTCCTCTTTTTCTGGAATACCCAGGACCACAATGTTATTTCTACGGCTTCTCCCTTCTAGGTCCTCGACTTTTTGTTCAAGCTTCTTAATACGTTGTCAGCTTTCCACTATGGCGTCTTCCATGCGATCCGTCTTCTTCTCCAAAGAAACAATCTGTGTTTCCGAATCGGAGACTCTAATAGACAGGTCCTCCAGTGCACCAGACATTTGCTTGATCTCAGTCGCTATAGACTTAAGATCGTCTCGAAAAGGTTGCAGTCCTGCCCAAAATAGCTCCAAAGTAAGGGGAGTAGCTTCCGCAGCCGCCACTTGAGAGGCTGAGGTAGTAGAATGCTTGCCGCTTCCCATCGGCTGGGCCTTAGGTCTTTTTCCAGACTTCTCCGGGGAGACGGGTGGGGTATGTCTGGGCAGCGCAGATCTCATTTCGGCCTCCATTTTCAGCAAGAACCCCCTTCGTGGTGGTCCAGACACTAGTAACCGCCTTGGAAATAGAATAAGCCCTTTCTTTTAGGCTAGTTTTAATGAAATAAAGGCTTTTGGTAGTGGGAGCTTTAGCCAAGCGCTGCTACACAGTCTGCTGCATCATGTGACCCGTAACCCATGAACTCTAGAAGAGCAGTGGTGATGCTATGCCCAGTTTTAAAGCCATGCTGCTCGGGGCAGAGGAGTTTGTACTTGTCAAGGTATTCAACCAGTTGGTCCGCAACTATTCATTTAAGGGCCTTCGACAGTGGTGGAAGCAAGGAGATGAGTCTATAGTTCTCTGTAAGGGCATGGTCCCCATTCTCATGTATGGGAGTGACTATAGCAGCTTTTCATTTTTTACTTATTTATTTTTATTTATTTAGCTTTTGTTGACCGGGTAAGTGCACTAGACAAATCCTGCCTATTTTCAGGCACAACCCAGGGGAAGGGGGATACAGATGAATGCCGACTGACCTTGAACCAGATTAAGCTGTTGGTGGTATTTTTTTTTTAGTAAATGAGGGAAATTTGGACAGGACACCAGGGAAATTCCCTACTCTGATGCTGCTGTGCTGATGTTTCTGCATTGTGGCCAGTAGGGGACAGGCCATTTCAAGATGGCCACCAAGTGGACAAGGGAAGGAGAAGGAAGTCTGTGGAGCAGGGAGCTAGCCTCGACTCTTGCTCCAGGTGTTGTGGAGGCTCCAGCCGTGGATTTGGCTGAAATTGAATCAGATATTGAACTTCAGGATGCTTTGTGAGCTGGGAGCAATCGGTTTTGGATAAAACAAAGAAAGAAACTGGACAGTTGGAAATTGCAACAACAGGAAGAGAAAAGGTATTGTCGGTATTTGAACCTGCAACCTCTACAGAAAAGTCGCTTATTAAACCTCTAAATGTGGGTCTGAAACAGGAAAATGCTGCGATAATGTTTTCTGCAGAAATGGAAGAACCAATTTCATCAGATAGCTCCAAAGGAAGCGAGATGAATTTAAAACTGCAGGCTGACAGAGAAAGCCAAGATATTAAAACACAGCAAACAGACTGCAGGACAGTGGCGCAAAATATGGAGCAAAAAAAAGGTACTGTGTCTTATTTAAGTTATAGTTCTGGCAGGATAGAGTTGCCAGCAAAAGAGTTTGCCTCTGGTGTTAAAAGAATGCTCTGTCCTTGTTTAATGAAGCTTCACTGCAGTGTGTTGAGCTCCTGACTACAGCAGGTGTCAGCCTGATTGTAATGAAGAGCACAAAGGCAGAGTTAAGGCTGATCCCAAGATTGTCAACAGCTCTGTGGAAGAGAGCTTAGAGCAGCAAGGCTTGAGCTCCATTTCCAAGAACAAATAATCTCTCTGAATTCAGTACAGGATGGTATTATCTCTGCTGCTAAAAGTGAGTGCTTACTGCCAGTTTCGGTCTCTGATAATGTCAAAGGAAGTAACGAAGTGAAGATAAATGATTTATCTGCACAGAATATATTGCCATCTACTTTTGTGAAAATAAAACAGCACAGTTGAACAAGGTAGCTGGGTTTGTTCAAACAGCAGAGTCAAGAGATTTCAGCAACTGACTCAGCTGTTACATATCAAAAGACTGACGGTTCCCAAAGTGGGGCTACAGATTTCTTTTTTCTGACAAAATGAACCAAAAAAGTCTACAGCTGATATACAGATGGCAGACCCCTTTTTACATAAAAGGCTCACAAGATTCTTGGTCACCTCATAAAGCTTTAAGTGAAGCAGGGTGGAAACAGACAGTAGCTGGTGTATGGAAGCCTGATCCTGCTTGGGACTCGAACTTATCTTTATCTCAGCATTCTCCTGAGTGGATTCCAGGTGGCCAGCAGCAGAAAGGGGAGGAAATTCTCTTGCAGGAGCCCATTCGGTTTAGTACAGATGAGGTCACTGTACAACCTCCCCCCCCTCCCTCTTCACAGAAGCCATTGATGTCCGAACTTTTCTCAAATTCCCATAGGGAAGCAGCCCTAGGCGTAATGCTGTGAGGCTGAGGTATAAGGAGGGTTAGAAACTAGGCCAGATAGGCATTATGTGGGAAAACCTTGTTGAAAGACTCACTGCATTTCACCCCTCAGGATGTTTATGCTTTCATTAATATTTCAGGGAGGACAATTATGACATAAGTTTTCGTTCTCAACAGGCTTTAGAGTTGTTCTGGGTTAGGTATGGTCAAGTTAAGTATTCTCCTATGTGGACACCCTTTATTGTTATACCACTCTCAAAACCCTGATTAAGTTTGTTACAGTTATGTTCCGAAATGAAGGGTATGGGTGGAAGACATAACCTTTTGGTTAAAAAAAATGTGAAGTACTAGTGAGCCAGAGCCTATTTTAGATACAGAGGGTTCTGGACTGGAGGATGGAAGTATAAAGTTAAATTAAGGCAAACAGAGGCTGGAATTGAACATATACCTAACTCCTTTTGTTAGGAAAAGATAGAGGGTATGTTTTACAGCGGGCAGCCCGTGCATGTTATAAGTGTGGGGCTAGAAGCACTCTTTCAGAGTGTATCGATCAGCCCGTTGTGATAATTCTGGGGAGGTAGGACATTTAACCATGTTTTGCAGCAATCTATCAAGTTGCGATTTATGCGAAACTAAAGGCCATGTGTTCAAACTATGTCCTTGGGCTGCCCAAAAAATCCTTTCGTTCTAATTCTGAGGTTTTTATTCAAAAGCCCAAGAATCCATGGTTAAAGCTACTTCCAGGATACGTGCCCCTCCCCTGCAACAAATCAGATGAAACCCCCTCTAGGCAAGAGAGAAATTGGAAAAGAAGGGGTTTAAAGGGAAGGTGTTGAACAAAAAAGTTAAACTCACCAAGTGGGGGAGGATCAGCGTGAGATATCCTCAGAAATGGTTAAGATAGTTAAGGACAACGTGGGTCCCCTAACCTCTCAGATTTCCCTCCAGTGTGTTATTGGGAAGGGGTCACAGATGCGGTGGTGGTGGCAGCCGGTTGATAAACCAGTGACTGTACTGCCCCAAAGAAGATTCTACGGAATTACTATCAAAAATCCCCCCAGTGGAACAGATTGATACCAGTAACTCATCGCGGCTCTGTTTTCCTCTTGGGGTAACACTGAGATAGAGGTTGAAGATTCAGACTCTCAAAAATCCTCACTTTCAACCAGGTCACAAATCACGGATAATTACAAGGATAAAAAAAAGAAAAAGAGGAAAAAACAATGATTTAAATACTTAAAAGGTTAATGAGGTTGGTTTGGGGTTCTTTGAATGTTCATAGCTTATTGAATATGGTTAAGCGACAAGCCCTCTTTCATTATATACATGAATTTCCTGTTTCTGTTTGTTTTTTACAAGAGACATGGATGTATTCCATAGATCAGTTGGTGGCATTTAAAAGAGATTGGTTTTGGGGCCCTTCATTTTGGTCATTTGGGAAGATTCTGCAGATGGTATAGGAATAGTGTTTAATTCATATGACTTCCAGTTACACAATTTGATAGATCTAATACCAGGAAGGGTCCTGATTATCGATGGGAAGTGGCAAGGGCTAAGCTATAGGTTTATCAACATTTATAACCCCCAAACAAAAGCAGGTAGAGTTAATTGTCTTAAATCAGTACAGCCCTTTTATTAACAACAGTTAGAGTATTATGGGGGGACTTTAATTGTCCCATTTCGACCCATGCTAGTAAAAAAATAAAAAACATACTGTGACTCTAATGCTTTATGTAAATTATAAAAGTGCTGGACTCTTGAACTGTCATAATGCTTTACAGGTTGGAGAAGGTTTTCGTTTAAAAGGGAAGAGATTTTCTCTAATAGATCATATGTTAGTGTCACCTAATATGCAAATAGAATCTTTTAAAATATTTCTAGTGAATTCTCGGACCATTCCTTTCTATTAAGTTCTTTAGCTTTTCAGACAGGCAAGAAAAAGGCTAGTTAGATGGAAACTCAATAACTCCTCATTAGAACTCCCTTATATACAAGCTGGGGTGAGATACCTATTAAGAGCCAGGTTATCAGTAGCCTTTTATATTCAGATTTGGGAGATTGGTGGTTAGAGACTAAATCGGACTTAAGAAATGGTTTAAATTGCAAGGAGTTAGAGCAAAGAATGACAAATTCCTGCACTATTTAGGTTTAAGACAACAATTACAGAGGCTTATGACTATAGCTTATTCTTCTAGGATGGATTACTCAGAACAAATTGCTAATCTTAAAGAAAAAATGAAAGAGTTTCAGTATGATAGAGGGAAAACCATGCAGGCCATTTTAACTAATGGAATTAAAAAATCACCCATTGGGGATCCATTCGAAATGTGTAAACAGGTAAGAGATTCTATGAAAATGGAGGAACTCAAAGATTCAGATGGTAATTTGGTATCCTCTGTGGCCCAACTAAGAGAAGTGATTGTAGAAAACATTACGCCTCTTTGAAGCCTCTTGAAACAATCCCCAATTCAGCTATGCCGCCTATTTAAAAGATATTTTAATTCCAGTTAACCTAGTTGGGAGATCGGAGGTATGGGAACCTATCACTCAACAGAGATTTTAAGCTCCATTAGGTTATTGAAACTAAATATTTCCGGAATAGATGGGATTTCAACAACTTTTATAAATTATTTTCAGACGAACTTAGTCAGTGCCTATGTCTCTTATTTAGGTTTTTTAGAAAAGCTACAATCTATCCTCTTTACAGAAGGGTTATTGATTTATATATTTAAGTCAGGGGATAAGCAAAACATTACTAACTGGAGACCAATCACTCTTTTAAACTCTGATTATAAAATCTTTACTGGTATTTTAAATAATAGGCTGAAGAATTTAGCTAAAGAAGTTATTTCACCCTTTCAATATTGTGGGTTACCAGATAGAAGAGTCCAGTCTGCTCTGATGTTGATTCGAGATGTAACTGAGTATTTTACTGAGTTAGGGTCAACTAGATGCTTAATAGCAGCTGACTTAGAAAAGCCTCGATAGAGTTCATTTGCCGTTCCTTTTCCTTACCCTTAAGCATTATGGGGTTCCAAAGCAATTAGTGAAAATAATTGAGAAATTATATGATAATTATACAGTAATTCCATATTTAAAAGATCAGAAGGCGAAGGTTTTAAGTTAACTACAGGAGTTAGACAGGGTTGCCCTCTAAGCCCTCTTCTTTATATTTTGCTCTAGACCCCTTTTGCAAGCGATAGTTTGAGACAGATTTGGAAGGGTGTTACAGTGAATGGGCAGAGGATTTGCATTTAAGGATACAAGCCTATGCTGATGATTTAGTAGTATACTTGGAAGATAAGGCCTCAGTAATTCATTTTGTGACTGCATTTGGGGCCTTGCAAAGGTATCAAATGCAAAAATAAATTTAAATAAAACAAAGGGATTATTTATTGGAGCTACTGGTGCTGAGGAAGTGTGTCAGGAGGGTATTAACATCTCCAGTAAACCTCTTAAAATATTAGGGGATATTGTTCGGTTCCCAGAACATGCCTGTTGAAAATTGGGAAGATGTCATTATTAAAATAGAGAGAAAGGTTAATAGATGGAAACAGTGGAAAATGACCAAATTTAAAAGGGTTCAGGTAATCAAGCAATTTCTTCTTCCAACGATACAGTATGTGGCGATGATTTTTCCGCTTCCTGTGTTTCTTGAGACTAGAATATATAGTGTGTTTTTTCAAATGTTATGGGGAAATCGCTTTAAATCCTGTTAAAAGGAGCTATACGTATTTAATGAAAAATAAGGGTGGTTTAGGAATGGTAGACCCAGTGATTTTTGTGCATGCTTTGTTTTTATCAAACTCAATTAAAGAAGGGTTAAAAGTAGAACTAGAGGCAGTAGAGTCATGGAACTTGAAAACAATGGGTAAATACTTTAAGAATTGGTACATTATAGCCCCTAAACTGAATCGCTACTTATATATTCCATCATATTTTAGGCCAACGGCGCAGAAATTGTTCAAATGGAAAACACAGAAACAGGTAATTCTGAATAACAACATGAAGGGCTTTATCATTTTCTAATGTCGTTGACTCTTCCTCAGAACCAGGATTTAAAAATTGTCCTATGACTTTAAATTCTAGTGTATTAGCTCAATTAAACTGTAGAGGATGCCTCAAAAACAATGGGAGACGAGTGGCTGATCTTTTACGGAAACTGAATGTCAGAGGAAATCTAAGTACAAGGTTTTACAGGAAAGATTGTGCCCATACTTGGATTGTATTAATGTAGAAGAATCGATGGAACATTTTTTCTTAGATGTTCATATGCGACGGGTTTATGGTCATACCTAGAAAGCTTTGGGGATTTAAATGGTTAGGTAATATGTCTTATGAATTTTTGATTCTAGGATGTTATCCCAAGAATTTGTCTGAATTTCAAGAAGAAACATTATCCTTATTTTTGGGATGTCTAAGATATTATTTATGGCAAGCCAGGGTTCAATGGGTTCTTTATCAAAGAGAATACCTTACTCTTGTGTAAGTAGGTTAGTCATCAAGGAGCTTATACTGATTTATACACAGGACGTATCAAAGTGACCCCAGGAACTTTACGTAAATGGTGGAAAGGTTTTCTTCACTTTATTAAGTTCAAATAATAAGAGTTAAAAGTGGACTGGATATTTGTTAATAGTTTACTTCTCATGATTTTTGTGTTCTCGTGACGTTTACAATGTAAGACTTGCACATCTCTTTGATTTTGTTATGTTATATGTTATGGAAAAGTGTTGTTCTATCGATTATCCTACTTTAAAGTGTTGCTGTTTATGTTTTTATGTCAATAAAACACCCTACTCTTTTCGATAAGTGCCATGGGATCTTTAACATTCACCTGAACTACCACCAATCCAGGCAGATGGGACCTCGGTTTAACGTCTTATCCGAAGGACGGCACCTCAGAAGTGCAGCACCGCTCTCATGCTGCACTACAGTGTCAGTACTGGGATATTAACCCAAGTGTCAGATGTGGGAACTGAACCCACAGCCCTCTGATCTCCCGGCCTCAGAGGTGAGTGTGCTACCTACTGAGCCACTGACACTAGGGAATACCGCTAGTCAAAGTGACAAGTTGAGGATGTGGGTGAGTGGAGACAGGATTTCTTCCAAGGAGAGTGAGATTAATTTCTGATCAAGGATGTCTCCACTGAATCTCCCCTTGCCGAGCACCTTCGAAAGGTATTTCCTAGCATCCCCAATTGAGATGGTCTTGAACCAAAAGAGGAGATGTGTCAAGGACTGTGGGCCCATGATGGGGTTGCCTGGGTGGAAGAAGTCAGGGGGGAGGACATGACTGAGGTCCATGAAGGCTATGGTTTTTGAGTCAAGGATGGGGGAACCATCTACACTGATCATGTCAGGAGCAGTTTTGGGCTCCTTGCCAGTAACCTCTTCAAGGTTTGCCCAGAATTTATGGCCATCATTCCCATGTTTTGACAGGGCCTCCTTGTAGTAGAGGTTTTTGGCTATACAAATGGCCCTGGTGCAGTTATTTCTGGCTTGTTTGTACTTTAGGGTGTCCGACTGCTTCCCTGTGGCTCTGGCTATATGCCAGAGATGATCTTGGTATTTCATAAGTCCCAGGATGTCAGGGCTCATCCAGAGGTTGTAATGGCCCTTGATTTTCCACTTTTTAATGGAGGCATAGGTATCACAGATAGTATTAAATAAGAGGATGACATGGTCCAGTGCACTATCCATGTCAGGTGCCCCATACACAGCTGACTAGTTGGCATTATGGAGATCAGCTCTTGGAAGGTCAGCTTGACCAGGCCTGAGGACTCTGTGACTGTTCTAGGAGGGGGGTTTGATGAATTTATTGGTCCAGTTGAAAAAGACAGGGGAGTGGTCACTGATATTGTCTGGGGGAACAGAGACATTAGAGGTGTGCTCAGGATGGTTGGTGAGTACCCAATCAATCAGGGTGCTAGTGCTGGTCCGGTACTTAGTCTGGGTGGGGGCTTCTATGAGCTGTGTGAAGTGGACTGCCTGGACAGTATCCTTGAAATGGTTTGCCTCAAGAGCAAGACAGTTAATATTAAAGTCACCTAGTATAACCTCAGAACTTAAAGTTAGGCTACTTAGGCAGTTGATGATGTCTTGGAGACCCAGGGATGAGTCCTTTGGGGGGATGTAGATGGATGGCAGTGTTAGAAACTTGTTTTGGGCTCCAAGGAGGACCTTAATGGCAACAGCCTGGGCAGAGGTCCCAAAACTGGGGAGATTATGTAATAAGCCCTGAAGACCATCCTTGAGCTAGAATGCACAGCCTCCACATCTTTTAGACAGGCAGTCTTGCCTAAAGATCCTTAGCCAGGGAGGCTGATGTCCCCATCGGGAATCCTAGGAGAGAGCCATGTCTCTACAATTGACAGTACATTGTGGTTATGGAGGGCTACCCAGGCCTGGAGGTTAACAAAATTAGCTACTAGACTGTGGATATTTAGAGAGGCAATAGTTAGCATGCCTGACTTATGGGCACACATCCCCCCTGTTGTGAGGGGGACCTGGGTTGGGGTGTATGTTACCTGAAAGGAGAAGCAGCAGGAAGACTAATCTTAACAAGTAACTTTTGAGGTGTTTAGTGCTGACTTTGTGATGTTTCCTAGGGCATATTCTGATGGTGTTTATGCCAGCGAGCAGGACAAGTTTGATTGGAAGTAAAGGTGGGGGAGGCCATGGATGGGTTCTCTGGGTCCAAAGTCTGGTGTGCCAAAAAGTATCATGAGGCTTGCAGGTGGGAGGCAGGTCAGAGTCAAGCACCGAGGTAATAGTGCAACAGGCATAAACGGAGGTGTGCCCCAGGATGTGGAGGGCTGTCAAATTGGGCCAGTGCAGGGTTGGCCAGCAAGCATGAAGAGTATGGGCAAGAGCAAGGCAAGTGGCATTAAACTTATTGACAGATACATACTTGGTATGGGGAGGGTTAGGCCAAGCTGTGCCTGGGGGCAAGGATTTGGATAAGGACTATACAAAGAGGGCTAGAGAAAAGACAGTAAGGAATATGTGGCAAGGAGGAAGATGGTAACTACAGATAAGAGCTTTATTTAGGGAGCATGAGGAAGAAATATATGAAGAGGGGTTAGAGAAGAGAGAGTAAAGAATATGTGGCAAGGAGGAAGAAGGTAAATTCAGGTGCAAGTTTTATTTAGGGAGCATAAGGAATGACAGCAATACAGAGAGGGGCTAGAGAAGTGAGAGAAGAAAGAGCAAAGAATATGTGGTGGGGAGGAAAAGTAACTGCAGGTGCGATTTTTTAATTAGGAAGCGTAAGGAAGGACAGCAGGAACAACTGGTTGTGAGTTCAAAGTCTGATAAGCTAAGGCTGGGTGCAGCTGAGTGGAGACTAGAACAAGGGAGGTCCAGAGAGAGAGGGGAACAAGTTAGGTGGTGAAGGGGGGAATGGTTTAGATGCGGATGGGGGAGGAGATGTATTTAATAGCGGTCGGGGTTGGGGCAGGTGGGTGGGAAAAATTACCGTGAGACAATCTAAACTAGCACAGAATTTAAACAGTGAAGAATCTAGGCTAACACAGGTTTTTAAACACCAGACAGCAGGGCAAGAGTCTGCCAACAGAGGTGGCTTGAAGTGTGCCAATCAGGATTATTCTGGAACAGGAATGTCCAGTCAGCGCTTGGCTGAGGAGTGGATAGCTAATCAAATGAAAAGCCATAGGAGTCAGGGAGTCCCAAAGACATACCTGGAAGCTGCCAGGGGGATGCAGTCCCTAGATCGGGCTGTAGAGTAGAGAGTAGTCTGCCTGAGTGGTGGTGCAGACCCGGCCACATTGGGCAAGCCATGAGACATGGGTTGGACCTGGGGGGAAGAATGCAAAAGTTAGGAAATTAAGTGCAGCAGTGGGGGAGTGCCACTGTTAAAACAAAGGGAAGAAGGAGGAGGAGGTGTAAAAGATTTGAGGAATCAAGACTCAGATGTAGGGTGGTGGTACTCTGAATACTGGTGCCTCCACAGAATTAGCAGTTAATCACTGAAGACAAAAGGGTGGAAATGCAAATTTGGCCGAGGAGAGCTAGCAAGCCAGGAATTTCAGGACAGTGCATGGAGCGTGGAGTGGAGGGGGCGCGAGTGAGCACTCAGGGAAGCAAGAGATAGAAAATTAGAGAAGAGGGGAACCCAGCACAACCTCGATTCACCAAGTGTACGGATTGGCAGCAGAGCATAGGTGAGAGCACAGACAGTTGGGCAGAGTAGACAGGGTAGTGTTAAGAGACAAGTGAGGGGGGAGAAACAACTTTTCCTGTATCAAACAACTAGGCAGCACAACAACACTTTTAAGAGGAAATCTAGGTCTCAGCAGGTCTGACAACATTAAAAGCAGGCTAGTATAAGGGAATATAACACAGGTTTTACAGTAATAAAACAGTATAGATATTACACAAAATTACACTGTGGTATTCTAAAAATTACAGTGAGTCAATCTAAACTAGCACAGAATTTAAACAGTGAAGAATCTAGGCTAACACAGGTTTTTAAACACCAGACAGCAGGGCGAGAGCCTGCCAATAGAGGTGGCTTGAAGTGTGCCAACTGGGATTGTCCTGGGACAGGAATATTCAATCAGAGCTTGGCTAAGGAGCAGATAGCCAATCAGATGAAAAGCCATAGGAGTCAGGGAGTCCCGAAGACGTACCTGGAAGTTGCGGGGGAATGCAATCCCTAGAGCGGGCTGGAGAGTAGAGAGTAATCCGCCTGAGTGGTGGCGTGACCCTTGCCACATGCGCAAGCCCTGAGACATGGGCTGGACCTGGAAACTGCCAGGGGGATGCAGTCCTTAGAGCAGGCTGGAGAGTAGAGAGTAGTCCGCCTGAGTGGTGGTGTGGCCCTGGCCGCACGGGCAAGCCCTGAGACACGGGCTGGACTTGGAAGCTGCCGGGGGAATGCAGTCCCTAGAGCAGGATGGAGAGTAGAGAGTAATCCGCCTGAGTGGTTGCGTGGCCCTGGGACAACATTTTTAACCTTTTTTTCCATTTCAGATATATGTTTTCTCTAGGATCCTTGTTGTGTAACTTATTCCTAGACAACAGAAATCTTTTGCTACTTCTAATTTTTTTTTCTTAATATAATATTTATAATCCCTATTATTCCCTTCAAAAATCAAAACTTTCATTTTGTCATAATTGGTTTGTAAATCAGCCCTTTCACATTCCAATTGGAACCTATGTAACATTCTTCTTAAACCCAATGCGCTTGTAGATAAAAGTGCCATACCGTCTGCGTACGCCAGATAGGGGAGTAGGAAGAAATAGGCTGTTGGTTATATAGGATTTGCAGCTTATCCTCTACGTAGGGAAATGGGCAGACTAGGTGGGCCAAACGGTCCTTATCTGCCGTCAAAGTCTATGTTTCTATGTTTCTATATGGGCACCTTCTCTCTACTATTTTAGGTAAATGGAACACCTCCACATATAAGGTTTTAAGTACTGTCTCAAAGAAAATGCTACACAGCATCGGCAAAATGGTACAACCTTGCTTTACTCAAATCTCCAGCTTTGTTAAATCTTATACACGTAAGATTATCTGAATATAATCTTTGTAGCACGTCTGTTGTTGGTTGATCCATCCTTAATTTTTCCAGTCTCTCCCATAATATTACCCTGTTAACCCTATCAAAGGCTGCTTTCTAATCTATGAAAGCACATTATTTTTTTTTTTGTTTTATAACAAATAGAATAAAATATGGGTCAGAGTGTGTAACGACAAGTTTACACATACCCTCGGGGTTTATGCAAAGCATCTAACCCAGAGGGTGTGTGTAAACTTCGAGTTTACACACACTGACCCATATTTTTATTTTATATAATTATTGGTTTGTGTTTTTCAACTCAACAATTATATAAAATATGTGCAGTTTTGTGTTCCCGCTATGAATACGAGTATAAGATAGCCTTACCTTTTGGAAAGTGGGTGAAGTTTTACTAATAAGCAAAAAACAGCCGAACTGTAAGACTTTCTTTAACGTTAACATTTTAAAAAGCAAAAGTTGAACTTGAAATGCAGGAGCTGTTGCTATGCTCGTTGTCTAGGACTGGTTCTAGTTGCCGTGGTGAGTGCATCAGGTGACCTGGAGGGGGAAGGTGGATGAGAAAAAAAGCGGATGTTCTGTTTGCTGAGATTTTATTTTTCTTCCCTTTTTTTTAGTTTATTGGGCACTTTTGAGTGAGAAGTCAGACATGGTTACCGGCACAGTTTCAATCTTGATGTTCGTGAGGTACTGCAACAGCTTGTGACAGTGCGTGGGACAAGGGAAAAGACAGTTACAGCAGTGCAAGAGACTACTCTGGCTAGTGGTTCTTTCTCATAGGAAGGTGGCGCGTGATTGCCGTTATAAACCCTCCTTTATAACGACAATTTACACACCCCTTTTCCTATGGGAAAAAACACAGACCATTAATTATCTTATGTTTATGCACTAATTGTGCAAGGACAAAAGATTGATCAATGGTAGAGTACTGTGCTCGAAAGCCAGCTTGGGCTCAAAATTGAACAGTTGATTGACAGGTGGGGAGGGACTACTTTTCACTAGTCATTTGTTTTTTAAAAGTACCTGTTTTTAATTAAAACAATGTTGTCTTTTTGGTTTTTTTAAATTCTCGGTTTACCTATTTCACAAGCACAATAAGACACTCCAGGTTTTTGGGTGTCTGGGGTTAATGCACTTCCAGGTGCTAAAGGCAATTGGCACAAGCACCTTGTGCCTCACTACACACATGGGCATGCATAACACCAGAAAGCCTACAGCCTGTCATGTCTTAATGCTTAGAAGGATCAGTTTAAGGATGAGGTTTAATGGGGAGGAAGTCAGTTGCAGGGACTGTGGAGTGCTCTTCTCCAGGGTTATGCTCTGGAGAGGTCACTGCCCCTTCTGCAGGACCTTTGCTGAGCTCTATGTTCAGCTGGTAGCAGTTAGGGAAGAGATATCTCTCCTGTGGCACCTGTTCAGCTGGAGCCCATAGCCCATACCCCCCCCCAGAGGCCCACTGATTCAAGGGAATTGAAAGTGATAGGCAGGGGAGGAAGAACGGTGGCAGGGGCAGCCACAAGGAGATCAACCAACCTCACATCATCCTGACAGCACGTCGCTTTGCACCTCTGAGGGAGACTCAGGTACTTGACTCCACCGGGTTGGGGGGGGTACTGTGGATTAGCCAGGGGAAATGGGAGTGTGAACACTTACGTGTGAGAGTAAGAAAAAGGTTGCTAAGAGTCTTGAGAGTCTTAGTGATTGAGGATTCTGTGATCATGGGAGTAAAGAGGATGGCGGGTGGGGGAGTGGTGGGGGATAGTCAGGTGCCTTCCTTGGGCATCAGCCATCTGGGATATAGATAGAACAGGGAGGATAGCAGAGAGGGATGAGGGAGCTGGGAGTGCTTGTACACTTCAGTACCAACAATCTGAAGAATCAGCCTGTGGAGCAACAGAAGTGAAACTTTCAAAGGCTGGGAGACAGATTGCAGCTACACTCAGCCTCAGTGGCCTTTTTTGAGGTCCTCCTTTTATGGAGTGGGGGGAAGGGAAAGATAGAGTAAGACAGGAAGATACAGAGGAATTATATAAGTGGTTAAAAGGGATGGTGCCAAGAGGAAAGGTACCACTTTGTTGGGGACTGGAGGAACTTCTGGGATAGGAGGCTCTTCAAAGGTGATAGCCTTCACCTGACAAGACAGGAGACCAGTGCGCTGGGGCAGAAGATGAACCTCTACATCAGACAGTTAAACTGACTGCGGGAGACACTGACGCTAGGGGAACAATGGTAAAAAACAGTGGTGGAATTCAGGAATGCATGGGACAGACATAAGGCAATTCTCGGGGGTGGAGGTTGGAAGAAGTAGGCTGTTGGTTAGCTAGGATCTGCAACTTATCCATTAGGTAGGGAAATGGGCAGACTGGGTGGGCCAAGCAGTCTTTATCTGCCATCAAATTCTGTTTCTATGTTAACGGAAGTAAGGGAGGGGAATCTAGCTAGTGAACTCTTATACTGGGGACTGGTAAGAGTAAGGTAAGTAAAAATAAGACTGAGGTTCAAAAAGGAGTAGTGGAAGAGGCAAAGGGGTGAAGGCTGTCAGGGTCTGAAAGCAATAGGAAAAATAAGATGGTAAGGAGAATGAAAAGGAATGCAGATGTGGGATCATAAAGGAATGCAGGTGTGGGATCACAGAACAGCAAAAGAAGATCCAGAGCTAGTTGGAAGGGGGTCTGCCTTAATGCCAGGAGTATTGGTAATGAAATTAGTGAACTCCAGACACTGGTGGCAGACACTGAGGTGGATCTCATAACCATCACAGAACTTGGGCCACAGAGAATAATGACTGGGACTTATCAGTCCCAGGTTACACAGTGTTTAGACAGGATAAAAGGATAGGCAAGTTGGAGCCTAGCCATATATGTCATGGAGTGCTGTAGAGGACTGACACATCAGGGGAAGCAGAGGGGAAACAGTTGCAGTGAGTTCACCTCATGATGCTCTCAGGCAAGAAAATGCAGGTGGGGGTGATTTATAGATCACCAGAACAAGGGCAAGAGACAGATAGAAAGCTCAGACAACAGCCAGCAAAGGGAGTTAAGAAGGTGAAGGTGGTGGTGGGTGATGTGAACCTTCCAGATATTGACTGGGACATTCCAGTGGCCAGGTGCATCAGGAATCAGGCCCTGTTGGATACATTGCTGGGCGGCCTGCTGGTGCAGCTGGTTAAGGAACCCTCCAGACAAGTGGTCTTTCTTGATCTGGTCTCACCAAGTCAGACATGGTGAGTGGAGTGAGGGAAGGAGAGTCCTGGGGTTTAGCAACCATAACTGCATTTGGTTCAGGCTGGCCTTGGGACCGGAATTCCCCTATCAAAAACTGAAGTCATAGATTTCAGAAGAGGAGACTTCAAACGGATGAGGGAGCTGATCTGAGACACAGTGACCAGGGTGGACAGCGTGGGAGGTATATAGGAAAGATGGGGGGCAGTCAAGGGGATCATTCTCACGGCAAGAAAATCATGCAAGAGAATTGCTACAAAATGAAACAAATACACTAGACCAATATAATTCTTAGAAAGGGTTAAAGAAGCAGTGACGGCCAAGAAAAAGGAATTCACCAGGTACAAGGAAAAGCAGGGGGAGGAGGAATGGGGAGACCACAAAACAAAAACTAGGGAAGCAAAGAGAAAGGTCATGGAGGGAAAGGCAGACATGGAACACGTATTGCAGAAGGGCTAAAGGGTGGGGAAAAACAGTCCTTCATATATATTAAGGAAAAAAGGAAGAAGGGGGGAGGTATTGTTAGGCTACAAGTAGGAGAGAGTACTAGAGGAAGAGGAACAAAAAAGCAGTCATCCTTAACAATCACATCTGCCCAGTCTTCACAAGACAAGGCATTGGGCCCCTACCTGAAAATGGCATCAAAGCAGCTGTCAGGGGCATTCTTGAAATGAGGCAGTCAGTATTTACCAGAGAAAAGGTCTGGAAGGGTCTTGAGTCCTTAAAGGTGGATAAAGCCCCAGGGCCTGATGGGATGCACCCAAGAGTGCTCAAGGAATTGGCTGCAGAACTGGCTGAACCCCCTAGTAGTGCTATTCAGTAGCTCAATTCAGACAGGGGTAGTTCTGAAAGACTTGAGGGTAGTGGATGTAGTCCTGCTGCACAAGTGGGGGAAAGGAGCAACTTGGGAATTACAAATCTCTGAGCCTTACCTCTGTAGTGGGTAGACTGACGGAGTCACTGATCAAACAGGACCTTGTGGATTACCTAGAGAGCAATGGTCTACAGGATAGTAAACAGCAAGAGTCTGTGAAAGGGAGGTCTTGTCAGAACAGCCTAATAGTTTTTCTGGATAAGGGCCATGCTGTGGATTTATCCTACTTTGATTTCAGCAAGGCATTTGACTCAATGCCATGCCGAAGATTGCTGAAGAAGCTGGAAGACCTGGGTGCAGGTAGGGACATAGTAAGATGATAGGAAACTGGTTGAAGGAGAGACAGCAGAGAGTGGTAAATGGGGTTGAATCAGAAGAGAGGGAGGTCATGAATGGGACACCTCAATAGTTCAAGTTTATTACCAGGAATACTCCATTGAGCACTCTCATTTACAAGGCGGTCCTGTCAAGGACAACATAATACAAGTGCAAAATACAAAGTTCAGTAGTAACAAAAAGAAATGCAATATAAGAGGTGACCTGATACATACACACTAAGAAAAACAAAGGAAGCATACTGTGGTAATAGGGTTGCAGGCTTTACATGCAAGTAACATAACGTTTACACATACATGATGGCAAAATGGACAATCGTTATGTTAGGAAGGGGGAGCCAAAGGATGGACATAAGTGCTCACATATGGGAGTAGGGCCATATGGGAGGAAATCTAGATGCTGTAGCATTGGCAAGATTCCTGGGTAGCTCTTTTGGCTAAGAATTTAAAGAGACTGATGCTAATTTGCCAACTTGAGTGATGACTGGAGTTTGTTCCAGCCTGACAGAATGGCATATTGGATAGCCA
Source organism: Neoceratodus forsteri (assembly GCA_016271365.2). Classification (NCBI taxonomy): domain Eukaryota; kingdom Metazoa; phylum Chordata; order Ceratodontiformes; family Ceratodontidae; genus Neoceratodus; species Neoceratodus forsteri. Next base: position 269,754,359 of record CM057452.1, on the reverse strand, counting down.
CGTTACCATAGCGGGTTCGGAACCTGGGCACAACTACCAAGATGCTGGTGTTTTTCCTAAGGGAGTAGAAGCTGCTGGAGTGGTGGAAAAGGGACATGATAAAAGTGGGAAGTTACATAGAAACATAGAAGTTGACGGCAGATAAGGACAGCAAGGCCCATCCAGTCTGCCCATTTCTTTTTCTGCCTTATGAATGTGCCATCGGCCTTTGCTCTGTCAATGGCCTATCTAGTCATACGCATCTGTATTGCTCTCTTATGCCTAGCCAATGCCTGTTTGAAGCCCTGCACAGTATTCATATCCACCACTTCCTGGTGAGCCGTTCCATGCATCACCACCCCTTTCTGTGAAAAATAACACTCACATTACCCCTTAATTGGCCTCCCTCTAATCTCATGTTGTGTCCTCTTGTCCTGCTATTTTTCTTGTACTGAAACATGTTAGACTCTTTCACCTTGTTAATGCCCTTAAGGTTTTTGAATGTATCAATCATATCATCTCTCTCCCTCCTTTGCTCTAGGGAATACATATTGAGCTCCATTAATCTGTCCTCATATGTTTTCTGATGCAGTCCTTGCACCATTTTGGTTGCCCTTCTCTGGACTGCCTCAATTTAGTTAATGTCCTTGTGAAGGTGTGGCCTCCAGTACTGCATGCAGTACTCCAGATTGGGCCTAACCAGTGTCTTGTAAAGAGGGATTATTACCTCCCTCTTCCAACTTGTGATACCCCTACTAATACACCCCAACATCCCTTTATCCTTAAGTACTGCTTTAGTGGTCTGCTTGAATGATTTCAGGTAATCAGTGATGATGATGCCCAAGTTTCTTTCTCCCCTTGAGACTGCCAGCAGGGTTGATACACAAGGTGGGGTGGAAAGGATGAAAAGGGACTTGGCAAGGTTGGAGGCATGGTCAAATGTGTGGCAGCTTAGATTCAATGCAAAAAAGTGCAAAGAAATGCACCTGGGAAACAAAAACCCAGGGGAAGAGTACACAGTGGGGGGTGAGATGCTGACAACAACAAAAATGGAAAGGGACCTGGGGGTAGTCATATCAGATGACCTAAAGGTGGGCCAGCAATGTGAGAAGGCAGTAAGGAGGGCTGGGGAATACTGGGATGCATAGGGAGAGGCATCACCAGTAGAAAACAGGAAGTTGTTGGCCCTCTGTACAGACAGTTGGTAAGACCACATCTAGATACTGTGTACACTTCTGGAGCCCACATCTTTGCAAGAGACATGGACAGGGTGGAGCTGTCCAGAGAAGGACAACCAAAATGATGCAGGGTCTGCATCAGAAGACATATGAAGAAAGACTAAAAGAAATAAAGAGGTATAGTCTTGAGGAAAGGAGGGAGAGGGGGGCCGTGATAGAAACTTTCAAATACCTCAAGGGAATCAACAAAGTCCAAGAGGGTAGCATCTTTCAGAAAAATAGATGTGTAAAAAGAAGGGGCACAATTTGAAGATAGAGGGGGGATGGCTCAGAGGTAATGTGACAAAGTATTTCTTCACAGAGAGGGCTGTGGATACATGGAACAGCCTTCCTGAGGAGCTCGTAGAGTCAAAAACAGTGGGGGAGTTCAAGAATGCATGGGACAGACATAAGGCAATTCTAGTGGGGGGTAGGAGGAAGTAGGCTGTTGGTTAACTAGGATCTGCAGCTTATCCATTAGGTAGGGAAATGGGCAGACTAGGTGGGCCCAGCGGTCCTTATCTGCCATCAGATTCTATGTTTCTATGTTTCTATGTTCCAGCAACTCCCCTCCCAGCCTATAGGTGGCTTCAGTGTTTCTCTTCCCTATGTGCATGATCTTGCACGTCTTTGCGTTAAACTCCAGTTGCCACTCTTATGACCATTTTGTTAGTTTATCCAGATCTCTTCTCATTCTGCCCACCCCATCTGGATCATCTACTCTGTTGCAGATCTTGGTGTCGTCTGCAAACAGACAAACCTTACCCTCCAGTCCATCTGCAATGTGCCATGGCCAGTGTCAGTGGCTCAGTAGGTAGCACACTCGCCTCTGAGGCTGGGAGATCAGAGGGCTGTGGGTTCAGTTCCCACATCTGGCACTTGGGTTAATATCCCAGTACTGACACTGTAGTGCATCATGAGAGGGGTGCTGCACTTCTGAGGTTCCGTCTCTCGGATGAGACATTAAACCGAGGTCCCATCTGCCTGGATTGGTGGTAGTTCAGATGGATGTTAAAGGTTCCATGGCACTTATCAAAAAGAGTAGGGGAATTTTTATTAAAACTGGAAAGTAAACCATAGACACAAAGTGTTATAACACACAAATCATAATACAAAATCAAGGATAAACATAAATAAGTATTACAGCATACATTTAAATAACAAAGCAGTTTGTAAAAAGTCATAAAAACTATTGAATACTAAACCCCCACTAAAAGGAGTAGGGGAAGTCAATACAAAATTTGAAAAGCAAAACACATACGGAATAGTGATACAGCTCACAAAATCAGATTGAAAAACAAGGAAAAACATAAATAAATATTACAGCATATATTCGAACAAATTTCAGTAAAACCCACTAAAGTAACTACACCTCTAGGTATGCAAAAGTCAAAACCAGACCACAGAGTCCCATCTAGATTTGAAAAGAAGAGGTGAGACCATATTCAGATCATGAAGCTGTAAATTCTTAATAGCAGTATCCACCGTATGGAACAATTCCTCCGTAGTAAAGTGACATTGCTGAATTGTGAGCTGACAACACACATACCAAATATAAAATTTAAAACAAACCAGAAATAACCACATTGTAACCCTATCATGTTTAGTCCACCAAAAAGGTAAAATTCCTATACACAATATTTCTAAGGATAGCTGAAAAAATGGAGATGTTGGCCATTTACGTTGGACTGTTTTCCAAAATTCTACAATAAATAGACATTCCAAAAATAAATGTTCCATGGTTTCAATTATGTGAGGACAGGTTTCTCTTGGACAATACCAGTCAGAAGTCTGTGTTTCAAATTTCCTCTAACGTTAAGTTTGCCATAAAGTGACAACCATAAAACATCCCACATATGACGGGGTATCCGTGGGGAGGTCAACATAGTACCGATTGACAAATGTTGTTGGGGAGAGTAAATATCAAAAGGGGCCATATATTGGAAATATCGTTGGATTATAAATGCATACAATTCTTTTCTATGGAACTGAATAAAGGAACCTTTTGAAATAGACCATAATTTAAGTTTCCCAAAACATACTCTCATACAGGGAAAAAGATTAACTATAGACCATTGTCTTGGGATCAGTGCATGCTCTGGCCAAGTAGAAACCATCTCCCCACAGAATCTAGAAGCCACGGTATCCAGAATTTGGGTGTACCAGCAATGACAGGCCTTAGATATGCATAAAGGAACATGGTAAAAAAGAAAATAATAGGTTGGATCATATTTAAACCTCCCTGTTTACGATCTCAAAGAAGTAAACTATGTTTTATAGGGTTTAGTCTACTACCCCAAATACATGAAAAAAAACAGCTATAAATCTGTATTTTCAAACTCAAAGGGAGACTAAAAACTGAACTTAAATACAAAAACAAAGGTAACAAGAAAGTTTTAACCATAAAAACCCATTTTAATTTAGATAACCGCCACTTATTCCAAATATCTACTTTAGCTTTGGCTTCTTGTAATTAAAATTTCCAATTGATGTAGTCCAAGTCACCTGCCCCAAAATGAAGGCTAAGAATCGAACAGGTATCCCGAACAACTGGTATACCTATAACAGTTGTAGCTGAAACATCTAAAACTTGAAGAGGTATGCAGTGGCGGCTCTACACCAGGGCCCGCCAGGGCACGTGCCCCGGTAAAAAAATGCTGTGCTCCAGTTGGTGCCCCATATGGTGCAGAGCTTCCCCCATAGTAACAATATATCAGTGCCCTGGCTGCCATCGGTTGTGCCCCAGCTGTGCCCTGGTAACCATTTGTGGCTAGAGCCACTGCTGGAGGTATGCAGTTACATTTGTTATCATTTATTGCAGCTCCTGTATGTAAAGAAAAATCTAGCAAAACCTTCTCTAAACAGTATGCAGACGGTATATTACTTACAATAAAACATATATCATCTGCATAGGCTATACATTTAATTTCGGGATCGCTACTGGAAAAAGAAACACCATGTATGACAGAAAAGGTATGTACAGTTCTAATTAAAGGATCCAATGTAAATAAATACAGAAGCGCACTTAAGGGACAACCTTGTCAAACACCCTGTAATACAGCAAACTTTTCACCCAAACAACCTTTACAAAATGCCTGGGCTGTAGCCTGAGCATAACACGTCCATAACCAATGTATAAAGATGTATGGAATTCCATAGGATTCCAGGCAATCCCATAAATATGAATGCCTCACATTGTCGAAGGCCTTAGCCTGATCCAAACTAAATATTAGACCTGTAAGTTCCCCGGATGGTCCTTTTTGCATAATTTCATGTAAAAGAATTAAAGTAGCAGTAATGTTTCTATCAGGAATTGAACAAGTTTGTGAAGGGTGTAGAAGAAACTCAGCATGTATCAATAATCAGTTGTTCAAAATTTTAGTCAACATTTTAAAATCAGTATTTAACAGCGTTATAGGTCTTCAATTCAGCAGGTCTTCCCTATCCCCTTTTCGATATAAAAAAATCACCAAACCTTCGTTCATACTATGAGGCAAAATGCCCGTAAGCAAAGCATCGTTCAAAACCATAGTAAATTCTGATAATAACACAGAAAAAATCATTTTGTATAACTCATACGGAATCCCATCCGTGCCTGGAGCTGTTCGTGACTTGGTTTGAGAAAAGGATGTAGTTACCTCTAAAGGGGTGATGTCAGAGACCAACATCAGTTTATCATGAACAGATTATTGGGGTAATGCATACTGAGCCAACCAATGGACATGTGAAACCACAGGGACCTCTGAAGAACTAAACAAGTATTGTATATGGAACTCAACAGCAGAAAAAATTTCTTTTTGAATTGTGCACCTCTGCCCATGTTTATTTTTAACCACTGACATGTATTTTTGCTGCCTCTGATAGGCACAAAACTGAGAAGCAACCATAAAGGCTTTATCCCCTTGAGTCCCGAAATGACGTTCATTATCCAAGGATTTATCCCAATCAGATTGTATTTTGTTCAGTTGTTCTCGAAGTGTATGTAAAGAGGGGAGAATGGAAACATTCCCTCACGCTGCTTGAAAGTGCGCATCTAAAAATTGTGCTCTAGTAAATACATATTCATCAGTTTTATGTTTACCATTAATTTTGCCGATGCAAGAAAAATAAAGTTTAATATCCTGATTTGTATCTATCCACCAGTCTTGAAATAGATCATAGAGGCAAAAAGAGATTTCATAGCTTTTAATAAAGCTAAGAAACCATTCTCAACAGTAGGAATAAACAATAATTCAAAATAATTCTAAATTTAGTCTCCAGTAACCTGGGCGATGATGCAAATTATAATGACTGGAAACCGTGGCCTCTATAATGGCATAGAAGGCGCTATAGAAACATAGAAACATAGAATTTGACGGCAGATAAGGACCGTTTGGCCCACCCAGTCTGCCCATTTCCCTACCTACTGGATAAGCTGCAGATCCTAGTTAACCAGCAGCCTACTTCTTCCTACCCCCACCCCCTAGAATGGCCTTATGACTGTCCCATGCATGCTTGAATTCCACCACTGTTTTGACTCCACAACCTCCTCCGGAAGGCCGCTCCATGCATCCACAACCCTCTCTATGAAAAATACTCCTTAAATTACCTCTGAGCCACCCCCATCTTCAAATTGTGCCCCTTGTTCTTGCACACCTCTTTTTGAAAGATGCTACCCTCTTGACTTTGTTGATTCCCTTGAGGTACTTGAACGTTTCTATCATGTCCCCTCTCCTCCTTTCCTTGAGGCTATACATATTAAGCTCCTTTAGTCTCTCTTCATATGTCTTCCGTGCAGACCCTGCACCATTTTAGTGCCCTCCTCTGGACAGCTTCCATCCTGTCTATGTCTTTGCGGAGATTGGGTCTCCAGAACTGCACGCAGTACTCCAGATGGGGTCTGACCAGCTGTCTGTACAGAGGGATAATAACTTCCTGTTTTCTACTGGTGATGCCCCTCCCTATGCATCCCAGTATCCCCCAGCCCTCCTTGCTGCCCTCTCACATTGCTTGCCCACCTTTAGGTCATCTGATATGACTACCCCAGGTCCCTTTCCATTTTTGTTGTTGTTTGTATCTCACCCCCCATTGTGTACTCTTCCCCTGGGTTTTTGTTTCCCAGGTGCATTACCTTGCACTTCTTAGCACTGAATCTAAGCTGCCATACATTTGACCATTCCTCTAACCTTGCCAAGTCTCTTCTCATCCTTTCCACCCCACCTTGTGCATCAACTGTGTTGCAGATCTTTGTGTCATCTGCAAAGAGACATACTTTTCCTTCCAGTCCCTCTGCAATGTCGCTTATAAAGACATTGAAGAGGACCAGTCCTAAAACTGAACCCTGCAGAACCCCACTAGTAACCCCCCTTTCTTCTGAGTGGACTCCATTTACTATTACTCTCTGTGTCCTATTCTCCAGCCAATTCTTTACGAAGGCTGTCATCTTGGGACCCACTCCCAGGCTGGCTAACTTGTATATTAATCTTTTCTGTGGGACTGTGTCAAATGCCTTGCTAAAGTGTAGGTAGGTCATGTCCACAGCCCCTCCCTGATCTACTATTTTGGTTACCCAGTCAAAGAAATCCATCAGATTCGTCTGGCATGACCTTCCCGCTGTGAATCCATGTTGCCCAGGGTTCTGTGGCCCTCTGGCCTCTAGATACTCGACAATTCTTTCCTTCAGAAGTGATTCCATCATTTTCCCTATCACTAAGGTTAAACTAACAGGTCTGTAGTTTCCTGCTTCTGCCTTGCTCCCATTTTTGTGAAGGGGAATCACATCTGCCCTCCTCCAGTCCTCGGGTACCACCCTATCCTTCCATGATTTGTTAAAGAGGGTAGTCAGTGGTGTCACTAGTTCTACCCTTAGTTCTTTTAGAATTCTGGGATGAATCCCATCAGGCCCCATTGCTTTGTCCACCTTCAGTTTTAAGAGTTCTTTCAGAACCCTTTCTTCTGTAAATGGGCTGGTATCAACTTCTGCATCCAGAGTGTTTCTACTGTTTGTTTTAGGTACCTCCCCCTCTTCATTTGTAAATACTGAGCAAAAATATTTGTTTAGTATCTCTGCCTTTCACAGTCTCCTCTGCCCACCCTCCCTCCCTTTATTAAGCCTCACTATCCCTCCCTTGGTCTTCCTTCGCTCCCTGATGTACCTATAAAAGGTTTTATCCCCCTTCTTAACTGAGTTGGCTATCTTTTCCTCGGTTTGGGCCTTTGCTGTTCTGACTGCCTTCCCAGCTTCCTTTTGCTTTAACTGATGCAGTTCTCTGTCCTGCTCCTTCTGCGATTCCTTGCACTCCCTGAATGCTTTCTTTTTCTCTTGAACCTTTACTGCCACTTCCTTTGAGAACCATAGTGGTTTCTTACATCGTTTTGTTTTGTTTATTTGCTTCACACAAAGGCTCGTTACCTCTGTGATGGCAGTTTTTATTATTCTCCATTGTTCTTCCACCCCTCCTTCCTGCCCATTTGCTAGTGCATTCCTTAGGCACTCACCCATTTTGCAAAGTCAGCCCTCCTAAAGTCCGGTTATTTTTGCCTTTGTATGGTTTGACTCTATTGCTGTGTTTATTGTGAACCATACTGTTTGATGGTCGCTAGTTCCCAGATGGCTACCCACTTCTACATCTGTGATCCTCCTCCATCTCCATTTGAGAGAACCAGGTTTAAGATTGCTCCTCTCGAGTGGGCTCCAATACTAGTTGTCTAAGGCATGCCCCTGTAGGGCATCTAGAATAACCCCACTCTTCAAGTGGCTGCTACAACTGCACTCCAGTTAACATCTGGCATATTCAGATCACCCATCAGCAGTATCTCCTTTTTCTGCCATCCTAAGTATACTTTCTATCATTTCCTTGTCCATTTCCTCCCCCTGAGAAGGGGGTCTGTATACAACCCCTATGCGGATTGTGGTGCCATTGCCTGTCTCCAAATTTACCCACAGTGCTTCTTCTCCTCCCTGTTTACCCTTTTGTTCTGTTGCTTTTATTCCTTCCCTTATGTAAAGAGCTACTCCTCCTCCTCTTTTACCCTCCCTGTCCCTCCTGTAGATAGTGTATCCTGGTATGTTTACGTCCCAGTCATTATAGGAGTAGTTTTAGTGTGTATAACATTCAAAGAATCAGATAGGAACCAAAAATCAATGCAGATAGCATTATTACCCTTAAAAAATGTTTTAGCAGGCGTATCCTGTAAGGCTATGACATCTGTTAAACCATATTGGACCAATAAGTAATTAAGGCAATGTGCATCACAAAAGATTTTGTTTGTGCGAAGGCCACGATCTTTTTGATATCAACTACAATAAAAATCTCCACCCATAAAGACATGTCATGATGTAAATAAGTATGGTAAAATTAATTTAAAGATCCCAATTCTATCAGATTTCATCTGTGGGGCATACACATTTATAAAACGCTCCTGTAACCCATTAACCTCCAAATCCAATAACAAAACACGCACAGGAAAAAGATCTACCAGGCAAAATAATTTAACCGTAGAGGTATTCACTGCAATGCCAACACCACTGCATACTTCCTCACCAAGGGACCAATATGTAATTCCCCACCACCACCCTGCCGTTGCCGTATTCAAGTCTTTCCGTGTATGTAAGCGGGTGTCCTGGAGGAATACCACATCATAAGCTTCATTTTCAAACAGGGAATAAATCAGTAACCTTTTCCTCTCAGACTGAATGCTATTAACATTCAGAGAGGCCACAGAGAGATTATAGAACCCAGGCATACACAGGAAGAAAAAGCACCGATGAGAGAATACCCAAATTAAGAAAATGGTGTAAACAAAAACCCATATGGAAATAATTTTTTCTTACAAGATTTCCGCATCCCCAACTTATTTCTTTTTTTCTCAACAGTATCAGGATGCTCAAGGGGTTGGTCAACATCAGAAACACCTTCTGGTTGTGATAATAGCACTGAAGCCGAATCAGACTCAGTTCCAGCATCATCCAGGAGTACCTGTTAGCTATTCTGTAAAACCAAGGATTCAGTATCAGTCATAGTTTTCCCTACACCCTGAGTTCGAAGACTATGGCGTCTAGTGGAAACTATCATAAAATCCCCTTCAGGAGGCAAAGGTGGGGGCATAGAATCCGAAGAAGTAGAGGGTACAACAGTGGATGCTACAGTGGGCAAAGTAACAGGTAAAGGAGCCAGATCTACTGCTGCTATTTCGGCTACAGTCAAATCCTGCACTTGGTGAGGCTCCTGTACCTCAAAAGGTTGTGACCTAGACCTTCTAGGAGGGGGGAGGCCCTGTCTCAATGCAGCCTTAATCGCAGTATTAATATATAAATGTTGTATACAGAAATCCCCATTGGATTTATTTTGGGCTGCAAAAGGGCAATCCATGTAAGCATGGGCATCTTCACAAAGGGAACATTTTACCGGATGATGACAATCAGTAAAGACATGCCCTACTTCACCACACTGCACACACTTAATAATGTCACAGGTCCTACTAAGGTGCCTAGGAGAACCACATTTATAACAATGCCGTGGTTGACCTGGGTAGAATATAAATCCTTTATCCAGACCCAGGTAAAAACAGCTTGGCAAATGTTGCAAACCATCCTCTGCCTGGAGCAAATTAATCTTATACCTCCAGCCGCCATTCCAAAAACCCTCAGAATCCAGTATAGGCTCTGGATTACCCTGAATTGTACATTTCTGTTCCAACCAATAGGTAATGTCTTCGACATTTACCCCCTCGTTCCTAAACAAAAGTTATGACCTTAAAAGATTGTTTTGTAAGTGAAATGGCCTGAAAATGAGACCAAGCTGGATTAGTTTTGAGCAAAGCATATTTCACCCAAAACTGATTCAATAAATCAGGGGTACGAAAGTTAATATCATATGTGTTGTCCCAAGGGGAATGAATAAGTGCATAAACTTCACAAGGAGAAAAACCCAATAACTGCTTAATCAAGACTTTGCCGACATAGAATCGGTCAGGCATATCCTCAGTAGTTCCCAGAAACCGTAGAAGAACCGCATTCTGCCTTTTGGCCAGTGCCACAGGTTTCTTAAATAAACTAGCAAATGTAGCAGAAGGCACAGTTAAACCAATAGGTTCTTTTGCAGGACCAGTAACAGACCCATCCATCCCCATATCATCACCTGTAGCCTGAACAGCATCAAGTTGCGACTTAGTAAGAGGGGAAAAATAAATTAGTCCATCAGAGGGAGCAGAGTCCTGAGATACAAGGTCTGTAATATTTAAGGAATCAGGGTTAACTGCAAATGGGGTGATTCGAAAAGCAGGAAGCGATGTTTACTGTAACATAGTGTCAGCAGGCAGGAGATCTTGTTTAGAAGGCAAAACCTCCAGCTGAGTATCTGTAGGTACAGATGGCTCACCCACCCCAGAAACCCCAGGGATCAAGATCGCAGGATCAGCAACCCAAATTCCAGATTCAGTCCTAATCCAGCCTGCATCCTGCAAAGCCTGCTGTGGGGACCAAGTATCTCCTGAAGGAGGAGTCTGGGGTGGGGGCAAATCAACACATCAAGCAGTAGAAAAACTTCTTAGCACTTTGCTAGTGTTACCTGGAGGGCCCGAGGGGAGTCCGATTCGGGCAGTTTCCGTTTCTTTTCCTCCTCCACGTAAAGTTGAGCATGGCGGTAGTCAGCCAAATCAAGTTCCAAAACCTGATGCTTAATTTCCAGCTGTTTAGTGATATCCAACGAAGTAGAAGCTGACTGATCCGCAGGCACTATAGGGAGAATGCCATCCGTGACACTCACAACTCGATTCGCAGGCTCCGCCCGGTGAACTGGGTCCTCACCCATTTCAGTGTTACCGATTACTCCTGCATCGTTAAACGGGGATGCCTGCTGCCAGGGTATAAGTACATTAAGCTGGTCATCCCGCGGATGCATTCCAGCTGTACCGTCCCCCTCACATGTAGATTCTTGCAATGGCATAGCAGCCATCTGACCTCCACTGCTCTCAGCCGCCATCTGGACAGAGGCTCACTCCGTCAGCTCCACAGAGCCCACAGCCAACAGAGTAGGGGAATTTCCCTGGTGTCCTGGCCAAATTTCCTTCATTCACTAAAAATACCACCAACAGCTTAGTCTGGTTCAAGGTCAGTTGGCAATCATCTGTATCCCCCCTCCCCTGGGTCATGCCTGAAAATAGGCATGATTTGTTTACTGCACTTACCCGGTCAACACAAACTAAATAAAAATAAATAAAATGTCACTGATGAAGATATTGAAGAGTACTGGCCCCAGGACTGATCCCTGAGGTACCCCACTTGTGACTTGCATCTCTTCTGACTGTATACCATTTACCACCACTCTCTGTTTTCTGCCCGTCAACCAGTTTCCCACCCAGTTGACCAACTTCTGACCCACCCCAAGCCTACTCAGCTTATTAATTAATCCTCTATGTAGAACAGTATCCAAAGCTTTGCTGAAGTCAAAGTTGGTGACATCAGCTGCTCCCCCTTGGTCCACCACTCTGGTTACTCAGTCAAAGAAATCTATGAGATTAGTTTGACAGGACCTTCCTTTTGTAAACCCATGCTATCTTGGATCCTGTGCTCCTATGGATTCCAGGTGTTGCACTATCATTTCCTTAAGGAGTGCCTCCATAATCTTGCTCACTACTGAGGTAAGACTGACTGGTCTGTAGTTCCCTGCCTCCTCCCTGTTACCACTCTTGTGGAGCGGGATCACATAAGCTCTTCTCCAGTCTTCTGGGACCTCTCCTGTGCTCAGAGACTCACTAAACAGTTCTGATAATGGCTCTGCTAGTTCCATCCTTAGCTCCTTTAGCACCCTGGGATGTATGCCGTCAGGTCCCATTGCCTTGTCCACCCTGAGCTTATCGAGCTCTTGTAGGACCCTTTCTTTTGTGAAGGGACTAGTGCACACCTCCCACCCCCCTGTGTCCATGGTGCTGCACTGTGCGCCCTGCCCTACCTTCTCTTCAGTAAATACTGAGCAGAAGTATGTATTTAGGATAGTTGCTTTTACATGGTCCTCCTCCTCACACGCCTGCTTATCCATTTTGATCTTAACAATACCCCCTCTGGACTTTATTCTTTCACTAATGTATCTATAGAAAGTCTTGTCACCTTCTTTTACTGTCTGTGCTAGTGTTTCCTTGGTTTGGGCCTTTGCCTGCCTTATTGCCTTACCTGCTTCCCTTAGGGAAGTTTGGTATGCCTCCCTGTCTTCATCCTGCTGTGTTCCCTTATATTTCCTGAAGGCCAGTCTTTTGGCTCTGACCTTTTCTGGTACTGTTTTTGAGAACCAAAGTGGTTTCCATCTTCTTTTGCATTTCCTTTTCTCTCTAACACAATGGAATGTTGCTTCAAGTATTGCATCTTTAATGATTCAACAATGCTTTGTAGGCCCAAGTACAGGTATGGAACATCCTTCTGGAGGCCAGGGACATCCAGTCAACTAAAGAATAGAGGACACAGTGGTGGGTTCTGAATGGAGCCTTGATTATAAAAATGGGGCATGATGGTAAAGAACATCTAACTTGTGCAGGTTAGAAGCTGAACTGCTATTGGAAATCATCTCAGCATAATCCAGAAGGGGAAGGAAGGTTGCTTGGGCTAACCTAATCCTGATGTACAGTACATGGAGAACAGAGATTTGTTTCTGAAAAACAACCCCAATCTGGCTTTTAGCTTTTTTGTAAGGGCTTCAACATGTTCTGCAAAGGAGAGGTTACTGTCAAGCCAAATTCCTAAGTATTTAAATTTGTCAACAGCCTGTAGGGATTACCCTAATAGCATTGTAATGGGCACAGGAGTGGCTTGTTCGTGGAGCAAAGTTGAAGGATTGTGAGGTAGAAAGAGCATAGTTTTAGTTTTCTTTGCATTTAGCAGTAATTTGAAATTTATTTAATTACACTGCAATTGATTAAAGTCAGCCTGTAACTCAGCACTGACATCTGCTAGAGAGGGTTTGGAAGTGTAAAGAAGTGTCATCAGTGAAGAAATGGAGATTAGAGTTGTGGATATTATCATACAAACATACTGTGAAGCCAGCGGAATAGGCTGTATGGTCTATCAAGTCTGCTCGATGGTCACTGCCTATGCTGGGCACCGATTTTAGCCCACCCTCCCACCCACATAAGGACCCTATTTGCCAGCGGGGCTCCTGGATGTACCCTCCTCTGCACCTATCCCAGCCCTTCTTGAACTCCTCCACCGTAGTAGCATCCCCCAGCTCTCTGGGCAATGCATTCCAGGGCTCCACCACTCTCTCAGTGAAGTAGCGCCTCCTTGTTTCCCCCCTCAGGCTCCCCCCATCCAACCTCATGGGGTGGCCCCTGGTTCCCTTAGCTGTAGGACCCCCTCAAGGCTTACCCTATTGACCCCCTTGAGATACTTGAAAACCTGCATCATATCCCCCCCATCTCTTCTTTCCTCCAATGAGTATAGGTTGAGCTCCCCCAGTCACTCCTCATAGGGCATTTCCCCTAGCCCCAGTACCATCTTAGTCGCTCTCCTCTGTACCTCTTCCAGTAACGCAATGTCCTTCTTTAAGTAGGGAGGCCAAAACTGCACGCAGTATTCAAGGTGTGGTCTAACCAGACTATTGTACAGTGGAAGGAAAACCTCACTACTTCTTGAGGTTATCCACTGGCTATGCACCCCAGCATTTTATTTGCTTGTGACACCGCCCTTCTACACTGCTCTGAGTTGTTCATTTTGGCATCCACCACCACCCAGAGGTCCCTCTCCCCCCTTGAAACCTGTGAAGTCTCCCCCCCCCAAGGTGTATGTATGAGTCGGGTTTTTGGCTCCCAGGTGAAGAACCCTGCATTTTGCAGCATTAAACTTTAGTTTCCAGATTCTTAACCACCTCCCTAGAGTCTCCAGGTCCTCCTGGAGGTCCAACTTTCCCTCTTCCTCATCCACCACTGCCCACATTTTAGAGTCATCTGCAAAGAGATTCATCATGCTCCTGATACCATTTCTGATGTCCATGACATAGGCATTAAATAGGAGTGGACCCAGCACTGGCCCCTGTGGTTCTCCACTTGTGACTAACCTTGAAGATGAGACCTTCTCACCCTCTGTACCCACCCCACCAGCCAGTTTCATATCCATCTGCCCATCCTCCCCCCAACCCCCATACTTCCAGCTTCTCCAGTAGCCCATGATGTGGTATGGAGTCAAAAGCCCTGCTAAGTCCGGAGAGAGGACATCCACTGGCCTGCCCTCATCCAGCACCCTTGTCACCCCCTTCATAGAACTCCACCAGATTTGTCTGGCACGATCTGCCATTAACAAAGCCATGCTGGTGAATGTCTATGTGACCCCGAGCCCTCAGCACCCCTTCTGTCCTTTCCTTCAGGATGCTGTCCATCACTTTGCCCACTACCGATGTCAGACTAACCAGCCTATAGTTACCCAGCTCCTCTTGTGGGCCTCCCTTGTGGATAGGCACAATGTGGGCCATTCTCCAGTCCTGAGATACCCACCCAGACTGCAGGGAGGAGTTAAAAAGATCTGCTAGAGGGGTGGCCAGGGTATCCGCCAGCTCCCTGAGCACCATGAGGTGGATCCCATCGGGGCCCAGTGCCTTGTCTCCTCTTAGGGCCTTGAGTGCATCCAACACCCTACCTCTGGGTATTTCCTTATCTTTTTCCCTTCATTGACTGCCGTATACCCTGCCCTCTCTCCTATCGGTGCTGTCCCCCCCCCTTGGTGAACACAGAGGCAAAAAATTATTTAGTACCTCCACCTTCTCTCCCACCCACCCACCCCCATCCTGAGCCAACTGATCTGCCCCTTCCTCTTTCTTCTTTTCCCTAATATACCTAAAGAACCCTTCCCCCCCTTTTATTCCCTGTGCCAGTCTCAGCTCTGCCCCCACCTTAGCCGATCTCACAACCCTGGTGACCCTCCTGGCTGCCATATCATACTCCTCCTTGGATATAGCCCCCTGAGAGCCTTCATAATGGCTATAGGCAGCTTTTTTCTCCCTCACTGTATCCTGGACCTCCTTCGCCCACCAACTTGGCTTCCTGGCTTTACCCCCCTTACGTATTTCCCTCGTGCAGGCCTTGGTAGCCTCCAGGAGCCCTATATTTATTAATTCCCATCGTGTTTCCATGCCCATGCTTGGCCTGATCCCATCTAGATAGCCTGTCATGATCTGCTCCATCCCCCCAAAGTCTGCCCCTCTGAAATCCACCATGGTCGTTCTTGTGTGCTGTACCTGGCCCCCTAGTTCTAGGGAGAACCAAACTGTGGCATGGTCACTACCCACCAGTGGGTCCCCAACAGCCAGGTCCTTGATGAGCTCCCCGTTTGACAGGACCACATCTAGAATGCACCCCTCCCTTGTCGGCTCCGTCACCAACTGGGTAAGGAACGCATCCTGGAAGACATCCAAAAGGCACTGCTTCTTGCTTGATGAGGACACCATGGTTCCCCAATCTGCTCCTGGCGTATTCAGGTCCCCCATCACCACAGTGATGTCCTTTCCTCCACCACAGTGGTCCTTAAGGTTAGCCACCAGGCCATCCTCCTGTTCTTCTTCCTGCCCAGGGGGTCTATATACCACCCACATTTTCACCCGTTTTCCACCCTGAGCCTGCAGGGTGACCCAAAGAGCCTCCACCTGATCCCCTGCTTCCTCCACCTTGCTTATCGCTATGCTGTCCCTGATGATAAAAGCCACCCCTTCCCCTTCCTTCCCCCCATCCCTTCTGCAAGTGGTGTACCCAAGTATGTTTAGGAGCCAGTCATGTCTGGATGAGGTCCACGTCTCTGTGACTGCCACCACATCCACCCCCCCCCACCATCAGCACCTGCAGCTCCGGCATCTTATTTCCCATGCTCCTGGCATTTACCAGGACCGCCCTCAAACCTGTCCCCTTGCCTTCTTTTCTCCCACCCTGAGGCCACCTTGCCTTCTACCTACCAGGACCCACACTTGCACTGTCTGTTGCTGTTGCCCTGTGACCCCTTCCCTCTGCCTGTGGGAAAAGGCCAAGGCCTTCCCTTCCCCCACAAGCTTAAACCCCACCTGGAGTGGATGAACTCTGCTGGTCTCAGCTGCAGGACATCTTTTCCCTCATCGTTAAGGTGGAGCTTGTCCTTATCGAACAGATCCTTGTCCTCCCTGGTTGCTCCTCATTCCCCTATCCACCCATGTCCACTGGTCTCGCACCATCTGCAGAGCCATGCATTTATATCCTGTATCTTCTGCTTGTTTTTTACACTGGCACTGGGCACCGGAAGGATCTCAGAGAAGGAGACTGAGCACCCCACATCCTAACACACTCTGGGGAGCTCCCCAAACCCCTAAACCTACCTTGTATCTCCAACTCACTGTTCCCATGTATATCATTAGTACCTAGGTGTATTAATATGTCAGAGGTGTCACCACACTCCTGCGCTAGAGAATAAATGTGATGTTTTGCCTGATAGACCATCAGGCCAGGTATACTCCTTGATTTAACACCACAGTAAGCCCCCCTCCCTTTCCCCTTTCCACCTGATCCCCCTAGTCATGGAGTCACCCAAAAGCAGCACCCTCACTGCCTCCTTATCCCTGTTTCTGCTCGCTATCTCTGTGTCCCCCACTCCATTTTCCTGCTTGTCCCCTCCTCTCCCCCTCCTGCCCAAACCTTGTCCGTCCCCCCTGCTCCAACCCATATCTCTCTTTGACCTGATCCCCTTGGTTCCATTACATCCTGCTGGATCACTGTGGACAGTGGCAGCTTGTGCCCCTGGAGCAAGGGACCCCCCGGCCCCAGATCTTCCTCCTCACTGACCTGTCCCTTAGTCTCTTTTCTTTCACCAGTGATGCTTGGGACCAACCCAGCCCCCCTAGCCCCCTGCTCCTTTTCCCCTCCATCCTAACTCCTACCGCCTCTTTTCCTTCTTTAACTTGTGACTCCTCCAGGTGTGTCCCCAAAAGGGCCTCCCCGTGTTTGGTCAATTTCCCGGCTCCCAAGAGAACTTCCCCCTTGTCTCCCAGCTTCTGTGCCACTGAGACCTCCTCCAGGGGAGTGTCTCCTATCCTCCTTGCTCCTTCTCCTTCTTCCAATGGTTTCTCACAGTCACTTCTTGCCCCTGTCAGTGTGATGAGGGGTACATAACTGTTTTCCTGCTGAACCCCCATGTTTGTCTTTCCCATGTTTGCTGCATCCCCATCTGAAGTTGGGCCCACAATATCCGGTTTCCTTCTTCTTTTTCCTGAACCTACCATCTTCCACCCCTCCTGAGCCGTATTTGCCTCAATGCCTCCTGATCTCCTTGAAGTCTCCTTCTCCTGTGTCACCTTTTCCTGCCTGGTTTGTACCTTCTCAGCTCTACCAGTTCCCTGTTTTAGCATTGATGATGTCTCATCATTTGCATCCTCTCCTCCCCCCTTCTACCAATGGGTGTATCGGGTTTAAACGATTTGTGAGCCTTAGCCCACCCCCAATGCCCCCTCCTTCCCTACCACCCCTCTTGGTTCCCTCTGGACACCCCCAGTCACCTTCCTACTGCTGTGGAACTGTCCTCCTTCTGTAGTTTCTCCCCTCCTGTTGGATGAAACTTGTCCCGGTCTTCCACCGACACTTCCCTCTTGTCCCTCATCTCTCCCCCCCACCATTATACTTCTTCGCCCGTCCCAATGCCCCAGTTGCATCCTTAGCCAGTTTAACTCTCCCCTGATCTGCAAAATCTGCCTGCAGAGTGGACAACCTCCCACCTGCCAGGCCCAATTTAGTATTATCGCTGCCCCACAGCCCGTGCAGCCTATACTCCTTCCAAATACACCTGCCCTGATGGCTGGGGCCCCCCAGTTGTCCTTGTCCGTAAACATTTGGATTTCCCCCCTTGGCCTGGTCTCCTCCTCCTGGGGTAATACCCCTCACCCTTCTCCAAGTAGCCATGCTAGGGTGGTCTATGATCAAGACTTACAGCCCCTTACAGTTGAACAGATACAACACAGCCCTCATAACTAGTTCCTAATCTAGGTAAAGACTTTAGCATCTAAACAGTTCTAAGAGATACTAACAGCTTACCACAGCATTTAGCAACTAAACAGTTTTAATAAGTTCTAACAGTTTGCACAGCATTCATAAAATATACTTAACACTGTTTTACCCCTCAGTTACTATATAATATTATTCTGTAGCAATCAAATAGTGTATCTTAGCTCTGTTTCACCCCAGCTGCCTGTAATATCACAGCCCCACTTGCATCTCCATGAATTTCCTTATTTGCCCCAGAATGATACAGTCTTATTAAAGTAGAAGTCCTGATTTTTCCACCTCCAGAGAACCCCTCTCTTACCAGCCCATAAGGGCTATTTAAAAGAGGTGCGCTGTGGGGTGGGTGGGAGGAGAAAATATAGGTTCAGTCCCAGAGTCTGATTAGCTCCCTCTCGCTGCTCCTCGATTCCCTCTCTCACTCCCTCCGCACTGCTGCAGGCTGCCTGTTAAATAGGGCAGCAAGCCTGCAGTGTTTTGGTGCTGAAAATAAAATTTAAAAGTTCAGTCCCAGTCCCAGAGTTCCAATGAGCTCCCTCTTGCTGCTCGATCCCTCTCTCACTCTCCGGCACTGCTGCAGGCCACCCGTTAAATAGGGCAGCAAGCCTGAAGCGTTTTGGTGCTGAAAATAAAATATAAAAGTTCAGTCCCAGTCTCAGAGCTCCGATCAGCTCCCTCTCATTGCTCGATCCCTCTCTCGCTATCGCTTAACATATTTATATATAGAGAGAAAACAAGTGATCCAAGAATGGATCCTTGTGGTACGCCTCTTGTAAGTGGTAATGGGGAGGATATGAGTCCATCAGCTTTGATACATTGCATTCTGCCTGCAAGGTAACTGGAAAACTAATTTACTGAACTGATGTTCAAACCATGCTCTTTAAGCTTAATAAGCAGTAGGTCATGGTCGACTGTGTCAAATGTCTTACTCAGGTCTAGGAAAACTTCTCCGGTGTATAGTTTGTTATCAAGGGCACTAAACCAATAATTTGATACTGTGGCTAGTGCTGAAGCTGTGCTATGCTTTTGCCAGAAACCTGATTGTAATGGATTAAATAAATTTGCATTTTTGGGGTGATCTTTTAGCTGATTGTTAACTACTTTTTCCAGGAACTTAGACAAGATAGGCAGGCTAGTGATAGGTATATAGTTGTTCATGTCACTTGGGTTGCCTGACTTGAATAGGGGCAGTAAGAAGGCTATTTTTCATGAAGAGGGAACCATTCTCAATGTGACAGGTTAAAGAGATGTGTTACAGGGACTGTTAATAAGTAATATCCTAAATTTAGAAAGACAGGGTCAATACCATCAGTGCCAGCACTCTTTATTTGTGTCCAGTTTTACTAGTAGGTCCTCTACTTGCTTAAAAGTTACTGGAGAAAAACTAAAGGACTCTGGATTCTGCTGGCTGGCTGTGTTGTCCTTTGGTGAGGGCGATCTACTAGTCTAGCCACTGGGGAGGAGTTGAAAGCTAGTCCCAATGTCGTGAAATGAGCTTTTAGCTTCTCAAGTACTGTCAGATATCGTTGCTTCTTTTGCTTAGATTTTTTTGGTATTGATGGAGGAATTCTATGACCTTTGACCGATTTGATTGTTTGCCACACTTTTGTCCTGGGTCCTGTCCTCTTCAATATGTTCATCAGTGACACTGGAGAAGGCATCCGGGGCAAGTTGTGTCTCTTTGCAGATGACACAAAGATCTGCGATAGGGTAGATAGTGATGAAGGGATCAGGGAGATGCAGATGGATCTACAAAGGCTAGAGAGGTGGTCTAAGATCTGGCAGTTGAAATGCAGTGTGAAAAAATATAAGGTTATGCACCAAGGGGAAAAAAAACAGGACAGAGTAATGGATGGGAGATGTTAAACCGAGCACTACAGCAGAGGAAAGGGGCCAGGGAGTCATCATTAGTGACTCCCTCAAACAATCAAGCCAATGTAACAAGGCCTATAGTAAGGCTAATAGGATTCTGGGGTGTACTGGAAGCGGTACTGACATAAGGAAAAATTAGGAATTACTACCTCTAAAAGTCACTGGTGAGGCTGCATCTGAAATGCTGTGCTCAGTGCTGGAGTCCTCACCTCAGGAAGGACAGGGAAAGGCTAAAGATGGTGATCAAGATGATTCAGGGCCAACAGGGCAGATCTTACCATTATCTGAAGGTACCGAACATGTACTCACTGGAGACCTGGCGAGGCAGGGGGATATGCTAGAGACCCTCAAGGTCCTGAAGGGAATAAACAAGGTGAACTGCAGGGAACCATTTAGCATGAGTATAGAATCAAGAACCCAAAGTCACAAGTTGAAACTGACAGGGGGAAGGTTTAAGAGGGATATGAGGAAGTTCTATTTTCAAGAAAGGGTGGTAGAGCTGTGGAACAGTCTGCCAGAGGATGTGGTGAGTGCTAACACAATAAATGGTTTAGAGTGAAAGGTCTGGTGGTTTCTTAGGTCAGTAGCAGTAGGGAGGGGAGCAGGATGGTGGACCAGGAGGATAAAGCCCTGCATGGACATAGGTCCCGGGTCAGAGAGGGAAGACAAGATGGACCTATGGTCTTTTTCTGCCATCCTTGTCATTGGCTTTGTAACTTGTTAATGACAACCATTCTGTCTTGTGTCTTCAAACACCACATGCCACTAAATAAAACATGGGGGTGTGAGAACAGCTCATGGTAAATTCATCTCATGAATCTGGGGGCATAAACCACTCTTCTGTTAATTCTGTCCAGGGGCATAAACCACTTTTCTGCTTATTCTGCCTGGGGGCATAAGCTGCTATTCTGCTAATTCTGCCCCCAGCTTTTCAACATGATATCACCATCTTATTGTTCATAGTCATCTAAGTATCATTAATCTCTATATCTCCACATGTGGAGAGAATATTCATAACTCATAGATGAAAAAGCCTCAAATGTGTTATGAAGGGTTTATCCTTGGCAAGGGGAATAGATGTGTTGGCCACAATGCAAACCATTACATTTGCTCTTTATACAACATCATTTTTTATTTACAGTTTATTTATCGAGGATAACACAGCTGAGATGCAATGTCTAATGTTCAGTGACATTCTCCTTTTACCTATGTTATAACTGGCTGTACTGAACTGCTGAGAGGTTCAGTGACTTGCACAGGGTCAGAGAACATGTCAAGATGGCTAAAGCTTCAAGGGAGCTAAGGCTGGCTCAGGGGATCAGTCAAGGGGAAAAGGATTTCTTCAGGTACATAAGAGAGAGAAGAAGAGTTGTAAGGATGAGATTGTCCGGGTCAAGTAGGAAGGGGGTTGGGCAGAAAGAGGGGTGGACAAGGCAGAGGCATTTAATGAGTACTTCTCTTAGGTGTTCACCAGATAAAAGGATGATCCAATACCACAAGGGAAAAGAGGGATGGGAATGGTAGGAGCAAGGGTAACATATGGGGTAATCCTGTTGGATATGGTTTTAAAGAGACTAAAAGCCCTGCTGGTGGACAAGGCCCCAGGACCAGGTGGATTGCATCCAAGAGTCCTGAGAGAGTTAGTGGAGGTCTTGATGGGTTCTCTGGCGGACCTGTTTAACACCTTGCTGGAGATGAGATGCATGCCCCTGGACTGGAGGATGGCTCGTGTGGTGCCTCTCCACTAGAGTGGTCCCAGGGACAAGCCGGGTAACTGTAGACCGGTCAGCCTTACCTCCATTGTAGGGAAGTTACTGGAGACAACAGTCACAAAAGGTCAAGACCACCACCTGGGATATGCAGTGCCTCAGTCAAAAATAGTAATGCAAGAAAAATGTGGGGACCAGCACCTGCAATAAAGGACACACTTATGTAGCTCCAAGAAATCAGACTAAAGTTCCATCCAACGAGTGCACAGACTTTATTAAAGTGCAAAAGAATAAATAACACTCACAATCCAATATGAGATGTAGAGAGATGGTTCATAAAAGTCCATAAGAGTCTATGAAAGTCCATAAAAACAAACAAGTTGGAATACTGGCTGGTTAAGCAGACTTGCAGCACCACCTCAGGAAGAGTCCCACCTTCTGATGTTACCTGACGTGTTTTGCATGCATGTGCTTTCTCAAAGGCTCAAGAGAGATAAGTGACCTTTCTGGATGATAATGGTCTCCAGGATGAAAAACAACATGGATTTGTCTGGGGGAGATCCTGCCAGACCAACCTTATTGACTTTTTTGATTAGGCCACAAAGGTACTCGACAGGGGCCATGCCATGGAAGTCCTGTATTTGGACATCAGCAAAGCATTTCACTCGGTGCCACATGGAAGGTTGCTGGGCAAACTGAAGAACCTGGGAGCCGAGGAGAAACTAATGAGGTGGGTCGGGAGCTGGCTGCACAACAGACAGCAGAGGATAATTGTAAGGGGGGACCCTCAAAGCCAAGACCTGTAACCAGTGGGGTACCTCAGGGCTCTGTGCTTGGACTGGTGTTATTCAGTATCTTTATCAAAGACATAGCAGAAGGGATCAAGAGTAAGATCAGCCTGTTTGCAGATGACACAAAGACCTGTGTGATAGTGGACAGTGAAGAAGGGAGTCAAGAACTCATGGAGGACCTGGCAAAGCTCAAGCACTGGTCAAGTATATGGCAGTTGGGGTTTAACGCTAAGAAGTGCAAGGTCATGCACCTAGGAGCCAGAAATGTACTGGAGGGGTGCAGTGAAGGGTGACAAAGATGATCCTAGGACTGGAGGAAAAACCCTATGAGGAAAGATTGAGGGAGCTCAACATGTATTCCCTGGGTTTGTGGCAGGAAGGTCATGCCAATCAAACCTAAATACATTTTTTGACTGGGTTACTAGGGAACTAGACAGAGGCCACCCAGTGGACCTCCTCTACTTCAATTTCAGCAAAGCCTTTGATTCGGTGCTACACAACCACCTGCTGAAAAAGTTGGAGGACCTGAGTACAGCCGAGTGCATAGTCAGTTGGGTAGGTAACTGGCTTAGGGACAGACAACAGCAAGTAGTGATCAACAGGGTGAGGTCTGATGAAGGTGCAGTCACTAGTGATGTGCCTCAAGGCTCAGTGTTGGGCCAGTCCTATTTAATGCCTGTATCAGTGACATCGGTGTAGGTATTCAGGGCACAATTGCCCTATTCACGGATGTTACCAAGCTAGAAGGAAGGGCTGACAGTGATGAGGCAGTTAAGGACCTACAAAAAGACCTACAGAGGCTGAAAAGATGGTCCAGTATCTGGCAGCTGAAGTTCAATACAAAAAAAAGTAAAGTGATGCGTTTGGGTAAAGGGATCCCAAGGACAGAGTACCACCTCAATGGGAGTCCAGCTCAGTGCCACACAAGAAGAATGGGACCAAGGTGTCATCATAAGCAGCACCCTTAAACAGACAAGCGAATGGAACAAAGCTTATAGTAAGGCCAACAAAATTCTGGGGTGCATAGAGAAGGGAATCGACAGCAGGAGGAAGGAGGGAATACTGCCACTCTGCAGGTCCCTAGTAAGGCCCCATCTGGAGTCCTGTGCCCAGTTTTGGAGTCCACATCTGAAAAAGGATATAAACAGGTTGGAGGCTATTCAGAGAAGAGCGACCAAAATGATCCAGGGCCTTCAAGGGCACTTGTACAAGGAGCTTCTGGAAGCATTAAATATGTTCTCACTGGAGACAAGGAGGGAGAGGGGCGATATGATTGAAACATACAAGTTCCTGAAAGGAGTAAATAAGGTACCATCCTTGTACCTGTTCAAAAGAGTCTCAGACTCTAACACTAGAGGGCATGAGTGGAAGTTGGGGGGAGGGAGCTTCAAGAGGGAGGTTAGGAAACATTATTTTACAGAAAGAGTCATGGACACATGGAATAAACCTCCAGCTGAGGTAGTGGAAGCAAAGTCCATGATATCAATCAAGCTGGGGTGGGACGAGGCTAAAGCGTGATCAAAAGCAACAGGAGCAGTAGGAGGCATTAGGCAGAAGCGGGGGTTAGGTCCTGGGATCTGAGAAGGTCCAAGGAACACATGGGCAGACTAGATGGACCCTTGGTCTCCTTCTGCTGTCTTTTTTCTATGTTGCAGTGTTTATTTGAAACCCCAGGACAAGCTATTGGCTGGGGGGTTGCAGGTATCCATTTCAGAGGAGGAAAAGGACCTAGGGGTGCTAGTCACAGGGGACATGAAGTTTTTGGCGCAGTGCCATTGGGCAGTAGCAAAAGCCAAACAAATTCTGGAGTGCATAGCTAGAAGAATCAACTCTAGGAGGAAGGAAGTCATCCTGCCACTGTACAGGTCACTGGTAGAGACCACACTTTAAGTACTTTGTGCAGTTCTGGTGCCCCTATTTTAAAAAGGATGTCAAATTACTGGAAAGGGTGCAGCGAAGGGAAACAAAGATGATCCTAGGACTGGGGGAAACCCTATGAGGAAAGATTGAGGGAGCTCGACATGTATTCCCTGGAAGATAGAAGGAAGAGGGGGGATATGATAGAGACCTTCAAATACTTAAAAGGTATAAATAGGGTTGGTATGGAGGGCTTGTTCAGCTTAAAAGGAGGGAGGGTCATGAGGGGACACAGTCTGAAATTGAAGGGGGGAGATCCAGGAGGGAAATGAGGAGACACTATTTTACTGAAAGAGTGGTGGCAGGGTGGAAAGAATTACCGGAGAAGGTGATCTCGCTAAAGACTGTGGGCAGTTTTAAAAGAGGGTGGGATAGGTCAAATGAAATATTGGTACAGAAAGAAGGCTAGGGAGGGTGGCAGTTGTGGGCAGGGATGATCAGGAGGGTGGAATGGGGGGGCAGCTGCATTAAAGTAAACTGAGAGTTGCACACTCGGGCAGACTTGATAGACCTCTAGGCCTTTTTCTGCCGGTATTTTATTATGCTCAGATGTTTGTATGTACATGGCTGTGGTGAGATTTGAACACAGGCCTCCTGTGTCTTTCAGTTCTTAAGCCTGTACTCTAAAGACTAAACTACATGATCTCTTCATTGAAAATGTTTTTTGCCATTAACAGATTCCTGAATAGTTAGTTGATTCTGTTGTTCTTAAAGTTGTTTACCGATTTCCTGCAATGAAATTACTGTTGGCATCAACAGAGCTCAGATCTCATAAAAATGTGAATTTCCTGATCTTTCATTCTGTATTACCAAGGCCATTTGGATGGAAACAGGCTCTTTTCCACTTGGACTTCATCCTTGCAGCTTTTCCTTCCTTGGAATCATAATCTCTTGTTTGTGACATCTGAATAATTTCTGCAACAACCGAGAACAATGTTGTAAGCTTAGCAGAGGACTTCAGTTGTTTTTTTGTACAATTTAATTTATTCAGGATAGTCCAGCTGAGATGCAACATCTCATTTCCAGTGGAGTCCTGTTGCAACCCATTTCTGTAGCTGGGTTTACTAGAGCACTGAGAGGTTAACTGACCTATCCAGCATCACACAGTGAGCGTTTGGCTCTGGCAGGGTTTGAACCTGGGATCTCCTGGTCCCAAAACACTCCAGCCACTTGACCACACTGCCTCCTAAAGAAGGTTATGACTTCAGAGCAGGCATGCACAATGTGAATAGATTAAATCTAAGGGAGAAAGGATCCTGTTCTAATGAAAATACCAACAGGAATAACAACGGAACATCCTGAAAATTAAATTTTGGGGGAATTTTCTGCAACTGAGCTCTGCTCACACCAAATGTGAATTTGCTACAAAAAAAAGAAAAACAATTTGGTGCTAAAATGAAAAAGAAACAGAAAAGAGAGGAGCCGCAGGAGAAGGAGGGGTGTGTGTATCGCTGACCGCAACGTTTTAATTTTCTATTTTTTTTAAATTATGAAGGGTAAAGGCCGCAAGGCTTGGGGGCTTTCCTATTAATTTTCAACTTGATGGAATATTCAGTGTGGGGATTGTGTGATGGCCAGAGATTGGCCTAGTTACTGGTGTCCTGCCGAACGGAGAGAACTGCTGATGCCAATGTGGAACTGGAGCTCATGGCAGAAGTGGAATGGAGAGGAAAGGTTGCTGACACCAGGAAGGAACCAATGCTCACAGCTGAAGTGGAATGGAGCAGAGAGGACTGAACTAAGTGTTTGAATTATTAAACAATCTTCATCTCTAGCTTTTTAACTATACTTTAGGAATATTTTAACCTTAACCTTGTAACTGTCTATGGAGCAGTGGTAAGCTGAGGGAACTTTAATAGCAGCAAAGCATATAAGTTGATTGACTCGAGAGAGAAAGAGAGAGTCACAGGGGCTATGTGGGCCAATCAGTGAAAGGTAAAAGAGTGCCAAGCTGAATAAAGGGGTTAGAGGGCCTACAGTACATAACCAGAGCCCATATTCCCTACACACAGTTGGAGATGAGCTATGGGAGAGGGAGGGGTGTGTGGATCGCCGACTGTGATGTTTTAATTTTCTTTTTTTTTAAATTACAAAGGATAAAGGCTGTATGGTTTGGGGACTTTCCTGTTAATTTTGAACTTCACAGGGCATTTGGGTGAGGGAATTGTGTGGTGGCCAGAGACTGGCCTAATTACTGGTGTCCCGACGGATGGCAAGGACTGCTGATGCCAGGGTGGAACCGGAGCTCATGGCAAAAGTGGAACAGAGCAGAGAGGCTGCTGATGGCAGGATGGAACCGGTGCTTATGGTTGAAGTGGAATGGAGCAGGGAGAGTTGAACTAAGGGAAGTGTTTGAATTATTAAAAAGTCTGCATCTCTAACATTTTAACTATACTTTAGGAATATCTTAAACTTTAACCTTGTAACTGTCTTTGGAGCAGTGGTAAGCTGAAGGAACTTTAACATCAGCAAAGCATATAGGCTGATTGACTCTTGAGAAAGAGCAGGCCCAACACAGCCTCCCCCGTCCCTCCCAACCCTGCACTGCCACACATATTGGGGAGGTGCTTAGTCAGGGTTGGTGGAGATCACGTCCAGGTGCATTAACTAACTTGTCTTGATCATCCCTGACTTCAAAGGAATTGAAGAAAAAACAGACACTAGAAGAGAGACTAATAGAGGAAATAGGCAGAGGAAGTACCGAAGGGCAATAGCATCAAAAAGATATAGGGAGGATGTGGAGGCTGGGGGAAGGAGGCAGGCAGATGAATGTGGGGCATCAGTGGAAGGGCAGGGATGACTGCGGTTGGGGGCTCAGGGAGGCTGGGAGGGTAATGAGCTGCAATGGGTGTGGAGCAGCACTGTTCCTGGGGACCTTGTGGAGGCTGGAGGGGTGTCCAGTGTGTAGGCAGTGCAGACAGCTTATTCAGGAAGTAGAAAGCTTGAAATGGGAACAGAGGAGAGAAGGCAGGTATTAATGGGAGAGGAGGAGATGGCTCAGGGAGACAGTCAGGGCTCCATCACAGGATATACCAGGCTGCCACAGGCCAAAAGGGGGCGCTTGGTCAAGGAGCCAGGAGTACCAACTCCGCAGGGACCAGGGAGCACAGGAATGGGGTGTTGGCAGGTGGCAGAGAAAGACAGTAGAGGGAAAAGAGTTAGGGAAAATGCCCAGGGAAAGCGGAGGCTGGAGAGGATTCCAGGGGAGTGCATGGACAGGGGATTGGAGACTAGAAACAGGTACACAGTGTTGGTAGAAGAAATGGAGCAGGAGGACGGGGCTAGCAATGTAGATCAAGGGAAAGAGGAGCATGATGGAGGGGACAGTACAGGGTGCAGGGGGACGGGAAGGACTGTAGGGCAGAAGCTGGTCTGGGTAACGAAGCAGGTGGAGGTGTCACGGGCACACTAACTAAAGGGATAGGGGGCCAATAAATGTAGAAAGGGAGGGGAGGGAGGCACGATGAAATGGCCAAAGAGGGGACATGCAATTACTGGTGGGGAGGTGGTTGGGCAGGGGAAGGAACACAGAAAGAATGGAGGAGGAGGAAGAGAGCATGTAGCGGTGCAATCGGGGGGAATGGAGGGAGGAAGGGACAGGAAAATAGAGAAGACACTGAAGAAAAGGGGTTCATAGTAAAGCAAAGCAAGGGGGCAGTGCAGGAGATGGATGATCGAGTAGTTATACTAGGGGATTTTATGCTCAGGGGGTGAGATGGGGAGACAAGAGAGCAAAGAAAAGCCGAGCCTGGGTGGAGTGCATTCCAGGTATGACAGCAGGAAGGGGAGGGCAGTTCATTCAGAAATGTGTGGAGAAGGTTGGAGATAAGCCTCATATCATAGTGCATCTAGGCACAAATGACCTAGAGGGCAGTACAGTGGATGAAGTACAGGAGAGGTTCAGGGAGGTGGGCAGAATCTGCAATTAGGTGGGACGTTCGGTGGCATTCTCAGAGGTACTCCTGGTACCTAGGACAAGCACCGCTAGGAAGCTAAGACTAGAGGAGTTCAATAGGTGGCTGGGGGGTTGGTATGCAGAAATGGGGTATAGGGTAGTAGGGGAGTGGGGCGAGACATGGAATAAAAAGGGGCTTTATGCCAAGGATAGGCTGCATCTCAGCATCAGGGGTACAAGGGCGCTGAAACAGGGGCTGGAGAATTACATTAAAAATAAAACAAATTTAATCTGGGGGGGCAGAGTGGGACTGCAAAAAGAAGTCACCTAGCAGGGGAGACCAGAAGGCCTCACCCCCAAGAAAGAGAGGAAGAGAGGGAGGGAAGTCTACCAAGAAATAAATGTAGGAGGGAGGGACAGGGAGAGGAGAGGCAAGGCACATGGTGGACTGTTGTATCCTTGAATGCAAGGAGCTTGGCAAACAAGGTAGCAGAGTTCCAGGTAATGATGGCAGAAGGGGAGGTAGATATTGCCGCCATCTCAGAAACCTGGGCCACTCAATGCCATGACTGGGATTTCACAATCCCAGGATACAAGGTGTACTACAGGGACCGGGAGGGGGGAAGAGGAGGTGAGGTGACTATTTACATTAAGGAAGGGATACTGTATACCAGGGAGGTGGGTGAAGAAGGGAGGCCAGAATCCATATGGGTACTGCTCCAAAGCTCCAGTGGTAAGAAGATCAGGATGGGGGTGGTGTACAGGCCACCCTCACAAAGCGAGGAGATGGACAGTGAGCTGGGGGAGCAAATCAGGAAGGTCAGTGGTAAAGGGAGTACAGTTCTAGGTGGTGACTTCAACCTTCCTGGGGTTGACTGGTGGACCATAACTACCACAAACACCAGGGAACAGGTGCTGCTGGAGGCTATCCAGGACAGCTACCTAGTGCAGGGAGTGACAGAGCCTACTAGAGATGGTAACATACTGGATATTGTGCTAACAAATGGTGACCAAGTCCAGGATGTGGTCATACAGGACCCACTAGCAGGAAGCAACCACCACTCAGTGTGGTTCTTCCTCAACACAGGGAGGGAGTCAGCTAAGACCAGGACAAGAGTGGTGGACTTCAGGAAGGCAGAATTTGCCAGGGATGGGCAGCATCCTAGAAGGGTATTTTCTGGAATTAGCCCAGGGATGGATACTGAACAGAAGTGGGCAATCATTAAGAAGGGTCTGAATGTGATCACGGACATGTGTGCCAAGTCTCAGAGTAAGCAGTCCAGGTCAAAAAAGCCTAGCTGGCTCAGCAGAGGAGTGGAGGGGAAGTTGAGAGAAAAGAGACTGGTCTTCACCAGGTTCAAAAAATCTGGGTGTGGGGAAGACAGGGAGGTGTACACAAAGGCATCTAGGGGAGTGAGTAGGGCAGTCAAGGCAGCAAAGGAGCTGAATCTGGCTCAGGGGATCAGAGAGGGGGAAAGGAGTTCTTCAAATGTATGAGGGAGATGAGGAATTGTCGGGATGAGATTGTTAGAATCAAGAGGAAGGGGGGATGGGCAGAAAAAGGGAAAGACCAGGTGGAGGCACTCAACGAGTACTTCTGCTCAGTGTTCACGAAAGAAGAGGATGTCCCAATACCACAAGGGAAAGGGGGGGGGAGGGTGGAGGGGGCAGAGATAGCAGATGGGGTCATCCAGGAGGATAGGGTTCTGAAAGGCCTTAAAGCCTCATGGGTGGACAAGGCACCAGGACCGGACGGTGTACATCCAAGAGCCCTGAAGGAACTGGCAGAGGAAACAGGGGAGGTACCCAAATACTGGAGGACAGCAGATGTAGTCCCCTTATACAAAAGTGGGAACAAAGAGGAAGCGGGGAACTACAGACCAGTCAGCCTCACCTCGGTAGTGGGGAAGATCATGGAAGCACTACTGAAGGAGAGATTGGTGGAAAATCTGGTTGTCAATGGACTACAGGACCCAAGACAGCATGGTTTCACCAGGGGGAGGTCATGTCAGTCCAACCTCGTTGAATTTTTTGACTGGGTGACTAGGGAGGTGGATCGGGGAGGGCAGTGGACATGGCCTGTCTGGACTTCAGCAAGGCCTTTGACACTGTGCCACACAGAAGACTATTACATAGACTGGGGAATATGGGTGTGGGCAGGACAGTAGTGTGGTGGGTAGGTAACTGGCTGGGTGGCAGGACACAGAGGTGGTGGCAAATGGCTGTCACCCTCAAAGGAAGAGTGACCAGTGGGTACCACAGGATCAGTGCTGGGGCGGTCCTATTCAACATCTTCATCAGTGACATTCACAGGACCTAGAAGGCAGAATTTCACTGTTTGCTGATGACACAAAGCTCTGTAACAGAGTAGTCACACCAGAGGGTGTAGACAGAATGAAAGGGGACCTGCAGAAACTTGAAGAATGGTCAGGGGTTTGGCAGTTGAAATTCAATGCAAAGAAGTGCAAGATAATGCATATGGGGCACAAAAAGCCTAGCACAATATATCAGTTGGGGGGTGAGGATATAGCATGCACCAAACAGGAAAGGGATCTTGGGTTATCATTTCTGATGACCTCAAGGTAGGGAAACAGTGTGACAAGGCAGCAGGTAAAGCAAATAGGATGCTGGGATGCATAGGCAGGGGCATCACCAGCAGGAAAAGGGAGGTCATAATTCCACTATACAAGACACTAGTGAGGCCCCACCTGGAGTACAGTGTACAGTTCTGGAGACCTTACCTACGTAAGGACATAGACAGGGTAGAGAAGGTTCAGAGGAGGGCAACAAAGATGGTACATGGATTGCATCACAAGTCCTATGAGGACAGGTTGAAGGAACTGAATATGTACTCCTGGAGGAGAGGAGGAGAGAGGGATATAATAGAGACATACAAGTATCTTACAGGAGGAACAGGGTGCAGGAATACAATATTTTTAGCCAAAAAGATGTTCCAGGACTAGAGGGCATGGGATGAAGTTGGAGGAGGACGATTCAGAGGAAAAGTGAGGAAGAATTTCTTCACAGAACGGGTGGTGGACAAGTGGAACACCCTGCCAGAGGAAGTGGTGGGAGCTGAAACAATCACGGGATTTAAGAATGCATGGGACAGACATAAAGGAATTCTGGAGGTCAGGGGTAAGGGGCAACAGACTTCTAGGAAAACATAAACAGAACTTACAAGCTCAAATGGGCAGACTGGCTGGGCCGTAGGCCCTTATCTGCCGACACTGTCTATGTATCTATATGTATCTATGTATCTATGTCTATGTGTTTGCAGGCTGTCTGGCAGACCTGTTTAACACCTCCTTGGAGACAGGGAATGTGTCCGGGGACTGGAGGATGGCTCACGTGGTGCCTCTCCACAAGGATTGGTCCAAGGACAAACTGGGCAATTACAGGCCGGTGAGCTTGACTTTTATAGGGGGGAAGTTGATGGAGACCATTCTGAAGGAGAGGTCGATAGTCTTTCTGGATAGCAATGGACTACAGGATGAGAGACAGCATGGGTTTGTCTTGGGAAGATCTTGCCAGACTAACCTAATCAACTTCTCCAACTGGGTCACTAGGGCGGTTGACGAAGGCCATGCTGTGGATGTTCTGTATCTAGACCTCTGCAAGGCTTTTGACTCAGTGCCGCACAGGAGGTTACTGAGCAAGATGAGGGACCTTGGGGTGAGGAGAAACTGGTGGGGTGGGTTGGGAGCTGGCTTCAGGGCAGACAGCTGAGGGTAGTTGTAAGGGGGGAGACATCCAAACCAAGACCAGTAACTAGTGGGGTACTGCAGGGTTCCGTGCTGGGCCCTGTTTTGTTCAATGTCTTCACTGGGAACATTGCAGAGGGTGTCAATAGTAAGATCAGCCTGTTTGCCAATGACACAAAGACGTGCGCAAAAGTGGACAATGAGGAAGGGAGGCAGGCACTCAGGGAGGAGCTAGCTAAACTCAAACACTGATCAGAGGAGTGGCAGTTTGGGTTTAACACTAAAGGTCATGCACCACAGAGCCAGAAATCCCAGGACTGGGGAGAGTACAGACACCAGCTTCAGAGGAGGAGGAGAGGTACCTGGGAGTACTAGTTACAGGGGACATGAAAGCATGGGCACAGTGTAAGAGGGTGGCAGCAAGGGCGAATCAGATGCTGGGGTGCATTACCAGGGGAATCACCTCCAGAAAAAAGGAGGTCATCCTGCCCTTGTACAGAGCACTGGTGAGGCCACACTTGGAGTACTGTGTGCAGTACTGGTGCCCATACCTCAAGAAGGATGTGAGGGGGCATGGCTAGTGGGCAACAATGGTAGACGCTTGTTGAAAGAGCTTCCCGAGACACCAGTCTTAATTTAGTCTAAATAATCAGAATCTGGTGATTTAAATGTGTTAATATAGTGGGTGAGCATTATTAAAGGCTTATGGCATCTGGCACGCAAAAAAACAAACAAGCTAAAACTGCCTTTTGGTACCAGAAATACACCTAGAGAGTCAGGTGTAATGGCCTACAATCAGAGAGCCTCCGAGGAGCAGCAAGTGGGCGATCTGCATACGGAGAGCATGGAGTCTCTGACTAAAACCCTGGCTGGAGTTCCTGATACTCTATTGGCGATGCAGCAGGAGATGAAAACGGGATGTGGTAACATTACATTGCAGCTGACCCACTTGCAAACTGTGGTAATGAGCTTATCAGAGACAGTGACTACACATGCCACACAAATCTTTGAATTGGAAAGGCGCCTTGGGGAGCTAGGGGATTCCTACGTTGGTGTCTCAGCAGAACGGAACGGCTTGAGATCCGCAATGGCAGAGTTAAAAGAAAGACTAGACGACCAAGAGAATTGGTCTAGAAGGTCCAACATAAGAATTATAGGATTGCCAGAGGGGACTGAAGACCGTAACCCCAACCAAGGCCTTCATCAATAGGTGGTGATGCAGTTAAAGCTACCAGAGGAATATGCGGCCTTTGAAGTAGAAAGGGCACATCGGGTGGGTTTGCCTCCAAAACCTGGTGACAGACCTCGTCACTGTTTAATAAAATACCTGCACTACCCTGACAAGGAGAAAATTCTGCAAAAAGTTAAAAAAGTTGGGCCCATTCCTTATGGAAATGGGATGGTCCATATATACCAGAACTATAGCAGGGAATTGCAGGAAAGAAGTCAGCCCTTTAATTCAGTTAAAAAACGTCTCTTTCAGTTGGGGTGTCATTCACACTTCTTTACCCGGCCAAGCTGCGGTTAGAAAGATCGGGTCAAAAAGCATGCGTATTTAATTGCCCCAGAGAAGCAGAGAAGTGGCTGGTGGAGGAGGAGGCCAGAGTGAATAAAGAGCCAGATGCCGGTGGAAAGGAACAGTGAACTGCCAGGAAGTAAGTAACACAACAGATTTTACTCACAGCTCTCTGGTGCTCTTATTTCCTTCAAACCACATTCAGTAAATGTGTTGGGGTAGCTAATGCAAGTGACTTATTTAGTAAAATGGCCTTGATATCACTTTTAGTGGATATGGGTCCCCCCCTCCTGAATAGACCTGGGGCCTGAGTCCTATTGAAAAGGAGAAGTGTATTTCTGCTGGGGCATGTCCTGTCGGGAGGGCTCAGCCAGCTACTGCAGGACACACTTGACCTTCTATTTTATTTCGAAGTCCTGATTTAAGAAATCCTTCAGATGAGAAACTTGGAGGAGTATTTGTTCTTCTAAGTTTTGCCCGACTGTACCAGGGGTGCGGGTACCAGCGGGGGTCTTCCTATTTGGTTTATTAGTAGAGTCTGCAACTTTTGAACATCTGTTTTTTCTATGTATTTAAAGTGGGGGAGCGAACAAAGCACGGATGGTTTCCTTCACTGGCTTTGCCCAACCGTATCTGGGGATATGGGTATCAGCGGGAAACCCCCTGAATCATCTGTCAGCAAAGCTTGCAACTTTTATTTTCTGTTTAGCCTGACAATGGAGAAGGGAACCCGGTAATTGGGTGGACATGTTTGTGAGTAAACTATAAAGTTATAATATCAAGTGATGTGGTATTATTGTTACATGACCATCACCAGAAAGTTAGGAATGCTGTTATATTTTGGTTTCTGATTGTTCAACAGGTGGCAAACGCATGGAATGGGCTGTGCATCCTGGTGCATGTTGCTGCATAGGAATTTAGTTAATTTGCTCTGCTAGACTCCAGTTGATACATGCTAACTAACTATATTCGTGTTATATTTCTTAAACAGTTCTGATTACCTGATGAGATTTAAATAAATGGTGTCTCTGTGCACTACTGATGTTTGTTATTACACACTTTCACTGCCTGTTATTTGTAGTGGGAAATCTGGCAGAACTGTTTCTGCCCAGGGGGAAAGGGGGGAAGCTTAAAGTTGTTGGAGCAATATGGTTAGGGTGAATTCTCTCGGGTGACTTCCAGGACTGGGTGCCCCTGAGGCACCTTTAAACGCTGTAACTTGATTCCGATGGGGACCCAGTCCTGGGATGAGACAAGATCACTGGAGAGACTCGCAGAGGTTCATTTATAAGAGGGGTGGGAAGGGGGTTGTTGGGGGCAGGTACAAAATCAGAATTAGGGGAGGTACAGCATTCTTACATAGTAGAGGCAATGGGATTAAACATTTTTGATGATTATGGCTGAAAATATTAAATGTGCGTCCTGAAATGTGAATCGGCTGAAAACAATCATTAAAAGGCGGAAAGTCATGGGGGAAGTGAGGAGGGCTAGAGCAAATATAATTTTTTTGCAGAAGACCCATTTCCCACATCAAGAAGAACAAAAAACAGCTAAGTTTATGAGGGGGCTATGGATTTCTGCCACGTTTTCCTCAAAGGCACCGGGAGCTTCAATATGGATTCTAGGGGGACTACCTGTTCAGCTCATTGAGAAAAAAATATATCATGCCAGGAGATATGTGCTGGCCAAGATTAACATAATAGGTAGGGGAGTGTTTTTAGTGGGCTCAGTATACACACTGAATGTTGAAAACCCAAGCTTTTTTCAGAAAGTGGCTCTTGATATGGCAGATTGAGCAGGGCCTTGGATTCTTGGGGGCAAGACAACTGTGTTCTGGATAATATACTGGTTAGATCCAGTAGGACCCCTGCGAATAAAACCCAAAATGCCAGGGCACTAGAGGGACTTCAGAAGGATATGGGCCTGATAGACACATGGAGCCATGTCCGCCCAGATGGAAGGGACTACAGGTTTCTCTCGCACGTGCACCATACTTATGCCAGGTTAGACAGAATCTTAGTGTCAGGAGCTTTGCTGGTGACCATTGAAGTGGCAAAATGTTGCCCGATAATCATGTTGGATCATGCAATGCATATGGTCATGTTTAAGGGTCTGGGAGAACCTAAGAAGGTGGGTAGCTGGAAACTGGACCCCTTACTTTTGAAAGACCAAAACTACTTACATTTTATGACTGAATGTATAAAGGAGTATCTCCTTTTTAACAAAAGGGGAGATACCTCCCACTGCACCCGATGGGAAGCCCTCAAAGCATTTATTAGAGGCCAGACCATTACATATGCAGCACATAAGCGAAAACTGGAGAACCAAGAACTCGTTAACTTATGAGCTGAGGTGGAAACCCTTGAACAATCCCATAAACAGAAGCATACTGCGCCCTTATATTATACCCTTCAAAAAAAGAAGTGGCAGCTAAACACACTTTCTAGTGCCCAGTTAGAGTGGTCTATATTGCTTACGAATGCGGGAGCATATTACGATAGGGACAAAGCGGAGAAGCTGCTGGCTTGGCAGTTAAAATGTAAGGAAGCTGAAAGGCATATAGGCCAAATACGAGCTAAAGATGGGACACTAATACAAGGGGTGGAAGAGATAGGTAAAGTTTTTGGAGAATTTTACACTACACTTTACACTTCTGAACACAAGCCTAGTCAATTTGACTGTGACCAGTTTTTTAAGGAAATCTCTCTTCCTAGCACTACTGACCAGGCTACGGCGGATCTTGACTCCCCCTCAACTAAACAAGAAATAGCGACAGCTCTTAAAGCCTTAAAAAGTGGGAAAGCTCCTGGTCCTGATGGACTGCCAATTGACTTTTTTAAACAATTTTCAGCTCTCATAATAGACCCACTATTTGACATGTTTTTAGAAAGTCTAGAGAATGGAGGTTTGCCCCCATCTACAAGGTTAGCCATTATCATGGTACTACCTAAGCCAGAGAAAGGCCTGAAAGATTGTGCGTCATATAGGCCAATTTCATTGCTTACTGCGGATTACAAGATTCTGGCAAAAGCCATGGCGGCCAGATTAGAGCCAGTACTACCTGAACTGATCCACACAGACCAATCGGGGTTTGTTAAGGGTAGGTATGGGAAGCATAACATTAGGCATACCCTGAATATTATTTATCAATGGGCTAAATCTAAATGAGCACATGGGGCAGCGTTGGTGGCGTTAGATGCTGAGAAGGTGTTTGACCGTGTGGAATGGAGTTACCTGTTTGAAGTCTTAAAGAGATTCAGAATTGGCCCGAGGTTCATCTCCTGGATAA
Source organism: Neoceratodus forsteri (assembly GCA_016271365.2). Classification (NCBI taxonomy): domain Eukaryota; kingdom Metazoa; phylum Chordata; order Ceratodontiformes; family Ceratodontidae; genus Neoceratodus; species Neoceratodus forsteri. The sequence continues at coordinate 269,717,502 of CM057452.1, read as the reverse complement.
AAACCCTTTACACTCTCCCACAAGCACAGATTGTGGTAAATGGCAGTCTTACTGCTGTTTTGTCTGGGAAGGGGAAAACGACAAGGGTGCCCTCTGTCTCCATTGTTATATGTGTTGTCTCTGGAGCCCCTGGGTGCAGTTTTAAGAGCCCACTCAGGTATAAGGGGATTTGGGGGGGTAGGCAACATAAAGTAGCCATGTATGCTGATGAGCTGCTTCTTTTCATGCAATGTCCAGCCCAGGATTTGCCTGTAGTGCATGAATTGATGCAAGTGTTTGGCAACCTGTCAGGACACTGAGTCAATTGGACTAAAAGTGAATTGCTCCCAGTAGGATTGTGGGATAGAGCACAATTGATAGAGAACCTGGGAGGGCTACAACTGGTGCACACTATAAAGTATTTAGGCATCTACATTTTGGCTAAGGCCAGCCATCTTTACGCCCAGAACTTTGTTCCTTTAATGGACAAACTCTTGGAAGATTGTGACCAGTGGAACACACTTCCACTGTCCACAATAGGGAGAGTGGGAGCGGTCAAGATGACCATTCTGCCATGAATTTTATATTTATATCAATCACTCCCTATAAAGATTCCCCAGAAACATTTTTGGCAGCTGGATACGCTAATTACCCACTTTGTGTGGAAACGAGGAAGGGTTAAGGTTAAGCAAAATATTTTACAACTTCCTTCCAATCAGGGTGGAATGGGGTTACCCAACTTCAAAAGCTATTATTGGGCTGCACAGTTAGCCTACCTTCCCAGTAAAGCACAAGAAGCAAGTTGTCCCTGACTAAAAATTGAGGAGGATATGTTAAATGGGAATCTTAAAAATGATACCCTAGTGGGCGTCCTGGCGAAATTAGGGAATAACCTACCTGTTAATCCATTCACTAGAACTACTATGCAGATATGGTTATTAGCTCACCAGTGCATGGCACATGTAAATAAAAAAAATCTCCAAACATAAGGTTGCTCAGTGTGCTGCGAGATGTGGTGCAATGCACGCCATTAGTAGTGCAGCGAGTCTTGGCTTGGAGGAAACTGCGGTTATTAACAGTTAGTCAGTTATATAAAGGGGGGACACTGAGAAGCTTTGAAACCCTTTGTAAGGAATGGGGAATCCCAGTAGGGGACTTTTTCGTATTTTTTAAGAATACGACAGAAATGTGGGGAACAACTCACACAGGAGTGCGGGTGGGCAGATCCCTCGACAATAAAGGAGGAGCTATTCAGTGCACAACCAGGATGGGGGGCAGTCTTGGTATTATTAGGACACAATCCAGGGACACATCCAGAATGGACTTCAGATCAAGAGTATACTTAGATGGAGGGAAGACCTGTTGCTTCTAATAGATAACCTTACTTGTAAGTATGCTTGTAAACATTACATAAATTGCTCCAGGAGCAATAAGCTTCATCAGATACAGTTTAACTTTCTGCATAGAGCATATTTGACTCCTTTGATGCTGCATAGGATGAATGAGTCCAGGTCGGACCTATGCCCAAAGTGTCACATGGAGAGAGCTGATTTTTTACATATGGCTCTGGTTTGTCCTAGGGTTGCTCCATTCTGGCATGTAATCCACAGTATAATGAGTGAAGTGCTGAGGTGCCCTTTGTCCAAATCCCCTATGGAGCTACTAATGGGAGCAGTCCTTATTGAGGGGATTCCCTGACCTGCGAGGTCCCTCTGGAATCTAGCACTCATTAATGCGAGAAGAACAGTAGCGCAGACGTGGCTTTCCTCATCTTCTCCATTGGTGGCAAGATGGGCTGGCAACATGAGGGCTTGTATGGCATTGGAACGAGTACAGGGTAATGCCCATGGTTTACACAATGACTTTAACCATACATGGGCGCCTTTACTGGCGGCAATAGAGGCAGGTACATTTCCCATGTGAATTGAACTTGATTATAATGTATTGCCTGTTACTCCAGGACTTTGTTCACACAAACAATAATAACTTATAATGTAAATTGCTGAAATGCCACATAAAATGTAGTAACACCTCATTACTTTTGTTATATGTCACTGACAACATTGTATGTACCAAAAGTAATATAGCAAATCATGTATGATGCATGCTTCTTGTACCTCCTCTAGCTAATAAAGCAATTTGGAAAAAAAAAGAAGGATGTGAGACTGCTGGAGGGGGTGCAGCACAGGGTGACAAAAATCAACATGGGGCTAGGGGAGATGCCTTATGAGGAAAGATTGAGGGCGCTCAACATGTTCTTGCTGGAGGATAGAAGGGAAAGGGGGGACATGATGGAGACCTTTAAATACCTGAAAGGCATAAACAAAGTCAGAACGGGAGGATTGTTCCACTTAAGTGGGGGGGAGGGTCACTAGTGGGCACAGTCTGAAGTTGGAAGGGTGGAGGTTCAGGAGGGAGATGAGGAGGCATTACTTCACAGAGAGAGTATTGGCAGGATGGAGCGCACTGCTGGAGGAGTTCATTGAACTGAGGGCAGTGGATAGCTTTAAGCAGGGATAGGATAGAGTCAGGGGCAGGGTAAGGACAGACAAGAACATAATATCCCAGGCCCAGGAATGGGGATGTAGGGAGGGGATTGGGTGAGGAGGGCATCTGCAGTAGTATTAAACTGCAAGCTGCACACCCAGGCAGACTTGATTGATCTTTGAGCCTTTTCTGCTAGCTATTTTGTATATTTGTATGTTCATATTTAACTGTAGAAGTTTGAGTATAGCACAGAGACTTAAAAATGTCGTTGTGCATTGTGTAAGCTGCTCTCCGATTGGCTAGTGCCTATCATGACATACAATGTGTGGCAGTAACATGCTGATGACATACAAAGTGTGGGGATAACCATGTTTCTGCGCTTTCAAGGTCACAGTGCTAGATAAATGGTACCATTTATTACCACTGAAGTTGTAAAAATAGGTGATCCAATATGGCCAGACTCGTAATATACTCTTTATCTTCCTGAGTAAGGAAATAGAACCATTCTTCATTAGTGGCAATTCCAACAACAAGATACAACATTCTGTCCCTTCACAAGTGATAATAAATCATACTGTATGTTCTGAGTTACGCACTTGTACACCCATTTTATACCTCACATTTTAATATACAGCTTTTAAATTAGTTCTGTTTTTTGGAAAATGTATAGAACCAGTAATACCTCTGAGAAAAAAAATTGGAAATTAAAGTTCAACTCATATTTTCCATGTTTCCTGTTTTCATATTCCCTTTATTCTCTATTACTAAGGACATTTATACGGAAACAGAATCCTTGCTCCTTTCACTTATCTGCTCCTGTTGCTTGTCTACCCGTGATGCAAAATTCTGTTTGTGACATCATATTTATTTCCATGGCAGCCAGCAGAAGATTATAACATCACATGCAGGTAAGGCAGCAGGAATAGATGAAGTCTGATGGACAAGGATCCTGTCTCCATTCAAGCATCTATCCTCAGTAACAAACACAGAGAAAGAGTTTAATTAAGAAAATACATGAAATATAAGCAGAATTCAGTGTAAATATTATAGGTTTCAAACTCTTCCCATAGATGTCACAGATAGGGTAGTGGTGAGGTTCCAGCAAAGTTATGAAATTCGTGTTGGGGAGGCAAAGTTATGAAATTTGGATTGGGGAAAAACTTTGCAAATTGCCCATTTCCTGACTTCACAATGACCTATGCTAAGGAAGTGGCACTTTTTAAGGAGAAGTCAGGTAAAGTCATGGAGAAGGAATTTGCATGACTTTGCTTGAAAAAGTGGCACTTCACCTGTCGAAAACTTTGTTACCTCAGCACTTCTCGAATTTGGCAATCTTCGCAAATTAGTTCACAAAGCAAAGTTTGCCAAATTCTCACATTCCTAGTCTCAAACTCTGATTCCACAGCTCTGGTGAAGGCAACACAGAGCCATTGTGATATCCTCAGGTACTGTTAAGGTTGCTCTCCCATTAGTTTAAATAAAATATTATGAAATGAGTGACATGTAACTCTTTTTATCAAATATGTCATTTCAGTAATATCAATTATGACATATTATAGCACCAAAACTGATTGGTGGTAAGACCCATAACTTATGAGTGGCAAAGACACTAGTATGGAAATAAAGGAGGCAGTATGCGCAGTGGTCTAAGGCTCTGAGCTGCAAACCTGGCGACCTGGGTTTGAATCCCACAGCCCCCACTTACATACTGTGTGACCCTAAGCAAGTCACTTTACATCCTTGTGCTCCCAGGCCATACCTGTAAACAAGCTTGCAGCTTAGTGTGTCTTTCCTGGTAAAAAAAAAATGTGTAATTCTGTTACAAGCCAATGTTTATTTTATATATGCCATATTATTTATTTTTCATGCATGTTATTTTTATTACTAGGTAGGCATGAATGGACTAGTTTCAAAAGAAACAAACTTTTTTCAAAAACATTTTGAATGGTGTACTAGGCAGGTTAGATAATAAACATTATTTTAATTATATGTCAATGACATGCTAATTACAGTACCTTATTTAAAGATTTCAGAAGCTAGAAGTCAAACCAGTCCAAGCCTGAACCAAAAAAAATGAGTCTCACATCCCTACAGTGTGTGTACATATACATATATATATATATATACAGTATATATATATATATATATATTTTATATATACTGATTGTGAAAACACTGGATCACAGTTGTGCACCATTACCGCAATATTTCACCCAAAGGTAAATAAATAGCTTAGCTGCATGTTGTCCAGGTCCTTAGTACTTTCCGTGGCAGCAGGAAATGAAGCTCAAGCTTCAGTTAGTAGCAGCAACAACTTCTTACAAAAGCGTTTTGGCATCTAATTAAGTTTTTCAACCTGTGATTGTTTCACTGCTATCAGCGTTGAAATCTCTGCTGATCTGCTTCACGTCTGTAACCTCCACACACGCAGCGCAGGAATGCAAATATCCATCAAGAACAACACATTACAGCTATCAACTCCAAGCCATGCATGGCCTAACAACCAACTAACTCTTATGTTTCAACAGATCCTTCTCTCTTTTTTTTTTTTTGCTGTACAATGTCTTTCAATTTTTTTGGCCTAAACTTTATGCCTAATTATCCATAACCTTCTGTTCCAAGCTCTCATTCCCTCCTGTGATAAAAACCAGTAACTCTAAAAGCAAACTGGTTCTTAATTTTCCCTGACAGTCTTCTTTAAACATGCAGGCAAATCTCTGTTCTAATTAAAAGCACATTCGTATTCCAAACAAATTAAGTACAATTAAGGCCTCTGAGTTATGAGTATCTATCACTCGGAGATGTTTTTGTAAAAATTACCACATTTAGATCAAAGTCTGTGGACCCTTTGCTTAATTGCTTCATTAGGTCCTATTGCAACAGGCTTCATAAATACAGACCCTGTGAGTTTCATTGGGAATTGCCCAAAAGACGGCCCTTAAACTAATTGCTTCCACATTTTGTTCTGTAAGACATTCATCTGTTTTGCTCAGTAAACTGGGATGATTTTCAGAAATGAAACATAATTTGGTTTCTTGTTATGTTATCTTATAGCAGTACTTGGCGTCCTTCAAAGACACCATGTATTTTTAGTATGTTAAATGACCTGAAACCAATAAACTAGAAAAGCAACCAAACGAACCAATAAAACAAATCACACATCATGTGGCAGGTACAAGAAGGCCTCATTGTTTGTGAAAAGATTAATTGTTTTTTGTCTCTGGTCTCTTTCTTTTGTTCTACAGATGTTACGCACTCTGCTTGCAAACTCAAACATTACACATGCCATGGGTGCACCACTGAAATATTTTCTGTACAGACTGTAACTGTCAAAGGACTATACTTTCATTGAGTTAATGAAGCAGTCTGTAAGAGACCTCATTGAGAATGCATTACGCTTTATGGGATGTTCAGGAAATCCATGTGCTTAGCACCTTTGTTGCCCAAGGGGCTGCAGTCATGGGTACCCATCAGCTTGCCAGCATTCCAAATCAGGCAAAACTGGAAGAATATAACAGGGGCACGCTGCCAGTCTGCCACCTGCAGAGTCTTTCTTAGTTGGCTCATATGAACAACACCAACTGAGGCCTGGAAGGTAACATTCGCTTCTACTGCATCCAAAGACAGTAATGGTTTGGATTGCTCTTTCTGAGTTCTCCACAAACTAAGAATCCTGAAGCAGTGTATCACTCAGAATGTGCTCATGAGCAAAGCTTGTCTGTTCGCACACTTCTGCAAATGCCATAGAGTGCATTTCTTGGAATTTGTTACTTGCTTCAATGGCATCACTGTCATCATCGGCACTTTTGAGTCTTGCTACAGCAAACATGCTGTGGTCAAAAGAAAGATGAAAGTAAAGTGAGAGAGAGAGAGAGAGAGAGAGAGAGAGAGAGAGAGAGAGAGAGAGAGAGAGAGAGAGAGAAAGAAGACCTGACAAGAGGAGTATTAAAGACTTGTCTTAAACTCTATACTACTCGGCAACTGTTTGAGTAAACACTCAGTAATTTCCTGGCTGTAAGTCACATATTTGAAGAAGTGCATAAATGGGCTCCATTGAAATGTGAAGATGACTGATAATGCAGTAACACTGGGACCCCTTGCTGTGTTTATTACCCCCTGAGTGCTCCTTACAGAATGTGCCTCTTATCTCACACTGACAACGCTAATAGAATATGCATAGCCCTATTAGCATACAAGATAATAGCACCCTGGAGGGGACAGAGCCATAAAACTTTAAGTAGAAATCAAAACAGAAGGAGAGAGAAAAAAGGAACATTGTCACAAGCAAAAAAACAGAGCCTGGGGGCGAGTTTTGCTGTAGCGTGCACACGTAGTCATAATTCTTGTGCTAGTCACCATGCAAATGGTAATGGGCTGTACTCCCATGAATGCTATCAGTGCCATGTTTGCGGTGAAACATTAATTGAGATAATGTGCCCCTTTCAGATACTGTAGGGAGTCATATGTCAAAATGTGCCATAACAAAATCATCACAACATCTGCATGAAATATACAGCAGTGAGCATGGTACATTATTACCGTATTAGCATGGTCATAGATGGCAGCTTACAGGCTGGAAACAAAACTCCATTCATGGCAGTAGCAAACTACTCTCCAGCTCAAATGTCAATTAGTCTCTGGTTAAATCCACCCCCACTATTCCTTGCACTTTGAGGTAAATGGCACAGAGGAAAATACGTTCTTTTTACCCATGAATTGCCCACAACCTTGCTCAATCAGAGGGGTTCTTCTCTGCAATATGCATGTCCCCTTGCACTATCAAATTTGCACAGTCCCTATTTCATTTGACTGCTTCCTAATGCCATATCCCCACAGCAGTCACCACAGACATCTACTGCAAGACCCACTGCAATTTTTTGTATGTTCAAGGTTATTTCCCCAGGATGGCTCAGCTGGGAATGAAGCATCTCATTTGAAGTGGAGTCCTGCTACCACCCCCATTTTCAGCTGGGATGACTGATTCACAAGGCCGAGAAGTGGCCTGCACAGTGAGCCAGTGACCACTGTGGGACTGGAACCTGGGATCTCCTTTTTTGATTTATTATTGATTTGCCTAAAATAGCCCAAGTGAGATCCATCATCTCACTTACAGTGGGGTCCTGTTTCTGTCCTACTTTACAGCTGGAAGGGATTGAAGCACAGGGAGGTCATGTGCCTTGATTGAGGTCACTCACTGAGCCAGTGGCTCAGGTTCAATTTGAACCTTTGATCATCTTAGGGCCAGCCTTAGTCCTTGTGACGCCACTAGGCAGCCTTGTCATTGGCATGTCCCTGAGGGGAAGCTTCCAGTACCCCATGTCCATGTACTAAACAACAGGTCCAATTCAAAATGGAGGAACCCCAAACACATGCCACACTAGTCTCACTCCACTCACCACAATGAACAATTTGAAAAATTATAATAATTTGAAGGATCCATGAGGATCCCATCCCCCCAAAAAACAGTGCCCTAGACAGCTGCCAACTTTGCTTACTCCTAAGGCTGAGAATTGAAGTGGTTAAATGAATAAAAGCTGAAGAAGAATTGGTCTGCTGATGTATTTCTTCATATTTTGCTTTGCACTGAACATTGGTCCACTTTGAACTTATCCTGGCAGACTGTTTAAGACTTTTGCTAGTCTGAAGATCACTGTTTGGGAACTCCTTTGCTGTGCTCTTATTATTAGGCCATACAATAGTCTCAGTGGCAATGGCCCCATAGAGGGCACTTTGACCGAAAAGAAAAGCCCAGCACCCCTGTCAACCACCACAAGGATTTCCTCCTATCTACCACAGTAGCGACTCTGCCAGCATTCACAGCAGAAGCACATTGATTGTGCCCAGCGGTGTAACTAAGACAATACAAGCATTTGTCAATGCCGAATGTTTGCTTGCTGACATTGGCATTGGTAGTGTAGAAGTTACAGAGCTGCATAACAGAAATGGCAGTGAAGTATTGAACTGAGCCAACCCCACCACCACCCTGCAGAGAGAGACAGGCATTGGGGTGTGCCTTTGGGTTGTCAGGCATAACGGCCACGCCATTTCACCACACCTTACCCTGCAGACACTGACAAGTGTTCATGGTGTGCCTTGGGGTCTTCGGCCCTTATGCGCAACCCATTACATCAGGAAATATGTTGAGATGGATGCAGTATAGGAGAATGGGGTGAACTTTGGGGCTGAAGAGTCCAAGGCATACCTCGATGCCTCTCACTGTCTGCAGGGTGTGGAATGGTATGAGCATTGCAGGCAAGAATCCCAAATCACACCCCTGATGCCTGTCATTCTCTGCAGGGTGGGGTGTTATGGTTGGAAACCCTAACACCTCAGGCATTCGTTGGTATTTCACTCCAAATTTTGAACATGGTTTTGTTGAGACCCCCACCTCATGAACAGTGGCAATATCAGTTTGTTAGCCGAAAGCTGCTTATGCACAGCGACTATGGCATTTAGCACCACAGGTGCAAAAACACATTCCAAACAGGATGTGAAAAATGACAGCTGTACTGTTCATGGGGAGGTGTAAAAAATGGCAATGTTGCAAATCTGCAGTAAAAATATTAAAAAAACTGGTGAAGTCGCGGCGTGCATAGAAACTGTGCATTACACCGTAATGTAATTAGTTTGAGGATTTTTACAGGCAGATTGTCAACACAGGCATTTTGGGACCTCTGATTATGAAGTGTCACTGTGATTTTCTTTATCTGTCCCGAACAATGATTTCCCCAGCGTCATGCATCTCTGCGCTGAAAGTAAACACATTTCAGGCATGTTGCGAAAAATGACAGCTGTACTGTTCATAAGGAAGTATGGAAAATGCCACTGTTGAAAATCTGGACTGAAAATATTACAAAGTCATGAACTTACGAGGGTGTGTGGAAACTGCGCAATGCTCACTCGTAACACAGTCATTTATGGACTTTTGTCACCAAATTTTCAACATAGCCATTTTAAGACCTCTGCTCATGAACAGTGTAACTGTGATTTTCTTAATCTGTCCCAAACATTGCTTTCGGACACCAACTGCACCATTGTGCACTACATGTGCGGAAACACATTTTGGGAGACATGAAAAATGGCAGCTTTACTGTTCATAAGGAAGTGTAATAAAATGGCAATGTGGAAAATCTGGAGTGAAAATATTTAAAATTCGCAAACTTGCGAGCGTGCGTAGGAACAGCGCAACGCACGCTCGTAAAACAGTCATTTCTAGGAATTTTTTCACCAAATTTTCAACATAGCCATTTTAAGACCTCTTCGTTCATGAGCAGTGTCACTGCAGTTTTCTAATTTGTCCCGCATATTGATTTTCAAGATACCGACCGCGCCTATTGTGCGCTACATGGGTGGAAACACGCTTTGGGCAAGATGAAAATGACAGCTGCACTACTCATAAGGAAGTGTAATAAATGGTAATGTTGAAAATCTGGAGTGAAAATATTGAAAATTTGCAAACTTACGAGTGTGTGTAGGAACTGCACAACGCTACCGTAAAACAGTCATTTTAGAATATTTTCACCAAATTTTCAACATAGCCATTTTAAGACCTCTGCCCGCAGAGTGTCACTGCGATTTTCTTAATGTGTCCCATACATTGATTTCAAGACACCTGACCGCGCCCATTGTGCGCTACATGGGCGGAAACACGTTTTGGGCAAAATGTGAAAAATGACAGCTGCACTGCTCATAAGGAAGTGTAATAAAATGGCAATGTTGAAAATCTGGAGTGAAAATATTGAAAATTCACAAACTTACGAGCATGTGCAGGAACTGCGTAACGCACACTCGTAAAACAGTCATTTTTAGGAATTTTTCCACCAAACTTTCAACATAGACTTTTTGAGAGCCCGCCTTATGAACAGTGGCAGTGTCATTTCATTACTCGGTCCTGAAAGGTGATTTCACGCAGTGACTGCGAAATCACCCTTCAGGGCCGATTAATGCCATGACAGTGAGATCATTCATGAGAAGGAGCCCCAAAAACCCCATGTTGAAAATTTGGTGCAAAAATTTCAAAAAATACCTGAGATATGCAGCAAAGTTGAAAAAACCCTGTCTATCCCATTATACAGCTTACCTGCATTTCCTCAGTTCGAGGTCGGCTTTGAAGAGTGCAGACGAGTTCCTAGTCCACCGAAGATCGTCGCGCAGGAGTCCGGAGGTAGGTACGCGATGAGGTGTGTGTGGGAGGCAGGGTGCGCACGGGTGGGCGCGGTGGGGCAGAGACAGCGAGGGACCGCTTTTGAGTTTCAGGTGTTTTTTTTAAATGACGACGACGGTGGACGTTTGCCACGCTGGGTGGGCTCCCAGCATGGCACAAGGACGGCTGGTGGGGCGTGGAGCCGATGAGAGATTGGGCACCCCCGTCGGTGATAGCATGTGTTGCCATGCTGGGGTGGGCTCCCAGCGTGGCACCCTGTACTCTGGGGGGGGCCGTGGAGCCGACGGGGTTTGGGCACCCACCTCAGTCGGCTATACGATGGGTAGCCATGCTGGGTGGGCACCCAGCATGGCATATAGAACTCTGTTTGGGGAGCACAGCACAGCCGATGGGCATTGGGCACCCCCGTCGGCTACAGTGTGTGTGTGTGGGGCAAGCCGCGAGATGCGGTGTGTGTGTGTATGTGTGGAGGGGGCGGCATGGCAGGCGTATATCTTATCGCTGCTCACTGAAGCATAGCTCCCTTTCAACTGTACGCCACTGCATTTTGGACCGCTGTCATAGACAGCTCGAGCAGGCATTGGAGAACTGAGGCCGCGCCTGCAAACACACTGCCTGAATTAGAAGAGGGCTGCCACACCTCTGAAAACTTGGATGATGGCACTATGTTTCTTGCACATGCATGCAAGCAAACATAAAAATGTGTGAGCCAGAACCATATATTGCCGGCTGTATTTGTTACCCAGATACCTTTTACACCCCATACTGTACTTCAAGAACTGCATAATGAGAGCAACACATACAGTGGCACTTAACTGTAGGCATTTAGCATTATGTTTAATTCAAACAGAGCACAGCATTGATATTACAAGGCAAGCAGTGGTGAATAACAGGCAGTTGGAGTTACCAAAATTAAAGGTCAGGTACCAGAATACCAACCCCTCATGTTGATTTGTAAGCCTTGCCTTACTTGGCACATGCATTCCTACAGCCATGTTGCCACCATACACCAACTCAGATCTTGCCAACCACAAGGGGCTTCGTCACACATTACCATTGGGATGGTGACGCAAATCCTTCCCCCCCCTCAACATTTAGTCACTCTAATGTGGGACATGGGTCTTAAAAATGAGGCAATGAGGGACACATTTCAGAACACAATGCACATGATTATTAAGTGTTATGCTACATTTTTTTTATTTAACTGTACTGTATAGAACTGTTACTTTTCTTAGCAGTACTTTATTTTGTGATATTTTTTTTTCCTTATTGCTATGTTCATTGTACATCATTTGTTATTTTTGTTATATCTGGTCGCAAATGAAACCAGGCTTTATGCTCATGGATTTACCAGATTTTAAATAAACAAACCAAACTAAAATGTTCTAAGCTTAAACTAGTCAGTGAACCAGTTCATGATGGGGCAATGCTGAACCTGGTACTCACTACCAGGGACAGTGTTGCAGACATCACAGTGGGAGGCCACCTGGGGACCAGTGGTCACTGCACAGTGTGGTTCAATATAAGGATGGCTGCTGAATCAACCCACATAAGAGCAAGGGTCCTGGACTTCAGGAGGGCAGATTTTGTAAAGATGGGTAAATGTCTCAGGGATGACCTGTGTGGTGTGGAAGAACAGTGGGCAAAGCTAAAAGGGAGTATAGTGAAGGCAACAAATGTCAGCATCAAGCAGGTGAGTAAAAGTAAGAAGAAAAAGAGACCGCTATGGTTCTCGAAAGAGGTGGCTGAAAAGGTAAAGGCTAAAAGGGTAGCATTCAGAAGATATAAGGATATGCAGAGAGAGGTGGATCAGGAGAATCAGAGAGAAGTAAGGAAAGCAGTACGGTGGCAAACTGAGAAGAGAATAGTTGAAGTGGTAACGAAAAGATACAAGACATTTTTAGGTATATAAGTGAAGAGAGAAAGAGCAGGGGAGGGATTGTAAGGTTAAAAAGGATGAGGAACTGTGCAGATGGGGACCAGGAAAACGCAGGCGTCCTGAACAAACACTTTTGTTCAGTGTTCACAGAGGAAGGAGGAGGGGAGGGGCCACAAAAAAAGTAACAGGAGCTCCAGTGGCGGAGCTAGGGGGTCAAGTCAGTCATCTTGGGGGCACCAAGATGGTAGTAAGTGAAAGTGATAATTTGAAATTGTGACCATTATGGCCATTAACTGTACATTGAACCATTCCTATCTATCGCATATTGAAACACCTTGCACATGGCAACAGGAGTGATTAATCAACCTGTCCATGGCAAGAAAGAGCTGAGCTGGCCAATTCTTCCCTGCAGCAATCACCCTTGAAAGGAACTCTCTTTTTCAAGGTGATCGCTCACTGATATTCACCAAAGTGAGCCTTTGGCGCCGACCTATCCTCCACTGACCAGGACCTTCACCAAGAATGCCCCAATTTCCATCTCTTAGTCTTCAACTGCAGTTCATTGCAATACCATGGAGTCATGATAGGATGTCAGGGACAAACACAATAACATGCCAGGGAATCCAAGGCAGCAGTGAGAACCATATTATAGTGCTCCATGGCATTCTCAGCTCCCTGCACACAAGCATCGTGCCCCAGATGTCCAGTACCTCCAGGAGTTTGCGTGGCTCTGCATTACATTTATTTATTTAAAAAGGTTTTACCAGGAAGCCATGCTGAGCAGACTACTGCTCGATTCCAGATGTGCCCTGGGGGAAGGGTGAGGGGGAGTACAGACATATTCAGACACCTTACAAGATAATTGTACAAGGTAAAGTGCAGTACTACAGGCAGTTGTACAAGTCATATAACAGTAAGATATAGTAACAGGTCAGATTACAGTGGTGAGGCATATGACAACTAAAAAGATGAACAGTACATAGTATAGATACAACCCTATTTCAGGAAGTCCTGTTTACAGAGTCAAGAGCTTGCATGGGTGTATGTGCAGATGAGGTAGAAATGTATTTTGAGAAGGGAGTTAAGGTGCTGACTGGGGGAGGCGTGCCGGATATCTGAGGGAAGTGAGTTCCAAAGTTTAGGCAAGAAGTATGTGAATGTTGAATGGCCTGTCAAAGCTGACATGAGTGGAATGGACAGTAGACGCAAGTCCTTTTTCCTCAGTGCATAACCCTGGAAGGTAGGGGCCGAGAAAAAAGAGGTGAGATGGGAAGGGAGGAACTGCATCCAATATTTGGTCGTGATACTGGCACAGTGACCATGACACTGATCCTTCAATGAGGGGAAGTCTAGATATTTGCTTTACTCACACTGGCAGCAGATAAAGAAATGTATCATATCAGCATTCATCATACATGATGACGCACAGTGAAATTAAGGATGTAACTTGATTCGCCTAGTCATAAAGAAAGTGCACTGGGGACCTTCAGATCTCCGGTATTGCCCATTTCCCTACCTACTGGATAAGGATAATGAGAAGATCAAGTCCAATGCATGACCATGTTGATGTGTACCAGAAGCTACTGCCTGTGTTAGACCCACTGAAATCATCAACTGGAGGAGCTGCTGATCAAGGGGCGAGGTTTCTTCATTGACCCAGGCACTGAAGTCCCCAGCAGCAAACGTCTGATAGCATTCAATACTTGTTCAACCATGAATCTGCCAGCTCCTTAACAAAACATTCCTGTAACCCAGGGGTCGATAAATGAGGATGATTTTTCTGCGAACATCTGCAGCACATTTGCCACTTATTCAAAAGACCTGAAAGTTCCCATGGGGTATGCAGTCAGTCCCAGGGCAGATTTAAAACAAATGAACACCCCCACCTTGTGATCCTGCCTCAAGCAAAGCACTACTGAGTACCCAGACTTACAAGGAGTAAGTTACTTAGCTTCATAATGCTCCTGTCCAGCCAGCTGAAGCAGGACTACTAAAAATGAAATGTTCCATCCAAGCTGGCTAATTATCCTGGGAAAATGAATTACATAAATATGCATACTTGAATGCAATTAGTTAGGACTGTTACAATATTTCATAATAAACCAAAATGTTACTATCTTTCACTACATTCTATATATGGTGGGGATACCTGAATACACAAACACACAGATACAACTTTGTTTTATCACATTAAGACAGAATAGTTCGCTCACTATATTACGGACCACATTTCCTCCATCCCTAAACTGTTAGCATTAGACTGACAATGGTGTTTGAATGATTTTAAGACTGGGCCAACAGACTATCAGTACTTCTCGTACCACAAATACCAACAGATCCACACACACCCTCATAAGGGCAGCTTATTCTTACGGCGCTGGACAACTCACAAGTCGGACGACTTCTGCACCACATTTATTTCACTTTTTCTGCAGGTGGCCATAGACTGAATAGTGTGCCAAACATTCTACTTGTTAAGCGGTGTATCATAAAGCATTTTTGGCTATCAGTGTCCCTCCCTAAACCACCGGAGGCCTACCATGAGATGAGCTCAGGTCTCTCCAGTCTCCGTTCAACACTCCAACTGGCCTGCCTCACTCCCCTCATCACCCCTTACAACAGCAGCTGCCGTCCGCAGAGATAAAACAGCACACCTGCCGACCAAACTCCGAACCCCTTTTACCTGAAATCTTTGTCGCTGGATGTCATCTTTTCCAGCAGATTGGAGATATGGTAGGAGGCGCTCGCCATGTTGTCAGACTAGCTCGGCTCGCTCCCAGCCTCTTACTCTTATACAACAAATCGCTGTTTCTTGTCGTTTCCATGAGGTGGGGGTCTCTGGCCATAGCGTTACAGTGATCAAGTGGTGATGTTTACAAGTAGGTCCGGCTCATCGCTCGCTCGGAGGGGAACTATGTCGGGGAAGAGCGGCCTACATTCAGGCTCTCGTGAGTGGGGCAAAACAGAGTCCGGGCTGTTGCTACTGCTGGAGCTTGTAGAAAAGATCAAAGTTCACAGTGCATCCTGGCTAGGGCAGCTGTGGAATCACACAGCAGTGATTCGTCATTGCAACAGTCAATCACGAATTCTGGCTTTCAATTGGAGGAAGTCAACCCATGTTGTGATGCTTTACAGGACTGTCGCAAAAGTTGAGAATGCTGGCGATCACGGTACTGCAGTGAGAGAGAATGGCAACCTGGGCGAAAAGCAATGCAGAAGCAGTGCTGGGTTGTAGGGTTAGATTCTTGTGTGTTTTAGGGCGCATAAGACATTTAAAAGTTGGAGAAATGTTAGTAATGGTTAATGACTTTAAAATAGATTTTCGGAAATCCTGCTGTTAAGACGATATCTGTTTCACAGACATGCCCCATAAAAAGTTCTGTAACCTTTGGCTGGCTGCTGGCGATTCCGCCACTTTCATGGGGGCACCAGACAAGTTCCACAGCTGATTCCTCTGCTTCTGTGGGGCTGGCGCTGGGCGGCAGGGCGCCTGCCATGACCTGCAGTCAATTCCTCCTGTCCTGAATCTCGGGTGACCCGTGTCATGTTCCGCTCCAACAGTTGATTACTTGGGGCTTGGGCTCTAGGGGCGCCAGGCAGGACTGCTGCCTGCCGTGGGTGGAAGCCAGTAAGGGAAGCACCTAACTTGTTAGTTTAGTTTATGGCTGAAGGGGGCGCAAACTCAGAGGCAAAATGGTCCAGGGTGGGCGCTGGCCCCCCAGCCCCCCTCTTGCTCTGCCATTGAGGAGCTCTATAGGGAGGGAGGTGGACACTAGTCCTTTTCCAGAAGAGAGATTCCTAAAGGGATTCACTAATCTGAAAGTGGACAAACCAATGGGGCCAGACAGGGTACTTCCTAGGCATTGAGGGAGATTAGTAAAATATACTGGCTGCACCTCTAACAGCCCTGCTTAACAGATCATTGGAAGCAGAAGTGGTACCAGAGGACTGGAGGAGGGCGGATGCAGTCACACTTCTCAAAAGTGGTAGCAGGGAGGAGGCTGGCAATTACAGGCCGGCCAGCCTGACATAGGTGGTGGGAATGTTAATGGAATCACAACTGAAGGAAAAGATTGCAGAATCTAGTGAGTTACAAGACCTGTGACAGCATGGTTTCATGGGTGGGAGGTCATGTCAGACAAATCTGATAGGTATTTTTGATTGGGTGACCAAGGAATTAGATCAGGGTGGAGCAGTAGATGTGGTATACCTAGATTTCAAAAAGGCATTCAACACCATTTCACAGGAGACTTTTAATCAAGCTGGGTAGCTTAGGAGTGGGTCCAAAGGCGGTAAATTGGATAAGAAATTGGTTAGGGGATAGGCATCAGAGAGAGGTGGTACAGTACAGCTGATCTTTTCAATACAATGTTCACAGACCTAACTTCACACCTAAGCAAGCTGCCCTCCCAGCCTCCCACTAGCTGTGAAGACTTTCCCTGCTACCCCCAACCACCAGCAGAAGGTAGCACTCCTCCATTGTTCTACTTTAGGGCCATCGATCATGGTGCTACCATCAAACTGCTGAAAACTCTTCCAGCTAGAGGTAGCCCTAGGAGTGATGGGCTTTATCCTACATTCCTGAAACTCATCTCCCCAGCCATTGTCAAATCATTGACCTTTGTATTCAACCTTGCTCTCTCAATGTCCTCAGTGCCAAACTCGAAAAAGCATGCACATGTGGTACCTATCTACAAAGCTGGAGACCCCCTTGCCCTGGAAAACTATAGACCCATCTCCCTCCTCCCTCACCTCAGCAAATTATTGGAAAGAATATTCCACTACCAGCTGTCCAAGCATCTGGAAAAATATAACCTCCTATGTCCACTCCAGCATGGCTTCCGAAAACATCACAGCACCTCTTCTGTCCTCAACCTTTTCTCCAACCATGTCCTCAGAAACATGGATATAGGAAAGGCCACAGGGGCGGTATTTGTAGACTTATCTAAGGCCTTCGACTTGGTCAACCATTACCTCCTTCACTCCACTTTGCGCCATTTCGGTTTCTCACCAGACACTGTCATGTGGTTCCGCAGCTATCTGACAAATAGGTCCCAATCTGTTCTGATTGAAAAAGTGCCCTCCACCTCAATACCCACAGGCACTGGAGTACCACAGGGCTCTATACTAGGCCCTCTACTTTTCTCAATGTTCATAAATGCTCTCCCCTCAGAAAGCCTAAACTGTAAGGCACTCCCCTATGCCGATGATTTGGCACTGTACCACAGCAACAAATCCCTTGAGTCAATCTCATCCACCCTTACTATTAACTATGGTGCTGTCTATGGCTGGTTCCAATCCTGAAAACTACTTGTTAATGAAAAAAAAAAAAAAAAGCCATGCTATTTGGCTCAAAGCCTTTTCTAGCCAAGGTCGCTAAGTCAAATACATCCTTTCTCATACACTCCCCAGCTCTCCCACCACTCGACATTGTCTCCTCTTTCAAATACTTAGGGGTAACTCTTGATCCCTCGCCTACATTCAATGAACACATAACAAACATGACAAGCACAATACACCAAGAACTTATAGCAGCCTACAGAACCAAGCAATTTCTGTCCCTGGCTGCCTGCCTTGCCATAGCCCAAGGGAACCTCCTCCCTCTGCTTGATTATTGTTCCCCTTTCTACTCCTTCGCTGCCGCCCCCTCGCTTCGCTCTCCCCTCAATATTACATACAACTCCATCTGCCGCTTTGTTCTCCAGGCACCCTACTCTACTCACCACTGCACACTTTACAAAACCCTAGGGTGGACAAACTTTCAGGGATGTTTCAACTATGCCATGGGAAGACTAATTGATAACTCACTTAGGAATCACCAGCTGTCCCCTTTCTCCTCACTACTCTTAGATAAGGTAGTGCCCAGAACCCACAGGTCTTCCTGCACTCCTCCTCTGGAAATCCCACGCACCCATTCTGTCATGGGTAGTAAAGCCTTCTCTGTGACTGCCACCTCTCTCTGGAATAGGCTCCCAATATTGACCCACTCCTCTCCTTCCTACATATCCCTCAATCAATCAATCAAAATCTTTATTTATCCAGGTGAAAATCATTGAGCAGAGCTCTTTTACAAGATAGACCTGGTTAGAACAGGGTCGGGTAACATCCATCATAAAAACATACAAATACATGTAAATAAGTATATAAACACAAACACAGTGATTCAGTAATAGGGGAGTCAAATGATAAAAGGAAGACAAGGCAAGCCATAACAGAGGAGGATTCAAATACAAGGGGGCAGCTCCATCATTGAACCATGCAACTGTATATAAACCATGTTCTCTGTATAGAAGCACTAGTTAGTTCATTTACCAGGGGCAGTCACTACTACTAGCCATGAAAATAGCTTGGAGAACCACTAACTAATGGCAGATGGGGTACCAGGAGGGGTATGTAATATGTAAGCAAAGGATAAACATTGTGAGAAGTGAAGTCCCAAGGATAGGTCAGTAGAACTGATGTGGCGGTGGGGGCCTATGGGGAGACGGGAAAGGGGAGTTAGAACTTTTATAGTATGATTGCATGTAGATTGTGGATGAGTGCAGTATAGAGTTGTGAAAAGAAGGCTGGAGAAAACGGGAAGATAGACCAGTATCAAAGGGAGGACAGAGGCATCAAGGTGTTACATGAAAGCATGATGACAGGCCAGGGCCAAGGAGGAGACAAGCACTATAAGTAATTCGTTCATGGTTAAATGGTATAGGTTAGCATGATGATAATTCATGGTCATGGGAAACAATTGCACTGATCATTTCTGAGACGTGAATATAAGAGCTTGAAAGATGAGATGCCGATGGGTGACCTCAGTTTCAGTTTTTTTTTGCAATTTATTCCACAAGGAGGACAGTGTAAAGCTTATAGCAGCCCTGCCAAAGCGAGACCTACAAGCCTAGCTCCTGATGGAATCTTCCTGTAACTGTTCTCTATGCCATGCTTTGGCCCATGACCCACCCAGCCCCCATAATATGCTGCTTTTCTGCATCGCCTCTCTCTATCTTCTGATCCAAACCTCTTTCAGCCTCCTCTCCCTAGTCCTGTCTGCACTCATGTATGTTTCTGGTGGCTTTCTCTTATACCTTGCTGGGTTTCCAGGGCTGTACCGGACTGGAAAACTACAGTATTTACTGTATAGAGTTCTAGTGCCTTTCTGATGTGATCCTATACTTCTATTAAACCACTGTATATAAATGTATAGCTTGATGTTACTACTCAGCCCTTGTATATATTCCTTTTCGTATACTTGTACAAAACTGTTGCTCTGTATAGCTATAACTACGTATTGTTACCCAGCCTACTTCTCCGTAACCAGTTGTTCCTATGTGTTCACATGTACCTGTATTTACTGCTTGGATATGCACTATGTATTACTACTGTATTATCCATTTTTTTGTTGCCTTTCTGTTGGCCCGGGTCGTGGCTGAAATCGGTCCATTTGGATCAGTCCACCTACCCGGTTATCAAATACATACATACATAAATAAATAAATGAAAGGAGTTAATTCTGAGGAGGGGAGGGTGACCAACAGGGTGCCTCAGGGATCAGTGTTGGGACCGGTCCTCTTTAATGTCTTTATAGGTGACATTGCAGAGGAGCTGGAAGGGAAGGCCTGCCTCTTTGTGGATGACACCAAATTCTGCAATAGGGTGGATACTCCTGGATGGGTGGAAAGGATGAGCAGAGACTTGAAAAAAATCAAGAAGTGGTCAGGGGTATGGCAGCTGGGTTTCAATGCAAAAAAGTGCAAAATCATGCACTTGGGGCCCAGAAACCAAGGGCCAGAGTACAAAATGAGGGGAAGTGTTATTGTCGACCACCAAGCAAAAAAGAGGCCTGGGGGTAATCATCTCTGTTGACCTAAAGGTGGCCAGGCAGTGTGACAAGGCAGTTGGGAGAACTAGGGGGATGCTGAGGTGCATAAGGAGAAGTATCACCAGCAGAAGGAGGGAGGTGGTGCTGCCTCAGTATAGATCATTGGTAAGACCTCACTTAGAATACTGCACACAGTTCTGGAGGCAACATCTCTGAAAGGACATAGACAGAGTGGAGGTGGTCCAGAGGAGGGAAACTAAAATGATTCAGGGTCTGAATCATAAGCCCTACTAGGACAGACTAAAGGAGCTTGCTCAATATGTACACCCTGGAAGAGAGGAGGGAGAGGGGGGATATGACAGAGACCTTTAAATACTTCACAGGGGTAAATAAGGTCCAGGAGGAAAGTCTTTTTCAGAAAAAAAATGCTCAAGAACAAGAAAACATCCTACGAAGTTGGAAGGAGTAGATTCAGGAGAGATGTGAAGAAGTACTTCTTCACAGAAAGAGTGGTGGACTCCTGGAACAGCTTACCAGCCAAGGTGGTGGGGGCAAAAACAGTGCAGAGGTTTTAGAATGCATGGGATAGATCTAAGAAAATCTTAATGGAAAGGAATGAGGGAGGGAAAAAGAGCTGAAGATTGAGTAGGGTCTGCAGTGGTACTGTTGGTAGGAAAAATGGGCAGAATGGGTGAGTCATGTGTTTCTTATCTGCCAACAAATTCTATGTTTCCATTTTAGTGCTTTGGTATTTCTAAAGCATATAATTCCTCTTTCAAATTCTACCTCAAGGCCTGTCTGTTGCCTGAAGCCAAATGCTCTTGCCCACCAGGGTAAAGTTGGCACCTTCTTCCTCCTAATCCCACTCCCCTATTGCCGGGCACTATCCCCTCTAGAGTCACCATCACCCTGCCTGACTCTGCACCCTCCCCTACCTTGCTCTACACTCTACTCCCTCCTGTCCATGACTCAGCACTTATCTTAGGTTGATTGTTGTATTACAAACTATGTAAATGGCCTGTTTACTGTCTTGTTTACTGTACCACATACCTTATTGTAATTCAACTTTGTATTGTCCCTATGTACCATGCTTAATGCACCAAATTGTTGTGCCTGTTATACTGTCATCCCACCCTGTATATGCCTTACTCTATGTGCCACCCTAGTGGCCCGGCTTGTGCCTGGAAATGGTCCATTGGATAAGCACACCCAGCCAGTTATCAAAGACATAAATAAAATATATAAATAATCACAATAAATTAATATGAATTTTTGTGTTTGTCTCCATATAAAATGTGGGACAGCACATTAACCATGTGAGACAAATGTGTTTTTTTTTTAAATGTAAAATTAGTAATGTCTCTCTTATTGTGGAGCAGTTGAGAGGTACAGACACAATCTAACCCAGTACGAGATCCTTTCACTCTGCCTTCAAAAGCCACAATCTATACTAAAGATGGGAGGGCTGGCTCTGTCAATTCAGAACTTCCCCAGAATTTCTTGCATCAACCCAGCTATGGAAATCAGTCATTTGTGACTTGTTCTGATTTGACCCAGTTCACTCTCTTGACCAGGTTCAGATCTTCAGGTGATGCAGTTCTGACCTGTTCCTGATAATTCAAGTGATTTTGGAGCTTCATCTGTATTAAAATTAATAAAAAAATGATTACAAAAACATAAAATAATTTTTAATATTCAATATCATAAAGAAGGTGCTGATGAAGAAATGTGATGATGTAACCTGATTCTGTATATTAACCAAGCACAGGTCCTCCTCTGACCCCTGGTTCTGGATGAGTCTGGAAAATGCACCTGTTTTGGCAAATCAGAGTAAATCACCATCACGTTACCTTTTTCCATATGTAGTCCATACCCACTGCAAGGACTTTCAACGTGCTCATAACAACAAGGGCTTTTACACTACCAGATCTGCGCCGGTGGTTCTGATCAGTTGTACCAGTGCAGATCCAGTAGTGTAAAAAGCTGCCGGAGCATTGCAAGCCTCTGCATTGTGGCAAAACACGCTCCCTGGTTTGTTGGGAATGTGTAGTGGAGTGCACCGGTGTAGGTGTTTTTTTTTTTGCAAGAATGGAAAAGCACTGCTTTGCTTGCACTGGTGCACTCCTATTCACTAACCCCTCCACCAGAAATGCCACCAAAACACAAGAACGCCATCAGGAATGCTGCACAGCTGCAGCATGTAAAAGAAATGGGCGGCAGTGTAAGTGGAGTGGAGCAAGTTGATTCAGGACGACAATGCTTTAGTTAAGTGTAATGTGAAAGCACCTAATGCCCTTCTGCACTGCTCATAAATTCAAGGAGGTTGTGTTTGGGCATACATAACAATTAGGGTTGGGCAGAACCAGTCCTAAACAAACAAAAAAATTTCCTAGAACCTGATTGGTTTTGTCATTTAGAAAAAAAAAAGCAGACCCTTAAAAGGTTTGAGTAGCTCAAAAGGCAAACAAGCAATTAACATCTAATCAGCATATCGTTAACATGCAAATGATGTAAATACAATTTTTTTTTTAAGCCAGAGTCATTTAAAACCTTTATGGGTTCTAATTAGGACCAGAAGCTGAATTGGTCTGTCAGTGTTTGTATCCCTAATTGCAAGGACTTCCTCATTCATTCACTACCACCAACAAAAAAGTATGTTTTCTGCTAAACCCAAACCCTTGACACTGCAAGCCTTTCCCATACTGCTAACAGGAAAAGTCTGTTGCCTACAGACCTTGCAGAATGCATTAATGGCCCCTGCCTGTTCAGTTAATGTAAACTGTTACAAGGGTCACAGTAATGCTGCAATCCAATTGGTTGTCAGGATTCTGCAAGCCCTACATTAATCTCTTTATTAACATACTGTACCTGTATAGTCTGATTACCTGAGCATTTTTTATGTTCTTTATTTATGCTCCCTTAACACCACTGCCTCTACTTTCACTTGGAGTCCTCGAGGTGCCTGGCTTTGACTGTACCTCATCCACCACAGCTTACAGCCTTTATTTGTTCCCAGTATCAGAACCCCCCCCCAATGGGGAAGGAGGGGCAGGACCACCTCATATATGCACATACTCTTTGTCAGGCAGATGCTGATGGTTTCTGGTGTGGTCTTTTTTCAGTCCACTGGGGCGGTTGTCAGCTTTGGTACCAGGATTTCTCCCCAGAGATGCAGGCATGCATGGAAGGTCCAAGGAGTGTATGGATGTTGTTGCATGCTGCTGCTCTAAACCTTGGCCTGCATCTCACCCTCCCACAGCATCCTTGACTGCACTGCCACCTGTGGTCACCTGCAGTGAGGATGGCAACCCTCCTACACCAGAGGAAGAGAGCATCCCATGGAACACTTGATCCTCCTCCCCCCATCTCCGGCCAGCCCCCTGTCAACCCTAGTTCATTCCTGAAGTTGGGTCACCAGCATCACGAGCAGTGGCACTACCACTGCACCAATGGGCTGACCCCTGATTAGGTGAGCGCTGATTTTAAAAATTGAGGTCCTACTTAACTTTCTAGCAATCTATGTTTGGAACTTATGGTCACCATTAGAGAAAGGCTGACAGAGCCAAGAAGGACATTGCTTAACATCACATCCAGCTGAATGTAAAAATAATAATAATAATTGCAAGTGTTCAAAATGGTATTAATTGTTGTTTACAAATCCATTTCTCCCCCTGATGTTTTGCTGTCTAAATCTGTTGTGCCTTATCTGCCAGAAGTTGCTGCCTCACTCCCCTCAGGTGTTGCTGTTACACTCGGGATAATTCTGACTCTCTTGAGACAATGACCCATACTTGGAGCCCTCCTGTCTCATGGCTACATGATTTACCTGGGCATCCATCCAGTGTGTCTGCCTCACCCCCGACTCTCCCAAGGAGCGAACATGAAAAGCACCAATGAATCAGCGGGCTGAACTTAGGGGAGCAAACATTAGCCTCATCAGCCAGCCTTAAAAGAACAGGGTGATGCAAACAAGAGCACTGAGGTGGTTTGAAAACAGAACTGGTGATGCCAGTTTTAGAGCAGGCTGGCGTGCATGTGGACAGTCAGGCAGGGGGGTCACATAACAGCCACAGAGCAGTACCAAATCCTGAGTTAAAACTTGAAAATCACCTTAGAAAAAGAAACTCCATTCAAGTGAATGGTGTGCACCCACATGCTCAACCTAATAAGACATCACTATACGTCAGACCACAGGAGTGAATCAGAGAGTGAGGAACTGGAAAGGGATCATGTGGCCAGCCCCGCGGGGGCAAATTACGATCCCTTCCCTGTCTTTGGGGGCTATTTAAAAAAATTGGAAAACATCATGGAGGAACTCCCAATGAGGAAAGAGAGCTCCTTGTCCACATCAAGAAAGGTGCCCTTTAAGATAATTATCAGCAGTGCCAGCTTCAGAGCGAGCAGGCTGATGCGTATACCCAGTATCACTGCTTTCCTTTTCAAAACTTGATTTGACCCTGTTAGACAGCTCATTTTTGCTTAGGATTTACTTCATCAGGCTCAGGAAATTCTCTTATTTCACACAATACTTTGTTCTCACATGACTTAAACAAGCATTTGTCAATGCCAAATGTTTGCTTGCTGACATTGGCAGTGGTAGTGTAGAAGTTACAGAGCTGCATAATAGGAATGGCAGTGAAGTATTGAACTGAAGCCAACCCCACCACCACCCTGCAGAGAGTGACAGGCATTGGGGAGTGCCTTTGGGTCATCAGGCATAACGGCCATATCATTTCACCACACCCTACCCTACAGACACTGACAAGTGTTCATGGTGTGCCTTGGGGTCTTTGGCCCTTATGCGCACCCCATTCCATCAGGAAATACAGTGAGATGGGTGCAGTGTAGGAGAATGGGGTGAACTTTGGGGCCGAAGAGTCCAAGGCATACCTCGATGACTCTCACTGGCTGCAGGGTGTGGAATAGTATGAGCATTACAGGCAAGAATACCAAGTCACACCCCTGATGCCTGTCATTCTCTACAGGGTGGGGTGTTATGGTTGGAAACCCTAACACCTCAGGCATTCGTTGGTATTTTCACTCCAAATTTTGAACATGGTTTTTTTGTGACCCCTTCCTCATGAACAGTGGCAATATCAGTTTGTTGGCTGAAAGTGCTTATGCACAGCGACTACGGCATTTAGCACCACAGGTGCAAAAACACATTCCGAACAGGATGTGAAAAATGACAGCTATACTGTTCATGGGGAGGTGTAAAAAATGGCAATGTTGCAAATCTTCAGTAAAAATATTAAAAAAAACTGGTGAAGTCACAAGCGTGCATAAAAACTGTGCAACATACACCCGTAATGTAATTAGTTTGGGGATTTTTTACAGCAGATTGTCAACACAGGCATTTTGGGATCTCCGATCATGAACAGTGTCACTGTGATTTTCTTTATCTGTCCCGAACAATGATTTCCCACAGGGACCATGCATCTCTGTGCTGAAAGTGTGAAAACACATTTCAGCCATGTTGTGAAAAATGACAGCTGTACTGTTCATAAGGAAGTGTGGAAAAATGCCACTGGTGAAAATCTGGACTGAAAATATTACAAAGTCATGAACTTACAATGTAGTGGAAACTGTGCAATGCTCACTCATAACACAGTCATTTTATGGACTTTTGTCACCAAATTTTCAACATAGCCATTTTAAGACCTCTGCTCATGAACAGTGTAACTGTGATTTCTTAATCTGTCCCAAACATTGCTTTCGCACACCAACTGCACCATTGTGCGCTACATGTGGAAACACATTTTGGGCGACATTTGAAAATGGCAGCTTTACTGTTCATAAGGAAGTGTATAAAATGGCAATGTTGAAAACTGGAGTGAAAATATTGAAAATTGCAGTTTTATTAGCGTATGAACTGTGCAACGCCACAACAGAAAACAGTCATTTTAGAATTTTTTTCACCAAATTTTCAAATATAGTCATTTTAAGACATCTGCTCATTAACAGTGTCACTGTGATTTTCTTAATGTGTCCCATACATTGATTTCGCACACCGATCATCGCCATTGTGCGCCACCTGAAGGAAACATGTTTTGAGCAAGATGAAAAATGACAGCTGTACTGCTCAAAAGGAGGTGTGTAAATGGCAATGTTGAAAATCTGGAGTGAAAATATTAAAATTACAAACTTACGGCGTGCGTGGGAACTGCGCAGCACACTCAGTAAAACAGTCATTTTTAGGAATTTTTCCACCAAATTTTCAACATAGGCTTTTTGAGAGCCCACCTTATGAACAGTGGCAGTGTCATTTCATTACTCAGTCCCAAAGGTGATTTTGCGCGAGTGACTGCAAAATCACCCTTGGGGCTGATTAACCCATGACAGTGAGATCATTCATGAGAAGGGGTCCCAAAACCCCATGTTTAAAATTTGGTGCAAAATTCCAAAATGCCTGAGATATGCAGCAAAGTTGAAAACCCCTATCTATCCCATTATACAGCTTACCGGCATTTCCTCAGTTCAGGTCGGCTTTGAAGAGTGCAGACATGTTCCCGTCCACTGAAGATCGCCGGGGCCGAGTCCGGAGGTAAGTATGGGGTGGGAGGGTGGGAAGCAGGTGTGCAGTGGGTGGCTGGTGGGGACAGAGACACCGAGGGACCGCTTTTGAGTTTCAGGTGTTTTTTTTAAATGACGACACGCTGACGCCATTACTAGGGTGGGCTCCAGCGCAGCACAAGATGGCTGGTGGGGTGTGGAGCTGACGGGGATTGGGCACCCTGTCAGTGATATGTAGTGTTGCCACGCTGGGTGGGCTCCCAGCATGGCACCCTGTACTCTGGGGGCAGGAACCAGTGGAGCTGACGAGGGATTGGGCACCCCATCGGCTATATTGATAGTATAGCCACGCTAGGGTGGGCACCCAGCGGCATATAGAACTCTTGGTGGGGCAGCACAGCCGATGGGATTGGGCCTCCGCCAGCTACACAGTGTGTGTGTGGGGCCTGAGCACGCAGTATGCACTGTGTGTGTGTGTGTGTGTAGGGGAGCGTGCATGAGCAGGCGATATCTTATTGCTGCTCACTGAAGCTTAGTTCCCCCTTTCAACTGTACGCCACTGCATTTTGGACTGGTCATAGACAGCTCAAGCAGGCATTGGAAAACTGCGGCCACCCCTGGAAACACACTGCCTGAATTGGAAGAGGGCTGCCACACCTCCGAAAACTCGGATGATGGCACTATGTTTCTTGCACATGCGTGCAAGCAAATCTAAAAATGAGGAACCCGTGTGTGCACAAGTCTACTGGCGCCATCTTGATTTCATGAACGCTCTTCAGCATTGGGCAGCTATAAGGTCGGGTCACTAAATACAGTGCTCTTGGTCAGTTGTACTGAAAAATATCATTATATGTAAATAAGAGGCCAAATACGTAGTCCCTTAGCACAATTATGGCAACAGGTACTATATACAAGTACTGTTCTACATGAAAATCACCCTAAAAGCTGACAGTGTCCCTGTGTTTTATTTCTAGGGCCTAGCTGAAGGTTTTTATGCAAGAGTAAAGGTGGCAGTCATGTTTGTTATGAAAATCAGGAATAAGTGAAGTGGCTTATGAACTCTGTATGTGATGTTTTCCAAATTCCACACCACATAGTTGGACCTTTTCTTTACAGAGCTCTACATAAACATATGCCAATGGAATGGTAACAGCCATTCAGAATACAATATTTAACTTGCCCATTTTCTAAGCAAAGATCATTTCTGGTGGATAACCACACAATAAAAAATCAGTCCGGGGGAACACTAAATTTACTTGTACAGCCTTCTTCAGGCCAAACTCCACTTGGGGGATGAACATGCCTCCTTAGACCCCATGGACCGGACAATCATGATCTTAATAAGGGAGGAGTTACTGAAGCTCCTTCTTCACTACTTCACAGAAAGAGTTGTGGACACTTTAGAACAGATTTGTAGAGCGGGTTGTCAGCCAGCACTGTTTCTACTTTTAAGCTCAAAATTGATCAATACTTTACAGAAAATGGGGTGAAAGGGTATTCCTCACTGACTTGGTGGAAGAAGGAACTCGATGAACCAATCATCATCTTTCTTTCCTAATGTCATGTTTGTACAGTGTGTTCATCTGTCAGGATTCCCATTTGGGTTGCAGGCAAATAAATCTTCCTATTACCTTTACCAGCCCCTATCCCAATGTGGCTTTCCTTTAATTCAGTAATGTCGCTGTTACCTGGCATTGGGATCTTTATGTTCAAGAACCTAAGAATATATCCTCCCAAACTAATTTCTGCAGATAACACCATTGAGACCAAAGTCCAGTTACAATATGAAAGGTAGTTTGGTGATAAACAGTCCTAGAACATACATAGAAATATAGAACATAGAAGTTGACGGCAGATAAGGACCTCTTGGCCCACCTAGTCTGCCCAGTTTTCTCTGCCTACTGTGTCACCACAGACCCTTCTCAATCTCCAGCTGTCTCCTCCACTTGTCTTACTACAGGTAATGTTTTCTGACTGTACCTGTTTCAGTTGTCTGTGCTCAACTTAACAGAGTTTTAGAGATTCAAGACTTAATCACCACTGACGCTGGATGAGCTTTAGGCACCTAGTCCCAGCCCTCTGCTCTTCTTGGTTTCCCCTTACATGATGCTACTATTAAGTCATTATTACCTTAATATATCATATCTCTCCTTTGTTGGCACTATGCTTTATTTTTGTTTTGCTCGAAACTGAACTATGACATTCAACATCATCTACTTGCCAGATGAATTACATATTTTTATGTATTTATTCATGTTTTTACTGTAGTGTACTTTATCCACTGATGCCATGGGGAAGGCACAGCAGTACAGAACAACCACTTGACTTGAGCCAGTTATGGTATGCAGGAGGTTATTCATTCATAGGATTCAAACCGGTCACGTAGCATTGGCCATCACTAACCCGCACCTGATTATGTACAAAACTGGAAGCACCTTTCCTTACTGAATGCATCTGGTTCATTCTTAAACTGGTTTGTACTGCTACTAACTACCACATGTGCTGGTAAAGCATTCCACTGAGTGACTACTCGCTGCGAGAACCAATTCCCTCTTAAATTTTTATTAAAATGGTCACCTTTTAGCTGTTATGTTATCTCCTATACTAGTATAACCCCTGGGTGATGCTATCCCCAGAGTTACACCCCTGCCTACTACTTACGAGCTAGGCTGAGGGGTTTGGGTTGGCTAACAGATAGCCATTTTAAAACCATTGTGTAGTGCCTCCACTCAGGGTGCTTTACGTGGGTAAGCTGGTAATAGGTATAGCCCCCTGAGATGCTACACCACCTACAATAACCATTTACCTTTCCCAGCTATGCCCCAATAAACATTTCCCCACATTTCAATACTTCACATTTAATGACTCTCTCTAATAACATACTCACACTCAGCAATTCAAAAACGGTAACAAGAGATTTATTTGGGGACAAAGGAATTAGGAATGGGGATGTGGAGTAGAGGTTATTTGATTACTATATACAAATGTACAGGTATGATTGGTGTTTTGCTGTTGAACCCTCCAGCTGGGTGGCTACATACTACTAGACTACATGCAATCATAGTTCTCAGTTTGACACACAATACCTAGAGTCCTGGCTATTTAGCTGCTGACTAATCAGATGTTACATAAATAATTATATTTTTTACCCACACTGGTACCAGTCCCAGATACAGCAGAAATCCCACTATCTCATACCATACCGGATACCCAGATACCACATTCTTAGATGTTGCAGCTGGTCGATTTGGCTGGCTCTTGATTTGAAGGAAGGGGGCAAACTTGGAAAACAAGTCCTACAATAGCTGTAGACATAGGGTAAAACAAAGGCAGGGATTGCCATGCATTTAGCAAAATTAGTAGGAATTGACCATGCTGGTCACAAAGAGCAAGAGATTGCCCTGCACATCACAGAAGACAGGGATTGCTGTGTATTTACAGAAACTGAACATTCCAGGACAAGCTACATGGCTAGATCTTGGATTTTACATCCTGAACATTCAGCACAATAATTCAAAGTCCCATCCAGAGTAATTAGCATGCCATACTTTTATCAAGCATCCAATATATCTTTGAAACAAGGTCACATCCAGTACATTTAAATACCAAACAGGCATCCATACAGTATAAACAGAAGGTGACACTTTTATCAAGCATCCATATTCATTTACATGAAGTCACATCCAGTATACTTAAATACCAAGTAAAGCATCTATAGACAAAGGCCCAGATATTCAAAAGGGTTGTGCCATGCGCAATAGGGTTGCGCCTGCGCAAGTCCGAACTTGCTCCATTCTGCGATATTCAGCAGGAGGCAGTTGCACCACTGAAAACAGGCTGAGCAACAGTGCAATGCAAATGAATGCATGCTGAACTGGAGGGGGAGGAACCATGCATAAACTGCACAGCCCGATATTCAGCCAGGCTGTGCAGAGTTGTGCAGGCGCAACCCCCAACCTGCACCTGCACCACTTTGAGAAAAAAAAAAAGGCTGAAGTCGAGGGCCACCCACGGGTGAGCTGCTGCATTGCAGGGCGCAACAGCAGCTTCCACCTGTGGCTGGCCAACCAGTCCCTGTGCCCCCGCGGCTCGATCGGGAGGTAGTCGTTAAGAAACCCCCGAACATAGCCCTGGTGGCTAGTGTCCCCCCACCCACCCACCCATGAAGCCCCACCACCCCGCTCCCCACCGCGTGGGCGGCAGCATCCCACCGCCTGCCACCCGCCGCCCGCCGACTGACTGCCGGTAGAGCTGCATGCCCATTGGTGCAGAGCAGAGCCAATGGGCGTGCAGCCTCACTATTATACATGATAGTCCAGATTTGTGAATGAACATATCATTCATTCACAAAACTAGACTGTCTTGTACGGTGTCTGCACACCCTTTGGCTCTTGCTCTGCACCAATGGGCGTGCAGCCCTACGTGGGGAGCGGGTGGTGGGCTCGGTGGTGGGGTAGGGGGACACCTAGCCACCAGGGCTATGTTTGGGGGGTCTTTAAACAACTACCACCCGCGATCGGGCTTTTCGTCCACTGACCACCAGGGATGAATGCGGAGATGGGGGTTTTCAACAACTACCGCCCACGATCGGGCTTTTCGGTCCACTGACCACCAGGATACGCTCGGGGTCACATTGTTGCCCGCGATCGGGCTGGTGGGGATTAAACTATGCCCACGATCGGGCCACTGGGGGTGGTGGTGGGGATTGTACACTGTTTGCCCATGATCGGGGTGCAGGGGGCGTCGGTCCCCGACGGCTGCTGCCTGGCAGGGTGTCAGGCGCAAGTCCTCGGGGATCAGCGCACCTGCATGCTAATGGCATGCAAATGGGGCCATAATCAGATGCAAATGGCCCCTAAGCATGCATGAATTGTATTTACATTTGCACTCTTGCCTTTCGAATATAGGAGTTTTGCGCTGTGGCGCAATGGTACTTGGCGCCACTGCAAGTTGAATGCTCCACTCTGACCACTTGCAGTGGCGCTAAGTTCCACTGGGCGCTATGCACAGTGGTTGTGGCCATAAGATATTCAAAGGAGTTGCTGAAGGGCGCAACTCCTTTTAGTATCACTCTGGACACACCCCTGCACAACTATTTTGTGCAGCGCAAGGGCTTGCGCCACAAAATAGCGCAGTTTGAATATCCAGCCCGTAGTCTCATCCAGCATGTCTAGATATCATACACTTTTGGCAAGCGCTCTCAGACAAAATCCGGCCAAGACAGAAACAGCTATCTTCAGAAAAATTCGGTATCAGATAAGCTCCAGGGCCTCCCACCCCATGAAGTGACAAATGCGGCTTGCCTGTCAGCTCCACGAAGGCAGAAAACTAACCCATAGGGCAATGACAAATAACACATTTCTATGATTCACTATTCGACATCCTGATGCACCTGCAAAGTGGCCATTTGGGCAGCAGGCAAGGTGCATCCACACTGTTCTTGAACAAGGCAGTCTCTGTTTGGGCTTAGCAGCCCAGACTGATAGTTCTAAGATCTCATCACACAGCAAAAAATACCTCGAAGCTAGGCTTGAAGCCCCCAAGATTACTTTTAAGTTTTCTTCCTTGCACCCGGGGGTATGAGGGTACTCACTCAGGTCCTCCATGGGTTGCATCTGCAATCGAAGGCATCCTGATGTTTTTCTTCAGTTCTCTCACAACTGAGGCATGGCTAGATGGTCTTCTTTCCACATCTTTCCCCGACGTGGGAGGGAGGGCTAGCATCTGGAGGACATTTCTGGCAACCTCCAGACTAGCAATTGCAGAACATTACATTGCTTTAACTTTTAAACTGGATCTAGAAAATAACAAACACCCCCTGATGACTGGAGTAGCTTAGCTAAGTGGCCCAGGCCTGGAAGCATGGCAGGGACCTGAGCCCCCACCCCTGTGGGGGGCTCCCAGCAGGCTGGAGCCTGCTCTCCTCTTCTCACTCTGGCAGATCTCAAGAAATGCTGGCAAACACTCTCTTATAGGACTCCTTTTATGATTCCTGATTGGCAGCAGAGATGGGGTGACAGGTCTCCGAGTGGCTGAAGGACCTGTTAATCAGAATACTCGAGGCACAGTTGGTTGGGTGAATTGGTGCCTAAAATGATGTCCCTGTAAGTCCCCATGAGCACTTGAGTGTTTACCCATGAGGTGTAGTGAATGCCCCACGGGTTCTATCTTTCCTTTCCTGGCTTTGTGATTGGCCATGGCTGCTGGCCATGGCTGCTTAGCTCATTGTCCCTTATAGCAGATCAAATACAGTCCTGAAGAATGTCCTGGTGCAGCCAGAGAAATTAAAGATATTTGCCCCAATGCCCCACAGTTCAGTAGCCCATATGGTGTACTTGCAGTCACTGCACAAACGAAGAACGTGGCTCTGAATGTTTTCCTGTCACTACTGCACAAAATCAAGCGCCCCCTGCAGCAGCTGACAGGCTGACAAATAGAGTTCCAAACGGTCTGGTGAATCCAGGGAAAATGCATTTATTTTAATTTAAACACTTTCCCCCCACATGTACAGTAAATCCCTCATATGCAGCAACAGTTTACATTTTAAAAAACAGTCATTTTCTCTCCTTTTCAGCTGAAGCCAATTATAGCTATCCCGGGGCAGCCAGACACATCTTATTAATTATACAGATGACCAGGGCCCGGCTCAGGCATGTTTAAATAGAGCCCTAGTCAAACTCGCTCAATTTGCACAGGAGCGGCCCCCCAGCAGGCTGTCCATGGTCACCGGGTCCCAATTAGGTGGAAGGGATCCCAGGGCTGATGGCACAGTCCCTGAGGCGACTGCAAAACAGCTCGGTTCACTTCAAGGTGCTTTTTGCGCCATCGCGATCACCGCTGCCCTGGCGGCGGCACTTTTAACATGGGTGATCACAAGTGGCGATTTTAAGCCTCGAGGGGCTGGATTTTAATCTGGCTGCAGGCTGGGGCACTAGAGGAGCACTACAGGACTTGGGGGACAAGAAAACTTGGTGGCAGGATTTCGGGTGAAGGCCGGGAGACAGCAAAAAGAGGACAGAAGATGCAGGGCTAAGGTAAGCCCAGGCTTGCATTTTTGGAACCCCCATTTGCAGGGGGCTTACACTAGTAATATAGGTCCATGCTTTCTTTACTTCTTCACACAGGTGCTTCAGTTGGGGTAGGGGATGGAGGGACCTTGTTTCCACTCCAACTTCTGTTTTGTGTATGTTCATCTCAAAACATAACAGCAACATTGGTCCCTCCTCGCCATCCTGCTCTTGATGTCTCCTTCGACTTTTTATGCACCGTATGGTTACTGCACCATTGTTCTTTCGGTGAGGGTTCACCTCCACTTTGTTTTTGCCCACTCCCAAAATATACATAACATTTTGAAAATTGTGAATTGAAAAAGCAGACATAACTAGAATTCTTGTACCTCCTGTTAGTTTATTGTCAGCTGTCCCCTTCCCAACCTGTGCTTTGCTTAAAGTTGAGCCAGTCCAAATTAATTCATGAGCGTTTGCATATGCTTCCGATGATGCTTTGCATTATTGGGGTATGTGCAATTTGTGTTATTTATGTATATATATATATATATATATATATAATTATAGGGGTGCAGTTGCGCACCTATAGTCAGGGTTGAGTAGGCATTTCACTGTTAAACTCAAAAATGTGCACTTTAATAACTTTGCAACTGTTCAATGAATTTGCATGAAAACTGGCATGCACTGTCAGCCATTGTAGATGTCTGGATTTGGCAAGTTACATTGCAGTTAGATGTGCAGTTTCCGATTTCCAGATAGGTGAAAAAAGCATTTTGTCACTCATTGACTTTGCTGAGATTTTCTTTGAACTTGTCTACAGTCCAGACGGTTTGGAATCTTGGTCTGAAATTTTTAGGAGAGAAAGGGATTAGCCCACAGATGTGCTTTTTGCTAGTCTGCTGAAAAAATAAGCCATTTGAAAAAATCATTTCTGAACATGCTCAATAAGCACTAAAAGTAGCTGTATGAAATGAAAAAGAATCCTGTTTCACATGGGAAAATTCCTTTTTCATTTGCCACCATCTTGTTTCTATTTTTTCTTCAAAAACAAAATTTCAAAAGCCACAAAAATGACATCCTGGAGTGAGACCACAACACCTAGCTGGCTGATGGGGACCCCCTTAGGTGCAATCTGCACCTCAATGTTAGAGATATGGCTCAGAAATGTGTTTTATTTCCCATTAGGAAACCTTTTTTGTGACCGCGTGATATGAAAAAAGAATCCTTTCCCATATCATGATTCACAAGAAAGGATCCCTACTCATGATTTCTGTGCCTTTCTTCTCTGCTGTGCTGTATTTCCCTGGTGTCTGTGGCACCCCCCCCCCCACTTACCTCTCTGTTTTAAAAATGCAAATTCCTATAATCTGACACCAGGATGCCCACCCCGTGTCGGATGCCCCCCCCAGTCCATTGTTTTATTTATATTAGCAGACATCAGGGTGCCAATTCCCATGTTGGCATTTTGAAGCTCCCCTACCCAGCACTTTGGAACACTTGAGAGCCCACCCTCAATGTCCCGAAATAGATTTATTTATGTGTAATTTTAAAAAAGAAAACTTTCCCCAATGTCTTTTTTTTTAAACCTGAAATAAAGAAAACCGTCCCTCACCATCCCTGCTGTCCCTCTCCCCATCTCAACCCTCCCACTGAGTGCCCACCACCCCACACACACACCCCCTTACCATATACATAACTCCGGAGGTCATATGCTGTCATCCTCTGTGGACCAGAACTAATCTGCACTCTTCAAAGCTGAATTGTGAACTGAAGAATGAAGGTAAGTGCCCTACAATGTAGTTCAATAGCATTTTGAGCTTATGTTGATATCTTTGCAATTTTGGGGAATTTTTGCACCAGATTTTCAACATGGCCTTTTTGGTACCCCACCTAATGAACACTGCAACTATTATTTTATTAATCAGGCGAGAAGGTGATTTCATGGTTGTTACGTGAAATCTCTTTTTGGGACTGAATAACAAAATTTTACCACCAGTGTTCATGAGGTGGGGTCCCAAAAAGGCCATGTTGAAAATTTGGCGAAAAAATTCTCTAAAATGGCAGAGTTACACACATTCATTAAAATATTTCTACCCACACGCATAACTTTGGTAATTTTGGATGGCTAGATAGATGCTTTATTTTTATAGTGCTCCCTTCCAGAGATTCAAAGTGCTGTACATAAAAACAAGTCATTAAATAACAATAATAAATTCACATTTCAGAAAAGCAAGAAATAAAACTACTAAAACGCATCTATCACAGCATGAATCAAATACTGGATCCAGTGTTGGTTACAGGTAAAATGCCTGTTGAACCAGGAGTGTTTTAAGACATGTTTTAAAGGCTTCCACCGAGGGTGCCTCCCGTAAATACCTAGGAAGCGAGTTCCACAGGGTAGGCACAGCAACTGAGAATGCACGGTCCCCTGAATGCTGCAGTCTAACTGTGGGAACTCCCAGAAGGGCACCCTCAATGGAATGGAGAGCCCGAACTGGCCAGTGGGGCACCAGGAGATCTTGCAGATAGACTGGTCCACGATCATGCAGGGCCTTGTAGGTAAGGAGC
Source organism: Neoceratodus forsteri (assembly GCA_016271365.2). Lineage (NCBI taxonomy): Eukaryota > Metazoa > Chordata > Ceratodontiformes > Ceratodontidae > Neoceratodus > Neoceratodus forsteri. The sequence goes on along the minus strand of CM057452.1, from coordinate 269,681,095 downwards.
CTTACCTTGAAGACAGTCCTCCACCTGACTGGCAGCCAGTGCAATTCACGGAGGACAGGAGTAATACTGTATGTTCACTTCTTTTTACCCCTAAAAGCAATCTCGCTGCCCCCTTCTGAACCAGCTGCAGCTGGCGAAGGTTGCCTCCAGATAGCCCAAGGTAGAGGGCATTGCAGTAGTCCAACCTTGACATGACAAACACATGTACCAGCATGGGCAGGTCCTCAGATAGGATCAGTGCCAGGATCCAGGCAATGTTCCTCAGGTGATAGTATACACTTTTGACGATGGCCGACACCTGGACATCCAGTGTCAGGCCATCATCTAGGATCATGCCCAGATCCTTTGCCTGTCTAGATGGGGTAAGAGGAATCCCCCAGCACTAAGCCAGGGGAGTCACCATGCCCACCACGATGATCTGGAGCCACCACTAGCACCTCTATCTTGTCTGGGTTAAGTCTAAGCCAGTTTTGAGACATCCAGCTCTGGAGTTCCTGTAGGCAGCTGTTAAATATGAAAGGCGCCTTCTGGCTACCAGGTGCACAGGACAGGTACAGCTGGGTATCATTTGCATAGCAGTGAAAACCCAATCCATACCACCTGATAATGTCTCCTAATGGCAGCATATACACGGAACAGCAAGGGTGACAAGAGCGAACACTGCAGCACACCACATTACAGAGGCTTTGGGCTGGATGTGGCAAGTCCCAACTTCACCCTCTGTACTCTGTTGGTCAGGTATGACCTGAACCAGTGGATGACATTTCCTGACAGGCCACACCAGTACCACCAGCAGTCCAGTAGCACCTCTTGATCCACCGTGTCAAACGCTGCCAATAGGTCCAGGAGAACTAAGATGGTACGCTCTTTCTGTCCCTTGCCATCAGGAGATCATTAAGCACCTTCACCAAGGCAGTCTCTGTACTATGCCCAGCCTGGAACCCAAACTGGAATATCTTATAAGTGGAAGAAGAGGCAAGATGCTCTTTGAGCTGAGTGGCCACCACTATCTCAATAACCTTCCTTAAAAATGGGAGGTTAGAGACCAGCCTGTATTTGCTGAGGCACTCCAGGTCCAATGAGGAGTTTTTCAGCAAGGGCCTAACCAAAGCCTCTTTCAGGGTTTCCAGAAAGACCCCACTGCTCAGAGAACTCTGGACAATCCCAGCAACCACAGGCCCAACCACTCCACCAAAAGGCGAGTGGGACCTGGGTCAAGGTCATACTGTGTTGGCTGCAGCTGCGAGATCATAGTCACCACCTCTTCCACTCCAACTGGCTCAAACTCAGCCCAGACAGGAGGAGTGGTCCATCCAGAAAGGACCATGCAATCCCTTCAGGAGACAGTGGGAGATATCCCGGTCATGATGGAGTACACCTTGTTGGCAAAGAACAGAGTAAACTCCTTGCACCTAGTGCTTGAACCAGCTCCTCCCACACGGAGGCATGCTGGATGTAATAGCCTGTCCACAATGTGAAAGAGCTGACCCAGTCTGTCCCTTGCAGCAGCAATCTCCCTAGACAGAAAACCTACTTTCTTTTGGGAGATTGCCCCCTGATAGTCGCGATAACGCGACCTCAGGGCCAATCTGTCCTCCACCCACCTCGACCTCCTCCAATGCCTCTCTAACCTCCGACCCCTAGTCTTTAACTCCCTGAGCTCCTCGTCAAACCAAAGAAGTCTCTGGCGAGTGGACAGGGGTTGAACATGAATAGTGCGACTGAATCAAAGGTGGCCACGACCTTCCTATTATAGGCAGTCACTCCCTCCTCCATTCCAGTCACACAAGCAGCCTCCATACCCGACAGATCCAGCACCACCAACAGTCCAGATGAGTATACTCCTCTCAAAGGGCAGTACCGGACCATCTCCACAGGGGCAGGACCATTGGGGGTGGGCGTCCACAAATCTGAACCCCATGGTGCTGTGATTGTACCATGATACCAGGTCTATCTTTAGATCACTTACCTCCAGGCCCATTGAAAATACAAGGTCATGTGTGTGGCCGTGCACGTGGGTCACAGACATAACATGCTGTGTCAGGCCCATAGCTTCCATACTTCTCAGTAGATCTACTCCAAATCCTGAGAGCCCATCACTGGCCCAGGTATTGACGTCCCCCAGAAAAGCCATCTGGGAGACTTCAACACTAGGCCAGCGACGAGTTCGGCAATCTCCCTCAGGAGATCTCCACTCCTCCCCGGAGGGCCGATATTTTCAATATTTTGACCCCAGATTTTCAACATAGACTTCATATTACCCCACCTCTTGTACATCACAGCTGTCATTTTTCAAATCCTGACCAAAATGTGTTTTAGCTTCTGTGGCACAGAATGGCATTGTAGTTGCGCAGAGTTACATTTTGGCAGGGATTTGAACATTTTCTGTACAGGGTACATGAACTGGGGTAATAGGATGGATAGGCTGATAATTTGGTCACGCATCTACAGAGGGACGGTTGCATAGGGTCCAAAGGACCCTGTGCTCCCACAGTAAAATAAGGAAAAGCATGGAGCATGGGAAGGGCCCTGCGCTTCCACTGCAACAAAAGGACACTTATGGAAGGTGGGAGTGCAGGGCCTTTTACAGTAAATAAGGATACAGGTAAGCTATCTGAAAAAGTCAGGAAATTCATTGCAAAAAAGCTTTGTTAATGCATCAGTTAGAGCTGTTAGTAAAGCAACAACAGTAGGGAAATATAGAGTTAGGGTTTCCAACTCTAACACCTTAACCTGCACACACCAACAGGTGTTGGGAGTGTGCCTTGGGGGTGTTAGCGCTAGTGCTCACCCCATTCTCCTATACTGTACCCATCTTAGTTTATTTACCTATGGAATGGGATGAGCATTAGTGCTGAAGACCCCAAGGCACACCCCTGATGCCTATTGGTGTGTGTGGGTGGGGGTGTGCTAGGGCTGGAAATCCTAACATCATATCTCCCTACTTTTGTCACTTTACTAACAACCCTAACTGATGCATTAAGAAGGTTTTTTGCATATATATATATTATACTGCCGCGGTAGCGCCAGTATAGTTAGGGTTCATGCGAGCGTGTAATGTTAAAGGTCAATTTTTGCAGGGTAACAACTTTGGCCAGATTTACCAGATTTGCTTGAAATTTAGCATGAATCATTAGAAGGGATAGGTCTATTGATGTTCCAAATTTGGTTTGCATCCCTTGTGTGGTTTGTGAGTCACAGAGTGTTCAAAAATAAGAGATTTTTATGATTTTAGCTGTTTTTTTGTCAACCTGTATCTCACAGTCAGTTGTAGCTACAGACATGAAACTTTCAGGGTAGAACTATTTGGCCTCACAGATGCACCTTTTGAAGGTTTGGAGAAAAAATATGAATATGTTCAAAAGTTATTAAATTTTATTTTATCCATTATTTCCAATGGGAATAAATATACGTCCCTGGTGGCATAGGATTCTAAGTCAGAGCAGCGCTCCGGCATAGGATTTTATGACGAAGTTTAGCAATGGGCATATGATTCTATGTCAGAGCAGCTGTCCAGCATAGGATTGTATGCCAAAGGGTTCAGGTACAGGTCAGCATCTCTATCCCCAAAAACAACTGTGGGATACTGGGGATCCCATTCCCAGTGTCGCCAAATCTGTTTAGTAACCCTAAAATAAAGAAAACAGTCCCCTGATGTAACTTTGATGCAGAATTCTGCATCCTGCCATTTTTGATGCAGAATCCTGCATTGAAGTGCTAACTTGCACCAATGTTGGGGTGCCTAATCCCTGAATTGGCATTGATACTGTCCTCTACTACTGTGGCACACTGGGGAGCCCACCCCCTGTGTGCCAAAATTATTGTTTTCCTAGTGTTTCCAACACCGGGATGCTGACTCCCGGTATCAGATGTCTCCCCAAGCCCACTTCTATTGCCGAAGGGGGTGCCCAATCCCCCTGTCGGCAAAATGTATCCCCCCAACTCATGTGGCACACTGGGAGTCCATCCCAGTGTGCCCATATTCACTTTTTGTTCCTGTAAATGAAGAAAATTGTCCTGATGTTTTTTTTACACCTGTAGTAAAGAAAACTGTCCTCATCATCTCCCCAGTCCCCTCCCCATCCCCACCCTCCCATTGAACACCCAACTCCGCACCCCTCCTTACCCATACCGACCTCTGGAAGTTGGGATCAGCAATCTTCTCTGGACCGGGACACATCTGTGCTCTTCAAAGCCCAACCACAAACTCAGGAATCAAGGTAAGCTCATATTATGACTCTAAATGGGCTTTTCAACTTAGGTTGATATCTCAGTCATTTGTAGTAATTTTTACCCCAAATTTTCAACACGGGGTTCTTGGGACCCCACCTTATGAACACTGTCACTGACATTTCATTATTAGGTCCCGGAAGGTGATTTTGCGGCTGCTATGCAGAATCACCTTACTAGGTTTACTTGGTTTTGAAGGGCAAAAGAAGGCCAAGGCCCATCGAGATTGTCCCCCACCACCATGGTAGGAAAATTAATCAACAAGACCCTGGTAGTTTGGTACCTGTAACCACAGGTCCAAACCTTTTTTAAATGAATGAAAGGAGATGCTATCAACCAAATTTTGTGGTAGATTGTTCCATAGTCTAGGTCCTCTGATCGTAAAATAATTAAATATTTTGTTAGTTTTAGATTTGGCCACATCGATCTGTTTGTTATGGAGTCGTGAACTTGTCTTCCTGTTGGAAAACTGTAATCCACATTGCCGCATTAAGTCCTGGGATTTATGAATTTTGTACATAAATAACAAGTCCCTCCTACTTCGCCGAGTCTGAAGGGAATGGAGTCCTGTCTCTTGTAACCTAACATTGTTGTCAAAGTTTGCCAGACGTGGAACCATTTTTGTTACTCTCCTCTGAATACTCTCAATCCTGACAATATCCTGCCTCAAATAAGGGTTCCAGAATGGGGATCCATCATCAGAATGGGGCCTTATATGGGTCCTACAAAGTGGAATAAGACATTCCTCAGTTTTTGAGACAGATGTACTTTTTATTCGAGTAAGCAAGGCATTAGATGCTTTAGCTATCTCGATGCATTGGTCAGACGCAGAGAGTTTATTATTCACAATAACTCCAAGATCACATTCATAAGATGAGACTTTAAGAGGGGTCTTATTTAAAAAATATATCTGATTAGGGTTATTTTTGCCAAAGTGCAGCACTGCACATTTATCTAAATTAAGCGTCATATCGTTGGTGGTTGCCCATTGTTCGATGGTTTTTAGGGTGTTACTAAGCAAGGATCTGTTAAACTCGGTATTAACAGCTCCCCCAATTTTGGTGTCATCAGCAAATTTTGAGAGAGAAATACCTGGATTAGCTTGCATATATCACTAATGTGTACATTAAACAACGTTGGTCCCAACACCGAACCCTGCGGCACCCCACTTGTCACACACCCAACATCAGAAAGAATGCCATTTATCCTGACTTGTTGTTGTCTGTTAGACAACCAACAGGACACCTTTCTGGACCAAGTAATGAAATGACTGTGCTAGTGTTCATGAAGGGAGGTTCCAAAAAGCCCGTGTTGAAAATCTGATGCAAAAATTCCCCAAAATGAATGAGTTATGAGTGTGTGTCACGCAGTTTCTATGCAGATTCATAACTTCTCCAATTTTTTATATTTTCACTCCAGATTTTCAACATTGAGATTTTTTAATACCTCCTCATGAGCAATACAGCTCTCATTTTTTACATCATACCCAAAATGTGTTTTCGCAGCTCTGGCGCAGAATGACGCAGTCACTGTGCGAAATCAACTTTTGCGATGTACTAATGAAATCACAGTGCAACAGTTCATTAGGTGGGGTCCCAAAAAAGCAATGTTGAAAAGTTGGTGCAAAAATTCCATAAAATGACTGCATTATGAGTGTGCATTGTGCAGTTTCTACGCATATTCGTAATGTCACCAATTTTTAATATTTTCACTCCAGATTTTTAGCATTGAGATTTTTCCACACCTCCTCATGAACAATTCAGCTGTCATTTTTCACCTCCTGCCCGAAATGTGTTTTTGCAGCTCTGGTGCAGAATTGCACAGTCGCTGTGTGAAATCAACTTTCGGGATGTACTAATGAAATCACAATGCCACTGTTCATTAGGTGGGGTCCCAAAAAGGCCATGTTGAAAATCTGGTGCACAAATACCAAAAAAAATCTCACATTACTGGGATACTATTATACTATATCAAAACGTAAGGAAATTAATTAACAAAAAACTTCATTTAAAACAAAGTTAGGGTTCTACACATAGCTCTTCAACCAAAGTGATACAGATCAGGAAATTTGATGTTAGGGTTTTCAATTTTGACATCTCTCCCCCACAAAACCCTACCTTTGGAACCGTACCCTCCACCCTCCACACACCAACACAAGTCGGGGTGTGACTTAGGGTCGTGGCGGGTCCCAACCCACCCCTCATACAACCATACCATCGCAACACCACCCCCACCATCCACACACCAACAAGCATTGGGGAGTCCCTTAGGGTTGTGGGCTCTAACTCTCACCCCATTCTCCTATACTGTACCATGACAGGTTCCTTTCAGAAGGAATGGGTTGAAGGTTTGGTGAACAAATATTAATCCGTTCAAAAGTTATTAAAGTTTAAAGTTTACCATTCTAGCCTATGGGAAAAAAATATATGTCCACCTCAAAAGTGCTTTTTGCTTTCGTGAAAGCACTTTTGACTGCTGCAAATGGGTTTTGCACTTTTGCACTGCTGCCATCTTGGTTTCAGTTAGCAATGGGTAAAAAATGCTATAATTCAAAAAATACTGTCCCTTGATAAACACTGGCAGTTGTGTTTACCTAATCAGGACCCAAGGAGCATGATCCTGGCATTATTGTTTTTTAAATAGTGGCCAGAAATATATTTTTTGCATACGGCCCATTATTAGTGCCGCATTTTGCGGCACTTCTTTTGCAAAACTGCCACAATTTGTGAAAATTTTTGTGCAACTAATAGCACTGTTGTACACAAAGTGCCACAAATTTGCAGCACTTTTTGTGAAAACTGCCTCAAATTTTGGGTACCCCCATTTAGGTAAACACCTGTTGGTGTTTACCTAATAAAAGGATATTTTATCCTTTAATTACCTCCAAGGGGGCAGAGGCATGTTTTAATTAAAATAATTTCTGCTGACATCAGGGTCCCCAATCCCCGTGTTGGCATACCAACCCCCTCACCTGTGTGGGACACTAGGTAGCCCACTCTCAGTGCCCCAAAATATTCAATTGTGAGAAATATAATTTTTTTTGCAAACATCAGGGTGCCCAATCCCTGTGTTGGCACTAGCCCCCCCAAAGGTGGGACACTGGGGAGCCCACCCCCAGTGTCCTGAAATATTACTTTATATGTCTCTGTAAAAAAGAAAATGGTCCCTTGTTATCTGTCTCTGTTCCCCCGATTAGTTATTTTTTCCGGCATCGGTGGGCCCGATCCCTATGCTGGCAATGTTAGCTCACCCCCACCCAGCACTTTGTGACATTGGGGTGCCCACTCCATGTCCCCATATTTTGTTATATATTTTCTGTAAAGAAGAAAACCATTCCCCCAACGTCTTTATTTTTTTTAAAAAGAAAATGGTCCCTTGTTGTCTCCCCATCCCCCATCCTGACCCTCCCACTGAACAACCCACCACCCCACACACCCCTTACCCTATACTTACCACCAGAGATCCTCATCTGTCATCTTCTGTGGACTGGGACATGTCTGCACTCTTCAAATTCGAACCACAAACTGAAGAGTCAAGGTAAGTGCCGTATAATGGCTGTCTATGGCGTTTTGAACTTATGTTGCTATCTCAGCCATTTTCCAGAATTTTTACACCAAATTTTCAACATGGGCTGTTTGGGATCCTGCCTCATGAACACTGCCATTGTCATTTTGTTAATTGGGCCCATCAGGCAATTTCATGGTTGCTGGGTGAAATCACCTTTTGGGACTGAGTAATGAAATGACAGTATCAGTGTTCATAAGGTGGGGTCCCAAAATGCCCATGTTGAAAATTTGGTGCAAAAATACCAAAAAAATGCACAAATTGTCTATGTACACTTGTAACTTTGTCAATTGTTAATATTTTCACTCCAGATTTTTAATATTGCCATTTTTTCACACCTACTCATGAACAGTACAGCTGTTATTTTTCACATCCTGCCCAAAATGTGTTTTCGCACCTGTGGCACAGAATAATAATAATAAATGTATTTATAAAGTGCCTTTCAGTTATCAAGGCGCTGTACAAAATAGAACAACACAAACAAGAAATTCGGTATAAAAAAACAATAAAATCTCAATATAATCAACAATTTCTAATAGAATCGGTGTTCCAGAAAAGCTATTTGAAAAAGATGGGTTTTTAAACCCCTCTTAAATTCCTCCACGGAGGTGCACTCCCATAACCGGTGTGGTAGAGAATTCCAAAGAGTGGGTACGGTGTAGGAAAAAGCTCTACAACCTGATGATTTAAGACTCACTCCTGGAATCTCTAGCAACCCCTTGTCGGCCAAGCGAAGTGATCGGCTGGGGCAGTAAGAAACCAGGAGTTCTTTCAGATAGGCTGGACCCTGATCATGAAGGGCTTTGAAAGTCAGTAAACTGACTTTAAAGGTGATCCTCCATCGTATCGGTAGCCAGTGCGGTTCGCGCAGCACCGGGGTAATATGACAGGACCTACTTGTCTCAGTCAAAACCCCAGCTGCTGCATTCTGTACTAGCTGAAGGTGGTGAATTTCAACCCCAGGAAGCCCAAAGTACAGGGAGTTACAGTAGTCCAAACGTGAGGACACAAAGGCGTGGACCAATGTTGGTAACGTGTCAGACGGAACATGGTGCCTAACTCTGGCGATATTCCTAAGATGGTAAAAGGAAATCTTGATGACAGCTGACACTTGTGATTGTAGTGTCAGCCTGTCATCCAAGATAAACCCCAGGTTAAGCACCCATTCAGAAGTCGGGAGTGATATGCCGCCAAGAAAAATTCCTGAGGGTGCACCAACAGACGATCCCTCTATCTGACGACCAGGGCCCACGACCAAAACCTCTGTCTTTTCTGAGTTCAACTTCAGCCAACTAGAATCCATCCAGTCCTGGATTTCTTTCAGACAGTTGTTAAACACAGAGAGAGCTCCATCCTGGTCGAGGGCAAAAGACAGGTATAGCTGGGTATCATCTGTATAACAGTGAAACCTCAGCTCATACCATCTTATAATGTCTCCGAGGGGCAACATATACACCGCGAATAACATGGGAGACAGCAATGAACCTTGAGGCACCCCACACAACAAAGGGATTGGACTTGAGGAAAAAAACCCAGACACAACTCTTTGTGATCTCCTGGTGAGGAATGAGGTGAACCATCGAAGGACGATTCCCGATATTCCACAAATCTGCCTCAGGCATGCTATCAACACCAAATGATCCATGGTGTCAAAAGCTGATGAGAGATCAAGAAGAACTAGAATAGAATGCCTCTTCTGATCTCTCATCTTCAGAAGATCATTAAGCACCTGAACCAGCGCAGTCTCAGTGCTATGTCTTTTACGAAAACTGGACTGGAAGGATTCGTAGATGTCATGGATGGTTAAATGGTCTTCCAATTGTGCTGCCACTACTTTCTCAATCACCTTCCCAATGGTGGGTAGGTTTGAGATCGATCTGTAGTTTATGAAACAGTCTGGGTCCAAGGTAGCTTTCTTCAAAAGAGGTGTCTCCACCGCCTCTTTCAGGGATCTAAGAACCTCACTTGTCTCCAAGGAGCACCAGACTATTCACACAAGGATTGGACTGATGATATCACTACGACCCAACAATAGGGAGGCTGGTCCAGGATCCAAACTACAGCTTGTAGGGAGTACACTATGGATGATCCTCATGACATCCACGAAGTCAGGTCGACGGAAGGAACTCCAAGAAAACTGAGGTACTGTGTACTCACATTGTCTGACAGCATCCCCCTTAGAGTTTGCTGGACGCAGATCCACCCTGCTATCAGACACCTTATTTGCGAAGAAACGAGCAAGCTCCTTGCACTCTAATTGCGAAAAGACTTTCTGAACCTGCAGACAGGCTAGGTAGCACAGTCTGTCTACCGTTCAGAAAAGCTGAGCTGGTCGGTTCTAGCAACTGCAATCTCCCTGGACAGGAATTCTGCCTTCTTACGGGTGACTGCAGATTGATAGAATAATGGTCCATCAATCTAAGGCGGTCAGCATTAAGGGCAGATCTGCGCCAACAACACTCTAACCTTCGCCCCGTCTCTGCATCTCCCTCAACGTCCCATCAAACCGAGGGGACTTGGGGCAAAGGGATAAAGGCATACACAAACAGGAGCAATAGAATCCAGAGCCACTGTAACAGCCATATTATAGGCCACCACTAGGGTCTCTGGACTACTGCTCGCCAAAGCGGGGGCCGAGAGGTCAAGGACTGCTGCAAGGCCTTGAGAGGTAATACCTCATATGGGGCAGTACCTATCCATCTCCACAGGGGTAGGCCTTCTCAGGGGGGTGCAAAATCTGAACCTCATGGTGTAGTGGTCTGACCAAGTGACTGGTTCCACCCTCAAATTGAAAGTATCAATCCCAAAGAGAAAGACTAAGTCCAAGGAGTGTCCAGATTTATGGGTAGTGGTGGAAACCACCTGTGTAAGGTCCAAAAAAGTAATTAAATGGAGGAAGTGATTACCAAATTGCGAGAGTTCATCGTCGACCCAGGCGTTAAAGTCACCCAGAACCATCAATCTGGGTCACTCAAATGACATGTCAATGATGAAGTCTGCCACATCCTGTAAGAAGCGTTTCCCATCACCGGGTGGATGGTAGATGAGTACGATTCAAATACCTACACCCGCTACCAATGTACACTCAAAGGACTCAGCCTCCCCCACTACCACACTCGTGAGGCCCAGTTCAGTCTTGAAACAGACTGCAACCCCCCAACCCCTGCAGTCCAATCTCGGGCGGTGTATCACCGAATACCTGGGTGGAGTCATGGCCTCCAACGTGAGGCCTGCATTTTCATCCAGCCAGGTTTTGGTGATGCAAGCCAGGTCCACCAAGCCAACAAGATAAGCAATAATGCCCGTCTTGTTTCTGATGGACCTAGCATTGCATAACACCACCCGAGTTGGACATACCTCAGTGGCTGTCAAGCCCATCTGCCTACTAAATTCCGTAGTGCCCTTGGGTATGGGCACCAGACATGGCAAACTGTGATCTGGATTCCATTTCACCCTAGGGCGCCTTCTGGATCCAACTACCCCAATACGATGGCCCCCCTCATTCATGCTCCCTTGTTCGCAACCCCCCGCCCTCTTCCCTCTCCTACGGACATCCCAGCGCTCTGCAGCACTGATATGTATCATAATGGAGAGTGAAAGAATAAAAAGGGTGGAGGGCTTGAAGAGAAGAGGATGAATAGCGCACCACCGTGGGGACAGAAGGCCGACACATGCCGCTGCAGAGCAATTAAAACCAAAACAATAAACCTACCAAAACAATTAAATTCAAAAAATAAAATAAATAAAAATAACTAACCCTCCTCAATATAAATCTTATCAAACAAATAATTCCAAAACGAAATCAAATAAATTAAGAAAAACCAACCCCACCCCAAAAGAAAATCAAGTCTAAACCCAGTAAGCGGACTCCTAAAACAAAATAAATATAAATATAAATAAAATACCAGGGTTCTCTCACCACCCCACTTTAAACAAAATTAAAAACATTTTTCACCCCACCCAGCTCTCTCACAACCAGAGGAAGAAAGGATATAATAGCACTCCTGTGGGTGGGGTGTGAACAATGTAATCTCTCTCTCTTTCTCACTCTCTCTTTCTCTCTCTCTCTCTCTCTCTCTCTATCCCTCATTTTTAAAGTGTATTCTGGTTGTGTTCTGGGTCAGGCAATGGAAATGCTCAGAAAATGAGCCCTCACCTCCCCCCACTGCAAAATCATAAAACATTTCAAACTTATACTATAAAAATTAACACGTCTCCCCAGTCCTGTCACGACCAGGAAATGAAGGAAGCAATAAAATAAATAAAATAAATGGACACGAGGTCCTCTCACCACCTCACTGTCCAAATCAACTTAAATAATTAGAAAAATAGGAAGTCCTCAGTCTACTAGGTCAAGAGTCAATTTTGTTCATAAATATATAACAAAAAAGAATCCAAATCCATTGGAGTCAGAAAACACACACAGCAGACCAGTTGTCCACGGGATTCAAAAACTGTCCCGAGCTCGAGACAACTGGATCCTTCTCCTAGCCACAGTAAAGCAAGGCCCCTCACTCCCAACTGGTAAACACCACAAGAAACAGAGTTGCCTAATAAAACACCCAGGGCAAGCTACATTTAGTAGCCTGACCTGGGGATCTAAGGGGCAAGGAACCTCAGTCAATTCCTTAACTGCATGGTCCTAATACCCCCTTCAGGCCACAAATCAAGTGGGGGAAAGTACCTCAGGCCAATTCAAGGCCTTATTAAATCCTGGAAAGTCCAGTCAGGGCCCAGTCAGAGAAGTCACAAATAGATCCCACTGTCCCGAGAAAACCTTCAACAAAAGGTGACCCTCTGTGTTCCACATGCAGGACCACAGGACCGAAAATCCCACACTTTACTCCACACAGGACACTTCCCTCTGTCCCAGTAGATCCTGTAGTTGGTGGGAGGCAAAATTTCCATCTTCGGTCAAAAAACTCCCACAGTTTACATCGTGCCCTACATACATACAATTTGGGCAGCACGAACCAACAACACGCAGTGTCCCACAACACCTTTGTCACAGGAAAAGATCCTGCTATCTCCTTGAATGCCCAGTCCAAAATTCAATTCGGGCGATAGGTCATCAGGACACCGTACTTTGAGAATGTTTCCCTCCACCACGATAGACCATGTAACGGGCGGGGGACACAATCCCAGTCTCGGGGCTGAGACTCCACAGTCCGTTCCACTCCAAACAAACTTCCCTTCATCCTGGGCTCATCCTGGACTCGTCCTAAAAATTCCACTGTCCACCGAATCCACTTGTTGAGTTGAATCCACCGATCCACTGATCCACAAATTACAGCTGAAATGCCAAAAAAACAACAAATAAACAGAAAATAAATGTTTAAAAACAGTCAGAACTAAGACCAATGCAGTGGCACACTCAGCTCAGCGGCCATCTTCCATTGGCTGATGACTTACAATTGCAAGTCAGGTGACCTGCTGCTTACTCAGTGGAGATTCATCAGAGGGTACGGGGTATGCCTTAGGGACATCGGTCCTAACTCTCACCCAATTCCATGTGTAAGGAAGCTGAGATGGTACAGTATAGGAGACTGGTGTAAGAGTTATGCCTGCTGACCTTAAGGCACACCCCGATGCCTGTTGGTGTGTGAAGGGTGGTGGGTGGGGGTGGTGGTTGGGAACCCTAACACTGAATTTCCAGATGTTTGTCACTGTAATAGCAACTGATGAATTAATGGAGGTTTTTTGCAATGAATTTCCTTACTTTTTGAGGCAGTGTAATCTCACTCTTATTTTACTGTGGGAGCGCAGAGTCCAAAAGGCACAGTCACTGTGCAAAATCACCTTTTGGGAAAGATGAACAAAATGACAGTGCCAGAATTCATGAGGTGGGGTTCCAAAAAGGCTATGTTGAAAATTTGGTGAAACAATTCCCAAAAATGATCAGGTTACATGTGTCTGCTAAATTTATTCTACGCACGTGCATAACTTTGGTACTTTTCAATATTTTGCTGCCAAATTTTCAACATAGCCATTTCTTCCCACAACCTCATGAACAGTACAGCTGTAATTTTCCACATCCTGCCCAAAATGTGTTTTGGCACCTGTGGCTCTGAATGGCATTGCAGTTGCACATAATTATGTTTTGCCTTGTATTTCACAATTTCTCTGTACTGGGGTACATGAGGTGGGGTAATAAGATGGCTATGCTGACAATTTGGTTAATGCTGTTTGACATATGGAAGCACAGGGCCCAGAGGGCCCTGCACTTCCATAACTACATACATATGGGCATCTACAGATGGATTGAAGTGCAGGGTCCTTCCGGACCCTGGCTCCCACAGTAAAATAAGGGTGAGATTACACTGCCTCAAAAAGTAAGGAAATTAATTGCAAAAAACCTCCGTTAATTCATCAGTTGCTATTACAGTGACAAACATCTGGAAATTCAGTGTTAGGGTTCCCAACCCAACCACCCCACCCCCACCCACCACCCTCCACACACCAACAGGCATCGGGGTGTGCCTTAAGGTCATCAGGCCTAACTCTCACCCCATTCTCCTATACTGTACCATCTCAGCTTCCTTACACATGGAATGGGGTGAGAGTTAGGACCGATGTCTCTAAGGCATACCCCATAGCCTCTTGGTGTGTGGAGGCTGCGGGGGGGTGGTGGTGGTAGGGTTAGGAACCCTAACTCTGAATTTCCAGACTTTTGTCACTGTAATATCAACCCTAACTGACGCATTAACCAAGTTTTTTTGCAATGAATCTATATATGTATATATATATATATATGTGTGTGTGTGTGTGTGTGCATGTGTATATATATATATATATATATATATATATATATATATATATATACATACATATATGGGATATGTGATGATGATCTGTGTGATACATCATGTATCTGCACAAGGACAGTTTGACCCTGGGTAACCTCACGAGTGGCATCGCATAAGTCATGAGGGATGTGCCTTAAAGCAAACTGCCCTAGTGCAGATAAATGATCATCATCACATATTTTATTCATGCAACAGGCGTAGAGCTTTTTTGTGTTGTATTGTGGTACCATTTGTTTGAAAGTAATTTTGCTTAAAATTATTGTTGCTCTATTTTCTGTGATCTGCCAGTGGGCTACAGAGCTCCTGCCCCTGAGGAGCACCGTTGGTATAGTGACTGCTACGGCCAAGATGTCAGAACATTACATCATCCTGATAACATCAGTCCTGATTGGTTGAGCAGCATGAACTGTGGAAAACTTCAAAAGAAAATGGTGGACTTGCTTAGCGAGAGAAAGTGAAGAAGCAAGCGGTCCAAAAGCAGGATAAAAACGTGGCAGATCTTTTTCCTTTTTTAATTAAGATCTGCTGTGAACAGAGCAGATGAAGGTGTAGCAGGTGACCAGACTGTTGGGTGAGTGGCAAGTGCAGAGTATGCAGTGAGCTGATAGTTGGATTTCCTGACTGACTACTGGTGTGTGAGTATGGAGAGCTCGAGAGGGGCTGAGATTTGGACACACCAAGTGAAAAATGAAAAAGGTAAGCTAAGCAGTCTGATAATGTGGAAACAGCAGGTGTGAAAATCTTTTGGGATGGGAGGCAAAAAGGACACTGCAGAGGGAGTACACTATGTAGAGTAAGATTGTAATATGTAATAGAATATCAAAAAATGAAGAAAAAAGTGCTTTTTTGTTTCTGTTGGGTATATGTGGGAGATTTGTGTAATAGAAACTTGAATACTGTAATGAAATAATGTAAATGAGGGGAGAGCCTCTGTGGACAGTAGGAAAGCAGATATGTAAAAGTGGAGGAAGTAATGCCAGTCTGCTGGCCAACTGGACTGCCAGCAGGGGAGCAGGGGTTCATCTGATGATGAAATTACTAGCTGTACAAATCAAATCAAAGTTTAATCAGGAAAGACACGCTGAGTTAACAGCTCATTTCCAGATGCATCCTTCGGGAAGGGGAAGGAAGAAAATACAAAATCTAAGAATTAAAATAGTTTGACAAAAAACATTAAGTAAATGACAAGCAAATTAGTGCAACAAAGAGCATGGTACAATGCATTGCATTACAAAAGTGCATATTAATACTGAATGCAGTGTGAGAGTAAGCACAACGTGCATAAGCTAGATAAAATTGCACTTAGGCACGGCATGAGTAGTGATGGATGGGGATTACAACAGAGGGTAGGGGTGGGAGGTTGTGCATTTGAAAGGACTGGGCTGGAGAGGAGGAAGAGGGCTAATTCTTTCCTTTTTAATAAGTACCTGTATGGCGAATACAAATAACAAATATCAGAATATTTGGGAGCCCGAATATAATACTCGGCCCACATATTTGAAATAAGGTTTTCGCTCAGCCCTACTAATGGCTGCCTTCACAGCCAATGCCAGTGTTGCTCCTTGGTTGGCCACCAGGGAGTGCATTAATGCTAGCCAGCCCCCCAAGAACTGAGTGCCTCTTCCCCTATGAGCCGGGCTGTCAGTCAGTCAGTCGTAGTGTGGATTCTGAAACATGCACAAGAACCACGGCTGCACATGTGTTAATGTGTTGCTGCTACACCTCAGAATCAGCTAAGTTATCTTTTTAAGCAGTCTTGAGAGAGCAGACCACTGGTGCAGCGATAGTAGGATTACTGCTTACAATACCAGCAAACTGGGTTTGGGAGCAAACCATGGTTGTTGCAGGTGGACGGCTCATGGGAGGTGATTTAAGCAAACAGAGGGAACACTATCTTTCTCCAGGGAGGGAGGGTACTTTCCTACACCGTGATACTGCTACCTGTGTGGTTATGGCTGGTAGTGAAGTTGGACAGCTGTCAAGAGAGCCATCATGGGGACATCAAAGGCATTGTATACTTGTGCCCATGATGCCAGTGTTCGATGTCCCCCATGGCAGGGTGAAATGCAGGAAAAAAGGGCCCCAGTACCCATGGGTGCCTTCCCGATGAAAGCACTACTTGTGGGTTTATCTCTAACCCAGACTCCATCTGGGGGTAAGCAGGGGTACCACTTTTTTAGAGGCACAAACTGGTGCATTTCATACTGAAACATGATTTTTTTACAAGACAATATGTAACCTAAACCAATACAGCAGGTTTCTTTTATCTAAATAATCAGAACTAAGACTAAATATTGTAGTTTTTCAGTCATTCATCTTGTTTCCTATCATTTTAAGGTACTGTATTGCCATTAAGGTAACATAGTTTTCTGCAACCTCTAGAGCAAAGCAAGAACATTTTTTGTATTATAAGATCAGGATATTCAGCATTTTTGGTTTTTTGGCAGGACACAGCCACCTGAACCAGGACTGTCCTGATGACATCAGGACAGGCAGTAACTCTTGGGCTAAGCGCCTGCTCTATGACTGATGACAATCATTGGTAAGGAGATGCAGGAGGGACTGAGTGAGCACCCAGGAAGCTCCTAAGAGAGATAGGCACTAGTACATCTTTCAGTACAAGAGTTGTACAAGGATGAGGGGACACAATATGAGATTGAAGGGGGGCAGGATAAGGGGAAATGTAAAGAAGTTTTTCTTCATGGAGAGGGTGGTGGATGCTTGGAATAGCTTACCCCAGGAATTGGTGGGTGCTAACACAGTGGAGGGATTAAAACATGCATGGGATAGACATAAGGGAACCCTAAAAGGGGGGAAGAAAGGCGACAGCCAATGACCAAGTAGGGTCAGTGGCTGCTGATGCAGACAGGGAATACTGGGAGACTAGGTGAGACCCCATCTGGAGTACTGTGTGCAGTTCTGGAGACCCAATCTCCACAAGGACATAGACAAGATGGAAGCTGTCCAGAGGAGGGTAACTAAAATGGTGCAGGGTCTGCACAGAAGACATATGAAGAGAGACTAAAGGAGTTTAATATGTATACTCCGAGGAAAGGAGGAGAGGGGGGACATGATAGAAACTTTCAAGTACATCAAGGAATCAACAAAGTCCAAGAGGGTAGCATCTTTTAAAAAAAGATGTGTGCAAGAACAAGGGGGCACAATTTGAAGATGGGGGGGCGGCTCAGAGGTAATGTAAGGAAGTATTTTTTCACAGAGAGGGTTGTGGATGCATGGAATGGCCTTCCGGAGGAGGTTGTAGAGTCAAAAACAGTGGTTGAATTCAAGCACGCATGGGACAGTCATAAGGCAATTCTAGATTGTGAGAGTAGAAAGAAGTAGGCTGCTGGTTAACTAGGATCTGCAGCTTATCCATTAGGTAGGGAAATGGGCAGACTGGGTGGGCCAAGCAGTCCTTATCTGCCGTCAAATTCTATGTTTCTAGGTGGGCCTGGTGGTTCTTATCTGCCATCAACTACTATGTTACAGGAAGGGGGCTTAAAAAAATGAATAAAAGAACAATACTAAGAGAAGTATACTTTGCTCTTGGAAGGGGCAGGCCTGGACACTGGTCTCAAGGCATCCTCCAGAGTTTAAAGGCTAACCATTTTTGCCCTCTGGCTCCTCTAGCTCTCCACATGCCACGTGAAATTGTCATTATCAGTACTTGGGAAATGATTCCACTTGCAAAATATTAGCTGTAACAGCATGGGAGTCTGTAAGATGGGAAGCATTGTTTAGCAAAGATTATTTAGAGGAAAAGAAAATCCCTATTAGGCTGGGACACCGACCAAGCAATAAACCACAGGTTGGATGAGGTTGGATGTAGTTATTCAGTTGCACGGGGGTCCATTTAGCTATGGCTCTGCAGTTTATCACATAAATATCGAATGCTAAATAGGAAGGGAAGAAAATAACAACATAAAAAATTCATCCTTCCCAAGGAAAAGAAAAAGCTGTGCTGCTGGAGCTGATAATAAGCTCATACTTTAAACTGTGATGGCAAATGGCTCATCAGAGGGTGGGGTGTGAAAAATGTATTTTCTCTCTCTCTCTCTCTCTCTCTCTGTCTCTCTCTCTCTCTCTCTCTCTCCCTCATTTTTAAAGTGTATTCTGGTTGTGTTCTGGGTCAGGCAATGGAAATGCTCAGAAAATGAGCCCCCGCCTTCCCCCAGGGTTTAATAACAGTAACTGTCAGTGGAAAAAAAAAGTCAAGGTCTTAGACAGCACTGGTCCGCTGTGACTCCTGACCACAAAAATAGGAAAAATACCGCCTGAGGCACCCCAGCAAGGAAATGACAGGATTTAACCCCCAATTGTCCGTGCTGGACACAGAATTTTGTTGTTGTTCGAAGTGTTGACTGGGGATTTCCCTTTTTTTTGCATCCAGGCTGAAGGCTGCATCCAAAATGGCCCGTCTTTCAGCTAAACCTTTATTTGGGATTTTGATGATCTTTTGCTGTTCTAATGCATGTTTTAGCTGCACAATATCTATTTACTTGTCGCTTGCCTGCTGACTGTGAGTGATAATCACAGTGATTTATGCCTTAAATGAAGCTGATCAGAATGCCACACACAAGGACTATTTGGGCAACCAGGGTTGCCTGCAAAGCAGAGTCCTGCCTCTGAGGCAGCACTTCACTTTTGCATTTCTTTCTCTTTCATAACCAACTCCCTTCTCCAGTATATTTGCTGTTCTAACTCTATGCTGCCAGAGACCACCACTCCAATAAAAAAACAAGTGTAAAACAAAAACTTTTGATAAAAATGTTTAAGTCCCTGTTAGAATTTGAACACGTTTCTTGATGAAAGTACACAATATTGTGTTCCTTCCTGGATTAAGACCACTAATTATTCACTTGCACTCAGGTAACACACATCCAGTGTGTCACCTGAGTGCACTGAAGTAAACTGTAGTTCAGGTGGTGTACAGGTTATAGACCAATAGACCAAGAAAGCAGGCAGCCCAAGCAGCTTGGGTTCAAATCCAGGGCAGTTCCAGTCAGGTAAGATGTATGAAATGAAAAGAAGCCTATCTGCCTTGGAGGCAGCATTAATTGCCCAGACCTTCTATTACCAAATCCAACGTTGAGGCCAACTGGGGGCCAAAAGTGTCACAATGATGAAACAACTGAATCCTGAGAGGGTGGGTGTGCCCTCCCCCTGGAATCGATGTAGCCCCCCACTGGGGCAGCACAGACCTCGACTGTAAGGCTTCAACTGCTGTGCTCACCCTCTGAGCTTGAGAAATGGGTACAGCCAAGACAGCTCTGATCATCTGAATGGGGGGCAGGGGAACAAAGGGCAGTGGGAGTCTGGCGATTAATAAAATTTTACATTCTAAGTCATTCACCTGTTTTAGATTTCACTTTTTTTCTGCCCACTCTTTTGAGGGTCATGTTTTGTTGTAACTTATTATGCTGTTTTGGGTTGTTGACCTGCTGCTATCAGTTGTAAGCTTCACTTATTGCTTTTGGTTGACTGTAGTATCATGATGCTTCCATGTCCATAACTGTATTACTCTTCTCCCGTGTTTTGCTAGGGTCAAGCCTGGAAATGACCCTTGGCTCAGTGTGCCTTTCCCAGTCACCAGGTTTCAAATAAATAAATTACTGACATGCATAAGTGAGGTTTGTTTATTTCGGCCTAAAGGTGCAGACCACTCCCTTTTCAATTTATAATTATTTTTTTGCACGGCGACTCTAGTGGCTACTGAGACTGAGGATGCCTAAGGCTGCCTCTGTTCAGGTCATTTACAGGTGGAATGGCATTTTATAACAAGGCACTGAATGGTTTAGCTTCCAAACTCCTACAATTACAGGAATAATAAGTTACTCAGTGTAGCTGTAGAAAGAGCTATGATGCGTATCTAACTGCACAGTATTTTGAATAGAATGAGCACAGTTGATACAATGATGTTTTGCATCAAGGGTGTCATGGGTTTGAATCCCAGCACTAACATGTGGGTTGGGATCTGAAAACAAGTTGTGAATTTGATGAGTTTCCAAATGTTGGTGATGCCAGATCCAGGAAGGGGGTTGATGGTGTTATTGCTCCACGCCCACCTTTCCTAAAAAATGTCACTGTTATTATTGTTGTTAATAATAATAAAAGATAGTAATGAAATATCTCTGTAGGCTGGACCAGTGGTGTGACTTTGCCTATTACACTGGCACCCCTGCGTGTTAGCACATCAAAAGGGCAAAGGAATTTCAGTGATTACAATTATGACAATGGCAAAATGGTGAACATTAATACGGCAACTGGAATTTAGGACAACCACAGTTATGGCGATATGTGCCTTACTCCCTTCTCCGAGGTGCTACGACCTTGGAGTTAGATATAGTAGTATGGTGAGTGCAGGTGGCAGAAAGCAAATGTCACCGTAACTGCAGTCGTTGTAAATTCCAGTCACCGCATTAACACTCCCCAATTTACCATCACCGTAATTGTAGTCACTGTAATTTCTTCCCCTTTTGACATGGAACCGACTGCGCGATCCTTGGAGTCCCAGGCTTCGGCCAGCTGGGGGTCAAGAATATCATGGAGGTGGGACATTTGCCTGTCAGGGGAAGGAGGGTTTGGTCATGCCACCTAGCACTTGTGCACCCCCTGCATAGGCTGGCAGTATAGCCTAGAGGGTAGAGTAATGAGCTGTGTACAAGCTTGGTACATCCATTAGATCAGACCTTGGTTTGATTCTCACAACCTCCACTTGCATACTGTGTGACTCTGAGCAAGTCACT
This sequence comes from Neoceratodus forsteri, assembly GCA_016271365.2. Classification (NCBI taxonomy): domain Eukaryota; kingdom Metazoa; phylum Chordata; order Ceratodontiformes; family Ceratodontidae; genus Neoceratodus; species Neoceratodus forsteri. Next base: position 269,659,749 of record CM057452.1, on the reverse strand, counting down.
TAACCACCCAGTGCCCCTGGGTCGCACCTGAAAACAGGCACTTGTGCCTAGTCGGCCTTACCCAGTTACCAAAGACTAAAATAAAAATAAAATGTGATGGGAGGGTGTGGCAACAAACGAGAAAATTGGGACCAAGTAGAATAAGAATAAAGAAATACATGTGCAATAAGTTGGATCAGGTTCAATTTAAAGCATATCAGAAATGGTCACTTGAAAACACCTTGTAAATGAAAAAAAAATGAACTGAAGTAAACAAACAATCAAACAAACAAAAATGATGCCATAGTGCTGCAACATGATCCAGGAACCATTAGGAGTAAAATCAGTTGACTAAGAAAAACCAGAGTGTCTACAGAGTAAATCCTACAAGAGGAAAAATACTTCTCTCACAAGGAAAATTTGATTAGTCAGAGGATTTTTACAGTAAGTGCACACCCTGAAGAAGCAGAAAATGGCATGAAACACTAACATGCCAGACAGTGCTGTTAATCTATCCAGCTAATGTGCAAATAAAACAAATTTTTAGGAGTATCAATTGGACAGTGAGCCTCAGTTTCTAATATATGTTTGTTGTTCAGGTGATCGTATCGAAACAGGGCCCTCCCATCCATTTCTTTTTATTTTAACACAGGCCTAGAAACTTAGAATTTGTCAGCATAAAGGATCACTTGGCCCACCCAGACTGCCTAGATGGTCCCTGCCTAGTCTATTTCTGCAGACCCTAACTGATCTCTGGTGACCATCCCATCTCCCTGCCCATTTCCTAATATTCCCTTATGTCTATCCCATGCATGCTTGAAGTCCCCTACTGTTTTCGTCTCCACCACTTCCACTGGCAGTCTATTCCAGTCATCCGCCACTCTTTCAATAAAGTAGCACTTCCTCACAACCCTCCTAAATATTCCCACTCCAGCTTCATCCCATACCCTCTGGTCCTGGTGCTCTTCCTCATTTAACAGAGACTCCCCTCCTGCACAGTAAGCACTCCCATGAGGTACTTGTAGGTCTCCAACATGTTCTGTCTCACTCTCTGTCTTCAAGGGTGTACATAGATACATAGATACATAGACAGTGTCGGCAGATAAGGGCCTATGGCCCACCTAGTCTGCCCATTTGAGCTTGTAAGTTCAGTTTGTTTTCCTAGAAGTCTATTTCCCTTACCCCTGACCTCTAGAATTCCTTTATGTCTATCCCATGCATTCTTAAATCCCGTGATTGTTTCAGCCCCACCACTTCCTCTGGCAGGGTGTTCCACTTGTCCACCACCCGCTCTGTGAAGAAATTCTTTCTCATGTTTCCTCTGAATCGTCCTCCCTCCAACTTCATCCCATGCCCCTAGTCCTGAAACATCTTTTTGGCTTAAAATAGTGTTTTCCTGCACCCTGTTCCTCCCTGTAAGATACTTGTATGTCTCTATCATATCCCTCTCTCCTCTCCTCTCTTCCAAGGGAGTACATGTTCAGTTCCTTCAACCTGTCTTCATATGACTTGTGATGCAACCCATGCACCATCTTTGTTGCCCTCCTCTGAACCTTCTCTACCCTGTCTATGTCCTTACGTAGGTATGGTCTCCAGAACTGTACAGTGTACTCCAGGTGGGGCCTCACTAGTGTCTTGTATAGGGTGTAGATATTGAGATCTACCAGTCATTTCTTTTAAGGCTTTTAGGGCAACTCAGCACCATTTTAGTTGTTCTTCTCTGGACTGTCTCTACCATGTCTAAGTCCTTTCTGAGGTGTGGCCTCCAGAACTGGACACAATACTTCAGGTGGGTTCTCAACAGTGAGCGATACAGTGGCAATACCACCTAATCCTAGTGCTGGACATACTGTACCTCTCTCTGTGCTTCCCAGCATCCCAACTGCCCTACGCGCTGCTTTGTCACACTGCCCTGCCACTTTGAGGTCATCAGATATGATACAGTAACCCTAAGGTCCTTTTCCTGCTTAGTGACTGCTAGTACCTTCCCCCATCCTATACTCATTTCTTGGATTTCTGCACCTTAGTTGCAGGATTTTGTGCTTTTTTGGCATTGAACCCCAACTGCTATGCTCTTGACTACTCCTTGAGTTTCCCAAGATCTCTACTCATTCTTTCCACCCCTTCCTTATTGTACACCCTATTACAGATTATGGTATCATCTGCAAAAAGGCATACATTCCCTTCCAGTTCATCTGTAATGTCACTTATGAAGACATTGAAGAGGACTGATCCCAGTACTGAGCCCTGTTACACCCTCATCATTAAAGTGAGTGCCATTAACCACCACCCTCTGTCACCTATCCATTAACCAGTTTCTAACTCAATTCACCCCTTTGGATCCCACTCCTAGGCTGTTCAATTTCTTAATCAGTTTCCTGTGCAGTACGGTATTGAAAGCCTTGCTAGAAACAGATAGGCCATGCCCACTACCCCCACCCTATTCTATTTTCCATGTCACCCAGTCAAAGAATTCAATTAGATTCATCTGGCATGACCTCACCCTCCATGAATCCATGTTGTATTTGGTCTTGCAGCTCATTGGATTCAATATACTCTACCAACTTTTCCTTTAACAGTGCTTCCATTAATTCCCCCAAAATAGAGGTGAGGCTCACTGGCCTATAGTTACTAGCCTCTTCCCTGCTGTCACCCTTATGTCGAGAGATCACATGTGCTCTCCTCCAGTCCTCCAAAATTACACTTGTTTCCAGTGAGTTGTTGAATAAGGCCATCAGCAGGACAGTCAGCACCTCCCTGAGTTCTTTAGGTACCCGTGGATGTCTCTCCTCTGGTCCCATAGCCTTGTCCACTTTCAGTTCTGCAAGTCCCTTCAGGAATTGTTCCTCTAAAAATGAACTTTGAGTCAATCTTCCCTCCCACTTTGTTCCTGCTGGTAACTGGTGGTCTGTCCCCCATCCCTCCACTGTGAAGACTGAGCAGAAGTACCTGTTCAGGATGTCTGCTTTTTCTTGGTCCTTTCCTGTGCAGTCTCCCCCTGCCGCCCTCCTTATCTTCACTATCCCTGCCCTCGCTTTCCTCCTTTTACTTATGTACATGAATAAAGTCCTATTACCATTTGCTACCCCTTTGGCTATCCTTTCCTCTGTCTGAGCCTTTGCTCCCCTCACTGCCTTATCTGCTTCCCTCTGTTTTAGCTGGAATACCTCCTGGTCTTCTTCCCTCTACATTTCCTTATAGCTGCTGAATGCCATCCTTTTTTCCTTCACCACCGTGGCTACTTTCCTAGAGTAACATAATGGTCTCTTCTTCCTTTTGCTTTTTATTTATTGGAATCTCAGATTAACACCTTTGAGCTAAATGCTGTTTAACAAAGGTTCCACATCGTAAGGCAATAGACAAGGTACATAGACTTTACAAAACAGATTGGGGTAAACATAGCAAGCAAGTACATAAAAGTACATTCAGATTGGGGAGAACATGTCAAGCAAATACAGTTAAAATACATCAGGTAGGAGAGGCCAACTTTTTTTCGACTGTACTTAGAGCAAGCCTAATGTGGACAAGCAATTTATAGCAGTAGTTGAGTCTTAGAGCATACAGGTTGAGTTAGGAGGGTCAGAAGTAGTGGTGAACAAAGGAAGGGGGGGCAGAATAGATGACAGCAGTGGGAGGGTGGAGGCAGAAACAAGGGGAGCCAGATAAGAGGGTAGAGCAGGCAGAGGGGAGGGTGGGATTGATTAGAATCCATCCATGGGTTACATAAGTAGGGATAGGGGCAAGGCTGGGTAGTGTGGGGAGAGGGGATAGTGGAAAAGGGTTTTAACATGGGGGAGAGGTGAACGGGAACCAGAGGGGTGAATAAGAGGAGGGGTAATATTTGCGAGGAGAAAGCAGAAAGGTGGGGGAATAAAGAGGGGGCATGAGGGTAAGTGCTCTGTGGGGCAAAACCAGGCAAGGGAGGAAGTGGGGGGTGCTCAGCAGGGCAAATAAGCTATTAATAAAGGTAGGATTAGGCACTAGTGATGCAGTCACAGTTATTAGGAGTGGCCAGGTACTGCAACAGTTTGGCTTTAACTAGGCTTAGTTTCATTTCCACAATCAGCTCAGAGTTAAGGGTATTTAACCAAAAGGGTGCCCTGTATTCGAAGGACCGTTGCCCTAGTGAGGTCCAGCAGAATGAAATAATGAAGGCAGCTTTACTCGACCCCCTAGTTAGTCTGGAGTAAGTGGAGTTTCTTAGCAGTTGCCTCACTTGCTGGGGAGCAAGACTAAGGGTGGATTTTTTAGCTAACAGGCAGACTTGGTACTGTATTCTGCTATTCAAGTTTAACCAACCAGTGCTTGAGTGTAGTTCACAAGTGTGAGTTAAACAATCTGCACCCAGGACTAGTCTGCAGGCTTTATTTAAGACGGTCTTCATTCTCCTAAGTGCTGTATCGGTACTGGCTCTGTAGACTACCAGACCATAATCTATGATAGAGAGCATGGAGCTGTTAACTGCAAGTTTGATGGCACTCTCTATGAGGCACTGCCTGTGCCAGTAGAGCTGACCTAGTCTGGCACTAGCTGCCTTGGCAACATGGTCTATGTGCTGGCTGTAGCAGAGAGAGTTGTCAAGGTAGACACCAATGTAGTTAAAGGTGGTAACCATTTCGAGTGTATCAAACTTGTTTTTGTAGATATTGAGGTGATGGGACTTTTGACAGTGTTGATGGGAAACAAACAACATTGTTTTAGTCTTAGTGTAGTTGAGCAAGAGCTTGGACTGAAGGAACCATTTTTCCCAAGCAGTAAAGTCAGCTTGCATGCCCTTTTCCAGCTCTTCGGAGTAAAGTGACAAGTGTAAAGTACAGCATCATCTGCTTATAGAAGGATCTTATTCTGGCAGACTTTGGGGAGCTCGTTTAGAAACAGACTGAACAACAGGGGCCCCAAAATGGAACCTTGGGGCACCCCTGTGTTGATATGCTGATGGTCAGACAGAATGTCTTGAATCTTGACCTGCTGGGTCCTGTTAGAGAGGTAACTCTGGAACCAGCCTAGAGAGAGACAGAGGATATACCAATATTAGAGAGTTGGGTGAGAGGCAAGCCATGGTTGACCATGTCGAAGGCCTTGGTGAGGTCGATGAAACTGGCCCCCAGCAAGAGCCCTCGGTCAAGTGCTTCATGGATATGACTGGTAAATTCAACCAATGCCATTGAAGTACTGTGTGCCTTCTGAAAGCCATGCTGTTCCTGGCATTGAAGGTTGTAATTATCAAGGTACGTACCTAACTATTCATATACTATCCTCTCTAGTGCCTTGGGGGGGGGGAGGATTGAGATTGGCCTGTAGTTGGCCAGGCAGGTTCTGTCCCCACTTTTAAAGACCAGGGTGACCACCGCCGCTTTCCAGCATTAAGGGAAAATGCCCGTAGTTAGTGAGAAATTTAGGATCCAGGTTAAAGGGGAGAGTAAAACATCCAGGGTGAGAGCCACGATCTTTAGGTCAAGCATGTCCCCACTGGATCTAGTTTTCCCGAGGACTTTTTCCATGTATTTTTTTGCCTCAGTTGTAGAGATTACCTTCAGGTAGAAGGGGAGGTGTCATGCATGTTGGAGGGATATTGGTACAACTTATGGAGGAGGGAGGAAGCACACCACTAAGGTTTGTGAAGGCCTTGTTTAAGCCATCTGCAATGATTTTGGGATCCTGGGTAATCGCACCCTCAATGTTTATTTGTGACATAGGTGATTTACTTGCTCTGCCTGCTAGGGTTTTGATATTGTCCTAGAATCTGCGGCTATTGCCCCAGGAGTTGTCCAATTCACTTTTAAAGTGAGCTCTTTTTGCAAGGCGGATGGCTTGAGTGCACTTGTTATGTGCTGCTTTGTATTTCTGTATGTCAGAGAGAGACCCAGTGCTCTTAGCCCTATGCCACAGGTTATCCTGGACCCCTATAAGCTCAAGGAGCTGTGGTGTGATCCACAATTTGCTGGTTCCTTTGATTTTCCTAATTTTTAGAGGGTCAAAGATGTTGCAGGTCATGTTAAACTTGTCAATAAAGCACTCGAGAGCAGCATTCACGTCGGGTCAGCATAGACCCCCTCCCAGTCTAGCTGGAAGAGGTAGGTTTTTAGTGAGGCAAGTTGTCCAGCTTTTATAATTCTATAGGTTGTTTTTGGGGAGGATTTTGGGCCTTGTTTGTCCAGGAGCATAAGACTGGTGAGTGGTCACTGATAGAATAGGCTAGCACCGTGGTTCTAGCTAGTCTTTGTGGACGGTTGGTTACTACCCAGTCTATCAGAGTACTTGAACCGGTGTGGTAATTTACTCAAGTGGGGGATTGAATGAGTTGGACCATATCTATGGCCGCTATTGCATCCCGGTAAGGTGCAGTATCTGGTGAGAACTAATTTATACTGAAGTCCCCTAGCATTATGATTTCTGAATGATGGCAATTATTAGATAAATAATCAAGTGCTAGTTTGAAACCAGCCTCTTGATCTTTAGGGGGTATGTACACTGAGATTATAGATATACACTTTCCCTAAGAGCCAGATTGAACCTGGACTGTGAGAATCTGTGATCTTTTAACTGAGGGTGGGATGGGGCATGCCCTGCATTAAACTGAGTCCTTAACATAAATGACACATCCTCCCCCTCATTTCCCTCACCTGTCAACCCTCACTTACTTCACACAGAGGCTTCATTATGCCTTCCCTTATTTTTCCCCACTGTTCCTCTACCACCTCACTGGCATTCCCCCCCCCTCAAGCCATACAGGCGGTTTCTGAGGCAGTCTCCCATTTCCTTAAAATCCACCCTGCTGAAGTCCAGAACCTTCATCCTCATGTGGTTTGCCTCTGCTCCCATTTTTGTTAAACCACACTGTACGGTGGTCAGTGGTGCCTAGGGGACTGCTCACTGTAATGTCTGCAATGCTGTCCCTATTTCTGAGTACCAGGTCCAGCCCTGCCCTGTCCCTAGTGGGTTCATGGACTACCTGCCTGAGAAAGTCCCCTTGTAGGGAGTCGAGAATGGCCCTGCTCCTCACCAAAGTTACAGCTAGAAGGCTTCAATCCACATCTGGCAGATTGAAGTCACCAATTAGCAGCACCTCCCTCTTATTTCCCATCTCAATGATGTCCTCCCCAAGTGCCTTATCTTACTCCTGTCCCTGAGCTGGAGGCCTGTGTACCACCACTGTATGGATAGTGGTCCCAGCGTCTGTCTCCAGGATGACCCACAGCACCTCCCATCCTTCCTCTTCCTCCGAGTGCCACTGCATTTCCATAGCCTTGATTCCCTCTCTCACATAGAGTACAACTCCTCCTCGCCTCCTCCAACTCTTAAAATCCGTGATGTGGAGTGCCCTTTCCTCTACTCGGACATACACAGGTAACACCTTAGCAAATGCCACCATACATGTTGCCTGCTTCAGGCCCCTCCCCAGCTCCCTGAAATTACCCTGCACTACCCCTACCTTATCTCTCGCCAGGTAATTTGTCCCTAGGTGGACAATGACATCAAGCTCCCTCCCATCTCCTCTGGATCCGCTCTCCATCTCTCCAAGTCAAAGCACCAGGGAGGCACTTCACCTCCCTCACCCTTCCTTTTCCCGCTCCCAAGTCTATCCCCCTAAAGACAGAGTTTCCCACACTGGGGCCACAGTGGGTGTCTGAGACCACTCAGTGACAGACTGGCAGGGCACTGTGCTGCCATGTGAATTTGGTTAAGAGCCAGTTGCATCACAGAGGTGATTCAACTAGCTTCTGAGGAGGGAGGAAAGGACCAGGCCAGTTAGTATTCATACCCCTCCCCCGCTGGTTAGCACTGGCATTGGCTGTGAAGCTGCTCACCCTTCAGACTGGAGGAAGGGTTTAACCATTGGCTAACACAATTGTAGGGATGAGTGAAGAGGGAACCAGTGAAATAATGTGGGGAAGAAAGTAAAAAAAAAGAAAACTAGGCCATGCATATATTAGGGCAGCAGTCGGGGCACATTTTCAGAGGACCATTCCCACTAGGATATAACAGAACTGTGGTGGGGTTTCCTACATTGGTGTACATCTTGTTTGCATTAGTTAATTTGTGTAGTGCTCATGAAAGGTGCCAGATTGACAGTACTGGTCACTAAAGCCAACTATTTACATGACAGGTCTAGCACAGGTGGCTGCAGTGCATGCTTTCCCACACTGCCCCACCACTGTGCCTCAACCCTGCCATGAAGAGACCACTATGCAGGTGAAAGGACAGTTCAGAGTGACTCCATGCCCATTCAATCCATGGCCTTTCATGTTAAACTACCAATAATGGTGCCAATTAGTGCCAACAATTGTGTTGTAGGTACACCTTATGAAAAAAGTGGTGTTTTGAAAAACTTAGCAGTAAGATTTTTTTTGTCTTTCATCTCTTAGACACTTCAATTTCCCATCTTTTGCCAGAACATTTTCATTCAGAAGTAAAAAGAAAAGCAGGTCAAATCATAGAAACATAGAAACATAGACTTTGACGGCAGATAAGGACCGCTTGGCCCATCTAGTCTGCCCATTTCCCTACCTACAGGATAAGCTGCAGATCCTAGTTAACCAACAGCCTATTTCTTTCTACCCTCCACAAAAATTGCCTTATGTCTGTCCCATGCATTCTTGAATTCTCCCACAGTTTTAGACCCCACAACCTCCTCAGGATGGCTGTTCCATGCAACCACCACCCTCTCTGTGAAAAATACTTCACATTGCCCCTGAGCCATCCCCCCTCTATCTTCAAGTTGTGTCCCCTTGTTCTTGCACATCTCTTTTTCTGAAAGATGCTACCCTCTTGGACTTTGTTGATTCCACTGAGGTACTTAAATGTTTCTATCATGTCCCCCCTCTCCCTTCTTTCCTCAAGGGTATACATATTAAGCTTCTTTAGTCTCTCCTCGTATGGCTTCTCTTGCAGACCCTGCACCATTTTAGTTGCCCTCCTCTGAACTGCCTCCATCCTGTCTATGTCCTTGCGGAGATGGGGTCTCCAGAACTGGATGCAGTACTCCAGATGGGGTCTCACCAACTGTCTGTACAGGGGATAACAGCTTCCTTGTTTTCTGCTGGTGATGCCTCCCTATACATCCCAGTATCCCCCAGCCCTCCCTACCACCTTCTCACATTGCTTGCCAACCTTAAGGTCATCTGATATGATCACCCCCAGGTCCCTCTCCATTTTTGTTGTTGTTACTAGCTCCCCCTCCATTGTGTAATCTTCCCCTGGGTTTTTGTTTCCCAGGTGCATTACTTTGCACTTCTTTGCATTGAATCCAAGCTGCCATACTTCTGACCATTCCTCCAACCTTGCCAAGTCCCTTCTCATCCTTTCCATGCCTCCCTGTTGCAGATCTTTGTGTCATCTGCAAAGAGGCATACATTTCCTTCCAGTCCCTCTGCAATGTCACTTATAAAGACATTAAAAAGGACTGGACCCAGTACTGAACCCTGCGGTACCCCACTAGTAACCCCTCTTTCTTCAGAGTGGACTCCATTTACAATTACCTTCTGTGTCCTGCTGTTCAGCCAATGTTTTACCCAGGCTCATTGTGATTTACTTGATTCTATCAAAACTGCCTGCATGTGGAAAAAATCTGGTGTGTTTTATTCCTCCCTAGCTTCAGTTAAAAGAATATTGCAAAGCCTACAGGAATTGTAGCATTTCTTACAAGTGTGGTTTCTGAGCAGAAGCAGCAGAGTTGCTAAATGTTGGTAAATTGGTCCAGTCAAGTGACAGGGGGCAGAGCAAGGGACTGCAGCTCCTGTGTGATCCTTATGATCCCATGCTGAAGCCAGCTAGGGGTAGGGCATGTCATGGAAGCTGGCACTTAGTTCCTGTGGACAGAGGGAGTGGGCCACCCAGAATTCAAACACACCCTTGCTGACCAATCAAGGTGCAACATTGGCACCTGCTGTGAAGACAGCTGCTAGTTTGCCTTCCCAGAGGTGGTTAACCTATCAAAAGGGGAACAAGGGGAAGATATGAATCAAAAGAACAATGAGAAGAATGAAAATGTTGGTAACCTATGACTTCTGACTCCTTCTCCACCATTAGCCCTCTTAGCTCATTAATGGGAAAATAAACCTTGTAGTTTACATTATTTAATGTAAATGTATATTTCAGCATGTGTGAAGTCTGTTTAATAGCCCCAGTATTTTGCTTTGCATGTTTGTTCTGAAAATCTGTGATATATCTCCTAACAATCCACTTTGCCTCTTCTGCTCTCTCCATTAAGTCTCTTCTTTGTGAATTTTTGAATCCCCTGCAATTGTCCTTGACCCTCTACCTCTTGATTTTCACCCCCCTCCAATTTTGCCATGGCCATTTTGCTCCTCTCCCTCCACTATACTTGCATGAGTAATTTCCCCCTTCCTAGCAAATCTAATTTTTTTCTCTTACATGTACCTGTTGTACTGATTTGCTTTAAAATGTTTATGATTCGGGCCAGCCCAGTTGAGGAGCAGTTGAGTTTCCACTCTTCATGCCAGTGACCCAGATTAGGGAATGCACCAGGGTCATTCAGTGGGTCGGTTCGGTGAGGGAAGATCAAGCACCCAACAGAAGCTCTCCTTCATCAGGGAGAGGGGACACCATGTCCCATTGCAGAGGCTGACATCTGGCAGAGGCTGGGCAGCAGTGCAGTGGGTGTGCAGAAGGAGAGGGCTGTACTGCAACATGATTGGCACACACATACAGACACTATAGCCAAGAGGAAGAAAAATGGAGTAAAAAAGATGCCAGATTACCCACTACCAGGCTATCACATGACTGACATGGCAGACCATTCACCCATCAAGGCTGTGAGCAAGTGGTAGATAGCAGGTAAGTCCATGAGGAGGTGGGAAACAAGGCTTTGGGGGGGGGGTCTGTCAGGCAGATCAGAAGAGGACAAGTTACTGACTGAAAAAAAAATGTTTATGATTATGCTCCTTTGACATATTGTACTGCTGTACATGACATCTAATTTGTAATGCTATTACTATTTATTTTGTCTCTGCTTGAACTATCTCCTTTTTATTTATTTATTTAATTAATTAAAAATTTGGCAACTGGGTAATTCCAAGAACAGTAAATCCCCATTTTCATGGAAGACAGGGACAAACAATAGAAATTTATACAAACAATACAAAATACAATCACATACAAAATATGATATGCTCACTTTATTCTTCTTTAGCAATTCTCCCTCAACCCTCACCTCACCAGACCCACTGTGTGTCGGTCATATACAAATAATGATTTGAGTCCCTTCCCTCTTACCTCTCTTCACTCCTCTCCCTCATCCCCTCTGCCTCCTGCTCCCTCTGCTCTAGGGATCCTTGCACCTCTGCCATTCCCCATCCCAGCTCCTCTGCTGCACGATCAGACTTTTCCTATTGTATCCCATCACTGTGGAACCAACTGCATTCTTCCCTCTGCTACACTGCTTCCCCTGCCTCCCTCAGGTATCAGCTGAAACTCATTCCTTCCCCCTAAGCTGTTTTCCCTCTACTTGACTGTTCCCCTTGTATTTGCCTCCTACCCTGGTGCAGGGATGACTGAAATGCCTTATTTTGTTATCTCTCCCTTGATTGCTCATTTTGCACTTCCTCCTGTAATTAATTCATTGTCTCTGAATACTCTTTTTTTTTTTTAAAATACCAAATTTTATTAAACCACAATACACAAATGTACATACATGAAACCAGTTACAGAATTAGTGGTTCCTTGATTTTAAAAGAAAAAAGAAAAAAAAAAAAAGAGAGAAAAGAAAGCCCCTTTACCCCCCCACCACCCCTCACAACCCCTAAAATTAAGAAGAAAATCAACCCTCCCCAGCTATCCAACCCTGAATAAAACCCAACATTTCCTTCACTATAGATGTAAAAATAATTATATAAGACCCACACCAGGAATTCAATAAGGAGAAACTGTCAAAACAGAACATACTCATAAATAAATAAACTCTCACTCTGCCATATATCTTGAACATACAAAGGAGATTTCTTCCAGAGCATAAATTCATATAACCCCCAAAGTGCTAGCGTAAACATATACGATATCTAGACAAATAACACAATTACAGGTAATTTGAAAGTAGAAAATAAAAAGGGTTGTAAAAGACAGGAAGTAAGGAAGTTAAGAGAGAAGAAGGGGGGGGAGGAAAACAAGGAGAAACATATATTTAGCCCCGAATTCCAAAATTAGACTTAAGGTACTGAAAAAGCCTTTCCCAGTACCTAGAAAATTTAGATAGAGTTCTCGATAGACTAGCAGCTGATCTTTCTACATAGAATGCGTTTAGAAACTCTTCCCACCATTCCTTATAGGAGGGAGTCCAATCCTCCCATCAATGGCGCAGAATTAGCAACTTAGTAACCGCAGAGATTAATGCTAGCTGATATTTCTGCTCCTTCCTTAAATTTAAAGCATATCTCCCCAATATACAGGTTTCAAAACAGAAAAATGGAGCAAGATCGGTGTATGGGCCCACCCAAGTGGCCACCAGGGCCCACAACCTTTGTATTTTTGGGCAAAACCAAAACTTATGAATAGTCGTCGCTAAAGGGTCATTGCAGTCAGTACAGGACGGAGAGGTCAGCTGACCTACTCGGTATAATCTCGCTGGAGAAAAATACATATTATGTAGTAGTTTAAATTGTACATCTCTCAACCTTTCTTGTTGAATATAGAGGTAGGTGTCCTTCCACAAATTCGCCCATGTTTCCACTGACCAATCCAAAGTCAAGTTAACTGACCAGTACATTGGAGATTGAACAGATGGGGGCGTACTTTCTTCCAACAAGAATTTGTATATTTTGGAAACACTTTTGCCCCTTAAAGAGAGGTTGTCTAACACTTTAAAAAGCGAACCTGCCCTGTCAGAACAAATATTTTTCCCCAAAAATACCTTGATAACAGAGTAAAGTTGTAACAGACGAACCAAAAATTGGGACTCACCTCAAATTTTAAAACAGTGTCGACGGTGGCAACAAAAATTTTTAGAAACAAAGTCAGCCAGGTGCGGTTTAGGGCAGGAGGTGGAAAAGACCGTCTAATAGGTTTCTTATTAATTAAAAAATTAGGGTTGTTAAGTATTGGTTGGGCAAGATCAAATTTTGGTGAATATTAAACTTTAGGCACAATTGACTTATTGCACAATGTCCCAACCCAAAGGTGAATCTCTAACTGATTTGGGAACTTTCACCAAGGAGTATATAATAAGGCCTCTAAATCCAAATTAAGATTTCTGACAATTACCCTGTCAAGAGCCAAGGATGGCGTTGTTACACTCAGATCTTGGGTCCATAAGGCCGCCCTTGCTGCATGTATTGCCAGGTAATATATAAAAAAATTTGGTAACTGTAGACCCCCTTTCCCCCTTGTATAACACAATTTATAATACCCTCTACGGGGGCAGGATCCGCCCCATAGAAAATTCGAGCAGATTCTTGTCAGGGGCCTAAAAAAGGACTTAGGCAAGTAAATGTTTAAACAGGCAAGGGGTTAAAAAAGTCTGGGTAAAACTACCATCTTAATCGTATTGGCTGTACCAGAAAGGGATAAAGGGAGTTTCATCCATCTATCTAAATCATCCTTAATGGATTTTATAACTGGTTTCAAATTTAGATTTGGCAAATCTTGTAAATTCCTGGAAATCTGAATACCTAAGTATGGTAAGGCCTCTAGCTGCCACTGCAGCCCCAAGGACGAGCACCAACTTTTTGAAAGACATGGAGACAGTGGGTATAACATGGTTTTTGACAGGTTTAGTTTATAACCCGAGAGTTCCCCAAACCTTGAAATGAGATTTAAAATTTGGGGAAGTGAGCTAGAAGAGTTCTGGATATGAAGCAATAAGTCGTCCGCAAAGCTGACACTTTAAATTCTTGGATCCAATTTTATACCTTGAATCTGGGGTCCACATTAATGGCTCTTATTAAAGGTTCAATATATAAGTTGAACAAATATGGGGATAACGGGCATCCTTGATGGGTTCCTCTCTTAAGGGAAAGGCCTCTGAAATCAGGTTGTTGCACTGGATTCTGGCTGAAGGATGTCGATACAACACTTTTACCATATTAATAAAGTGCTCCGGAATACCCATTTTATATAAGGTTGCAAACATAAATGACCATTCCACCCGGTCAAATGCTTTCTCTGCATCTAGAGAGACCAGGGATGCTTCCAACCCTGGGCTCTCCGATGCAGAGATTAGGTAAAATAGTTTTCTAAAATGGTCAGACGGAGAACGCCCCTCCACAAAGCCTGCTTGTTCAGGACTAACCAAACCTCCCCAAACTTTTTTCAACCTAGTTGCCAAAATTTTGGCAAAGATCTTAACGTCTAAATTCAACAAGGATATAGGTCTATAATTACCTACTAATTCCGGGAATTTATCTGGCTTTGGAAGAAGAATGATCTTAGCCTCAAATAAAGAACGGTCTCCAACCCCTTTATCTATCCAGAACCAAAAGAGTTGCTTCAGTAGGGGGATTACAAATTGTTTGAAGGATTTATAAAAGAAGGGCATAAAACCGTCTGGGCCTGGTGCTTTTCCACTTTTAAGGAAATTAATTGCTTGCTCAATTTCTAGCTCTGCGATAGGAGCTGCTAGGCCGGGTTTTAAATCCTCAGATAGGCAGGGGAGAGGAATACTGGACAAAAAACCCTCTATATTAAAACCGTCTTGGGATGTAGCTGACTTACTCGAATAGAGTTCTTGATAGAATTCGACAAATCTCTGTAGTATGCCTGCAGGGGTAGTTATTAGGGTATCTGTTACAGGGTGTCGGAGAGCTGTTACCCATCTGGATGTGACCTTCTGTTTCAATTGCCAGGCTAATAATTTCCCGGCCTTATTGCCCTGACCTATATAGAGGGCCCGAATTTTAGCTGCAGAGGCAATCACCTTTTCTCTTAGAGTGTCAGCATACCATGCCTTCAAGGACATCAACTCCTGCTCCTGAGACTCAGGAACTTTACCCCCCTGGACACTTTCCAGCCTTTTAATCCTCTCCAAGCAATCCTCCATTTCTGCCCCTAGTTTAGCTTTACGCTTCGATGCTATCCGAATCAATTCACCCCTCCAGACCGATTTAAGAGCTGCCCAAGTATAATCAACAGCCTCTATAGACCCCCAATTCGACTCAATAGAGGCTAATAGGAACGTCTTAAAAAAAGAAGCCGTCTCTGAGTCCTTCAAAAGGTTCTCATTTAGAGACCACGAAAAAACCTTGGGAAGGCCAAGGGGGGGCGCCCACTCCAAAAGTATTGGAGAATGGTTGGAAATGACCCGGGGTAAAATAGTTACTTCATTAATACCAGCCAAACAATCCTTACTTACAAAGAAATAGTCTATCCTTGAGAATGACCTATGGACATGAGAGAAAAATGTAAAGTCCCTTATGGAAGGATTAATCAACCTCCAGGGGTCTACTAACCCCAAGAAAGATTTAAATTCCTCTAAAGCAGACTGAGTTGAGGAGGGTTTCACCCCCCTGCTCCATGACCGATCCAGCTTATTCGATTGAACTAAGTTCCAATCACCTCCCAAGATGATTGGAACCCTCTAAAGGAAGCTAAAGTGTTACAGTTGCACAAAAAGGATGGGGACTCCTGGTTGGGTCCATACACCGATCCTAGTACCAAATTCACTCCATTAAGTGTGCCAGAAACAAATATGTACCTACCATTAGGGTCTGTAATAATCTCTGACTGGATAAATTGGATTCCCTTTGCTATCAAGATAGCCACTCCCCTACTATTAGAGGAAAAGCTGGACCCATAAACTTGCCCAACCCATTTCTTTTTAAAGTGCATCAATCTATCTGCCAAAACATGCGTTTCCTGCAGAAACACCACTGCCGGTTTGTAATGAGCGAGATGGTTTAGTATAATAAATTTCTTACAGTTGTCCCTCCCCCCTTTAATATTCCATGAAATCATACACAATCCACTAGCCATGAATGATTAAAGATTTCTTCTCTACGGGCATGGATAGCTGCACCCCCAATAACAGATCCCGTAACCCAAAATTAAAAAAAAATTGAACCACCTTATCTAAAACCCTAAACAATTCAACCCCCCTAGCATAAACACCCCAACAAAAACCTCGGCTCAAGCTACTCCACTGCCTCCGAGTCATGAAGCATGGACGCCTGGCCCTCCATCCGCATACCTCAATATAGGAGGAGTTTCACAAGAAGGAGGCCAATAGAAGAAAAGAGAATGAAAAAATAAAAGTGTACCCCTATACCGCCAAGTTAGAACACACCCAGCCAATATTTCAAGGGCTCTGTAAACTTACTTATGTTGAATTAAGTAACTGAAGCAATCATATGTGTAGACTTAAGATAACCTTAACTGCAATACTATTTGGACCTTAGACCTGCAGTATAACAGTTGCAGTACATATAATAGCAAAAACACATTAGTACCACTTAATATCAGCCCCATTAGCATGGCCCTATGAAGCTGACATAGAGCACCCCTGCTATAACCCAAAAATATGGGGCTCAGATCAGTAACATAAATATTGGGTGCATAATCAGCCTTATGAAAGGGCTAAAAGTAAAAGTCCAAAGGTCCATTAAAGTTCTTTTTTTTTTTTTTCCCAATATAGGAGTCTCTCTGGGCTTTCCCAAACGAGAGGTATTAAATGCCCGAGGAAAAGTCCACGAATACAACCAAGAAATCAGGAAAACAGCTTCCCACCAACATTCCCTCATCCCTTATTTTTAGGGAATAGATCAGGAAAAAAAGTTTCTAAGGAGACATGGGCATCCTCCACAGATTCGTAACGCTTGGCTCCTTCTTTCGTCGACACCTCCAGTTTTGCAGGATATAGTAACCTATGGCGAATTCCAGCTGCCCAAAGTTTTGAAGTTAAGGGACAAAATGCCTGTCGTGCTTGCCTCATCTTCCACGTCAGATCTGGTGCCAGGCGAAGCCTTTTACCTTCCCACTGAAAGAGGGCTAATTTTCTAACTCCTTTCAGAATGTGTTCACGATCCAGAAAGTTTAGCAATTTGAATATTATTGGCCTTGGTGGCTCCGAAGGCGCAGGCTTAGCTCTCAATGATCTATGGCCCCTTTCAATTATATATTCAGGGCCATTGGGTGAAGGGCCCACCGTTTTATTTAACAATTTTTGCAGGAAGATTATTGTGTTTGCCCCTTCCTCACCCTCTGGCAGGCCCAAAAGAACCAGATTATTGCACCTGCTTCTGCCCTCCAAATCATCGAGGTGGTCTGCTAGCTTCTCTAGGCTCTTCTTACACTCCTTCGTCGCAGGCCCAGCTCTCTCTAAGGCCCTTTCGATTGACGAAATTCTTGCCTCTACATCAGTAACACGCCTGGCTAACTGTGTGAGCGCTGGTTTGAATTTGCCACATCTTCGATGAGTTTAAATAAAGCGTCCTTATCGCTCAAATCGTCAGAGATTTTTGCTGGAGCCAGTTTCCCGTTCTCCGCCTGGCGAGGAGCTTCTCTGTGGTCGCTTAGCCCCCAATTCCGGTTCGGCAGCCTGCATTTTCTCGCTGCAAAAAACGATCGCCTGAGACTCCTACTGACACTCACTATCTGGACTGGTAGGAATTTAAAATTAGTACGATGAATATCTCGGAAAAGGGTCCAAAAACACAGCGCTGGAGAGGGAGCCCCTCGAAGTCACTGCTACTCGTCCATGCTCGTCACGTGATCTCTCCGTCTCTGAATACTCTTTATTGTAACTGCAAACTGTGTCAGTGTGTGTTTGTATTTTGTATCCCAAATCCCCTTCCACTGGGTTGAACCTGGAATGAGCCTCGACTCAGTGTGCTTTTCCTGGTCACCAACTTTCAAATAAATAAGGATGGGAATAGGGGATGCAAAATACAAACATGCACAGACACAGTTTGCAGTTATGGATCAAGTAAAACAAGTATAGGTCATATAAAAAGTTTGATTGCGTTGATTTCATGTTGGGTCTGGAAGCTAGAAATTGGAGCAGAATAGCCTTAATTGCTACTCTTGATGAATCCTGGTCTTTATTCTACCAGGAATATATGGACAGTTGCAATAAATTTAACCTAGAAAGAATGAGAAAACTAAAGCATAAACATTTTATTTATTGAATTCTCGGAATTACAAGCCTTTAAGTCAGAGACTCCTTTACAAAGGCTCCACATCAGACAACAAATGGTTACAGATAGGCTGAGATACAACAAATTAGATAGATTTCAATACATAGTAACATAACATAATAACATAAACTGAGTAAAAAATGCAGTTTGTAAATTACAGGCATGTGGTATATAACGCATATCACTATAAAATGAAAAAAGAAGGAGATAACACATGGGAAAAAGCAAATAAAAAACAATACTTCACATGATTGGAACATATATACAGTAGATAAATGAGAAATAACTACACTTCAGAGGTGAGGAAAGTAAAGCAAGAATATTTCAAGAGTAAGTTAACAGGTAATGTAAAATCAGATCCAAGAGAATTTTGGAAAATTATGAGGAAACTTCACGGTCAGCAAAGTATAAAAAAATTCAAATTTTTTGTTAAATAAACAGGCATGATATTCCACTAAATGATTCAGCTGCCGAAATATTCAGCGAATATTTCATTAAGATGTGTACAGAAACTTTGGGACAAAATACTACTTTATCTAATGCAGAAGATCTTGTTGCTATATCACAGCCCAAGACAATCAAATTTGAATTACTTACAAAAGAACAAGTTTGTGATGAAATATAAAAAAATAAACTTCAAGAAGGCAGGGGGTCTGGATGGTATCCCCACTTTACTATTCAAATGTGCTGCCCCTATGCTAGCTTCCCTTTTGGCAGACTTATTTAATTTATCAATACAAACAGGTGAATGCCCCCAAGGCTGGAAGACTGTGCAGGTTGTCCCCATATTCAAAGCTGGTCGAAAAAATAAAATCGAAAACTATCATCCAGTATCTCTTTTGCCTATAGTTTCTAAAGTTTTTGAAAAATTACATTGTTTCCAATTAAAAAAAAATCTTAGAAGAGGAAGAGCTGCTGAATGACTATTAATCAGGATTCAGACCACTCCACAGCACCACCTCGGTCTTGTTAAGGGTCACAGGGGGTTTACAGGGAGCTCTGGACAAGAGGATGTCAGTAGGGGCCATTTTCATAGCTCTTTCTAAAACATTTGACACTTTGTACCACAACGTCCTCTTGTTCAGACTAAAAAGTGTAGGTATAGTAGGAGGTGCTGTAGACTGGTTTGAGTCTTACCTGAGGGGACATCAACAGTTTGTAGTAATAAATGAATTCAAATCAAAATTAGTTACAATGTCTGGCATACCTCAGGGCTTAATTTTAAGGCCGATCCTCTTTAATATATATATATGAATACATTCACTTTGAGGAACCCATATATAGGGTATCAACTTTATGTGGTTGATACTTTAATATACTGTGTATAGAAGGATCAGCCCAAACCCAAACCAAGCTTAGGTTGCAGGAGGCTTTCAATGATTTACAGGTTTTCTTTTTGCTTTCTAAACGTGTACTTAATACTAAAAAAAAAAAAATCATACGTTAACAGAGCTAGAAATGTGTACTCTTCCATGACTATGTTGCAAATCAATATGATCATATTACACTATAACAAGTACAGATGTATGGATATTTTGGTGTCTGGATAGAGGATCAGATTAAATGGAATATTCACATAGACAATCCAGCACAATTTAGAGAGATGTCTAGGTGCATTGCATAGAATCAAACATTGGCTAATTAAAGAGGCTAGAATGCAGGTGGCAGACACTTTGATTTCACCTATTTTTGACTACAAGGACCTAATGTTCACTGGGGCATTGAGGATACAGCTAGCAAAGCTGGATGTCACGTACAACAGGCTTGTTCGCTTCATCATCAATGCCTCCCCAAAGGACCCATAAATGTGTACTTTACAAAGGGTTGGGG
This sequence comes from Neoceratodus forsteri, assembly GCA_016271365.2. Classification (NCBI taxonomy): domain Eukaryota; kingdom Metazoa; phylum Chordata; order Ceratodontiformes; family Ceratodontidae; genus Neoceratodus; species Neoceratodus forsteri. The sequence goes on along the minus strand of CM057452.1, from coordinate 269,639,860 downwards.
TGGGTGAGATTGGAGGTCACATACCTCATAACTGTCCCTGATTTTCAGGGATGTCCCTGGTTTTGCCTCAGAATTTTCATCCGTCTCTTGTAAAATTTGTTTTTTTGTGACTGAACAGTGGAGATTGTAAGCACAAAATAATGTCAAATGTTATGGTTACAGACTTGGTCTTCTTCAGAAAATGCACCTTATACTACTCCTCTTATTGTACTAGCTTTCTGAGTGAATATTACCAATTTTTAAGATGTGTCCCTGATTTTGGGTCTTTGTCCCTGATTTTTTTAAGCATTGTGCCTGATCTATGAGGGAGGAGGTTGAGAGGTATGTTGGAGGAGCACAGGAGGCTCCATTGTCATATTTTGTGTATAAATGTTACAGTACCATGGTGCCCGGATGCTTGTTTGAAAACTTAAAACAAGGGAATGTCATTAATTCACTTAGATCTGTAGGTGGGGTAGAATTTATGCCACCTAAAAGACACTTGGAAGTGGGCAGATCCTACTTTTTCAGTGTGAGTCCAACATTTTGGAATGATATTCCAATACATTTATTTTATTTTATTTATTTTATTTAGTTTTTGTTTACCGGGTAAGTACACTAGACAAGTTTTTTGCCTATTTTCAGGAACGACCCGGGAGAGTACAAAAGGGTACAACAGGTACATTGATACAGTAATTGGTTCAGACAAATACATTCAGGTACAAAAACAGGAGAAAAGACAATTTTTACAGTTTTTACATTTACGTGGAAGGTACACCCAGATACAGTGCTGGGGCAAGGTATAAGTTAAAGATAAATTCAATGACCAACAGGGCTGGTGAGGATTATGAGCATAGTAACATCATAGCGTCTGTCAAGCAAGGGAGGGGGGATTTGGATGAGGACATAGCGCAAGAGTGGTGACGCCAGAGCAGGAGAGAAGAAGCCGGCACCAGTGGACACCGGGAGGCTAAGGAGGCTTAGGACATTCACAGCGAGAAGCCACCTTAAGATGATCCCACAGGGAGGTCCAGAAACTCTTGTGAGAGGAGGCAGTACGGACTCTTTCAGGTAAGGAGTTCCAGAGCCTGGGGCCATGGACAGCAAAACTCCGTTCCCCCATGTTGGTGTGGGAAGTAGGTACACTTAGTAGGCCGGGGCCTTGGGATCTAAGCAGGTAGGGGGAGAGGTCAGCAGGAGCAAGAAACTGGGCCAGTTCCGGAGGGTGCGGAGCTAAGTACTTTACTCACGAGGCACCCAGTGCTAAAGTTAAGGTGATTGGCCCAGGGGATAGCCAGCCAAACTACCGTAGGCTAAGTGATGGGGCGGGGGGCGGCCAGGGCAAAACGACAGATGTTGTTGTACGTTGTGCTCCACTTGTTTAGGAGGGTCTTAGAAGTATGAGCAAATATGAGGGAGCCATAGCTGAGGGAGGGAAGTAGTACTCCCCTGGCAAGAGCTAAGCGAGCCGCTGGAGTGAGGTTGTACCGAGCCCTGTAGGCCATCCCCAGTTTGCGGTTTACCCCACTGCAGGCATTATGGATATGACTACCAAGGTCCAATTGGGGATCAAGCGTCACTCCAAGATATTTGAGGGAGGTCACGGTAGGGAGAGGGGAGCCATCTTCGTAGCTGATATGTAGGGGAGTTGAAGAGGCTTGTATTTTGGCAGAGGAACCAAGAGCATAGCCTGGGTTTTGTTTTGATTTAGGACCAATTTATGGTTGGAGAGCCATGCCTGGATGTTCCAGAGGTCTTCAGATAAGTGAAGGTTTAGTGTGGCTGTATCACAGGAGTGGGTCAGGAGAACCAGGTCATCCGCATACATGATGACACGGCAGCTGGAGACCACATCAGGGAGATTGTTGATGAACAGGGAAAAGAGTAGGGGACCAAGCGCGGAGCCCTGAGGGACACCAGAGGTGACAGGCCAGGGGGCAGAGAGGACTTTATTGAATTTAGTTAGTTGTTTTCTGCCATATAGGTAGTCAGAGACCCAGTTTAGGGCGGTGGGGACAAACCAAGGGACCTCATCTGCAGGGCAAGCAGGTCGTGGTCAACGAGGTCGAACGCCTTGGATAAGTCAATAGATACCACACCTGAGAGTTTTCCTGATCCATAGCAGCTCTGATGCTGGAAGAGACTGAGATGAGAGCCGTGGAAGTGCTGTGCCTTCCAAAGCCGTGTTGGGCGGTGTCAGCCAGACCATGGGAGTGGATATACTCTGAGATTTGTTTGGTGACCACCTTTTCAGGAGCTTGCTGCAGAGAGGATAGCTATGGGACGGTAGTTGTCCAGGATTTTGGGGTCGCCCTGCTTAGGGACAGGGACGACCTTGGCAACATTCAGATATCCGGGATCAGTCCCTGGGTAAGGGATAGGTTGAAAATGTGGCCACCGGGAGGCTATAAGGGAGCACCTAGTTTGAGAAGCTTTGGCTCCAGATCATCAGGACCAGGGCTAGCATTCTGGGAGAGATCAAGAAGGAGAGACTGCACCTCGCTTACCGATACCGCCCTTAGGTAAAATGGAGGGTGGGTCAGACCAGACTCCCATTGGGACGGGGAGGCAGGGCAGTTTGAGTTTTGGGCTGAGGACCCTAGCGGGAGAGCAGAAGGGAGGTCTGTGAAATGAGAGTTTAGAGCATTAGCAATCATTAGATGGTAAAATCAGTATGTGCAAAATAAAAAAAAATGGCATTATGAACAAGCAGTAGGAGTAGATTCTGTGTGCTGTTCGGTATTAGATGTAGGTTGATTCTACCTACTGTTACACCTGAGATGACATAATCCCTTTGTAGATATCTTCCTTCATTTATTAGCACTCATGAAGATCTTGTATGTAGATCAGATCTGAAAAGCTATAGTATTCCATGCATTATGTTTTAATCATCTGTGTTTTTTGTATTTAGAATTATCTTTTTTATGACTTGAATTAATACTGCTAGCTAAATATAGCTCTTTATTAGCATCTCAACTACCATGACATATGCATATATGTCTTATATAAGTGTAATGTCTGCCTTTGACTTTAGTGAATCCTTATTAATAATTTACTGTGTTTTAAAAGTTTTATAGAGAAACGTAATATGTGAACCATGCCAATCTTTTTTTATGTAACTTAAACTTGTGCCATAAGGGTCTCGTTGGAAATTAGCTTGCTCAATTGAGTTTCCGATTAACAGTGTATGAATACAATTTTTACTACTACCAAATAAATAAATAAATAAATACAAATGCATCAAATAAGACTCTAACATTTACATATACAGCTGGCAATACAAAACTGCTTTACCTTATATTTGAAAGCAGTATAAGACATATGTTGATGTAAAGCGGAGGGAAGGGAATTCCAATCTTTACAAATTCCAAAGGCTGTGCCTGCAGTTCAGTAGGTGGTAGCAATCAGCCACACACCCCTGCCTGGCCTATTTAAACCAGCTTCTTCAGACTGACTCAGAAGCTATGTTTCTTTTCTGCAACCAGAGGATCTGCCTACCCCCCATCCTTTCTTCCAGTGTTTGTCTCCCCCTTTCCCTTTGTGCTTTTGGGCCTTCTGTTTGCTTTGTTCCTCCATTGGTTTTCTATGCAAGCAATAATACCCGACAGGTTGGGCAGTATTGGGCAATACCAGACTGCCCAGGGGTGTAATGAGGCTCGACGCCACAGGTGGAGGGCCTTATAACTCCTTGAAGATCCGGTATTGCCCCTACCACCCACCCTGGAGGGTATTATTGCACTTAGAAAATGGGCTATCTGTGGCAGTTTTATGTAGATTTAAAAAAAAAGACTTAAAATAGGAAGAGTAAGAATTAATTTAAAGTCTTTTGCTTGTTAAGTAGTCCTTTCTTTTCTGTGCTAGTCCATCTTCTGTTGCCCCCCCCCCCCAGACAGGCGTTCTGTTGTACTTATCTCCCCCACACCTCCATAACAGGAGACTGAAACATAGAAACATAAAAACATAGACGTTGACGGCAGATAAGGCCCACTTGGCCCACCCAGTCTGCCCATTTCCCTTCCTATTGGATAAGCTGCAGATTCTAGTTAACCAACAGCCTACTTCCTGCAACCCCCCCACTACAATTGCCTTATGTCTGTCCCATGCATGTTTGAATTCCCCCACTGTTTTAGACCCAACAACCTCCCCAGGAAGGCGGTTCCATGCATCCACCACGCTCTCCGTGAAAAAAAATTTCCTCACATTATCCCTGAGCTGTCCCCCCTCTATCTTTAAATTGTGCCCCCTTGTTCTTACACATCTCTTTTTCTGAAAGATGATACCCTCCTGGACTTTGTTGATTCCCTTGAGGTACTTGAAAGTTTCTATCATGTCCCCCCTGTCCCTCCTTTCATCAAGGGTATACATATTAAGCTCTCTCAGTCTCTCTTCATACGGTTTCTGATGCAGACCCTGCACCATTTAGTTCCCTCTTTGGACTGCTTCCATCCTGTCTATGTCCTTGCATAGATGGGTCTCCAAAACTGCACACAGTATTCAGATGGGGTCTCACCAACTGTCTGTACAGAGGGATAACCATTTCCCTTTTCTACTTGTGATGCCCTTCCTATGCATCCCAGTATCCCCTGACTCTCCTTACTGACTTCTCCATTGCTTACCCACCTTTAAGTCATTTGATATGACTACCCCCAAGTCCCTTTCCATTTTTGTTGTTGTTAGTACCTCCTCTGCTATTGTGTACTCTTCTCCTGGGTTTTTGTTTCCCAGGTGCATTACTTTGCACTTCTTTGCATTGAATCTAAGTTGCCATATGTCTGACCATTCCTCCAACCTTGACAAGTCCCTTCTCATCCTTTCTACCCCCTTGTATATCAACTCTGTTACAGATCTTTGTGTCATCTGCAAAGAGGCATACCTTTCCCTCCAGACCCTCTGCAATGTCACCTATAAAGATGTTAAAGAGGACTGGACCCAGTACTGAGCCCTGAGGTACTCCACTAGTAACCCCCTTTCTTCAGAATGTGTTCCATTCACTATTACCTTCTGTGTCCTGTTATGCAGCCAGTTTTCTACCCAGGCTACCACCCTGGAACCCACTCCCAGGCTAGCTAACTTGATTATTAGTCTTTTGTGCGGGACTGTATCAAATGCCTTGCTAAAGTCTAGGTAGGCCATATCCATAGCCCCTCCCTGGTCTATTACTTTGGTCACCCAGTCAAAGAAATCAATTAGATTCGTCTGACATGACCTTCCTGCTGTAAATCCATGTTGCTTTGGGTCCTGTGCCCTGCTGGCCTCTAGGTACTCAACAATTCTTTCTTTCAGAAGTGATTCCATCATTTTCCCTACCACTGAGGTCAAATTTACAGGTCTGTAGTTTCCTGCTTCTGCCTTGCTCCCACTTTTGTGAAGGGGAATCACATCTGCCCTCCTCCAGTCCTCAGGTACCACCCCATCCTCTCATGATTTGTTAAAAAGTGTGGTCAGTGGTGTCACTAGGTCCTCCCTTAGTTCTTTTAGGATTCTGGGGTGAATGCCATCAGGCCCCATTGCTTTGTCCACCTTGAGTTTTAGGAGTTCTTTCAGGATTCTTTCTTCTGTAAATGGACTGGTGTCAACCCCACCTACCCAGAGTGCTTCTATTGTCTGGTTTAGGTAGCTCCTCCTCCTCTTCTTTTGTGAATACTGAACAAAAGTATTCCTTCAGTATCTCTGCCTTTTCACTGTCTCCCTCTGCCCACCTCCCCTCTCCTTTATTAATCTTCACTATTCCTCCCTTAACCGTTCTATGCTGCCTAACATACCTATAAAATGTTTTATCCCCCTTCTTAACTGAGTTGGCTATATTTTCCTCAGTTTGGGCCTTTGCTATTCTGACTGCCTTCCCCACTTCTTTTTGCTTTAATTGATACAGTTCCCTGTCGTGCTCCTTCTGTGATTCCTTATACTTTCTGAATGCAGCCTTTTTCTCCTTAACCTTCCCTGCTACCTCTTTTGAGAACCGTAGTGGTTTTTTACTCCGCTTTGTTTTCTTTATTTGTCCCACAAAGGCTTGTTGCCTCTATGATGGCAGTTTAGATTTTTCTCCATTGTTCTTCCACCCCTCCTTTTTGGCCATTTGCTAGTGCATTCCTCAAGTATTCACCCATTTTGCCAAAGTCGGCCCTTCTAAAGTCCAGTATCCTTGTTTTTGTATGGCTTGTCTCCATGGTTGTACTTATTGTGAAGCACACTGTGCAGTGGTCACTTGTTCCCACTTGTCTACTGACTTCTAAATTTGTGATCGTCTCTCCATTTGAGAGTACCAGGTCTAGTATTGCTCCCTCCCGAGTGGGTTCCAACACTAGCTGTCTAAGACCTGCCCCCTGCAGGGCATCGAGAATGACCCTGCTCTTGGATGTGGCTGCACTACATGTCATCCAGTTAACATCTGGCATATTCAGGTCCTCCATCAATAGTATCTCCCCTTTTTCAGCCATTTTGAAAATGTCCTCTATCATTTTCTGGTCCGTTTCCTCCCCTTGAGACGGGGGTCTGTATACAACCCCTGTGCGGATTGTGATGACATTCTCTGTCTCCAAGCTGACCCAGAGTGCCTGTTGTCCTCCCCCTTTACTTTTTAGTTCTGTAGCTTTGATCCCTTCCCTTATGTATAGAGCTACTCCACCTCCTCTTTTACCCTCCCTGTCCTTTCTGTAGACTGTGTACCTCGGTATGTTGACATCCCAGTCATGGTTCTCCGTGTACCATGTTTCCGTGACTGCCACAATATCCAATTTTTCATCTTTCATCAGGGCTACTAGCTCAGAAAGCTTGTTTCCCAGACTATGGGCATTGGTACTCATTGCCCTCCATTTAATGTTGGCGTTATCCTTCCCCCCCATCCCTAATCTTATTGCCCTTGTCTATTTTTCCATTTACCCCTGTCCTGCCCTCTGTTGAGCTCTGTACCTCAGTGTTTACCTTACTACCTTCCATGTTTTGTGGGGGGAGGCTTGAAATGTCCTGCCTCTTATCAGCACCTCCCCCCTTGGCTAGTTTAAAAGCTTGCCAAGGAAGCATTTAAACATGTCACTTAGGAACTTGGTTCCCTTCGTGGACAGATGTAGACCATCGTGCCAGTACAGACCTTCATCTCTCCAGGTGTATCCACAGTCCCCAATGAAGTCAAAACCCTGTGCTCTGCACCAGTTTTGCAACCATTCATTAAACTGCATGGTGTGCAGTACCCTAGCCTCACCCCTGCCATGGACTGGCAGCACCTCTGAGAAGGTAACCGTGCTTGCTACCTGTCTGAGACCCCTCCCCAACTCCAAAAATTCATTCTGCACTGCACTGATCCCATGCTTAGCTAGGTCATTTGTCCCAAGGTGGACAATGATATCTAGTTCTCTCTCTCCTGTGATGCTGCTTCTACAGTTGTGAGGATTCGCTTCTTGTCCCTCCAAGCCATGGCACCAGGCAGGCATCTTACTTCCCTCTCCTCTCCCTTCCCAAGTTCTACCCCCCTAACAATTGAGTCCCCTATCAGAAGCTGTTTTCTTCCCCTGTGGTGTCCCTTGCCACCCTTTTGTGGGTCTCCCTTGTGGATGTCCTCAGCATTCTTCTTGGTATCCACTGAGGATGCCATCATAGAGGAACTTTGCTCTTCCAGACTGACGTATGATATGTGTAGAAGTACAACTAGGGGTCTTCGCCTCTGTTCCACCACCTGCACCCTCCCACAACCCACTGTGGTCCAACTGCTCTTCATACTTGGCAACCTCTGAGGCAGTGTTTGTGGCAGTGGTGCTCTTTGGGTGGGGGAGGCCTCCTTAGTCCTTGCCAGTTCAGCCTGGAGGTGGGCAATCTCCTCCCTCAGAGCTGACAGTTGCCTGCAAATAGGACAGCAACGCAGTTTCCAGAATGTCTCCTTGGAAACTGCTGCCCCACTGCCAGTACATTGCACCACTCCCCACATGTCCCTCTCCCTTATAATATACAATATGTAATATATATAAATTATTATTATTTTTTTGTTTGTTTTTGTTGGTGTGTACTTACCCTTTATGCACTGTGATGGGTTATTAAGAATATGACAGTTCTGCCCCAAGACCTGTTGAGGAAGTGATGTCAGAACTTTGGCTATAAAGGAAATGCCACACCTGGGAGGTGGGGGGTGGGGAAGGGGGGTTAGTCCACAACCACAGGTGACTGTTAGAAACAATCAAATACACCACTGCTCCACCACTTTGGTGAGTACTGCCCTTTATAGTAATTCAACTAACCTCCAGTAACTTATTTAAAAATAGTTTAACTATCACAAAGTCCTATGCAACAGTAAATTATTTAAAAATAGTTTCTGTCCCAAAATCCTAGTAATCAATCCAGCTACCCCCAAGGGACAACCAAAATGCAGTATTCAAACCCTTGTGAAGTTACTTACAAGATAATCCGAGTTTGCAAGCTTCTTATTCACTCCTCAGTCACCTGTAATTTATTTAAAAATAGTTTAACTGTCAGAAAATCCTAGTAGACAATCTAGCTGCCTCCATGGGTCTACCCAAATACAGTATTTAAATCCTTCTGAAGTTACTCACAAGATGAACAGAGTTTGCAAGCCCCTTCTTGGTTAAACACTAAATAAATATGTAAATAAAAAGCAATTACCAAGGGTAGTTAGTTTCACCTCCCACAGAACTGAGCAAAAGTGCACGTTATTGCAGATATCAAGTGCAATATAAAATTTCCCACACAGCTCACAGCTGAATAAAGATTGACTTTTTAAGTTTTTCTCCACTGCAGTCTGCAAGACAAAAAAAAAAAAAAAAAAACAGTTTTCTGTCTTACCTGATGGACTGGGTTTTTTTTTCTTTACACTTGGAACTTGCGGCCACTGTGAGTGTGATCACCCTGCCTCATAAAACCAGGAAGTGCAGAGCAAGGGAAAGGATGTGGCAGGCTAGTGCTGTAAATGTTTTTTATTTTAATTTTTATTGAGTAGGTGTTATGCTGGATGACTAGAAACTTGTAATTTTAAAAAATATATGAAACTGGGGTTTTACAGCTGCTGCCGACTCTGTGTAGGCATCTATCTCTCTCACTTGTGGGAGTGTTTAGAGAAAAAGTGTGTGAGGAAAACAGTTTTTGTTAACAGACTCCCTGGGCAGACTGCACAGTTTGGGGGCTTTGATTTTTTTAAAAGAGTGAAAGTGAGGGTGACCTCTCCATTTAAAAATGCATCACGACCGAGTCCCATGCTGTCAGGGGAAGCAGTTAACCATTTGACATATTTCCGTTTTCCATTTTTGGTGGTCCATTTACAGCTGGGCAACTGAGATGCTGAGAATGGGAGCCATATACCTAATGAGGTCCACCGTGGCAGGAGCTGACAGAAACACAGGTACGTTTGTGTTTCAGTGTAGTTTTGTTGTACTGGAAAGAAGCAGGGCATTTGTCTTAGCAGGGCATTGTTTTTTAATGGATGTGTGATTGGGAGAATCGGACTTGGGAGCGGTGGTGGCACTTTGTAAGTTCAGCTCCCCAGACATAAAGACTTATTGCCGGCTTGCTGCAACTACTATATTTTGCCGAGGAACAGAGTGAGAGAGCTCAAGCACTCCTGGCGATCAGCACAGAGTGAGCTGCCTGGTACTACTTATTCATTTATTTCTACTCGTAATCAACTGTTGAAATAATAAAAAAACATTTTTAGTGGTAGATAGTGATGGGGATGGGGAGCGGAGTGGGTGTAGAGTCTGGGCAAGCCGGGAAAGTTGTCAGTAGCACTCAGCATGTGATGTGCTGATGCTGTAAGTTTAAAATATTAGCAGTGTTTAATTCTAAAAGGAAGGGCAAAACATTGATAGTGTGTGGCGTTTTCAAACTGAACTTCCATGGCTGCATAATTCAAAAGGAAGAGGCAGTTAAGACTGTGATCAGGTCTCAGCTCTCGCTAAGCAGGACAAAAAAATGGCGGGCATTGAAAATTCTAACTGCAGCATGATCATGGTGATGAGGTTGGTGGGGACTGGCACTTTTAATACCCAGGCTCTGTTGTCCGATAGACTCCCATCTTGCCAGGTCTATCAGCCAGTCTGAGCCTGGAATTTTCTTAGCCCATTTTTGAAGTCAGTATTTGGCTTTCTACCTTCCTTTCTGAAGTTTGTGCTTCTATCAGTCAACTATTCTTGCTGCACTCCTATTCTCATGTACCTTGTGTTTTTTGTGTGATAGTTTTCACAGTGTTCTGTCATTGTTTTTATTTTGACTTGTGCTACTTCAGGCTCCCATTTTGCTGTTTTTTCCATGCCATTTGTCATCTCCCAGTTCAACTATAAATCCTTATATGTTTACACCTGGGTCCTAGCAAGGCAGCAACTTCCTTTTGTGTTCTGTTGGTTTAATTAATTGTTCAGTTCAGCAGCATGCTGCTTCCTAGTTTTTCAGTTCTCATATGCTCCTGATGTTCCATAGCAATTTCATTTGCTGTTCTCTACTGCCTCAGCCTACTTGGCCTGCAGGGCATCAGCAACTGACACTGACCTCCCTTATGGAATTAGTTGGCTGACATTCATCATTCAGTCCAGGCACATATAATTCGGTATCATTCATGTCCTAGTTGTCATTTGATGTCCCAGTCAGTTGTTCAGCCTTGCCTATGTTTTGTTTCTACCGTGTGCTCATAGCCTTCAGTCTTTGCCATTGGTCTCCCACTACTCCTGCATGTGGATGCATGCCAGCCATAACCATAGCATGGCTTCCAGTGTTCCCTGTCCACTGTGCCAACAGTATCACTCTGCTTCCATGAAATTTGCATCTTGAGGGTGGGTCCCTCAACTTGGGGGTCCTTTTGTTTCATCCCTTCAGTTGAGAATGTCCTACACTTTGGGTGAAGTTTTGGCCATGCAGATAAACTTCATCATGCAGATCAACTTGATGACACCTCTTGATGTAGCATTTAAGATTTCACTTGTTGGGGGGATGGAGCTTCTAAGTCCACGGAGGCTCAATTAGCTATGCAGACCACATCAGCAGTACCGTCAAAAGCTATCCCCCATGACCACCTAAGGTTCACGTGATCTTCACCTGCTTTCCTTTCTCTACCCCTCAAGGGTGAACATCATACAGTTATGCAAGTCCTGGACCCTTAAGGGCCTAATTCCCATGCTTTAACCCTCAAGGGTTCATCTTCCTCTCTAGGATTCCCATTAGTGGAGGCCAGCTGAGTGCCTTTCAGCAGTTGTTGCTCTCCTTCTCCCACCTTGAGGGTAGGTCCTCCTTCTCAGAGACCCTTCTTTAGCTGTAGAGATCAGCTCATGACACCCCAATGACATTCCCATTACAAGGATAAAATTAGAGCCTTTCCTCTAAAAATTTCCCCTTGAATTGGGTCTCTAAATTGTGGTAGCCAAGCCGTCACTAATTTTATCCCTAGCCTGGAGAGAAGGTGACCAAGGCATTGGATCCCCAGAGGTTTCTGCCTCATAGAGTTTTTTCCTTTCTTTGTGCTGAAGGTCATAAAAGTTAGGTAGTCTCTGCAGGAGGTGATCTATAATGTAAATCTATATTAGTATAGTGTTTACCCTAGTAGGTTTCTGCTGTGAGTTGGGATTGGATGGCAGCTCTCTTTTGCATCCTGCTGTTCCCTCTCTCCTTACAGAAGTCATGCCTCTGTCTACTGTCAGTTACTAGTTACTATTCATTGCTTAGTTCAGTCTCTGTCTGTTATGAGTCATCAGTAGTTGCTGTCAGTCTGTCCTCACTCAGGCTCTGTGTTCACCACCTGCTGTGCAGTACTTTTCAGCTTCTTTCTAAGGTACTTTTAGCCTGAAGGAATTATGCTCCCATGGCACCTCTGTGGTGGAACCTTCCTCAAGAGGGTTTCTTTGCCATCACGGTACCCCAGCAGGGTGATAGTTCCCTATGGGACAAAGAGTGTGAACGGCCAAAGTATTCACTATGACAGTCAACAACATATTCATTCAAATACCTTCCGGACTATCAACAAAGTTACACAAGAATAACTCCTGACTAACTTACACGTGCCCATTGAATTCAAAGGCTATACCTGCAGTCCAGTGGGTAGGAGCAACTAGTCATATCCCTTTCGTAAGCTATTTAAGCCAGCTTCCTCAAGCCTCACTCAGATACACTGTTTCTGTGCCCCGCCAGCCTCCCCTCCTCCTCCAGTAGCGCACCTCTCTGCTTGGGGTGCCTTCCTAAGATACCTTTAGCCTAAAGGAAATATATTCCTGCTGGCACCTCAAGAGGGTTCCTTTGCCTTCACAGTACCCTGACAGGGTGGTAATTCCCCATGGGACAGAAGTGCAAACAGCCAAAGTATCCATGTATGACAGCCAGCAACACATTCATTTAAATATCCACAGACTATCAAAAAACATTGCACAAGCATAACTCCTCACTAAGTTGTTTATGCCCATTGAATTATGGGTCTGGCTTCCTTCTGGTTTCTTTCCTAGCCTGCACAAAGGATCCAGTAGTCTTTACCTCTGCACTGCCATCCTTCCCCTGCACAGGTCACTCTGTTGTTATATTATTATTGCTGACTGTGCTTTGATGCTTATTTTGTACTTGCAATTGTATCTGTTATTTATAGCTTGAAGCACTTTATATTGTACCATGTATTGTTGACTGTGTATTGTCTGACTATATCTCCCGTACCCTTCCCCTGGGTCACACCTAGAAATGAGCCTCTTCTCAGTATGCCTCTGCAGGTTATCAATTTTCAAATAAATAAATAATACATGTAACCCAGAGGTATTATTTGGTTTGAATTCTGTAAGGTTATGCCTGAAAATAGGCAGTTTTTTTTTTCTTAAGCACTTACCTGGTAACAAAAACTAAATAAATAACTACAAATAGTCCTTTTATTTCCTTATTTAGGGACCTTTGTTAACACTGCCTTGTCCCCTACCCAGTATACAGTTTTTTGTTATAAGTTATGAGTTATGGAACCAAGGGAGATCAGTTAAGCAGAAGCATACAATGAAGCCTTTCATGCAGGGATCCACATAATTGATGTTACCAGGGCCTAGACCTGCTAAATAACTAGAAAACTAAAAATTGGATGAGGAAAAGCCTGCATAACCAATGTACCCTAAATTAAGAAAGCATAGGACAGAAACACATGAAACAATGCAATGTGGTTAGACTCCGCACATGCCCACATTTACAATTATATTAGATTTATGTTCTCTTTAACATTTAAAGAGTAAAGGTGTTTGAATTCCACCTGTGGATACAGAGCAGAACCTTTGCCCTGGTCTAGCCTGCTTAGAATATTGCTAATTATTGCCGAGACATTTACTGTTCCCTGTTTCACCATGTGCCGAGGAGGTGCTATGTTGGTGCTGATGGTGGAGATGGCAGTGGGGGTTTGAGCTGAAAAAACCTTAAAAACCAATGTCAATTTTCTGCATCAAATATTTTGATAATTAAACAAAGCTGATCAAGAGAGTAAAACAGCACGCCTCCTGAGCTCAGGAAGCAGAGGCCATTAAATAGAAGAGCCAGAAAGTGCCAGAGGCGGCAGCCTCAGATTAATGACATGCCTGTAATAGATTTTCCCAGCCACAGTCACACAGGAGACAACTGCTGTAAAGCCAGTGCCCAGGCAGCACAGCTGTTAAAGGGACAGTAATGGCTGCACGTCTGCACAAAGTGTGAGTTTCAAGATAAAGTCTGTACTAAGGAGTAGGAGAGGGGGAGTCGTTTTGGCTGTCCCAAATTCCCTGGCAGCCTCAGCATTGAAGATATCTACTGTTTTGGGAAACTGTATTAAAATTCAAGGGATATACTGTTACTGCCTCCCCTACACATTGTCATGCAGTTGACCCACCTCAAAAAATAGCTTCTAAACTGAACAATAGAGGAGGAAAAGAAAACATAGGATCTAACTAAAGGTACAGTATATACTGCAAACAGTGTGGTCTAGTGGTTAGAACACTGATTTTGGAACCGTGAGACTGCAGGTTCAAACCCTGCTAGAGCCAAATACTTACTGTGTCATCTTGGGCAAGTCACTTAAACTCCCAGTACTCCTGTCCATCCCAGCTGTGAAAATGGGTAGAAGCAAGGCCACAGTGGAAACAGGATGTCCAGGCATCTCAGCTGGGCTATCTGATAAGTTAATAGGGCCTCCAAGGGATGATCTTGTAGTGTATGAAAGTGTGAGTGTGAAGCTTGGACAAGAAGACCGCAAAGTGAAGCTGAGCGGTTATGTCTGTCCAAACCTCTTGAGAAGAGTCTCATATATAAGAGGCATCCCTTGAAGGGCCCATTATCTTCTTGTAAATCACTTGAGTTTAGGTTGAGTGATTTATAATAAGTTTAGAGGATTTTTTATTTTATTTTATTTTGCCACCCTTCCCCTGGCGCTGAAGTGGAATGCGCCCTCCTATCACTCCTGCATGACAGCACACTGCACACAGGACAAAAGGTACAGTGGCTCTGTGCAATGATTGGCTAAAATCCACTTAGTACTTTAGAATGGGTAAATAAATTGTAGAAAAAACACTGAAAGCTAAAATAAACATCAAGAATAATTGGAGTTTTCCTACTTGCAAAAATCATACAATTCTTCTACAAATTACTATAGCAAAGGGGTTCCATTTGCAAAGTATACCTGGCTGCTATTACACTAGAGGCCTATGGGTAGAACTGCCTTCCATATTAAGACATCTCATTTTCAGTGGCTGGCAGGTGGAGGGAGTTCTGTTCAGTTTTGCAACTCAGAAATACTGATGCACAGGGAGGTCAAATGTCTTACTCAGGGTTTGACCTCCCATTGTGCAGTTCTGTGCTCCAGCCATGACTAGAATATTGTCTCCCTCTGTAATCTGGCAAGCTGTTAGAGCCATAGGACATTTTGCGAACACTCAAGGTATCAATATTAGGGATAGGCAGACAAAGAATGATAGAAACATAGAAGTTATAGGCAGAAAAAGGCCCTTTGCACTATCATATCTGACCCATTCTACCTATGTAAGACAGGGGAACAGACTGAAGGCGAACTTGGCTTCCCCAGCCTTTTTCAAAGTCTTACCTGTATGAGGTAGGGATAATGGGAAGGATAGGGTGAGGATGGAGGAGATCAAGGAGTTTAGCAGGTAGTTGAAAGGATGGTGTCAGGAAGAGGGGTTCCATTTTTGGGGGGCTGGGGGGGCATCTGGGACAGGAGGCTCTTCAAGGGTGATGGCTCACCAAACAAGAGAGGGGATCAGTGTACTTGGATAGAAGTTTGACATCTACAGTGGTGGACAGTTACACGGGCTGTGGGGAGTGGCTGAGACTAGGAGAACCACTGAGAAGGGAGAGCAAGTGGGGAACCTAGACAGGGCCCCCCCCCGGAACTGGAACTAGGAACACGGGGGGGGCATCAAGGCAAGTGTTCATAATAGGTTGAGAGAAGACACCTGGGAGGAAGGGCTCACTAGGCTGGCAAGAATGAGGAAGTTAGGGGAGGATGAAGGGACAGGATCTGTAAAATCAGGAGTAGTGTAAGCACACAAAGGAAAATGGTCTGCCCTAATGCCAGGAGCCTGGCAAACACAATGAGTGAGTTCCAGGCAATGTTGACAGATGCAGGGTTGTACCCAGTAGTCTTTATGGAAACTTAGGCCACAGGAACTAAAGACTGTGGTCCCATGCTGCACTACATATAGGTGGGATAGGGAAAATGTAAGGGAGGAAGGGTAACCTTCTATGTCAGGGAAGGCACTGAGGTAGTAGGATGGTCCATCACAGGAGGGAATAGGGAAATAGAATCACTGTGGGTTCAACTCACAGCAGCATCAAGTAAGAAATAGCACATGTGGGTGGGCTGTAGACCACTGGGATAAAGTGGGGGGATGAGGGTGAGCGGGACCGAGGGGCAGAAGTAGAGAGGGGAGTCAGAGAGGAAAAGGTGATGGTCGTGGGGGGACCTCAACCTACCAGACATTGATTGGGACATTACAGCAACTAAGAGCAGCAGAAATATGACCCTGCTTGATACACTGCAGGACTGCCTACTAGTGCCCCTGGTCAGGAAACCCACAAGGCAGTCTGCCATTCTCAAAGTGGTGCTCTCCAACTCTTAAATGGTGGCTGTAGTGTGGGTTAGGGAACTACTGGGGTCCAGTGACTATAACACCCCATGGTTCAGCCAAACCTCAGTAAAAGTATGTATTTTTCAAAGGTCAAAGTTCTGGATTTCTGAAGAGCAGACTGTAACCAGATGAGGGAATTCATCTGGGATAGGTTAGTTGGAATAGACAGAATCAGGGGACTGGAGGAAAGATGGGGATAAATTAATGGTCCTGTTATAGAGAAAAACCTGATAGTATTGTTTGACTGGGTATCTAGCATTTTGGGTAAGGGGCATGCAATAGATTTGCTCTACTTTGACTTCAGCAGGGCATTTGACTGTGTACCACACAGAAGGTTGCTGAAAAAGCTAAAGAATCCAGGTGCAGTGAAGGACATAGATTGTTGGGAAGTTGTTTAGTAGGGACCATTAATGGTATAAAATGCCAATTCTGCACAATGCAGGCCAGATTTATCTCTTACATTTCCAGTATTTGTCCAATAGTGGAAGAACTACTGTCTCTATCAGTATCATGTAGTCCTGACCAAATGTTACTATCTTCATCTTTTTTCCCATTGGATATTTCTCCTGGCAGTGAGGTTTGGGAGAGTGCATGCTCAACCAGCTGGGAAATAGAAATAGTAAGAGCAATGGCACTTGGAGTGTGACTGATTGTGCTGCTTACATACAAGTACCTCCATAGGATAAATAGGGTGGACACCAAGTAACTTTCCTCCTTGAGCTCAAAAACAGTGATGAGGGGAGCTCACTGAAACTTGCAAGGAATATCTGCAAGAACTTTTTCATGGAAAGAGGGATGGACAAGTAGAACAAGCTGTCTGTGGAAGTGGTGCAGGTCAAAGCAGTGAGCAGTTTCAAGCAGGGATAGGAGAGGCATGATGATTAATTAGAAAGGGTGCAGAAACAACGGTGTGTGGTAACCACTAGGACCAATGCAATGTAATTAGGTAGACTGGATGTGACAACAGACCTTCTTCTGCTGTCATTGTCTATGTGTCTTTGTATTTCATCTGACACTTTTTCAATGAGTAGGTTCATGGCCAGAATAAAATGTTCAGACTCTAACATCATTGATATTCTGGGGTATTCTGGTGTCCACTTCCAGGCATATAGCTAGCTTTCTACAAGAGAAACAACACTACTGTTCTCAAGAAGCGTTGCCTTTTGCTTTCCTAGTTAGTTCTTATGAACGAATACCAGGGGCATTACTTGACTCAGTCTGGCATGGTCTGCTCTCATTCCCTCAAATGGCTGAAGAATGTGTCACAATTGTCTCATCAGGTTCATGGGCTCGAACTGAGTGACACATTCCCTTTCTCTACAGAGTGATTCATACTGAATTGATACATTGCTTATTATGCTGCCACAGAAACCTTTGTACCACATAGAAGTTGGAATTCCACCTGGTGACCACCTCCTACTTTAGCTAATGTTATGGAAGATTATTTTCCTTTTGCAGCAGCTGCAATATTTTGCACGCTGTAGCAGAATGACTAAAATGTCCACATATTTTGCATGCAGCACTCAATGCCTTCTGTCATCTTTTAAGAAAAAAACATGTACTACAAGACTGAGGGTGTGAGCAAAACAAGGTATGTGAAAATACCCTCCATCCTTCACAGCGTGTACATTGTTAGCTCCATTATTGGAAACCATAAATCCTGGAGACAGGCCATGAGAACCAACCATTTGGCAAATTGTCTTCTTAACTTCTGCAAGAGGTTCACTGTAGTGTGATCTTTAGACTCAAAACTAGTAACACACACGGAAGCCTGCTTCCTAAATGTTGTGGCAGTCATGTTTAAGACAAAGGATGAGGCAGAGGGATTGTGAAAAGATGCCCGGTGATCAGTGACTTTCAAGTAGTCTACAGTTTGGCAAGTCCACAGATCAAGCTCCTGAAAGGAATGAACAAGGTGAACTGCGAGGAAATATTCAACAGGAGTAGTAAATCTAGAACATGAGAACACAAGGAGAAAGTGTCCGTAGGAGGGGTAGGTTCAGGAGGGACATGAGAAAGTTTTATTTTACAGAGAGAGTGGTTGTACCATGGGACAGCTTGCCAGCAGAGGTGGTGGGCACCAAATCTGTTAATGGTTTCAAGCAGGGTTGGGATGAAGTTAAGTACTTAGCAGTTACTCAGTGGGGCAGTATTATGACAGGGAACAAGGGGGTGGATAGTGTAGACAAAAAAAACATATTGACAAAAGGACTGATATGATAGGGTGTTATCAGCAGACTGGAGGGGCCACTGGTCTTTTTTCTGCCATCATTGTCTGTGTTTCTAATTGTTTCTATATCAGTTCAAATATGTAACTGTGGCACTGCTATGAACTTTGAGGCCTGTGTCACTTTATCATGCAGTTCACAAAAGACATTTCATACTGCTATGGTAGCAAAATATTTTCTGGATGGCATTTGATATTGTTGAACTGCAATCTTGCATTGCATACTTGCTTAAAGCCAGCAGATTCAACAGAAAGAGAAGGGACGCATGGCAAGAGCTATCATTTCTTCTATTGCCTTATTTAATTTCTGGGCAACTGGATGAGTGTGATTACATTTACATGCCCTTTGAAAGCACTCCTGCCTGGTTAATTGTTTTGGTTTGGGGCATGGTCTGTTTCAAGAGGAATTGACAGTAGGTAATCAAGGGGATCTGTCAGGTACAAAGGTGCCAAATGGTGATGGTGACAGAGATGAAAGATCTCATGGTTTGCTTTTTTTTTGTGAAAATAGTTGGCTATGTCTCTACTTCTTATAAGGAAGAAACACCTTCTAGGTCACTATCACCTGCCTCTTCCTCTGTCTCACTAGACACTGACATCCAAACTTTTCTAGTGCATGCAATTGAGTACATTCTCTTTAAGTGTCTTATTAAAGTGGATGTGCCAAGGTGACTTTCCTGTCTCCCCAGCTGGTAATGGTTTTACAGCATGTGCATATTGCATGAAAAAGACTTTTGGGAGTCAATATACTAGTAGTTCTGAACTCAAGAAGTACCCTTCTTAATTTGACCTCCTGGCATGGATACAGTACCTGTTGGCAAGCAATAACATTGCTTTCATCTGTTACGGTATGATCACCAGGGACATCTTTCTCATGTAAAATAAAGTTATGGTCCCAACTGGGCCTAGAGTTAAGGACCCAGATATATGATACTAGGGCACATCCACTCCAAATTAAGATCAGCACTTATTGTACAAATAGTAGAAAATATTGGTTTAGTACAAGGGTAACCAGAATATGGAACAGTCTGCCAATAGAGGTAATAGCAAGTGAGACTATGACAGAATTTAAGACAAAATTGGATGATTATTTGATTACGCAGGGCATTAAGGGTTATTAATATGGTAGGTCATTATGGACTTTGCTCTCCTTGGCCTTGTATCTACCTATGAGACCTATGTTATCATCAGGGGAGACAGCATCCTTCTTGCCACCTCCATTTGTGTTGTCCTCCCCTGATGGCTCATCTCCTGGGTTTCTGATGGGACTTTTGCGGCACACTACATCAGTATCAGAAGAATCATATGTCTCAGACTCAAACCTATTAGGCACAAAGTTAGTCTGAGTCAGGAGATGACTGGGATAGTGGAACACTGAAAGCATATGTAATCTTGGGTGAGTGGGGGTCCTGTAAGCCATGTTTCATTCCACACCTTTCATTTTGCTTTGCAGGTTGGTCAGCAACAAAGAATATTTAAAAAGCAGGATGCTGTGTATCTCACACAATATTCTCTGTACAATTATGCCACTGTTCCTTTACATTTTGTTGTATTTCATCTCCAGAAAATGTATTTTTTCCACCACTTATGCATATGGGCCTGGACCAAACAAATCCAAATCCTTACCAAAACTAAATCCAAACTCATCCTGGATTTGGCAAATCTAAAACCACAACCAAATCCAAATCCACCCAGTTTTCCAATCCCTGGTGCTTTTGTTCTCACTTTGTTTCAACAGTTCTTCACTACCCATTGTGTTTACCCCATGAAGGTATTTGTATGTCTCAGTCATGACCTCCGCTACCTTCTTGCCTCCAGCATTTAAATATTTAGGTCTTCCAACCTCTCCTCATAAGTTCTTTTTTGCTGTCCCTGGATCCTCCTGGCTACCTTCACCTGTACTGCCTTGACTCTATCTGCTTCTGTAAATGTGGCCTCCAAAATTGTCCACAGTACTCCAGATGAGAATGAACTATTGACCTAAACAGCAGCAGAAGCACCTCTATTTTCCTGCTGCCCATCCCAGTGTCTCCCGATATCATATGTGTCCTTCCTAATGTCCTATTAAATTGCACTGTAGTCTTTAGACTGTCCGAAATTATTACCCCATGTCTCTTTCTTCAGTTATGTTTTCCACTACCACCTCCCTTATTCTGTATTCAGTTTTCAGGTTTTCTACCCCTGTGCACATCAGCTAGCACTCTGTGGTGTTAAACTTTATCAGCCATTATTTTGATTCCATCTCTAATCTAGCCATGTCCTTTTTCATGATCCTTACCCCATCCTCACTACATACCCAGCCACAGATCTTAGCATCATATGCAAATAGGCATATCTTGCCCTGTATCCCTACCCAGATGTCATAGATAAAGATGTTAGGACTTGTCTCAAGACCAGTCCCTGTGGCCCACCACCAGTGACCCCCAGCCTCATGAGAATTCTCCATTAATTACCACCCTCTGGGTTCTGCCACTTAATCAGTTTCCTACCTATTTTATGACTTTTCCCCCCACTCCTAGGTCATGTATCTTCTTAACCAATCATCCAAATCATCCATGTGGGACCAAGTCAAAGGCTTTACTGAAGTTAAGGTACGGTATGTCTGTCTCCTTACCCTTGTGCACTGCATTTGTTAACCTGTTGAAGAAATTGATCATGTTTGTGTGACGACCACTTCCCCAACCCATGAGCCCATACTGTCTTTTGTTCTGAAGCCCATTTGCCTCCAGGAAACTTACCGGCCTCTCCTTTATTATGGACTCTTGTAGCTTACCCACTATAGACATAGAATGACAGAGCTGTAGTTCTCTGGTTCATCTCTGCTCCTCTGCAGGGAAACTATATTCGCTGTCCTCCAGTCCCTGAGTACTATCTCTGTCTCCACTGAGCTGTTGAAGAGCTCTGTCAAATGCTCTGCTAGGACCTGCCCCATCTCCTCTAGCACACAGGAATGCAGCCTGTCTGGGCCCATACACTTATCACTGTAATTGGATCCTCCCCTCCCTCTTTGCCCTGATGGCACAGTCAGACATGGCCCCTTTTCCTCCACTGTGAACACCGAACAGAAGTATCTGTTTAGGATGTTCACCCTTACTCTCCTTCTCCTATGCATCTCCTTTCTTCAGTCTCATTGTTCCTTCCCCAGTTTTGCCCTTCTCCCATATGTAATGAAAGATGGTCTTGCCTCCCTTCTTCATACCCTCCACTATCTTCAACTCCATTTTAGCCTTCATCATGGCCTTGCTGGCCTCTTTCATCCTCATATGAAACTCTATCCTATTATCTTCTGCTTGGCTGGATTTGTATTTTTAAATTCCTTTTTCTTTGCCCTTCCAGCTGCATCCCTGTGAGTTTGCCTGCTGGGCAGGCTGTATCTGGGATCAAGACACTTAGCAGACAATTTCATGGTTTCTCCCAGGGCAGGAGCCTCAAACTTGCAGGGTTGCCTCCAAACATCACTCTCAGGCACTGGGCAGGGATGGCTTCCTCCCCAGGCTGGATCCAAGTTTCAGACACTTGGCAGCCAGTTGCAGGGTTTCCCCAGGAGCTGGGAGCCCCAGACTCATGGGTCACTTCCCTGCACCATCCTGAGGTGCTAAGCAAGGAAGGCTTCCTCCCTGGGCTGACCCAAGTTCAAGACAGTCAGTTGCCACTTGCAGGGCTTCCCCTGGGGCTGAGCACCCCAAACTCACAGAGTTCCCTCCCAGCACCACACCAAGGTGCTGGGAAGAGATGGCTTCCTTCCCAGGGTGGACCTGGGTTTGAGATGGTTGACAGACAGTTGTAGCACTTCCCCATAGACTGCAAGCTCCAGACTTGTGGGGTTGTTTCCCCTTCTTCCCCAGAGGTGTTGAACTGGCCACTGGGCCAATGTGGATTTAAGTGCCTGCAATCAGGATAGACCCTGGACCCCAGCATTACCACTCACCTAACCTACACAGTTTCAGGCTCCACCTGAGCAGGTAGACCTCTCATCTTCCAGCTTGGGAGAGGGACCCACCCCTCTGTCAAAACCTTGACAGGAAACTCACACCCAAGCCCGGCTGCATCCCCACAGAACACCCACCAACTATTAAGCTCAACTCAGATTACTTAGAGAAGTCCTGACTGGCAGAAATTTCATCCATCTGGTCAGGCCAGGGGAAAGTGACCCTCTGGTTTCCCCAGGTCTTAGGTGCACAGCTCACTGTACAGACAACTGCGATGAGTACCATCTGTTTACATGCTTGGGGGAGGGAGAGTGAATGGCAGCAGCAGCATCCCCCAGCATCCTTGTGTGAGGGCTTCCTGGTGTACTGGTGGGTCAAGTGTGACAAATGTTTGACTCGAGGGCTGACATTCACTAAATCATAGCTTGTTGCTGCTCTGCTACATATTAAAACCCTGACTAAGAATATGGTCATCTATGAATGATTTAGCACCTGGTTCCCCACAAACATGTGATGCACTGCTGGAGAGAGGTGGTTCCCTTCTGTCCACCTTCCAACCCGGTAATGAATGGCTCTCCACACCAGCCTTTTGGTCGGCTCTCCTGGGCCAACCAGAGATCCACACGGCTATGGTATTGTTTCATTTAGGTGGAATCAACCTGACTTAGAGGCATTCAGTTATATGGTAGCTTTGCACCACTGGCTCCTCAGCCAAATGCCTACACCAAATGTCTGAACCTGCAGTTCCTTTTGCACTGAGCAGGATTACTACTGCAAAAGCACATCTTCAGTAGGGTAAAACTAACCTGTGTTATGATGGTCTAAACCCAGCTCACATTCTCTATTAGTATGTGAACAATCCAACGCTTAGTGAATTCTGCTTCATAATGATAGGAAGAGTCAACATCAAAGGATCAAAAAGTGATGTAGTTATGAACACTTGGCTGCCACAAGCCAATTATCCCTATGGTAACATTTCTGACACCTCCTGCTTAAAACCCCAAAAGCCAGAAGCATCATGAGGCCCTGCTTTCACGATCTGTATTCATACTGAAAATCAAAATCAAGTGAGCTTTTGCTCTTCTGCTCCATTTGAGAAGTGAGACGCTCAGTGGAGCTCACCCCCACCTCATGGAGTAAGTAAAAAATCATAAGAGTAGTGGTATTTCATCAGTGGCCAAGGCCAACTGCTTATTCTACATCTCTTATGTCTCTTCACAGTGCCAGACTAGAGCCAAGCTCAGCAGGGTCTTTTTTCCCCATTGATTCTACCAGACCCATTCTTGGCTGTAGTTTTGCTAGATAGTAGGTAGGTACAGTGGGAATCTCATTCATCCATTCATGCTTGTCACTAATTAGATGACAAGGCATTTGCCTAATTACATACTGCCATAGTGGCCCCTTTCCAGGTTATTGATGCAGCCCATCCACTTGTCAAATATCAGTGAATAAAATAACAAATTCAAATAACAAATGTGCCTTAAATAAAACAATTCAAGAGTTCTGAAGTGCCCTTAAAACCAATTTATTATTAAATATTAAAATAGTCATAAAAGACTGATTAAATTAGTTGTGACTAAAAGAAGACACTGCCGTAAGAGCCATTATCCCCTTTGTGCATATGTTAAAATGAGTGCTAAAATAGTTATTAAAACTGTTGCTTGTTATTGGAAATATTTGAAAAATCAATGGTAAGCTATTGTACCAGCCTGGTGAGAGAGGTGGCGAACGTATTAAAATTATGTATTCTAATGGTCTCAAAAAGTTAATTATTCCTGCTCACCCATTTTCCTTTGCCACCTAAGATCAGTGCTGAAAAAAACAGCTCACCACAACCTGTCAACTTCTGAATCTGCTCCTCAAGAGGGGAGTTATAGTCTTTTTTTTTCTGAAAAGCCCATTCCAGGTTGTGGGAATTGTCCTCAAAGTGCACCATGACATCCACAACAACAGCAGTTTTATTTTTTACAAACACAATATCTGTTTTCTGAAGCTCTCCCAGTACAGTGAATATATAGCACTTAGTTATGGAATTTCAACCACCACAGCACACCTTTTCAGTGAGTTTGGTGACAATTTTTTTATATCTATGAATTCTGGCATCTTTTACCCTAATACATTGGCCTGAAATGTGCCCCAGGGTCTCACATGCAGTGCCACAAGCATGGCATTGTGCAGTCATGTTAGGTCCGTCCCATGCTAATGCATCTCTTATGGGTAAAACAATAGCCCACATCTGCAGAGGTATATAGTGTGCACCATTAACCTTTCCAGGATTTTTAATTACATCATCACTGATTTGGTCATTTTCAAAATAGTGCACACCACTGCTCTGGCATTTTAGATTATCCAGTGACTAAAGATAACATCTCTCCAATGTTTGAACTCTCTATCTTTAGTCATGCTAGCAATGGATTGTTTTGATTTCTCCAATAGGTTGCTGCCACCATATATCAGGGACTGCCTGATAACAGGATCCTGTTCCCCCCAACAGGGATTTCCACTTCCTGATTAGTACTGATGGAATTAGTAATTCCATTTTGTGCATCCCTAGACCACCATCATGCAGTGATACATAAAGCAGGCCACCGTTAGTGGGCAAAGGAAGGTGAAGCATTACCTAGACATGTGGTTTGATTACATGATCAAGGACAGTCAGTAAATTCTGGCAGGGTTCCTGGAGGCTCAGGGGGTATATAAATGTTGGTAACAAGAATGTCCATAGCATTTCAGTTTTCTGGTGTAGTTTTAAAGAGCATTCTTGAGCCAAATGAGTAGAGCTTCCACTTCCACAATTTAGTTTTTCATTCTGATCCCCGCTTTTTGGTCAATCCTTGCACAAAGGTATTTTTCTATGCCACCTGGTGCAATGTAATCAATCACACTGTCCACCAGATTTCAGCCTGGCAGGGGGTTGACAACATAGGACTTTGCATGTAGCTTGATGTGGAAACCCTTATATTTTTAATGTTACTCTTCAAGCCACAACCCTTGCAGAAGCAGCCTAACCACGGCAGAAGATGAGGCATCCCTTCAAAGCTCCCACTCAGAATTGCCATGCTGTCTGCAAAGGCCAGAGCTGCCACACTAATTTGTCTAACCCACATGCTAAATACATCACCAGATTGCTCCAATTCAGTAATGATTGGATCCATGGCCACACTGAACAAGACAGGTGAAAGTGGAGCTCCTTGCTTTACCCCTCATCCTGTGCCAGTTGGGGTAGATTTTGTTTTACCAAGCTCAATTTTAGTGGTTACATTACTGTAGAGGTCAGTGACAACCAAAATGAAATAACTAAGACAGTCACAGTGACTCCCATAGTTTACCCATGCTTCATTGAATTTTTTCGCTTTGACCTTCAGTGCACTGGGTAGAAATCACATTGTATCAACGCCCATCTTAGCCCTTTATGATGCTTTGTTTTAATTAGACAGTCAGATTCCCCTGGTCTACACCAGTTCTAAGTCAGCTTCCAGCTGCCAGATGATGTGGGATGCCAGTCAAGACAGGATCCCACCACAGTCAGAGTGATCTACAGGAGGGCTCAGCTCATGTCCAAAGTCACTGCTACCCAGGTGTAATGCTTCGTTGAGTAATGGCATGTGCCAAGACCTGCTTCACATCCAAGACTAACTGACCCAGCCCTTAGAGCCAATCCTTATCACAAAGTTATAGATCTGGCTTGTCAACATCCCTTACCTACATTGTTCTAGCATGCCAGAGGCTGTTCACCTTGGAGATCTGATGCAGATATGGGTACGGCCCGGTGCAAGACTTACACAGTTTCCCCTGGATTTTTAAGTGCCAGCAACAGCTCACCTGATGCAGCTGAAACCTGAGACCTTTTAGGGCTTGGGTACCTCTCTTCTGGCAAACCCATTCCAGGGCACCCTGCTCTTTACAAAGAAAAGAGAACTCTACCAGGGTCTCCCACTGGCTTCTCTGGGATTATTTGCAATACTGCACTGGGAGCCATCAGGCACCCCTCTCTGCCACTTCAGATTAAGAGATCTGAACTCCATTCTCTATCAATTGGCTGAGGGCAACACAGGCCATTGCCTGTCCCTTTGGAATGGCTCTCACCCACCTCTTAGGATCAACTGACCCATGTTCAACTACTGTTCACATGGAACCCTTCTCCACTGCAGCCTTATTTGTCACTACCACCAAGATCTGCACATATGAGAGCTCCCCTAGGACCTTCACCTGGGCTTCAGTGCCAATGCAGTGGCCCTTCTATTCATTGTGGCACAGTCCCATCTGCTCCCATCACCAGCAACAGCTGGCTATGGGCCCAATGCTGCAGTGCCATACATTTTCCAGGCCAGTTGATTCGGCATGTGAGTTGTTACGCACTCCTTAGTGGATTCCAAATTCCATGGCCACCTTCTTGCTGTCTATATCAACCAGCACCTTTTCTGGAATCTAATAACCATTGGCATTGGTCACCTTAACCCGGTGTTTGGTTCATCACGCAGTGTAATTTCTGCTTACCATAAGTGGCCCACTAAGCACTCACATTCTACTCCCAGCTCCAAGCTAGTGAGTCAGGCTTCTTACCTATCTAGAATGTTTTGGTTTTTTTATTTAGTATGTTTTTGTTGTGCCAGGCCTTTGGTATCCACCCTGGTCATGGACCCCTGTACCACCACTTCTGATTATGCCTGCACTCTCCAGTCACCCCTGGCTTTCCCCAGAGGATGGGGTTGCTGCACCATTCCCCTACCGGCACCACAATACAGGTCAGGAAGCTGGCTTTGGAGGCTAATTGAGACCCAGGGGAAGGGCTTTATGGAGATGGCCTTGCATGAGACTTTCTCCCCTGAAGGCAGGGACAGGGACGTGCACTGATGACCAGCATCCACCCCGCCCCTGAGATTGGTAGGCATTGGTACTAGCAATGAACCCATCCTCTGCTGGGTGATGCTGCTGCACTGAACACACACACACACCCCTCCTCCCAGAGAAGGATAGCAGTCTAGGGACATTCGATCCTTCTTCCCCTGGTTGGCCCTCCAACAACCTGGGACCGTTCCTGAACCTGGGTCACTGGTGTCGCAAGCGGAAATCCAACTGCTGCGCTGTTGGGCCAGCCCAACTATTTAGAATTTGAGAATGTGTTGAGATAGTTTCATCCCCAAGACCTCTAATCATTCACTTTACCAAACAAAACTGCAGACCAAGTGCCAGCTATACTGAGGTAAACTTTGGAAGAAACCAGCTACTAGATGGTTAAACAAATAAAAAAAAAAGATGGTTGGATTAGTCTTTTGCCCCTATTCCCACTTCAGATTACCAATTTATACATCAGAACCATTACAGATCTTCACCAGCATTTTCTCTGGCTTCACCCTGCCCAGGCATGGTTCACCATCTTTCAGATCCCACCAAATACACTCATGCTTCACCTTCCCAACAGGATGGGTGACAGGCCGATGGTATGCCCCCTGCATTTGGTGGTGGGATCCCACCTCAGCCAGTGCATGCTGGCATCGCACCATGGGGTTTCATTTCACCCTTGGACTCATGCACTTGTTAGACTCCTTGGTCCATGTTTCAAGATACAATGGGTAAGTAACTGACATCGCTTCAGACCCCGAGCACCCATGGTGAGCCTTCTGGCCCAGCAGCTTGAAACAGCTGGGTCATGCTGAGGGCAGTCTGACCCAATTGACAGTCATGCCGGGTGACCCCGTCCTCCCCAGCCAGGAGGCAGAGGTGGGTGTGACAGCAGTCATCTCAAATGACCCCAGGATGCAGTGACAGCTGCTGCAATGGGTTTAACCCTCTTCTCTGAGGAAGGGAGCTACTTTCCCACTGGCTTTGCCAGCTGACCAAGAACTGGTTGTGTTTTAGAAATGCACCCAATGGGGGCTGGGCTCCCCTGGGATACAGTCCTCCTGGGGGATCTGCATTTCTGGTCAGTCAACTGGCCCACAAAGTTGAATCCTCAAGACAGACTTGCAGACCCCACCTGTTTACCTCTGAATGGTTTCATGCCCTTTTGAACTCACTTTTCAAAATTATTTTCAATTTTCCCTTACAGTACTTGTTGATTATCTGTCTTATGCCAGTGTTTAGACTCAGATGAAGTTTACCACCTACTTTTGACTACATTCATAAATAACCAAACTTCAAGAAGATCTGATCCTGGCCTCACACCGTCCATGGGCTGAGCCTTGATCATAAGGATTTGTGTCCTGGGGCAGCACCAAGAAACCAGACTTCTGTACACCACATTTCCTGCACCTGCTAGGTGGGGGGGGTTTGGCACTGGGCTCTTCCCTCTTCACTCGCTGTTACTAAGGGAGTCCTGGTTAATTTATTTTCCTCCATTTAGTAACATGTTTAAATTCAGAGGGTCACCGCATCTGACCTAAGGTCATGATCTGAGAGATGAATGTTCAACAGCCTCCCACTGAGGTGGAGGGGACTACCCGGCCTCAAGGAGGAGAACCCCCAAGGAAAGTGACAAGAGATGACATGTGGCCACCGATCTGAGGATTGGGTTCTGTGAAGGCAGGGTCCCTCCTGGGCAAATGTAGTAGAAAGTGAAACCATGGCTATATTTAAAAAGAGATTAGACATATATATGGGTAGTAAAAAAATTTATTATCACCCTTAAATGGTGGGAAGTTCACAATAGGCCCCAAGCCTCCTGAACTCGTAAACTTCCTATAAACCTCTGACAGTCCCATGGAGGGGATGTCCACCTCTAGCAGTCTGATGCAGCCCCCCCTTCAGCAGTGTTGCAGTGAATGGTAGCTCAGGCTGAGTTCCCTCCCATCTATACTGGTGGGGGACAGAGGGCCTAGAAGCTCTGCGTAACTACATGCATGCTGGAACACAATGATGAATCCTTGCAGACTCCTGTGGAGTGGAGATTCTCTAGGTCTGACCTTGAGAGAAAGGGGGGCCTGACAGGTCCAGCAACTCCCCAGCCATGCCATCAGGGGGGCACAACCTTGGACAATTGATGACACAATGACCCCCAGACAGGCATAGCCCTAGGAGTAACCCAGGGCCAGAGGGTGCATTTGAAGTGTTTGTGATCAATGTGGCCTGCAATTCACAATAGTTCTCATGGTTAGCTGCATTCTTCATCAATGCACAAACCAAGTAATGCACTGATAAGAGTTATCATGGCTTTCTGCCTGTTCCCCTGCACAGGAGGAGCTGGGCTTCTGACCTTGAAGAGCTGCAGAGGAGACTGGGTTACCACACAGAAAAAGACTGGGATTGCATACAACATCCTGGCACCCAGCCTAGAGTTACTGGCCCCATGCTGCAGGAAGCAGGGTTCCCATGACACCCCAACAGCAGGCTGCATGGGCCACTAGAGTCTTTGAAGTGATGCCCAGGGGAGGGCCTGGGGTGTCCAATTAGTTACCCAAGCTTGGGGTGAGGGAATAGTGACCAGTCTCCAGAGGCTGTCCCCAGTGCAGATGGATAGTGGTGCAGCACCTGCTTCAGAAGCTCCCTCTCCTGTGGGGGCTTACTCCTCTGGTTTGGCTGGGTTGGCACCTGCCAAATTCCTAGTCTGTTGTGGCCCCCCTCTTTTCACCACAGCAGAGTTGTGTGTGGCCAGGTCCACTTCCTGGAGTTCTGGTGCTACCTTTCCATCAATTCCTTTAAGTTTCAGCTCTTGGGAGGGATCATGGGTGTCCCAGAGGTGTGGGCTATATTCCATGTACCACCCCAGGAGCCTCTGGGGCTGGGTTCAGGCTTCACCACTGGCCACTGCTGGCCAAGGCAGATCTGTTACTGATCCTTCCATGGGTTCACCTACAGAAATCTTGTTACGACTTTTATTTCCTTTAGATGGTCAAGTTTGATTGTCTTTTCAGCACACCACTGGGGACATGACTACTCCAGCTGGGTTTGTCCAAGGACCTCACTAAGCCTTCCAATCAGTAGCAGCAATGTGCTGTGTGTGTACAAAGGGGGGCACTTAGTTAACACAAGCTTATGACATATACTTACTGGTAATTCCTTATTCATGGGAAATAACTGCACTCCCCAATCCCTATTATGAATGGGACTCAATGGATTACCTGGATCTGTCAGCCTAGGATAGACACATGGAGATCCATTCAGTGTAGCACATGAACAGCCCAAGACATCTGAGGGCATCACAGGCATATTATTACTCAATCTTGTGTGGCTGAAAGCCACTTGTCCCTGTAAGAAGTTGGAGAAGACTGCATGGGGTTGCATAACTAGTTAGCATGGTGGAACTTCATTCATTAACAGAATTAACCAGACAAATCACTCCACCAACTAAGAATGGCCATGTACCACCACCCACAGATTCAATAAAGAACTATCAATCTGCCAGTCATTTCTGTACCTGTGCCAGGTGAGGTTTCCTGTGTTGAGTCAAATTAAGTCACAGGCTCCACTCCTGGTGGTGCCCTTCCATCAGTTCCTTAGGTTTCAGCTTTGCAACCATACTTCTCCTTGAACCCAAGGACTTCAGTTTCCTGGAAGTTCCCAGGTCATGGTAATAATGTTACCAGATCACTAGTCAGCATTGTTTACGGGTTTATTAATTAATTAATTTATTTATTGAACTCTAGGAATTAAGACCTTTGAGCAAAGCTCTTAAAATAGGTTCCATGTTATAAGATAACTGTCAGAAAGGCAAATACAAAGTAAGGTTACATTGCAAATGATTCCAGGCCTAAATACATTCATTTGTTACTAAATGGTGCCTATAATTAGTACAGAAATTGGTATATTCAGAGACACAACTTATGGCTTGGTTGAACATGGGGCTACATAGAGGTGTAGGGGTGCTGATGCTACAAATATCAAACAAAGTAGGGGGAAAACAAGAAATAAGACATTCAGTTACTGAGGACAATTACAGTACCTGAGTCAGGAAGAGTTACAGGGAGGTAACATGCCGTAGTGCAGGGGAGGAAGGGAGAGGGGAAGGATGTGGGGTGAGGATGACCGGAGCAGACAGGATAACAAAGTAGTGCAGGGGAGGAGGGAAGGGAGGGAGGGAGGGGAAGTATGGGATGTGGATGGGGGCAAACAGGGGGACAGGGGAGAGAGGTGGGTGAGGCGGGGAGGGATGGTTTGAATGGAATGGTACAGGCAGAGCTGAGGCTTAGATCAAGTGCAGGGTAAAGTCTAGCATGTGAACTGTGCAATGTTATAGGGAACAATATCTAATCAACTTATAGCCTCTGACTTTGTTCTTAATTAATGAAAACATTTTTGGCAAATGTTTTTGCTTTTGTTCGTCTTGTGCTGCTCCAAGAATTTTCCCTATAACAACACAATAAGAAGATTCCATGTGATAATGGTGACCACAAAATATTGATCACCGTTAGGGTGAATCTACATCGCCGAAAATGAATTTCAGTGATGTAGACTCGTGGCAAACAGCAAGAGGGTGCCTGAGGTGTAGGTTTCTTGCCTTAATTTATTTATTTTTCTATTTAGTTTTTGTTGATCGGATAAGTGCACTAGACAAATTATGGCTATTTT
The DNA here is from genome assembly GCA_016271365.2 of Neoceratodus forsteri. Taxonomy (NCBI): domain Eukaryota; kingdom Metazoa; phylum Chordata; order Ceratodontiformes; family Ceratodontidae; genus Neoceratodus; species Neoceratodus forsteri. The sequence continues at coordinate 269,608,172 of CM057452.1, read as the reverse complement.
CAGGCAACACCCGGGGGTGGGGGATACAGATGAATGCCAACTGACCTTGAACCAGATTAAGCCATTGGTGGTATTTTTAGTGAATGGGGGAAATTTGGCCAGGGCACCGGGGAAATTCCCCTACTCTTGCAGTAAGGGTGCTGCTGTCATGGAGGACGGTGTGTCAGAGATTCATTCTGCTGGTGTACCTGTGGGTGAGCAGGTCTTCCAGTCCACAGATCCAGTTCAGGAGATCAAGTCTGTGGAAGCCGTAATAATGGAGATTGAATCTGCTTTGCAAATGAAGGAGACTGAGCATAAGGAAATGGTGAAAGTTACACATGGCCTTTTTTCGTCTGATGAAGTCTGGCTGGATAATTTGTTACAAAAAAAGAAATTGTTATGATATGGTATAAATGTGAGTAACACTATGGAACATTCTGATAAAATCACTATTGTATCTCCTATACCTCAGGAAGAGATATTAAATCCTATTGACTTGCAAGCAGCAGCTACAGTTTTGCGAGACGTCTTGGGGCAAGGTTCTGCAGCAACAGCTGAAGTGCAGAGTTGGCTAACTATGCCCAGTGATGTGGGAACCTCAGCTGCATTCCTACAGTCTGAATCAGGCACCGTGAAAAAGTTACTGACAGAAGATCTGAGGCCTGTGACAGCGAATCTAGCTACAGCCCAAAACTCGGATTTTGTAAAAACTGTGAGTACAAAGCCAAATATTGTATGTAAATCTCCTCGTACATTAACTAATCCCTTGGTCTAAGAAAGGGAAGAGACATTGACTCTACAGCTGTTTGTCACCGCGGGAAATTCCAGACATCGTTACAGCATTCTCTGATAGCAGCGGGGTGGAAACGGGGAGAGGCCAGTATCTGGGTTCCTGACCCTAGCCACAGCCCGATTCCAGGATCGTCTCCCCCTCCTGAAGTCAATAATCCTAATGGATTGGTTTTAAATAAAGAAAATGAGCAAAAAGAATGCTCTACTAATCGGGGGATTGCGGCTAAGTCTCTTGAAAGTTCACCACAGTGTATAGATTCATCTGCCTCAGAGTCTGAAGGTGAAACAAGGCATTCGGTTAATTGGGGAGATTCGGAGAAGGATGAAGCTGAGCAATCTGGTACAACAGCTACTTTTCAGAAACACTCTAAAATGGCTTGGGATTCTTTCAGGAAAAATTATTCTTTCTCAGCCCCCCTCCCCCCGCAAAGATGCAATGCTGTCCATTTAGAATATTTGGGAGGATTGGAGATAGCTTCTGATCAACTTTATGTGGGGCACAATTTCTTGAAGGGGTCTTTAGGTTTTTTTTTTCAACTGAAAGTTATGCTCCGATTCATGTGTCAGGGTCAGTGATCTATGATGTAAGCTTTACTTCTCCACAGGGTCTAGACCATTTCTGGTCTAAATATGATACACTGAAATATACAGAATTATGACTGCCTTTTAAGGCTATTTCTTTAACAAAGCCAGCTATTAGACAGGTGACTATTTTATTTCGCAATGAATCTGTGTCTATACATGATGTTGTTTATTGTTTGGAAAAAAAATGTGGTGTAATGGATAGCCCTAAGTCAATATTTGATGATGAAAGCATTTGGAATGGGGGTTGGAACTTACGGGTTCATTTAAGAAATAATAGTTTGGGGCCAGTGCATCTCCCTAACAACTTATTTTTTGGTAATGAAAGGGGACATTGCTTCACTCCAGGACAGCCCCAGGCCTGCTTTAAATGTGGAGCCTTCACTCATTTGGGCTCTGCCTGCGGTAGGATAAAGTGAAATTTCTGTTTGTCTTTTGGGCACCACAGTTCTGATTGTACAGAGGAACTACGGTGCAACCTATGTGAGGACACCTGGCATGCTTATAGGTCATGTCCTTGGGCTACACATAATCGTACTGATCATATGAACCAAGATCTCATACTTCAGGAAGCACAAAAAAAAGAAATGATAAAAAGAAAGCATTTTGCTGCTAGACCACCCCCAGACCGACCGTCTACCCTCCCCTGCCTTCCTCGCCTCCTTCAGAGGAGTCGGGGGGGGGTTAGGATTGATGCAGCTTCTGTACTTTCCACTGATCCCCCTCAGCCTGTAGTTCCAGATGTCCCTTTATTAAATGCACCACAAACCCCAGAGATGGAGGTTTCAGTAGTTGCCCCCCCCGAGTGGTTAAAAGTGTAGCCAAAAAAAGGAATATAAAACAGACAAAGCCAAATTCAAAAGTAGCCAAGGCATGTGCTCCAGGAGATGAAGGGATTTTGTTAACTAATAAATTTAACATTCTGACTACTGCCATGGCGGACTCAGAACAAGGAGGGGATTTAGAGCCATCTTCACTTGCCCCTCACTCCTCTGAATCTGAGGGTGATCTAATAGAAGAAATACCTGGGGAGGAAAAGAAAAAAAGAATGAACACTAGAGTAAGAAGAAGTTCTAGGCTGACGAAACCACCTTGATTTAATTTTTTTCCCTGTCTTTCTCACAGTTCTCATCTCGGTTGTGTATTGCAACCATCAATGTTAATAGCATTAAGAATGCTAAAAGAAGACTGCTACATTAACAGCATTAAAAGACTTAAGTTGTGATATATGTTTATTACAAGATACAAGGTTGAATACTACCTCCTTGGTTAGGTCTGCACAACAATTGTGGTGTTGGGGCCCTTCTTTTTTCTTTTGGCACTGGGGTTTGTGAAGGAATCGATATATTGTTTAAAGGGGATGGATTTAGGGTTTCTCGCTTGGTGGAGATATGCCTGGGTAGGGCATTACTATTAGATGTTATGTTTAAAGGGATAGGGTGGAGATTAATAAATATTTATGCCCCCCTTACGAAGAAAGAAAGGATTAGCATATATCAAGACATTAAACCTTATTTAATCACAACTAAACAAATTTTATGGGGTGGAGACTTTAATTGTGTGATAGATAGAAGGGATAGAGGGGCAGTAACTAGAAAAATGTATTGTGACTCCAACTGTCTTAAGGGGATTATTGAACAGGGTAATTTACAAGATTCTTTTAGAACTTTACATAAGGGTGGTAATACTTACTATAGGGGAGCATTATCCACAAGAATTGATTGTTTATTTACAAAACAAACTGTTAGTATAGTGAAAGCTATAACCATTCCTTTAGAAACTTCTGACCATGCAATTTTACTTGTGAGCATAGGGGGCCAAAGTGGGCCTCAATATGGCCGAGGATATTGGAAATTAAATGCAGCAATTTTGCAGGAGAATCAAATTAGGGTGCAGGTTCTTGAGTTCCTCAAGGCAAGGATGACAATGGCATGTATGGCTGGGAATATTAGTACTTGATGGGAAGTGACAAAGAGAAGTTTAAAATCTCTGTTTCAATTATATTCTACAAAAGCTAGACAGTGCCAGTTTAAGGAATACCTTAAACTTCGAATGCAACTATATTTTCTTGAAACTTGCCTTCCCAGCCAAATGCCCTTTGGGGTAACCCTTGCCTCAGTGTCTGCACACAGAAGTTCTTTGTCTTTTACATAGTTTTTTATTTTAATGGGTTCACCACAACATAACCCAGACAGACCGTCTTAGGGTAGCTGGTTCATTCCACTGGGGTGTCAAAAAGACGAGGCATACTGATGAGTCCTGGTAGGACGAAACACGTGTCTATGTCATCTGTTAGCACCCTTTGCAAACTGTGTGAGAGGCCTTTCAGCACCATGCAATTCTGCTTAAAGTTGAACCAGCATAACATTCTGTGGTGATTGGCATTTGCAGCCCATGATGCTTTGCATTGTGTGGGCATGTGTGATTTTGTATTTTCTATGCAAGTTATACTCTATTATTAATATTCAGAATACAGTTTAACTTCAAAGGTACTTAATCTTAAAACTGCAATGATGAGTTTACAATATTCTTGAGCTACAGCAATGTTAAAAGAACATAGAATCTGTTCTCCAGGGAAAACTGGATTTGGTGATGCCTTTAAAGGCTGCTCACAAAGAGCATCAGACAGGTTTATGGGGGTCTATTCTGGGAACCAATGGTTTTATAACATCAGACAGGCTGACAATTTTGCAGACTGTATCGCAGTATTTATCCACCATATATGTCTCATTTCCTATTGATGAGAAGGTTGTGACCGAATTTCTGAATAAAATAGAAGTCCCTAGTTTACCTTATACACATTTGCAAGATCTTACTAAGCCTATCACTGAGGCAGAAATAGGGACGGTTATTGAACATCTTAAAAAATCTACAGTTCTGGGTATTGATGGTCTTCCACCAGAATTTTATGTCACTTTTAGTGATATATTAAGGAAAATATTAATGAATGTGTTTAATAGACTTTGGGATGGTTTACAGGTAGACATGCATTTTTGCGTAGCTATCCAGATTTTAATATTTAAAAAAGAAGAAGACAGGACTATTCTTGACAACTGGAGATCTTTGAGTTTATTAAATACAGATTATAAAATACTAATGAAAATCTTGCATAATCATTTGCTGAATATAGCTTCAGTACTTCTCTCAACAGCACAAACCTGTACAGTTCCTGAGCATTCTATAAAACACTATTTGTTATTACTTCGAGAACTTATAGAACAGGGTAAGGCCAGTAAATTGAATGGTTATGTTATGTTATTAGATCAGGAAAAAGCTTTTGATCAAGTACCTCATCAGTTTATCTCACTTATATTAGCTCATTGTGGTATACCATGCCTTTTTGTACAATGGATTTCCTTATTATATAGCAATGCTAAAGCTATTCCTTTAGTAAATGGTCATTTGGGTACTTATATAGATATTTCTCGAGGAGTTAAGCAAGGCTGTCCACTCAGTCCTTTACTTTATGTACTGTGTTTAGACTCTTTATTAAGATCTCTGAAACAAAACCCCATGTATTGAACCAAAAGAAGGAGACGTAGAAGCTAGGGTGACAGCATATGCTGGCGATATTTGTGTTATGGTTGCAGATTGTAACTCAGATATACGAGTTCTAGACCTTATCGCTGAATACTCTAAAATAACAGGAGCTCACCTTAACAAAATGAAGAGTATTGTTTATCCTTTGCATGATTCTAATATTTTTAATGCATCTTGGAATAGAATTAAGGTGTCTACTGAACCATTTCAATATTTGGGTATTTGGTTTGGGAGAGGAGATAACTGTGTTATTAATTGGAAAAAAAAAACTAGATTTAGTGGCAACTAAAGTAGAGGTGTGGAAAACATGGAATCAGACAAAAAAGAAAAAAGCTGCAATAATCAAAACTTTTTTACTTCCAATATTTTTATTTCTTAGTGTAGTGTATCCCTTACCATGGACATTGGAAGCCTCCCTTTTAAGTTTAGTCTTTCAAACGCTGTGGGGAAGTTGATTAAATCATATTAAGAGGGAGATCATTTATTTATCAGTAGAAAACGGAAGTTTAAATCTTCTTAACCCTGTAGTAATTTATTTTTATAGTATTTTCTTTTCATACTAACCTGATAGATTTATCAAAACCGACTCTGGCTATATGGTCTATTTTTGCTAGATCTTGGATACAGCCACTTTATAGAGTATGGGAGGTACAGGGGTTTTGAAAGTGCAAGTTAAGATGGCATGTTGTTTCTTTAGACCTGCACTTAGGAAACTAAAGCAATGGAACATGCATATTTCAGTGTTGTATTTGTCCACCCCTAAAGCCCATTATAAAATAATCCATGACAATATTAGTCCATCAGTGGTTCAGTTTAAAAATGTTGATCCTAAATTTTGGGGCTTCATTTTAGAGACCCTCAGAGATCCTTGTATTCTACCAAGGATTTGGGATATTAGTTGGTTATGTGCTCATGGACGCTTGTTTGTAAAAGGTAATGCTAAACATAAAAAACTTGAAGAGCGAATGTGTCCAAGAAACAGCTGTATTTATTTTTTGTTTATTTATTCATTTAGTTTTTGTTGACCGGGTAAGTGCACTAGACAAATCCTGCCTATTTTCAGGCACGACCCGGGGGAGGGGGATACAGATGAATGCCGACTGACCTTGAGCCAGATTAAGCTGTTGGTGGTATTTTTAGTGAATGAAGGAAATCTGGCCAGGACACCGGGGGAAATTCCCCTACTCATAGCTCAGGAAGAATCAATGTCACATTTTCTTATTGACTGTCCATTTGTTAGACAATTGTGGGATAGAATAGCTGAGGTTTGGCATAACCCTTATTGGAAAAGTCTAACATATGCTGAAGTTGTAGGGAGATTTAGTGTGAAAAACATTGGTTTATAAAAAGGGATGGCCCGCTTAATTCTTGCATTTATAAAGTTTATATTATGGCAAACAAGATGTAAGTTTGTACTGCAACAATTGTATCAAGATCCAGAACAGGTTGCTATTATTATTGAGACTGAAGTTTATAAACATTGTATGTATGAACAAAAGTATATGCTTTCTAATGAATGGGTTCATCGGTGGAGGGAGGTACCTTTTTTTGAAAGACAAAATTGGATGAATTATTTTATATTATTTGATATTCATTATCTTGTTGTTTTCCTTGGTTTTGTATGTGCAATTTTTTTGTAATATATTGTTCAGTTTTCTTTAAATAAAATGTTCCCCTACTCGCCAGAAGGGGGCCTCGCGGGCTGGAAGATGGCCACTTGGAGTGAGACTCCGGATGGAATGGACATTGCGGCGGTAGGGGAGCCAGTCTCCTCTCCTGCCTTATGCATGCAAGAGACTTGACAGCGTTTTAATGGATGTGTAGGAAATACTTGAAACCAAGGGAGAAATTAGTGACATCTATGTCTCTACTGAGGACATGGCCACGGAAGTCTGTTTTCCCGTTGTTACGGATGATACAGCAGGAATTAATCTAGTTATGTTGCAACTTTATGAAGAGGAAAAATGGCATTTGAAAATGCAAGGCGAGCTGAAAGCGCAGCTCACTCAGTACAAACTCCCTGCTTCTGCTGCTGGATTCAGAGATCCTGCTCCACCTGTCAAAACTGAGACTAACGCAGTCATTTCAAAGGCCCCGCCTGGGCCGGCTGAGTCATCCTGTCAGAATGCTAATCTTTCCAGTGCTACTGTTCCTTTGGCTGATTTACAGGCTGGCATTTTGAGTGGTACTGAAAGCGCACGCCAACAGCCTGACTTAATTTCTGAAAAAATTACTGAAACTGATGAACTTATATTTGACAGTGTTCCTTGGGCTAACAGTTCAAACACCACAATGGGGGTGTGCCTAGAGCCTGATGTTTCTACTTGGACTCTCCTTGTCCAGTTCTTATTGCTGTTGATGTGTTATCTGCCTCCCCTGCTGATCTACAGACAGGGCAAGGAGTCACTGAACCTTTGCAACATGGAGTGGAAGTTAAAAGTGCAAATCATATGATGCAGGCAACTGGCTTTGTTTTCAAGCAGCCCACATGCCTTATGGGGGACGGGGACCCTTTGTCCACTGCTCAGATGATTTTATACCAAACTAAGAAGGATTCACAAGAGAGTGTTACTACCTTTTCCTTTTCTACTAAAACTCCGATATTTAAAACAGGGAAATCAAAAGATCTGAAAGGGAAACGTGCTGCCATCACCTTGGCTAGTAGAAATATTGGGACTGACTCTGACATTAGGCAGGTTTTTCACACAGCTGAAGACTCATAGGATGTAGCTGTACAGTCTGCAGTGAACTACCCTCTGCCTATTATCTCAAGTGATACCTGGTCTCCTCAGAAAGCTTTGCAAAATGCAGGCTGGCTGCAGACGTCCAAAGGGAACTGATTACCTAATCTGGATATGGACCCCACATTGAATTTTTCATAATCTTCTCCTGAGGGGAAGCCACAAGCCCCAGAACATAGTATCTCAGGATTGTCTTGGTCCAAGCTTCCTGCCAGTTGTTCTATTATGGAGGGGGTGGGACACATCACACAAGACCTGCCTCTAGGCCCAAAAGAAGTAGGCCAGCAACATGAGAAAATGCCTCAGCAGTCTAAACAGGCTCTTGCTGCCAAAGAACCTTTGTCTGCCTTACCAGAGGTGCCACCTGAAGACTTATCACCACAAAAGCTTCTTCTTTCTGAATTGTTTTCTAAAGTTAAAAAAGAGGCAGCTCCTGGGCAGAATGCTGTTCACATCCGTTATAAGGGAGGGTTAGCTGATAGACCTGATATGTTGTTTGTGGGGAAAAACTTGTTAAAATATTCTTTGCATTTTTCACCAAGAGAGGTTTATGCTTTAGTCAATATTTGAGGGGAGGACAACTATGATGTAAGTTTCAGAACTGCTTATGCCTTGGAATTATTTTGGGAGCGTTATTCTCAGGTAAAGTTCTTTCCCACATGGACCCCCTTTTTGGTGATTCCTTTAACCAAACCGCTGATAAAATATGTTACTATAATGTTTCGGAACGAGGGGGGTCCTTGTGGAAGACATCACATATTGATTGTCCCAAAGGTGTGATGTCTTAAATGAGCCAGAAGCCAATTTGGATTTGGAAATGTTTTTGACAGGGGGATGGAAGTACAAGGTTAAGCTGCGGCAAACTGATGCCGGCATGGAGCATATCCATAATTCTTTTATGCTGGGTAGGGATCAGGGTGTGTGTTTTTATGCCAGACAGCCCAGAGCCTGTTATAAATGTGGTGCCAGGACCCACTTATCTAGCACTTGTGACAAGGCTTATTGTGATAATTGTGTGGAGTTAGGCCACATCACCATGCAGTGTGCTAATCACACCAGGTGCGACCTGTGTGAGGAGTGCGGTCACGTTTTTGGAGAATGTCCCTTGGCTGCAAGAAATAAAGCCTCTTGTATTAGCCACAAGCTTTTGATTCAGTATACTCAGGACTCTGCTTCAGCTTTCTTACCTCCGGCTAAACCTCCTGCTACTATCTTAGTATCATCCCTCCCACCTCCCCCTCCACTTGTCCCAGAAGGGACAGACAGTGTAGTTATCCCTGATGACCTGCCTCAGGCCCCCCTTGAGGAGGACCATGTGCCTAACGACTTAGCTAACTCTGCATTGCTGGCTCCTGTACGTTATAAAGAACCTGATAACATAGAAAGAGGTCCTTCGAACTCCATTGTTGTTCCACTCTTACCTAGAAGGTGATCTGCCAGAATATTAAAACCCAGATCACTCCCTTCCCCAGTATCCTTTGAGTCTGAGAAAACCTATGCAGCATTATTTTTAAATGATGGTGATTCGGAGATGGAGCAGGGTGATTCTGACTCTCAATCTGTGGGGTCAGATCAACCTCCTAGGGAAGTAGAACAAGGAGACTATAAAGGAAAGAAGAAGAAAAAATGAAAGAAGAATGTATAGTTTGATTATTAAATTTTCATTATTTTTGATGGTTTCTTTTTCCATTTGATCTTTAAACATCCAGGGCAGGATTCACAAAGAAGATATGCCTGGCTCAACACAAATTGGCACAGGTGCAAGTCAGATGCACCGACCCCAAGCATAGCAATTCACAGAGGCATGCGCCGTGGGCAGCGCTGAGCACAACACCACTGTGAATCACTGCGGGACATGATGGCACAACCACAGATACGCCTGCTCAATCAGTGATGTGCCAGGGCAATCTGGATGCCTTGCAGCCAGACAGGGGAGCCAGGCAGAACAACTGGGGAAAAACAGCAGAGCATGAGAAGCAACCACACAGCTGGAACAAACACACCCACGGACACAAGTGTAGAGTAAAACACGTTTATAAAAGGGAAGGTGCATAAAACTCTGCACAACTCGAAAGTAAAACAAGGCACAACAACAACAGCAACAACAAATGGGGAATGGGGGAGCAGGGATGGGGAGGAGGGTAGGACAGGGACAGAAACAGGGGACAGGGAATGGCAACTATATACATGGGAAGGCCCCAGGATGAGGCAGGGGGACACTAGCGGTGCTGTGCCCTGCCACGCACCACCCAGGCATGGACTGGGAGACACAGCAGGATGCCCCACAGGACAGCTGACAGGTGCTGAACAGTCCTTGAGAGAGAACACAGTGCTGTCTGGATGGCCACACCAATCCTCTGGTCCACATCAACAGGTGCAGCTCCACCACCACCACCTACAACAGCATGATGAGCCAGGACACCTACAGGAAACAACAGAAAGAACACACACTGAGGGCCAGTACATGGAACACACCCCCACCCACCAGTGACCGCACAAAACCTGAAAGACAGCAATCTTGGAATGTAGCACTCACCTGCCCCTGGCAAGGAAGCAGGCCTGGCACCCATGATCCTCTGACGTGGCACCTCAGCTGCATCTGTGGCCTGCCACCTGGCCTCTGGTCCTGCAAAACACAGCAGACAGCAAAATGAGCAAACACAGCCACCGTGCAGGATGCAGTGCCACTGTCCCCCCCACCAGCCCGTTGCCATGCAGCAGACAGTGATAACTGTCCAGGAAGCACCTGAGGAACAGCAGGCTGACACAGCCATGCCTCACCCCCACTGGCACCATGGCAATGCAGTACAGGAGGGGTGCAGCAACTGCTGTGTGTGCAGGACACTGTGAGAGCAATGAGGGTGCCCCATAAGGGCAGTGACAGACACTCACCCTGCATGTGCCACTAAAGGAGACAGCTGAATGACACCTACCTTGTCCTGGCAGTGCACCCCTGCGTGCACGGTGCCGCAGTCATGCAAGCTGCCCCAGGTTCCACCTCTGGAGACTGTCATAGCAATGCCTGCACTGCTCCCCTATGCGTGGTATCCCTGTACATTGCACAAGGCTGGATGCAGTGCAGGTCCACACCTGGGCACTGGGCACATTGAGGTCTTCCTGTCCAAACAGGTGCCCTTCCACAGCCATAACCAGTGCCATCAGATGTAGCAACTCCACCCACGATCAGCTCATGGCCCTAGGCACCTGTCACCAAGCTCTAGGCATCCCAAACAGTTAACAGACAGTGGCAAGGAGCAAACTGGCAAAATGCAGTCGAGCGTTCATTTTGCACCATGTAAACCAGTAAGGCACGTGCAGCACAGTGTGCACTGAACGTCAAGTGCGAATGGTCAATGACAACAGGACTGTGCATGCGTAATTCACCATGCAATAGCGTTGCATGGCAAGGACACAGTTGCGCATGTGTGCTACGTGTGCGGGTGCCATATTGTGCATGGCATGCGCCCTGAGCATATACCACACACTGTGCATGATCCATGGGCAGGACTGGCTCAATGCAGCATGGATGGCACATCGTGGGACATGCTGCATGATACGGCACACGGCATCAAGGTCGGTAGGCCTGCAACAGTGCAACATGACAGCAGTGGTGCGGTGCATCATGGGAGGTGCGCCACTGGACATGGTGACCGTGCATGCACACCGGATGTGCCGTCCACAATGCCCACAATTCATGAATATGCACCATCCGGTACACGCATGTGCCGGACATGCGCTGTACAGTCATTGGGGCATCCCACAGATGCTCCATGCAAATTGAGATAAGCTGGGAGCAATTCTGCAATTCAGAGAGAATGTGCCCTAAACAGCCTCATCAACCATGCATGGGCAACTCAGCCGATTAGCATCTCAATAACAGTGGCTCAGGCCTGATTTGCATGCCCTAAGCCATAAATACTCCCAATTCAGCAGGCTGAGTGCAGGACATTGAGAGGAGTCAGTGACTAGAGGGGGAGTACACGGCAATGTTCACAGGGCTACAGAACACACTGTTGTGCCTGCCTCTGGGTGTGCACAACAGGCAATACCCCTGTACACAGGATGTGGGAACAGTACACTGGTATGTGGCACCCAAGGAAAACCATGTAACACAGCATCAGGGAGGTACTGGTGGTGCATAGGGCAACAATGGTCTGGTCCCTGCCATGACCACATTGGATGACTGTGGCACCAGAACCCACACAACCCAGCATGTGCGGAACAGTGGTGCCGAGCGATGTGGCGGATGGCAGTGTTCCAAGGCATTGCAATGTGGGACAGGAAGGGGATGTGACGTGTACAGGAAGCCACCCACTGTACACAGGAAGGATACGTACGGCTGGGTGTCGCCTGCAATGTGAGGTGGGCACAGAACTGTGCAACAGGTAGGTCCAATGCACAGAGCAGTGCACGTGCAGGCACAATGGCAGCACAGCCCGGCCGCACACTGCTGCCAGCCATACCATGGCTGTTGCCACATGCCAGTCCCCCTCCACCCTGCAGCCGAAACATGGGGACACACAAGATAAATGAATCACCATGGTGGCGGCACACACGCTGCAGGGGTACTGGGACATGCCCATGGCAGCCAGCATGGTGTGACACCTCCTGGGGTGCATACACTGTTCCTCCCAATGTGGACTTGGTGACATGTGTGGCATGTGCAGCGTCCCACTTGGACCACAGTCCATGGTGCATGACCACCTGCGCTCGGCTACCCACCCGTGGACCACAGCCCAGAACAATGGCAACACGGACCATGGTGAGGCTGCAGACTGTGGGTGACAGGTGCAGGACCATTTGTACCCACAGGCGTGACTGACACCTGGATGCTTCTCCCACAGTTGTCGTAATGTTGGAGGGATCAGGTGCCACTACCAGGCAGCAACCCAACTTCACAAAGGACAAGGAGAGAGTGCTCATCGAGGCATGCCACCTATGCCTGGATGTACTCATGGGCAGGGGAGGAACCGGATGGTGCATGTGGAGGGTTGGGAGGATGTGGCCCAGCAGGTGAACCGTACAGCCACGCAGTACAGAAGTGCCACAAGCATTGGAATGATGGCCGACGGAGGGCCAATGAGAAGGTGTCCAGCATCCAGGCATCCCTACATCAGATGGGGGGCCCTATCTTGTCAGAACTGCTCAGCCCCAACGAGACCCTTCTGGCCACCAGTGTGTCGAGGACAGCTGTGCAAGGTGTCCCAGGAGGTGGCTTCCAGATGGGGGACAGCCCATCATAGCATAGTGAGTAGCTGTGCACCCTGGCCAGGCCCCGCCATGGACAGGCATGCAGACCTGGCATTGTGTGGTCGGCAATGTTGTGGTTGACCTTGCCACTGTGAAATGTGTGTCCTGTGCATTAACCTTGTTGTCCCTTCCTCTTTCCACAGCACCATCGCGGCTCCAGGGTGCAGCCATGGCGATGGCTGACCATGTGGCCCTCACGGGCGATGATGCAGGCCCACCCCATGGGGTCGATGACACTGATGTGGGTGAATCCGCACCTGCAATGTCCACACCCCATGCACCACCGGTCATTGTTCCTGTGGTGGAAGGCCCTGTGGACCCCTCCACCAGTGATGGAGGTACTGCCGACGGGTACATCGCATGGTTGGGGAGCCTGTATGGGTTGTCTGATGCTGACCCAGATGAGGCGGTGGACATAGTGGATGCCCTCATCATGCTCACCAGTGGCATGAAGGGTGAGGGCAGTGGCACCACCGCATGTTCCACCATCATCAGCACCACTGCCATGACCAAAGGCGGTGCACACATCATAGGGCTGCCTGTGCACACGACCCTGGGTGCCACCGATGTTCCCACTGTGCTGGTCACCAGTGCAGTGGCAGCACAGCTGCCCATGGCTGTGGGCACTGTGACCCCTGCACCACTGCTCAGTGCAGTGCTGGTGACATCGGTCCCATCCGGGCAGGGCACCAGTGTGCACGTACCCGCTACAGTGGGCCTGGGGACACCACACATGGACAGCAAGCTGCAGTGCCCAGCCATGCCCGCCCACCTCGCAGCCTGACAGGGTGCATCCACTTCCTGTAGATGACCCTGGTGAGGCTGATACATCCCCTGTACGTCGGAGATGCCACCATGCCGCATCACCTGCAGACAACATGGGGGCCTACCTTGACCTGCTGTGGGTGACTGTGGAGAGTCAGAAGGCCCTCCAGGTGGTGTTCCAGAGCCACAGAACCATCATGGTCCAGGAGGATGAGTCCATGGTGGTGTGGCATGCGGAGGATTTGGCTGGACATGCGTCATGTGGGTGGGCTTGACTGCAGCCATGAAGCAGATTGCAGCTGCTGCGGAGGTAGTGGCTGCATCCACAGCACACCGTGGACATTGTGCATCCAGTCGGATGCCCAGGAGCATGTCCAGGACATCCCGGCGGCAGGGCCAGATGATTCCCCTGCTGCTGACCCCATCGCCACTGGCATCCACACCCACCATCCATGGCTCGTCTGGTGGGCATCGGACTGCCACCCTACTGGGCACCTGTTCATGGTCTCAGTGCAGCACCCCTGTGGGGTCCCTGGGGATGCCCCCTGTGGCCAGTGGTGGCACCCCCATCACCAGCGACCATAGCTGAGGCCGACCATGTGTCCGTGGTGGTCGTGGAGCTGCCCTGTGATGCCATGTCTACAGGCCTGTGGTGGCGGGTGGCATGCCCATGCATGCCAGCTGCCCTGCGGGTGGAGCCAGTGGTGGTGTGTGTGGCAGTCACCTGCCCACAGTTGCCCTGGCACCACCCTGTGCTACCTGTGCAGGCCGTCCTGTGTGTATGTGTGTTCCACTGTTGTGCCATGTGTTATGGGAATGATGAGTCCATTACAGTGCCTGTGGTGCCCGTGTGCTGGCTGCAGTGCACACTGACCTGTGACAGCTTGAGCATAGCCTGTGTGGTTCTGGGGTGCTGTGTGCATGGTGTTTGTGTGTGTGTGTGTGTGTATGTCCCCCACCATGCGCATGCACCTGCGTGTGTGCCCCTGTGTGGGGTACAGTGCCCGCCGTTCCAATGACATGCTGTCCCTACACTGCAATGCCCACACCTGCACATGTACATACCTGCATACTCACCTGCAGGGCCTGAAGTGTTCCTTCACCACTTGTGTGCAGTATGCCTGTGCCCTCGCTGCCAGCCTGGGATCCTTGCATCCCTGCCCAGCTTCGCCTCCATGGTCCTCGGGGGTGCCCTGTCCGTGCCCTCTCCCACACCCTCCTCCTTTCCAAACTGTTGCCTTCACCAGCATCGACAGATATCCCATGGTCATGGGCCATGTTGTGTAGCATACAACATGCCAGGAATATGCCACAGGCCTTCTCAGGGCTGTACTGTAGGGCACCGTCTGACCAACACAGCCACCAGAACTGCATCTTCAGCATGCCAAAGACGTGCTCAATGATGGTGCGTGTCACGATGTGTGCCTCATTGTAGCATTCCTCCACCACTGTTCTGGGTCATTGGATGGGGGTGAGGAGCCAGGGCCTCAATGGGTATGCGGCATCACCTGTGGGGGCAGAAATGTCTCCATTAGTACATTGTGATACACTGTGGCCTGTGCCCTGTCTCTGTCTCACCCTCTGTGTGTGTGCCCCTGTCCTGCTCCCCCATCCGTGCAGCTCCATATCTGGTGGTCCTGCTTCCCTACCTCAGCTGCTCCTGCCTGCCCCCATCCATCGTGTGGTGTACAGCACTTGCATGCCACCCTGCATCCGCCTATTCACCCTGTTGCACCCCTGCAGTCCCAATGCCCTTGCGCCTGTTTCTGGCTGCTCACAGCCCACCCCAGGTGTCCCAGGCATGGTGCCACCCTGCGCTGTTGGTGCACAGTCACATGTACCTAACAGATGGCCACTTTGGATGTCCCCTGCCTTGAACCTCATGCAGAATGCTGATTGGTGCCATATGTATGCATCATGTGCGCTCCCAGGGTGTGTGGCGCAGACATTGGTGATGCACCCCGTGGCATCGCACACCGCCTGGCAGTTCACTGAATGGTACCCCTTCCAGTTCATGTATGTGATGCCCTCCTCAACAGGTGGTGCATGGATTGCCACATGGTTGCAGTTGATGGCCCATATGACACCTGGCATGCGTGCCACCCTGTGGAACCCCCTGCATGGCTTCTGTCCGCTCTGCCTGCATGCTGGGGAATTTGATGTATTCTGAAGCATGAGGTAGCAGTGCAGTGAGGAATTGTGTGAGGAGGCAGGACGTTGAGGCCTTTGATATGCAAGTGGTGTCCCCAGTAGGCCTCTGGAAGGTTCCTGTGGTGAGCAGGCACATGACCGTTGTCACCTTGGTCTCCACCGAGATGGCATGACCTCATGCAGTGGGTGCCTGCATCTCATCATGGCACAGCTCACATAGCTGCCTCAGCATGGCCCTGTTGAGGTGGTATTGCTCAACTGTCTCCACCTCTGTGAGCTGCTCGAAGGACAGCTGGGCATGGTATCACCGTGGGGCTGGCCCGCCTATGGTGCCTTCCAGCACCTTGCCTCCTCCTCCTCATTAGGGCACCAGCTATGGCAACCACTGCCAGGTTCATCCCCTTCATCACTGAGGCCCTCTGGTGTGGTTTGATGCCTGGTGTTGTTGCTGGCAGGCTGGCTTGCTTTGCCTCTCCCTCTCTCTGGTTCCACTTCCCCTCTGGCTGTGGCTCTGTGCTGCTGTGGTCATTCCATTCATGGTCTGCTGGTGTGCTAGACATAAGTCTCCTTCTTTTGTACTTATCCTTCTATGCCACATCTTGGCCTTGCATTAGCTTTGCCCCATAGATGCACCCTGGTTGTGCTTTGTGGTTCAGGTTGCGCTGTGTATGCATGGGTATGCCCCCTGTTTATGCACCACATGTTATTACATTACGCCTCTGGCACATGTTTTTTGGTGCAGGGCATCTTGTTTGGGCTGGCGCTTCCTCCCTGTTCCTGAATCGACTTATGGTGCATTTCTGACTTGCACCAGCACATCTGGGTTACACTTGGAGCATCTGTTTTGTGAATCCTGCCCCCATAGTTTACTAAATGGTATAAAATGACAGGCTGTTTTTTCTTATGTTCATGATTATAATTTTGATGGGTTTTTTTCTTCAAGAAACTTGGATGTGTTCTAGGGAACAGGTGATGGCTTTTGAAAGGGAATGGTTATGGGGTCCTTCATTTTGGTCCTTTGGACCTGATTGCACTGATGGGGTGGGAATTTTGTTTGGTTCTTATAATTTTTCTTTAAATAAACTAGTGGACCTTATTCCTGGTAGAGTTCTCCTTATAGATGGCAATTGGAAATCCATGGCATGCCGCTTTATCACTACATATTGTCCACAATTAACAGCTGACAAAGTTGCACTTTTACAAACCATTCAGCCATATTTAGTTACCTCTTACGACATTATTTTTGGAGGGGATTTTAATTGTGATATTCAGCAGGTGCAAAAACCTAATGAGAAGAGGAAAAAATATATTGTGACATCAACATGCTGACTAAGGTTATAGATACTGCAGGCTTACTTGACTGTTATATATATATAATGAAGGCCCTCGATTTACATACACACAGAATAGGTTTAAAACCACAATAGACCATGAGCAGGATGTTCAGACTGCGCCAGGCAGGGGCACAAGCCTGGGCACAGTGCAACTGGGTTAAGCCAGGGCATAGTCCAGGCGATATTCAATGGTGCTGTACCATGACACTGGGGGCACCTGCACTGCCCCATTTGCATGGGGTGCACTGATCCCCGGCGACTTGCACCTGGCACCCTGCCAGGCTGCAGCCATCGGGGACTGATGCCCTCCTGCCCCTCGGTGGGCACTGTTCATTCACATTCCGGGACTGTGTAGTACAGTCCAGTCTGTACACCCATTGGCCCATGCAGTGGACCAATAGGCATACAGTTGTACTGTATGCTGTCAGTCAGCAGGCAGCTGGGTGGCTTGTGGGTGGGGAGCTGCCACCCGCCACTAACCAGGGGGGTGCAGGGTGGTGGAGATCTACGTGGGCAGGTGGGGAGGGGGGTACCGTTGGACCACAGGGTGATTGACTACCGCCCGTGAGCAGGCATTGGAGATCAGTCCACTGGACCACCAGGGATTTCTTTATTACATGCCCGTGATTGGGTGATGGGGTAGAGTCCACTGGACCACCAGGGTTATTTACATCATGCCCACGATCGGGCAATGGGGTAGGATCCACTGAACCACCAGGGTTTATTTACATCTTGCCCATGATCGGGTGGGAGGGCATGATGCCCCCTGGGCAGGGGGCTCCTGGACTGTATCATGGGTGGTCGGGTGGCCACCCACAGCAGGCGGCTGCCATGTTGTGCCCAAAAATGTGGGAGCCCACCTGTGGGTGTCCCTGACTTGTTCCTGGATTCAAGGGGCTCAACATTGCACCCCCCTGTGCAGTGCAAGGCAGGTTTGTGCCTGCATATGCACCGCACATCCCAGGCTGAGTATCGGGATGTGCTGCATATAGATGGCCGCCCTGCACTTGCGCCATATACGTACTGATACCCGGCACATCGAGGTTGTGTGCCTTTAGCCAGCCTTTGAATATCACTTGAGGGTGCATCGGTGGGTTGTGCATGGCTCAACCCTGTTGTGCCATACGCAACCCCTTTGAATATCCGGCCCCATATATTTATTTCCCGTAATTTGCCTAAAAAGACTTTCAGTGTAGTCCCAATAGAATTTTTGGACCATTTGATGTTGGTCTTGACCTTAACAGCTAGTTGTAGAGGCCCTAAAATTAAAAACAGATGGAAATTGAACACTTCAGTGTTAACAGATTTTCAGGTTAAGAAGCATATTTTGTACCTTTTACAAGCTAGATTATCTGTGCAATTTTTGTACTCTGATATTGGAGAATGGTGGTCAGATACTAAGGCAGATTTAAAGACCTGGTTTTCTAAATATGGGCAAAAGTCTGGAAATAATAGGTTCTTGAAATGTTTATCTCTATGCAAACAATTGCAACATCTTTATACAATCTCTTATTTTTCTACACAGGACTATACTGACTAAATTTCACAATTAAAGCAGGACATGCAAACTTATTAATATGATAGAGCTAAAACAATACAGGCAATGCTTTATGGTGGAACCTAGAAAACACCGGTGGGAGACCCCTTTGAAGCATGCAAAAAACTGCATGATACCATGACCATAGAATATTTGACTGATTCTGATGGAGAAAAAAATTGAGGCTGTTAGTGGCATAGAAAACATTATGAAGGAACATTATCAATCTTTGGTTCCATCTGATCCTCTTAAGAACCACTGCATTCAAGATTATTTGCAAGGCATACATGTCCCTGATTTCACTGCAGAGGCACTTTACCTTCAAAATAAAATTACAGTAGAGGAAATACAAGGGGCGATTAAAGCATTATGGGCTAATACTTCACCTGGCCTGAATGGTCTTCCAAATCAGTTTTACAGAGTTTTTTTTTCCGAAATAGCAATATGTTTAGAGCAAGTATACCATTTTTTTTTTCACTTTGCTAATATTCCTCTTTCCTTCACTGAAGGTTTATTGGTATATCTCTTCAAATCAGGGCATAGGGCTAAAATGCAAAAGTGGAGACCCATTATTTTATTGAACTCTGATTATAACATTCTTGCACATATTTTGAATAATAGATTAAAGCAGTATGCTAATTTAATAATTTCTCCACAGCAATTCTGTGGACTTCCCAATAGGAAAATTCAAGATGCGCTTATAATTCTTAGGGATGTAGTAGAACACTTAAACCTTTCAGGATTAATGATTGCATACTCTCTGTTGACCAAGAAAAAGCATCTGATCGAGTTTGTCGCTCCTTTTTGTCTGCTACCCTCACAGCTCATGGGGTTCCTTCAGTAGTTATTAAGCAAATAAAATTGCTCTATTCTAAAGTTTATGTTCGGGTTCTTATAAAAGGGCAAATAACAGATTGATTTTCAATTTTCACTGGGGTTCAACAGGGGTGTCCCTTGAGTTCCCCTCTATATATTTTTTTTAGACCCTTTATTAAAACATTTAATTAACAGGCCCAAGTGGGTAGGTTTACTGGGGTCAGGAGGTCAGCAACCTCTTTTGCTGCAAGCATATGCAGATGACATCTGTGTTTTTTATTTTGACAATTACAACCAACTCCCCCTTTTTTTTACAAAAATTAAAATTATATGCACATTTATCTAACTCTAAACTAAATTTTTCTAAAAGTAAAGGATTGTTAGTGGGTGCTGGAGGCACCACTTTTTGTCAGATTCAGGGTATTACCTTGACCACAGCTCCTATCAAAATTTTAGGCATCTTATTTGGGCTACAAAACCTTCCCTTAGATAATTGGGAGATTTTCCTGAATAAAATGGAGTGCAAGATACAGAGGTGGAAGCACTGGAGATTATTGAAGCTAAAAAGGATACAGATATTGAAGCAATTCATTATTCCCCAGTTGCAATATGTAGCTAACATTTTCCCACCGTCAATTCATCTCGAAACACAACTATATGGGCTTTTTTTCCAAATGTTATGGGGCAATAAACGCAACTCCATTAAACAGTGTTATACTTATTTAAGTAAAGGAGAAGGTGATTTAGGCATGCTAGAACCCATAGTGTTTTTTCATTCTCTGTCTGTTTTTCACACAGTGAAATACGGAATCTCCCCCATAGCTACTAGTGTTCAGGAACCAGTAAAACATACATTGAAACAATATTTGGTTGCTTGGCATAACATGGCCCTGAAATTGCATACCGGTTTTACATATTCCTGATTATTTTTGGCCGGCAGCCCAAAAACTTTATAAATGGAATATTACCAGAGTTTCCATTTTGCAAGGTACTAGGAAAACTTTCTACCACAATGTTCTGGCCCAGGTGTATCCCACTGAGCCTAGTTTTAAAAATTACCCTTCTGGATTTTCTTCATTAATATTAAAACAACTTACTAATAGTAGAGTCCCTCACCAGATGTGGAAGATTTTGTGGCTCACGGTGTATGGGAGATTGAGTATTAGAGGTAATGCAAAGCATAAAGGATTGGCAGAGAGGAATTGTCCCTATCTGAACTGTATTGATAAAGAGGAATCCATGGAACACTTCTTATTTTTGTGTTCCTATTCAAAACATTTATGGTCCTTCTTAGGTACTAGATGGAATATTAGATGGTCACTGAGCTTAAGTTATGAAATCTTGGTAATAGGAAATTTTCCTTATGGGCATCATTAATTGCATCAAGACACATATCTGCTGTTTCTTTGTTGTATGAGGTTTTATTTATGGCAGGCTAGGTGTCAATAGGTGATTCACCAGAAGAAGATGCCTTACACTGCATTTTGTCATTTAGTTTCCCAAGCTATGGGGAAAGCGTATAACAATGAATTATTATTATACCCTAGAGACAAAGTTTTTAAATGGTGGAAGGGTTTTCAAATCTTTATAAAATATAAATAATGGAGAGATTATTATGAAAAGTTTTTTTTTCTTATGTTAGTTATTTTGTATCTATAATGAATGATTTTTCTACCTCATATTTTTTTTACTTTATGAGTGAGAAGGTTTATTTTTTATTTTAAATTTAGATCTTATGAAATCAGCTTTGTTGAGATGAAACTTATTGTTATTTATGTGCAGTGTTATACTGGCTTGTTCTTCATTCCTTGGTTGCTTGTTCTTTTCTTATTGATTTATTGTTTACCCATTTCTTTTCATATGTCTTTTGATGTAATACTGTATGCAATATGTGATTTATCAATAAAAACACCCCCACTCTACCAGTAGGGGGACCCTTAATGCTGTGGAGTGAGCTCATTCCAGAGCAGGCCTTGGTTGAGCACAGATGGATCTGAATGCTGTGCTACAGGAGCAACATAGATCTTTGGAGATGTCACAGGTTGAGGGATCCGCTGTGGAGGCAGCTGGGAGGCACCCTTCGGGTGGCCAGCATATCACCCAAGACAGCAGTCCCTTACATGAAAATTGCATGGTTCAGTTAAGCCTTGAACAAAAACAACAGTGTTTGGCAGCAGAATTACAGCAAGTCAGTGAGCAACTTACCAAAGAGTGACAAAGGCAGGAAGACGATTGTAAACAGAATCGTTTGGTGACATCACCCAGTATTGAGGGATCCGCTGGCCTTACAAAGTTACTTGCAGCTGAAGAAAGGCCCAGATCACCTCTGGCTGGAGTGGAGCAGTCCTCAAGGCATGAATGGAGTGCAGACGTTGAAAACCCTTGTTCGCCTGACATGGCCCTAAATGGGGCCAGATGGATTCCCATGGAGAATGGAACATGGAGACTGGACCCAGAGATCCCTTTACCGGGTGGATCCCAGCACCCTCAGATAAGTGAAAAATGTTTTTACAACATTAATACCAATAGCGTTAATAAGGCAAATTGTGTGGCACATCAAGACACTCTCCCGGATTCTGGTTCTGGGATGGAGGGGTTGCAAAGTACTGCAGTGGTTAGGGAGCCTATTATGAACCCATTAACAGATGTTAACCCCAATATTACAAACAAAGGTCTTGATAAGCCAACCTATGTGAGTCATTTTCACAAACCCATTGAGTTGGCTAAAAGAAGAAATGCTATCAGGTTGAGATATGTGGGACCACGAGAACCCCCCATAGATTCTATGTGGGTAGAATTCTCCTGAAGCAAACTATGGGATTTTTTCCCTCTGAAGTTTATGCACTTATACATGCACAAGGAGAATTAACTTTTGACATTAGCTTCCAAACTCCTGCCCTCTTGGAAAATTTTTGGTGCAGGTATGCAAACCTTAAGACTAACCCTTTATGGGTGGATTTTATTGTTATTCCTCTGACTAAACAGCCCTTCCAGGTTATTACTGTACTTTTTCGAAATAAAGGAGTGAACATTACTGATATAGTATACTGGTTGGAGAAACGCTGTTCAATCCAGGGGAACCCAATGCCGATTATGGATGAGGAGGGTTTCTGGAATGGGGGGTGGAAGTTTTAAGTAAAATTGCAACAAACAGATCAAGACATTATACATCTTCCAAATTTTTTTTTTATTGGGAGAGATAAGGGTTTCCTATTCTATCCTGGGCAATCCCGAGTGTGTTTTAAGTGTGGGTCCACTAAACACATTAGCACGACTTGTGAGATACTGAAATGTACACATTGAGGGGAAACAGGACATCCCAGCTCTCACTGTTTTCAAGATCTGAGATGTAATCTCTGTAATGAATTGAGCCATAGTTTTTTCAGACTGTCCTCAGGTGGCAACAAATACTGAAGACGCTGATTTTGGAGTACAGGATCATTATATTAGAACTGCCATATGGCAAACATTTGATCCCCCTGCTGGAAGGCTAACTGCAGCTTCCATGACAGACACCCCAATTACACTCCCCATGAGACAGGAGGCCTTGGACTCAGTTCCACGGACTGAGGAAATGACCATTGAAGTTCCGATTGTGGACACAGTCTCCCCCAGATCAAATACCTCCAGAAGGGGTATTCACTCCTGTTTCAGAAAAAAAAAAAAGGGTCCAAAACAAAAAGCAAAACCTAAGAAGAAACCCCCCTGAAATAATACTGGAGGATCCTAACTTATATACAGTATTATTAGATGAGCAATCAGATATGGAAGGAGATATGGAACATTTGTCTGTTCAGTCATCACAGATGGCGGTCCGGGCAGAGTCAGAGGTTCTGGAAGACCCAGGCGCAGCATCAATAAAGAGTGGTAGGGTGACGAGGGCCTCTAGCAAAGTCTAGTGAGGCTAAGGTTAAATATTTGACTCTGGCATTTAATAATTTTAGAGTGGCATCTTTGAATGCAAACAGTATGCAGTCTGCTGTTAAACGTTCAAGCACATATGCCCACTTTCTTAAGGGGAACCTGGATTGTTTATTCTTACAAGATGTCAGACTACACTCCCCAGATATTTTATCTGCTGCCTCAGAAGGCTGGATTTGGTGGGATAGTTTCTGGTCATAAGGGGCTGATGTGTGCTCAGGGGTTCGAATATGTTTTTTTTTCTAAGGTACATGTGCTTCAGCAATTGGAGCTGTTGTAGGGGAGGTCCTTTTGATGGATGTACAATTGGAGGGGATGATATTGCACCTAGTAATTGTTTATGCCCCACAGCTCAAACATGACAAGGTCAGGTCGTTTCAGTCTATTAAACCCTTTTTATTTACAAACCATCCAGTCCTCTTTGGGGGTGATTGTAATTGTGCCCTTCCTACCAAGGCCCCCACATTACAATCAAAAAAATGTACTGCAATACACACTGTCTTCAACAACAAATTGAGGAAGTAGGCCTCATTGATGTGTTTGCAACTTTATACCCTGTAGCCCCTTACACCTATTTCTGTGGTCCGAGGGCTTCTAGAATAGACAATTTTTTTGTTTCCCCATCCCTGACTTTACACTCCACCACAGTTACTGATATTGCAACATCAGACCACAGACTCCTGGAGCTCGTGGTTGGTAGCCACCCCGAGCAGAGACATGGCCCTGGTATCTGGAAATTGAATATTACCCTGTTAGAGATTCCACAGATACAGGAGGGGTTTAATTATGTTCTAAAGGTAAGGAAATCAGTGTTTTTTTCTCTATGAGGATAAGAACATCTGGTGGGAGGAAACTAAGATGGAGATAAGGAGCTATTTCCAGAAAATGGGATGCATTATTGGTAAGCTGAAACATGACAGATTGCAATAATTACGAGAACAAATTTAGTTCTGGACAGAATTAAGACAGGAGATAGGCAGGGATTGTCATCAGAAAATCAAGAGGCTTAATGTGGAATCAGTAACTCTGCAACTGGAGGTTTATGAAAAGTATGGGGAAAAAACAGAAGTATGGGGTGACGGGAAAAAGGATGGAGACTTTGCCCTTTGAGTCGACTCATGCTCTTAGAGCAAATAGAAATATGGCCTATCTGTTGAAGACAGATGGTACCATGGTGACCAATAATACAGATATTCTGGAGGAGATAAATACATATTTTGCAAAGACCTTCGCCAGTCAGAAACTGCCCACTGAGGATATGAAGAGATGGTTAACTTCCTGTTGATTACCACAACTCCCGGTGGAAATAGGGGTTTTATTAACTGAACCCATTTCACAGGTGGAAATTAAGGAAGTCATATGGTCATTGAAGTTGGGGACAACACCGGGGTCAAATGGACTCCCTCACAAAATTTATAAAAGCATTTGGGAATACTTAGTACCCGAGTTAGGGGAGTGCTATAATTCGGGTCTGACTTTAGGGAAGTTACCAGACAGTATGTCGGAAGGCATTTTGATCCTGTTGTGTAAAGGTGGGGAGAGGGGAGATCTGAAAAATTGGAGACCGATTTCCCTCCTCAATACCAATAGTAAGATTTTAATGAAAATCTTGGGAAATTGTATAAATGGTGTGTTGGATAGTATTACCCACCCCACACAATTTAGTGGAGTACCGTTGAGACAATTGCAGGATACTCTTGTTCTTTTATGAGAAATTCTTCACAAATGGGACAGTCAGGAACTGACTGGGCATCTGGTCAGTTTGGATCAGTCAAAAGCCTTTGATCGGATGGAATATGAATATCTCTGGGAAACGCTCTGGAGTTATGGGTTTCTGGAGAGATTTATAGCATGGATGCAGATTTGTTACAGGGGCGTCAGTATCTTGCCTAGCATTAATGGATGGGTGGGTAAGGCTGGGGAAGTAAAGAGGGGGGTGCAGCAGGGTTGCTCACTCAGCCCTTTATTGTATATAGTGTCCTTAAACCCTCTCTTGCATACTCTAAACAGTATGGATTCTATTGTAAGTCCTTTGGTTGGTTGTGAAGATACCCTGATAATTACAATAGTGTATTTGGATGATTTGAGACTTATTTTAGCCAGTCAGAAGTCTGCTAGGGAATCAAAGAAGGTTCTGCAAGAGTTTTCAAACCTGAGTGGTTTTGTTATTAGTCAGCAGAAAAGCAGTATATTGCCAATTGGGTATAATGCAGCTGATGTCTCAGAGGTATGGGGCATACCGGTGGATACTGGCTATCACAGGATACTGGGACTTTATTCTGGTGGAGTGGACCCCTAGGCATATAATTGGGAACAAAAATTGATAGAGGCAAGAGCACAGGTGATGGGTTGGAATAAATGGCACATGTCTAAGGCTAAGATAATATATTTGAAAAAGACATACTTGTTATCTTTCTTTTTGTTTTTGGCAGCGTTGTTTTCCTGCTCCAAAATCATTAGAAACTTCAGTGTATAGTGTTTCTTTCCAGTGTTTGTGGGGGAGCAGACTGAATCCAGGTGAAGCGTGGGTTTACTTATCTAATAAAACCATGGGGGGGGGGTTGGGTATGGTAAACCCAGTAGGTTTTTTTTGTTACCTTTTTTTATTACAATTTTGTGCCTCTTTTAAAAAAAAGTTAAGAAACCATGGACTCCCTGGGTTTTGGATGAGGTGGGGCCTTTGTTTGAGGTTTGGGAACTCTCTGAGTGTATTTATAAACAAACTAGGATGGCCACACTGCCTACTTATTTCAGGGATATGATAGGAAAACTAAAAGTCTGGAAGATTGGCCAGAGCTTTTATGCTCCAGCACTCGGAAAGGATCGTATGAGTGGATTATGGTTTCCCATTTTTTACAAACTCCCTGGTTTGTAGATTTACCCAGTGGTGACCAGAAGTCTGTTACTCAGCTTCTAAATAGTAAAAGGGTTCCCAAGTATATGTGGGACTTCTAATGGTTGTGCTCACATAAAAGTTAGGGGTAAGGGGGAATATGAAATAGAAAGAGATTATAGGTAGAGAATGCCCCAGGGGTGGGGCATGTGTGGGAGTTATTGAAACAATGTTGCATCTTTTTGTTGAATGTCCCTTCACTGTCTCCTTTTAGGAGAGGTTCCATGTAGATTGGCCCTTAAATCCTTTCAGAATTCAAATCATTGACATCTGGGTGGAGGGAGTTTTTCCTAGATCCTGGGTTAAATATGATACCTGCACCATGAGACTTCTGGTGGGATTTATTCTTTTCCAACTATGGCAAGCTTGCTGCAGTTTGACTCTAAGGAAGCAATTCAAAATGGGAGAACAGATGCTTTTTCTGCTTCATAAAAATATTCTTAGGTGGCAAGCTCTGGAGAGACAACGGGTGTCCCCAGACTTATGATCTGGTTGAACACTGGATAAGGGAGGGACCAGTTGTAGGATGTAGTAGATAGGGTAGGGATTTCCTGGGTTTGTTTTCAGCTAATACTACTGTAATACTGTGTTGTATGTATTTTTCTTTAAGTGATAGTAACATATTTCCCTACTCCTTTAATGGGGGGGGGGCATATATAGGATTTTAGTTAAGGGTAGGATTTAAAGTATGCAGTCATAATTTTTCTTTCTCTTAAAGAGGACATATGGAATTATAATTGTTTTTGTATTTCCTTTGTTCTAAGTAGGGGATATAAAACTCCCTCATTTCTTTAAGGGGGGGAAAGAGGGTTATTTTTCAGGTTTCATAAGTACCTTTTGGGGGCTGGTATTGAGATGTATAACAAAATATTTATATATATTCTTTCCTTTTATATTTTTGTGTGAGGGTAGTTAGGATTTCAGCATTATACATTAACTTATTATTTAAGGAAAGTATGACTAGAATATTTAATTGCTTTCCTTTTTTTGGATGTATGGATTGTACAGTTTTTTTGTGGGAATTAATACTGTTTGTAACCATTGGATGTTTTGAAGTGAAAAAAATTGCCCCTACTCTTTGGTGGTGGTAGTGGGGGGGGGCGGGAGTACTCAGGTTTATGATTCATTTTGGGTCCTAAATATTTAGTTGAAAGTAAACTAAAAAAAAAGGTATGACTGTAATACTTATTTGATTTCCTTTATGATTTGTATATTTTTGTGTGAGTTAACACTGTTTTATATTAATTTGATTTTGAAGCTATAATAAAAATTCCCCATCTCTTTTAGTGTGTGTGCGTGGGGGGGGGGGCAGTGTTATGATTTAATTTGGGTCCTAAATATTTATTTGAAAGTACACTAGAAAAGGTATGACTGCAATACTTATTTGATTTCTCTTATGATTTGTATATTTTTGTGTGAGTTAACACTGTTTTGTATTTATTTGGTTTTGAAGTTATAATAAAAGATTCACCTACTCCTAGGGTACCAAATCCCTCACATCTTTGTGCAATATCCAACGGTGGAATAGGTAAGGTAAGGGACCGACACCAACAGCACAGAATCAGCAGGATTTATTACCGGAGGACAAGACCTGGAGAGATGCGGTTTCGTCCGAGGACCCGGTAGAATTATTGGCAGAATAACAACGTATTTTGGAGCAAGCAACACAGGATTTCAAGCAAGTGCAGAAATTAGCGGAGGAAGACGAGCTCGAAAAATGGAAAAGGCCTGAAGTCGATTCACCCTCGATGACTCCAGGTACAGGATCTAAAGTGTTTATTTTTGCAGCAACTTGTGGGGCGGGAGTAGAGTTACCAGAGTCCCAGGCTCTACACCCACAAACAATCGACACACAGTCACACTGGTCACCGAAATTAGCTCTAGAAAGAGCAGGATGGATACAGACTAAGATGGGACAGTGGGTTGCAGACCCCAGTATCCCGCTTCCGGGATCCTCGGGGGGAATAGAAGACAATAATGCCATTGCCACAGGTAGACACAGATCTAATACACCACAAGCATCATGTCTCCCAACCAGGCAATATCCCCTTAAACCCTCAGGATATTGAAGTGAATTTAACCTCTCTGACTCAAAACATGGGAGAGAGATCTGGGAAGGATGGAGAACAGGCAGCCCTAGCTCCAGCAAGTTCTGTTTCCTACTCCCCGATTGAAATGCCCGTCACAAGAAAAAGTCTTTGATATCCCCAATTCAGGGGAAGATCTGATACCTACAAACACTAAGGGAGCACAGATTCCTGCACCTCTGGTAGAGATAGCTCCTCCTGCCTTGACAAAACCAGCACCCACATATGCAAGTTTATTCCAAAAACCTGTATCTCTGGCAAAGCATAGAAATGCTGTGAGACTCAGGTATCTGGGACCTATGGCCAATGTGCCAGACTGTTTCTATGTTGGAAGGGTCCTGATAAAACAATTGTTGGGGTTTTGCCCGAGTGAGGTATATGCTCTTATTCATACACCTGGGGATAACACATATGACATGAGTTAAAGAACTCCAGACATTCTGAATAGATTCTGGATGAAATATGCCTTGCTTAAAATGAACCCAGCCTGGTCCCATTTTCAAGCAATACCCTTCACAAAACAGTCTTTTAAAGTAATAACAGTCCTCTTCAGAAATGAGGGGGTTAATGTAGTTGATATTTCCTACTGGCTTGAGAAAAAATGTACTATGCAGGGGAATCCTGAACCCATCCTGGATTCAGAAGGGTTCTGGAATGGAGGCTGGTGATATAAAGTAAATTTGACGCAATCTGAGGAAGGTTTACAGCATCTCCCCAGTTGCTTTTATCTAGGCCAAAATAAAGGCTTTATTTTCTATCCAGGATAACCCCACCACTGCTATAAGTGTGGTTCAGGTAGACACCTTAGCAGAACATGTGACATGTTAAAATGTGCACAAAGTGGAGGACTGGGGCATATTATGATAGATTGCCATCACCCTACCAAGTGTTCCCTTTGTGAAGCAACCCATTCATTTACTGAATGCCCCTGGGCGGCTCATAACAACACAAATGCAGATTTCTGCATCCAGGATTTTTAGATAAATACTGCAGTAAAGACAGCCCAACATCAAAGGCCCCCACCACCATTTGGCCGGAACCAGGTGGTGGTCCCACCAAGCCAGATAAGGCCACCAGCTTTGGATATGGTATCCTTGGTTCAAGGTAGTGGTGAGCCCACAACTGTTCCTCCTACTGAAGCTCAGAACACCTCGGTAGTGGTACCTGCTACTACTACAACAACCATGCTCTGCCCTCTACCACCAGAAGAAACTTTTACAGTGGTTTGGAACAGACGTCGGAATTTGAGGCACAGGAACACAGATAAACCAATGTGGGAACCCCCCCTCCCCAGCTTCCTCTGCATAACTCATACATGGCCCTACACGATGAGTTGCCTGATGCAGGGACAGAAATGGACTCTAGTCCAATCATCCCAGGCTGAGGGGGCATCAGATGTAGAATAACCGATGGAAGTTACAGACACAGTAAAACAGAAATACCGTATGGGTTCAAGGAAATGGGTTAAGAAAAAATAGTTTGGCTGAGACAGATTTGTTCTGAAGTATTTACATGTGGGAATTTTGTGTTTTTTTCTGACTTTAATGATGGGTGTTTATAATATCACAGTGGCATCCCTAAATGCCAATAGCATTCAGTCAGAGAGGAAGAGGCTATTGATTTTTTCTTTATTTGAAAAAGGTATACAGGATGTTATATTTCTACAGGATACATGTCTGCATACCAGGCTGGAGATGGAACAGGCATATTTGGGGTGGAAGTAGGGTGTGTCATACTAGTCTGTTGGGGAAGATGCATGCTGTGGGTTGGGGATATGTGTTATTAATCTTTTTGCCCAACAGGTGCAGATTCTAGACATTTTTCCTGGGAGTGCTTTAATATTAGACCTCAATCTTGGTGGTTTACAAAGTTGTTTTATTAATGTCTATGCTCCACAAGTGAAATCTGATAGGATAGATCTATTTCGTGATATACAGCCTTATTTATTTATTTACATCTAAATATGTGTTTTGGGGGGAGATTTTATTTGTAGTCGTTATATAACTGATAGGGGTATGAGAACTCGGAAAATGTTTTGCGATGCTAACTGTTTAAATTACCTTATTTCTCAAACTAGCTTGATTGATGCTCTTGCAATATCTGATACTCCCAAAAAAACATTATTTCATGGTACACAAGCTACTAGAATAGATTTTTGGTTTCTTTCACCCTCATTGGGGGTTAGTTACACTAACACTTAACCAGTAGCACCATCCGACCATGCTCTAATCGAAGTTACTGTGTCCAGTCATGACACAATGCATCAGGGTCCAGGATACTGGAGGTTAAATCTGGAACTGTTGGTCCTCCCAACAGTAGAAGAGGGCCTTGTTTCACTTCTGAAGGAAAGGGAATCAGTTAAGTGTTTATATGACACATCCCTAGAGTGGTGGGATGATACAAAAAAGATATTAAACATTTTCTTCAGACAATAGGAAGAATTATTGGGAAAAATAAAGCAGACATATACCATATCCATCGGGAGTGGTTTCAGGACTTGCTCTCTCAAGCCACCCAGGGGGATAGACAAGTGCTCCCTGAACTAGCAAGGGTAAGACAACACCTGAATGACATACAGTATAGCAGACTGAAATCTTTAGAACAGGAAAGAAGGTTTGGGACACAGGTTTCTAAAGATTTTATGAATCCATACTAATTCTATGCCCTACAAAGACAATAGAAACATATGACACAGGTACGAGACCACCAAAGGACACCTCTTACTACCAAGGCAGGCATAGTACAGGCCATAGATAAACACATTCAATCACTTTTTTGCACAGCAGAATAGTCCACTGAACAACATAAAATATGGTTGCAGGAAAGCACCTTAACACAGGCCTTGCAAGCAGACAATAAGATGTTAATTACCCCCATCACACCTTTGGAAGTAAAAACAACTTTGGTACAAACAAAATCTGGCACGGCACCTGGGAAGGATGGGATTCCTTATGAGTTATACCATCTTATTTTCCAAGTATTGTTACAAGAATTCACAGAAGTTCTACTGGATATTTTAGAAACAAAGAGGGTCCCAGATAGTATGACAGAAGGCTTAGTCTTCTTCATGTATAAAAAAAGTGACAGAGCAGATTTAAACAACTGGCGTCCCATTACATTGTTAAACGCATATTTTTAACTTCTCACAAAATTACTGAACAATAGACTATTGATATATGCCTCCTCATTAATCCATTCTTCACAAACATGTACATTACCAGGAAGAAAAATTACAGATGGGCTGATTATGCTCAGAGAAATCTTCCATAGGGTAGCCACGCAGGAACTTACAGGTTTAATCTTTAGCCTGGATCAGACAAAAGCTTTTGATTAAGTAAATCATGCTTATCTCTGGGAATGTCTAAGGCAGTATAGGATTTCATCCACCTTTATAAACTTGTTATATTACAGCAACTGCACAGATATATTGAAATGGTTGGCTGGAGCAGAAATGTAAAATTAAAAGAAGGGTAAGACAAGGCTGTCCCATGAGTCCGGTTTTATATATTTTTACCCTGGACCCATTAGTTAGATGAGTTATGGATACTATAGACATCCTAGGGGTTTCTTTTTTTAGTGTTGACCCTGAGGTAAAATGCATAGCATATGCGGAAGATATCTGCTTCACAGTGGGGGATATACCTTCTGCTTTAAAACTAGGCTACATTTTACAGGATTTTAAGCAACACACAGGGGCACAGGTTAATTCTGGGAAGTGTAAATGCATGCCAATAAGGAAGGATGAAATCTCAGAACCCAAAATTATAGGTATCCCCGTGGTGGAAGAGCCCTGTACCATTCTGGGCCAATTTTTGTGGCTCTGGTGACTTGGACCTCCTGAATTGGTCCTCTAAGCTTGAGATAGCACAAGAGAAAGTGGATATGTGGAATAAATGGAGGCTCTCCAAACTAAAAAGGGTACAGATGGTAATAACCTTTTTGCTTCCCTTGTTCCTGTACTTAAGTACTATTTTTTGTCCAACCCCTCAATTGGAAACAAAAATATACAGCCGTTTCTTTTCATGTATTTAGGGGAGCAGACTAAACCCAATTAAAAGATGTCTTCTAAAAGACAAAAAGAGTGGAAGATTGAAAATGATATAACCAGTTGTATTTTTCTTCACTATGTTTGCACAGCATGAATTTGTGGATACCCTGGGTAATGGATTCACTAGCTAAGATTTTCTCGATTTGGCCTAGTCACACAAATCTACTGAGACAACAATCTTTGAAGCAGCTACCTGACACATTCAAGGTATGTTTTGGGAAAATAAAATTATGGGGCTAGCTAAAGAACACATAACAAAGTACAACAGAAAGGAACGGTATGGGTTTATTATTCAGAAATTTTTCCAAGACACTGTTTATTTTGATAATTATCCTGTACAGGATAGATTAAGTATGGGTGAAATTTTAGAATTCCCCCCATTCCATCATATATGTGGGATGTGTTATGGCTGTCCTTACATGGGAAGCTGAATGTCAAAGGGAATTTGAAGCATAAACAATTGGATGACAGATACTGTTCTAGAGATACATGTTTCAATACAGTAGAAACTATGGAGCATTTGTTCCTAGAGTACCCATTTATTCAAGGTTTTTGGCAGACTCTTAGGTAGAACTGGCCGACATCGCCGTTTTATAATTTAATGGTAGAGATTTTATGTTTAGGTATTTTGCCCTTTTGTGGACAAAACATGACAGGACAACCATGTGGTTATTTTTAGTTTGTTTCAAGTTCCACATATGGTACATCCACTGTAGGCTGACAATATAGCAACTTCACTTCACGTCAAGTGAACTGTTTTATGATAGATAATACAGTTAAGAAATTAAAACAACAGGAGTATACATTGGTTTCTCCCAAATTATTTCACACTAGGTGGAGCAGCATTGACTGGTTGCCTTAACACGTGAATAAAACAAGAGATAGAGAGACAGGATAAACTCCTTAGGGTCTGATTTTTTTGGGGGGGGTTCTTTTTAGTCCCCCTTCATGGTTGGTAGGTGGTAAATACCAGTTTTTAAGTGTTTGTTTCTTTTGGAACAAGTGGGGGAAGGATATCTTTAGTCTAGAAGGTTTAGTATGAAATATTACTATATTCATGGTTCTTTTGTTTTCTGTATTATGATTTCTATATGGTGATAATACGATTGTATATTTTGTTTTTTCTTTATGAATAACATATTCCCCTACTTCTTTAGTGGTGGTGGGGGGGTTCAGCTCGGGGTTACAGAATAAATAAATTTTTTTGGGGGGGGATTCTTCGTATTATGGAGTTGAGTGATGCAATACTGATTTGTATATATTTGATTATTATGTTTTAAAAATATATCTCCTACTCTTTTGGTAGGGAGGGGGAGGGGTATACATTCAGTGCTGTATTATGTTTAGGATTTAAGTATGACTAAATATTCCTTTGTGTTTATTAATTTTTTTTCATGTATGATTTACTTATTTAAGTTTTGCTTTTACTGTATGAAGTAATACTCTTTTGAGTTTTGTTCTGTTTTTTCCTATGAATTAATATTGATTTGTTTATATATTCTTTGGTGACATGAATACAAATTCCCCATCTCTTTTAGTGTTGCAGTTATGTCAGTTTTATGATTTCCCTTTTGGGCACCAAATCATTATTTGGTAGCAATGTATGACAGGAATATTTATTTGATTTAGTTTTAATTTTTTTGTTTTATGGTTTGTAAATTGTTTTATGTGAATTAACACTGTTTATTACCATTTGTTTGTTGAAGTTATAATAAAAATTCTCCTACTCCTAGAGTGGGGGGAGAGCTGTTTTTTTAAATATCTATGGTTCCCTTTGAGGGTATATAATGACTATTTTCCATTTCATACGGGAGGAACAGTTTCTCCTTTTTAGGTTGCTCTTTTCTCAGTCTGTTTGGGTTTCTCACAATATGTCTATGTTTGAATGTATGATGTAATACCTATTTCTGTACAATTTTCTTCTCTAGTATTATGATTTAGTGTGCTGTAACACTGTACTGTTTGTTTAAAGTTTTAATAAACATTTCACCTACTCCTTTTGGGGGGGATGGGTGGTTGGTATAGTATGAATTATATTACATATGGAGGTATGGTATGCTGAAATACTTACTTATGTTTTTAATTTTCCTTTATTATCTTTTGTATGAAGTAATACTATTTATCTGTTTGAGTTTTCTCTTCTTATGTTTTGTATGATGTCATACTATTTTGAATATTTTGTTTAAAGTTTTAAATAAAAAATTCCCCTACTCTTTTCAAGAAGTACCATGGCATCTTTAACATCCACCTGAATTATCACCAGAACAGGCAGATGGGACCTCAGATTAATGTTTCATCTGAAAGGCAGCACCTCAGGAGTGCAGTGCCCCTCTCATGCTGTACTACAGTGTCAGTATTGGGATTTAACACAAGTGCCTGTTATGGGGATAGAACCCACAGCCTTCTGATTTCCCAGCCTCAAAAGCAAGTGTGCTATCTGTTGAGCCACTGACACTGACATCCCCCAACCCCCCTTCTAAAGGGGGTGCATGTTGGGGCCAAAAGTAAAAAAGAAAACCATGACCCAGCACAAAAAAGCATGAGCACACCCAGGACCAAGCCCGGCACCCTCCCAACCTCAGTCTGCCACCAACCCACCACACCACACTGCCAGCTTGGCAGCCCACCACCATACTATACTCTACAAACCCTCCCTCCCCTTCAGCCCATCACACAGCATGGTCCCTCCCCACCCCCCAGTGCACATGTATACATAGCGACATCGCATCACTATATTTCTGAACCCCCTATTAAGTCACCCCCCCAACCAGGTAGCCCTGTGCACAGGTGCTGAAATTGAGTTGCCCTTTTTGAAAGCACTCAATCACAGTCACCCTGTACATGGGATACCCTATATGAATGCCCCTGGTTGTTCCTCTTAATCATAGCCTCAGTTCCGAAAACCAACAAAATAGAACCAGAGTCCTATTCCATATTCCTAGTTGAAATATTCAAGCAACCAACCTATTCTGAACACTCTATTTTTTCCAAAATAAATTCTTAAGAAATAAATATCTAAAATAAGTGAGGAAGGGCAAGGCTGGTTATTACAAGTGTATACTAGAAGATATTCAATTTTCTCATCACAGTAAATTTTGGAATCTAATTCATAAACTACAAAATCCAAGTAAAAATGGTTACTCAAAAACTTTTCACATTAATGGTAAGGACATGGAACAGGGCCCCAAAGTTGCAAATTGCTTTAATGACTTTTTTGTGAACATAGATGTTGTAAGTGAGGAGTTAGAAAATATTACCCAAGATGGAGAGAAAAATAAAATTGGGATGATGGGACGGTTGTTTAGTTTTGGGAAAATAAACACTAATGAGGTAATGTCAGAACTATTGAATATTAATGAAAGGAAGGCAACTGGTCTTGATGAGATCTATAGGTAGGTAGGCACATTTTATTTTTCAGCATGAAGCAGTTACAATATACTAAAAAATAGTACAAAGCAAAATTAAAATAAATAAATAAGTACAAGCAAACTTACATTTTTGTACAGATAGTATAAAATCTCCATAAATATATTGCACTAATCTCCAAGCATTCAGGCGACCCTCCTCGTACAAAAGTTTATAAGCAAGTTAACAAGAGAAATTTTGCTAGTGTCTCTACTGTATTTTTCTCCCTTGTGGAATAGAGATATTTAAGTAATTCTTCAGGGTGGAGGCTGAGATAACACAACAGTCCACTCAACAGTTTTTTTCCTATAGATTTCAAATCTAGGGCATAGAAGTACCACATGCTTAAGATTGTCAGTAGTCCCCATTCCACATATACAGAGCGGGGATAGTACTCCATCTCTTCTCTGCCTAAAAAGAATGTACTCAGCATTATAGCTTTCCATTCTAAATCTAGTGTACAGTCGCCTAAGTTTTGGGCAAGTTAAGAGAGAAAGGTATAACTCAAACCCCCAAGTGGTCTTTACTGATCTGTAAAACTTATGAAACTTCAGTTTGGAGAGTTGAACAGGCAAATATTTATGTCCAAGGCAGTAAGTCTACAGCTCACATCCTGTCTGATCTCCTCAAAAGGTCTCAAATACATTTTATAAGGTAAACAGCCCATCCCTGCTGGCAGTAATTTCCCTTTTATAAGATGCATAAAGAAATGTGCATAACCCAAGTTGTCTAGTTTTATAACCGCTTCTATACACATCCTGGGGTATCTTTGTTGAGGTAAGAGGAGAATTTTTAGTAAAAAGAGAATCCGACATTCATCCATAAGTGAGGCCAGAGAATGTTGACCAAGTTCCAAAGCAGGAATGCAACTCGGAGTTACATTGGGCAACATAAGTATGTATTCATAAAGTTTGTTCAGTATGATTTCTAAAGTTCTAATCTTGGAGCAACCCCAGATCTCCGAGGTGTATAACATACTCATTTTGATTTTTAGCATTAACAATTTTCAAGATCCCTCTTACTGATGTTTTCCCCATTTTATTATTAAATATTTAAAGCGTTAATCGTTGAACTCATTTTATAACTAATCACCTCTAAGTGCTTAGTCCAAGACAATGTATAGTGGAATCAAACCTCTAAATAGTCATAGGTATCAGCGATGTCTATGTGACTTTCTCCCAACCTAAAGTCAGCTGCCTTTTTGGTTTTAGCACCAAAAATAAGGACATTAGTTTTCCCCATGTTGACTTTCAAATCCCTTTCTAAACAAAGAGAATTAAAATAGACCAATTTTCTTTTAAGGCCTAGGGCCGAAGTAGAAAGTAAGACTAGATTGTCTGCACATGCTAGATACTCAACCCTTTGCTCATTAATCTTAGGTGCATGAAAGTCTACATTACTGAGCTAGTCCAATACTGTATTTATATAGATGTTAAAAAGAGTGGGAGCTAATATACATCCTTGTCTTACACTTACATTTGTCTTAATCTTGTCAGTTAGATGTGCATACTGATTTTATTGAACCCTTGCCCAGGTGTTTTCATGGAGCCTAATAATTATGTCCAAAAGGGAAGCTTCTAATTTCAAATTTATCAGAGTGGTATAGAGAATCCTTCTGCTAATGCTGTCAAATGCAGAAGAAAAATCCACAAAGCAACAGTATAACTTGCCTTTCCTAATTTTGGTATATTTCCAAACCAAATGTTGGAGTACATAGCAGTGCTGGACTGTAGAACAGTCCTTACAAAAGCCATTTTGGGCCTCTTTTAACACTGCATTTTCCTCTACCCATATCAATAACCTAGACAAAATTATTCTGGTAAAACTTTTCTGTGATACATCGATCAAACTAATGGGTCTG
The DNA here is from genome assembly GCA_016271365.2 of Neoceratodus forsteri. Classification (NCBI taxonomy): domain Eukaryota; kingdom Metazoa; phylum Chordata; order Ceratodontiformes; family Ceratodontidae; genus Neoceratodus; species Neoceratodus forsteri. Next base: position 269,570,467 of record CM057452.1, on the reverse strand, counting down.
TACATTCTTGGCTCGTTCGGATTGCCTTTTTTAAATATTGGAAAGACAACACTATCTGCCCAACTAGCAGGGCATGAATCTCCCCGGACCAACCTGTTCAAAAAGATCATAAAAATAGGGATCCACCAATCAGGAAAGGCTTTATAAACATCTCCTATGACCCTATCCAGGCCTGGTGCTTTATTGGCTTTAAGCCCAGTCAACACCAGTTGGATTTCCTCCCCTGTTATCAAAATGGGTCTCGTTAAAAAAACATTTTCCTGTGATATGTAAACTTCAGGCCTCTTAAGCTCCTCAGAGGAATAATAAAGTCCTGTAAAGTAATTAACCCAAATATTGGGAGTGATGTGAGCCTCTATCCTGTTAATATGTTTATTATATCCCTGCGCTACAATATTCCAGAAGCACCTTCCATCTCAGTCCAAAGCTGCTTGTCTTAACTTTTCCCATAATTTCTGCTTGTGTTTTAATCTCTCATATTCAAGTATTTTCCTATATTTTTCCTTTCCCTGTTTTAATATTTAGAAATCAGCTGCAGATTTATATTTTTTCTTCTTATGCTGTCTTAATTTTAATCTGAACTCTTTCTTTGCCCAAGCACAAATCGAGTTATTCCATGATTTCTTATAGAAAGATTTGACAAAATATGTTGTTTTACAGCTAGGACCTAATAGAACATGTAAATGTTCCCATTTTTCTAAAACATTATAGGTCTCTCCTTTGTCTAAGATTTGGTCTCGGATTCCCGCTAGAATTCCATACTAAAAATCTCACTGAAGGTAGCTTGGTGGATCGGCCCCCATTTTATCCTTTTTTCATTAAAGATCTCCAAATTATCCTCCTGTAACAACTCATTCCTACAAATTTCAAAGCAATTTCTTAATTGGACTATGACAGCACTATGCGCAGATTCCAATCTGTCCACAATCTCTAGATTTTGTGTTAGTTTTGCAGCTTCCAGATTAACCCATATCTGATCCAGAGTTGAGGAGCCAGTGGGGCCTCTAAACATTAGGCATCTGTCTAGACCTCCATGAGTCCTACCATTCAGATCACAAATGTTTCTGGTGGCTAACCCTCCAAAAAGCTCCCTTCCTCTGAAATTAGACTTCATATCTCGAGTATTCCTCATGTATGAGATCTTGGTGTTAATCTTCACTGCCATAGAGATCATGTCTGAAAATATGTTTTTATTAAAAGGAAACTGGGATTCTAGCATTAAAATCTCCCAGAATTATTATTGGACAAGCTATATTCTGATCTGCCACGTCATCAAGCAGTTTTAAGAGATTGCTTACATAAGGGTCAGGTAGATCCATCTTTCCATTATGGGGAGGGGAAATAAATATTACAGAGAATAACTTTCTCTGCTCCTCTACTGATACAGACAGCCAAAATGCCCTCAGACTTAACTGGACTATCAGTGATCTGGAAATTTAGTAGAGTTTTAATAAAGAACATAATGCCCCCTCTAGGTCTCCCGTATTCCCTCTCCCTAATTGCAGGTAACACAATGGCAGTAAACCCGGATAGCCTAAGAGTGGCATTTTCTAAGCACCAAGTTTCTTGTAAACCAATAATGTCAAACTCATCCAAACATATTGTTACTTCGGGGTCTGTTACTTTGAGGAGAACACCTTGATGTTCCAAGATAATAAGGAAAGATTAATCATACATTGATCCCCATCAAGCCCCTTTGGTGAAATTCTGCTATCAAACCTCTGATTATGTCAAACTGAATCCAATGTAATCAGAGGGGAAAAGGTGTTATAATCTGTCAGGTTACCGAAATCAATCAGAGGAGACTCTGGGTCTCTAGCTGATTCTACTCCTGGAAGTTCTAGGGAAATTTTCTCTAGTTCTAAAGGATTAACTATATATATCCCCAGTTCATCCAACTTGTTTACCATTGAAAGTAATTTACTAACAATGTGGGGATTTTTAAAGGTAATATCAATCTGATTAGTACATTCGATGTTCCTATGTAACTTAACTGATTCTACCATATTTCTAGAAATATGGGATCCCATAGCTCTTCCCAAGAAAAGTAATAGTTCTTCTCTAACTTCCTTGTCAGAATCTCTGGGTGAGAATGTCTAGCCAAATAATGAGCTTGTTCAGCTCAACCAATCTTCTCTCTGTTTCAAAACATAGTCCTCTATTACACCTAAGAGTTTGTTTTGCACTTCTATATCTTTTATGTCTGGAGTTCTCTTTAATAGGGGTTCTTCTGAGGTCGAGTCAGATTGCAGTGTATCATTGCCACCTGATAGTTCCTTGTCCACAGTTCTTGTAACCATTACTGGCAAGGATACTAGCAGCCCACTATTCTCAATAGTATATAACTTCTCCAAAATATGGTAGGCCGTCCTTGCAAAAGTACAGTACAATAGAACCGTGTCATCATAGTCCAGATTTGGGGGTCTTAGCACCACCATCTCTCCATTATCCCCACTGTCCCTAATACCAAAATATTACGTACTCTTTTTAGGAGTACTTGATCAGTTTCCTTGGTGCCTTGGGTATACCCTTAATTTCAATCATAAATTCTGCAGCTTCAAGATCTCTCTCTTATGAGGCTCAAAATTTACCTTTTCAGTCCCACTTGGCATAATGATAGGTGGAACTGTGGTGATCTCAGCCTGCCCCAAGGTCATTGAATTAGTTTCATCACTCAGTATCTCCTCATATAAATTCTCACACACAATCTCATTGTATCAATCAAATTATTTTTTAACAATCCGTTTTGATAATTTTCAGCATTTTCTTATAACTGACCAGTAACATCTTGTTGAACCTCCCGTGATCCTAGTAACTCCTGATTAGTGTCAGAATTAGATGACGTCTTTATCCCATTATTTTCTGCTACACTCTTCATATTTCTTGCCTTTTTAGTTTTACATTTCCTAGAGTTTTTTGGTTCATGTAGAACCTTCTTATTAATAGTTCCTGTATTACTATTCCCTAGGTAACAAGGACAAACCTTATCCTTGTCAAATGGTAAAGGGAGATTATCTTGAATACCTTTAGTCTCTTTACCAACAGTATCCTGGATCAAATGAGAAAGAGACTTCTGCTTATCCTGGCTTGAATTCAAACCTCTATAATTATTCAGAACTCTATCCAGAAGGATTATATTATGAAAACATCCTCTCTCAGACTAGCTAGTTCGTCCTTCAGAATAGTGATGTTTTCCAACAAGATGATATCAGCTGAGTATCTGTCTTTCAGGATTTCCAGGGTCTGTGCTGAGATGGTTGAAGCTACCCCTAGATTAATCTTTATTTGGTCATGGGATCCTTTTTTATATATACCAGTTCCCTCTAGAGTCTCTGGAATACTACTATTTGAAACGTCTACTGTCGCTATATATTCTTCTCGTCTTCTTTTTTCCCTATTAGGTTTGTCTAGTCATTTTAACCCTTCAATGGTCATACTCATTTCCTGTATTATCCTTCCTAAATCCATATTTTCCCCCTCAATCTCCCTCTGCTCAATACAGGAAGTATTCATAACTTCTTCCTTTGACCAAGACTGTACCAATTTAGCATGTTTATTTGACCCCTTAGGGGGTGTTATACTCCTTATTTGAGATTGAGCAATATGAGAGACTGGAGAAAACACCAGCTCCCTAGTCTCAGGATATCCTAGATAACTTGAGTCCTGCATCAAAGTCAGTGTAGGTATATCCCAATCATATTGGACATTTTGTTCATTTTGTACTTACAGTCTCCTTTCTCCTAAAAAAGTAGTACACTCTATATCTGACTTATCCACCCAGTCAGGGGAAGTTTGCACAGGTGTAGAAAGGTATCTAGGGGTAACTTCCCTTTCTATCCATAGATCTGTTAACTTAAGTTGTTTATTTCCCTCCCTTTTTTCCTAATTGTTTCAGCCTTTTTTCTCTCTTTCATAGTTCCTTTCTTTGGTATCGGAGGTTTTTTCTTAGTGCAACCTTTCTTATTTTGATTTACTATTTTGGGGGCACTTAATTCTTGACAGGAAACCTGTGTATCTTGTATGTCCTGAGTAATCACTTGTGAAACAGACCCACTGGCCATGTTATCTAGCAGACAATTAGCCTTCCTACTCCTGGTAATCACCACTCCTTCCCTAAGTTTCCTTTGGAATTAAGCCTAAGGGAATGTACAAAATCGATAATTATCTGTCAACCCTGGGATATACCAAACTGCATATGTATATGAATGTATATGCAATTTTGAAGTAGGAGGCAATAGTACATAGATAGCAAACGCCAGAAAAGTCTGCTACTACTAATTGCCACTAATTGGCTCTCAATTACTCAAGATTGAAAAGCAATTGATACAGGAAAGCAATCAGTGCCTTATTATGACTTGATTCTTTCAGCAACTAAAACCAATAATGCCACTTATACCAATTATCACCAGATAATCCACAGCTACTTTAGTTATCAACATATTGAATATTTAGTGACACATATACTGTATATATGTATTTGGTTATCAAAACTGAAGTGAAAAATGCTATAAATTCCCCAAATAACTTCTGGTCAATCATACAGAAGAAAAAATAAACTGCTTATGTGACTAAAAAGCTAAATGTTTATAGGGCAAGGATCCTTCCTCAGCAGTTTCTCATTCCAAGTCTTCTAATATTTCATCTTTCTCATGCCTCAGCTACTGGAATACTAGGATAGAATACTAGGATGAACTTCAGTTTCCAGAAAGTGCAGCATTACATTATCACACCAACAGACTTCTCAGCTCTCTCCAATGATAGGATTCACATATAGTTGTCCTAACACAACAATAATATTGAACCAGAGAAGTGTAAAGTTATATCAGTCTCTCCTTCAGCCCGATAAAATAAGTAGAACAAATAGTCCAGAGTTCTGCCACCTTTTCTTGTACCATTCCAAAGTCCAGTGACCCCCAGAACATCTTGAGGCTCCACTAGAACCAAAAGAAAAGGACCTTCAGTCTCAAGAACTTAAATCAAAAATATGATGATACAGTCTATATAAGGGTTAAAAAAAAATTAACTAAATCGAGCCGAGGTCCCTCCTCTGTAAAGAATCTCTAAATACTATGGGCTATCTCTATTTAAGGATTACTATTATACTATTAAGGTTGCTATATTTAAAATGCTGCAAGAAAATTAAATAATACAATCTCACAAGAAATCAGCTCAAATACGTGTTTAAAATAGTAAGAATAAACTTACCTGATATCAGTTTTCTGGGTAGTTATAAAATTTCTGGATATAAAACTCCTAGTTGCCACAAGCCACAGGCCCAAAAAGTAAATAGAACAGTTGGAAAAAGTGGATGGCCAACAAAATGGCTTCAAGTTCTCCTCTAACACTGAACTGTTAAATATGAGAAAGAACGAGCCAGGCTACTAGATTGCCGTACACACTATGGATACAAACGCAGTTCTTCCAAAGCGAAAAACGCCATCCATCCACCAGCCTACACCCTCCTCACGGCTCAGCGGTGCTCCAAGAAAGTGGCAGATGTCCGCTTCCTATGCAGAGGTAGTGCAGACTGATTCACAATGGGACTTTTATGTGAGGATATCACGTGAACTGATTAGCATATGATTAGCATATGGCGCGAAAAGTAAATGAAAATAAAATAACCCAGAAAATGATATAAAGTAAAAACACAAAAACACAATAAAAAACAATAAATCCTTCTAAATCACCTAAACTGCAGCAAGGTAAAACAAGGTAAAGCAAGAACACACAGGACATCAAACTTGTCAAACTCTGTTCAGTTCTGTGCAAAACTAACAGTCGCACAGAACTGCAAACCCTACTGTGCTACAGAGTTGCACTTAGTAACACTTTAAATTTTTTAAATTTTAGAGATTAGAATTCAAAATTAACACATCCCTGCAGCAGTAGAATCTCAGAGGAGTTTTTCCAGAATGGTAAGCCATTCAGTCAGCTGGTAAACCTTCTCTTTCCAGTGGCTCAGTCCTTGGAGCTTCTAGCCATCATGACTGGCCTCCCTCTTCTCTCCACAGTCCTGCTCTCTCAACTGGAGCTCTCCAATACCACCACCGGGGCCTTCCTCCTGCTGGGGTAAGAGAGCAAAGCAGAAAGGGCGAAACAAGGCAGAAGTAAGCTAAAAGGTCAACTGTAAAGGTGATAAACTTCTCAAAGGCAAAGATAGCATACCTTTTAAAAACTTCATAACCAGCAATATCTCCCTACTTCTCAGCCCTACTCCACAGTGTCAAAGAGTGGACAGCAGCACGTGTGTCTCACAACCAGCCTCCAGCAACACCAGCCATTAGACTCCTCATGGTTAGTGGTTCAGATCTGTAGTAAATTATTGAAATATGTGGCACCAGTGATTGCTTACCCTCTAACGCAAATTTTTAATTTATCATTAATTACTGCTGAACTGCCTGACAAATGGAAATCTGCAAAAGCAATTCCTATTTTTAAATCTGGATCAGAGGGTGAGATTAGTAATTATCGATCAATATCTCTGATTCCAGTGGTGGCAAAGATCTGTGAAAAAATGGTAGCAAAGCAGGTTAAGCATTACCTGAGTACCTATGACATTGTGAATTGTAACCGGTCTGGTTTCAGAGAAAAATACAGTACACAGACTTCATTATTAAAAGTATCCAAGGATATTCAGATTGCTATGGATAATGAGCTACAGACAGGAGCAATATTGACTGACTTGTCAAACGCTTTTGACACTTTAAATCACGACATATTAATAAATAAATTGAAATACTTTGGATTTTCGGATAACATCGCATGCTAGTTTAATAATTATCTAAAGAGTAGGAAACACAAGGTATGTCTAAATATACACTACTCAAATTTTAGACAGATTGAGCAGGGTGTACCGCAGGGATCAATACTGAGGCCTCTTCTTTTTAATTTGTATACTAATCACCTGGAATTTAAGCAACAAAATTTAATATACCACCAATATGCTGATGATACAATCTTGTACGTTTCTGGAACTGATCCCTCTTATATACAACAAACTCTACAGGTAGTATTTGATGATATACAGAATTATTATGTTAAAAACAAATTGGTTTTGAACAGTAATAAGACCAAGGTAATTTTATTTCAACACAAAAATAAAGACCCATACATTAACAAGACGCTGGAGCTAACAGTAAAGGATGTATCTGTTTTACAACAAGTGGATGATAATAAATATCTGGAGTTATGGATGGATGTACACTATAAATAGTCAATACATATAAATAACATGGTAAAGAGGTTGGGACAACAACTGGGAATGCTATATAGACTAAAAAATCACTTTTCTAGAAAGACTAGGTTACATGTTGTAAATACTATGTTAGTGCCAATGATAGGTTAAGCTGATGTGGTCTATGGAGGAGCAAATACGACATATTTGAAAAAAATAGCTAGTATATATAATAAAATGGCTAGATATGTAACAGATGCACATAGATATACACATCACTGTGAATTATACAGAGAATTGGGGGTGGGACCATCTGGATAACAAACAAAATCAACATATCACTAAAATTATGTACAGTTCTATTAAAAATAAATTGCATGACTGCATTACTAAAGAACTGATAGTAAAACAGCCAAACTGGGGATTAAGATCAGCCCATTACATAGAATTTGAAGTACCAAAGCGTAGAACGGAAATTGGTTGTGCCACTATATCTTATATAGGTCCTAAAATGTGGAACAACCTACCTGTAATTTTGAGACCTTATGGTAGTAATGTAAGCTGATTTCAAATTAAGCAATGGTATCAAATACAAACTGGTCAATTTCGAGAATGCTGCGTTGTATCAGGTGTTGGATAAGCATTACAGGAAGGTAATACTGTTTCTGAGAGGATGAAATTGACTCAATTGGCTAATTGTATTTATATATTTATAAGTCTTTTGTACTATTTGTATGTCTGTGACCAATCTTTCTTCTTTGATTGTAACCAGGATAATTATTTATTATGGTTTTCCTTGAAAATGTGTGCATTTTTTTGACTCAAAGGAATTTTTTACCATGTTTATTTATAAAATGAATAAAATCTTTACTACTAAAGGAATAATGCATGACAGGGTGTGTGTCATGCTGGGATAACGCCACACCTGGGGGTTTGGGCACGAGGCTGCAGACTGAGTGCGTCCAATATCTCAGGTGTGGAGTTATCCCAGCACGACACACACCCTGTAGTGCAGTGCATTATTCCTATTATACAATGGCTTGTTGTTATATATAAAATAAAAAAAATACTTTTAAAGAATGTTTTATTAGAGTGGAAAAATATTTTTGTTTCTTAAGAGACGATGCAAAAAAAAAGTTTGTAATGCTCCTCATGGAGCTCAGCATTGGCTCACAGTGCTGAGACTAGACCTGTAGCATTATGCTGGGATAACACCATGGTTCCAGCCACAAAACTGACCAATCACAGTCCAAGATTCTTTCTTGCCATTGTATAATATTACTTAAAGAGCAAATGCCAGTGTTTTACAGATTGACAATAAACACAGGAGTTCAAGTCCCTGTGTCATGATTAGTGTTTCCTGAAAATATCATGCTGTTTGGTTTTGTGGTGTTCTTTAAACCAGCATCTGTTAATGTGATCTGCAGTAACTGAAAACAGTGAAGAAACAGTGAAGATGTTTCTGTCCCTATCAGTGAGTGATGACATCATTCCTATCCAGCCTGCTGCTGCAGCAATGAAGTCCTTAATTGCCTGTAGTAGTTGTTGCACTTCCCATTCAGAGCAATCTGTAGAGCTAATTGTCTTTACTCCAAGTGTGTTATTAACCCATCTGGTTTGTGTCTAGATAAATTAGTTTACAATCTATCATTCTGTTCTCGTAAAGAGTTGGTCATTTGTGTTTCAGTGGGAAACTGAAGTGGTATAAATGAATGTTTGTGAGAAATCTCCTGTCTGTATCACAGCTGTGTTCTTTCACATCACAACTCGGCATTGTTTTTGGCTATATAAACCCAGGGTTGTTTAATGGATATAAAATAAATCTAAAGTTTGTTAAGTCATAGAAGTAATGTGTCTTTGATATAGCCTCCATACATATATTCATGTGAGAACAATATTGTTGTTTTGTCAGATTGACAAACAGGTGTCTGCCACACTTTGCTATTTCAGGAATATGTACTATATGAACTCACAAAATTCAGTTCTCTGAGGGATTCTGTCTGGAAATATGTCATGTATGTGTGCAACTAGGCAAACTATATGTCATCCTGTTTCTTGCCCCTCAGTTGAGGCTGCTACACCCTGCTTCCCTCTGTCCACCACAGACAGGGCCAGTGCCACCTGTTGCCCCCTGTTCCAGTCTCCACAAACAGGATTGCTGTGCTCTGCTAAGCCCTAGAGTCCCAGGGTCTCTGCCTACACAGTTGAGGCTGCTGCACCATGCTGCACAAGGCCAACAAAAGATGGGGATTTTGCTGCACCCTGCACTGCCCCAAATGGCAAATGTGCACCTTGTTTCACAGACAGGGCTGCTGTACCCTGATGCCCCACTGTGTCCAGCCCCACAGTCAAAACTTCTGTACCAAGCTGTCCTCTGCCCTCTGCCACCACTGTGCCCTGCTGCATCATAGAGCATCTTGATTCCACAGTTAGGGTTGTTGCACCATGCTGCTCCCTGCCACCAGAGTCAGATCCTTTAGTACACTACCCAAGCTTCTCAAAAGAAAAAACAAACACTTTCATTGTGTGTTACAGGGTGGGGACAGAGGGTAGCATGGTGCAGCAGCTCCAACTGTGGAGACAGAGACCCTGGGACTTTAGGGCTTAGCAGAGCACAGCAGTCCTGTCTGTGGAGACTGGAACAGGGGGCAACAGGTGTCATTGGCCCTGACTGGGGGGGGCAGAGGGAAGCAGGGTGCAGTAGCCTCAACTGAGGAGCAAGAGACAGGGCCATCAGGATGGCATATAGTATGTCTAGGTTCACACATACATGATGTATTTGACACAGAATCCCTCAGAAAACTGAATTTTATGAGTTCATACAGTGTATGTTCCTAAAATAGCAAAGTGTGGCAGACACCTGTTTATCAATCTGACATGACATCAATATTGTTCTCACATGAACATATGCATGGAGGCTACATCAAGAACACACTACTTCTATGATTTAACAAACTTTAGATTTATTCTATATCCATTACACAACCCTGAGTTTATATAGGCAAAAATCAATGCAGAGTTTTTATGTGACAGAACTCAGCTGTGATACAGACAGGAGATTTTGCACAAATAGTCAGTTATACCACTTCAGTTACCCACTGAAACACAAATGACCAACTCTTTATGAGAACAGAATGATAGATTGTAACCTAATCTATCAAAACACAAACCAGATGATTTAGTAGCTGACTTGGAATAAAGACAATTAGCTCTACAGATTGCTCCAACTGAGAAGTGTAACAGGTACTACAGGCAATTAAGGACTTCACTGTTGCAGCAACAAGCTGGACAGGAATTATGTCATCACTCACTGATTGGGACAGAAACATCTTCACTGTTTCTTCACTGTTTTCAGTTACTGGCAAGCATATTAACAGATGCTGATTTAAAGAAAGCCACAAAACCAAAAAACATGATTTTTCAGGAAATACTAATCATGACACAGGGACTTGAATTCCTGCATTTATTGTAAATCTGTAAAACACTGGCATTTGATCTTTAAGATCCCCCAGGACACTCAGACAAGTGCATTAAGGCAGCAGTGAGAGGCAGGGGCTGGGACAGGTGGTAGCTCACCCAGCGGTGGCCATCAGCCTAATCCCAAGCTCTAACTATGAGCTTTTTTTTTTTTATTATTTTTTAATTTTTGGCCCCAGCTCTCTCCAGTGTAGGCATTCGACTGCACCTCTATCCCACCCTGCCGTAGACTCAGTCCTACCATCTGGCTCCCCTAGCTCCTCTACCACTTGGCCAGTACCTGGTCCCTTGGATTTAAGCCCCCTGGGGAGGAACTGTCCTTCTCCTCAGATGACCTTTCTGTAAATCTAGTCAGGCAATCCAGGAGTGGTGGGAGCACTGGGGGCAGCCGCTGCACTCAGCGTTGGCTGTGGGGGGTGGTCCTTGGCCCCACCTTCACCTACCAGAGCCAAGTAGTTTCCCCCAGAGTTTGGATTTGCAATGACGTCCTGTAAGACATGTGCATGCATCCATGCACACTCATTGGTCATTCTCCGCAGCTCTTCCCTCTATACTGCAGCCACTTTTGCTGTGAACCCCCCAGCTACCACTAGAGACCACTAGAGCAGCAGATTGTGTGAACCCCCCTCCCCAGGAAAGGGGAACAATCCCTGGGATGTTTGATCTTTTCAAGTCCCTGCCAACCTCTGACAACCCATGCTTATTCCCAAATATGGGCTGCTGGCATGGCGTGAGATGTGGCATCCAGCGCCTGAACCCTCAGCACCACTAGGATGGCCAACTATGAGCTTTTTAACTGAAGCCACTTTAATATGTACTATTGGAGCTGGAAATTACCATGGCTGCTGGCACCAGTCTTGCCCTCCAAAAGATCCTCATTAAAGGATTTAAGGTGTACTCGTTCCAGTTAGAAGGCCTTAAAAGACTCCTGTATTGTTATTTTTCTTCACTACCTCCCTGAGTCGAGAGTGGATAATTTGTACACCTGCTGCCTTCTTTGGATGGGTATCCAGTGAACAAGACAACCGTGACTGAGTGCCGTCAAAAAGGGTGACTCAGTCATGATGCATGTATTCTGGGCTACCTTGCAGGGTAGCTACCAAATACAGGGGTAGGCAAGTACAGCAAGGGGTGTCACTGTATATACACGCACACGGGGGCGTCGAGGGACCACGTGATGCAACGGGTGGAAGGGGAGGGAGGGTATGTGGGGTGTAGCGCAGTGGTTGGCTGCCAAGCTGGCCATGTGGTGTGGTGGGTAGTTGGGTGGCTGGCTTGGGTTGGGAGGGTACCGGGTTCGATTCTTGGTGAGATTGTTTTTTGCATCAGTTCGGGGTTTAAATTTTATTTTTACGTTTTACAACCCCCCTGGAGTTAAGAATCCTTAAGAAGAGGGTGCGGAGGGCAGCCCCCAGTATAGCATAGAAAACCAGTCACCAGTTTTCTAATCGCTGTGAGTGTACATCACTGTAATTCATTTTCGGCAATGTACACTTACCCAAACGGTGATTGCTATTCAGCGATTGCCATTATGACATAGAATCCCTTCGATGTTGTAGCTATTTCTCAGCCTGCCTCTCCAGAATCAAACCCTGATTCCCCTTTATCCATGGTGACCATGGTAGACACAGATCAGACCATTGAAAGTTAATAGGGCAGACATTTGAATGTTGTGTTGCTGTCACAAGGATATGCAATCAGACCAAGTCTGTCTACCATCACCAAAGCTACTGAGCTGAGATGCAGAATAGTTTTGGTTTGATAAATGCATGCATCCCTGGATATCAGGGCTCATCAGCATGTAACTGCTCTAGAATTACCACAGTTATCTAAATAACACTGGAGTTATCAAAGGAACCTTAACTGATTTAATGAGCCATTCATAGTTTCACTGTATCATCCATTCAACTTAGACTTGCATGTCTTAATCTTTGAGACAGCATATGTGACTGGTACAATCAACCAGGTAGTTGCATTGATAGGAGAAATCTGCAGGAGGGGCTGGAGCCCAGACCTCCATGCTAGGTGGGGGCCTCCAAGGGAGCACTCCCCAGATGTGTGTCGAGTGCTGCCCTGGCAGGCTTGGGGTGGTAGCCTTAAAAGAGAGAGGTGGGATGGCCTTTGTGGAATTTGGTGCTTAGAGAAATACCTGTACTCTTCATGGGGATGGGGAGTGGCAGCAGGCCAGCATTCAGACAGGGTGCGGTCTGCCCTGCTGCTCAACATGACCCTCAACATCTAGCCCAGGCTTCTCGGTCTTGCTCTGAGGAAGTGAAGCCAGGGACTGAGGTCCTCAACTCAATAACGCTCCATGCAGGGAGAAATCACTCCTCTCAGTGATTGGACGAGCCAGATTGGGAGTGCTCTCTCTGAGTCAGAGACCATCTGCCATATTAATTGATGGGTGTTGGTGGTGGTATTTTTAGCCCCCTGCCAAGAGATGTCTGTCCACAGGGTGCCATGGCCATAGCCTTTTGTGTTGGGAGGCATCTAGTAGAAGAGACTTCATCAATGGCAATCATACATCCCTTTGACCCAGCCTTCAGGCCTCTGCACCTGGGTGGGAATGGCACCACCAGGCACCAAAGGAAGATATCCAGACTTTGTGTTTTTGTTGCAAAGTGTCAACCCTGAACCAAGTCTCCAATCACCAGACACTACCCCAGAGGACAAGCCCAGGAAGGTTCCTTGTCCCCAGACCCAGAGTGCCCTTTGGAGTTCCTAACCATTACCAACTGGACTTGGTCTCTGGAGTTTGCACAAAAAAAACTGTTGATGAAAATCTCATTGAACCTGCCTATGGGTTACCTTCCCAAAGTCCCCTTCACTCCTTCAGCAAAAGAAGGCATACACTGAGGCTGACCCCATGGAACTCTGCTCATCCTGTGCAGGGAAAATCCAACTTCATGCCAGGCTTGGCCATCTGGTCTCAAGATTAGGAGGCCCAGTCCCCCCCAGCTGATGTGGGCTCCAGTGCAGGCAGTTGGGCCAGTTAGAGCTATGGTCCTGCTCCCCTTGCCAGTTTCTGGCCTTCACCCAGGCCCAGTGAGAGATCCTGTATCAACCTCAGACACCTCCCATGCTTGCCTGGGCACAGAGCCTTCAATCTATGCCTAACCGGACTGGAGGTCTCCCCACTCAATGTTGACCTCCTATCATTCTGCAGGAACCTGCCTATGGGTCCCTTGGTGAGAGGTAGGTGCACCCTGAGGCTGACCCTGTGGAACTCTGCTTGACCCAGGCAGGGCAAATCTAACCTCATCCAGACTTCCAGAAAACAGGGTTTGGCCATTTGGTCCTGAAACCTACCTCCAGATTTCCTCCCCAAAATCCCCTTTACCCCTTCAGTTGGAGGTGGGGACACCATCAGTCCAATCTCCTGATACTCTGCTCAGCTTGGGCAGGGCAAATAAGATCTCATGCCAGACTTCTGTATGCAGGGTTCAGCCACCTAGTCTTTGCCCAGAGAACCGACATACCAGGCTTATTGGGGTGTTGGTGCACTCGTGCCAGGTAGGGCTGTTGGCCTGTCCCTTTTGACTTCTGTAGGTTCACATGAAGCCCTTCCCATGGGCAGGTGCACCAAACTTGCAGGGATGCTGACCCTCACTCCCCAATCCTCCCCAGTCAGAGAGATATTCCTGGGCAGCATGGCCGCTGGACTGACTTACTGGGGCTTCTGTGCACTCAGGGTTAGTAGAGCTGCTGGCCTGTCCCTCTTGACTTCCATAGCTTTGCTTAAAGCCCTTTCTGGGAGGAGGCCAGGAGCCCCAAGCTTGAAGGGTTGCTTCCTTTCACTGCACCTGGCTGCTGGGCAGGGACGGCCTCCTCTCTGAGCCAGATCTGGATTTGAGATGGTTGACATCCAGTCACAGGGCTTCACCAGGTGCTGGGAGGTCCAAACTCACAGGGATGCTGAAATTAAATTTTCAGAACTGATTTTGGAGTAATCTGTGCAACCCTGTTTCTTACCCCTTTTACTGTTCCCTATTACCCTGACACATACACTTTTCACTCCCGATATCTCACTTCATTTCCAACTCATCTGCCCCTCTTGCCGCTTCTAGTTTCTTCTGCAACAGCTCCCTCATTCTATCAAAATCAACCCTTCTAAAATCCAAGAGCTAGATTTTCAGAATGTTGTGCAGGGCTTATATCAAGCCCTGCTCCATGACACTGAGGTTTTGGCTGTGCACCAAACCCCTTCACCACAACAGCGCCTGATTTTAAAATCTCAGACGCAGTTGCAACGGTTTTTATGATTTACGACAGCTTGTGCCAAATATCTGGCGTGAGCTGAGTGAAAAAGGCCCTTGGGATTGTCGCAAACTAGATCACAAAAAGTTGGTCTAACTTGTGGCAATTTGCCCACATGATAGAAATTCCCGATCACCGGCCAGGAGAATGCCACAAACCCTGTGCGCCATATGTTCGGCATTTCAGGGGCTTACGACATTCTTGGATGTTTGAAAATCCTGCCCCAGGCCTTTAGTTGGGACTGATTTCTCTCCTCTTCAAGTCTGATGTCAAACCATACTGTCTGGTAGTCTTAGGGAATGAGAGCATGTTCACAAGAATGTCCGGCCCAAGAGTAACAGTGTCATCATTCTTGCTGACAATGTAGAGTTTTTTTCCCAATTGTTTTAGCCTGCCCCTTCCCCTCAGGATGTTGACAATAAGGGCTCTAAGCATTCACACCAGAGCTGTGTGAAATGTTCAAATTCAGCTTAATTCCCAAAGCCTGCTTATGACAATTCCACCAGAATTTCAAAACTTATGCCTAATTTGGTGGAATTTTGTTAGATGTGGAATTTGGAAATACTGAATGTGGTCTGGGCTTTTTGTTTTAAACATGAATTAATAATTTGCAGCAGATGTAAGCTGTGGATGAGTAGTTTGTGGTTTACATAAAACGTGGATTACTTTTTTGCAAACTGCAGAAAACTAACCTGCAGTTTATGTTAACTGGGGAAAAAAAGTTTAAGTGAAATCACTTTCATAATTCTGCAGAATTTTTTATCAAAAAATTCTGAAAAGGATTTTGGAAGTGAAATGCCATTCCTCCTAAATTCTGCCAAGGGAATTCTTCATTCCACACAGCTTAATTCACAAATAATGGCGTGCTGACATGAAGATAGCTAACCCCCCCCCCATGTACTCACACAGACTGCAGTGAGGGCCATGCTTAGTCTATCTCTTGAGCCCCCAGGGGACATACTGTACACTACTTCTACAATGGCGGTGGCATTTGAACCTGTTTCACAGGTCAGTACTCCGTCCACTAGAGCACACCACATTCTGTGAAGTTAATTAAGCACCAGAGCACAAAGGTATCTAGTTTTTGTCAATTTTTATTTTATTTACTGATACAAAACATGTATTTTTCTGTTAGCTCAATCTTTTGTTTAAATACAACTGAATACTCGAAGGAGTTAGATGTTAGCTTGCACTGGTACCGCATGAAGTTTAACAGACTCTTTTATTTTTAATTGTTATGAATTTAGCAAACACATTCACCTTTAATTGTGGTTTAATTGTGGTTCAGCAGGTAAGTTGAAATGCTATCTGTTATTTGCCAACTTGGCATCCACAGATAAAATAAAAATAATTCCATCACACTGGTGCCTTCAGGGGTGCAAAACCAGCATGATCACTTGCTTTTTTTGGCTAGGTCCTTATCTGTTATCAGTCTAATAAAATATAACTGCGAGTAATAGGAGAAGTGAAAATTAAGCAGTCAGATATGATAAGGCATGCAGCATGCTAAGATAACTACTACCAAACAAACTGCTATTAAATGTATCAAAAACACAAGCTATGTTCTTTGGCTGCCCCCCAAACTAAGAAATTGTCAGACGCCCATTCAAATCTCTTGCAGTGATGGTACAATGCTTGAGGCAGTGCAGTCCTTTAACTACCTTGGTGTTACCTTGGATCCCTGCCTTGATTTTCAGCCACATATACTTAAGACCTGTAAAGCTGTAAATTCTAGATTTGGCCTGGCCTATAGAATTAGGCATAATTTCACTTCACATAGCTGTTTATCTGTCGCAAGGGGTATACTTCTTCCTAAGCTAATGTATAATGTTGCTGTTTATGCATATTCAGCCTCTAAGCTGGCATAAAGGAAATGGGAAGTCACATATAAGAACAGATATCATATTATAGATACATAGACAGTGTCGGCAGATAAGGGCCTATGGCCCACCCAATCTGTCCATTTCAGCTTGTAAGTTCAGTTTATCTTTTCCTAGAAGTCTGTTGCCCCTTACAAACAGAAACTGTGCCCACATTTCTTTACTTACAGTGTTCTTTCACTTCACCCTGCCTAATCCAACTATTTATACTTTCAGGCCCAGATATTCAAACTGCGCACAAAAAGTGCGCAATAGCAGGAGCAAGCGCGAGTCCATTGCACCCATGCACAAGAGGTGTGATATTCAAAAACTGAGCCGGCCAAACTGCGCCTACAGCTGACAACTGAATATTGCACCACCTGCACCATAGCGCAACTAGGGAGGGGAAGCTGAGCAGATCAGATGTGCCATAGCGCAACAAGGTATGTACAGCTGAGCAGTCCTGAGGCACCATAGCACAACCAGGGATGCCCCCAGCAGCAGCAGGGCAGCAATGCAACTGCACAACCAGGGAGGTAGGGGCCCACCACCTATGCCACAGATGGGCACAGGAACACACAGCAGAACAGACATCGTCCCCCTACAACCCATGCACTGCACAACTGGGGGAGGGCTGGAATAACTACCGGCCCATAGAGACCAGCAACCAACCCACAGCTGGGCCATTGTGCCCCATCACACCCCCCGGCAAGCTGTGACTGGCACACAAGGAGGACTGGCCACCCTGTGCCATGCCATCCCCCCAACGCAAGCACACCCTGCACCATGACCCCTAGACACCCTGCCCAGGAGCAGCATCCACCACTGCAGGAAACCCCATGCATGCCACCATCCCCACTGTGACAATGCAACCCTGTGCACCACAGAACCATGCAAGGC
This sequence comes from Neoceratodus forsteri, assembly GCA_016271365.2. Classification (NCBI taxonomy): domain Eukaryota; kingdom Metazoa; phylum Chordata; order Ceratodontiformes; family Ceratodontidae; genus Neoceratodus; species Neoceratodus forsteri. The sequence continues at coordinate 269,552,800 of CM057452.1, read as the reverse complement.
AGCCCCACCACGAGCACCCATCAGCAGGTAGCAGCACACAGTGATGCAACAACAGCATACTCAGTGCCACCACGCACAGGCCCCCCAAGGTACTGCTGAGAGACCAACCATGCTTCGGCACATGAGGTACCCCACATGGGACAGGGCATGCCCCGGACCCCACCACCAGTGGTACAGCACCCTGCACACTCTCCCAATGACACACCCCAACCCAGCACTGGCCACAACAGCCAGCGCAGACACCCACAGTGGTGCGTGGAAGCATGCACCACACCAGATGCCACACAGTGCGTGGACAGACACCCACCCATACCCAAGGGCACAACAACACAGGGACGCAGTAGCGGAGCAACCAAGCCCCCAGTGTGGGCCCATGTAAACTGTGTACACACAACCCACAGTCCTCCATGGCACAGGAGTGCCAGCCACCCTGCGCAGGCACTGTGGACCTGTACGCCACCAGCATTTTCCCAGAGCACAAGTCACAGACAGTGGTGCACATCCCCTGCAACACACACAGGCCACAGCATGGAGGTGGGTCAACAACTGTGGAGACCACAGTGTCACCCGAGGCAGACATGCACCACACCAGTGACAGGAGGCAACCCAGCATTGTGATGGGTACAGTGGCTGCCCTACATGGACCACCACCACTAACATGCCAGCAGACCGTGCAGGTCACAGACATACATGGGTGTCAGCTGCACAGGCCATGGACAGGCTGACAGGGGCACCATGGACACTGAGCATGCACCATGGACCACTGCACACAGTCATCTAGTGCACAGGGCACAACACACACACCACAGACACTGACTGATACCTAACTCCACACCATAGTCACCTCCACACGGACACACACACATACCCATGACTGCACCACTCCGACGCCATGCACACCACTGCAGCTGAGCACCTATAGCCTGCTGCAAATCAGAGACCACCACAGTATTCATATCAAAATATCTGTATTAAAACAGCATAAAAGGTAACTATGTACAATAATATATACAAGGTGGGGGGGAGGGCCACAAACAAGGTGGGGTGGGTAGAGGCAGGGGTGAACAAAAGGGACAGGAAAGGAAGTGTGTGAGGGTGGGTCCAGGGGGGTAGGGGATATCAAGGGCAGAGTGACTTTTAACGGGAGCCCCGCTCCCCGCTCCCCACTCTGGCTTCTCCACTGCCTGTGCCTCCTGAGGACCCCAGTCTCATCTATCCGGTGAAGGATATCCAGGAATGCCCTCACCATGTGCAGGATCTCCCGCAGTTCCTCCCGGATGTCATTGAGCTGGCGGACACCTAGGACAAGGGAGCACAGTCAATAGGTGTGAATGCACAGCCCCATACAGCCCACCCACTGTGCATGGCATACACCGTGGGACATACCTCTATGATGGTGTGTGACCACCCACATTGATCACGTCCACATGACCTGCCCACCCAGGCGCATACAGCCATGCAGAACGCTGAACACACCCACCGGCCAAGTCACACACAGCACCACCGTGGCCATTTAGTGATGTGGCTATGTGGTGCAAAGGCAGTGGCATAGCCATGTACCCGGTGCACGCATGGACCACCATCGATGCACTCCCAGACATGCAGTGCCACTGGACAGTGCTGACTGTAACAAGTTGCGTGCATGGCAGTGGTGTCAATGGATGGTGGCCATGCCCTGCTGCCCACCCTGTTACACAGCATACAGTAGTAATCATAGAGGTATGGCACTCACCATCATCGGGCCAGTCCCATGGGCACTGTGGACCCTCGCCCCACCTGGCCTCCCTCTCCTCTTCGTTGCGGCGCAGCTAACGGGCCAGGCGCCACTCCTCCAGGCCTATGGTGCAAACATGGAGAAAGGAACATCAGTACAATCCTGTAGCAAAGCCCCCCTGCACCCAGGTGTGTGCCCTCCCACCCAGCCAGACCCACCCACCCCACACCCTGATAACACCACCACAGCCAACACCGGACAGTCCCTCCACCATGTGATGGACACATACAACCGAGATACCCATATGGAAGATAAAAGTGTGTTGATGTAACACCTACTTGGCCGTGGCACTGTGCCCCTCCTGACATGTCCCCGCAGGCGGGCTAGCAGCTCCGGCTCCCTCCACCGCAGGTCCCCATACCTATGGCGGCACTGCTCAGCTGTTCTCCCCCATCCAGTGGCCTCCTTCAGTGCAGTGGCCACCTCCTCCCACACCTGGCTCCTGGACCTGTCCAGGGGTGCCTCCCCAAACAGTGGTCCATGGTGTGGCTCCACTATGACCACTAGGTTGACCAGTTCCACCTGTGTCCATTGAGCAGCCCTCCTGCGTGCCATTCTCTCAGCTTGGTCTGCAAATATGGCGCTCTGCAGCGCGGCTCCCCATGTGCAGATGCTGCATGGTACAGTGCTGCCATTCCCTATCGCATTGTCACCGAACAGCATGATAGTGGTGCACCCATGCCTGACGCATGGCGCCTAGGGGGCAAAGGTCAGGCACAGGGTCAAGGGTCTCTGAAGCATGGACACGCACAGTGCCATTGGAACCCAATGCGTGTAGCATGATTGACTGCCTGTGTGCTACCTCCAGTAGTGGCCTACCACGCTGTTGCCCCAGTGCGCCTATGATGGCCCAGTGCCACAGCGCCATGTAGGCGAACATCGCTATAGCACCATTGGCACAATGGTGGCCATGCCCTGCATTGCTTCATGCACACAGCACATCAGCAGTGTGGCAGACGCCTGCATCAGCAACCAGGGCATGCGCAGTGAGGTGTGTACTACGCATGTCACAGAACTGTGCCCTTGACTCAGCACGTTCAGCACAATTGCTCAAAGTGCAACAGCACGATATTCAGTCATCATATGCAAAACAGCTAATCAGCCATGCAATGGTGCAGCACTGCAATTTGCATCCACTCAAAGTTGCGCCTCGCCTCATTTGCATGGGTTGCGCTATAAAAGTGCGACATTGGGCTGCAGTGGCCATAGTCGGTTACTGCAGTCTATCGGTGAGTTGCATGCTGTTTGGGAGTGTGGACTGTGGATTTAGGACTGCATGGACTGCACAGTCACAGGTAACAACTGCCATTCTTACAGGCTAAAAATGACCGAGCAAGTTGTGGGAGAGGAGGAACACAGTGGTGGGAGGAGGAGGAGGCCTAATTTTACCAAGGCCGAGACCGAAGCCCTGTTTGAGGCCTACCTGGATCAGGAGCCGCTTCTCAGCGGATGGCAGGGAACACCTCAAGCCCATGCTGCTGTATGGGAGGAGGTGGCACGTGCTGTGAACCTGCATGGCAGCCAACAGCGCTCCGTGCAGTAGTGCAAGAAGAAGATGGGCACAGACAAGAGGAGGATAAAGGAGAAGGTGGCTGCATGAGCTGCGACAGGTGGGGGACAGCCGGAGGTGGTACACCTGACCCCACAGGAGGAGAGGGCTGCTGGAAGCATGCAGCGTTGTGCCATTGAGGGTGTTCTGGGTGGTGGCTTCCAGACGGGTGGTGGCCCATCACTGCATGGTAAGTCATGGTCTGTCTATGGGGGGGGCAGGCAGATCACATGCAGTAATGCGACTTTGTTTTCCCTTACAGATCCTGAGCGTCTGCATGGGTCAGCGGTGGTGGCCCTGTCCACTGAGGACAGTCAGCTGGAGATGGAGGAGGGCCCATCCACCTCCACAGGTATACGTGGCTCAGTGCGACAGTGGGCCCGCCTGGCTGTCCACACTGATGTTGTTGTAACAGGTGCGGAGGAAGCCCTGCACATGTCCCAGCATGACAGCATCCGCGGATGCCAGCGTGCTGTGACTCAGGCCGGTGCTGAGTCCATCACCAATGATGATGTTGCTAACGGCATGGGCAGTGACATGTGTGTGCCATGGGTTGGCCACACATCAGGTAACATCGTGGCCATGGTTGTAGGTGGTGCTGCTGTGGAGGCCTGCATGTCAGCACAGTCCCAGCTTGTGCCTGTCAGTGCCAGTGGGGCAGCACTGGTGTTTGTTCAGGACAGTGGGACTGTTGCGGCCACTGCGGCAGCTCCACTGAGCCCTGGGGAGCGGCAGCTGGAGGGGCAGCATCAGCAGTCAGCCAGTGGTCATGGGGGTACAGAGTCCAGCGGTGGCATCTGTGTACTGCCTGTGGACATGCCCAGACCTGGTCCTGGTGTGCAGCGCCCACCCTCAAGGGGTGCTGAGCATCAGGGCTGTGCACACCCTGAGGGACAGAATGCCGAGGAGGCAGATGACCTCTTGGACAAGCACACCCACCTACTGCAAGCATCAGTCCAGCAGCAGATGTGGTTTGCAACATCGATGGATGTACTGCATGCGGCTCTGGAGCGGGCAGAGGAGCGTCGCAGCAGAGACACCGCTCTGATCCTGGCAGGGATGGACCGGTTGCCGGAGGATGTGACCGTTGCCATTGACAGGCATGCACAGGCATTCACTGCTGTCATGGCCACAATGGGCACACAGTCATATGCCCATGCGTCGTGGACACCACACAGTGCACTGTCCACTCCCCATTCCCGGCGTCATGCAACACCCTCCCTGTCGACGCCGGGTTCAGCTGTGGGCATCCCGAGCACACCTGGTGCTGGCATGTTCGATGTGCTGCAGACCCCTGCATGAGCACGGTCACATTCACACAGTGGAACCCCTAGGGGACCATCGGTGCCACCCCATGAGGCCAGTGGTTGGCCTGTCAGTGCTGGCGGGTCTCAGCGGGGCCGCCCACGCATCCGTGATGGCCGGGGCACTGTGTCACGTGACTGAACTGTCTCCCAATGCAGCTACTGTCTGGTGCTACCCTGTGTGCATTGTGTCTTTCAGTGGGCAGTGCACGGGTGGGTACCCGGCCCTGCACGTGGACACACAGTCCATCTGCACATCCTCCTGGCTGCTGTCCGGAGTTGCATGTGCATGATGATGCCTGCATTGCGCTGTACACCAATGTGCAATGGTGCTCAGCATCTAACACATGGACAGGCAGTGGGTGTGGTGGTCTGTGGACATGTGTGTGGCTAGGGGTAGCGTTCTGGGTTGGTGTGCCTCCTACCCTTTGTGCAAGTTTGGTGCATTGTGTGTACATGCGTGCATGTGTGTGTCCATCCACGTGGTATGTTAGACCTCACCCATCCCTGGTTGTGTGTGGGGTTCCATGCCCTGCCACTTCCCTTGATGGCATGCACCCCTGGTGTGTGTCCATGCATGTTTGTGGGTTGTGCCTTAGCCACTGGTGGTTGCACATGGCCCCATGACTTACCTGGGTTGGCTGAAATGCTCCTCCATGATGGTGTCCAGGTGCAGCTGTGCCAGCCAGAGCAGTCAGGGGTCCCGTCACCCAAGGGGGGGCTGCCCATCACCATCGTCACCGGCATCCTCATCATCCCCATCGCTGTCCCCCTCTTTGACCTGTATGGCTATCCCACATTCGTTGGCCATGTTGTGCAGGATGCAACAGGCCAGGAATAGCCCTCAGGCCTTTGAGGGACTGTATTGTAGGGCACCACCAGAGGTGTCCAGGCAATGGAAATGTGCCTTCAGCATCCTGAACACCCACTCAATGACATTACGTGTGGTGGCATGTGCCTCATTGTAGCGTTGCTGCGATGGGTTCATGGGCTGCCGGTAGGGTGTGAGCAGCCAGGGACTGAGTGGTATCCACTGTCACCTGTGAGTAGAGGGTGGAGGTTAGATTGGTGATCAGCATCGCCCTGCCCTGGACCATGTAGGCCACTACCCATGTCACCTCTGACCATGCCCCCCAGGCCCTATGATTGTCCATGTGATTTGCATACTCACCCACTAGGTGGTCAGTGGGGATGTCCCCACTCTCGAATCTGTGGCACAGTGCTGACTGGTGCCAGATGAAGGCATCGTGTGCTGTCCAGGGTGCATGGCACAGACATTGATTATGCGCCCCCTGGTATTGCACACCACCTGGCAGTTGATGCTGGCATAGCCCTTGTGATTGATGTATGCACCCCCCTCGGGGCCAGGTGGTGTGTGGATGGCCACATGGGTGCAGTCTATTGCCCCTAGCATGCCAGGCATACGTGTTACCCTGTGGAACTCCTGTATGTTTGCTGTGCGCTCCACTGGTTTGCTGGGGAAATGGATGTACTCCGCAGCATGTGGCAGCAGTGTGCTGAGGAATTGGGTGAGGTGGCTTGACGTGGCTGACTGAGTTACGCCCGTGGTGTCCCCAGTTGGTCTCTGGAAGATACCCATAGCAAGCAGGCACATGCAAGCTGTCACTTTCATCTCCACTGACAGGGCATGGCTCCGTCGTGTGGGTGCCTGCATCACATCACTGCACAGCTCACAGAGCCGCCTCAGAATTGCCCAATTCAGGTGGTACCGGCCCACAATCTCGGTATCACTGTACAGCTCAAAGCTGTTGTGGGCTCAGTACTGCCTGTTGGGGGCATACCGCCAATGGGCCCTTCCACGACCACACCCCCCTGCTGCCCTTCTCACCCCCTCATAACGGCCTCCATCTGGAAGGTGGCACTGGCCATGTCCTGGCTTGTGTTCACCCCGGCAGATGTTTGTGTATTCCCCGCTGTCCTCACTGCTACTTACCCTGCACGGAAACACCTGCCTGTGCTTGCCTCACTGCTGTGGTGTACCTCCCCCTTCTGCAATGTCTCCCCACACCTTCCCCTGTGGCTATTGCTTCCAGGTGCCCTTTCCTGCCTGGCCCTGTGTGTCCCTGCTGCCCAGTGTGTCCTGCTGTGTTTGCTCTCATATGTGGCTTTCCTGTAGCATTCTTGCACCTCTCCCTTGCTCCTTTTTATTTTGACTCATTTCCACAATGGCACAACTTCCGCTTGCTCCCCTATTGCACATGGCGCAAGTTGTTGAATATCGCACTGCACCATTTATGCATGGTTCCTCCCCCTTCAGTTGTGCATGCCTTCATTATTATTGCGCTGTTGCTCAGCGTGATTTGGGGGGGGGGGGGCGCAACTGCCTCCTGCTGAATATCGCAGAATGGTGCATTTTCATACTTACGCATGGCTCAACTCTTTTGAATATCTGGGCCTCAGTCTTTAATAAGCTAACCCTTGCCCATCCCTGTGGTACTTCACTCCTCCCTTCCCCGAAGCAGGTCTTGAACCCATGTTTGTTTTGGCTGTCTGCTCCAGAGTCAGTTGCACCATCCACTAGACCACTCAGTCCCTTGTATTGTCCTTGCAACTAATAAACTTGTTCATCATTGCACCCTGTACGGGAGGCTGGCGTGGCTCCCTCCCAGTGTTATGCATGACTTAGCTGCAGGTGGCACTATCTACAATATCTGAAAAAATTGATAGCCTCAACAAAATTGCTTCATCCACAGAACAATCCTTATCCCTTAAGATCCATGGATCTTGACCTGCTTTCCGTTCCTAAATTAAGGACTAATCTTGGGATTGCTGTATTTCAAACCTTTGCACCTAGGCTATGGACCAATATCTCGCATGAGATTCATACTAGTACAACTCCTGGGAGCTTTTGACATGTCCTATGTAAGCATTTACTAAGTACTGTTAAGTGTAACTGCTTTTCCAAAAGGTAACAGATGTTAGTGGACATTATTCCCATGTGGAGTCTCTCATAACAGGTGGCCTCTGTTGCTGTACTTCTGACTGATATCACATTTGTTCTAACTTTTGTAATTCCTACCCTTGTAAACATTGCAGGCTCGATTCTCAAAAGGGGCATAGGACAATGCAAGCTGTGGCAAACAGCAGCTTGTGCTGAAGCCCAGTGCACCAGGGACCCTGCTCACAATTCTCTATCTGGCTAGGGCCCTAGTGGTAAAGTTCCAATGTTTTGTGGCAAGCATGGCTGGGCACCAAACAGACGATGCACTTGGAGGGTTTGCCGCATGCTGCAGGGCAGCCCTGCACCACTCTAGATCCTGGTAGTCTAGCAGTCCCCCCTCCCTGATATCCGATGCTGCCAAATTGAAAATAAATAATAAGTAATAATGCCCTCACCCTGGTGGTATAGTGGCCTTCCCTCCCAATCCCCAATGGTGCCTATATTGAAAATAAATAATAATGCCCCCACCCTGGTGGTATAGTGTTCCCCCTCCCTGAATCCTGATGTTGTCCATATTGAAAATAAATAATAATATCCCTGCCTTGGTGGTATAGTTTTCTGCCTTCCCCTATCCCAGATGTTGCCCATTTTGAAAATGAATAACAATGCCCCCACCCTGGTGGCATAGTGTCCCCCCACCCCCCCAGCAGGTAGTGCCCACCACCCCACTCCTCCCCATCCCGTATCAGAGCCAGTGCCAGCAGAGCCCTTCTACACCTCTGCAGCCGGTGCTAACTGAACTGTCACAGAGCCTGTACTGTACAGTGTACATGCTTATTGATTATCAATGACTGTGTACACTGTACAATACATGCTAAGTGACAGTTCAGTCAGCGCCAACTGCAGAGGTGGGAGGAGGGCTGTGCCAGCACAGGCTCTGATAGGGGAATGGGGGTGGGGTGGTGGGCACTACCTGCTGGGGTAGGGGTCCACTATACCACCAGGGCAGGGGGATTGTTATTTATTTTCAGTATGGGCAACATCGGGGATTGGGGGGCACTATATTAGCAGGGCATGGGCATTTTTATGAATATTTAGTATGGGCTCCATCGGGGATCAGGGAGGGGCTACTATACCACCAGGGAGGGGGCATTTTTATGAATATTCAGTATGGTCACATTGGGATTGGTGAGAGTGGACCGTGGCACATTGTCGCTATCTGGTCAACTCTCCTGGTGGAGAAATTTCTAAATACCCTAAGACCAGACATGGCTGGTCTAATGGTACTTAGAAATCTCACCACTGGGGGAGTTTTGTGAATCCTCATTCTGGGGAATTGGCAGCCTGTATCTGCCGCAAGCCCCTGGGACCATGCTGCTGCCCAGTGTGTGGCACAAGGGTGGCACAAGCCCCATTAGGTGCAGGCTGCATGTGGTATGTGCAGGCTGCCTTTTGGAACTGCTCCCAGGGCATTGTTTGGTGAAAAGGGCACTTTGTTCTACTCATTGGGACACAAGCCCCATGTGCCCCCAGGAGCTTTGAAAATCGGGCCCTGTATCTCTATGTATTCTGTAATATGTGTGCTCCTCACTTTCTGCTGTAACCTCCTGGGTCATGCCAGAAAAAAAACTGTTTCTGTCTAGTGCACCTACTCAGCTAAAAAAAAAACTAACTAAATAAATAAAATAAGTAATGTCATGCATTGGGTGTATTAAGAGGAACAAGATGCAGCTGAGTGCCCTTAGCCACCTGAGAAGTGATGCTAACTACTCTAGCATAAGATGTGTTCTATACTGAGATTATAAAATGGATCCTGTAGAATTAGAAAAGGCTTTAATTAGGTTTTTCTTTAGATTAGTTTCAGATCGTGATGTTGTACAAGAATAATATATCAGCTGGAATTGCCTCTAGGCGAATCAGCTTTTAGGATTTTTTCTGTCCTTTTTATAATCACAGGTAAGTGCTGTTAGGTAGGTCGCTTAAGGTGTGTGGATTTGTTTGAAACATGAACAAAACAAACATGAACCTCTCTTTTAGTACTTATTTTTCCTACCCTTCCCCAACATTTGTCCCTCTCCCTGAAAACCCTAGTCACCATAGAAGCCCCCCTTTGTTTAGCCAAGGAAGTGCATGAGAGGCTGCCTTCACAACCCACATCAATGCCATACACCTTAATTGGTGGCAGGAAGTGTATGAACTTAGGGCAATCTGGGCCCTGTCTCCCTCCCTCCTAGGTTAGAATGGTATACAATTCAAGGTCAGTAAATAAATATATACTGTGCTGACCTTTCTGTGTGGAGTGCTCATTCCATTCTGTCATGTTGGACTTTGCATTTTTGAGCACCCAGCTTCATCGCTAACATGATCAGCTTTTCTGGACTATTAGGGTGAGTGTGCACCTCATCTGCACAATGAGCCTGATCTGCTACCAGCACCAGATTTGGTATGCAGGACTCACACAAGAACCTCCCCTATCTCCTAGGTGATGCTGTTAATGTACATCGGTAAAGCCTCTGTTTTAAGAACACAGGCTCTTTATTCTAAACATACAGTATATAAAGTGTTTTGTTGTTTGTCTACAAACACTTTTAGTTTACAAGAATGCAGTCCATGTGTAAGATCAGTTAGACAGGAGAGGACATAGCATGTTTTAGGAGATGTGCTGATGATAAGACGACCATGGGCTTCAAAAGTTTCCACAAGTGGGTTAGCTGTCAGCTCTGGCCAGACTCATCCTGTCTGAGCCAGGTTAGGTTGTTGTGACACAAACAAGGTGGAATGACTGAAGCACACATTAGAGGGTTATACATTAATTGCAGTATCACGCGTTCTGCTAGACTCCTCTGTGTTGACCTGTAAAAAAAAGGAACATTACTCACACCTTCAGGCTACTGGTAAATTTCCCCTTCATAACTTGCCCTGTCACCCAGGGCCCATCTATGAAGTTAGGTGATGCTATATCCCTTTTTTAAAGTAAGGTATTGCATCAGAAGCAGAAATATTGAAACACAGAATTTGTCAGCAGAAGTGGACCGCTTGGCCCACCCAGTCTGCCCAGATGGTCCCTGCCTAATCTGTGTCTCCAGACCCTAACTGGTCTCCAGCAACCCTCCCTCATCCCTGCATATTGACTAATGTTCCCCTATGTCTGGACCATGCATGCTTGAAGCCCCCTACTGTTTTCACCTCTACCACTTCTGCTGGCAGTGTATTTCAGGCATCCCCCACTCTTACAGTGAAGAAGTACTTTTTCACATCCCTCTTAAACTTCCCCCCCCTCCAGCCTCATCACATACCCTCTGGTCTTGGTGCTCTTTCTCATTTAAAAAGAGACTCCCCTCCAGCACCCTGTTAACTCTCATGAGGTACCTGTTTGTTGGTTTATTTATTTTAAATGTTTCACCAGGAAAGATATACTAAGCTTGTAAAAAGCTTATTTTCAGATGCATCCTGTGGAGATGGGGAAAGGGACTATGCAGTACATGATGTGCAAGTGAAAATACATAATGTAACATGCAGTAGTAATAAAAAATAAAATGCATACAATAAAATAAAGTACAAATCAGTGGTCCGGTGGCACTGAGGATTGAGGCGCTGGACTCCACACCTCATGCCATGCTGTACCCTGGGTTTGGGAATGAGCACAGGCTGCAGGAGGTCGGCAGGAGAGGGAGAAGATCAGGAGTCCAAGGGACAGCTCTCTTCTCCCGGGAGGGAGGGGGTGCAGGCTTGGCACTTGCCTGACCTCTGGCAGAAGCTGAGGGCACAGCAAGTGCAATGTAAGCAGAAAGGGTTGAGGAGTGGTGGACGTCAGCAGTTGCCTTGACATCAGGGCGTATGCCACTCCCCAGAGCAGGGAAAATAACACCAGAGTGCTGACGGAAAGGAGCGCCACAGCACAGACCCTATTGACTCCTCCCTACCTGACCACTGGAGGGGACCCGACGAAATTATATTGCCTGAGGTGTTTGGGCCCCACCTCATGCTTGCCTGGGGGATATAGCCATGGCTCCATGGGGGTCCACTTGGGATTCAGATAAGAGCAGAGAAGCGGGGTTGGTGCATGAGCATCTCCCGACTGTGCAGGGCTCCAGCGTGTGGGAGAACAAAGTGCAATTTTAAAAAAAAAATAATAAAGTAAAAACAAATAACAGAAAATTCAGGTCTGCACACACTAAAGATGAAAAATAATGCAAATTCAGATACAAGTGCTATATAGTACAGGGAGCAATGCCAGATAGTAGAAGACTACCATCACTAGGCCTGCTAAGGTGTGAGATAACAAAACCAATGCAGGAGGTAGGCTTAGGAGCAGGATATTATTTATTTATTAGCTTTTGTTTACCAGGTAAGCACGGTAGACAAGGAATGCCGACTTTCAGGTGTGACCCTAGAGATTACAGAAATAGGTTTACAACCAGAATGAGAACGATCACAACATAGTGAAACACAGGCATTGAACAGGGTGAAAGAAATAAACAAGTGCAGGATGATCAGATAAGCATACACATTAAGGTAAGAACATATAAGCAGTACTGACAATTCAGAAGATAAGATTAACTCATTTTAGGTGCAGTAGCCTCCTGGGGGGACTAGTAGTTGCTCATAGCCAGAGGAGGAGGAGACAAGGGGGACTTCATCAACAACATGGGAGGAGAGAATACAAGAGTAAAGGATCAGGAACAGTTACAGGAAGGGGTGGCAATGTCACGAAGAAGGGATTTGAGAGAAGAGAAGGACAAAGCTGAGAGGAGAGACGGGAGGGAAGACTAAACCTTAGGTAAATAATACAAGAGGGCAGGTTATTTCTGGGGTGGGAAGGGAGAGGGAATGGGAAGCAGTGTTCAGGAGGGGGTAGGACAAAAGAGGGGGAAGGAGGGCAGAGAGGTGGTGGGGTGACAGTCAAACCACAATTTGGAGGTGAAGTTTTCACAATGTATGAAGCATATGGCGTTGAAGGAAGGGAGGGAGGGAGAGGGAAGAGTAGAAAGAGCACTAGTGTACATGAGGGGATCAGTCCAAGGCAAAGCGACAGAAAGAGTGGAAGAGGGGATCCAGTCTGGCAAGGGTGGCCTCAGAAGTGGCACTATAGACAGTGTCGTCATAGTTTAAGATAGGAAGGATCATCATTGTGATTATCGCCCTGTGGGCAGGGAGAGGAATACTAGCTTTGTTTCTATACAACGCTCCCATTTTATGTGAAGTTTGTAGTAAACAGCATCAATGTACACTGAGACGTCTAGGTGTTGGTGCAGCCAGACCCCAAATTATTTAAAGGAAGGGTCACATGCAAAGGCAGTACTATCAAGGGTGTGAAAGGAGAGGAGGAGAGAGAGTCTAACAAGCCTTTACCAGGAGACAAAGGTCATGGAGACAGTTTCCTTGACGGTAAGGGATGGTTTGATCCTTGGTGGTAAGGGATGGTTTGAATGGAGCTAGTGCCAAACACTATGAAAATCCTGTTGGAGATGGACAGCAGGGTTAGTAACAGAGGAGCCAGAAGCAAACAGCACAGTGTCATCTGTATATATGTGGATTGATGCAGAGGAACAGGCAGAGGGGAGGTAATTTAAGAATATGGAGATGAATATGGGGCCCAGGACAGATTCTTCGGAAACATCAGGGCAGATAGGGAGTAAAGGGAAAAGAATGCCTCTAATAAGGATAGTTTATGACTGGCCCTCTAGATAGAAGTGAAACCAGCTGATTTAGGAAGCAGAGGACCCTGCTGCCTTAAGTTTGTCCAGGAGAAGGGGGGTGTGACACAGTGTCAAAAACTTTGGCTAAGTCAACAAAGATGGTAGAAGTAATTTAGCCAAGTTCGTACTGGACAGTATGGAGACAATGAGTTAGAGGGGGGAGGTAGATGTGAAGTGTGACTTTCTGAAACTGAACTGAAAGAGAGCAAAAAAGGAGGAGTCAAGGAATGGTGTGAGTTGTGAGAGGAAACAATGTTCCTGGAGCTTGGCCAGTGTGAGGAGGAGGGAAATGGGACCAGCATTTTCAGGAGAGGAAAGATCACCCCTTTTTGGGAGGGGGATGACAATAACCTGCTTCCAGGCATTGAGAACAGAGGTGGAGGAGGATAGGTTAAGGAGGAGGGGAAACTGAGTAGGTTATGGCTGATGCAGAGAGATACAGAAGCTTGCAGTCAAGGCCATCTGGGCTAGTACCCATGTAGGAGTTAAGAGCAAGAATGGTCTTAAGAGAGACCAAGAGACTGTTTGGAGAGAAGAATGAGTGTAAGGGAAAAGGGGAAGGGTAGGGGAAAGGGGTGGAGACTGGGAACAGGAGGTGAAGAAGGAGTTGAAAGAAGCAGCAGTGGCAATAGGGTCAGTGATGTGGAAGTTGCCAACATTAAAGATGGGTAGGGTGGAGTGGGTGAGGGGAAAAAGAGGGAGTGGATTTCTTTCCAGAACTTGGAGGGGTGATTAAGGTTGTTATGCAGTGTGAATGCAAAGTAATTAGATTTCAAAAGCCTGGTGTTTTTGGAACAAGGATTGTGATGGGTTTGATAATTTAATAGGGTGGCAGGGAAACCAGTTGTCTTTTAGAACCATTAGACCACATCAAAAGATAGAAGGCAGGACAGCAGTTCAGTAGAGATCCATGGAAGGCAAGAACCTCGGACCCTGGTTTTCTTTAGGGGGGGTTGTGGTAGTCCCAGACAGCCATACATTTGTCATGGAAGGAGTCGCGGGTCGAACTGATAATGGTGGTTGTAGAGATGATACTTACAGGTCTCTATCATATGTCTTCTCATGTGCTCCTCTCTTCCATGATGTACATGCTGAGATCCCTCTGTCTCTCTTGAAGGGCTTTCAATGCAGCCCCTGCACCATTTTACTTTTTCTCTCCTCTGTACTGCCTCCACCTTGTCTATGTCCCTTCTGAGGTGTGGATTCCAGAACTGAACACATTATTCAAGGTGGATTCTCACAAGCGAGTGATACACTGACACCTCCTCCTCCATCCTCCTGCTGGAGATACCTCTCTTCATGTATAACACCATTCCACTGGGTCTACCCACTGCTTTGTCACACTACCCTGCCACTTTGAGGTCATCAGATATGATAACCTCAAGGTCCCTGTCCTGCTTAATGACTGTCAGCTCCTCCCCCTTCACCTGTACTCAGCTCCTGTGTTTCCATGCCCTAGGTGCATGTTTATGCACTTTTTGGCACTGAACCCCTATTGCCATGCTCTTGACCATTCCACAAGTTTTTCAAGGCTGTATGCATTTTCTCCATCCCCTCCTGAGTGTCCATAGAAACAACTGTCAGAAGTGGGATTTGAACCCATGTCTCCTAAGTAGACTGCATGCCTCTTAACCATGTAATGCTCAAATGTAGAACCTTGTCCTTCTGAATGTGAGAGAGGCAAATGTAAGACAGTATTACTATGGAAATAACTGTGTTCTTGTTAAGTTTGCTGTGACTTTAAAGTCCCAAAGTACACTATGAGATGGAGCCTTGTTTAGGGTTCTGAGTGGTAAAAATATGAAGGACATCTCTCTTAATATGGAAAGTTGACAGGTACAGATAACACCTTCTCTATGTAGGACACCAGCAGGGGCTAAATGGAAAAAAATGTGGGACATCCCTCCTAAAGTGGGACAGGCAAGCAGTATGGTCACAAGTCAGAAACAAGCATTTGTCAATGGCGAATGTTTGCTTGCTGGTATTAGCACTGGAAAAGCAGGAGTCAGACATACAGAATAGGAATGGCAGTGAAGTACTGAACTTCACGCCAACCCCACCTCCACCCTGCAGAGATGGACAGGCATTGGGGTATGCGTTTGGGTCATTGCCCATAACTTCATGCCATGTCACCTCACCTTATCCTGCAGACACCGGCACGTGTTGAGATGTGCCTTGGGGTGCTTGGCTTTACAGTCACCCCATTCCATAAGGACATACGCTGAAATGGGTGTAGTATAGGAGAATGGTGTGAACTCTGGTGCCAAAGAGCCCAAGACACACCTCCATGCCTGTCACTGGCTGGAGAGCGGGGGTGGGATGGCATAAGCATTACAGTCGGCAATCCAAAGGCACACCCCTGCTGTCTGTCAGTCTGTACAGGGTGGGATGTTATGATTAGAAACCCTAATGCCTCTGGCATTTATTGGTATTTGCAGTACAAATTTTCAACATGGACTTTTTGTGACCCCACCTCATGAAAGCATTCTCTTCTCATTAACAGTGGTAGTGTGATTTTGTTAATGTGTCCCAAACTCTGAGTTCCCACAACGACCGTGCCATTCTGCTCCAGATGTATGAATACACAGATCGGGCTGGATGTGAAGAATGATAGCTGTACCATTCATAGGGAGGTGTGAAGAGATGGCAATGTTGAAAATCTGTAGTGAAAATATTAAAAATGCTCACACTTCCAAGCATACATGGAAACTGCGCAACACATGCGAGTAACACCGTCATTTAGTGGAATTATTTCACCAAATTTTCAACATACGCATTTTGTGACCTCTGCTCATGAACAATGTCACTATGATTTTTTTAATCTGTCCCAAATATTGATTTCCCACAGCAATCATGCTATTCTGTTCCAGATGTGTAAACGCATGTTTCAGACAAGATATGAAAAATGACAGCTGTACTGTTCATAAGGAGGTGTGAAAAAATGCCAATGTTGAAAATCTGGAGTGAAAATATTACAAATGCGTGAAATTACAAGGGTGCAGGGAAACTGTACGACGTACGCTCGTAACAGTCATTTTACGGACTTTTGTCACTAAATTTTCAACACAGGCATTTTAGCACCTCTGTGCATGAACAGTGTCAGTGTGATTTTTTAAATCTGTCCCGAACACTGACTTCCCACAGCGACTGCGCTATCGTGTGCCAGAAGTGCGAAAACACATTTTAGCCAGGATGTGAAATATGACAGCTGTACTGTTCATACGGAGCAATGAAAAAATGCCAGAGTTGAACATCTGGAGTGGGATATTCAGAAATGCGCAACACAGTTGCGCCATGCGCAACTCCGCAGGATGCACCCGGCGCAGTATTCAAAGGGAAAGTCGTGGCATAAACTCGACGCACTGGGGTGCATTAGCAATGGCGTAACGAAGCAGGGGGCGCCCAGACAACCCCCAAGACATCCCAATATTCAGCTCCGGGATGTGCGAGCCCATGCAGGCACAACCCCTACATGCGCCGCATACAGTTGTTTCAAAAAATAAAGGAGCAACAGCTGGCCACTCACAGGTGAGCTGTCGTATTGCAGGATGCAACACGGCAGCTGCCAGCTGTGGGTGGCCACCTGAGCTCCGGTGGCACCCTCCATTGGGTAGCACCCTTCCCATGCTCAGTCATGGGCAGAAGTAGGAAATTAAACAGTCCTATATCCCTGGTGGTCCAGTGGATGGCTCGCAGCCCGATAGCAGGCATAAGTATAAAAATAATAAACTCCTATATCCCTGGTGGTCCAGTGGACCGCTCGCAGCTCGATCGCAGGCATAAGTATAAAAATAATAAACTCCTATATCCCCGGTGGTCCAGTGGACCACTCGCAGCCGATCGAGGGCGAAGTCTAAAAGATTAGATCCATCCCTGATGGTCCAGCAGTACCCCTCCCCACCCTCACTGAGCCCGCCACCTGCGCCCCAGTCAATGGCAGGTAGCAGCTTCCATCCACAAGCCGCCCGGCGCCGCCGACTGACTGCGTACAGTACAGCTGTCGCTCATGAGTCCACAACATGGGCGAATGGGCGTGCAGATCGTGCTATGCTACACAGTCCAGATATGTGAATGGATTTCATTCACATATCTGGACACTGTAATCTTGATACAGATCTGCAGCCGTGTATGCTGTGAACCAATGAACAACAACTGTGCTATGCGCGGTCGGTCGGCGGGCGGCGGCAGATGGGGAAGCTGCCACCGTTGGTCGAGAAGCGGCTCAGAGGAGGCTAAGGACCACCAGGATGGGATCTTTGAACTACTGCCCGTGATCAGGCTGAGAGCAGTCCACTGGACCACCAGGGGTATAGTGGTTTATTATTTTTATACCTATGCCCGCGATCGGGATCTGAGCGGTCCACTGGATCACCAGGGATATAGGAGTTTATTATTTTTATACTCATGCCCGTGATCAGGCTGGAAGTGGTCCACTGGAACACTAGGGATATAGGAGTTTATTATGTTTATACTTATGCCTGCGATCAGGCTTTGGGGCACTTTGCCGCTTGTGCAGGGGACATCAGTCCCCAGTGGCTGCAGCCTGGCAAGTCTCCGGGGATGGGTGCACCTGCATGCAAATGGGGCCATAATGACATGCAAATGGCCTCATTTGTGCCTTGCATGCATTATGGCCCCACTTGTATGTGCACCTTTGAATATTGCAGTTGATGTGCCTAGGGCAATGGCACTTGTGGTAGCACATCCCCCTGCCCCTCTCTGGCCACTTGCACTGGTGCAGTGCCACTGCGCCATGCACAATGTGGGTGGCCACAGAGCGATATTCAACGATGCTGAGACATGGTGCAGCACCATTAAATATCACCCTGTCAGTGCCCTGGCACATTCCAGTTGTGCTGTGCCCAGGCTCACGCCACAGTCTGGCACAGTCTGAATATCCCACCCCTGGAGTGAAAATACCGCAAATCTGCATAGTTACGAGGGTGCATGGAAACTGCAGAACGCACGCTCGTAACAGTCATTTTAAGGATGTTTGTCACCAAATTTTCAACATAGGCATTTTAGGACCTCTGCTCATGAACAGTCACTGTGATTTTCCTAATCTGTCCCAAACACTGGTTTCCCACAGTTACCATGCTATTCTGCACCGGAAGTGCGAAAACACATTTTGGCCAGGATGTGAAAAATGATAGCTGTACTGTTCATAAGGAGGTGTGAAAAAATGTTGAAATTTGGAGTGAAAATATTACAAATTTGCAGTTACAAGGGTGCATGGAAACTGAGCAACGCACACTCATAACACAGTCATTTTATGGACTTTCTTCACCAAATTTTCAACACAGGCATTTTAGGACCTCTGCTCATGAACAGTGTCACTGTGATTTTCTTAATGTGTCCTGAACACTGATTTCCCACAGCGACCATGCTATTCTGCCCCGGAAGTGCAAAAATACATTTCAGCCAGGATGTGAACATTTTTTTTTTATTTTTAGTGTTTGGTAACCAGGTAAGGCCCACTAGACACAAGTGCCTGTTTTCAGGGGTGACCTGGGAGCACTGGGTGGTTAAGTGACTTGCTCAGAGTCACACTGTATTCCCGCAGAGGTTGTGAGAATCAAATCTAGGTCTGGTCTGCTGGATATACCAAACTCGTTCACAGCTTGTTACTCTAATCTCTAGGCTATACTGCCAGCCAAAAATGACAGCTGTACTGTTTATAATGAGGTGTGAAAAATGCCAGTGTTGAAAATCTGGAGTGAAAATATTACAAGTTATGAGTGTGCATGGAAACAGGGCAATGCACGCTCATAAAACAGTCATTTTTTTTGTTTTGTTTTTTCAACAAATTTGCAACATGGGCTGTTTGAGAGCCCACTTCTTGAACAGTGGCACTGTCATTTTGTAATCGTCCCGAAAGGTGATTTGGTGCAGTGAACGCAAAATCACTATTTGGCACCGAATAATGAATGACAGTGACTGAATTCATGAGGCGGGGTCCCAATAACCCCATGTTGAAAATTTGGTGCCAAAATTCCCAAAAATGCCCAAGATATGCACCAAAGTTGAAAAAACCCTATTTATGCAATTATACAGCTTACCGGCATTTCATCAGTTCGTGGTCAGCTTTGAAGAGTGCAGACGTGTTCCCAGTCCACCGAAGATCATTGCACTGGCTCCAGAGGTAAGTAAGGGGTGGAGGGGTGTGGGGAGGTAGGGCGCACAGTGGGTGGGTGTGGATTGGGGAAGGGGATCCAACCAGCGTGGAACCGTTTCCTTTCTTTCAGGGAGAAAATTAAAAAAGACATCACGGAAAGTTGATTTTTTTTTGCAGGCTTGCTTTTGGCACACTGGGGTGGGGGGACTTAAGTCAACAGGGACTTGGCCCCCATTGGCAAAGAATGACTGTTTGTGAGGGCATGATGCCAAGGGGGATTGGGCGCCCCCTCGGCACACAACAAATGGGGGGCATTATGCCGACGGGGAGTGGGCTCCCCCGTCAGCAAATGAACTAGGCCAGGGGCATGCCGACAAGGGGATTGGGCACCCCAGTCACTTGGCTTTCATGGGGCTCTGAGGTGGTGGCTATGCCACCACCATAATTAGGGACATGTTACACCAGGCAAGGTACTGCCCTGCAATGAAGGGTCACTCCCCTCATTTTAGTGGAATGGCTGATACTGCAATGACAAGGCGGCCCCTCATTGCAGCGGCCAAATTGTTTCAAGTTGGCGGCACTTCTGCAGAACCAGTGTCATCAGTACACTGGGCCTGCATTGGGTGAACAGTGCCAAGCCCACAAATGCAGTGCCGACATTGGCTGCCACAGTGCCGCACCTCTATAACCCGCTTCTCTCCTAAGCTGTTACATAATGTTTCTTGCGCAGGTACACAAGCAAACATAAAAAGGCAGTGGTTCCTTAAAACTGGCCCTGAAACTAGCATACAAATCAGCCTCCATGCTTGCTGAATTAGGTAAGTGTGTACTTCCTTACAATATATTATCAGGCAATTAAGTGTGTGGCTCAGAAATAAAATTTGTACAACATAATCTGGTTTGGATCCCCCAAAATGTACTTTATATATGTTTTATTGAACCAGGAGATATCTTTATTGAGACTGATTATCACATTTGCAAGAAAGTCCTGGTCAAGATGATAGTAACAAATATTGGCAACACAATGAATTTCATATCAGTCACACAAAACACAACTAGAAACATAAACACAGAATCTAATGGCAAATATAGACTGCTAGGCCAACCAAGTCTGCCCTTTTGTCTCTGCCAACACTGTCTCCGCAGGCTGTACTTAGTCTCTGGCTCCCTGCCAACTCTGCTTCACAACTAAGATTTCCTCGTGCCTGTCCCATGGATGCTTGACGCCCACCACTGTTTTCACCCCCACTACAAACATAGGAACATGTCAGCAGATTAAGGTTTTACAGTCTGTCTACTGTAGTCTACTTACTGTAGTTGTACAGCTCTCTATGTATTTACAATGAGAACTACCCCCCTCCCCTTTTCCCTTTTGACTACCTTCAACTTCCCCTTCTCCCCCCCACTTGCCCTCCTTCTATCTGCAACTTTTCTCCTCATACTGTCCCAGCTCCTCTTGAAGCTGTCCACCATTGTTCATGGATACCACCTCCACTGGCGACTCATTCTACTTAGCCACCACTCTCTCTCTGTAAAAAAAGTCGTCTTCATCTCCCTCCTACCCCCCACCTACTTTAGGCTGTGCCCCTAGTGGTCTTGTTCCCAATAAGGCAGAAGAGGCCATCAGTGCTCACCCTGTTAACACCCTTAAGGTACTTGAAGGTCTCGATCATATCCCCCCACTCCTTTCTTTCCTCCAGGGAGTGCATGTTGAGCTCCCTGGGCTTCTCCTCATAGGTGTTGCTCTTTTGGCCCTGAATCATCTTGGTTGCCCTTTTCTGGGCCATCTCCAGCAAGTTGATATCCTTCTTAAGATACAGGCACCCGAACTACACACTGTATTCCAGGTGTGGTCTTACAGTGACCTGTACAGTGGCAGAATGGCCACTACCTTCCTGGTGATAATTCCCCAGGCTATGCAGCCCAGAATCCGATTTGCTTTGGCTGCTGCTATGTTGCAGAGTGCTGAGTGTTTCAAATCACTTGTGATTCTTACTTCTAGGTCCTTTTCTTCCACTGACCTGGTTACCTGCACTCTGCCCAACTAATATTTGGTCCCAGGATTCTTCACTCCCAAGTGAATAACTTTACACTTTTTGACATTGAACCCTAGCTGCCAAATGCCAGACCACATTTCTAGCCCAGCCAGTTCCTCCCTGAGTTCCTGTCTTCCCTCCTCCATGTCCACTCACCTATAGAGTTTGGTGTCATCTGCAAACAGGCAGACTTTACCCTTGATCTCATCTGCGATGTCACTTTTGAAAATGTTAAACAATACCAGACCGAACATCAAGCCCAGTGGCACCCCACTGGGTACATTCCTCTCTTCTGAGAATTCTCCCCCAACTACCACCCTGTGGTTTCTATCCTGAAACCAGCTCTGAAGTGACCCATTCCTCAAGATTAGCCCCCACCCCCATAACCTCCAGCTTCCTGATCAGACTCCTATGAGGTACTGAGTCGAAGGCCTTGCTGAAGACCAGATACAGGACATCAACCACCAGGCCATTGTCCACTGTCCTAGTGACCCAATCAAAGAAGTCAATTATGAGTGAGCATGGTGGCAATGCTCCCCCCCCACCCCCCAGCAAGCCACGTTATTGGGAGCCCCTGGCCTGCACTATTACAGCAGGTACTTTCAGCTTCCTCAGCCTGTGGAAAAGTGCATAGAAATTGAAAAAGAATTTGGAGGGTTTCTACTGATTGTTTTTGCTAACCAATTTGTATGTGCTGACCGCTGTGATTTATTGTAATATTCCTGGGTACTTTAAGTAAGAGTACTGTGTTTCCTTAGCGTGGGTGAAGGTACTTTAAGGCTGCTATTGTGGTTAAGATTAGTGTGCCTTTTGCACTGTGCTGTTGCTGCTCTTTGCCCTGGTCTCTCTGTTCCCTCTAGTCCCCCCTCCTCTTCACTCTGTATTTTGAGCTTCCCACCCTGCCCTAACGTTTTCTTTGTCTTTCAGCCATGTTTCAGCCATGACCTTTTAATCCCCTGGTAACTTACTGTGCATGTTTCCATTTTTCCTCCTCAGGCAATCAAGTCCAATGAGTGAGCATGGTCACAACGCTCTCCCCCACCCTCCAGCAAGCTGCATCATTCGGAGCCCCTGGTCTGCACTACTACAACAGGTACTTTCAGCTTTCTCAGCCTATGGAACCATGCTCGCCCCCGGCCGCCGCTAATACAGTGGCTGCCCACCCAACCCCCTCCACCCTAGGTGAGCATTTGTCATATAGCCGGCTCAAATCACATGACTAGATCACATGACTTCTGCCACTTCTCTATTTCCCCAACACTCCATTAGCTGATTATATTGATTGGCCACCAGAGGTCGCTTTTGTACCTCACAACCTGATGCAACATTTTTATTTATCCTCCTGCACTGCCTACAAATTTGCCAGCATTAAATTCTCCTCCCACCGCCTAAGTCCCTTCCCACCTTGTACTTTTCCTCTACCTTCTCTGCAATCCCTTTGGTGGTCTCAAACAGGTGACCTTTGATGTCTGGACCAGCCATAGTCAACTATACTAACCACTAGGCCAGTCAGTCTGCTAGTGTGCACCCCTCCTCTACCTTTGTTATCCCACAGCAGCCAGTGGCCACTTGTGGTATTACACTTCATTGTAGCTATCCCTGCCTGGCCGAACACTTGCACCCTGGTGCTATAGTGTCACATCACCCTTATGATTGATATTACAATGCACATCCTTATCTCCTATTATCTTGGCCTCGCTCCTCTCCCTCCTCCCTGGTCTCACTACCTCCTCCCTCCCTCCTCCTCCCCCACCTCTCTATGCACCCATCCCCTTAATCCCCTTCCCCATCACCCTGCCCCACCAATCCACACATCATCCCCTGTGCCCTACGTCATAAATTGCCACCTAAAGTCTCCTTCCACTACCAGCTCCCTTTCTTCCCCTAGCACCCTCCCTGCACTCACCCCTTCCCCATCTCCCCCACCTGATATCTTACAGCTCCCCTCACTTAGACTTGGACTAATTCACAAGCTCCACCTCACCTACCCTCCAAATCACCTACGCTCTCACTGCAGTAGATTAAAACTGCATAAACCCACAAACAGGATCTTCTTCTTCTATCTTCTCCTCCTACTTGCTGAAGACATCCAACCTAACCCTGGCCTGACTCCTCTATCCCCTACACCTGTGAAAGGCCTCTCCATCTATCACCTCAACAATAGGAGCCTACTCCCTAAGATAGACCTCCTGAGAGCCTGGGTGTCACAACACTCACAGGATATGCTCTACATCACCAAATCATGGCTATCAAGCAGAATTTCTGACCCCCTACTCTCCCTACCTGGCTACCATCTCCTTAGACAAGAGCACTCTAAGAGAGGTGGGGGTGTAGCAATCTATCGCCATCAAAATCTGCCTATCTCTATTGTTACTAGCGAGGCAGTCCCAAAGTCCCATGAGCTCTTCCTTGTCAAACTGCTCCTGCCATCCTCTCTCCCCATTCACATTGGAGAACTCTACTCTTCCCCCAAAGCATCCCTCTCCACTGTGATTACATAAGAACATAAGAACGTGTTGGCAGAAGGGGACCGCATGATCCATCTAGTCTGCCCAGATTGCCTACCCTGCTATTCTGTTCTTCATCTGAGATAACCGCAGTACTTGTCCCACGCTAGCTTAAAAGCAGTAACTGTTTTGGCCTCCACAATCTCTGGTGGTGAGCTATTCCAAGGGTCCACCACCCTTTCTGTAAAGTAGAACTTATGAATGATGGTTTTAAACTTAGCCCTGTTAGTATCAAACTGTGCCCCCTCATTTGCTTGGTCTTGTTTCTGTGAAAGAGGTTTTCTGCTTGTACCTTATTTATGCCCTTTATGTATTTGAAAGTTTCTATCATATACCCCCTGTTTCTCCTTTGCAGTTGCTGTAATCTAGATTCATATGGCTCCAAGTGCAGTTCCTGTACCATCTTAGTAGCTCTCTGCTGTACAGCCTCCAAGCGGTCTATGTCCTTTTTTAGGTGTGGCCTCCAGAACTGTATGCAGTACTTGAGATGCGGCCTCACAAAGACCTATACAGAGGGAGTATGACCTCTTGCTTCCTACTTGTAATGCCCCAGCCAATGCATCCAAGGATGCTACTAGCTTTCTGCCTTACCTTCTCACATTGTCTACCCACCTTCAAATCATCAGAAATAAGCACTCCGAGGTCCCGCTCAATTTTTGTTTCTGTTAATTGTTCACCATCGAGTATGTATGTTTTCCTTGTGTTTTCTTTACCTAGGTGCATGACCTTGCACTTTTTGGCATTGAATTTCAACTGCCAGTCCCTAGACCATGCTTCACAGCATTAACACCATCTCTGCTATTTCAACCACCACCAGTTCAGGTGAACCTTTTTTACTTGGTGATTTTAATCTGAAATTGGGCTTCCCCTACCCTTAAACCCACCACTCAGCAAATTAAGTCACTAAACTTACACTAGCTCATCAGCGAACCCACCAGACTAAACCGCCACTCCCAAAACCACACCCTCCTGGACTGGATCCTGGCTTCATACCCACACAGGATCTCAGCAGCTAGTATGCTCCCCAACATTTTCAGTGACCACCTTATGACCTACTGCACTCATAAACTCAACTTACTTCACTCCCCCCTACCTATCACTGGTTTCACTCCTTACGCTCCTTAAACACCACTATGCACCTGCATGATCTCGCATCCTCTGACTCATTCCCCTTCTACACCACAGATGATGTAAAAACATCTCTCTCCCTTTTCTGCTACAAACTAAACTACATCTGGAATAATCACGCCTCCCTACACTGCCATAGATTGAGAAACTTCCACTATCTATGGATATCTTCCAATCTTATTAAGCTCTTCAACTCCCATGACTGAGCATGGGCTCACTATAAAGCTTCACTCTCCCCCAGGGACCTCTTCACCTTCCGTGCTCTGAGAAACGCTTGCACCAAAGCTATCAGGGCAGCTAAATCTGACTGTCTTAAGAACATGCTGATAGAAAATCTAAACTCCCCGAAGAAATTCTGACAAACCCTCTCCTCCCTTCTCAAAATCAACAACGATCTAGTCTTGGACCCCCACATAGTTGCCTCTACCTTAAACAAGGGCTCTTCCCTCTATACCTGCCCATCCTTCCACCTCTCAGCACACCCTACATATCCCAAACTCCCCTCCCACAGCTCCGTCACTGCCATCGGGCCCACACACATGTCAACTCTACCCTATTACAGCCCAGGAGCTCCTCATGGCTCTCCTCTCCCTTATTCCGTACAAATCCAGCCCTGACAGCCTTGACCCACTCACACTCAAGATCTCTGCCCCAGCCATGCCCTCATCCCATGACCACCTACTTAATCTCTCTTTTTCCCTTAGCAGAGTACCGCAGGCATGGAAGGCTGCAAAAGTGATCCAACTTCACAAAGGCAGTGATCACTCCCAACCAGGTAACTACTGTCCCATCTTCCTCCTCCCTGTCTTAGCCAAACTCCAAGAATCCCTCATCCTCACCAGACTCACCAATTTCCTCACCACCAGAAATTTCATGTCCCCATATCAGTCAGGCTTCAGGAAGAACCACTCAACTGTCTCCTCCCTACTTAGGGTTACCGACGCCATTCTCACTGGTATGGACCAAGGCCACCTTACCTCTACTATATTTATAGATCTGGTCAAAGCCTTTGACTCCATCTCCCATCCCATCCTTCTCTCCAAACTAGAACATGCTGGCATCTCCCCCCCCCCAGTCAAATGGTTCCACTCTTACCTCTCCTGCTGCTCTCAATGCATCCAAACTGGAGTTGTACTCCCCTCATCCTTGCAGGAGTATTGCAAGGGTCAGTCCTTGGCCCCATCTTCTTTTTATATTTCTTAACAACCTCCTCTTCATGTGCTCCTCCTCCCACATACACCTTTATGCCGATGATACTATCCTTTATAATTCCAGCCCCTCTGCCACAGAAGTGACCTCCCAACTGCAGACCAACTTCATCTGTGTCCTGAACTGGTTTGAGGCAAATCAATTAAAGGTTAACACCTCAAAAAAAGTCTCCATGAACTTCAGCACCACCCAGAAACTATCCAAACTCCTATCTCTCCCTGCCTTCTCCACCCTTGATGGCAAAACTCTGGACATAGTCCTGGCCTACAAATATCTCAGAGTCTGGTTGGACAGTTGCCTGGATTTCACTACTCATGTCAACCACATTCACTCCAAGCTTCACCCTAAACTTGGGGCCCTTTACAGAAACAAAGATGCCGTCTCCCTCCCTGGTTGCCAGGGCCTCCTCATTAAGACTATCCTGCCATTTTCGATTATGCCGACATCGTGTACAGGTCCAACTCTGCACCCACCCTCTCCAGGCTGGACGTCCTTTTCAATGCCTTTTGTTGTTTCACTCTGATGGCTCCCCAAACCCATCTTTGCATCCTTTACTCCTCGCTATCACTCCCCTCTCTTACTTCCTGCAGAAACCTTCATACCTCCATTACCTCAGCTAAATACTGGTTCAGCATGCTGTCCCCCCACCTAGCTACCCTCCTATCCCCCCTCTGCCCATACCTCCCCAGGTCTCAACTTAGAATAAGCTCTAGAACTTTTTCAGTTGCAGCACCATTGTATTGGAATTCACTCCCCCTTGATGTTAGGATTGCTCCCTCTGTTTTAACTTTTAAACAAAGGTTAAAAAGTTATTTATTACATAAATCTGTTTGTAATTGCAATTTGTAATTTGTATTTTTGGTTTTGTATTGCTGTTGATTGTATTTGTGTATTTTTGTATGTTTTTTTGTCCAGGTCGGGACTGAAAAGGGACCTTTGGTCCAGAGCCTTTACCCGGTTACCAAAGAATAAATGAAAAAATACCTCCTATAGTCTTCGTTCCCACAACCCCCAATCCTTTGCCCTACCCCTCCCTCACTCAAATTCTGGCAAAGCTGCTTTCTCTTTCCACTTCCCCTGTGAGTGGAACTCCCTGCTCTCCTGTGAACGCTGCCCTCCCTAAGCCTCTTTAAACATACCCTATACCTCTCCTCTCCTCTTCTCTCCTACAGCTTGCTTGTGCCCACAAGCTGACTTATCCTGAACTAGACCCATCACATCATAGCTCCATTACTACTTGGAGTTATTCCCCATCCCCCCATGTTACATATGTGGTGTTGTTACCCACAGTGTTATGTAAAATTTTTGTATCTGCCTGATGCTATGAATTACACCATGTTATGTACAATTGTTGTATTTGCCTGACACCATGAATCCATGTATTACCTGTAACCTTACTGTCTCTATGCACTTACAGTTTGTATTTTGTATTTTTTGTGTTATTGCACTGTACTTTTACCTCCCTTCCCCCTCCCCTGGGCTGCACCTAGAAACAAGCCTTGGCTCAGTGTACCTCTCCTGATTACCAATCTTTAAATAAATAAATAAAATTAGGTTTGTTCGGCAAGACCTCCCAGACTGAAGCCTATGCTGTCTCTCATCCTGGAGCTCATTTTCCTCCAGAAATCTGACCAGTTTCTCTTTCAGGATGGTCTCCATCAGCTTACCCACTATTAAGGTTAGGCCAGCTTGTCTGTAGTTGCCTGGTTTGTCCTTCGGCCTTCTTTTATGGAAAATCACCACATGCACTATTCTCCAATTCTGGGGTATATTTCTGTACTTCAGAGGGGTGTTAAATAGATCTGACAAGGGACCAATCAGAACTTCTGCCAGTTCTCTACAGATCCTTGGGTGTATGACATCTGGCCCTGGTGATTTGTCCATCTTTAGGACCCTTTGACCCTCGAGTACCCTGATGGCTGGAATTGCAATGTATGTGACTTTCCTCCCTCCCAGACCCCACCAACCTACTCCCTTGTGTTACTGGTCCATTCTTCTCCCAAGTGAAGACTGAACAGAAGTACCTGTTAAACACCTCCCTCTTTTCTTCACTACCTTCTGCCCATCCCCCTCTTTTTTTAGCCTGACAATCTCATCCTTTATGTTTCTTTTCTCCTTATATACTTGACAAAGGCCTTCTAACCCACTTTTACCCCCTGGGCTAGATGTACCTCTCTCGTGGAAGACAGTTCCAGGCATCCACCATTCTTTCAGTGAAGAAGTACTTCTTCACGTCTCTCCTAAATTTCCTCCTTCCAGCTTCATTGCATGTCCCCTTGTTCTTGAGTACCTTTTCCTCTGAAAAATTCCCCCCTCCTGTACCTTGTTCAATCCCTCAGGGTATTTAAAGTTCTCTGTCATGTCCCCCCTTTCCTCTTCTCTTCCAGGATGTACATATTGAGATTCATCAGGCTGTCCTTATAGGGCTTCTGATTCAGCCCCTGCAATGTTTTAGTTGTGCTCCTGTGGACTGCCTCCACACTGTCTATGTCGTTCCTCAGATGTGGTCCCCAGAACTGGACACAGTACTCTAGCTGGGGTCTCACCAATGAACTATACAGTGGCAACTCCATATCTCTCCTTCTGCTGATGATACCCCTCCCTATGCATGCCAGCATCCCACTGGCCCTACCTACCTACCTACTACCTTGTCACATTTCCTTACCACCTTGAGGTAATCAGATCTGATTACTTCAAGGTCCCATTCCTGTTTGGTGACCATTAATGGCTCTTCTCCCATTTTATATTCTGCATATGGGTTTCTGTGCCCTAGGTGTATGTTTTTGTACTTGTTCACATTGAAACCCAACTGTCATACTATTGAACTCTCCTCGAGTTTGGGCAGGTCTCTGCACATTCCCTCCATTCCCTCTGGTTTGTCTACCCTATTGCATATTTTGTTGTCATCTGCAAAGAGGTATACCTTCTCTTCCAGCTCATCTGCAATGTCACATGACATTAAAGAGGACTGGTCCCAGTACTGAGCCTTGATGCACCCCACTGGTCACCCTCCCTTCCTTCCCTCAAGTGAGTTCAGTTTACCACCACCCTCTGCTGCCTATCCATTAACCAATGTCTTATCCTGTTTACCACCTTAGTGCCCATCCCTAACCTGCCCAGCTTCCTTAGAAGCCTCCTGTGGTATGGTTTCAAAGGCCTCTCTAAAGTCTAAGTAGGCCACATTCGCTGCCCCATCCTGATCGATTTCCCTAGTCACCCAGTCAAAGAAACCTGTCAGGTTTGTCTGACATTTTTCCACCCTCATGAATCCATGCTGCCTGGGGTCTTGTAACCTGTTGGATTCAAGATACTACACAATTCTTTCCTTTAGCAGTGACTCTGTTAACTTCCCCAACACTGACAGACTGACCAGTCTATAGTTGCCTCCCTGCTAACACTTTTATGAAACAGGATTACATCTGCTTTCCTCCAGTCTCCTGGAACCACTCCTGTTTCCAGTAAGTTGTTGAACAGGGCTGTCAGAGGTGCAGCCAGTACCTGGCTCCCTCAGCACCCTTGGGCGTACCCTGTCCAGCCCCATGACTTTGTCCACTTTCAGATTTGCAAGTCCTTTCAGGACTCTCTCCTCTCTAAATGGACCTGTATGTACAGCATTCCTGCTGCTTTTATGTGATCCATCCTCTTCCCCTTCTTCTGTGAAAACTGAGCAAAAGTATCTGTTCAGGATATCTGCTTTTTCCTGATCCTCCTCTGCACATTCCCCCCGCTGCCCATCTTAACCTCACAGTCCCTCAACTAGTCTTCCTGTTTTCACTTATCCATCGAAAAAAGGTCTTGTCACCCTTTAGTTATGCCTTAGGCTCTCCTTTCTTCAGTTTGCACTGTTACCAGTGAAGTTTTCCCAAGGCCCAGGACTACACGGGCCAGAGCATACCAAGGTGAAACTAGCTAGAAAGGACCTGAGTGTGGATAAATCTCAGTCAGGTTGAAGCATTCCAGCCAGAACCAACTTAAAAAGTACCACGGCCCAGTATTCTGTATTTCTGATACAAAGCATAGCAAGCATTTGTCAATGCCGGATGTTCACCACTGGTTTAGAAGTCCTGGGGTACTAGATACTTTGTGATGCACTTTTTGACTTATGTATTATCAATGTTATGAGCCTGCATTTGTAAATGTCAACCCAGGCTCATAAGTTTGTGTTTTTAATACTTTTGCCCCAATTTTTTAACGTAGCCTTCTTATGACCCCACTCATGAACAAGTGCAGAGCAAATGTTCAACTCCTACCTGAAAGGTGATTTGTGTGCAGGGACTGCAAATTTACCTTTTCAGATGCAAAAAACACATTTGGAAAGGATCTGAAAAATTACAGCTGTCACATTCAAGAGGCACTGTGTAGAGATGGCTATGTTGAAAATTTATGGTAAAAATATTGAAAATTACCAAATTTATGAGCCTGAGTTCACAAAATTCAATGTAGGCTCATAACTTTTTTGTTTTTCAATATTTTTATGCCAAATTTTCAACTTAGCTTTCTTATGACCCCCTTCTCATGAACAAGGGCAGAGAAAATGTTCAACTTCTGTCCAAAGGTGATTTCACACAGCAACTACAAAATCACCTTTTAGGATAGATTTGCCTAATTTCACTGCAATTGTTCATGAGGTGGGGTCCTGAAAAAGAGATACTGAAAATGTTGGGGAAAAAATATTCAAAATTGGCCAAGATATGCCACTAAGTACAAAACCTCATTGAAATACATTGAACTCCATACCTGATTTTCTCAGTTCATGGTCCAACTTTGAAGAGTGAAGATGTGTATGTGGTCCACAGGGGATTACGATATTTGACTCCCGGTGGGTAAGTAAGGGCTTGGGGAGGTTGAGTGTTGAGTTGGAGGGTTGGGTGGGGAACTAACAGCACAACAGACATCAATGGACATTTTTCTTTTTTACAAAGTTAAAAAAAACTATGAGGTACTCTGCTCTTTGTTTCAGATAGCAACAGTGACACTTGGGGATTGGGCACCCCCAGTGTCAGTTTTATGTTTGTGGGGGTGGGGGTGGATGTTAAGAGGGAGGGTCAGGTGAGTGGGTCAGTTACAGGGGCGGCAGCAATAGACATCAAAGGAGCAGTTCCCAATTTTGCAACTTGCATGGTGGGGGTAAGGCATTGTTTGTAAACCCACATTGATAAAAAAAAAAACTATGTTATTGTTTTAAACTGGACAACTAAACTCATCTGCAGAAAAGTAACAATCATTAAGTTAACAATTTTTATAATTTCATATTTTGTACTTTGTACTGTAGGCCACTTTAAAAACAAGCCAAACTTATCAGAACATGTTTAAAATTTATATGAATTTTGTACAGCAGCAATCCTTAGTCTGACTGAAATGCAAATTGCCAGAGTTTGTGTAGCTTAGCATCTCTACAAACTGTACAAGTCTCAGCACAATCCATAGTGGGAGCGCTGAGAAACAAGTAAGCAAAAATGTGGCTTTTAAATAGTTACCCACAAACCCTAACTATGGAATCACAGCTGCACTTCTATAACAAGCAATTCTGAAGAGCAAAATCTGTTTATTATAGCAGGAATTCCTGCTTGCAACTCAAAGAAAAAGGTTTTTTGTTGTAAAATATTCATTTCCTCAGTAATGGAGATATGTGTAAACATGCTGTGCAGGTTCAACAATGAACAACACTTTTTTCGCATTTAACTTGACAGTGGGAAGATGGAGAAAAAAACAAAGAAAGTCAGGGACAGCACTGGCAAACATTTCTGTCTCTCTCGTTCTCTTTCTGTCTCTCTCTGTCATTTTTACAGCATGGTGCAACTCACTTGTGTGTACAGTATGTGTGCGAGAGAGAAAGAGAGAGAGATGTAACTTGACAGAGACTAAATCAGGATACGTAACTATAGTGAGAGGAGAGACATCTGCACCCACATGAAGACCGCTCCCACTCCCCCATTCTAATGGATCCTCAAAAGGAGGAGGCATGTGTCCCAACCTGAATGCACTAGTGCTGTCAGTGACACGGAATGGTGGGTGGGGGTGGGAAAGCACACAGAGGGAGGGGTTTTGTTTTTCTTTATAGGGGACACCACATGGAGTGTGGGGGTGGGACAGCACACAGAAGGAGAGAGCGAGAGGGGTTGTTTTATGGTATATGGGGACACGGAACAGGGGATGGGTGGGACAGCACACAGAGGGAGGGAACAGGGGTTTTTTTTTTTGTTTATATGGGGAGAGGGAATGGAGGGTGGGGTCAGGTGGGGAGACAGTTATGGGGCATCTGCAACAAACATCAATGGCCATTTTTCTGTGTTACAGCTGCTGTCTGCAACAAAGTGGGGCTCTTCCGGGATGTTTGAAATTCCTCAGCAGGCTGATCATGACACATCAGCTTGCTGGGTGGCATACATCAAAGGGAAGAGCTGACCCATGATAGGGTCAGCTTTTCCTTTTCAAGTACAGGATGTTTCTGCCCAGCAAGTCAAAACTGTGTCATGATCAGCCTGGCTGATGTTTAGTGTTGCACTGAGGCACCCCTTCAAGACTGCTTGGCTTTGGACTGACAACGTCACACATCTCAAAACCCAGCTCATATAATAAAATGTTCACTCATTCACAACTGCATGGTGAACATAAAAAAGTAGAGAGTTTATAGCTCAGCTTGTGTCAGCTAAACGTCCCTAATTGGAGAATTACAAATAACATAATATTTTTTCCAATCATAAAATACCATCTATTCTATTATATGTAAATGCTAAATATTCCTAATCAGAAAACACCATACATTGTAACCACAAGATGAGAACATAACACCTCTCTACTTATGAGATGATAAAATAACCATGTTTTTCTTTCCACTTATTTATTAGAAATTATGAGACCATTTCTCAGCATTTGCCACTAGTTGTAAATTCCATTCTTCTCCTCCTCCTCCTTCTCTGGGCAACTCCAGCCTGACCCCCCCCCCCCCCCCCAAAAAAAAAACTATAAATCCTTGAAACAAACTATAAATATCCTAGTCTTTTTGCAAGGCAGCGGACATTCCAGGGCAAGCTTTTGGAACATGGCTGCTGCGTGAGTTAGTCTCAATGTGTCTCAGCTGTTCATTGTTCATGGGTCGTAGAGAGGGGTAAGAAATAAAAATCAGTTCTCATCTTCTAGCATCTGACAGTCTTACATGAAAAACTTTTTATAACAAGGTCCATAGGCCAATTTAGGTTATACTTTTGGGGGAATGCTTTGCTCTATGTTATATGTATTTAAGCTCAGATAGAAAAAATATTTTGATGAGAGAAATATTAGATTGCAATGTGAAGACTGTCTGTTAGGCTAACATATGCGGCAGATGAGCAGGTTCATATACTGTGGCCACTCATTCACTTTGACTAGCACCTCAGAATGTAAGTCTGTAACAGCTGGGCACATGAAATTATTATTTTTCCTTATTGCTTTTAGTGATATGAAATAATTATTCCACTTATTGCTTCTACTAGATGGATGATAGGATATCCTTTATTGTATGCATTTTTGTGGGTCTTGTCTATGAGAATTGAACATGCATTTTATTTAGTGACTAGCATAATAAAGACTGATTAAACCACATCAGAATACAACAGATTTGGACTTTGTAAATATAAACATAGAATGCTCATGCTGTCATATGAAACCTGGCATGGCAATCAGTTCTGGTACCAGGTCTGGTTCTGGTTTTGGTTCTCATTCTGGTACTGGTACTGATTCTGGTGGCAATAATGCCGTTGCACTCCTCACCACTTTCTCTTCTTCCCTCTGCTTCTACT
Source organism: Neoceratodus forsteri (assembly GCA_016271365.2). Classification (NCBI taxonomy): domain Eukaryota; kingdom Metazoa; phylum Chordata; order Ceratodontiformes; family Ceratodontidae; genus Neoceratodus; species Neoceratodus forsteri. Next base: position 269,518,799 of record CM057452.1, on the reverse strand, counting down.
GTTACACCTCCCTATTATCTTCCCTCTGTGTCTCTTTGTACCTCCTGAATGCTACCCTTTTAGCCATAACCTTTTCAGCCACTTCCCCTGAAAATGATAGAGGTCTCTTTTTATTTTTGCCCTTGTGCAAAGTGGACATATTGGTATGATAGTGGGTTTTGAGAGATGTGTATTGGTATAATAGTGGTTTTGAGAGATGTGTCACTGTTGATCCAATACAGGGCAGTCTGCAAGGGGCTCAACAATATCAGACCAATCATCAGCCAGGCTCATCATGACACTTTTCTGGTCTTGCTGGGTGGAAACTTTGTGTAGTTCAAAGAAAACAGCAGTCTGAATCATAGGCAGCTCTTTCCTTTGAGCTGCATAACATCACTCAGCAAGTAGAGCTGATCAGCATCATGATCAGCCCACTGTTGCCCTCCCCATCATAAAAACAATCCTTCCCTCCCTCTGCCAAGTATCCTACCAACTGCCCATTGCTTCCTCCTTCTTAACTCTCCAGCAGTGGGTTGACCAGTCTCTGGTGCCAGCTAATATCCCCCTAACCCACCCAATTTCATTGTGCAACACTGGGGATCTGACCCCCACTGCTGCCAAACATAACATCAACACTGAGGTGCCCAATCCCCAGGGTCAGTACCTGAAATAAAGAAAAACATTTCTCATAGTCTTTTTTTATTTTTGTACAGTCTGTAAAAAAAGAAAACTGTCCACTGATGTCTGTTGCCACCTCTGGCACACCACTGCCATTACCCTCCCTCATCTGACTCTCCCACTCCAATTTTCTGACTCAGAGGTGATCAGTCTAGGGTGCCGGCTAGTACTGTGTGACATTGGGGAGTCCACCCCCAGTGTCACCAAACATAACTCCAAGACTGGGGTGCCCAGTCCCCAGTGCCAGTATTTGATATAAAGAAAAACTGCCCCTCATAGTCTCTTTTTATTTTTATATACTGTGTAAAAAAGAAAACTGTCCATTGATGTCTGTTGCCACCGCTGACACACCACTGCCATTACCCTTTCCTCACCTAACCCTCCCACTCAGCACCCACCACCTATACCCACTCAATCCCCCCCCCCAATTCCTTGCTTACCTACCAGGAGAGAAGTCTAATGCCATAATTATCTCTGGACCAGAGTCACATCTTCACTCTCCAATGCTGGACTGGGAACTGAGGAAATTAGGTATGGGGTTCAATGTATTTCAATAGGGTTGGAACTTATCCTCATAACTAGGTCATTTATGGATATGTTTTCCCCAAAATTTCAACATGGCCTTTTTGGTACCCCACCTCATGAACAAGGGTGGTGAAATTATGCAAATCTATCCTGAAAAGTGATTTTACCTTTCCAGCAGGATTTGAAAATTTTCTCCACCTTGTTCATGAGGTGGGATCATAAGAAGGGTGTGCTGAAAATTTGAGTAAAAATCTTAAAAACACAACAAAGTTATGAGCATATGTTGACATTTTTAATGCATGCTCGTAACTTTGGTAATTTTCAATATATTCTGACCCCAAATTTTCAGTATAGCCATTTTTTCATACCACCTCACAAAAATGACAGCTGTCATTTTTCAAATCCTGGCCAAAATGTGTTTTCACAGTTGTGGCACAAAATGATGTTTCAGCCAGTATTTTGTAAATGACACCTGTCAAGTTCATAAGAAAACTATGTTGAAAAATTGGGGTCAAAATGTGAAAAAAACAACTAAATTATGAAGAAACATTGAATTCTTCCATTTACTCTTTATTTTTATACAGTTTGGTCCCTAATGTTCAACATATTCCTTGTGTTACCCAACCTCCTGAACATGATAGGTGACATTTTACAAATCCCCTCTGAAACTTGTTTTCCAAGTCACACTGAAAGTTTTGGATGGGATTTAAAAAAAATTCACCTGTCTTGATCATAACTTTAGGTCATGAAAAGACTATTGGAAAGTTGGGGTAAAAAATGTGACAGCTCCCTGAAAATTAGATATTGCTTCTCTGCTGGCCTATCCTGGGGAAATACAATCTAAAAATGAGTAAAAGCAGGACACCATTAAAAAGGAGACATTGCATCTCATCTGGTCTATCCTGGGTAAATATGTAGTAAAAATGTGTAAAAACAAGACCCGGTACAACAGCTAGACTCGAGCACTGGTCAGAAATATGGCAGCTGGGGTTCAATGCAAAGAAGTGCAAAGTCATGCACTTGGGAGCAAGAAACCCAAGGAATCACTACCAACTGGGGGGGGGGGGACAGTTATCCCCTACAGAGGAGGAAAAAGATATTGAGGTGATAATAACATGGCAAATGAACCATTCCTGCAGTGCAGAAAAGCGGCAGCTAAGGCTAATAAGATGCTGAGGTGTATTGCCAGAGGACTCGCGTCCAAGAGAGGGGAGGTCATCCTGCCACTGTACAGGTCATTGGTGAGGTCACACCTAGAGTACTGCATGCAGTTCTGGTGCCCCTACTTAAAGAAAGATGTTAAATTACTGGAGGGGGTCCAAAGCAGAGCAGCCAGGATGATCCTCAGTATGGAGGACAAACCCTATGAGGAGAGACTGAGGTAGCTTAACATGTACTCCCTGGAGGAACGGAGGGATAGAGGGGACATGATAGAAACCTTCAAATACACGAAAAGCATAAATAATGATGGTAGAGAGGGAATTTTATGGTTAAGGCAAGGAACGGACACTAGGAAGCACAATCTAAAGCTGGAAGGTGGTAGATTCAGAAGGGAAATGAGAAAGTTGTATTTCATGGAGAGAGTGGTAACAGGGTGAAATGCATGGCCTGCCAAGCCACTACTATGGGTGCCCCCTCCCGGTAGTCCCAGTAGAGCAGCAAATGAATTTTGTAGTGGCACAGGCTGAGGAATGTGCCCTTGACCTGCTACCCCCACCCTCTTCTTGCCCATCACAGTCCAGCTGACCCTCCTTCTCCTAGGCAACCTCTGAAGCAATGGTGTTAGACTCAGTGTCCACTGGGTGGGGGAAGAGGTTTGTACTGTACATTCAGTTTCAGAATCAAAAATGAATGATTACAGGTATATAGCCTTCTGTTAATGTAGTGTTTCTCTAAGATTTAAAAAGTCACCAACATTTAATGGGAAACTTTGAAAAACAGAATATTTGGACACAATTCAGCACCAGTTTCACTTTAGCTATGTATTTCTTCTCTCCATTATTTAGTATTGAGGGTAATCTGCATAAAATCATGATCTTTATCTTAAGAGTCCATCAGCTCCTGTTGCTTAGTCCCCACCTGATATCATAATATTCTGCTTGTGACATCACAGTTATTCCTATGACAACAGGCTCTGACATCACAACAGAGGACTGTGACTTCAAGTGTGGAGTACGCTGTAGAGCAGATGGACTCTAAAAGGATAGAGATCCTGTTTTTGTGCACATTTCCACAGTAATAAATAATGGAGAGGAGAAATCTATAGACGTTATGTACACAATACAAGCTCTGAATTGTGTCTAAATATCATGTTTTCCAAAGTTATCCCAGAGGTGTCAGCATCTCCTTAAAGAGATTAAGTACTCATAATACTTATTAAAAAGCAGCAGACACCACTGAGAAAACATTTGTAATAATTAGACATAACTTTGTTTATCTTCATATATTGTTTTTTTGTTTGTTTCCCTGTCTCTTGTTATTTGTTATTTATTGCTAAGTGTATTTATTACTAAGTGTTGTGTAGTTATTACTAAGTGTTTTTATTACTAAGGTTATTTGCATGTAAACAGGATTTTTGTATTGAAGGCTTTGTCTGTCAAGGCTTCTGTAATAATTCTCCAACTGAAATCATAATCTTATGTTTGTGACATCACAATAATTTCCTTCATGGCAGAGTCAGATGTCACACAGTGAAGATTATGGGCTCGATTCTCAAAACTCCAGGGACCCTGCATCTGTTTCTCTATCAGGTAGGGTCCTGGTGGCAAAGTCCCCTAGCTTGTAGCAACTGTGGCCATGCACCAAACAGATGGAATATCTGGATGGGTTGCTGCAAGCTATGGAGTGGCCATGCACTACTTTAGAACATCCCCACCATCCCTGATCCCCTGTTATGAAAATTAAAGATGTCCCTGGTGGTCTTGTGGAGCACCCCAGCCTCAATCCCCCATTATGAAATATTAAAACCTACCTGCTGGTCTACGGGATACCCACCCCGGCAGGTGGTGACTCACCACCCTGCTCCCACCATCCCAAAACCAAGCCAGTGACTGGCACAACCCACCACTCACCACTAAGGCAAGCTGCCGACTAAGCTCTCAATGAGTGCATATTGTATGCAGTATGCACTCTGTGATTGACAGCCCACTTAGCTGTCGCTCAATGAGCACATACTGACTACAATACATGCTCATTGAGAGCTCAGTTGGTGTCGGGCCATGGTGGTGTGCATTAGGCTGTGCCAGTTGCTGGCTTGGTTTTGGGATGAGGGAGCAGGGTGGTAGGGCACCGCTTGCTGGGGTGGAATCCACTAGACCAGCAGAGAAGTTTTAATACTTCATAATGGGGTATCGGGGCTGGGGCAGTCTGCTAAACTACCAGGGATATCTTTACTTTTCATAAAAAGGGGTTGGGGGGTTGGGTGGTTTGCTAGATCACCAGGGAAGTTTTAGTTTTTCATAACAGGGTATTAGGACTTTGGTGGGGTCCACTAGATCACCAGAGACTTATTTTAGTAAAGGGAGATTTGGGCAGGGAAGGGGGGACTGCAGCACATTGCTGCAAATTGCTCAACTCTCCCAAAGGGCACATTTTTAAGTGCCCTTAGCCCTGGACGGTTTAATGGTACTTAGAAAGTTGCCCTCTGGGAGAGTTTTGAGAATCCCAATTTAGGGGATTTGGAAGACTGAGTCTGCTGCAAGCCCCAAGTGCCATGCCATAGTCCATTTTGTGCCTCACAGACAGTACAAACCCTGTTTGGTGCATTTAACCTGCAGTTGATGTGTGCTGCATTTGTGAATCACTCCCAGCACATCTTTTGCTGTAAGGGGTACTTTCACCATTCTCAGTGGCATAAGCCACTTGCACCACGCTGGAAGCTTTGAGAATCAGGTACTATGGCTTTAAGTGGGGAATGAGCAGCAACAGTATATGAATTCAAAGGTACGAGTGCCTAGTTCCCATGCATATATCTGTAATACTGGAAAACAAAGAGAGGAAGATTAATGCTGAAAATATTTACAATAAATTATATTTGTGTTATAAACTTTATTTTCTGTAAATCATATGGGCCACATTTTCAAAGGTTTTGATGCAAGTACAATTTCCTGTTTTGCATTGCACCGGCATCAAAATAAATTGTGCCGAATATATACTAATTTTAAACATTTTGGTGCATTTAGGACAGTTTGCCTTCTTTACAATCAAAAATGTGATGTATACGTCAGTTTGACACATGCATAATTTTCTGAGCACATCTTGTGACGCCTGTGACACAAAGTGAGACCATGTTTTACGTGGTCTACCTTTTTGCCCCATATAGCACAATTGTGCTGTACTCGTACTGCAAGTCAACATGTGCATTCAGAGTGCCTTTGAAACTCCGGTCCCAAGCCTCTAAAAGTTGTTCTAGACCTCAGTAGCTCTTTATGTTTGAGAATGGTTTTCAAGGAATACCAGGTCTGGCCTCGATATGCATGATAGAAAATAACATCAATTGGTTTACATCATATTTGAAGGGCAAAGAACAAATGGTGGTAATTGGAAACCACTCATCCAAATTAGCACCTATCAATATCATCTCCGGGGTATACAGGGCTCAATATTGGGCCCTTTATCATTCAACATTTACTGTATGTGAATGAATTAAAATTCTCAGACCCATTAATATTTTTTCATCTATATTCAAATGATACAGTGCTTTATACATCTGATAAAAATATTGATAATATTCAACAAAGATTACAAACAGCTTTCAATGAATTACAGATCTTTTTTAAAAATTGCAAATTGTATTAAATACCCCAAAACAATGATCTATGTTATTTGATAGTGGGTATAAAAACATAATTAATCCAATGTTGAATATAAGAACAGGGGAGGGAATAGTTATCCTGTAAGTACACTCGTACAGATATTTGGGACTATGGATTAATTCTAAATTAAACTGGGTTGTACATATTGATCAGTTGTTAAAAAATGTGGGCAAGAGGTTAGGTGCCCTATATAGAACTAAAAAGTGTATGACAACTGAAATTAAGAAAAAGGTGATGAATTCTATGAGACTGCCATTATTTGATTATGGAGATATGTTATATTCAGCAACAACTAAAAAAGAATTAGTGAGGTTGGATGTTTATTATAATAAACTAGTACTCTGTGTAACTAGAGCACACAGATTAACCCATAGCTACCAGTTGTACCAAAAAATTGATTTGGCTATGGTTAGAAGACAGAAGACACTGTTATATCCAAGCATTTATTAATAAAGCAGTTGGGGGGATTTCCAGTTGATAACATATATAGAATTATCATCTGACAAAAACAATAAAACCTGAGATCAGCCTCGGTATTGATCTTGAGTACCTAAATTATAACTTAGAAATGGGTAAATTGTCTACTAATTACATGGGTGCAGAAGCATGGAATAGTTTACCAATATCGTTAAGAGTACCAAAAGAAAAAAAATAGATGGAAGGACATAAAAGCATGGTTAGATAAAAAAATATAATGAGCCTTGTATTTGCTGGGTATCCAATTGATGTTTGTAGGATGACTGAATTAAATAGTATTCCAAATTGTGATTGCATGAGATGTATGACATTATATGAATGTATTAAATGTACTGTATGGATTTAAAAATAACAGTATTGATATGTGATTTGTACTGTTGTATGTCATTATAACTTAAGATTTGTAACAAAGTGGATTCAAGGACCTCGTTGTAAATAAGTTTATGCTCAATCGAGATTTATCCTTTGTTCATACATAAAACATGGATAAAAACATTTTACTACTTTTAGTACTACTAGGTCTGAAGAGTGTGAGTATGAATGAGTGTGTGGTGTAGTGTTTAGAGCACCTGCTTTTGATCCAGATGATTATAGGTTCAACTTTCTAGAGCCAAATACTCATTGTGTGACCTTGGACAAGTCATCTAACCTTGCAGTGCTGCAGAAATGGGTGTTCTATAAGTAGGACCCCACTTGAAATGAGATGTTGCATTAAAGCTGAGCTAAACTAGACAAATAATGTTTACAAAAAATAAACTCTTTCCAGATTCAGTTTTTATTCCTGGAACTACAGAGATAGCCCATAGTCATAGCCTGTGATCTCACGCAGTAAGCCCAAATAGTAGGTAGTTTGGTAGTGAACCAAATGGGAATACTTCCTTATAGTTGAAGATGTGAAAGTGCCAGTGTTTAAGCCTTCCATCAAAGGAGACAAATCTGCCAGTTTATACAGGGTTCAGTGTACACATAATCCTGTTTGTTTTCTTCCAGTTGTATATTCCAATGCTCTACTGCAATGAATGCATTATAATAGGAGAAAACCTATAGCAACACCTACTGTTGTATATGAGAAAAGGCACTCTGTGCATAGCAGCACCCTCTTCTTTATGATTTTATTTGCTTTACCAGGAAGTGAACTGGGCAGATCATACCCACTTTTATCACGCCTGACAAATAACATGCGCAATCACAACCAGAAAAGAATGTATTTATTATTAGACAAAACAACCACTAGTATCATCCAACCATATCCAAAATTAATATTCTATGATATTTTATAATGCTTAAAAATTACATTTTGAAATCTGTAACAGTTGAACTGTTAGGCATAGAAACTTAAGTTTTTTGCTGCTGTTGTTTTTCTTTTTTTTCTTAATGAAAGCTTGGAGCCCAACCAGCAATGCACAGATCCTAACAATACCATTTTCGTGTGTCACTACATGTCTTTACATGTCAGTATACACTCTTAAAAAAAATAGGACTTGAAAAATGTTGTCAACCACTTTATGTTTTTATATATTGATACATGGTGTCTGTAACAAAATCCTATATCAAGTATTTAATTTAGCTGCTCCAAAGCTTTCATTTAAAAAAATTATTGTCTGACCCAGTGGTTCCAAAGTTAAATCCAATTTTAAAGAAGTTATTTTGTGGAAGGCCAAATAATATTACCACTGGGGCTAGAAACTTAATTTGTTTTAATGGAAGCTTGCTTGGAGTCCAGTCATTAAGAATTAGCTCTATCGATATTGGGCCGGATATTTAAACTGCTCCCAAAAAGTGTGCAACAGCAGGAGCAAGCATAAGTCAATTGCGCACATGCGCAATACACGCGATATTCAAACATGGAGCAAGACAAATTGCACAACCAGCCAATGTCTGAATATCACACAACCTGCGCCATAGCACAACCAGGAAGGGGAAGCTGAGCAGAGATGATGCACCATAGCGCAACAAAGGCAGCCCAGCTGAGCAGTCCAGAGGTGCCATAGTGCAAGCAAAGAGACCCCAGCAGCAGAGCAATGGAACTGCACAACGAGGAGGTAGGGGGACCCACCACCCATGCCACAGATGGGCACAGGGACACACTGCAGAACCAACTAATTACCCCACACCCAAGCACAGCATAACTGGGGAGGGATGGAACAGCCACCGGACCATGGGGACAAGCAAAGAGCACATCCGCCGTGTTACTGCAGCACACCCACTGGCAAGCTGAGAGTACATACAAAGGGGCGGACCGTCCCCAGTGTCCAGCAGCCCCCTGCGGTGCGTACAGCACACCCAGCACTGTGACCCCAAAACACCACCCATGTGCAGTGACCAGCACTGCAGGAATCCCCAGGCCCCCCCGGCACACTGCAACCTCGTGAACCACAGAACTATACAAGCCAAACCCACCATGAGCACCCAGCAGTGGGTGGCAGCACACGGCAATACTGAGTGGAAGCTACACCCACACCAGAGACACCACCCCACACACATGCACACACATACCCATGACCATACCACCCCAGATGCCATGCACACCACTGCAACTAAGCACCTATAACCAGCTGCAAATCAGAGACCACCACAGTATTCATATCAAAATATAAATGTAATGAAGAAGAATAACAAGAACAACAAAGCAACTATGTACATATATACAAAGCAGGGGTGGGGGTATGGGTATAAGGTAGGTGGTTAGGGCAGGGGTGAACAACCGGGAGAGGGAAGGTGGGGTGTGGTGATGGGCAGCTACCGGCCAGCAGCCTGCCCTCCTTCTGCCTGGTGCTGTGCCCGGGGCCTCCTCCAGCACCGTATCCCATGCCACTGCATGTCTAGAAGGATGGCGTGGGAATCCATGGCCACCTGTGTGAGCCTCTGCAGTGCTCGCTTGATCTGACTCAGGATCTTGATACCTAGGACAAGGGATCAGAGTAAATGGCTGTGACTGTCCACATCCCTGAATCCCACCCATCATGAATGGCATACAGCCAAGTGCCCCGCTCCTGTGATGGACTGCACCCACCCACAGTGACCGTGCACAAGACATGCCCAACCAGGCAGCAACAGCCATGTGTACCACTGCACACACACACACTGCCCATGTCCATCACAGCACAACCAAGGCTGCCCAGTGACGTGGCTACGTGGTGGGATGCTAGTGCCACAGCCATGTGCCCAGTGCATGCATGGACCACCAGTGATGCACACACACAACATGTAGTGCCACTGGACAGTGATGACTGTCACATGTTGCGTGCATGGTAGTGTTGTCCATGGACGGTGGCCGTGCCCCCCCAGCATGCAATAGCATCCATGATGTAATGACACTCACTCTCATCAAGCTGCTGCTGGTGCTGCTGTGGCTGCAGCTGCTGCTGCTGTGGCTGTGGCTGCTGCTGCTGCTGTGGCTGTGGCACACCACCTCTGCCAGCCACCCCGGCACAGCCATCCCATGCCTCAGCCTGGGCCTGCCTCCGTCCTCCACGCCTGTGGGAGACAAATGAAGAGAAGCACATCAGTGAGATCCCAAAGCAGACAGCCCCTTGCCCCATTGAGTGTGCCTGCCCACACAACCAGACCCAAACAGCACACACCTGCAAACACCATCACAGCAAGCCATAGCCCAACTCACCCTCATGCGCAGGTCACATTACACAGTGTCACCCATGCGGACAATACCGGTGCATACACAGCACACCCACCTGGCCTAGGCACAATGCCCCTCCTGGCACGAGACCTGAGGCACTCCAGCAGAGCACGCTCCCTCCTTTGCAGGTCACTATAGCAGTGCCTGCACTGCTCAGGAGTCCTCCTCCACCCAGTGGCCTGCTCTAGGGCAGTTGCCACCTGCTGCCACACATGAGTGCGTGCTATCTGCAGGGGCACTCCCCCAAACAGTGTCCCATGGTGAGGCTCCACCACAGCCACCAGGTTTGCCAGCTCCAAGGCCCCCCACTGTGGAGCTCTCCTGCATGCCATTCTACAGTTGTACAGTGGCAATATGGCACTCCGCAGCGCGGCAACCCCACGTGGAAATGTTGCACAATACAACTCCATGAGTCCCTATCGCGCTGTTCATACAGCGCCATCTGTCCACATCCTGCTGTCACCGAACAGCGCGATAGAGCCATACACATGCCAGACGTACGGCGCCAGGGGGCAAAGGTTGGGCACAAGGTCATGGGTCAGTGGCACAAGGCCACGCACAGTGCCATCGGATGTCTTCACGTCCTGAGCGATCGGTCACCTGCGTGCCACTGCCACAGTGGACTATTGCGCAGTTGTGCCACAGCGCCATTTGGTGACCAGCACTGTAACGCCACTGGCACAATGGTGGCCGTGTCCTGAATTGCTGATCGTGCACAGCACGTCATCAGCATGGCAGACGCCTGCGTAAGCTACCTGGGCATGCGCAATGCGGTGTACTACGTAGTCACAGAAATGCGCCATTGGCTCAGCCGGCTCAACCGTATTGCGCAAAGCGCAACGGCGCGATATTCAGCTGACACATGCAAATCAGCTGATCAGCCATTCAAAGGCACAGTGGCACGATTTGCATCTCATTACAGTTGCGCCACTCCTAATTTGCATGCATTGTGCTATCAATATGCGACAGTGGACAGCGCTGGCCAGATTTGGTTACTGCAGGTGAGAGGTGAGTTGCATGCTGTGTGATGTTCTGGGCAATGGTCATGGGATAACGCTGTAGACTGCACAGTGACAGGTGTCCACTTCTACCCATACAGACCGGCATGACCGAGCAAAGACCAGTGTGAGGATGAAGATGGTGTAAGAAAGAGGAGGCCCAACTTCACCAAGTCAGAGATAGAGGCACTCTTCCAGGCCTACCTGGAAGAGGAGCCACTACTGAGTGGACGCCGGGGCACCCCTCAGGCCCGTGCTGCTGCATGGGAGGGGGTAGCCCGTGTGGTAAACCTGCACGGAAGCCACCAGTGCTCCGTGCAGGAATGCAAAAAAAAGATGGGGACAGACCGGAGACGGGTCAAAGAGAAGGTGGCAGCCCTCAGGGCGGCACGCGCTGCCACAGGCGGGGGCCAGCCAGAGATGGCGGAGCTGACCCCAGTGGAGGACCGTCTGGCTGCATCAATGCAATGTAGTGCTATAGAGGGCATACCAGGAGGTGGATTCCAGACAGGTGGAAGCCCATCACTGCACGGTATGACATGGTGGTGGTGTTGGGAAGGGGGAGGTTGATCACATGCACTAACATGTTCTCACTTTCTGTTACAGATCCTGTTCATCTGCAGGGGACGGTGGTGGTGGGACCATGCAGTGTGGAAGGCCTGCCAGAGTTGGTGAAGGGTCCATCCACCTCTGCTGCCAGCCGGCATGCACTGCACCAGCATGCACGCCTGGCTGCCACCTCTGTTGTCGGTGAGTCAGGTGTGGGGGGTGCACAGCCTGTGTCTCAGCAGTCTGGCATGCAAGCATGCCAGCACGCTATGACTGTGGCTGTTGCACGAACCTGAGCCATTGATGATGCAAGGACTGCAATGGGCAGTGACACGTGTGTGTCTCATTACGGACACACAGCAGGCCAGCACGTGCCCCTAGACCTAGCTGGTTCCAACGTGTGTGCCAGCACGTCAGCACAGTCCCAGGCTGTGCCTGTCAGCACCAGTGGGGCAGCACCGGTGGCTATGCAGGTCCCTGGCACTGTTGCGGCCACAGCAGTGGAATGAGTGGTCCCTGGGGCACAGCAGTTGGAGGGGCAGCAGCAGCAGTCACCCACCAGGTCTGGGGGTACACGGTCCAGTGGTGGCACATGCACACCACCTGTTGACTTGCCCACACCAGGTTCTGGTGAACAGCGCCCACCCTCAAGGGGTGTTGAGCATCAGGACCTTCCATACCCTGGGGGACAGAATTCCAATGTGGCATAGGACCCATTTGATGAGCACACCAGCCTGCTGCGGGCATCAGTACAGCAGCAGATGTGGGTTGCAACATCCGTGGAGGCACTGTGTGTGGCTGTGGAGTGGAACAGCAGGGACAATGCATTGATCCTTGCAGATATGGTCAGATTGCGGACGGATGTGACAGCCGCCATTGACAGGCTGACCCAGGCAGTGGTCTCTGTCGTGGCCACATTGGGCACACAGTCAGGTGCCCCTGTACCATACACCCCACACAGTACAATCTCCACTCCCCATTCCCGGTGTCGTGCGACACCCAGCCTGTCGATGCCGGGTTCTGCTGTGGGCATCCCGAGCCCACCTGCTGCAGGTATGTTCGGCATGCTGCACACCCCTGTGCAGTCAAGGTCGCGATCGCGCAGTGGGACCCCTGGAGGTCCATCGGTGCCACCCCATGTGGCCCATGATCAGCCTGCCAGTGCTGCTGGGTCATGGTGGGGCCGCCCATGCATCCGAGGTGGCCGTGGCACAGTGCCACCTGAGTGACCTGTCTCCCAGTGTGGGCCCTGTCTGATGCTGCCCTGTGTGCAATGTGTGTCATGGTGGGCAGTGCACTGGTGGGTGCCCTGCCCAACACGCCGACACATGGACCACCTGCACACCCACCCGACCGCTGTCCACAGGTGCGTGTGCATGATGATGCCTGCATTGTACTGTACACCAAGGTGCAAGGGTGCCCAGCATCTGACACATGTACTTTGACAGTACGGGTGGTGGGGATGGTCCATTGATCTGTGTGTTTGCCATGTCTGTTCCTGCTCTGCTGTGCACTTGCCCATGTACGCTTTGTGCCTGGTGTGTGTGTGTCCATATGACTATTCACCCCTCCCTGATGGTGTGTCTGTGCTCCTGGACCCTTCCACTCCCTTTGCTGTCATGCACCCCTGGTGTGTTACCCTGTGTGCCTGTGGTTGTGCCTAGACAGTGTTGGTTGCACATGGCCCCTTGACTTACCTGTGTCATGCAAAATGCTCCTCCGTGATGGTGTTCCAGTGCAGCTGGGCCTGCCGGATCAGTCGGGGGTCCCGCCGTCCAAGGGGGGGCTGCTCATCCCCATCATCACCGGCGTCACCGGGGTCCCCATCGCTGTTCCCCTCCTCGACATGTACGGCTATCCCACAGTCTTTGGCCATGTTGTGCAGGATACAACAGGCCAGGAATATCCCAGAGGCCTTTGAGGGGCTGTACTGTGGGGCACCGCCGGAGGTGTCTAGGCATCGGAAGCATGCCTTAAGCATCCCAAACACCCGCTCGATGATGTTGCGTGTGGCGGCATGTGCCTCATTATAGCGTTGCTGCGATGGGGTCATGGGGTGCCAGTAGAGTGTGAGCAGCCATGGACGGAGTGGGTATCTATTGTCACCTGTGTGGAGATAGTGGAGATAAGTATCATGTTCAGGTCCATATTGCCCATATCCCTGTGTGCCACTACCATGGCACATGTGGCTTTCCCACCCTTGCCCCAACTTTGCAATTCCTACATGCATACTCACCCACTAGATGTCCAGTGGGGATGTCCCCACTCTCGAATCGATGGCACAGTGCAGATTGGTACCATATGAAGGCATCATGTGCTCCGCCAGGGTGTGTGGCACAGACATTGATGATGCGCCCACTGGCATCACACACCACCTGGCAGTTGACACTCGAGAAACCCTTCTGGTTTCAGTATGCTGCCCCATCGGGGCCAGGTGGCGTGTGAATAGCCACATTGGTGCAGTCTATCACCCCTAGCATGCCAGGCATACGTGCTACCCTGTGGAACTCCTGAATGTTTGCTGTACGCTCTGCCACGGTGCTGGGGAAATGGATGTACCCACAGCATGTGGCAGCAGTGCGCTGAGGAATTGGTGAGGATGCATGGACGGGTCGACTGTGTTATGCCTGTGGTGTCCCCTGTCAGCCTCTGGAAGGTACCCGTGGTGAGCAGGCACATGCAGGCTGTTACCTTTGTCTCCACTGACAGAGCGTGACTCCATCGTGAGGGTGCCTGCATCACATCACTGCACAGCTCACAGAGCCGCCTAAGTATTGCCCTGTTCAGGCGGTACTGGCCCACAATCTCTATATCTGTGTACAGCTCAAAGCTGACGTGGGCACGGTACTGCCTGTTGGGGGCGTACCGCTGACGGGCCCTTCCACGGCCACGCCCCCCGCAGCATGCTCTACCACCATTTCATTACAGCTTCCATGAGGAAGCTGGCATTGTCCATGTCCCTGGCTTGTGTCCCCCCTGGCTGTTGTTGCTCTGTTACCCCCGCTGTCCTGACTGCTACCTCCACTGCACCGGGTACACCTACTGGCCTCTGCAGTCTGTGGCCCCACACACCCTCTCTTGTCCCCCTTCTCTCCTGTGCACTCTCTGGCCTGCACTGTTTGCCACTGTCACCTTGTCTGTCTCCCTGCCTCATGTGGCTTCCCTGTAGTGTTCTTTCGCCTCTTCCTTGAGCCTTTTTATTTTGGCTCACTTCGGCCGTGGTGCACCTGCCAGCTGATCCGCTGTTGCGCATTGCGCAAGCCTTTAAATACTCGCATTCATCTTTATGCATGGATCCACCCCCTTTGGTTGCGCATGCCTTCATTTGCATTGTGCTGTTGCTCAGCATGTTTCCGGTAGCGCAACTGCTTCCCGCTGAATATGGCAGAATGGCGCATTTTCAGACTTGCGCATGAGCAACCCTATTGCGCATGGCGCAACCCTTTTGAATATCCAGCCCATTGTTTTTATGTGTCAATACTATGCTATGTGTACGGATACTATTTGAAACTACTTTTTCTGCATATCATCATTACATGTTTTCTAGTTGTGATAAAGCCAAAACACTGCCCACACATAAGCCCAGATATTCAAAAGAGTTGAGCCATGCTCAATAGGGTAGCGCCTGCTCAAGTCCGAAATTACGCCATTCTGCAATATTCAGCAGGAGGCAGTTGCGCCCCCTAAATCACGCTGAGCAACAGTGCAATGATAATGAAGGCATGCACAACTGAAGGGGGAGGAACCATGCATAAATGGCGCAGTGCGATATTCAACAACTTGTGCCATGCCATAGGGGAGCAAGCGAAGTTGTGCCACAGTGGAAATGAGCCAAAATAAAAAGGAGCAAGGGAGAGGTGCAAGAACGCTACAGGGAAGGCACATGAGACAGAACTCTAGCCACACAGACAGGGCAGGAGGGACACACAGGGCAGGCCAGGGAAAGGGCACTCTGAACACAGAGACACAGGGGAGGTGTGGGGAGCCACAGCCAGTGCAGAAGGGGGAAGTGCCACACAGCACAGAGGCCACCACAGGCAGGTGTTCCCATTGCAGAGGAAGTAGTAGTGAGGACAGTGGGGGGAATACAGTAACAGCTGCTGGGGGGTGAACACAAGCCAGGGGCATGGCCAGTGCCACCTTCCAGATGGAGGCCGTTATGAGGGGGTGAGAAGGTGGCAGCAGGGGTGTGGCCTTGGAAGGGCCAGGCTGTGAGTGCCCAATCAGGCAGTACTGAGCCCACACCAGCCTCCGAACTGTACAGTGATACTGAGATTGTGGGCTGGTACCACCTGAATAGGGCAATTTGAGGTGGCTCTGTGAGCTGTGCAGTGATGTGATGGCAGGCACCCACACAACGGAGCCATGCCCTGTCAGTGGAGACTAAGTGACAGCTTGCATGTGCTTGCTCACCACGGGTACCTTCCAGAGACCAACTGGGACACCACAGGCATAACCCAGCTGGCCACGCCATGCCACCTCACCCATTCCTCAGCGACTGCTGCCACGTGCTGTGGAGTACATCCATTCCCTTCAGCACACCAGCGAGTGACAACAACATACAGGAGTTCCACAGGGTAGCACATATGCCTGGCATGCTAGGGGCAATAGACTGCACCCATGTGGCCATACACACACCACCTGGCACTGAGGGGGCCACATACATAAATCACTAGGGCTATGCTAGCATCAACTGCCAGGTGGTGTGCGATGCCAGGGGGTGCATCATCAATGTCTGTGCCACACACCCTTGGGGAGCACATGATGCCTTCATCTGGCACCAGTCAGCACTGTGCCACAGATTCAAGAGTGGGGACATCCCCACTGGACACCTACTGGGTGAGTATGAAAACCACATGGACAATCATAGGGCCTGGGGGGGCATGGCCAGAGGTGAATGGGTAGTGGCCTACATGGCCCGGGGCAGGGCGATGCTGATCACCAAACTAATCCTTCACCCTCTACACACAGGTGACAGTGGATACCCACTCTGTCCCTGGCTGCTCACACCCTACCGGGGTCCTGCCACCCCATTGCAGCAATGCTACAATAAGGCACACGCCAACACACATAATGTCATTGAGCGGGTGTTCAGAATGCTGAAGGCACGTTTCCATTGCCTGGACACCCCCGGCGGTGCCCTACAGTACAGCCCCTCAAAGGCCTGTGGGCTATTCCTGGACTGTTGCATCCTGCACAACATGGCCAACGAATGTGGGATAGCCGAACAGGTTGAAGAGGGGGACAGCAATGGGGCCGACGGGACCCCCGACTGATCCGGCTGGCACAGCTGCACCGGAACACCATCACGGAGGAGCACTTCAGCCAACCCAGGTAAGTCATGGGGCCATGTGCAGCCAACAGTGGCTAAGGCACAACCCACAAACATGCATGGACACACACCAGGCGTGCATGCCATCAAGTGAAGTGGCAGGGCATGGAACCACACACACAACCAGGGATGGGTGAAGATTAACATGCCACGCAGATGGACACACACACATGCACACACACACACACAATGCACCAAACTTGCACAAAGGGCAGGAGGCACACTGACCCAGAACGCCAACCCTAGCCACACACATGTCCACAGACCACCACGCCCACTGCCTGTCCATGTGCGTGTGTCAGATGCTGAGCATCATTGCACATTGGTGTACAGTGCAATGCAGGCATCATCATGCACACACAACTGTGGACAGCAGCCGGGAGGGTATGCAGGTGGACTGTGTGTCCACATGCAGGACCGGATACCCACCCGTGCACTGCCCACTGAAAGACACAATGCACACAGGGCAGCACCAGACAGTAGCTGCATTGGGAGACAGGTCAGTCATGCGACACAGTGCCCCAGCCACCACGGATGTGTGGGTGGCCCCGCTGAGACCAGCCAGCAGTGACAGGCTGACCCAGACTGACCACTGGCCTCATGGGGTGGCACCAATGGTCCCCAAGGGGTTCCACTGCGTGACCACGACAGTGCTCACGCAGGGGTCTGCAGCACACCAAACATGCCTGCGCCAGGCGTGCTCGGGATGCCCACAGCTGAACCCGGTGTTGACAAGGAGGGTGTCGCATGATGCCAGGAATGGGGGGTGGACAGTGCATTGCGTGGTGTCTGCGACGCATGGGCACATGACTGTGTGCCCATTGTAGGCCATGATGGCACTGAATGACTGTGCATGCCTGTCAATGGCAGCAGTCACATCCTCCCGCAACCGGGTCCATCCCTGCCAGGATCAGAGTGGTGTCCTCGCTGTGATGCTCTCTGCCTGCTCCAGAGCCGCCGCAGTGCATCCACCGATGTCACAAGCTGCATCTGCTGCTGGACTGATGCTTGCAGTAGGCGGGTGTGCTTGTCCAAGAGGTCATCTGCCTCCTCGGCATTCTGTCCCTCAGGGTGTGCATGGCCCTGATGCTCAGCACCCCTTGAGGGTGGGCGCTGCACACCAGGACCACGTCTGGGCATGTCCACAGGCGGTGCACAGACGCTGCCACTGAACCTTGTACCCCCAAGCCCATTGGCCGACTGCTGATGCTGCCCCTCTGGCTGCTGCTCCTCAGGGCTCAGTGGTGCTGCCGCAGTGGCCGCAACAGTCCCACTGTCCTGAACAAACACCAGTGCTGCTCCACTGGTGCTGACAGGCACAGGCTGGGACTGTGCTGACACACAGGCCTCCACGGCAGCACCACCCACAGCCATGGCTGCGATGTGTCTTGCTGTGTGGCCATCCCATGGCACACACGTGTCACTGCCCATGATGTTAGCGACATCATCATCGGTGACAGACTTGGCACCGGCCTCAGGCACAGAATGCTGGCATCCGTGGACACTGGGATACAGGCCGTGCTTCCTCCGCACCTGTTACAACAACATCAGTGTGGACAGCCAGGCGGCCCCACTGTCGCACTGAGCCACATATACCTGTGGAGGTGGATGGGCCCTCCTCCATCTCCAGCTGACTGTCCTCAGTGGACAGACCCACCACCGCTGACCCATGCAGATGCTCAGGATCTGTAAGGGAAAGCAAAGTCGCGCTACTGCATGTGACCTACCCTTCCCCCCCCATAGACAGACCATGACTTACCATGCAGTGATGGGCCACCACCCGTCTGGAATCCACCACCTGGAACACCCTTAATGGCACTACGCTGCATGCTTCCAGCAATCCTCTCCTCCTGTGGGGTCAGGTGTACCACCTCCGGCTGTCCCCCACCTGTTGCAGCTCATGCTGCCCTGATGGCAGCCACCTTCTCCTTTATCCTCCTCCTGTCTGTGCCCATCTTTTTCTTGCACTCCTGTATGGAGCACTGGTGGCTGCCATGCAGGTTCACAGCACGTGCCACCTCCTCCCATGCAGCAGCAAGGGCTTGAGGTGTTCCCTGCTGTCCGCTGAGAAGTGGCTCCTGATCCAGGTAGGCTCAAACAGGGCTTCGGGTCTCAGCCTTGGTCAAGTTCGCCCTCCTCCCCCACCACTGTGTTCCTCCTTCCCACAACTTGCTCGGTCATTATTTAGCCTGTAAGAATGGCAGTTGTTACCTGTGACTGTGCAGTCCCATGCATGTCCCTAAATCCACAGTCCACACTCCCAAACAGCATGCAACTCACCAATGGACTGCAGTAACTTGACTATGGCCACTGCAGCCCAATGTCGCACTTTTATAGTGCAACCCATGCAACTTCGAGGCAGTAGGCGCACTTTCTGGCGGATGCAATTACAGTGCTGCGCTAATGCATGGCTGATTAGATGATTTGCATATGACGGTTGAATATCGCACTTTTGGCGCTTTTGCGCAATTGTGTTAAAACGCATGGAGCCAATGGTGCAGTTTTGAGACATGCTTAGTACACTCCTCACCGCGCATGCGCGGTTGCTGACGCAGGCATCTGCCATGCTGCTGATGTGCTGTGCATGGTAAGCAATGCAGGGCATGGCCACCATTGTGCCAGTGGCGCTATAGCGATGGTCACCTACATGGCGCTGTGGCACTGGGCCATCATAGGTGCACTGGGGCAACTGCACGGTAGACCGCTACTGGCGGTAGCACACAGGCAGCCAATCGCGTGTGTCCATGCGCCAGAGACCCTTGACCCTGTGCCCGACCTTTGCCCCCTAGGCGCCATGCATTAGGCATGGGTGCACCTCTATCGTGCTGTTCGGTGACAGCGCGATATGGAATGACAGTGCTGTACCACGCAGCATCTGCATGTGGGGAGCCGTGCTGCAGAGCACCATATTGGCATATCGAGCAGACAGCATGGCACACAGGAGGGCTGCTCAATGGTCGCAAATAGAGCTGGCCAACCCAGTGGCCATTATGGAGCCACACCATGGGCCACTGTTCAGGGAGGCACCCCTGGACAGGTCCAGGACTCAGGTGTGGGAGGAGGTGGCCACTGCACTCGAGGAGGCCACAGGATGGGGAGAAGTGCAGAGAAAAGCCACAGGTATGGGGACATGCGGTGAGGAGCCGGAGCTGCTAGCTTGCTGCTACGGGGCACGCAAGGCCAGAGGGCACGGCGGGCAAGACAGGTGTTACGTCAACACACTTTTATCTTCCATATGGGCATCACAGTGTATGTGTCCAGCACATGGGGGAGGGACCATCCGGGGTTGGCTGTGGTGGATTTATCAGGGTGTGGGGTGGGTGGGTCTGGCTGGGTGGGAGGGCACACACCTGGGGGCAGAGGGGCTTTGCTATGGGATTGTACTGATGTTCCTCTCTCCATGTTTGCACCACAGGCCCAGAGGAATGTCATCTTGCCCGCGATCTTCGGTGGCAGAAGGGACAGAGGGAAGCCAGGCAGGGCGAGGGCCCTCACTGCCCAATGAACCGGCCCGATGATGGTGAGTGCCATAACTGCATGATTACTATTGCATGCTGTATAACAGGGTGGGCTGCAGGGCATGGCCACCATCCATCGACACCACTGCCATGCACGCAACTTGTTACAGTCAACACTGTCCAGTGGCAATGCATGTCTGGGAGTGCATCGATGGTGGTCCATGCATGCACCGGGTACATGGCTGTGCCACTGCCTGCACCACAGCCATGTCACTAAAACGCCACAGTGGTGCTAAAGTAGACTTGGCCAGTGGGTATGTGTGCAGGTTCCGCATGGCTGTATGCACCTGGGTGGGCAGGTCATGTGGACGTGATCACTGTGGGTGGTCACACACCATCACAGAGGTATGTCCCATGGCCGTATGCCATGCACAGTGGGCGGGCTGTATGGGGCTGTGCATTCACACCTATTGACTGTGCTCCCTTGTCCTAGGTACATGCCATCTCTGGGAGATCAGGGAGGTGCTTCGGGAGATCCTCCAGTTGGCAAGGGCGTCACTGGACATCCTCCGCAGGATTGATGACACCGGGGTCCCACGGAGGAACTGACAGAGATGGAGCCAGAGTGGGAGCGGTGTCCTCGCTTAGAGTCCTCAGCCCTGAAACTCTACCCCTGGACCCACCCTCACACCCCCTCCTTTCCTGTCCCATTTGTCCACCCTGCCCTCACCCACCCCTACCTTGTTTGTGGCCCTCACCCCACCTTGTATATATTTTGTAAATAGTTAACTTTTATATGTTTTTTCAATACAGTTATTTTGATATGAATACTGTGGTGTCTCTGATTTGCAGCGGGCTGTAGGTGCTCACTGCAGTGGTGTGCATGGTGTCAGGGTGGTGCAGTCATGGGTATGTGTGTGTGTCCGTGTGAAGGTGACTATGGTGCGGGGGTAGCTATCAGTCAGTGTCTGTGATGTGTGTGTTGTTCCCTGTGCACTGGATGACTGTGTGCAGTGGTCCATGGTGCATGCTCTGTGTCCATGGAGCCCTTATCAGCCCATCCATGGCCTGTGCAGCTGACACACATGCATGTCTGTGACCTGCACGGTCCGCTGGCATGTCAGTGGTGGCAGTCCCTGCTGGGCAGCCACTGTACCCATCACACTGCTGAGTTGCCTCCTGTCACTGGTGGGGTGCATGTCTGCCTCGGGTGACACTGTGGCCTCCACAGTTGTTGTCCCACCTCCATGCTGTGCCTTGTGTGTATTGCAGGGGATGTGCACCACTGTCTGTGACTTGTGCTCCGGGAAATGCTGGTGGTGTACCGGTCCACAGTGCCTGGCAAGAGGGGTGGCTGGCACCCAGAGCCATGGATGATCAGGGTTGTGTGTGTACACAGTTTACATGGGCCCACGCTTGGGCTTGGTTGCCCCGCCACTGCATCCCTGTGTTGTCGTGCCCTTGGGTATGGGTGGGTGTCTGTCCATGCACTGTGTGGCATCCGGTGTGGTGCATGCTTCCACGCAGCGCTGTGGGTGTCTGTGCTGGCTGTTGTGGCCAGTGCTGGGTTGGGGTATGTCATTGGGATACTGTACAGGGTGCTGTTCCACTGGTGGTGGTGTCCGGGGCATTCCCTGTCCCGTGTGGGGTACCTCATGTGCCGACACATGGTTGGTCTCTCAGCAGTACTTCGGGGGAACTGTGCATGGTGGCACTGTGTATGCCATCATTGCATCACTGTGTGCTGCCACCCACTGATGGGTGCTCATGGTGGGGCTGCCTTGCATGGTTCTGTGGTGCACAGGGTTGCAGTGTCACAGTGGGGGTGGTGGCATGCATGGGGTTTCCTGCAGTGGTGGTCACTGCTCCTGGGCAGGGTGTCTAGGGGTCATGGTGCAGGGTGTGCTCTGCATTGGGGGGATGGTGTGGCACAGGGTGGTCAGCCCTCCTTGTGTGCCAGTCACAGCTTGCCTGGGGGTGTGATGGGGCACCATAGGCCAGCTGTGGGTTGTTCGCTTGTCTCCATGGGCCGGTGGTTATTCCAGACCTCCCCTAGTTGTGCAGTGCATGGGGTGTGGGGGAACGATGTCTGTTCTGCTGTGTGTTCCTGTGCCCATCTGTGGCATGGGTGGTGGGCCCCTACCTCCCTGGTTGTGCAGTTGCATTGCTCTGCTGCTTGGGGGCATCCCTGGTTGCACTATGGTGTCTCTGGACTGCTCAGCTGCACATCCCTTGTTGCGCTATGGCACATCAGATCTGCTCAGCTTCCCCTCTGTAGTTGCGCTATGCTGCCGGTGGTGCGATATTCAGTCGTCGGCTGTAGGCGCAGTTTGACCTGCTCCGTTTTTGAATATCGCGTCTCTTGCGCATGGGCGCAATGGACTTGCACTTGCTCCTGCTATTACACACTTTTTGGGAGCTGTTTGAATATCTGGGCCATAGTGTCTATACTATTGTTTGTATTGATAGATAAGTTTACATGACAGTTATAGTTTCATAAAATATATTTTTTTTTACTTTTTCTGTATTTTGGTAATACTACACATAAATCAGAAACTGTGCTGTTTACAATTTAATTTCCATTCATATTATGCCCTTAATGGTGTTACAAAACATTTCACTCTTCCCTCTAGCAATCCCTACTCTTCCAAAATCATCAGAAGAGAAGTACCATAATTACAAACCAACAAATAAAATACATACACAGTATAACACAATTTACATTCAGTCGAGATATTTTGTGTGATGCATCACATTACTAAAATGTAATGTGATATATAAAATATACATTCATGGTACACAGAAACATAGAAACATAGAATTTGTCAGCAGCAAAGGACCACTTGGCCCAGCCCGTATGCCTAGATGTTCCCTGCCTAATCTGTGTCCACAGACCCTATCTGGTCCCTGGTGACCCGCCCATAACCCTGTCTGTTTTCTAATAATCCCCCCTAGTTTTTCCCCTGAATGTTTGAAGCCCCCCACTGTTTTTGCCTCCAACACTTCTGTTGGCAGTCTGTTCCAGTTGTCTACCACCTGTTCAGTGAAGAAATATCTCCTCACATTTCTCCTGAACCCCCCCACATCTTCATCGCATGCCCCCTTGTCCTGGTGCTCTTTCTCACTGGAAAGATACTCCCACATGCACCTTGTTCACCCCTGTGAGGTATCTGTAGGTTTCTATCATATCAACTCTCTCTCTCTGCTGTCTTCCAGCGTGTACATGTTGAAATCCCTCAGTCGCTCCTCGTAGGGCTTCTTGTGCAACCCTGCATCCTTTTAGTTGCCCTTCTCTGGACTGCTACCACTCTATGTCCTTCCTGAAGTGCAGTCTCAAAACCTAGACACAGCACTCCAGGTGGGATCTCACCAGTGAGCGATACAGTAGCAACAATACCTCCCTCCTGCTACTGGAGATACTCCTCCCTATGCACCCCAGCATCCCACTAGCCCTAACTATGGCTCTGTCACACTGCCCTGCCACTTTACGGTCCTCGGATATGATAACACCAGGCCCCATTCCTGTTTAGTGACTGTCAGTACCCCCCCATCCTTATATTCAGCTCCTGGGTTCTGATTCCCTAGGTGCATGATTTGGCACTTTCTGGCATTGAATCCCAACTGTCATGATTTTGAGCATGCCTTGAGTTTCCCAAGATTCCTGTGCAATCTCTCCAACCTCTCCTGAGTGTCCAACCTATTGCAGAGTTTGGTAACATCTACAAAAAAGCATACCTTTTCTTCCAGTTCTGCAATGTCCCCATTAAGCATTGAATGGGACTGGTCCCAGTACTAAGCCCTGTGGAACCCACTGATCACTCTCCCTTCCATTATTTAATTTTTCATTTAATTTATTCTTTAGTAACCGGGTAAAGGCACTGGACCAAAGGTCTCTTTCAGGCCCGACCTGGACAACAAAAACAATACATAGAAAAATACACAAATACAATCAACAGCAATACAAAACCAAAAAATACAAATTACAAATTGCAGTTACAAACAGATTTATGTAATAAATAACTTTTTAACCTTTGTTTAAAAGTTAAAACAGAGGGAGCAATCCTAACATCAAGTGGGAGTGAATTCCAAAACAATGGTACTGCAACTGAAAAAGCTCTAGAGCTTAATCTAAGCTGAGACCTGGGGACAATTGACCCCCACATTGCATCTGGAATCGAGCAACACTGCTCAGTATGCCTTCCTGGTTAAACTCGTAAATAAATAAATAAATAAATAAAATATAGGGGGCCGTCAGTCGACCCCAGGCTGGGAAGCAATTGTCTCATTACAACAAGATCAGAAAGAGGAAAAAGGGAGCCAAAGTAAAAACCTTTATACATCAGACAGCCAACAAAATATTCTATTCTGCAACTAGGGGAAACCCACTCCAACCGAGAATAAAGATTACACCGATGTGTCCTATTGGGGGCTCCTAAAATAAATCTACAAATATTATTATAGGCCACAGTTAGTGCTTGCATTTCTTTTGTACCTATGTTGTAATATAAACAAGAACTCTAATCAAAATATGGAAGAAGAAAACCAACAGCAATTGCTAACCTAGTTGCCTGTGAGAAGAATGACTTGAATTTGTATAACACCCTTATTCTTTGATTTTCTTTCTAAACCATTGACTGAATCTGAGGTGAAAAGGTCAAACTGGGATCCAATTGTGTGCCCAAATACTTAAATTGAGACACTTGTTCAAGCAGACCACCCCGAAAATCAGATATCCTCAGTTGTGGGGTGCCAACCAACATAAATTGCATGCCAAATAACATAACTTTCATTTTAGCTGAGTTCAAAACCATAGCATTTAAAGTAAGCCAAGAACAGACAGCACCAAAATCCTTTTCTAGGGAACAAGAAAGTTCAGACACAGAATCTGACTGAACACAAATTACAAGATCATCTGCATAAAGCAGTGATTCACTAAACTTACAAACTCCAGGAAGCTGATTAATAAAAATAGAAAATAACAGGGGTCCCAAAATGGACCCCTGAGGCACACCACAACTAATTGGCAAGACACCAGAAACCACAGAACCTACTTGAACAAACTGACACCTGTTACTCAGATAATCATAGAACCAAAAAACAGTGACTACAGAAAACCCCAGATCTTTCAATTTTGTGCAGGCCAAACCATGATCAATCAAGTCAAAAGCCTTGGTTAGGTCTACAAACACCGCCCTGGTCATCAAACCCTTCTCAAACCCACATGGGATGATATTCATGAACCCAACCACGGCCGTGCCCATACCAAAGTGCTTACGGAACCCATGTTGTTGCCTTTACAACAAATCATGGGTAACCAAATAGGCATCAATTTGCTTAGCCACTAAATGCTCAAGTAGTTTGCTAAGGGGATTCAGTATTGATATTGGCTTATAATCATCCATGGAAGTCGCGCAGCTCTTTTCTGGAATTGGAACCACCTTAGCTTTCTTCCAGGACAGGGGAAAAGCACCTGTAGCTAATGACATATTAAAAATATAACAAAGGGGATCTGTAATAAAGGGGATAGCCAATTTTAAGAAGTGGACATCCAACCCTTCCCCATAGTCAGTCTTATTTGGGAGAGACTGCAGAAGATGAAAAACTTAATTTGATGTTACTTCCTTAAACAAAAACCTGGGTCCATCTACCAAAGGAACAGAGGAAAAGGATTTAGTATTACCAACCTGAGGAAAAAAAGATCTGAACTAAGAAAGATATGAAAATTTAGAATTCAACGATTCAACAATTTCAGGCAAGTCACCAATTTCTTTGTTGTCAACATTTAATTTCTGGATGTCAGATTTTGATTTAGGAGAAAGTAAAGAATTTACATTATTCCAAAACGTCTTTGGATCTGCCCAGCTGTCTTCACAGTGATCCCTGAAATAAGCTTTTTTAGCATTTCTAACAGTTTGAGAGACTAAATTCCAAAGTCCACAGTAGAGATCCACTGAAACTCTACTGGGAGATAATTTAAATTTAGTCCAAGCACTATCCGGCTCCTTAATTAATTTCTTAATGCTGGAACCAAACCATCCAGTAGGAGAACCTCTACACCGAATGGTCTGCAAAGGGAAAAGGGATTCCTGAATGGGAAGAAGTTGGCTGTAAAAAAAAACTGTAGTGCCCTGTCCACATCTGGAATACATTCAAGAAATGACCAATCAATTAACCTCAAAGAAGAATATAACAGGGAATAATCTATCCTTTTAAATGATCTAATCTGAAACACAGAAGGAGGGGGTTTAAGACAGCGAACATCTAGGACACAAAAGGTGGCCATGTGGTTGCTTACGGAATCTGCCAAGACACCAGAGGCCCCTCCCCTCCCCACTCTATTAGTCAAGACCCAATCCAACAGAGAATGATTCTTTGAGATGGGATTGAGATGGGTAGGCACATTTATACACTGAGTCAGTCCATAAGAAAGAAGAGATTTGAGCCCCATGGTGTCATTAGCCCTCCAATTCAAATTCATATCACCAACAACAACAGAATCACTCTGCTTTAAATAAACTTCACAAACATCCAAGAAATGTTTAAGCCCTTGAAGACCACATTGAGTGGGATTATACAAACAGCCCACATTTAACTTCTTCTTTCCTCCAAGAACAAATTGCAAAACCAACCAGTCAGTATCACAATGCAAATCCTCACTAGACCTTAAAAAATTAATTTCTAAATGATCCCTATAATAAATCAAGACCCCACCACCCTTTTTTCGACCTTTACTGTCTACCCTAAACATTTTATAACCCCAATATGACACACATTATAGGGCACCCCCGGCTTCCACCACGTTTCTGATAAAGCAACAATATCAGGCAGATACAGAGCAATAAGCTGTTCGATTTCAGCAATCTTAGGGATTAAACTATGAACATTCAAATGGATAATTTTAAATCTATGACAGAATTTCAGACAATTATTCAAAGACGATGCTTGAGAGGAAGACGTGGAATCCAAAGAGAGAAGCCCTGGATTTGGTTCAACATCACCAGAAACTAACAACAGAAAGGTGGTTGAAACACAGTTGCCCAATTTAGAACAAAGTAAGATGCCATAGTGCAAACAAATAAAGTAACCCCTATTCCCACATTGTCTTATGGGCATAGGGCCACTCAACAACAATTGCCATGAATCAGTAACA
Source organism: Neoceratodus forsteri (assembly GCA_016271365.2). NCBI lineage: Eukaryota > Metazoa > Chordata > Ceratodontiformes > Ceratodontidae > Neoceratodus > Neoceratodus forsteri. Next base: position 269,491,202 of record CM057452.1, on the reverse strand, counting down.
ACATCAACAACTGAGCAATTTGAAAAGCAAAAATCACTTGTTTCATATGAGGCAGTGTTCCCGCGCCAAACCTATATAATTCAATATGATCCACATATACCAACTCCCCCCCAAAGAATACACACCCAAATAGATAAACACTTAGCGTCCCACATTATTACCATAACATACTTAGAGCACCGACAATATTACAATAAACACTCCTACTCCCCTACGTCCCTAGGACTCCCTTACACTCCCCTGCACTTATTGCACTTGCTGCACCTGCACCGCACAAATGCCACCACGTTTGGCAAGTGAGATCTTTAAAACCTCAACCTCACAGATTGGGCTGCCACCACCAATCGGGGGAGGGGGTGCAGCTAGCAACAGGTAGAAGAAGCTAGTCAGTATCTAGCAACAGGGCCATGAGCAGGATGCAATTACTGAAGTAGCAGCAGCTGTACTTAATTAATCAACTCCACTCTTGGAAGGACAGCACAAACACCCTGAACAGTACACTTTAGGTCCCTTTTCCAGCAGCACACAAGTAATCACTTTGTAAACAGCAGCTCAGCAGGGATTCAAACCAGCAGTGCTAAATAATAAAATCTCTAAGGCATTAAAATGCACCCCAATACTGTGACAAGTCATACACCAGCAGGCTTAGTTAATTCCCAAAGTCAATAAGGGGTTTAGCAGCATCACACTCTAGTAACATGAACTCACACAGTCTCTGAATAAAATGGAACATAGTGCAGCGATAATAGTTATGGTTCCTGTAGTCTCTCCAAAGACCCACTGCCACACAGCTCAGATCTCCCAGGAATACAGCAGCCTTCCAGATGGAAATGTGGAATACAGGGCTCTTCCTGTCGTAATGACCAGATATTCTACACAGTCCACTGAGCTTTTAAAGTGCCGGGGGGGGTTGAGAGGAGCCTACCACACTCCCTTAGACTCCCCTGCACTTATTGCACTTGCTGAAACTGCACAGCACAAATGCCACCACATTTGACACATGAGATCTTTAAACACCTCAACCACAGACTGGGCTGCCACCACCAATCGGGGTGAGTAACATTCATCACCACATTATGTCCCCTATCCATTAACCAGTTTCTAACCCAATTCTCCACTTTGGATTCCACCACTAGGATGCAAAATTTCTTTACCAGTCTCCTGTACAGCACAATGTTGAAGTCCTTGCTAAAGTCCAGATAGACCATGTCCACTGACTTCCTTGATCTATTTCCTTGGTCACCCAGTCAAAGAAATCTATCAGATTCACTTAGCATGACCTCTTCTACCCCCATGAATCCATGCTGCCTGTGGTCTTGAAGCCCATTGGATTCAAGGTATTCCACCAGTTTTTCCTGCAGTAGGGTTTATATTAATTTCCCCAATACTGAAGTAAGATTGACCGGCCAATAGTTGCAAGCCTCCTCCCTGCTGCCACTCTTATGTATAGGGACCAGGTCAACCTTTCTCCAGTCATCCAGAATTTCACCTGGTTCCAGTGAGCTCTTCAACAAGGCTGTCAGTGGGGCAACTAGCATCTCCTTGAGTGCTTTTTGTACCCTTGGGTGTATCCTGTCTGGCCCCATAGCCTTGTCCACCTTCAGAGCTATAAGTCCCTTCCAGACTCTTGCCTTTGAAAATGGACTTGTGTCCCCCCCGCCCCCCTTTTCCTTCTATTTTCTGGTGGCCCAGCACTGCACACCACTCTGAAGACTGAGCAGAAGCACCTGTTCAGGATGTCTGCTTTTTATGTTTGCTTGCACGCAAGTGCAAGTAACATAGTGCCATCATACGAGTTTTCCAGAGGTGTGTCAGCCTCTTCCAATTCAGTCAGTGTATTAGCAGGCGCGGTCACAGAGTGCCAATCACTGCTCCAGCTGTCTATGACAGCTGAAAATACAGTGGCATACAGTTGAAAGGGAGAGCTCCGCTTGAGTGAGCAGAGCTCCCCCCACACACACACACACGCATGCACGCATGCACACTGCATGCTCATGCGCCTTCCCCCTCCCCCACACTGTACGGCCGACGGGGATGCCTAATCCCCTGTCGGCTCCACACCCCCCCAAAGCATCCAGGGTGGCACGCTGGGAGCCCACCCCAGCATGGCAAAATGTTTTATGGCTGACGGGGGTGCCCAATCCCGCCGGCTGCATGCCCCCCAAGATCCAGGTGCCACGCTGGGAGCCCACCCCAGCGGCAAATGATGTTATGGCGCTGAAGGTGCCCAATCCCATCGGCTCCACTGTCTCTCCCAATGCTGTCACCAACGGGATGCCCAATCCCCGCCGGCTCCACTGTCTCCCCCAGTACAGGGTGCCACGCTGGGAGCCCACCCCAGTGTGACAACAGATGCCATAGCCGACGGGAGTGCCCAATCCCCCATCGGCTCCATTCCCCCCGTCCTTCTGCCATGCTGGGAGCCCACCCCAGCGTGGCAAACATCCCGCATCGTCTTTTACAACAAAAAAAAACCTGTAAGAAAAAAAGGTCCCTCGCAGTCTCCCTGCCCCCCCACAACCCGCACCCACCCACTGTGCACCCTGCCTCCCCATCTCCCTCACCCCATACTTACCTCCGGAGCTCGGCGCAACGATCTTCGGTGGACCGGGAACACGTCTGCACTCTTCAAAGCCGACCGCGAACTGAGGAAATGCCGGTAAGCTGTATAATGGGATAGATAGGGTTTTTTCAACTTTGTTGCATATCTCAGGCATTTTTTGTAATTTTTGCACCAAATTTTCAACATGGGGTTTTTGGGATCCCTCCTCATGAATTCTTGCACTGTCATGGCGTTACTCGGGATCGAAGGTTGATTTCGCAGCCACTGCACAAAATCACCTTTCCAGAATGATTAATGAAATGACACTGCCAGTGTTCATAAGGTGGGCTCTCAAAAAGCCTATTTTGAAAATTTGGTGGAAAAATTCCTAAAAATGACTGTTTTATAATTGTGCGTTGCGCAGTTCCTACGCACGCTCGTAAGTTCGCGAATTTTCAATATTTTCACTCCAGATTTTCAACATTGCCATTTTACCACACCTTCTTATGAGCAGTATAGCTGTCATTTTTCACATCTTACCCAAAATGTGTTTCCACCCATGTAGCGCACAATGGCGCAGTCGGTGTGCGAAATCAATGTACGGGACACATTAAGAAAATCACAGTGACACTGTTCATGAGCAGAGGTCTTAAAATGGCTATTTTGAAAATTTGGTGAAAAAATTCCCAAAAATGACTGTTTTAGGAGCGCATGTTGCGCAGTTCCTATGCACGCTGGCAAGTTTGCGAATTTGTAATATTTGCACACCAGATTTTCAACAGTGCCATTTTACCACACTTCCTTATGAGCAGTGCAGCTACCATTTTTCACATCTCGCCCAAAATGTGTTTCCACACATGTAGCGCACAATGGTACAGTCGGTGTGTGAAAACAATGTTTGGGACAGATTAAGAAAATCACAGTGACACTGTTCATGAGCAGATGTCTTAAAATGGCTATGTTAAAATTTGGTGACAAAACTCCATAAAATGACTGTGTTCAGGTGAGCATTGCGCAGTTTCCATGCACTCTCGGTTCATGACTTTGTAATATTTTCAGTCAGATTTTCACCAGTGGCATTTTTCCACACCTCCTTATGAACAGTACAGCTGTCATTTTCCACAACATGGCCGAAATGTGTTTTCACACTTTCAGTGCAGAGATGCGTGGTCGCTGTGGGAAATCATTGTTTGGGACAGATAAAGAAAATCACACTGACACTGTTCATGATCGGAGGTCCCAAAATGCCTGTGTTAACAATCTGCTGTAAAAATATCCCCAAACTAGTTACATTACAGGTGTGCGTTGCACAGTTTCTACGCACGCTCGTGACTTCACCAGTTTTTTTAAGATTTTCACAGCAGATTTTCAACATTGCCATTTTTTACACCTCCCCATGAACAGTACTGCTGTCATTTTTCACATCCTGTTCAGAATGTGTTTTTGCACCTGTGGTGCCAAATGCCATAGTCACTGTGCAAAAGCAGTTTTCGGCTAACAAACTGATATTGCCACTGTTCATGAGGTGGGGGTCACAAAAAAACATGTTGAAAATTTGGAGTGAAAATACCAACGAATGCCTGAAGCGTTAGGGTTTCCGACCATAATGTCCCACCCTGTAGAGTATGACAGGCATCAGGGGTGTGACTTGGGATTCTTGCCTGTCATGCTCATACCATTCCACCCCCACCCACACCCTGCAGCCAGTGAGAGGCATCAAGGTGTGCCTCGGACTCTTCAGGCCCAAACGTCACCCCATTCTCCTATACCGCACCCATCTCACCGTATTTCCTGATGGAATGGAGATGGCGCAGACCAAAGACCCCAGGCACACCGTGACACTTGTCAGTGTCTACAGGGTAGGGTGTGGTGAAATGGCATGGTCGTTATGCCTGACGACCCAAAGGCACACCCCAATGCCTGCCACTCTCTGCAGGGTGGTGGTGGGGTTGGCTTCAGTTCAATACTTCGCTGCCATTCCTGTTATGCAGCTCTGTAACTTCTATGCTACCAATGCCAGTGCCAGCAAGCAAACATCCGGCATTGACAAATGCTTGTTCTTGATATTCCACATAGTTTCCTCCATCCGTCCTTCTAATCCTCACTGTCCCTGTCCTTGCTTTCCTTTTCTCACTTATGTATCTGAAGAAAGTCTTATCTCCTTTGGTGACCCCTTTGGCGATTCTTTCCTCTGTCTGCACCTTTGCTCCCCTCACAGCCTTGCCTGTTTCCTTCTGCTTTACTTGGTATACCTCCCTGTCCCCCTTACTCTGTTTCCCTATACAGTACCTCCTCAATGCCAAACTTTTTTCTTCCCCACCTTTGCCATTTCCTTAGAGAACCATAATGGTCTCTTTTTCCTTTTGCTTTTATATATTTCCTTCATGCAAAGGTTGGTTGCCTTAATTATGCCCTTCCTTCTTTTTCCCCACTGTGCCTCTAACTCTCCCTGGCAATCTGCCCCCTTGAGACAGTTTCTGAAGCAGTCATCCAAAAATCTAACCTCTTAAAGTCCAGGACCCTCATCCTCATGTGGTTTGCCTCTTTTCCTGTATTTATATTAAACCACTCTGTATGGTGATCACTAGTACCCAGGGGACTGCTCCCTGTGATGTCTGCAATGTTGTCCCTGTTTGTAACCACCAGGTCCAGCACTGCCCCATCCTTAGTGCATTATATTACTAGATGCCTGAGAAAAGCCCCTTGTAGAGATTCAAGGATAGCTCTGATCCTTGCCGAAGCTGCAGTTGAAAGGCTTCACTCCGCATCTGACAGACTGAAGTCACCAATTAACATCACCTCCCCCTTACTTGCCATTTTAATGATGGCTTCCCTAACTGCCTTATCCAGCTCCTCTCCCTCTTCTGGAGGTCAGTATACTACCCCTGTATGGATAGCAGCCCCAGGTTGACCTACAGTATTTCTAAGACCCTCCTTTTCCTCTGGGTGCCACTGTACTTTTTCAATGGCCTTGATTCCCTCCCTCACATATAATGCAACCTCTCCTCCCCTTCTCCCTGCTCTGACTTTTCTGAATACAGAGTCCCACTCATGGTGCTCAGTGCACCACGACTCCATTATGGCCGCTAAATCCAGGTTACTCTCCACCATAATGTCTTTCAAGTATGTGATTTTGCTTCCAGACTCCTTGCATTAATGCTCATTGCTTTCCATATATTACCCCCCCGCATCCTGCCTGTGAATGTTTCCTGAAGCTCCCCCTTACTAACCTCTTTTCTTTTTACTTTCTCCATTCCTTGTGTCTTTCAATCCTCCAACCCTGCTTGCATGATTTATACTCCCCCTTTCTCCTATCTTGTTTCAATCCCTGCCTTTCTGCACCCCTTCCCCTCCCTCCCTGACATTCCATCATCTGGGAAGGAAATTGTTGCCTCCTTTGGTTTTACTGCCTCCCCTCTGGCTAGTTCAAATGCTCATCCAAGTAGCATTTCAACTTTCCACCAAGAACTGTTGTCCTCTTTCTGGAAGGAAGCAGGCCATCTCCCTTACAGAGGCCTATATTCTCTGAAACTGGCCTCCCAGTTCCTGATGTAGTCAAAGCCCTTCTCCATGCAACATAGGTCATAGGTAAATACGAGTTCAAAGGACTGGCCCATGATGAACTCGCCACCCACTAGCCCAGGTGGACATCATATTTAGAATCACCCATGTATGAGTCAAGATTTGGTTCCATGTGATAACAGCGATTGCGGAATAGTGATCACCATTTGGGCGAATGTACATCACCGAAAATAAATTTCATCGATGTACACCCGCGGTGAACAGCAAGAGGGTGCCTGAGATTTATGTTTCTCTATTTTTTGCAGGGGGTTGCGCCCCCCCCACTAAAGTATTCTCAACTCCAGGGGTTGCATGTGGGGGGGGTGCAATACTAAAACTAAAACAAAACCTCGACTTGGCGCAAAAAATACTAGCGTACCCAGTACCAAACCTGGCACACTCCCAATCCCAGCCTACCACAAACCCATCACTCCACATGGCCAGCTTGGCAGCCAAATGCCACACTACACTCCACAAACCCTCCTTCCCCTTCCACCCGTCACATGGCGTGCCCCCTCCCGCCCCCTGCGCGCGTGTATACATAGCGACATCCCATCGCTATATTCGCCTAACCCCCATTTGGTCACCCCCCCCACTAGGTAGCCCTGTGCATAGGCACCATGATTGAGTCATCCTTTTTGAAAGCACTCCAATCGGAGCTGCCTTGTACACAGGATACCCATGCTTTCAACCACTTGTTAAATGCCTTGGTGTGGAGTACCTTTGCCTCCCTTGGCTGTACACAGATAACACCCTTGAAAAAGCCACCGTGTGTGCCACCTGCTTTAGGCCCCTCCCCAGGTCATTGAAGTTACCTTGCAGTACCCCTACATTCTCCATTGCCAGCTCATTTTTCCACAGATGGACAATGACACCTAGCTTCCTCTTAGCTCCTGCTGCCCTAGTGATCCTCTGGATATGCACTCCATGCCTCCAAGCTGAAGCACCGCTCAGGCATGCCACTTCCCTGTTCTTCCTTTCCTCTGAGCCCAAGTCTATCCCACTCACAAAAGAGTATCCCACCAGCAGCTGCTTCCTATTCATCTGGGGACCTCTCCCTCACTCCTTGGGGCCTCTGCTTCTGAGGACTTAATTTTCTCCCTTCCAACTGGTACAGGTGCCTCCTCATGGCTCTTCTGTCCTGTCAATATGGTGAAAGAGTTCTTCAGTGGAATAGGTGGAGGGGCATGTATCCTTCCCTCCTCCTCCACCTTCCAGGAGCCCACCAAGGTTGATCCTGTCTGCTTCTGCCTTGGCATCCTCTGGGGAAGCAGTGGCTGACTTGTTGGCCCCTGGCTGGGGCAGAAGGTTCTCTGTGCTTTTGTCAGTTTGGCCCAGACTCCAGCAACCTGTGCCCAAAACCCAGAATGGTGAGTACATATGCAACATCACCTCAGTCTCCAGAAAGTCTCCAGCCCACAACCATTGCACTGCACCACTCCCATGATCGTTGCTTCCTTTGTCTAATGTCTGTTCAAGCTCTGCTCTACCCTTCTCCCACCCTCCTTTTGCCTTTGTACTCTTACCTCCCTTTTTGCTGTCCCAAACTGAATTATTACGCTACACTGGATAGGGTGTCTCCTGCTTTCCCCTTTTTAACCATTCCACCTGTTCCTACCTCTTCCTGTTCATCTACTACCCCTTATACACTTGAACTATGGCTACAGGCTGTAGCTACCTTCCCTCAAGTTGGTCTTCATCATATACAATAAGCAATTATGTGGTACCTTCTACCTTATTCTTGGTGTCCCACCTGCAGAGACTCCTGTGGCTTGTGGTCAACCTACTAATATCCTACAGATGTCCCTAAGGCAGAGGCTCCACTCCTACATTGTGCAACTCATGTGATGGGACACACTGGGAAGAAGTCCTTATATGCAGGGCTCACAGCTTCCTGCAGCTCTGTGAGTGGCTGCTCACAGTCACATGATTCCCTGGTGCACAGGTCACCCAAAATTGTTCTCTTCCTGTCCCTGCGCAGAGTGGCAAAAACAAACAAACCAAGTACAAAAACAAAATTTCCAGTTTCAGTGTGATTTACCTACAGTCCCCCTCAGCTACTGAGCTCTGCTCCTCTTTTACAAAAGCGCCCTGAGTTTGAAAAATGCTGTCCTTCAAATCATACCAGGTAGCGATAGATGCACAGAAGGCCACATGTGCCCATTATGGTATATCTCCTGCATGCCAATCAATATGTGCCTGTAGAGTTTAGTAAGTACTTGTCTAGTTTATATTTAAAATTACTAAAAGTATCTGCTTCCACTATTTCTCCTGGCAAGGAGTTCCATAGTGGTACAATCCTTTGTGTGTAGAAATGGCTTCTAGTGTCACTTTTTGGGAAGGTTAACATTAGCTGATGATTATGGCTTCTAAGTGAAAGAGCTTTATTATTTTATACCATTCCCAGGTCAGCAAGAAGTTGGCTGTCTCTTGATATTTTAAACATTTGCAAACAGTCTCCCCTTGTATGCCCAAGCGCCAAGGGGTACAGTTTAAATTTATAAGCCTTTGTTCAAAAGTCATACTGTGGAGTCCATCTACCATTTTTGTTATTCTTCTCTGCACTCCCTCAGCTCTTCTAATATCCTTAAGAAGATGAGGGTTCCACAGTGAAGAACAATAGTCCAGATGTGGGCATACACAAGCCCTGTAAAGGGGCAGGCTGCAAGACCTATTCCTAGATGAAAAGGATTTTTTAATACAGCCAATGATTCTGTTTAATGATTTGTTTCAAATGTTTGACAAGGAAATATATACTGAACTAATAAAAGATAATTATCAGATGCATCCTGGGCATGAGGGATATGAATGATAGTACAAGAAAAGAAAAATAAATAGTAATTAACAGCATTACAAAATAGTAATTATATACAGCAGTACAGTACATCAAAGGAGCATAATCATAAACAATGTAAGGTAAAACAGTAGAGAAGATGCTAGTGGTAGATACAACTGAGCTTTGATCGGTAAGGGAAAATTATGCATTGACAGGGGAAAGGTGGACCAGAGTTTAGGAAAATGATATAAGGCAGCTTGACCACCGGTAGTGTTCCTAGATGGCATAGCAAGGGAATGGAAAACATTGCTGTGGCAAGGATAAGAGGAGGGGGGGGGGAGGATAATAGGGAGGTAAGTTAAGAGGGAAAGGAACCAAACCAGAATTTAGATATAAAGCAGACAAAATGGTAAAGGCACCTAGAATTAAGAGATGGGAGGGAAATGGTTGAGTAGACCAAGCAGTGGTGTATATGAGTGGAACAGTCTAAGGCAAAATGATAAAAAGAGTGAAACAGGGCTCAGAGTTTGCTGCTGCTCTGTGAGAGGCTGCTTGCAGTCATATGTTTCCCTGGTGCACAGGTCACCCAAAATGACGACTTTTCCTGTTCCTGTGCAGAGGGGAAAACAAACACACAAATCAGGTAAAAAGCCTACAGAATTGCAGTTTCTGTGCAATTTACCTTCAGTCCCCTCAGCTCCTGAGCACCGCTTCTCTTTCACAAAAGCACTCTGTGTTTGAAAAACGCCACCCTTATATGTAGGGGCTCACAGCTTCCTGCTGCTCTACAATAAAACAGATACACAATGAGGCAGCTATTAAGCTAGTTCACATAGCATTATTGACACATTATACGAACATACTCAGAGAAATGCCTTTTGGGAAATTATACAACAGCTGTGGTCCATAAAGTGCAAGTGACGTTTCTCCAGGCTTAGTTTTAGCCAACATTTCTACAAACTGGGAACTACAGTACTCCCTGCTGAATATTGTTTTACTGTCACTGTAAGTGTGTTTACTAACAATGCAGGTGACATCTAGTAGTGAAACTTGTGAATAACAGTGTCAGTCAGTGCTTAATAATTGTAGCAGCAACCAGAGGCCTCTAGTGGGGTCCATGGGGTAACAATATAAAAGCTAAAGGAACTCTCTAACCTCCCAGCTAGGGAACATTTCTCTTTAGCTAAATTGTTAAAGCTGCTGCATTTAGGATGCAGGATCCCAGGTTTAATATCCACTAGGTGCTAAAGGGGCCTCTTCCCAAGTACAGGGGATAGACATAATAGTAGTGAGAAGGATGGAATGCTTCACCCTAAAAAAGAAGAAAGTAGTGTGGTATATGAGAAAAGGCAGTCTGTGCAAGGATTCCACTTTTGAAAACCAAGCACTCGCCCACGAAATGACTTTTCGTACGCTGGATGCTATAAATACATAAATGTTTATTTTGTGCAAATCACGCAGTGTGAACAAGCAAGATGCCACCAGCCAGGCAACACCACCAACATTTCACACCTTTTTGAGCACCTTGTCAAGGTGTTGGTTTTTGGTGGCGTCTGTTTAAATACGGATGTGAATTGAAGTGGCAGTAACAACTTTCATTGATATATTAAAATTCATATCTTTAAAAGCACCAAAGGACTTGTCTCATTCTTTGCCCATGTCTGTGTTAGATGATTCAATAAAATGTAAATGCTGCATCTTGAGTTACCGATTCTCTTGAATATGCCATATGGCATAAGGATGATAGTATTTAGGGTCTCTTTGTGTACATTTGTATATATATATGCATGTTATAGCAATTATGTTTAGAACTAATAAGAATATGATTAAAGAGAATGAGAAGTTGTGATTAAAAGGTGGTTAAAAAGATGTTAAAATGCTGAACTGTTGGATTATGTATCACAGAGTAACTAAAACAGTTGGAGGAGAAAACAGAATCAGTAACTCATGATGCAGCATTTACATTTATTAAAACATCTAACACACAGATGTGTGCAAAACCTGATATATTTTGTATTGTAAAAGGAAGATGTAATGCTGAAAACAAAAAGCACTCTGTTTATATCTCCAAGAACATGAATTTGACAAGTCCTTTGATGTTTTTAAATATATGAATTTTAATGTATAATGAAAGTTGTTACTGTCAATAAGAACTCATATTAAATTATGAGGTGGAAACTGAACTTTTTCATAAGGCCTACGAATTTTGAAAGCCCCAGCCTTTGGCAGAGAAAGAGAAAGGTTTCTAAACAGATGGCAGAATGCTATGCTGGAAGCATCTGCAGTCTTGTTTAGACTTATATTAGAAGACACAGCGGAGGTTGCTGCTGAAGCAACAGCTGGTTTAAAGAAAAAAAAAGAGATTGTTAATTCATTTTCAGAGTTTATGGAATTTGCACAATGTCAAAAGAAATAAAAAGAGGTTATAAATAAAGCAAACCAAAAGACTGAAAATGTAAACTGAAGAAATTTGAATGCAATAATATGGATTATGAACATGGGCAAGTATTTGATTGGAACAAATGTAACCCCCTTACACATGGAGGTTCCTGAAAGCCTTCCCGGAGCTTGTCTGAATGCTGCCTCCTAACTGGTGTTCGGCGTAATGCCACCTAAATGTGGGTGTTGTGAGTGCTTCCAAAGCCTCCAGTACTCCCTCTTTAAGAGCTGCCTGCTCGCAGGCTCCAGCAGGTTGGTATGGGGGGGACTGGTGTTTCCCTGTTCGAATCCCGCCTGAGCTGAGGTGAAATTGTTCCCCTTTGGCAGTCGCTATATGTGCAGAGGGAGCCCTTTTAAACGATGTAACTGTTTGGCCATAATTAGCTAGATTGTTGGTGGAATTACAGTTTGTCTAACCTGCTTCTTTCGCAGCTGAGACTGTGTGTGCTGTGCCCCTCCATTTTGGACCAGAACTGTCTAAAGGGTCCAATAGGGGCAAGGGGTATCTCAAATGGAGTAACTGGTGACCAACCAGAATTAGGACTCTCTCGGGGGCCAACTGACCAATGTCGATGCAGCTAGTAATTCTGGGAAGTGAAGTCTGGACCCTGGCGCCTTTTCGCACCACTGAGGGCAAAATTAAGTGATTGGCATCTGTAGCCAGCCAATGGGATTAGGTGGCGCCCGAGCTGAGAGGATTGCCCCATACTGCCAAGGGGCAGAGACATTGTGGCTGTGAATGAGGAAGGAGCTCTGGGCTCCTGCGCCATTAAGTTTTCAAGTGGAAAGCGCGTGAAAGGCCAGAGGCAGCCGTTTTGGATCACCGGCGAGCTATGGACTAAATCTATGGGGTAGCAGTCAGAGGAGGCTGTGCAAAAGCACAGCTACCTACCAGGCTCACCCTGTAGAGAACTGAAGAATCTGCTGAATCGCGCTCGGTCTGTCAGGAAAGTGAAGCTGCAGTGAGACTCCTGATTAGCTGTGAGTTCGGTCTGGCCCTGGGAGCAGCTGCCTGGTATGGTACCCCTCTGTTGTTTTCCATATAAATGTGTAGAGCAGTATCTGAAGTTCAGGCTCAGCCCTGCGAGTGGTGTGAGAGCAGTTTTCTTCTGGAGTTGTGAGTACTAAATCAGGGTAGTTCCCTGTTAAATGTTTCTAGCAAGGGCAAGATCTTCAGGTTGCTTTGCTGACTACACTAACTGAGCCTGCTGGCTCCATCTGATCTTCGTAGGAATTAAATGCTCATTTGTGTCAGGGACCCAACCAGCTGCATCAAGGAACTAGCCTTTAGGGCTTGGGTACCCATAGACAGTAACTTATAGGTTAGGCCTGTGCACAGAGCCTTAGGTAGATACTTATATATTGTAGTGGAAAGCCAATAACCCTGATCTCCCCCGGTTCTTGTTATTCCCCCTTAAATAAATCAGATTTCTTGTTTTGCAAAAGTACACTGGCTAGTCTGTGTATTATTGGTGAAATACTGCACAGTGAATATTGTGTAACTGTACCTTACTTTTCAGGGGGTCCCCGGAGTGAGCTGAGTGGTTCGAGCTGGGGGGTAAGTGTATATGGTAAGGACACTGTAAATGGCTTGTGTGGGCCACTAGTGGGAAGAAAGGGGGGTTGCAGCAACCCAGAGGGCTGTGACCGAGTCAACCTCGACTGTTCTAACCCCGACCTCTGGGTGGAGGCACCCGCCAACGGATCTGGACCCCTCACCCTCTTACAGTTAGGGCAGGCAAGGGTAGTAGCCTTGGGATGATGCCCCTGATTGCAAGAATTCCAGACAATTGCATCCTATTTTAAATAAATCTGGTAACTCCTCCTCAAGAATCTCAGATACTGAAAGTAATGAGACTGGATCAATAGCTTTTCAGGGGAAGATTCAGACCCAGCAGCATCTCCCCCATCCCCAGAGACAAGCGCAGCCACCCCAGGATCAGGGACCATTATTGAGAAGGAGCCCCAGGATCAGGGACCATTATTGAGAAGGAGCCCCAGGATCAGGGACCATTATTGAGAAGGAGCCCCAGGATCAGGGACCATTATTGAGAAGGAGCCCCAGGATCAGGGACCATTATTGAGAAGGAGCCCCAGGATCAGGGACCATTATTGAGAGGAGCCCCGAGGATCAGGGACCATTATTGAGAAGGAGCCCAGGATCAGGGACCATTATTGAGAAGGAGCCCCAGGATCAGGGACCATTATTGAGAAGGAGCCCCAGGATCAGGGACCACTTATTGAGAAGGAGCCCCAGGATCAGGGACCATTATTGAGAAGGAGCCCCAGGATCAGGGACCATTATTGAGAAGGAGCCCCAGGATCAGGGACCATTATTGAGAAGGAGCCCCAGGATCAGGGACCATTATTGAGAAGGAGCCCCAGGATCAGGGACCATTATTGAGAAGGAGCCCCAGGATCAGGGACCATTATTGAGAAGGAGCCCAGGATCAGGGACCATTATTGAGAAGGAGCCCCAGGATCAGGGACCATTATTGAGAAGGAGCCCCAGGATCAGGGACCATTATTGAGAAGGAGCCCCAGGATCAGGGACCATTATTGAGAAGGAGCCCCAGGATCAGGGACCATTATTGAGAAGGAGCCCCAGGATCAGGGACCATTATTGAGAAGGAGCCCCAGGATCAGGGACCATTATTGAGAAGGAGCCCCAGGATCAGGGACCATTATTGAGAAGGAGCCCCAGGACCACTCGATTCAGTGAGGACATAGAAGAACAAGAAGGGGCAGGAGAGGTAGGTGGAAACAGGAGTTACCAGCAACAGAATGACAGGGGCAAGCACCAGAGGTGCCCTCATTACCAACAGAACAATTAGAGGGAGAGAGAGAGCCGGAGATACCACAATTAAATGTAGTTTACATCTCCAGTTATGATCTAACCTCATCTGAGATTCCAGTACTACTGTACAAAAAGGATTATTCATTCATTCCCACAACCCAGGTGAACTCATTTGACTGCATCATGGATTTCTACAGGTTCACTCTTATTTTAAATTTAAAAGCATTTTAGAAAAACAACAGAAACATGGGGATTCAGAATTAACAAAAATACATAAGCAGTACAAAACAGGAATGTGAACTGCTCAAACTTTAGAAAAAAAGTCAACTTTCTGCATCTGCCCCCCAATGAGGCTGTAACAGTTTTTCAAAGAGATTGTGAGAATCAAATGGAGGAACTGTTTAAGAACAAACAAGTACCATGTTTTTACAACTGTACAACAGGAACATTTGCAGCAAGAAAATCATCAAGAAAAAAATGCAAAAATATAAATAAAACTAGCAGATAAGGGGGTTAGTGGTGGGGTGGGTTGGGATATAGACAAAAACATCAAAGTGTACAAACAGATAATTGGGAGTTTTATAAACCACTGTCTTTGGATCCAACAATGGACTTTAAGGGACACTGTCAACCCTTTTTGCATCATATTATTTCTAGTTGAAAACTCACATGTTATGATTGCTTACCCTCTCTAAAATGCATATATGTTACTGGCTGTTTTATTTGCTTAGTTTCCTAACAGACTGAAATGCATGGCAATGGTGTATGTATACCCAACCTTGTTTTGTTTCAAATCCTTGATCAGCTTTTATTTCATACTTCCTGAACATTAGGAACACTCCCAAGCAGTGCAGCAACTGAAGATGAAGGGCTTGATTCTCAAAGAAGGCTTAGATCAGTGTTAGCTGCAGCAAGCAGCAGCTTGCGCTGAAGCCCAGTGTGCAGGGACCCTGTACCAGATTCTGGTACAGGAGGGGTCCCAGCATCTAAGTTCCCACACTTGCAGCGACCTCTGCCATGCAACAAACACAAGCTGCATGGGAGGGGTTTGCCGTAGGCTCCATGTGGCAAAGGCTAGTAGATCCCCCCCATCCCTGATTCCCTGATAAAATAAATTAATTTCCATCCCTGGTGGTCCAGCAGCCCCCCCAATCCTCAATGTCACCGGTAATAATAATTATTAAAATATCCCTTTCCTGGTGGTCTAGTGGCCTCCTCTCCAATCCCTGATGTTACTTGTATTAATAAAAAAAAGCTTCTCTGGTGGTCCAGTGCTCCCCAATCCCAATATCGCTTAAAATAATTAATAACAAAACTCCTCTCATGGTGGTCCTAAGTGGCCCCCTTCCTGATCCTGATGTGGCCGTAATAAAAATTAACACTTTTTTCTGAGGATCGGTGGACTCACCTGTAATGCCCACCACCCTGTCTCTCCCCATCTTGAAAAAGAGCCAGTGACCGGCACAGCCTTCATCTCCCCACTGCAGCTACCCACCGACTGAACTGTCACTGAACACTTACTGTATAGTGTACGCACTCATTGACTGACAGTCAGTCAATGAGTGCGTACACTATACAGTACACGCTCAGTGACTGTTCAGTTGGTGGCCTGCCACAGAGGTGAGAGTGGGGCTGTGCGGGTCACTGGTTCTGTTTCGGGATGGGTGAGCAGGTTGGTGGGCACTATCTGCTGGGATGGGGGTCCACTAGATCACCAGGGAAGGTTTTGTTTATTAATTATTATTATTACAGGCAACATCAGGGATTGGAGAGGGGGGACAATAGACCACCAGGGTATGTACATTAAACATAATTGGGGATTGGACCTGGGGAGAGTGGACCATGGCACATTGTCGCAAATTGCTGAACTGTCCCACAGGGACATATTCTAAGTACCCTTACACCAGCCCTGGTTGGTCTAACTATATTTAGAAATGTGCCTTCTGAGACAGATTTGAGAATCATGATATAGGGGATGTTGCAGCTTACATCTGCTGCATGCCCCCTAGCACCATGCCACAGTCAGTTTAGTGGCACAAGGCTGGTGCAAACCCCCTATAGGGCATGTAGCCTGTGTTTGATGCAGGCTGCTTTTCAGAATATCTCAGGGTGCATTATTTGATGCAAGGTGCCACTTGCACCTTTTATGTTTGACGCAAGCACCTTGCATCATTTTAAGGGCTTGAGAATTGGGCCCACAGTATTAACCTCTTCTCCCACTGCATCATGAGTGGCTTGACTGTTTGGGAGGTGTTCCCAAGTCCAGGAAAGATGCAGTGGAAACTGATCAAGGAATGTAAACAAACATGTTTTTGTGTGGTAACACCACTATGGTTGGCAGTCCGTTTTTCACTTTAAGGGAAAAAAAAGGAATCTGAATCAAACTACCAACTACGTCATCAGTCTCAACAGAATGTGACTAATCATAAAATGTCTTTTGTTGCACTAGGGACAATTTCAGACCTAAGGGGGGTTGACGGGGACCCTTTAAGCAACATATTGACAGTATTCTACTACAGGCATGTCAGAATGGTATTGTCTCAGATAAAGTGTATGAGTATCTAACAGAGAAATTTCTGATTGGGCCATCCATTTATGTGATCCCTAATATCCACAAGGACCTAAATGAGTCACCAGGAAGGCCCATAGTGGTCAGTACCAACTCGGTGTGTGAACCACTCAGTATATTCTTGGTTGCGCATATCAAAAATGTTCACAACAACATAACCCAGATAGTCCATCTTAAGGTAGCTGGTTCATTCCACTGGGGTGTCAAACAGATGGGGCACATTGATGAGTCCTGGTAGGACGAAACATGTGTATGTGTCTTCTGTTAGCACCCTTTGCAGACTGTGTGAGAGGCCTTTTGGTGCCATGCATTTCTGCTTAAAAGTGAACCAGCATAATATACTTCATGATTTGCATATACAGCCCATGGTGCTTTGCATTATGGGGTATGTGTAATTTTGTATTTCTTTGAAACTTGGCTTCCCAGCCAGTGCCCTTTGGGGTAACCATTGCCTCAGTGTTTGCACGCTGAGGTTCTTTGTCTTTTAGCTTGCTTTTTGTTTTTATTGGGTTCTCCACAACATAACCCAGATAGACCATCTTAGGGTAACTGGTTCATTCCACTGGGGTGTCAAACAGATGAGGCACACTGATGAGTCCTGGTAGGATGAAACATGTGTATGTGTCTTCTGTTAGCACCCTTTGCAGACTGTGTGAGAGACCTTTTGGTGCCATGCATTTCTGCTTAAAATTGAACCAGCATAATATACTTGGTGATTTGCATATAAAGCCCATGGTGCTTTGCATTATGGGGTATGTGTGATTTTGTATTTCTTTGAAACTTGGCTTCCCAGCCAGTGCCATTTGGGGTAACCATTGTATCAGTGCTTGCACGGCGAGGTTCTTTGTCTTTTAGCTTGTTTTTTTGTTTTCATTGGGTTCACCATAACATAACCCAGATAGACCATCTTAGGGTAGTGGGTTCATTCCACTGGGGTGTCAAACAGATGAGGCACACTGATGAGTCCTGGTAGGACAAAACACATGTATGTATCTTCTGTTAGCACCTTTTGCAGATTGTGTGAGAGACCTTTTGGTACCATGCATTTCTGCTTAAAGTTGAACCAGCATAATATACTTGGTGATTTGCATTATGGGGGTATGTGTGATTTTGTATTTCTTTGAAACTTGGCTTCCCAGCCAGTGCCCTTTGGGGTAACCATTACCTCAGTGCTTGCATGCTGAGGTTCTTTGTCTTTTAGCTTGGTTTTTGTTTTCATTGGGTTCACCAAAGCATAACCCAGATAGACCATCTTAGGGTAGCTGGTTCATTCCACTGGGGTGTCAAACAGACAAAGTACACTGATAAGTCCTGGTAGGGCGAAACACATGTATGTGTCTTCTGTTAGCACCCTTTGCAGACTGTATGAGAGACCTTTTGGTACCATGCATTTCTGCTTAAATTTGAACCAGCATAATATACTGTGGTGATTTGCATGTACAGCCCATGGTGCTTTGCATTATGGGGGTATTTGTGATTTTGTAAATCTGTGACTAGTATTTTTCCTCAATATTTGCATGATACCACCAATGTATTGAATGTTCCTAGGAATTTGCATATTGAAAAAGACTGGATCCTGATTACCATGGACGTGGAGTCCTTGTACACCAACATCCCTCATGAGGGAGGACTCCACACCCTGGAATCCAGTTTAAGAGCATCTGGTATCTTAATGAAAGCCTATGTCTAAGTGAAATGTTAAAGCATTTGTCTGCTGCTGATTTTCCTGCACCCAGAAGGGTTATATATCCATGACTGGTGAGACAATAAATTAGAATGTTGATTCAAGCACCTGCTGATGTCTTTGTTTGGTGTGTTGGGAGTGCCGTGACTTGAACTTGATAGCATCTGGTATGTATTCAGAACCAGTGGCGGAATTTCTGGTAACTCTTACAGGGTTGGTGTTGAAACATAACTGTTTTTCTTTTGAAGGTAAATACTATCTTAAGCAGAAGGGTACAACAATGGGTGCCTCATTGGCACCCAGTCATGCCAACATTTACCTGTCCTGTTGGGAAAATGAGTTTGTACTAAGCTCTCAGGCAAATCCATTTTTGGATAAGAAGATTAGTATTTTTAGTTTATTGATGATCTATAGTATGGAGGGGCACAGTTACATAAATGATGCAGTTTAGAGCGTATGTGGAGTCAACAGTTTGGAATTTGAAATTCACACAGCAAACCAGAAAAAGAATTTCTAGATCTAAGAATATATAAGAACTCAGATTATGTAGTGGAAATTGACCTTTTCATAAGATTACAGACCGAAACTCTGTAATGCATCAGTCCAGTTGCTGCCCCTGTCACACAGTGGATAACATTCCACTTAGCCAATTTTATCAAGTACACAGCAATACCAGTGAGAAAGAACATTTAACAAGAAGAGTACAGGAGATGACATATAGGTTTGGTGTTAGGTGGCACCCTAATGCAGTAGTAGAGAAAGCTAGAGAAAGAGCCATGAACAAACCAAGGAATGAGTTGCACACACTGAACACAAATAGAAAACAAAATAAGGAGGCACTAAATTATGTTACTATATGCAGTGTTCACTCACAGTCTGTAGCCAAAATCATAAAATAACATTGGAATATATTACAGGTAGAACCAGTTTGAAACTGACGGGTCAGACCCCACCTAGAATTGTATATAGACGGCCTAAAACTCTGGGCGACTAGAGAGTACGCAGTTATCAACCTCCCCAACCCCCCAAGAAACAGCAAGGTTGATGTCTTCCTACTGTACATTGAATCCAGGCAGTAACAGATGTAGAAACTGCCATTTTGTCCTGCAATAACAAAAGACTGCAACCTTTGAAAATCCTGTTACAGGTCAGGTTTTCACCATTAGCCGCCCCAACCACCCTGCCACCCAGGGGCGGCTGTCAATTTAAGGATCCACCCCGTGACATCACATCCGGTGATATCACATCCTGTTGCCCAGAACCTATCTCCCCACTTTCCCATTTGCAGGTTATACCTGCTGGCCACTAGAGGGACCTATGCTCCCTCACTACTTCCTACTCCTACCTGTACAGCACTACTTCCCTGGGATCTTGCTCACCACAATGTATTGGCCCTGCCTCACGCTCTGCCTGTGCCTATCCCCACTAGCAGTGCACTTACCCACTTACCCATCTGCTAGTCCACACTGTGCCCTGGCACCCTCCTCCCTGCTCCTGAACCTCCTCTCCTGCCCTTGGGACCTCTGTGTGTCCCTGTCCCCTGCCCTCCCCTAGCTTCTCTTCACCTCAGGCACATCTGAGTGTCTTCTTATTCTTGCTTTCCTCCTGTACCTCCCTGCCCACCCCTGCTCCTTTAGCCTCCCTCCCCCCTCTCATGTCAATCATAGGAAAACCTCTCACCATCTCCCAGCCAGGGTGTTAGTCATGCTACTACTCCTGTCAGGGAACATTCATCCAAACCTTGGCCCGGTTCCCAGGAGCTCCCCAACTCGCACCACAGGCCTATGCATGGTCTCCATGAATATCTGTAGCCTCCTAAAAAAGTTTGACTCACTACAATGCCTGGTCACATCAATTAACCCTGATGTCATCACCCTGGTTGAGACTTGGCTGTCAAAATCTTCCTGACTCCTCTAGTCTCCTTCCTGGTTTCACCCTTTTCCGGTCCGACCGTGTTGGGAGACGGGCGGCGGCTGCGCTATTTATGTCAAGGATCTCTCCTGTACTAGCCCTGCCCACTCCCATCCTTGACCCTAGGGGCCCAGACGCTTACGCTGAAACTAACCCCTGACCCTTTAAAGGGACCCCTTTATCTGACTACTGCATATGTGCCTCCCAGGGACCAAACGCAGGCCATTGCCTCTCTTACAGAATACCTTACCTCTCTACCTCCTTCTGCTGATCAAATTCTGGTGGGTGACTTAAATGTCAACTGGCTCAGCCCCTCCTCCTCTACCCGAGACTCCTTTTCTGCAATAGACCTAACGCAACTAGTTACCCACCCTACCAGGACTAACCCCAAGAGAGGCTCCAGTACCCTGCTTGATGTGGTACTCACCAACCGCCCTAATCGGATCCCCAATGTACAAGTCCTCCCAGACTCTCTCAGTGATCCTCCCCCATTCTATTCCACTGGTCAACCTCAGTCCCCAAACCCATAGCACGGTCCACATGCCGCGGCGCCTAATACCTGGTGGACTGATAAAACTTAAGGAACTTTGTTCCAAATTGACTGGTCTCCCTACAGGCAACTCCTGACATCGACACAGCTCTCTCCTTCTTTACCCAAACTTTAATAATGCCTGTGATATCTTTGCCCCAGTGTTGACCCGCCGTTCTAAAAGGAAGAATGCCCCTGGGTTACCCAGCTTTGATCCACCAGCTCAAACATAGGGACAACATATGGCACCGTGCCATTGAGACTGGCCGCCCAATGACAGGCGGTTATATGCTGCCCCGAAACAAGTGCACTCGGCCATCAGAAAGGCCAAGTCTGAGCACCATCGGTCCTCACTCACTGCCTCATGGGGAATCCCAGAACCTTCTGGGATAACATTAAACAGTTAAATGGGAGTGCACACTCCCCCACCCACCAGATCAACATTAATGGTGTGATCTCCTCAGACCCAGCCTCATAGCCAACCACCTCAACACCTCATTCACTGACCTTAGCCCTATCCTCCCTACAAACCTTTTGACCTCCTCCCCAGCACCTGCCGTAAATCTTTTCGCCCTTATTTTCTCCTCCGCGTGTTTCTGCCCAAGAACTTAGGCGCACCTTGTCACTGCCCTCAAGAGTAATAGTACAGGCAGTGACACCTGGATCCGTGTATCCTCGGCTGGTCTTAGACACAGTCCTTACCCCGATCACATGCCTCATCAACCACTCTCTTGCCGGGGAAGGTTCCAACTGCCTGGAAAGTCGCCATCTGCACCCTATCTTTAAAAGTGGTGATAGGACTGTGGCTGGAAACTATCGACCGATCTCCATTCTCTCTCCTCTCTCCTCTCTCCTCTCTCCTCTCTCCAAGGCCTTGGAAAAAGTGGTGGCCTCTCAAATCTCTGACTACCTCTCCACCTACAATGTCCTTTGTCCTGAGCAGCATGGCTTCTGAGTGGGCCACAGTACCAACACAGCCCTCCTAGAGTTTTCCAACTTTCTCCACTCCTCCTTAGACACTGGTTCTCTGGCTGGTGCTGTCTTCATTGACCTCTCGAAAGCTTTCGACACTGTCTCCCACCCCCTCCTTCTTGATGCCCTTAGTCTCTTTGGTTTTGCTGCTGGGCCTATCTCCTGGTGCACCAGTTATCTGTCTGACCGCTCACAGCGTGTAAAAATTAATGGGACCTACTAAGACATCTGTCCCATCTTTTCTGGGGTTCCCCAAGGCTCCATTCTGGGCCCCTTACTATTCTCCCTTTACCTTAACACCCTTCCACGCTCTTGCTCGGGGAACATTCTATTGTACGCTGATGATGCAGTCATCTTTGCCTCAAGTCGTAATCCTACTGCCCTCCAGGACTCGCTGCAGAAGTCCTTCACTGAAGCCGAGTGCTGGTTCAAGGAACATAGATTGGTGATAAATCTTAAAAAACCAAAAACCATGTTCTTCGCTCATCCCCAAAACAAGTCCTGCAACTTCAAACTCCTCATTCATTCTGGGTCCTCATTCCCACTCGAACAAGTTTGCTCCTATAAATACCTAGGGATCCATTTTGACCCCTCCCTCTCCTTCCATGGACACATCGCTGCCCTAGCCACTGCCACTAATATCCGATTGGGCATCTTACATCGGTATAAACACTGCCTCCCCCCGGAGGCTCTTCGACTATCAGTCACCTCCTCTATCCTGTCCCTAGTGGACTATGGACTGCCGGTGTATGGTGCTGCTGATCAGACCGCCTCCATAAAATTAGCACTACTCTGAATAAGGCCTGCAGGTTAATTACTGGAGCACCTAGGATGACACACACCCTGTCTACTGTATGCTAAAAGCGCTGGTGCTTGATCTCGATTTAGCACCTCAAATATCTTACCTGTACCCCACAAAGACCTCTGGGCTTTCCCCACCAGGATTGACCACCACCATACTCCGCCTGTCCCACTAGTTCATACTCGGACCTCTGGGAAAACCTGTCTTGTTATCCCTAGAGCTAGGACCTCTCACGGGCAAAGAGCCTTCGGCTTTAGGGCCCCTCCTGGTTCAACACACTGCCCCCCTCCATCTCCGAAGCTCCAACTATATCGTGCTTCAAAACTTCCTTACGTAACCACATTATTAACACCCGATGCTGTAACTGCCACTAGTCAAAGCCGTACTCAATACTTATGACAAAGCTTATTACTAAGCTGCTAAGGACGACCTAACTCTGGTATTGTTTGCATCCATCCTACCTGTACCAGCTTGTTTGTATCTATGTCTTAATTTTACTGTTATACTTATGTGTTGTACTGCTATACTGTGTATTTTGGTTTGTCTTACTGTGGCAAGGTACCTTTGTAAATGAGCCTATGGCTCAAAGGTTTTCCAAACTGCTGTTTAAATAAATAAAAAATTAGAGATTCTAGAAATTGTAACACTACAGCTGTAGTGTACTGTACATGGCAAAAAGCAGGTGTAGCACATTATATATGGGGAAAACAAAAAGGAAATTTGGCATATGAGAGGGAGAATATTTAGGAGACATCAGAAGCAAAATAAATAAAGTACATTGGTGGCACACTACAGATAATGGGACCAAATCAAGGATTTGAATTTGTGGGTCCGGAAAAAGTTACAATTGGACTTTGGGGGGGGGGCGGGATTTGGAAACCCTATTATACAGGAGAGAACTTTTTTGGATTTATAAAATGAAAATATATAATCACAGAGACTGAATGAATGTTTAGATCATACTGTTCCTAAGTTGAGATATCCATTATGTATCAGTATCTCCTTTTATCTCTAGGAATCATAAAATGTAAGTACGAGGAAAGGTATGAAAAACACACATCTTTTTCAGCTATTATCCCCCTTTTGTAAGATTTGTGATAATTATATGGATGCATTTTGCATGTCTTGTCCCAAAATTTGGGTTTAGTAATTCTGTAGGATAATAAAGAATCCCTTTATAATAACTGGCTCTCGTTTTTGCCCATAGGGAAACCAGGTTGTAATTTTGTCATTATAACCGGCTGGCTATAATGACAAACACACTCTCACTTTCCCTAGCTCGGCGAATGTGCCAGTCATGATCTTCCTCTTCTCTGTGCAGTCCCCTGCCGTCCTGCTCCTCAAGGCTCCACAGTTTGCTGACAGTAGGAGTCGGCAGTAAATTCTTTTTTTCAAACCAAAATATGGCTGGCCACAGGATTTTTTTTATCAATTAAAAAAAAAAAAAACCTTAAGCATTACTTTACCTTGGGAGCCACCACGGACCATGCTGAAACCCCAGCGGTCCGTGGCTCAACTCCGTAGAGATATACATTTTGTATAATTGCTGTGGTGGAAAAAATGATCCCCAGCAATTATACAAAATAAAGAATGGGTTGGTGGTTATAATAAGGATTTTACAGACCCCCTCAGTGTGAGATGCCTTAATAAACCCCTTGAGCTTTGCTCTTGGGGTTTATGTAGCATTCCACACCTTGGGGGTCTGTAAATTCCTAGTTATGACCACCTACCCATCCATTATTCTCTATTTATTTAACGTAATCAGAAAATTCTCAGTTTAGTTAAAATTCAGTGGCTATTGTATTTCTACCTTTTCTCCTCCTTTTTCCATTGTGTTACTCGATATTACTAGTTCTCCTACTGAGTAACAGATTTGTGGTATTAATGTGCATGTTTTTTGGTCAGATATTGGGTTCAGTAACTCTACAGTAGCTAGTTCTCTATTTTATTTACTGCAACTAACACTTTACATTGGCCGATAACATTGGTTTCACTACTGAGTAACAGGCATGAAAGAACTATGTTAAACAGCATGCATGTTTTGTCAGATATTGGGTTCAGCAACTCTTCATTTAGTTAGTCCTCCATTTTATCTACTGCAACTAGATATAATCTCGATGCTGTTTTTTAGATAATAGTCTCACAGGAGTGAATGCCTGTTTGGTAATGGCTCCACAAGTGTAAATAACTTAGGTTAGATTTAGTAATGAATACTAATGAAAATGCCATATGGCATCAGGGTAATGGTATTTAAGGTCTCTTTGTGCACATTTGTGTACCATCCCCAACCACAAGGTGTGCTGATTAAGCATGGATATGGTAAAGGGAAAGTCGATTATTTTCAGGTGACTGGCACCTGGGTTCATGATTAGAAATGGGCTTGGAAAGTGGTGTGTTGCCTCCACCTATGGGCATCCTTATGACAGAGCACTGCCAGAGTGATTCCCTACAGGAAATAAATACTGAGCCCACCCTCTGTGACAAGGAACACAGTAACATAATCCCCTCCCCACTTATCACTCTTAAAGGGAAACTGTCATCAACAGGGTTTCTTAACGTCTCAAAGTCCATAAAAAGCTCATTTGAGTGAAACCATTGTATTTATGTGTGAGTCTTTGCAGTCCAGAGTTGTTCATATGTAAATCAGCCTGTAATTAAGGACTGGGGGCAGCCATGTGTTTTACGCTCCTGACAGGAAATGATGTCACCAAGGAACTTGGCCCTCCATTCACTGTAGGTTAAATAGGAAATCATCTGTTTTATTAAGTGTGTTTTAAGGTGTTAGTGCAACACTTTCTATGTTTGTAATAATTGTTTTGTATGTGCATTGAAACTATTAAGTTGTCACCTTTATATTTCAAACTGTTAGTAGTAATAATTTATCTTTAGGATTGCTTTAACCTCTAGGCTATACTGTCAGCTGATCATTAAAAACTACACATGTTTCAAGGCTGGCTCTGTGGTGTCAACAAATATTGGGGCCCCATATCAAGATTTCTAAACCCTTGCTGTGCTCATGTCAGTACAGATTTCTGGGGCTGCCACAGCACCGACATCTATCTTATTCCATTCCCCCTCTTACAGCCTTTTCTCTTACAATTTCGGATATGAACTCAGGTCTACAAGATGCAAATGTTGCTACTTACCTACTGGCCTGGCATCAAGGGGCCAGCCTTGAAATGTGTAGTTTTTGATTTACAGCTGGCAGTACATCCTAGAGGTTAAAACCAAGAACCGTGAACATGCTTCTTTCATCCAGCAGAATGGGTTTTTATTCCAACATGCTCTTCTTGTATATTGTGTGACCAGAACAAGTCACTTAACCTCCCCGTGGTCCCAAAACACACCCAGAAATAAGTTGTAGTTGTGCGCCTTTCCTGGACAAAGACAGTAAAAACTATCTGAGCATGTGTTATGATTCTGAAAATATTATGCTCTTTCTACCCAGATTTGACTTGAAAAGAAAAACATGGGACACCATTAATAGTTTATTAATTGCAAAAGCACATAGATGGAAAACATTGTTAAAACGTGCATAATCGGAACTGCATTATTAAAATGTAGAATGATATTTGGGTGGGTGTGTGTAACCAGAATTTTACACACATGCACATAAGGTTTGGGATGCTACATTAACCCCAAGGGCAAAGTCCAAGGGATTTATAAAACCTTCCCACTCCAAGCGTGTGTGAAAAATTCAATTTTTCACACCCACCCACCGACCCATATAATATTTTATTTAATTAATAGTGATAATTATTTTTTTTTCCTTTCAGCACAGTTCAGTTAGTGTAGCATTTCTCTCAGAGATAGACACACACATGCAAACACATACTTCACACACACACACACACACACACACACACACACAGCCTGTCTCTTCCCTCTTTCTTTTTTTACATTACAATGGGAAAGCATTCTGGAAAGTTGCGGTTATTTGGCAGAGCTGCAGCGTGTAAAACACGCTCAAAGAGCATGAGCAGCCAGATCAATCAGATTCATTTGTTTCCTTTCTGGTAGAAAATCCCATTCCATCCAAAGTATTTCAGTAAGAAACTGTTATACTTTTAACTTCATCAAAAAAAGTAAAATACTCTTTTAATAATGCATTTCGGGTTATACATGTTTTAATAATGTTGTCTATCTATGTGTTTTTGCAATTAATAAACAATTAATGGTGTTTTTAGTTTTTTTTCTTTTCAAGTCAACATGCTCAGATTGTTTTCACTGTCTTTGTCCAGGAAAGGTACACCTACAGTGCAGCTTGTTTCTGGGTGTGTTTTGGTACCACAGGGAGGATAAGTGACTTGCGCTGGTCACACAATATACAAGTAGAGCATGTTGGAATCAAACTCCATTCTGCTGGATGGACAAAGTTTGTTCACAGCTCTTTGTTTTAACCTCTAGGCTATGCTGCCAGCTGTTAATCAAAAACTCAAAAAAATCAAAAAAAGGGAGGCAGTATAGCACAGTAGTTTAAGGCTCTGAGCTGCAAATCTGGTGACATCCAGCAGACCAGACCTGGGTTTGAATCCCACAGCTTCCACTTACATACTGTGTGACACTGAGCAAGTCACTTAACTTCTCTGTGCTCCCAGAATGCTCCTGTAAAAAAGCTTTCAGCTTGGTGTGCTACTCCTGGTTAAACAACTAAAAAAAACCAAAAAAAACTACACATTTCAAGACTGGTCCCATGATGCCAGGCCAGTAGGTACACAGCCACATTTGCATCTTATAGACCTGAGTTCACATTCGAAATTGTAAGAGAGATGATGGAATAAGACAGAAACTGGTACTGTGGCAGCCCCAGAAATATGCACTGACATGAACACAGCCAGGGTTTAGACATCCTGAAACAGTATGGGGCCCCAATATCTGTTGACACCACAGAGTCAGCCTTGAGATGTGTAGTTTTTAATGATCAGTTGGCAGTATAGCCTAGAGGTTAAAGCAATCTTAAAAACTGATTATTTGTACTAACAGATTGAAATGAAAAGGTGATAACTCACTAGTTTCAATGTACATACAAACAATTATTATAAATGTAGAAAGTGTTGTAATAACACCTTAAAACACACTTAATAAAACAGATAATTTCCTATTTAACCTACCATAAATGGAAGGCCAAGTTCCTCGGCAACATCATTTCCCGTCAGGAGCCTAAAACACATGGCTGCCCCAGCCCTTAATTACAGGCTGATTTACATATGAATAACTCTGGACTGCAAATACTCAAATATAAATATAATGGCTCACTCAAATTAGCTTTTTATGGACTTTGAGACATTAAGAACCCCTATGGATGACAGTTCCCCTTTTAGCATACAAATGAACAGCGAAACTCCAGGAGAAGGGAACAAAATGCCATCGGGTTTTTAGTGATGGACTGCAGGGGTGGCACCTGATCTGCTTACTTTATATTTATGTGGTGTGTGAGTATAAAATAAATACATTGTGTTTTTTCACACACTTTTAGTTTTTTGGGGTGTTTTGCGACCCTGAGGGGTGAGTTGCGAGGCTTTTTTATTGCTGTACTTTTTTGTAGGGTCCAATATCCTCAGTCTATTGAATCTCTCTGACTGAGGGTTGCCCTGTGGATGTTAGGGAGTGGTATGGGACTTCTTGATGCCCATAATGCTGGTAAATGCTTTGATGAGATGACTTTCAAAGTCTCTCCATTGGTCAGAGTGAAGGCGGCTGGGAAAGCCATAATGCACAAAGTACTTTTTGTGCAAAACTTTAGCCACCATGGTTACATTCTGGTCTTTTGTGGGTAATGCCTATTCACAGTTGGTCTTGTGGTCATAACCAACAGGATATAACTGATCCCCTTCCAGTCAGGTTCAGGGAAAAGGAAGTCCATGCAGACAAGGTCCTTCAGTCCAGTACTGGTGCTGCTTGCAAATGGAGCCACCCTCTTGGGTACAGCCTTATGAGTGATGCACTGTTTCAGTTTAAAAGGTCTGTCTTCTTCAGTAGCCATGTGTGGTCAGTAGAACCAGTCTTTGATGAGGCCTGTAGTCTCATCAATCCCTAGGTGTCCCATGTCTTCCTGAAGCAATTGCAAAACCATTTTTTTATACTTGCTGGGAAGAACTAGTTGCTTTTTGGGGAAAAAGCATTTGCCTTTTTGTGATTCAATACAGCAGTCCATTCTTTAGCGAAAGTTTGTCCCACTCCCTTGGAAGAAGTGATACATCTTAGAGATTTGATTTTAAATGAGTGGAATCCAAGCCCTTCTCTTTGGCTAGAATGATGTCTCACAGACTGGGATCTGTCTGCTGTGCAAATCTTACATCTTCAGGTCTGAGATGAGGCAAAGAAGTACTATGCAGTGTGGTGAAGTGGGAATACACCTCTGGTACAGCATCAGGATGCACTCCAAGCAAGTCTGCGGCCCTGTCAGGGTTGTTGGGAGCAGGCTAGCCATCAAGCATGATTAGCTGACAGATTGATTTTACTCTATCTTTGAATACATACAGTAGGTCCATGGCCCTCTGTGGGCAGAGTACAATGTTGTTGTCTGGATAGGGCATCTTTGTCACTGTTGTTTCACCCTGAACAGTATTACAAGCAGAAGTTGTAAGCAGATAGAGCGGAGAGCCATCTATGCCCAGTGGCATCCAGCTTGGAAGTCATTAGCACATAGATCAGCGGGTTATTGTCTGTAATGCAATGAACCTAGCTTCATAAAGATATTCATGGAATTGACCAGTCAATGACCACTCAAGTGCAAAGAACTCCAACTTATATAGGCTAGACAGTTCTTTTCAGATGGACTTAGATCGCGACTGGTGTAGACAACTGGTCTTACACCATTTTCATTCTCTTTATAAAATACAGCACCCAATCCTTCCATGCTCCATCATCATAAGGGGTATACGGCTTGGTGTAGTCTGCAAAAGTTAATACAGGGGGCCCTTGTTAGGTGTTGAATGATCTCTTCAAAAGCATTTTCACAATCTGCAGTTCATCTTTCCCCAAAAGATTCTTTGGTCCAGTAGTATTCTGATGGTAATTTCTGTTTGGTCCCCAAATCTTTGGTCTTCAATATTGGAAGATACCCCTGAGTTAAGTTATTCAATGGACTCACCACCAAGGAGTAGTCCTTCACGATTCTCCTATAGTATCCACAGAACCTCAGGAAAGACTGTAGTATTTTTAAACTGTTGCATCTCTGCTAGGTTGTGAGGACTTCTACTTTTGTTGGGTCAGTGCTGATTCCCTGCTCCAATACGATGTGCCCATCATATGTGACAGCAGTCTGACAGAACTGACACTTATACCGAGAGAGCTTTAGACCATATTCTTTCAGTCAGTCCATTACCTTTAGTTGTTGGGCTTCATGTTCTTCCAGTGTCCTCCCAAACATTATGAGGTCATCCAGGTAAACTAAGACCTCTAGGAGATTCATATATCCTACAACCTTCTCCATTAGGTGCTGGAAAGTTGCTGGGGCACTAGCTATCCCTTGTGGAATATGCTCAAATAGATAAAAAGCAAGAGGACAGATAAAGGCAGTCTTCTCCTTGTCTTCATCTGCCATCGGAATTTGATAGTATCCACTGCACAAATCCAGCATAGAAAACCAGCTACAGGACTCCCTATTAGGCTGTCGAGGGTGTCTTTCACTTGAGGCATGTTGTATTGGTTGGCCACAGTCCTTGCATTAAGGGTGCGATAGTCAATGCACATTCTTACGGTACCGGTCTTCTTTCAGGCCACCACTATAGGTGAAGCATGGGGGATCCAAGACTCATTTATGAACTCTGCCACCAAGAGTTTTTGCAAGTGTCTGACATCTATGTGTCAGCATGGCTCAGTTGGTAGCACATCTGCCTCTTGACCAGAAGGTCACGGGTTCTCATCCCACACCGGGATTCGACTTGCACCTAAAACACTGACATCCGACTGCAGTATTAGGGGGTGCTGCACTGCTGGGGTGTGCTGTCCTTCGGATGAGATGTTAAACCGAGGTCCCTTCTACCCATCCTGGTGTTGTCCTAGTGGGTATCCAGGGGAAGTAAAAGAACCCAGGGCACTCTTTGCAAAGAGTAGGGGACATTCCTAGTGTCCTGGCCAACATTCCCCTTCCTATAAACCGGTTCATGCAATTGTCCAGGTTGTGTGTGGGTGTTGATGTGTGATATGGCTGCCATGATATCCTGTGACATAGGCAACTGTGATTGTGCACATACAAAAATGATGATTCAATCGTGGTGCATGTCAACGGGGCTACTTACCAGGGAGGGTGACTAGATGGGGTGGTCGTGCATAGAGCGACAGGATGTCTCTACATGTATACATGGGGGGGAGTGAGCATGCTGACCGAGGGGCAGAATGGGAGGGAGGGTTTCTGAGGCATGGTGCCATGGTGGGCTGCTGTGCTGGCACCATGGTGTAGTGGGTGGGTGGTGGGCTGGGATTCTGAGGGTGCTGGGTTTGGGTCTAGACGCATGTACATTTTGTTGTCCTTGGCCCAAATTTTTTTGGCGGGGATTTGCACCCCCGACATACACCACCCTGAAGTTGAAAATCCTTCATTAGGTGGGTGCGGGGGGGTGCAGCCCCCCCCTTATAAAGCAGAAAAACCTAAGTTCCTGGTGCCCTTTTGCTGTACGCTGGGGGGGGGGTACATCACCGAAATTGATTTTCAGTGATGTACAGTCGCCCTAAAGGAAATCGCCTTTCAGCGGTCACCGTTATGATATAGAATTGGCTGCCACTACACATTCAGTCACTTCACTACCAGTCTAGCATTGCTTGTAAAGCGCTTTGTGATACACTGTGTATGAAAAGCACTAAATAAATGCAGGTTCTTCTTCTTCATCTACAATGTCAGCCTGTGCCAGTCTCCTCAACCTTTCTCTGAAGGGGCAGTAGTCATGTAGTCATATACAGCATTCTTCCACTTTGGCACATCCCACTCATGCCATGAGTGGGATGTGCCAAAGTGTAGTCATGTACAGCATTCTTCCACTTTGGCACATCCCACTCATGGCATGAAAAGAAATCTGACCGTTCAGTCAATTTCTGGTGTGATTGTTTCTTCCAGTTGGGAGGAAAGGAACCAAAATGGAAAACGTCTTTGCCCAATTGTAGGGTCCTCTCCTGATCAAATGGTACCACTACCACTACCACCTCAGCAATGTACAGGTTGGCTAGTACTGTACCAGAATGCACTGTCAAACCCTTACATGTTTCATTCTTAACTTTATGTTGATCCTCTTGATCATTATATTGGTACCAAGTAGTACTCCTTACTGAACCATAAGACCACTTGACAAACCACATCCTGGGGACTCTACAATGATGATCTGGTCTGAAAAAGATTCATGGTAGTCCATGGCTCCTTCTAGTAGGAACTCAGTTCCAGGGGACACCATCAAAGGCTCTTTTCCTTCTTTCTTTTATGACTCTCACAATCCCTTCAGGGTTGTTGCAGGCCCTGGCTCTCTTCTCCAGGTGATCAGTACACACAGTGGCATAAACTGACAGTGTCTGGTAATTTTTCTCCTCTGCCTCCAGCAGGCACAAGTGGACCAGGCATCCAAACATATTGGTATTGGTTCCAATTAGCACAGGTGTCTTGTTCAATAGCTGGGCATCAGGACAAATAAGAGCCAATTTATCGATCCTTAGAGAGGCTCTGGCAAAAGTCTCTAGAAATTCGATTTCCACAACAATGTATCCAACACAGGGGTAGCTGACACTGCTCAAACTCCGGTTGGAAAGTCCTCCTGGAGGTTGTAAGGGAAGGTGTTTCAGGTATGTCCGGTAAACAGATTGATAGATAATGGTGTCCTGTGATCCGCTGACCAATATGGCTTCACATGGATATCCCCTGATGGAGATCTGTATGGTTGGGGGTAGAGCCCATCAGTACAGGTGGCAACTTGTGTTGAACAGAGGTAGTGGGATATGTTCATCTGACAGAGCTATTTACTCTCAGAAACTCAGGTTGCTCCCTTACTGGGCTACCCTGTCATTTTCATTTCTGGTCAATGAGCTGCTGGTTCTTGGGCCTGCCACATCTTCATGTGAAATGTCCATCTTCTCCACAGTTAAAGTACAACAGTCCATCTCTAGGCAGCATCAAAGGTCGAGGCCTGACCCTTTGGGCACATGAAGGATTCAGTGGGTGTCCACAACCAGTTGACAGGGAGTTGGCTTGTGGATGAGGTGTCCGTGCCATCTGTAAGAACTTCACACACTCTATGAATTCCTTCAGCTGAGTAGCAATGTCTGGGGTGTCACTCTGCTTTCAGTGGCTGTCAGCCTGTTGCTGCAGGGGCATGGCTTCCCCATAATGAACTGGCAATGGCTTTCTGCAATTCTTCCCTTTCTTCATCCAGTAGCTGTCAGAAGTACAGGGGATCTGCTCTGTGTTCCTTCAGCCTGAGAGATATCAGTGTCCAGTGGGAATACAGAGCTCCATACAAAATCTAGTATAGTCTCCTCTGTGCAGTCTGTGCAGGGTTAACTCCTCTGGCTTCCACAGTTCCTTAAATCACAGTCTTCACTTGGGTTATGTAATGAGACAATGTTTCTCCTTCTTTTTGTGTTATAGCTCCCAGTTGGTAAATTAGTTCCTCCCTACTCAAATTCTGCTCCAAATGTACTCTTAAGTATGGTAATGTGGTCTTTTGCCTCGTAGTTCAGCTGGCTGCCATATAGGGAACAGGTGATGTCAAAAGCCATACCTCTCAAGCTCTCCACAATTATTTTACATTTCTTGTCATCAGAACACTTCCACACTTTCTCTGTCTGTGTGGCCTGGCTCATCCCACTTGCACAGTAGCCCCCCCAAGAGGAGTGAGAGTGGTGCCAGAGAAAGTACACAGTCTCCAGTACTGTTCATAGGGCATGACCAAATAGAGTGTCCAGTCCTGTCTCCCAACCTGGAGTCTGCAGGGTGATATGGCCTGCACTGGGTCTTCATCCTTGAAGAATACTCTCACATCTTGAACAATCTTTCCCTCAGCTGCCAAAAAGGATTGCATCTTCTGTCCAAATTTACTTTGCACTTTAGGACCCTTGGGGCCAGTGGGAGGGTCCAAACTCACATGGGTGGGGTCTTCATCATTAGTGAGTTGATCAGGTACCATTGAGAGATCATCTTCTGAGCACTCCATCAGAAAACATAATGTCTGTTGAGTCAAACTGTAAACTCTCCCATGAGCAGTCACTTTTCTGAAACTTCTTATGCTGCCTATGACACATTCAAGACTGTCCCTAGTGTTTCCTTCAGGGATCCTGTGCACCAAAATAGCTTTTTTTTTGGATCATGGTCCTCATCCTTGCACTAGTCTAGCAACAAGTTGTGATCCATCATATAGCTGCAAATTGAGGGATGTACCAAACTCTGTCC
Source organism: Neoceratodus forsteri (assembly GCA_016271365.2). Lineage (NCBI taxonomy): Eukaryota > Metazoa > Chordata > Ceratodontiformes > Ceratodontidae > Neoceratodus > Neoceratodus forsteri. Next base: position 269,457,249 of record CM057452.1, on the reverse strand, counting down.
CAGCCCCAGTGTAGGGTATCAGAGAAATATTCCAGAAATCCCAGTGGTGCCTCCAAATTAGTAATCACCTCCACCCATGAGGTGGGCCTTTTAGGACTAATTGGAATTGAAACAAGTCCAATTACCTGCACCTGCCTATGAGCAATACTGGATGTTAAGTTCCAATTGTGGATTTTTCTACATCGGTACAGGAGTCGTGTGTTTGTGATGGTCCACTCTTGACAACATTTGTTTAACCAGAGCTCACTCATGTTCCCTATATGAGTTTGGAGGTTCAGATCTCTCTGCACTTGGATTGTTAAATCAGGTTAAGTACTGATTTTGATGAGAAGCATCCTGCAGAATGAATGCCAACAGGGATCTGGAAGAGCATATGAGTTCTGATGAGGAAATTGAACAACACCAGACCAAGGAGGTGTCTTGCTCAGAGTCATTGGAAAATAGAATCAGGAGAAGGGAGATTTGATGACCCCCTCCCCTCTCGGCAATAGTAAGTGATCAACAAGAAAATATCACAGAATTACTGAATATTTTATCTAAGCTTGAGAAACAGTTAAAAATGGAACTTTCTCTATATTATAACATTAACAGCCTTGAAGGGGAATATTTGCATAACAATAGAATACCAAGGGGTTTGAGACTGGATATTGAGCCAACAGTGGAAATTGAGAACTTTAAACATAAAAATGAACAGGAGACTGTTTTGGGTGTATGCTCGGACAAACTGATAAAAATCCTAGTGAAAGAGGATGAAGCTAATTACGATGAATTAAAGAAAGATATTGTAACAACATGGAAAGAACTAGAACAATTTAAGCAACACTCTCTATTTAAGCAAAAGGAAAAGGAACTTAACAAAAGTGTGGATCTGCATGACAGAGAGGTAGTCAAACAGAAACAAACTGAGCACAAAAGAGACCTAAAAGATTACTCATTGGGTCAAATCTTTACATGGCACAGAAGGGCTAATTCTGATGTGAGAGGTCGAAATACAAAACACAGTTTTTCAAGAAATCATGGTAGGAGTAAGAACAGGAGCAACTCTGGGAACTAGAGACAGAATAAGAACAAAAATACAAATAAAATTGACCCAATAATCAAAGTAATATGCATGAGCAACGGCATCCACTAGTGGAGAACCTGAGACGTCTGGCCAACAGAAAAAAAGTATTTTTTTTTAGACAGAAGAAGACAGGAAGAAATCAAAAGACAAGAAGAGGAAAGAGAGGGGGCAAGACCAAAAAGGGATGACAAATTGAAGAGAATAATCAGGAACAACACCAACAAAATGAATCATAGAAACATAGAAACATAGAAGTCGACAGCAGATAAGGACCGCAAGGCCCATCCAGTCTGCCCATTTCTTTTTCTACCTTATAAATGTGCCATCTGCCTTTGCTCTGTCAGTGACCTATCTATTCATAGTCATTTGTATTGCTCCCTTATGCCTATCCCATGCCTGTTTGAAGCCCTGCACTGTATTCATAGCCACCACTTCTTGTGGTAAGCTATTCCATGCATCTACCACCCTTTCTGTGAAAAGAATTTCCTCACATTCCCCTTAATCGGCCTCCCTCTAATCTCATGCTGTGTCCTCTTGTCCTGCTATTTTTCTTATATTTAAACATGTTAGACTCTTCACCTTGTTTATGCCCTTAAGGTGTTTAAATGTCTCGATCATATCACCTCTCTCCTCCTTTGCTCAAGGGTATACATATTGAGCTCCGTTAATCTGTCCTCATATGTCTTCTGATGCAGTCCCTGCACCATTTTGGTTGCCCTTCTCTGGACTGCCTCAATTTAGTTAATGTCCTTGTGAAGGTGTGGCCTCCAATACTGCACGCAGTACTCAGATGGGGCCTAACTAATGTCTTGTACAGAGGGATTATTACCTCCTCTTATGACTTGTGATACCCTCTACTAATACACCCTAACACCCCTAGCCTTACCTACTGCTTTAGAGGTCTGCTTGGATGATTTTAGGTCATCAGTGATGATGATGCTCAAGTCTCTTTCTTCCTTTGTGACTGCTAGCAACTCCCTCCCAGCCTATAAGTGGCTTCAGGGTTTCTCTTCCCATGTGCATGATTTTGCACTTCTTTGCATTAAATCCCAGTTGCCACTCTTCTGACCATTTTGCTAGTTTATCCAGATCTCTTCTCATTCTGCCCACCCCATCTGGATCATCTACTCTGTTGCAGATCTTGGTGTCATCTGCAAACAGACAAGCCTTACCCTCTAGTCCATCTGTGAGGTCACTAATGAAGATGTTGAATAGGACTAGCCCCAGGACTGATCCCTGAGGTACCCCACTTGTGACTTGCATCTCTTCTGACTGTATACCATTTACCACCACTCTCTGTTTTCTGCCAGTCAACCAGTTTGCCACCAGTTGACCAACTTCTGACCCACCCGAGCCTACCTAGCTTATTTATCAATCTTCTATGTGGAACAGTGTCAAAAGCTTTGCTGAAGTCAAGGTAGGCAACATCAACTGCTCCCCCTTGGTCCACCACTCTGGTTACCCAGTCAAAGAAATCTATGAGATTAGTTTGACAGGACCTTCCTTTTGTAAACCCATGCTGTCTTGGATCCTGTGCCCCTATGGATTCCAGGTGTTGCACTATCCTTTCCTTAAGGAGTGCCTCCATAATCTTACCCACTGCTGAGGTAAGACTGACTGGTCTATAGTTCCCCACCTCCTCCCTGCTACCACTCTTGTGGAGCGGGATCACATGAGCCCTTCTCCAGTCTTCTGGGACCTCTCCTGTGCTCAGAGACTCACTAAACAATTCTGCTAATGGCTCTGCTAGTTCCTCCTTTAGCTCCTTAAGTACCCTGGGATGTATGCCATCAGGTCCCATTGCCTTATCCACCCTGGAGCTTAGCAAGCTCTTGTAGGACCCTTTCTTTGTGAAGGGAGTAGTGCTCACCTCCCTCCCCCCTGTGTCCATGATGCTGAGCTGTGGGCCCTGCCCTATGTTCTCTTCAGTAAATACTGAGCAAAAGTATCTATTTAGGATATATGCCTTTACAGGGTCCTCCTCCTCACATGCTCCCTTTTCTCCATTAAGCTTAGCAATACCCCTTCTGGACTTTCTCCTTTCACTAGTGTATCTATAGAAAGTCTTGTCACCTTCTTTTACTGTTCATGCTAGTGTTTCCTCAGTTTGGGACTTTGCCTGCCTTACTGCCTTACCTGCTTCCCTTAGGGCAGTTTGGTATGCCTCCCTATCTTCATCCCGCTGTGTTCCCTTATATTTCCTGAAGGCCAGCCTTTTGGCTCTGACCTTTTCTGCTACTGTATTTGAGAACCAAAGTGGTTTCCTTCTTCTTTTGCACTTCCTTTTCTGTCTAACACAATGGGATGTTGCTTCAAGTATTGTATCCTTAATGCTTGCCCACTTTGCCTGTACCTCCTCACCTGTGTTTCTTTTGCCAGGGCTAGCTTAACTCTGTTGGCCATCTTATCAAAGTCAGCTCCTCTGAAGTCCCATATTTTTGCCTTGGAATGGGATGATTTAGATGTAGTAGCCAAATTGAACCATACCATGTGATGGTCACTGGCCCCAGGTGACCTTCTACCTGGAGATCTGTGATCCCTTCTTTGTTAGTCAGTACTAGATCTAGGATAGCCCTGTCTCTTGTGGGTTGCTGTACCAGTTGTTTGAGGCCCTCCCTGCAGGAATCCACTATGAGTCTAGTTCTGACAGATGTTCCTGCTGGTATTGACCAATCTGTATCTGGCATGTTGAAGTCTCCCATTATCAGAACCTCCCCTTTAGCTGTCATGTTTTGTATATCTTCTAACAGTAATGTGTCTATGTCCTCCCTCTGGTCTGGGGGCCTGTAGACAACCCCAGTTCTTATGGCTGTCCCATTTCCTGTTTCCAGGGTGACCCACAGTTCTTCTGGCTCCTTATGTGTATTCTGAATTTCTGTAGCTTTGATATTTTCATTAACATACAGGGCCACTCCTCCCCCCCTTTTTGCACCTCGGTCTCTTCTGAACAATGCATAGCCAGGTACTGAAGTCTCCCAAGTGTGGTTACTGGTAAACCACATCTCACTAATTGCTACTATGTCCAGTTTAGCCTCTGACATTATTGCCTGCAGGTCTGGGATCTTATTTCCCAGGCTGTGAGCATTTCTGTACATGATTTTCCATTGGCCAGATTTTGGTGTGTTAGTTGTTGGGTGAAGTTTGGCATTACCCCTGTGCATCGTATGGGGAGACAAACCTCTTTTCTTACCTGGTGATGCAAATGAACGGCAAACACGCTGAATTCCTGTTTGACCACTAGCTGAGGGGGAGGGTGTTCTTCCCATTCGACGTATGGGGTGCTGCACCCCTCTCCCCATTTGCTAGTTTAAATATTCTGCAAAGACGTCAAACTTCTGCCCCAATGCACTGACTCCTCTTTAGTCAGATGCAGTCCATCAAATTTAAAGAACTTTCGCTCCCAGAACTGTTGCCAGTTCCTACAAATCTGTGTCCTTTTCCTGGCACCAGTCCTTGAGCCACGTGTTTAGCTCCCCATCTCCCCTCTCTGACCTTCCATCCATCTGCTCCCTTCTCCCAGACTGGCAGGATCTCAGAGAAGGAGATGCCGGACGAAATAGATGATAGTTGTCACCCAGCTTAGTCAGGTGTTCCTTGGTCTCCACAACTGACCGGCTGGCGAAGATCATTAGTCCCTATGTGTACCAGGACATCAATGTTTTCTCCTGCTTTGTGAACAATTTTAGCAATGCGGTCAGTGTCTCTCCATGCTGATGTACCTGGGAGACATCTGACCATCGCCCCTGGCTGGAGATGGGTATCAACTCCCCGAATCATGGAGTCTCCTATGATCAGAAGTTTTTTGGATTTCCTTTGTGCTTGTTTAGTTTTGGTTCCTGATTTGGGTGAGTATTGTTGTGCTAGCTCCTGTGCCGCAATTTCAAAAGAAATTATTAACTTGAGCACATATGAGCTTAACCATGTTGAATTAAATATGTTAAGGAAAGGTTTTTCATTTGTCCCTTCCCCTAAAGTAAACCATTTCAAATTGCAAACTGGGTTGTTTTAAAATATTTAGAAAAACTAATTTATGTTATTTTTTTGCATCTAAAAAAATGGGAGGCCCAGTAATTCCAGATACTGCAGAACAATGTAGTGATAGGACTATATTGGTCGTGCTACTGGATTTCTTTAGAACCCACAAACCTGGTAGACACACAGGAGAATAGGGAAGCATGTTCTAGTCCCACCACTAAAAATGCTAATGTGCTAGACTTTGTAAATTTTGATTCTCAGGGTAATGCCATAGATATATTGCATGTAACTGGCTCTGAATTACAGAGCCATTTAAATTTCTCAAAGGAGACCAGAAAATACAGGTTTAGGCCAAATCTGTGTTTTGTCTAAGAGTTTAAGATTCTGCAATTCTGACTTTTTGAAAGGTGGTTCTTAAAGAGATAGGCACACTGTTCACGAAAAAATGGTACAATGTTCCAAATCTGACATTAGAGGAAGAAGCTGCTTTAAAAATCTTAAAAATCTTTAAGAAGTGATTTTAAACAGTCTGATAAAGGAAGTAACATAGTCATTTTGAATAAAATAGACTATGAGCTGGAGGTTAATAGACTATTATCAGTCAAGGAGACTTATGTGGCCTTAGGAAGGAACCCAACTTTGGAATTTCAAAAAACATTAGGATTACTGGTAGATGAGATGACCAGGAGGGATTTCATCAACACGAAAGAAAGTGAGTTTTTGAAGGTTAAAACACCTATCATTCCAACATTCTACTACCTACCAAAGGTACATAAAGAGAGATTTAACTCCCCTGGTTGCCCCATCATTTCTGGCATGGGTTCATTAGGTGAAAATTTATCCAAGTTCTGTGACTTCTTTTTGCAACCTCTAGTGACACTTCTCCCTTCCTTTACTAGAGACTCATCACACATACTGGAGAAATTGGATGGGATACAATGGAGGGATAATTACATCTGGATTTCAGTAGATGTGACTTCCCTCTATACTTCCATACCCCATGATATGGGTCCTGGAAGCTTTAAAATTATTTTTGACAAAAACAAGATTAGACAGTGCATCCCCACCAACATTTTTTTTGGAATGCAATAAATTTTATCTTGATGCACAATTATTTTTTGTTTAATGGCAAAATTTATTTGCAGCAAAGGGGCACTGCAATGGGTGCAACTGTTCCACCCACGTATGCCAATTTATATCTCGGTTGGTGGGAGGATAGATATATTTTTTGTGGGGAGAATCAGTACCGTGACAACATTTTCTTTTGGAGTCTATTTATCAACAATTTATGAATTATTTGGTCAGGTACAGAAGCTGAGGTGGAATATTTTGTTAAGAATCTGAATAACATCGATATGAATTTAAAGTTTATGTACTGTATAAATAAAGAAAAAAAAATATTTTTAGATTTCTCCCTACATGTGCTGGAAGGGGGAAGGATAGAAACAACATGTTTCAGAAAAGAAACAGCAGGGAATGCTTTACTGTGTGCTGATAGTGCTCACCCGCCTAAACTGATATATTCCATTCCATATGGACAGTTCCTCCAGTTAAGGAGGAACTGTTCAACAGAAGAAGCTTTTGAGATGCAGTCAGAAGAAATGATGAAGAGGTTTGGTGAAAGGTCTCAGAACTAAATGAGGCCCGAGAAAGAACAAGGTCACAGAACAGACAGACATTAACACCAAAAAATACACAAGATGAGGAGTCCAGTAAGATGACTTTTGTGCTAGAATATAATGGTTTTGCACCTAAAATTAAGAATATACTACTGAACAATTGGAAGTTGCTTGAACATTGCAATATTAAGGACTTATTTTTTGGCAAGCCTAGAGTAACATACAGTAGATTCAGAAATATTGGAGACTTGGTTTCCTCGAGTCATTATGTTCCAGATAGGGACCACTCACAAACCTGGTTACCTGTAAGACCAACAGGATGTTTTCAATGTGAACACTGTCAGGGCTGTAAATATGCAATAGAGGAAAAATGTTTTTAATGACCCAACTAAGGAAATTAAAGTAGACATTTTGGATTTTGTGAACTGTTCCACTGAATATATAGTATATGTGGTACAGAGTCCATGTTCAAAACTCTATGTGGGCAGAACAGTGAGACAGGCAAAAGAGAGAATGCTGGAACATATTAGGGATGTCAAAAATAACAATTCTGAGTCGACTGTGGCTCTCCACTTTTTTGAATTTCATAATAGCAGTCCGTCATTTTTGAAATTTATGATTATTGATAATGTAAAGCCACTTCTGCACAAAGGTGATAGAAGACAGATTCTAGTACAAAAAGACTGCAATTGGGTGACACCAAATCTTCCCCCTTCCCAATTCAAGCTGGAGTACCACAAGGTTCCATCCTCAGTCCCACTCTCTTCTCCATATTTGTAAATAACCTACCATCTGTTTGTTCTGCCTCACACACCCAAATATATGCAGACGATATGGTTATTTTCGCATCTGGCCCTACCCTCACACAACTGGAGCCTATCCTCCAAGATGACCTCACAAACTTATTGCACTAATTTGAGGCCAAATTGCTCAAGTGCAATACCTCAAAAACAGTCACCATGGTCTTCGGCACTGCCCAGAAATTGACCAAGCTGTCCGAGTCCCCCCCTCTCTGAATGCCCTAGATGGTAAAAAAATTGAGACTGTAGACTCATGCAAATATCTGGGCATTTGGTTAGATCCCAAACTAGACTTCTCTGGCCATCTTGTCGCTGTGCACAAAAAGCTCTGCTCTAAACTAGGCCTACTATTTAGGCACAAGGACGGTCTCTGCATCCCAAGCAGACTGGAAATGATCTCCAAGCGCATCCTCCCATTCTTTGACAATGCTGACGTGGTGTACAGTGCAGCTCCTCAATCTGCCCTCTCCAGGTTGGACCCCTTATTTCATGCTTTCTGCCGTTTTGCCACCAATCTCCCCTACTGCACACACCACTGCCTTCGCTACCATACAGCATCTCTCCCTCCACTCACCTATCAATGCCTTGTGCACTGTGCCTTCTTCATAGCCAAGTATTGGTACAATACCCTTCCCTCCTACCTCTCCTCCATAATCTTCCCCACCCCAAACCTGGGTTACTCTCTGCACTCACATGACCACTGCTGCTTTGCTCTGCCCCAACCCCACTCACTCTCAGAAAAACTTGCCTTCACCTAGTGGCTCCCTGCCCTATGGAACAGCCTTCCCCTTTCTGTCTGTAGTCTGCCAACAGTAACTTCCCTAAAGAGGTACTTCAGACAATTTCCCCTACCTCATTGTCTCTGTTCTCCCCCACCCTAACTCCCCTGGCCTCTCACACACTATATTACCTCCTGAAGTGCCCAACTATCGTTGATGATGTAAATTCTGTATATTGTAACAATATTTATGCCATGTATTAACTGAATTTCTGTATAATCCTGTATATTGAATACTGTATTATTTCCATTCTTGTAAATAACTGTACAGTACATTGCAATTGTTGGTATTTCCTTACCAACTGTACTGTCTTAAATATTTGTACTATTTGTGTATACTTGTCCCTCTCCCCTGCCCCGGGTCACACCTGGAAATGAGCCTTGGCTCTGTGTGTGTTTCCCAGTTTTCAACTTTAAATAAATAAATAACACAATCCCCTCCCTAGTCATCACTCTAAGCATAAGCATACAAATGAACAGCAAGGCAATAATGGCAAAATACCTCAGTAGTTGCAAATAAATACCCAGTGGGTTTATTTGGGGGTTGGAGAACAAGGTAGGGGACAAGGGAAGCAAGTGTTCACACAGATGCAGAATTGCAAGCCTGTGACATGTACACCTTGGTGCAGTACCATGTAAATTTGGTTGTTAGCTGCAGCTGCTGACTGGCAAATTATTTATTTATTTATTGAAGTTGTTTCACCAGAATGGCACACTGAGCAAAAAGATGCTTGTCTCCCAGTGCGGCCTGGGGGTTGAGGGTACAGTGGGAGATAACTCACAGGTTATCAAGAGTTACATATACGAGGAAAACAGTAGAACATAGCTGAGCACAATTACAGCAATACAGTAGTCAGATTCAGTTAAACAGTTTACAGAGAAAGTTTCAGTTATGCAGTTGCAGGATACAATTGTGTGTTGGAATAGGGACAAGACATCAGTATAGCTCAACAACAACACTTGGAAGGCATAGACTATATTACAGAATATGATAGTATTGGATAGATGAGGTGTGACACTGAGTGGAGAAAATGTGAGGATCAGGCAGTATCAAGGAGGGTTTAGGACAGGGCAAAGCCCATGTACTAGAAGTGCTGAAGTTGGTATAGATAAGCCAGCTTCCATAGCATAAGCTAGATGCCACTGGTCAGACAATCAGGAGTGGGGGGGATAAAGGGCATACCTTTGTGGCTTAAGTACAGGAGCAATATACCAAGAGGTAGTTTGCTAGTGCTGAAGAGAGGGAGTGGGCAAAGGAGGAGTGGCAAATTTGGGGAGGGAATTCATTCCAGAGTTTGGGAAAGCGGTAGGAGAAGGCAGATTGCCCAATTACACAACCACATGACTGGATGGACAGTAGAAGAGTGTCTTCTAGTTGTAAGCTGTAGCTGAGGGCTTGATTCTAAGATTGTACAGGAATGCCGACAAAGTATTTGGCTAGCTAACTAAACAACAGGAATGATAAGTTCTATAGGTAAAACCCAGTACTCATGACCTTTAGAGGACAGGTTGGTGCTTGTCTGTGGGTATGTCTCTCCTCCTTAGGCTGATGATGACTGGATGGTTTTGTCACAGGCTGGTTACAGGTGCAGAGGACCTAACAGGCTTCTGGTGGGGAAGGGTGTGGACCATGATGACTCTGTATGATAGGAGCAGTGTTCTGTAAGCTTGTTACAGGTGTGGCAGACCCAACGTGCTTACAGTGGTGAGGGGTGTGGGCCATGATGCTCCAGCTGATGATAATCCTATTCATCCCACAATGGGACTTGCCTTATCCACCCTGGCAGGAAGGTAGCCACTGAGGACCTCAGGTGGTTTGAGATTCTGTTAGGATAAGATCCTTACAGCAATAGAAGGCAGTGGCTCACCACCTTCCCAGATACAGAGCAGCTTTGAAGGCAACCCTGCTCTAATTTGGCACTCTAGCTGCATCAGTCCCCTTTTCTAGAGGTCCCAGTATGTTTTGGACAAACATTTTAGTCACACAGGAAGAGCAAGTGAGAGTTATTAACAAACACTCTCCTCTACTCTCCTCTCCTCAGAGATTTCTCTCAGACAAAACTGCTCAATTTGCATGTATCTCTCCCTTGGGCAGAAATCCATGGATTAAATATCAGTGGTTAGCATCTCATGCATTATTCATTATGCTAAGCCCCTGGCTATCAGTGGCTGTCAGCTCCATGGGGAAAGTATGCATACAAGTCCTGATCCAGCTTGTAATTCAGAGCTGTTTTGCAGAGCTGAGCTCCACGTTGATGTCAATTTCCCAGGGACAGAATGTACTAATTTTGTTGTTTTGCACTTTACTGGCCAAGGCACCTAGCTTCACCTGAGCTCTTTCCTTCTAAGATTGCTTGAAAGGACAGAGCAGAGAACCTTACCAGAGCAAGGAAAAAGGTTAAGACTTCTTTTGGCTAAGCAGATTTACTGTGTGTTGTTATTTTTATTTTGCACTCACAGGGATTGCTACTGTTTGTTGCTAACATTTCATTGTTTATTTTTCTCTGATTCAAATTGTTGTTGCTGGTATACCTTCTTCTGCATTATTACAAAGTGTGCCTACAGGTGTGTGCTAACAGATTACTGCTGTAATCTTCTGATTCAAATTGTCTTTTGCAAGGTATATCTTCCATTACTGCTGTATTTTTCTCTGTAGCAAAGTGTTTCTTACAGGGTATATCTTCTCTGAAATTATTAAAGGTGGTGTTTTACAGTTTTATCTAACATTAGGATAAGCTTTCAGGGTTACTGCATTTGTTGTTGACTGTTTCTGCTCTTACCTCCTTGTTGTTTCACCCATGGTTCTTCTTTTTTGGCAGGGGAAGGGCCCAGCCACCCATCCCCATCCCCAACCATCCCATACTACATTCCTTTTATACGGTACCACAGTTGTGACACTTTCTGTGGCAAAGCAGGAAGGGGTGGATCAGTGGGGCATCCACAAGATGAGCTCATTTACAGGGGCACTAGTAATTTAACTTGTTATAACAAGTTATATGAAAACAAAACACAAAATCAAACCACTACTTGCATTTTCTTCCTTCTAATTACTCTGACCAGGTTATAAACCCAGCAACTTATCTGGAATGGATATCATTAACTGCAGGTACTGTGGAACACTTCAGAAGGACAGTCTTACAGGATTTAGGACACTGTCCTACATGCTGGGCCATTGGAGATCTTAGGGCTCAGCTCCGGGCAGCATTGGCAGAGATTGCGTGCCTCAAATTTCATATTCAAGAGGAAATACATTATAAGAACCACCCGCCACTTCCCCAAAATCCAACAGAAGAACCTCGACTGCAGAGGGTAGTTGGTCAAGGAGGTTGGCAGGTGGTTAGAAGGGGCAAATCGGGTGCCCCATCACTCTGTGCTCTCCAACATATTACCTCCAAAAACCATATAAACACTACAAACAGGTATCTGCCTCTATCTCTGAAATCAAAAAAGGGGCAGAGGACACTGCACAGCAGGACACTGCAGCACAGGAGCTAGCACAACAAAACTCTCCCAAAAAAAAGCAAAAAGGAAATCCAAAAACTTCTGATCATAGGAGACTCCATGATTCAGAGAGTTGATACCCATCTCCAGCCAGGGGTAATGGTCAGATGTCTCCCAGGTACATCAGCGTGGAGAGACACTGACCACATTGCTAAAATTGTTCAGAAAGCAGGAGAAAACATTGACATCCTGGTACACAGAGGGACTAATGATCAAGCCAGCCGGTCAGTTGTGGAGACCAAGGAACACCTGACCAGGCTGGGTGACAAACTATCATCCATTTCATCCGACTTCTCCTTCTCTGAGATCCTGCCAGTCTGGGAGAGGGGGACAGATGGACGGAAGGTGAGAGAAGGGGAGATAGGGGAGCTAAACATGTGGCTCAAGGGTTGGTGCCAGGAAAAAGGACGCAGATTTGTAGGGAACTGGCAACAGTTCTGGGAGTGAAAGTTCTTTAAATTTGATGGACAGCGTCTAACTAAGGAGGGAGTCAGTGCATTGGGGCAGAAGTTTGACGTATTTGCAGAATATTTAACCTAGCAAATGGGGAAAGGGGTGTAGCACCCCATACGTCGAATGGGAAGAACACCCTTCCCCCCCTCAGCTAGTGGTCAAACAGGGATTCAGCATGTTTGCTGTTCATTTGCATCACCAGGTAAGAAAAAAGGTCCGTCTCCCCATATGATGCACAGGGGAAATGCCAGACCTCACCCAAGAATTAACACACCAAAATCTGGCCAATGGAAAATCATGTGCAGAAATGCTCACAGCCTGGGAAATAAGATCCCAGACCTGCAGTCAATAATGTCACAGACTAAACTGGATATAGTAGCAATTAGTGAGACGTGGTTTACCAGTAACCACACTTGGGAGACTTCAGTACCTGGCTATGTACTTTTCAGAAGAAACCGAGGTGCAAAAGGGGTGGAGTGGCTCTGTATGTCAATGAAAATATCAAAGCTACAGAAATTCAGAATACACATAAGGAGCCAGAAGAACTGTGGGTCACCCTGGAAACAGGAAATGGGACAGCCATAAGAACTGGAGTTGTCTACAGACCCCCAGACCAGGGAGAGGACATAGACACATTACTGTTAGAAGATATACAAAACATGACAGCTAAAGGGGAGGTTCTGATAATGGGAGACTTCAACATGCCGGATACAGATTGGTCAATACCAGCAGGAACATCTGCCAGAACTAGACACATGGTGGATTCCTGCAGGGGAGGGCCTCAAACAACTGGTACAACAACCCACAAGAGACAGGGCTATCCTAGATCTAGTACTGACTAACAGGAAGGGATCACAGGTCTCCAGGTAGAAGGTCACCTGGGGCCAGTGACCATCACATGGTATGGTTCAATTTACTACTACATCTAAATCATCCCATTCCAAGGCAAAAATATGGGACTTCAGAGGAGCTGACTTTGATAAGATGGCCAACAGAGTTAAGCTAGCCCTGGCAAAAAGAAACACAGGTGAGAGGGTACAGGCATAGTGGGCAAGCATTAAGGATGCAATACTTGAAGCAACATCCCATTGTGTTAGACAGAAAAGGAAGTGCAGAAGAAGAAGGAAACCACTTTGGTTCTCAAATACAGTAGCAGAAAAGATCAGAGCCAAAAGGCTGGCCTTCATGAAATATAAGGGAACATAGCGGGATGAAGATAGGGAGGCATACCAAACTGCCCTAAGGGAAGTAGGTAAGGCAGTAAGGCAGGCAAAGTCCCAAACTGAGGAAACACTAGCACAAACAGAAAAAGAAGATGACAAGACTTTCTATAGATACACTAGTGAAAGGAGAAAGTCCAGAGGGGGTATCGCTAAGCTCAATGGAGAAAAGGGGGCGTGTGAGGAGGAGGACCCCGTAAAAGCATCTATCCTAAATATATACTTTTGCTCAGTATTTACTGAAGAGAAGGTAGGACAGGGCCCACAGCTCAGCACCATGGACACAGGGGGGAGGGAGGTGAACACTACACCCTTCACAAAAGAAGGGGTCCTACAAAAGCTCGCTAAGCTCAGGGTGGACAAGGCAAAGGGACCTGATGGCATGCATCCCAGGGTACTTAAGAAACTAAGGGTGGAAACTAGCAGAGCCATTATCAGAACTGTTTAGTGAGTCTCTGAGCACAGGAGAGGTCCCAGAAGACTGGAGAAGGGCTCATGTGATCCTGCTCCACACGAGTGGTAGCAGGGAGGAGGCAGGGAACTACAGATCAGTCAGTCTTACCTCAGTAGCGGGTAAGATTATGGAGGCACTCCTTAAGGAAGGGATAGTGCAACACCTGGAATCCATAGGGGCACAGGATCCAAGACAGCGTGGGTTTACAAAATGATCTCATAGATTTCTTAGACAGGGTAACCAGAGTGGTGGACCAAGGGGGAGCAGTTGATGTCACCTACCTTGACTTCAGCAAAGCTTTCAACACTGTTTCACATAGAAGATTGATAAATAAGCTGGGTAGGCTTGGGGTGGGTCAGACATTGGTCAAATGGGTGGCAAACTGGTTGATGGACAGAAAACAGAGAGTGGTGGTAAATGGTATACAGTCAGAAGAGATGCAAGTCACAAGTGGGGTACCTCAGGGATCAGTCCTAGGGTCAGTCCTCTTCAATATCTTCATTAGTGACTCTGCCGATAGACTAGAGGGTAAGGTTTGTCTGTTTGCAGATGACACCAAGATCTGCAACAGAGTAGATGATCCAGATGGGGTGGGCAGAATGAGAAGAGATCTGGATAAACTAGCAAAATGGTCAGAAGAGTGGCAACTGGGATTTAATGCAAAGAAATGCAAGATCATGCACATAGGGAAGAGAAACCCTGAAGCCACCTATAGGCTGGGAGGGGAGTTGCTGGCAGTCACAAAGGAAGGAAGAGACTTGGGCATCATCATCACTGATGAGTTGACCTGAAATCATCCAAGCAGACCTCTAAAGCAGTAGGTAAGGCTAGGGGGATGTTAGGGTGTATTAGCAGGGGTATCACAAGTTGTAAGAGGGAGGTAATTATCCCTCTTTACAAGACACTGGTTAGGCCCCATCTGGAGTACTGCATGCAGTACTGGAGGCCACACCTTCACAAGGACATTAACCAAATTGAGGCAGTCCAGAGAAGGGCAACCAAAATGGTGCAGGGACTATATCAGAAGACATATGAGGAAAGATTAACGGAGCTCATATGTATACCCTTGAGCAAAGGAGGGAGAGAGGTGATATGATCGAAACATTCAAACACCTTAAGGGCATTAACAAGGTGAAAGAGTCTAACATGTTTAAATACAAGAAAAATAGCAGGACAAGAGGACACAGCATGAGATTAGAGGGAGGCCGATTAAGGAGGAATGTGAGGAAATTCTTTTTCACAGAAAGGGTGGTGGATGCATGGAACGGTCTACCTCAGGAAGTGGTGGCTATGAATACAGTGCATGGCTTCAAACAGGCATGGGATAGGCATAAGGGGGAGCAATACAGATGAGAATGAATAGATAGGCCACTGACAAAGCAAAGGCCGATGGCACATTTATAAGGTAGAAAAAGAAATGGGCAGACTGGATGGGCCTTGCGGTCCTTATCTGCAGTCAACTTCTATGTTTCTATGTTGAGAGCTGCTTGAAACTGAGCGACCTCCATACTATGGACTCCCCAACCCAAAGGAAGTCTAGGGTCCTGTTAAGTGAAGAGTGGTGGTGGTGTACTGGGCACAGTAATTAAGGCACTGAACAAGCCTGCAGAACAAATGACAGTGTCCAGCCCAGCCCCATGTCCTGGAGTTGCAGTCTGGATTGGAACCAGGGTGAAGGAACTGTGGCAGCAGTACTCCAGTGGGAGCCAAAGATAAGCCCTCTTTAATGAAAGGGTTACAGGGGGCATGTCCTAGCTGGGTTCGGTGATGGACATTGAATTGAGAGCTCCACATCCATCCATCAAATTTTGCAGACATTCTGCCTCTAAATATGCAAACATTCATAAAACTTTGTTCTGCTAACTTGTACAATGGCTAACTCTTTAAAATCTGCAAAAACCCTGGTGAAATTAACACTTAAAAATACGGGAGAGCTTCAAAAAAACTCGGGTCTGAAGGCTCCAGCAACTCGAGCCAACACCCAATCTGGTACAAATGAGCCAGAGTCCTCGGACAGAGAGAAAGTCTGCAGCAGATCCATCCTGCCAGATGTTGGAGAAATGATTCAAGCAGCTAAACTATGAGCTTTCCATGAAGATGCAAGCAGGATTTGAAAATATGTCCTCACACCTTCAACAAATGATAAATACTGTTACAGAGACTGTGGATCAACATGAGACCCACCTGAACAACCTGGAATCCCACACAAGCAATCAAGAAGATAATTTATCCCAGGTTTCTGCAGGCCTTCAGGGGGCCTTGAAAGATATAGCCTACTTAAAACAAACCCTGGATGACCACAAAAATAGGGAACAGAGATATAAACGTCTGTCTGGTGGGCATGTCTGTAGGATCGGAGGGAACAGACTGTGAGCAGTATGTGTGGAAATGGCTCCGGCAGCCTCTTCAACTACCCAAACAAGTAACCTTAGAGATCCAACAAGCTCTCCAATCCCCCGGTCCCAAACCGTCACCAGATCAGCGCTCGAGGCATATAATGGTAAAATTCCCTCACCATCAAGACAAGCAGGCTGTGCTGGAGGCAGCAAGGAAAGCAGGTTCCCTATTGCTAAAAAAAAAAAAATCAAGGGTCCGTGTATTTCCAGACTTTTCCAGACTCCTGCAAACACAGCGGCAGGCATTCCAACCTGTGAAGAGAAAGCTCCCCGAGCTGGACTGGCCATTCGCCCTGGTATATCCCACATGACTGGTGATCCGGAGGCCTGGAGCAAAGCAGCGTGCCTTTTCAGACCCCGATGCAGCAATGGCCTTCGTGCAGGAGGAAGAGAAAAGAGCTGAAGGCCAGAATGCTCCAAATCAACATGAGCAAGCTGCCTGTTTCAAATGTCGAAGCTGCAGGTACTGTTTCTAGCAAATCTGCAGTGGGGGGTTGAGAGGGCTGCCAGTACTCTCGGTCTGCAACACAGTGGTGGCCTATAAGGCAGGGCTGCTACACTTCCTCCTCCCGCTGACCATCTCTACTGAACTTGCAGCTTCTCAGGACTTGGAGACTTATCTTTAAGCTTGTATCACTGGCTGGGGTAAAATTATTTTGTGGGCTCTTTCGGCAGTGAAGTTCTCTAAGGAGTCGAACGCTTACTATCTGGGCCGAGTAATCTGACTGCTGTAAATAAACAGAGTTGCTGAGACTCTTTACTTGTGGACAGATGAGATAAAAAAATACAGATGGGGCTCTACCAGAAACTTGGGGCATGTCCTTAGTCCCTGTGGAACTTAAGTCAAGAGGTTTTATTTTATTACCACATTTGAAGTTTCTCTATTTTTGAAGCTGTACAAATAGGTGCAATTGTACAGTTTGTTTAAGTTTAGCAACTTTCTATTGGTGGGGAGGGAGGAAAATATAAGCTGTGGCAAAACATAGCTGGGAAAAGTTCTTTAAAGGTTATGTCTTTCTCTTTCTTTATTTTTTATAGGCCCTATGGCCTAAATGTTTCTGCCCAGCCTCCGGTTTTGCCAATTGGAGGGCTGGGGTCTGGGCTGAGTGTGAACCAGTTACACAGACTTATACCTGGATGTGCAATTAAAGTCAATCAGGAACATGCCTATTGAGGTCAGGCTGGGATAGGCCTGATGTCTTTCAGGGTGTTGGAAGTCCCCTGGCCCCCCTCTGTGTGTCGGGTTTGGGCCTGCCTCCACTGTAGGCCCTCAAACATGTTAAGTATGGGCTCCTCTGCCAAATAAACAGAACAGGGGAGGAAGGCTTGGGGGAAAATGGATTGGTTGCCCCACTTGGGGGATATTAGTTCAGGACTCTCTACCTGGAGTCCAGGCACATCCACTCTCTGATGCTGAGACCCCCCCCCCCAAAATCCTCACCCAGGGGCAGAGATGCATGCCATTGAGTCTGTTATCTAAAATAAAGTGCATGAAAAGTAGTGGGTTGCTATGGGAGAGAAGAAGTTACAGAATAAATGAAGGAGGGTGAGAAATGATGCTTCCTTTCTCGGGTGGGTTTGTGTACTGTTATGGGTTCTGGAGTGGCTTATTTCTTTATGAGTTTTAAGGGGAGTGGGGTTCAAATGGGGAAATAATCAGCTTTTAAAGCTGCAGAGGCAAATTTTAGGAGTTTGGGGTGATGTTATGTTACAAGGGGATGTTGGGGAGGAGGAAAGGTTGGTTCAGCCACATTGTTAAGGGTAGTTTCATGTTTATTAGAGGGTGATGTTGTTGTTTGGGTTAGGGTGGGCATTGGGAGGGGACTGTTAAAGTTAGATAAAAACCAAACCAGTGAATCTGGGACTGTTACTAACTGTAAGGCTATTTATTTCAAGGGACTGTCAAATGTCTCAGATAAAAGATCTATATAAAAATAGAACAGATAACCTTTTTGACCTGGAATGTCAATGGACTCAAAACCATGGTAAAGCGGATGAGGGTCAGGTCTCATATTAAGAAATCTAAGGGTGATGTTAATTTTATTCAGGAATTGCACATGACACAACAGGAAGCGGCCAGGGTTGTTACTTCGTGGGGAGGTAAATTTTTGGTGGCCCCCTTTATTTCTAGGGTTTGGGGGAGGGCTATTTGGCTCAGGCCCTCACTCAGAGTGAAGATCCACTCAGTAACAGCAGATCTCCAGGGTAGATACCTTATTGTTGAAGCTACTATGGAGCAAACCTGGTACACCTTATTGTCTCTCTATGAGCCTAACTTTGACTCCCCACACTTCTTCCACCACCTTTCAGTGGCACTATTTCCACTATTTCCATATAAGGGTGTTTTAATAATAGGTGGGGACTTTAACACCTACTGGAACCCTGTTTTGGACCACTCAGCAATGCACAACAGGCCTTCCCCTAAAAGTATAGCAGCCCTGGGTAATACGATGAGGGACAGGGGATTACGTGAAATATGGAGGTATAAGCACCCTCGAGATCGGGAGTACTCTTTTTACTCCCATTCTCACAAAATCTACACAAGACTGGATTATATTTTTTGTCACTTGATCCTCCTGGGAGGTATTGTGGAGGTGAGCTACAGTATGGTCCCATACTGATTTCGGACCATGCCCCTC
The DNA here is from genome assembly GCA_016271365.2 of Neoceratodus forsteri. Classification (NCBI taxonomy): domain Eukaryota; kingdom Metazoa; phylum Chordata; order Ceratodontiformes; family Ceratodontidae; genus Neoceratodus; species Neoceratodus forsteri. The sequence goes on along the minus strand of CM057452.1, from coordinate 269,438,351 downwards.
CAGTGGCGGTTGTGCAGGTTAATCCAGAGGGCCCTCTGGCTCAGCAGTGGAGAATGGATCCCACTACTGAGTGATGAGCAATCTGTGTCATATATGGCTTCAAGACTCTCAGAATGTATTTCCCTAAACGACACTGGAGAGGTCGCTGTTCAAACTGTGTGGCATACCATGAAAGTTTTTGTGAGAGGAGAGACCATTTCATATGTGTTTCATGCTAGGAAAAAACAGATTCAGGAAGAAAAGGCCCTTGAAAAAGAGATTGGGGAAATATAAAAATGGGTCATGGCCAAGGGGAACCTGGGTAGTATTAAAACATTACTACACCAGAAGGGGAGGCTTAATCAGAGGACATCATGTAGGCTAGAAAGAGACTTATTAATCTCACAGTCACACTCCTACTTTGAGACAGACAAATTGGGAAAATTTTTAGCCTGGCAACTCAAAAAGAAAAGAGCGAAAAGGACCATTCATGAAATAGAAAGAATGGATGGGACCACCACAGCCAATAAGCAGGAAATTAATTTAGTGTTCCACACCTTTTATCAGGTGCTCTACACCACCCAAGCCCCAAAGGATCTCTCCCCGGAGGCATTTCTGAATACCATAGATCTCCTGGTCATGTCTTCTGGGCAGATGTAACTTTTGGATTCCCCAATTACACTTCTGGAACTCCACCAGGTGATGTGAGCCATTAAACGTGGCAAAGCTCCTGGGCTGGACGGAATCTCTTCTGAGTTTTATAAGGCTCTATGGGAAATGCTGAGCCCTCTGATGCACAGAATGGTTGGTGCAGCTCTAGATGATAGAGCTCTCCCCTCTTCCCTACATATGTCGACCATCACAGTGTTGCCAAAGACTTGGAAAGACCCCTGAAGCTGTGGCTCCTATAGGCCAATTTCACTATTAAATGCAGATTACAAAATCATAGCCAAGATTTTGGCAAAATGCTTGGAGGGGGTTCTTCCAGGATCGGTACACCCTGCTGAGGGTTTTTTTGCTGGGGATAGGCAGGCCAAGCACAACCTAAGGAGCACCATCAGTATTATTCATCATTGGTCAGGGAGGGATGGAAGTGACAGACAAGACCTTGATGCAGAGAAAGCCTTTGATCACGTCAAGTGGCCTTTTATGTTTGCGGTCTTCCAAAAATTTAATTTTGGCCCAAACATTAGATCTTGGATTGGCTCTTTTTAAACAGAAACATAGAAACATAGACTGTGACGGCAGATAAGGACTGCTTGGCCCACCTAGTCTGCCCATTTCCCTACCTACTGGATAAGCTGCAGATCCTAGTTAACCAACAGCCTATTTCTTCCTACACCCCACAAAGATTGCCTTATGTCTGTCCCATGCATTCTTGAATTCTCCCACAGTTTTAGACCCCACAACCTCCTCAGGAAGGTGGTGCCATTCATCCACCACCCTGTCTGTGAAAAAATACCTCTCACATTGCCCCTGAGCTGTCCCCGCTCTATCTTCAGATTGTGTCCCTTTGTTCTTGCACATCTCATTTTCTGAAAGATGCTACCCTCTTGGACTTTGTTGATTCCACTGAAGTACTTAAAAGTTTCTATCATGCCCCCACCTTCCTCAAGGGTATACATATTAAGCTCCTTTATTCTCTTCTCATATGGCTCCTCTTGCAGACCCTGCACCATTTTAGTTGCCCTCCTCTGGACTGCCTCCATCCTGTCTATGTCCTTGCGGAGATGGGTTGTCCAGAACTGGACACAGTACTCCAGATGGGGTCTCACCAACTGTCTGTACAGAGGGATAACAGCTTCCCATTTTCTGCTGGTGATGCCTCTGCCTATACAGTACACCCCAGTATCTGCCCAGCCCTCCCTACTGCCTTCTCACATTGCTTGCCAACCTTAAGGTCATCTGATATGATTACCCCCAGGTCCCTTTCCATTTTCGTTGTTGTTACTACCTTCCCCCCCATTGTGTACACTCCCCCTGAAGCCCAGATCTTGACTAATGACACCTTGTCCCACCCCCTTCTCACTCACACGAGGTACTAGACAATGGTGTCCCTTATCCCCCCTTTTATACAGCCTCACTAATGAGGCCTTGGTTGTTCCCATCTAGGGTCATGGGGATTTGGATGGTTTTCAGTTGCTGGGAGAGAACCATGTAGTATCTATCTTTGTGGACAACATTCTGTTGTACTTGGCCTGGCTGGAAAAAGCTCTCCAGGCACTCACTTAACTATTCTCAACTTACGGCCCAGTTTCAGGGCATAAAATTAACTGGAATAAGTGTGAGTGACTACCCCTGGGAAAACACAAGGAACCGGTTCGGATAGCAGGGATCTGGATCACTCCAGCAACTGAGCTAAAATACCTATGGATTAAACTCACTAGTAAACTGTCCAGGTTAGTTGAAGTTAATTATAATCTCCTAATACATAAAGTGAGAAGTGATTGTGCGAGGTGGCAATCCCTACCTCTAACGTTAGTGGGTAGGGCTAATTTGGTTAAAATGTGCATTTTTCCCCAATGTTTGTACTTCTTTCAATTAATTTCTACTCAAATCCTCATGAAATATATAAAGTCACTAGAGGAGGCAGTTACCTCCCTATTACGGCAAGGACAATGCCCTAGGATAAAAAAGGAGGCTTTGTGGTCTCCAGTGAAGAGAGGGGGCTACGTTTGCCCAATCTATGCCTATACTATCTGGCCGCCCAAATGGCATTCATTGAGGATTTTACCCCAGGGGACACACACAGGTGAGCCTGGAGAGACCTGGAGGCTGGAGATGGGCAAGTGTCCCCATACCACTCAATTTTTGCCCCAGTCTGGCCAGTCAACAAGTAACGGCAATTAAGAACCCACTCATGAGAAATCTGGTTAAGGTTTGTGTGAAAGTGAATACACGTTTGGGCCAGGGGAATACTTTCTCCCCAGAGGCTTCAATACAAGCAATTCTGAGGTCACAGTGTGACTTACATGCCATGGAGGTGACAGTCCAGGCAGAGTGGTCCAGAAGGGGGCTGTCACTTCTTTCTCATCTATACGATGGCAGCGCTTTGATAGAATTCCCCCAACTTCTCATGAGATATGGCCTGAAGGCCTCACATTTCTTTACATATTGCAAAATTAGGATCATGCTTGTGCCTGAGGGGAGTCCAAACTATCACCTGACCCAATCACCCCTTGAAAAAATATTTATGGGGGTCCCTCGAAGCCGAGACCAAAACCATTGAGCACTTGCTATAAATTACTGGTGTGGGCTTTACCAGATCCACTGATAAAATTAAAACATAAATGTGAGGAAGATCTGAACTCTGGGGGACTCACAGGGGGAGACAGGGATAGGATCTTAAAATTGGGAATGATGTGTTTAGTAAAAAAATAGACTGAGGGCCATCCACCTAAACTACCTGCACAGAATGTACTTTACCCCTGTTTTAGCCCATAGGATAGACCCATCAGTTCCTGATGATTGCCAAAAATGTAAGGCACATAGTGGATCTTTCTATCATTTGGTTTGGTCCTGTCCTGAAGTTGCTGTGGCCTACTGGAATGAGATCTCAAAAATCTTGGCACTGATCTTAGGAACCCCCTGCAAGTGCTGACCCCACAGAGGTGTTGCTAGGTCTCCCTAAGGGTTGGGGTAATGGGGGCAATGCTATGCATCCCCTAATGGGGTTAGGATACTCAGTGGGGAATAGGGTTTTTGCCATGCACTGGAGATTGGAGTCTATCCCTACAGTCACCCAATGGGTTCCAACCCTGCTCCAGTGCATGAAACTGGAGAATATGCAATACTTAGTATGAGGCCAGCTGGATCGGTACAATAATATTTGGGCACCTTTGGAGGCAGCACTGAAAAGTGACTGGTTTCTGGTAATATAACATCAGTAGGTTTTTGAGTCCTTGACATTCTAAGGCTACGAGTGTTCAGTGTATGGGTTTGTGGTGCAAAGACACCATTCAAGAATCTATGGATGACAGTCCCATACTGATGGTATCTCTAAATTGCTGTCCCTAAAACTCTAATAATTCATGGCATTTAGGTAACTTTATACAGTATGAAGTACAGTGTTAATTGTGATGCATTTAACTGAATGTAACAGTTTTGTCCTGAAATGCTGGTTTTAACTAAATAAAGTTTACAAAAAAAATGAGGGGTTACATCTGTCTATATATTATGGTATAGCAATTATCTTTAGAACTAGTAAGAAGATACTTAAGAAGATGAAAAATTGCTGAACTGCTGAAATATGTATTACAAACTGGCTAAAAAATTTTGGAGGAGAAAAGAGAGTCAGTAACTCATGATAAATTTATTGAAACATCTAACACACAGGCGAGTGCAAACAAAATGCATCTGTTATATTGTAAAAGGAAGATGTAATGCTAAAAACAAAAAGCAGTCTGTTTACATGTTCAGGAACAAGAATGAGACAAGTCATTTGGTCTTTTTAAACATATGAATTTTAATGTATAATAAAAGTTGTTACTGTCACTTTAATTGACATATGTATGTAAACAGACTACCACCAGAAGCCAATACTGTCATATGTACAAGAAAATTGGGGGGGGGGCGGAGTTTGAGGCCATCGCCAGACTAGATGAATCACATGGTCCCCTTCTGCCGACACATTCTATGTTTCTATGTAGCACCTTGACAAAGCGCTTGAAAAGGCAGCAAATGTTGGTGGTGTTGCCCAGCTGATGGCATCTTGCTTTTTTGCACTGTGTGATTTGCACAACATAAACTTTTGTATATTCATAGTATCCAGTGTAAGGAACGTCATTTTATGGGTGTCTGGTTTTCAGAAATGGAAAAGTAGCTGTTAACTACTGTGAGCACCACAGTTTCTGCGGAGCAGCCCTGAGTGATACAAGAGTCTATGGAAGACCATGCTATCTAGCAGTGAAAGCTGTAACTAACAGTCAAAAACAATACTGCTATCTAATGGTGATGTTATTTATTTATTTATTTGTTTATTTGAAAATTGATAACCAGGAAAGGAACACTGAGACAAGGCTCATTTCCAGGCGCAACTCAGGGAAAGGGAAAGGATATACAATAAATGCAACCGCAGAGCTTTCCTTGCTTTGAATTAATTTCTTTTCTTTTTTTTTTTTGTGTCCAGTTTCCCATTAGCAGATTATAAAGTTCTGCCACTAGAGGGACCTTAGTCTTTTCTAAACAACTCACAAACGTAACCTTGGTGCTCTTCTTCTTGTTCCATTCCACCTAAGCCTTACATAGTGGATATGTCCTCTGCCACATTGCTACTGATCCTGGAAATTTACACATGTGTAAGTGTAGTAGGACACCTTATAGACCAATATCCACTTGATTCCACTGCTAACATCAGGATCAAGTGCAGAAAGCTGAAGCCACTAACTATAACCTCCACTAACTACAGTCATGACTCACGTCGTGCTCCTCTATTTCATTCTCATTACCTAAGAACAAGCCACACTCAGGATTCTTTGGTGTCCTACCTACCGTTGGTGGTGACTTTAAGTCGGCAATTGCCTAACTTCAGCAGGTCAAAGAAATGCAAAAGTAAGCTCCAAGTCACCTTCACCTTCACATCAAGGAAAGTAATACTTGTACTATTACTTCTGTCTGCGCATGTGCACCCTAACCTTGACCCTAGGGCTGACTCCAGCACTAAAGTGTCACAGGCAAGTGGCCTTACAATTGCAGATATGAATATTTGTAGCCTGCTCCCTAAGATGGCATAGCTTCAGGCCTGGGCTGCCCTGCATACCCCTGACATTATTTGCCTTACCAAGACCTGGCTAACCCCCCCAAGACAAGGATAGTGTAATTGCTCTGCCAGGCTATCAATCCTTCAGAATATTGATAGGATTGATAGGAATAGCAAAATGGGGGGGGGGGCCTTATATATATTTATTTATTTAGTTTTTGTTCACCGGGTAAGGTGTCGTAGCCTCAAAATATGACTATTTTCAGACATGACCTGGGAGGTTACAATATGAAATTGGCAGACAAAACAAATAACAGATATAGTTCAGAGGTAATCAACCATACAAGGAAAAATCTACACGATGTTCTGTGATGTTGCTAGGGGTAGTACTCCCGTTAACTGCTATGACTGAGGACCATGAGCTACTAATGGTAAAGCTCCTATTTGATCCCCACAACAAATCTCTAGTCATCGCATGTGTCTATCTCCCACCCAAAAAGCCTGCAGAGGGACTCCAGAAAGTCCTGGAAGCCATAGATGGCATCTCAAAGAGCTGTGAACTCATTCTCACAGGGGACTTCCATTTAAATTGGCTCAGTCCCTGCTCGGCGAAACTGAGAGACATAGTGGATTGCTCCTATCTTTCGCAATTAATAGCTGAGCCCACAAGATTAAATTGCAAATCCGCAAAACACACTCTCCTTGACTGGCTCCTCACAAGCTCACCGGATAGGCTCACTGACATCTCAGTGGTCTCAGACACCCTGAGTGATCACTCCCCAGTTATCTGCAGATGGACCAATAAATACAAAAAATCCCCACCTAAACTTGTGGAAAGCAGAGTGCTGCGTAAAGGGCAGTTTGCTCCCTTGAAAGAAGCCTTATCCCAGATAGATCTATCACCCTTAGACATTCTGCAAGACCTGGACCAAGCATTACAATACCTCATTGACAATTTCAATCAGGTGTGCAACAGGTATGCCCCACTCAAAAAAAGGAAGTTCTGAGGTTATAACAATGGGTGGTTTACCAGTGAGCTATTGGAACTAATGAGAGAATGGGATAACCTATGGAGCAGGGCCAAGGTCATAGGAGGATCAACGACATCCAGAACTACAGGGCTGCTAGGAACAGATGCACCCACCTAATACGGAGTGCCAAGGTGGACTATTATAAGAATCAACTAGAATGCAGCTGGGGGAACAGGAGGTGTTTCTGGGGCAACGATAAGGAGCTCCTAGAGAAAGCCAAGCAACAACCTTTACTACTTAATATTAATGGTTCCAGTTCTATGGACCCATTCACCATAGCAGAAGAGTTTAACTCTGCATTCACGGACCTAAGCTCCATCCTTCCTGATGAATACTTGAAGCCTGTGGATTTGGATCTTGAAAACATACCCATGAGTGCACAGCACCCACAATTCTATTTCAAGCGGGTTACAGTCAAAGACCCCATGGGCTACATCAAAAACGTCTTAGAAAAGACTAGGCTCGGCAGCGACAGTATCGACATGAAACTGGTAGCTCAGACAGTGGATGTGCTTATTGTCCCCATCACTAAAATCTTCAAGTCCCTAACCCTGGCTAAGTTCTCCTCCCTCTGGAAACAAGCATTGGCCACCCTAGTTCACAAGAGCGGGGACAGGACATGCACAGTTAATTATAGGCACATCTCTATCCTCCCCCCCCCCATCCAAAGCACTAGTGAGGATTGTAGCAGACCAAATCATGGAATATATCAAGAAATACCAGTTGCAGTGTCCCCAGCAGCCTGGTTTCAGAAAAAAACACAGCACCACCACAGCCCTAATTGATTTCATGGATTACACTCATAAGGCTATGGACAAGAGTAAACTGGTTGGATCCATCTTTATTGACTTGACAAAGGCCTTTGACTTGGTCTGTCACCCCCTCCTTCCCAAGGAACTATGGGCCCTTGGGCTGGCCTCCAACACCGTCCAGTGGTTTCAAGATTACCTCTCAGGAAGGTCTCATAGGGTCAGAATTAGACCAACAGTTTCCACCTCTTAGGATATATTGCTGGGAGTTCCACAAGGGTCCATACTGGGTCCATTGCTGTTCAGCCTCTTTTTGAAAACACTCCCGGAGGCATGCGCCAGCAAAATTATCCTCTAGGCAGATGATGTGGTGGTACTCAGCAGCAGTGCCCACAATGAGACCCTGCAGGCTGAGCTGCAGTCCACCTTCCAACAGCTGGAGGTCTGGTTCAGCTCTCATAGGCTGTTACTCAATTACAAAAAAACTAAAGCCATGCTCCTCTCTAGCCCTTGGCTAAAGAGGAGGTACTCCATACTAACAGTTACCGACAGGAGGTCGGCCTCTCTGGAACATGTTCATTCCTTTAAATACCTAGCAGTAATAATAGATGATATTCTGTCTTATGGCCAGCATATTGACCAGGTTGTGAAGGCAGTAAATACTAAACTCAGGGTATTTTATCGGCACAGGAAAAGCCTCACTACCAATGCTCTCAGGCTTTCCATAAACAGCTCCATTCTGTGGTTGACTGTGGTCTGATGGCCTACGGATCAGCAAGTGATACTGCCCTCAAGAGGGTAGGCACGGCTCTAAACAAGACCTGTAGACTGTTACTAGATGCTGAAAGGCTCATGCACACTGGTGTACTCTATAAGCAAGCAAACATATTAGGCCTCAAGAATAGAATCTCATACCAGATGTGCTTCCTAGGTAGGAAAGCCATGCTAGGCCTCACTCCTCCCTGTATCACAGACCTGATTACCATAACCAACTCCATGGACAGGACCAGGAATAAATAACTACACCTGTTCTGTGTCCCATTCCGAAGGACAGCTCTTGGTCGAAGATCCTTGTCCTACCTTGCCCCACTGTGGCTTAATGAGATCCCAGCTAACACTCTAAATGCTGCTAACCCTAGAACCTTCAAAGTCAAACTTAAGCAGTTTTTTTTTTGCAAAAGAATGTCTGTGAGTGCTAAATTGTTCAGAGCAGGTCTCCGGGGCCTGCACCAATCCTGCCTACCAGCAACTACTCGTGGACTCACTCCCACGGTCCACCCCTCCCCACTCCCTACCCCATCTCCCCAGACTCTGGCACCTCATGCTCCGTGGCACTTATTCTGCTGGTAGTTGTGCTTTCTCATTGTCTCGCACCTCATCGCCCCTTTCTCTCTCACTCTCTACCCCTCCTCTCACCCCCACCCACCCTCCTTATCTCCATCAATCTCCACTCATGATACCACCCTCCCCACTTGGTCTCTTCCTCCTTCCCCCTTCTCTCTCTCCTCTCTCTCTCTCTCTGTAACCACCTTCTCCCACCTTACCACGCACTCTCACATGCACAATCCCCAGCTCCTCAGCTCCAAAGCTGTAATGCAGTGTTACAATGCTCCTTCTGGGCTGCTCTCTCCCCATGATCCATTCACTAACCACCCTCTCCCTATCCTACATTTTCCTCTCTCTCATATACTTCCTTATGCCATAGAGCACTTAGTATTAAACCGTTAAAGAAACTCATAGAAACCTCTTAGCTGTTTTCTATGTTTTTTGTTACTTCCTGTACTGATAATTCAACTATGTCTGTATCTGACCTGTGAATTCAGTTATGTACTGATATTTCAACTGTGTCTGTATTTATTGGAATTGATCAGATAAATAATCTTATTTATTATGTGTAACTGGATAATGATGTAGATTTTAATTATGTGTTTGTATATTTTTGATATTGTGTTATTGCATTGATTGTATTGATTGTGAAGCACTCCAAGTCTCAGGAAAGAAGCGCTATATAAATAAAGTATCTATCTATCTATCTATCTATCTATCTATTGCTCTGTTTGTACTATGAATTCAATTTTGTCTGTATTTGTACTGTTTAATAGATGTGGACCCTTTGTAAAAGAGTTCTTACTCAATGGTTGTTTCCGAAATTCAAATAAATAAATAAATAAATCATACTCAGTAGTACTGAAGTGTTCCACAAAAGGAAGTGCAAACAGTGAACTGTGCAAAATGATACAAGTGCACATAACAATAACAATAACAGGTGGCAGAGGTTGAGGCTAGAAACACTACCGCAGCCCAGTGTAACTGATAACAGGCTGATCGAGTCAGTGCAAAAGAAGTTGGGACAAAGCTCACCCCAGAAAGGGGCCATAGCTGGGGAGAAGGGAATCAGGGATAGGTCAGTGAGCAGGCTGACAGTAGCAGGAGTGGGGCAGCAGGAGTTTAAGCTGGTGTCTAAGGGAAGCAGGGTGAGAGATGGAGAGAGGAGGGGAGCAGGTTCCAGAGGGAGGGAAAGCAATAGAAGAAGGCTAACTTTCCAACAGAGGAGCGGTGGTGGGGGAGTAAGAAGGTGCAAGGATCCCTGGAGTGGAGAGAGTATGAGGCAGAAGGAATGAATGAGATGAGTGAGGCTAGATAAGAGGGTAGTGATTCAAACCAGTATTTGGGGATGAAGGAGGCACAGTGGGTTTGGCAATGGGAGGGAAAGTGGAGGATAGAGAGGGAGGAGTAGAGAGGGCCTTGGTGAGTAGGAGTTGATAGCAAAATAACAGAAGGTGTTACAGAGGGTATTCAGTCTCGTAAAGAAAGAGAAAGGGGAAGTACTGTAGACCACATCCGCATAGTCGAAGGCTGGGAGCACCATCTTGGTAACCAGTTCCTGGTGAACTTGCAGACAGGTGGTCTTTGTTATGGTACAGGGCACTAAGCTTGGGATGGAGCTTGCCATTGATTGCTTCGATGTGGGAGAGAAGTCAAGCCTACTGACAAGCCACACACCAAGATATCAGAAGACTTGGACAACTACAGGGAGGAAATCATCCAAGGTGGAGAAGAAATGGAGGGGGCAAGCCTGACAAGTTTCTCTCTGGTTCTAAACAGATCTGGCTGGATCTGTAAGATAGCAATCAAGAAATTAAATGGTGAACTCTAGCCTCCCAGCTAAGATTTGGCCTTTAGCAGAATAGTTAAGTTGCTGCCTTTGAGAGTCAAGGTTCTAGGTTTGATTTGCAGCAATGAATGGAGGTACATCTGCCCAATTAGAGAGGGGGGAGACAAAGCACCTGCCATACCACAGTTTGGAATACAATAATTAGGCAGTAAGGTATGACAGGGTATGCATTACTGTGGGATGAAAGTGAGGCACCAGGGAAGTGCCAATATCCCACAGTAATGCACACTCTGGAGTGCCTTATGGTGATTATAAAATGGTTCCTTTGATTTTTATCTTAAAAACTAAGTAATGAGGTTCAGAAAGTTAATTATTTCTGGTCTGTGCTGTTGTGCTGAAATAACACATGGTCATGTAATCTCATATGACCAGTCACAGGTCTCGGTTTCTCATCCATTTTACCATACATAATACCATACCATATAATACAATATTATACCTGCCTTGCCATACAATATCACTCACCACACCACACCAGACATATATTATACAGGCACCTGCAGCCTGTATATTAGGGTTGAGTAAGCACTTTAATGCTAAACCACAATTTTTGTACCTTAATAAGTCCACCCTGATTCAACTGATTTACTTGAGATTTGGCAGGCATAGGTGGTGCCAGGATCTCTGGATCCTGAAAATATTGTGGCAGTAGGTTCAATGGGGATAAAGTAATAGAGGCAGTCAAAATATAAAACTGGCCAAAATTAAGAACTTTTTTGTAACTAAAAACAAGATGGATTTCAAATCTGAAACTTGCAGGTTTTATGGAGTTTGCCCCAAGGTGTATGTTTTTGTGCTTATTATCTATTTATTTAGTTTTTCTTGATCAGGTAAGTGCATTAGGCAAACAGAAGCATATTTTCAAGCATGACCTGAGAGATTATGTACATGAAATGCAGTACAAAGAATGGTACCAGGCAATAACATTTCAGGCAGAGCAAGTCAGTGTACAATACAACATAAGTGGAAAAACAGCATATAAAACATTAAAACAGCTGGCTGCATGGCACCAGGCTATGGGGCATCGCACTAGCATGCTGGCGACCTAGGTTTGCTCCAGAGCCTGGACGTTAGGAGCTGAGACAGTCGGGGAGGAAGTTAGAGTGTCTTTTGGATGCTTCCTCCTGGGGGTGGGTAGGCCTTACTGGACTCCTCAACAGCTTGCTGTTTCTCTAAGACTGTGCTTCAGCCTGCAACATACTACATCTGTTGCTCAGAAACTGTGTGCACCTATTCATTTGAATGTGAGTCTGCTCAGCTATCTTGCATAGTGCTGCCCATATGTGTGTTGAGAGCACTCGATGGCAAGCCAATCACAGAGCAGCATCTTGGGGGCAGGACACACCTACCACCATGAAAGCCCGTGCCGCCACGGGCACGTGCACTGTAGCGCACGAGCCACTTGGTGGAGAAATTTTATGTACATGTGAGTTTTTTTACAATTTGTTTGATTAAAAGGTTAGCTTAACAGCCAGCCTGGTGGTGCTGAGGGCTGAGGCGCTGGTCGTCTTACCTCACATCACACCAGCAACCCGCGTTTGGCAATGGACATGGGGCACCGGGGGTTTGCAGAGTGGAGAAGGACTGAGGGTCCCCAGGACTGCTCTCCTTCTCCAGGGAGGGGAGATTGCAGGGCTCGGCATTTCCCTGCCACCTAGCAGAGGCTGGGAGGTAGCATGTTACCTCTGAGACTGCGGGTGAGAGTTGTACAGGCTATGGGGAAAAGACAGGAGCATGTGCACCGCTGGTGCTATTGCACGTCACTGCCTCGGGGATAAAGGAACAAGGAAAATGGAGAGTCCTCTGTGAATGACAATGGTCCCCTCCGCTACTGCCTGGGAAGGCACATCCCCAAACACTAAATCCAGTCTGGTGGGTAGAATCGCTCCCAACCCCCTGCCATGAAGGGTAAGTCATGGGGTATAGGGGAGGGGGCCTCATACCCGGTGCTCGAGCAGGACGTCAGATGCAGGGCAGAGGACTCCAGGAGGTAAAAATAAGTAACCGCAAAAAAAAAAAAAAAAGGTTAACTTAACCACGGGTTTACTGTTAATGATCTTGGTATCTATTTTATTTTCAGGGATTTTAAAATGGAAAGTGGTGGGGACTTGGTGGGTTGGGAGATTGAGATAAATGGTTGGGATTTAACACATGCTACTTCAGAAAATATGGGCCTGACTGAAGAAATTCCTTTCAATAGCATACTGACAATTCCCCAGGTTAGATTTAAAACATTAGTTTACTGTTACATGATGGACCTTACCAGTGATTGTTTATTGGGTACAGGGTTGGGGGAAGTTGTGGGCTATGATATTGGAAATTGAACTCTGGAATGTTTTGTAAAAAATTCCTAAATGTGGTGTTGTTAAATTGAATATGTATTCTGCTACTACTTTTACAGAGTGGTGATACATGTCCAAACCCTGGGCCCTTACCAATCAATCCCTCAGACTGTAAGGGCTTGTTGTTTTGTCATGCAAATGTAAGAAGCATTATCTCAAAAATCGACGTGATATAGGAATTCATGGTGGAAAATGTGCCAGATTTTATGGTCCTTACCTTTCCAAGACTTGGCTGTGTAAAAGACATGAGGGCAGTTTGTTAAATATTTCTGGTTACAAATTTATGAGCGCAGATTGAAATAAAAGAGTGGGTAGGGTAATGATTAATTATCTTGATAACTTTTGTCCTACCCACATTTTTTTGAACATAGACCCTTTGCTATTGGAATATTTGGTGCTTAAATTTAAATTCCACACAGGGAAACCTTTTTTATTGTTGAGGTTATATAGACCCCCTCATTTCCCTCTTAAGGCTTTGGATATAATATATATATTGTAATGCTCTACTTTCTTACTCTCAATCTCATAATTTGTTATTAATTGGTGATTTAAATTTGGACTGGTTAAACCCAGAAAAATCGAAAAGATTTAAAACATTCGCCTTGGGATTGGGTCTGACCAAATTGATTACAGAACCTACCCGTATTAACATAAAAAATCCTGAGGAGTCTACCTTGATTGATTTAATATTGACAAACTTCCATCACTTGTTCAACATTGTAGGAGTTGCCTGCGATGTAATTAGTGATCACAATATGGTGCTTTGTATTAAGGGACAATACAGGAACAAGGGTCCTTCTAGAATAATACATGACAGATCCCATTAACACTTTGATTATTTTGATTTTATTGCAGACCTGGAGAAGATAAATGGATCATTTAGAACTAATCCCAGATCTGGATTTAGCCTGGGATTACTTCCTGGGGAAATTACTCCAGGTCTGCAATAAACATATGCCACTTAGATCAAGGAAAGTAAAACATAATTCCACAGTCTGGTATAATTCTTGGTTAAGGAATAAGAAACAGGCCAAAGACAAAGCATGGGAAAAGGCCAGGCAGTCAGGGAATCCTGAAGATTGGCAGTTGTATAGAAGAGTAAAAAATACATATGTTATGGGAGTACAGGAAACTAAAAATACATTTTTTAAAACAAAAATATCTGAATCTACAGGGATTCCAAACATTTAGGGGTCTTGTAAAAGACTTAAATGGACATTCTAAAAACAGCCCAGTTATTCAACTGTTCAATCAAGAAACCTTTCAACAAGATTGTTCTTTGCCTGACAGATTTAACAAGTTTTTTTAAAGATTCAGGAAAATGTTTTGACTCTGCATCTAAACATCTGGACCGTCACTATAAATGCACTGAAGAAAATCCCTTGTACTTCTCCTTTCAAAATATTGAGCAGTACGAGGTCCTAGATTTATTCCTTTTTCTTAAAGTCAGTGGAAGCTGCAGATCAGATGGCCTGACTTTGACAATGCTGAAATATTCCACTACCCATATAGTTGGTTCTCCGACTTATGTGTATAACAGATCTATTTCTTTAGGTCATTTTCCCAGTGGTTGGAAGCTGGCCAGAGTTGACCCAATTTTTAAGGGAAGGGATTCTGGGTACTCAAATAACTATAGACACATATCACTACTGCTCCTAGTTAGTAAGAGTTTAGAGAAATTGTTGGCCCAACAACTAACTGCCTATTTGGAGAGTCAGACTTTATTAAAGCAGTATTAGTCGGGCTATAGAAAACAATATGGGACCTTGGCTGCTGTGTCAAGGGTCTTGCATGATATCGGAACAGCAATGGAGGCAAAGCATTATACTGGCACCATTCTGATTGATCTCTCCAAGGCCTTCGACACAGTAGACTATCAAATTTTGTTGTCCCAACTTTCTGAGGTGGGAATTGGTGGCTTAGAACTGGGCTGGTTCTATTCTTCTTTATCAGATAGATACCAGATCACTGTGATAAATGACAAGGTGTCAGCTCCATTATTGGTGGAGCGGGGTGAAACATAGAAACTTAGAATTTGATGACAGATAAGGATCACTTTGCCCACCTAGTCTTCCCATTTTCCTACCTAATGGATAGGCCGCAAATCCTAGTTAACCAACAGCCTACTTCCTCCTACCCATCACTAGAATTGCCTTATGTCTGCCCCATGCATTCTTGAATTCCCCCACTGTTTTTGACTCCATGACCTCCTCAGGAAGGCTGTTCCATGTATCCACAACCCTCTACATGAAAAAATACTTCCTCACATTACCACTGAGCCATCCCCCCCCATCTTCAAATTGTGTCCCCTTGTTCTTGCACATCTCTTTTTCTAAAAGATGCTACACTCTTGGACTTAGTTGATTCCTTTGCGGTTCTTGAAAGTCTCTATCATGTCCCCCTTCCCCCTCCTTTCCTCAAGGGTATACATATTAAGCTCCTTTAATCTCTCTTCATATTTCTTCTGGTGCAAATTCTGCACCATTTTAGTTGCCCTCCTCTGGACTGCCTCCATCCTGTCTATGTCCTTGCAGAGATGGGGTCTCCAGAACTGCACACAGTATTCCAGATGAGGTCTCACCAACTGTCTGTACAGAGGGATAACAACTTCCTGTTTTCTACTGGTGATGCCTCTCCCTATGCATTCCAGTATCCCCCCCAGCCATCCTTACTGTCTTCTCACATTGTTTGCCCACCTTTAGGTCATCTGATATAACTACCCCAGGTCCCTTTCCATTTTTGTTGTTGTAAGTATCTCACCCCCATTGTGTACGTTTCCCCTGGGTTTTTGTTTCCCAGGTACATTACTTTGCACTTCTTTGCATTGAATCTAAGCTGCCATACATTTGACCATTACTTCAACCTTGTCAAGTCCCTTCTCTTCCTATCCACCCCATCTTGCGTATTAACCCTGTTGCAGATCTTTGTGTCATCTGCAAAGAGACATACTTTTCCTTCCAGTTCTTCTGTAATGTCACTTATAAAGACATTAAAGAGGACCAGTCCCAGGACTGAACCCTGCGTACCTCACTAGTAACCTCCCTTTCTTCAGAGTGGACTCCATTTACTATTACCCTCTGCATCCTGTTGTCCAGCCAATTTTTTACCCAGGCTACCACCTTGGGACCCGCTTCAAGGCTGGCTAACTTGTATATTAATCGTTTGTGTGGGACTGTGTCAAATACCTTGCTAAAGTCTACAGTAGGTAGGCCATGTCCACAGCCCCTCCCTGGTCTACTACTTTGGTCACCCAGTCAAAGAAATCTATTAGATTCATCTGTCATGACCTTCCCACTGTGAATCCATGCTGCCTTGGGTCCTGTGCCCTGCTGGCCTCTAGGTACTCAACAATTCTTTCCTTCAGAAGTGATTCCATCATTTTTCCTACCAGTGAGGTCAAACTAACAGGTCTGTAGTTTCCTGCCTCTGTCTTGCTCCCACTTTTGTGAAGTGGTATCACATCTGCCCTCCTCCATTTCTCAGGTACCACTCCATCCTCCCATGATTTGTTAAAGAGGGTAGTCAGTGGTGTCACTAGGTCTACCCTTAGTTCTTTTAGAATTCTTGGGTGAATCCCGTCAGGCCCCATTGCTTTGTCCACCTTCAGTTTTAAGACTTCTTTCTGAACATTTTCTTCTGTGAATGGACTGGTATCAACCCCCCTATCCAGAATGTTTCTATTGTTTGGTTTAGGTACATCCCCCTCCTCTTCTTTTGTGAGTACTGAGCAGAAGTATTCGTTCAGAGTATCCCTGCTTTTTCACTGTCACCCTCTGCCCACCTTTCCTCCCCTTTATTAAACCTCAGGATCCCTCCCTTGGTCTTTCTTTGCTCCCTAATATACCTATAAAATGTTTTTCCCCCTTCTTAAGAGAGTTGGCTATCTTTTCCTCAGTTTGAGTCTTTGCTATTCTGACTGCCTTCCCTGCCTCCTTCTGCTTTAACTGATATAGTTCTCTGTCCTGCTCCTTCTGTGTTTCCTTATATTTCCTGAATGCTATCCTTTCTTCTTAACCTTCCCTGACACGTCTTTTGAGAGCCATAGTGGCATTTTTCTTCATTTTGTTTTGTTGATTTGCTTTACACAAAGGCTTGTTGCCTCTATGATGGCAGTATTACTTTTTCCCCATTGTTCTTCCACCCCTCCTTCTTGCCTGTTTGCTAGTGCTTTTCTGAGGCACTCTCCCATTTTGCCAAAGTCAGTCCTCCTAAAGTCCAGCACCCTTGCTTTTGTATGGCTTGACTCTACAGCTGTGTTTATTGTGAACGGGTTCCAACACTAGCTGTCTGAGGCATGTCCCCTGTAGGGCATCGAGAATAACCCTGTTCTTGGATATGGCTGCAGTAAACATGCTCCAGTTAATATCTGGCATATTCAGGTCCGCCATCAACAATATCTCTCCTTTTTCTGCCATTCTAAGGATTCCTTCTATCATTTCCTTGGCCATTGCCTCCCGCTGAGACGGGGGTCTGTAAACAATCCCTGTGTGGATTTTGGTGCTATTTCCTGTCTCCAGGGTGACCCACAGTGCCTCCTCCATTCCCTGTTTACCCTTTATTTCTGTTGCTTTGATTCCTTCCCTTATGTAGAGAGCTACTCCTCCTCCTCTTTTACCCTCCCTGTCCTTCCTGTAGATTGTGTACCTTGGTATGTTGGCATTCCAGTCATGGTTCTCTGTGTACCATGTTTCTGTGACTGCCATGACATCGAGGTGTCCCTCTTCCATCAAGGCCACTAGTTCAGGGAGCTTGTTACCCAGACTAGAGGCATTAGTACTCATTGCCCTCCATTTTTTGATGGCCTTACCCCTTTTTGGCCCATCCCTCTCCTTACTGCCTTTGTCTTTTTCTCCATTTACCCCTGCCCTTCTCCCTATTGACTTCTCTGTCTTGGTGTTTACCTCACTAACTACCCTGATTTTTTGGGGGGAGGCTAGGATTTCCCTTCTCTTTTTCAGTGCCTTGCCCTTGGCTAGTTTAGATGCTTGCCAGTGAAGCATATACATAGATACATAGATACATGGATACGTAGATACATAGGCAGTGTCGTCAGATAAGGGCCTATGGCCCACCCAGTCTGCCCATTTGAGCTTGTAAGTTCAGTTTGTTTTCCTAGAAGTCTGTTGCCCCTTACCCCTGACCTCCAGAATTCCTTTATGTCTATCCCATGCATTCTTAAATCCCGTGATTGTTTCAGCCCCCACCACTTCCTCTGGCAGGGTGTTCCACTTGTCCACCACCCATTCTGTGAAGAAATTCTTTCTTATGTTTCCTCTGAATCATCCTCCCTCCAACTTCATCCCATGCCCTCTAGTCCTGGAACATCTTTTCGCTTAAAATAGTGTTTTCCTGCACCCTGTTCCTCCCTGTAAGATACTTGTATGTCTCTATCATATCCCTCTCCTCCTTCCTCCAGGGAGTACATGTTCAATTCCTCAACCTGTCTTCATAGGACTTGTGATGCAATCCATGCACCATCTTTGTTGCCCTCCTCTGAACCTTCTCTCCTGTCTATGTCCTACGTGAGGTATGGTCTCCAGAACTGTACACTGTACTCCAGGTGGGGCCTCACTAGTGTCTTGTATAGCGGAATTATGACCTCCCTTTTCCTGCTGGTGATGCCCTGCCTACATCCCAGCATCCTATTGCTTTACCTGCTGCCTGTCACATTGTTTCTACCTTGAGGTCATCAGAGATGATAACCCCAAGATCCCTTCCTGCTTGGTGCATGCTATATCCTCACCCCCAACTGATATATTGTGCCAGGGTTTTTGTGCCCCATATGCATTATCTTGCACTTCTTTGCATTGAATTTTAATGCCAAACCCCTGACCATTCTTCAAGTTTCTGCAGGTCGCTTCTCATTCTGTCTACACCTCTGGTGTGTCTACTCTGTTACAGAGCTTTGTGTCATCAGCGAACAGTGAAATTCTGCCTTCTAGGTCCCAGCGCAATGTCACTGATGAAGATGTTGAATAGGACCGGTCCCAGCACTGATCCTGTGGTAGCCCCACTGGTCACTCTTCCCTCTGTGGAGTGACAGCCATTTACCACCACCCTCTGTGTTCTGCCACCCAGCCAGTTACCTACCCACCACACTACTGTCCTGCTCACACCCATATTCCCCAGTTTGTGTAATAGTCTTCTATGTGGCACAGTGTCAAAGGCCTTGCTGAAGTCCAGATAGGCCATGTCCACTGCCCTCCCCTGATCCACCTCCCTAGTCACCCAGTCAAAAAATTCAATGAGGTTGGTCTGACATGACCTCCCCCTGGTGAAACCATGCTGCCTTGGGTCCTGTAGTCCATTGACAACCAGATGTTCCACCAATCTCTCCTTCAGTAGTGCTTCCATGATCTTCCCCACTACCGAGGTGAGGCTGACTGGTCTATAGTTCCCTGCTTCCTCTTTGTTCCCACTTTTGTATAAGGGGACTACATCTGCTGTCCTCCAGTCTTTGGGTACCTCCCCTGTTTCCAGTGATCGGCTAAACAGGATAGCCAGAGGTTCAGCCACCACCTCTCTTAGTTCTTTAAGGACCCTGGGGTGCACCCCATCTGGCCCCATTGCTTTATCAACCCTTATTACTTCCAGTTCCTTCAGGACCCTGTCTCGTAAAGGGACTTGTGTCCATTTCTGCACCATTCTCACCCCTTGTACTCCCTTCAGACCCATTACCCTCCTCTTCCTCAGTAAAGACTGAGCAGAAATACCTGTTCAATATGTCAGCTTTACTGTTGTCATCGCCCACGCCCCCATCCTCCCTCTTCAGTCTCACTATCCCTCCCTTTGTCTTTCTTTTTTCACTTATGTACCTGTAAAGGTTTTGTCCCCCACCCACTGATTTTGCAATGTGTTCTTCTGTCTGAGCTTTGGCTTCCTTTACTGACCTCCCTGCCTCCCTTGCTTCTCCTGGTACTTCTCCCTATCCTTCTGCCTGTGTCTTTTTGTAGCCTGAATGCAATCTTTTGGCTTTCACTTTCTTTGCTACCTCTTTGAAAACCATAATGGTCTCCTCTTCCTTTTCCTCTTGCTAACCTGCTTAATGCATAATTTGTTGTTCTTGTAATCCCATTTTAAATACTGCCCACTGTTCCTCAACCCTGATTCCTGTCCCATTCCCCTTAATGCCTCTTTCAAGTATCTCCCCATTTTCCCAAAGTCTGGCCCCCTAAAATCCAGGATACGTGTTTTTGTGTGGTTTGGTTCTGCTCTTTCTGTGATTTCAAATCACAATGACTGGTGGTCACTGTTTCCCAGGTGCTCCCCCACTGTTACCCCCATCACACTGTCCCTGTTTGTGAGCACAAGGTCCAGTATTGCCTTCTGCCGAGTTGGTTCCATGACCAGTTGCTTGAGGAAGGCACCCTGAAGGGAGTCCAGGATAAATCTCGTTCTAGTTGATGCTGCTGCTGGGATGCTCCAGTCCACGCCTGGAATATTGAAGTCTCCAACCAGTACTACCTCACTTTGTCTGCCATCCTTGGATGGCTAGCATCAGCTCCCTATCTGTTTCTTCCTCCTGGGCTGGTGGTCTATAGACCACACCTGTGCGGATGGCTGTCCCCATTTTCCTTTCCAGCTTAACCCACAGTATCTCTCCCCATTTTGTTCCTCCTGGATCTCTGTGGTCTTATGTCATTTTCACATACAGTGCCACCTCCCTCCTTCCTGCCTGCTCTGTCTCTTCTGAATATGTTGTAGCCAGGTATGGCCATCTACCAGTCGTGGTTGTCATTACACCAGGTTTCAGTGATGGCTACAATGTCCAGGTCTGACTGCACCATGACAGCCTCCAGATCTTCCATCTTGTTGCTAAGGCTCCTGGCATTTGCACACATGGCTTCATGATTTGACCTCCCTAGACTGTTTCACTGTTCTACTCCAGCCCCTTCCTTGGTTGTCATTTATCCCTGGTTCTCCTTGCTGTCTACCCTTCTGCTGTATTTTGCCCCTTTTCTGCTTATCCACCTCTTGGGCACTAATCTCCATCTTTTGCACACTGCTTTGCAGAGATAGCCACTCCTCTTTTTCACTGGTTCCACTGCTAGCTGTGTGGGGTGAGCCAGTAGGTACCCTCCTTGCTGGCCTGCCACCCCCCCTTTGCTAGTTTAAATGCTTGTCAATGTAGCATTTAAACTTATCATTGAGTGCTTGATTCCTCCAGGATGGATGCAGGCCATCAGGCTTGAACAAACCTCCATCCCTCCAGGTGGGTCCCCAGTCACCAATGAATCCAAACTCTTCCTCACAGCACCAGTTCTTCAACCATGAGTTAAAGTTCCTGGTACATGCACTCCTATGCTCTCCCTTGCCTTCTTACAGGTAGTACTTGAGAAAGTGACAGAAGTAGCTACTTGCTTGAGACCCTCCCAGTTTCCTAAACTCTTCCTGAACTTCTTTGGCTCCCTATTTGCCAGGTCATTAGTACCTAGGTGGATAATGACATCCAGCTCACCCTCCCATCTTGCCTTCCCAGTGATCTCCAGGATCTTCCTTCCATCCCTCCATGCCGTGGCACCTGGTAGGCACCTCATCTCCCTGTCCTCCCCCCTCCTGTGTTCCTAGCTGGATTCCTCTTATGATGGAGTCCCCCACCAGGATTCGCTTCCTCCTCCTCTGGGGTCCACTGCTTTCCCCGCTGAGGTCATCTTCTTGGCTAACCTCCACATCCATTCCTTCCACTTCTCTGGGTACCTCTATTTGGTTATCCTCATTTGCCAGTGTGGCATATGAGTTCTTGAGTGGAATAGGATCTGGGATGTGCCTCTGCCCGACTGCTCTAACCCTCCCTGAGCCCACTGTCATCCAAGTGCTCCTCGTTCTCGGCATCCTTTGAGGCAGTTGCATTGGACTGGGTGGTCCCTGGATAGGGTGATGGTACTCCTGACCCAGTTTACTTCTGCTCTGAGTCTGGCTACCTCCTCCCACAGTCCAGAGAGATGCATGCAGATAGGGCAGCACCTCAGTGTCCAGAAGGTCTGCCTGAATATGGCTGCCCCACAGCCACTGTATTGCACCACTCCACACATTATACTGCAGTTCCACTACTTGTCTGCTACTGAAGCTCTCCTAGTTCCCTTTTTATTAATTTACTGTCCTAAAAATCCTGCCACTGATCCTCAGATAATTTTTTTTTTTTAAAGAAAAAGAAACCAATAAATAAATAAATGAATCAAAACACTTGTCGTGCTGAGGGTGGGCTTCTTCCCCCTTATGCTCCTCCTACTTCACACCCCTTACTATACTCTGTGTTTAGCTCCTGTCAATCAGCTTTAACAGGGCATATAATTAAGAGTTGGGGAAGGGGGGGCGAAAATTTGCAGCAATTAAAGACAGCACAGAATTACACCACCACTATGTTTTAAATTTTCTACAGCCCAAAAACAATTATAAGTAAAGACAACAAAGAAAGTATAGTGTCACTAAAAGCCCACAATCTAAGTTTAAAAGAAAAATAGCAATTACCAGTTACTCTAAAGCACTGAATTGAATATGTTTCCTTCCTTCCCTTTCTGGCTTCTTCTAAGAAAATAAACTCTACTTGCTACTTCAACTCTGACTAAGCCCCACCTCCAGTTATCATGTAGCTGAGGTCAGAGGCCAGACAATTAACACCCTTCACCCAACTACAGGGCAGTCAGACAAACCAAGATAAAATTTGCAGCAATTAAAGACAGCACAGAATTATACCACCACTATGTTTTAAATTTTCAACAGCCCAAAAACAATTATAAGTAAAGACAACAAAGAAAGTATAGTGTCACTAAAAGCCCACAATCTAAGTTTAAAAGAAAAATAGCAATTACCAGTTACTCTAAAGCACTGAATTGAATATGTTTCCTTCCTTCCCCTTCTGGCTTCTGGCATATAAACCTTTCACCTAGGATCCTGGTTCCCCTTCCAGACAGATGTAGACCATCATGCCAGGGCAGGCCTGTATCCCTCCAGGTGGACCCCCAGTCCCCAGTGAAGTCAAATCCCTGAGCTCTGCACCAGTTTTTCAACCAGTCATTGAATCCCATGGTGTCGAGTACCCTAGCCTCACACATACCATAGACAGGTAGCACTTCTGAGAAAGTTACAGTGCATGCTACTTGTTTAAAGCCCCTCCCCAACTCCACAAACTCCTGCTGCACTGTTCTGATCCCATTCCCAGCCAGGTTATTTGTCCCTAGGTGGAAAATGACATCCAGCTCCCTCCCCCATGCAGCTGATCCCACAATCCTGAGGATTTGCTTCCTGTCCCTCCAAGCCATAGCACCAGGTAGGCACCTTACCTCCCTCTCCCTTCCCTCCCCCAGTTCTAACCCCCTAACAATTGAGTCCCCCACCAGGAGTTGTTTCCTTCCCCTGTGGGGTCCCATGCCACCCTCCTGTGGGTCTCTTTTGTGGAGGTTCCTAACATCCTCCTTGGTCTCCACTGCGGTTGCCTCCATAGCGGAACCATGCTCCACCGGAATGGTTAATGAATTTTGAAGAGGCACAACTAGAGGGATGAACCTCTGTTCCATCACCCTCACTCTCCCTGAGCCCACCAAGGTCCAACCACTCCTCTTTCTTGGCAATCTCTGAGGCAGTGTTGGTGGCCTGGGTGGTCCCTGGGTGGGGGAGGAGGTTTCCACCAGGGATCTGTCCTGAGACCCCTGCTCTTCCTTATATATTTAAAAGATTTAGGAAACTACGTGGGAAATGCTTCTTACCATCTTTATGCAGATGATACTATAATTTATTCATCAGATCCATCTCTCGGTGGTGTCCAATCGGTTCTTCAGGACAGTTTCAGCAGTCTCCAGTCTTTTTTCCCCAAAACAAAACTTAAATTGAATATGACCAAAACAAAATGTATAATTTTTGGAGCTGCTTTGCAGGGTGATAACGATAGGCAATTGATTGTTTTCGATGACGCCGGATTTGCCCTGGAGAATGTGGATACTTAGCGATTTAGGATTTTTTCCTTGATCAAGCAGGGGCTGGCAACAAGCATGTTGATTATTTAATTACTCAAGTTAGCAAAACGGTGGGATTTTTATATTAACATAAACATTGCATGAAAGCTGATACTCTGAACCTAATTGTAAAGATGCAAATTGTGCCACCTTTCGATTATGGGGATATTCTATTTGGTAATGCTACCTCTGATAGATTACATAGGTTAGATATTTTATATAATCACCTATCTAGGCTGATATTGAATTGTCCCAGGCTGGTTCACCATTGTGAAATGTATAAACAGCTAGGATTGCTCCCCTTATTAAGTAGTAGAGAACTCCATAAAAGTATTTTTTCTCACAAATGTGGGCTGGGTATGGTCCCTGGGTATTTGAGAGATACACTAAAATTCAGGGACTTTGATCCATCCCTAAGGAAAAGTCACCTTATGGAGATGCAGGTACCCAATACAAAAATGAAATGATCAGAAAAATTATTTAGTCAAATTATCCCTAGAGACTGCAATAACCTCCCAGATGAGTTTAGACTAAAACATAACAAAGCCACATCTAGAACAAATATTCTCAATTCAGACGCAGTTAAGACCTGAACACTTAGTTTTAGGATTAATCCCAGGGGAGGTTAGAGATAAGGATGCCAGATACCTATGGAAGATCCTGGTTGCGGCAGCCTTAAAAATGATCACAAACAACTGGTTGCAGCCAAGATCCCCAGGGGTAGGGGAATGGAAGGATATGGTCGAATCCATACATTTGATGGAGAGGTTAACAATCAATCTCAAACAAAAGCCACAGGTATATCAACAGAAACA
This sequence comes from Neoceratodus forsteri, assembly GCA_016271365.2. Classification (NCBI taxonomy): domain Eukaryota; kingdom Metazoa; phylum Chordata; order Ceratodontiformes; family Ceratodontidae; genus Neoceratodus; species Neoceratodus forsteri. Next base: position 269,413,613 of record CM057452.1, on the reverse strand, counting down.
AACCAGATGGTTACTCCATGACAGTGGTTAAGAGAAAGATACCTGAACTGAACTAAAAGAGATATCTACTCCTTCCACTGGAGTCAGAGAATATCCCCCGATTAACTCCAATTATAGGTATTTTCTGGATATGAGTTAACCGGCTGTAGATAGTGGAGCGACGGAACACACCCTAGACAGTTGCACTTACTGTTACTGTTATAGCTAGACTGTAGTAAGGTTGACTACTGCAAACTAAAAGTACTGTAATATTTCTGTGATGTTGTCAGTGCTAGGGGCTTTTATCCCAAAGAACAATAAGCGAATGATGTAACAAATGCTGGCAAATGAATGATAATAAACTAAGTATAAAAAAAAAAAAAGAAAGCCCCAACTGTGTATGCTTTGAAAAGATACCTTCTTTCCCTCCCCGTACCTTGTAATTGTTAAAATAATTTTTTATATTTACATGTTTGTGCTGTAAATTTTTGCTATTTGTATGATGGTTGTACTTTTGTAAATTTGTATTGTTTGTAACAATTGTATTTGAGATGCCAAGGTCGCCATTGTAAATGAGCTTTGCTCTATGGTTTCAACCTTAATAAATAAACAAACAAACAAACTGGCAGCTCCTGGAGGTGGCTAGTGGAAGGCATTCTAGGCTGCATGGGCCTTGACATGTTGCCGAACATTCCTGCCCCCCCCAGATGCTGCTGCGGCCGTACAATTGTGCGACATGGAAGAGGCCCCAGAAAAGTGGAAAAATTGCTCACCAGGTTAACCAGATGACTCCCGTCACATTTCCCTCATGCCACACAGCTTCACAGCCCCCATCAATCCCACCAAGACTCCCCCATGTTCCTGATCAAGGCAGCAGAACCCTCTCTCCCCTCCTCTGCCCCCAGAGAGGAGGGACCCCTAGCAGGGATTCACTGGGTCTACCAGTATGCAGGACCAATAGGGGACAGAGAAGATGGCAACAGGGGATGGCCCAGTGGGTGGGGTTAACAATGAGTGGTCCAAAGGAGTGGCTGGTCAGGGGGCAGGATAGGAACAAAAAAACATTAAAACACAAATAAAAACAATGAAAAGCTTCTACCAATCCACAGGGGACAAGGAGAGATAAGATATATAGTGAAGAAAAGCAGCCATGCTCTAACTGTACAAACTGAGTTAGCTATCATGATTTAGCAGCTAAGAAGGCACAAAAATCACCAAACTCAGCCAGATTAATATGAACCAGTGGCAGGAACACTTAGACACATTGCGTAGGTGTTCACAGTAGCTACTGCAAAATGAAGATGCTAAAGGATTTTGTCAAATCTCAGTTAGAATAGACTTCCATAATGTTTGTGCAGCAAAGGCAAAAGAGGATTCCCAAGTCCTGGTTCTAAGTTTGGGGATCTCCAATGGGGCATTTACTTCAGACCTCAGGGGGTATATGCTGTTCACAGGGTTGAGGAGAGTGACACAGGTCAGAAGCATATGATTTTGAAGGATGCTGTGAATGACAACCCCAAGTGAGAGGTCATGAGACTGGGACGGGGGAAGCCAGCAGAGCCTGTCATATAGGGAGCAGTGGTGTGCCAGTCTGTGTAATGCCAGTGTGAAATGACAAATACTGTTGTAGGCTACATTCCTTCTTGAGAGAGTGTTTTTTGAGGCCTATATAAAAAATAGGAGAAGCATAAAGGAGCTTAGGTAAGAGCATACCTCTAGCAATAGCTAGTCTAGTTTGCATGGTCAGATTATGGCCAGTTTTGTAGTGCACACCCAGCATGGAGTTGACAGATTTGTAGGTACCCATCACATGCAGCAAGAAATCTAGCAAGGGGTCGAGGGTGATGCCTAGATAGGAAAATGAGGTGACCATGGGGACTAAAATACCATTGTGGTAAGTAACAGATAAGGTTACTGGGCATTGTCTCAGTTGGGGGAGGGCAACCCAAACAGCATTGACTGAGTTTTGGGCACATTAAGAATCAGTTTGTTATAGGTAGGCTTGGCAGTTTCCGATTTTTATTTTTAACAAAATTCAACGGCTAAAATCAGTGTTTATTTTAAGGTTTTTATTTCGATAAATATTGATCTTTACTGTTAAAAACATGTAATAATTTATCAATTCAGTTACACAGACAAGTAGATACGGAGACACACAGAGTTACACAGAGACAATACAACATGTCTCCCCCCCCCCCGCAAAAGTGCAATCGATGCTGGATTCAGTTGTGCATTTTTTTTATATCTGTGTCACTAAATGTATCAAAACTTCCTGTTATGTCCTTGTTGTGGTACAAAATGTTTGGCAGCCCTAGTCTCTCCTCTGAAAGGTGCATTCGGAGTTTATCTTGCACTTTTCTGTACAGACTAAATGAATGCTCTATGGCAGTAGATTTAACTGGCATAGCCAGTGCCATCAACACAACATTGGACAGTACAGGAAGGTTTAGCATCTCATTCTCCCAGTACTCCATCGGAGAGATTGTGCGGTCAGAAGGAACATCAAGTTTGAGATTACACCCGAATTGCACTGCATAACAACTGTAGACTTCAGTAGCAGACAGTTTATGGCTCTATTTTTAAATGAGTAAAAAACTCCCAGAACATTGATCGCAGGTAGACCTGCCAACTCAGGTGTTTCATCAACAACAATAGAGAATTGCCCACCAGATAGCAGCTCATTTATTTTTGATTTGTGATGCATGAAGACCTCTGGAATATATTTCTCCTCCAGCTGACGTCTTTTCGGACATATTCTCCCAGCAGGTGCATATTTTCTTAGAACACACATTAGATAGCTGGAACCACGGGCAGCGTTCATCGGAATTGCTTCAAAACATAAAGCCCAAACAAGATCATGTGGGAAGTCGGCAGCTTCTTCTTTTTTCTGCTTCATGCACCCCATAAAGGATTCCACTGAGGGCTGCGAGATAATGTCCTGACTTTGCTTTAGCCTCAGGTGTGTCTTGCTGTTAAGATGCTCAGAAATGCGGTTTGCCTGACCTGATACTTCGGTTTTACAAATCTTGCATCATAAAATGTCAATGCTTTCCCCATCACCAGTCTTTTTTACGGTTTTTAATTCTAGTGCTGGGAATTCAGAGCAATACTCGTCTGCACATTTCCTTTTTCGACCCATGCTGTTAGGTTGTGTAGCTAGATCTGAGGTCTGAGGTCTAATTAAAAGATTACTAATTTTATTAACAGCTCAGAGGCTGACACGGGAAACCACACAAGTATGTAGCAATTACTAATTAGGTGTTAATGGAATAGGTAATCATAAGCTAAAGTAATGAGAGGCACGGCAGTTTGCGATGTAAATCACCAGGCAATCAAAACATTTTAGTGATACGACTACTGAACTTTGATCTGAGCGTGGCAAGTGATGCGAGAAGTGAACTCATTTCTGTATAAATCGACAAGAAAAGATATCTGTTGAAATTGACAAAGTTGTCCATCTCTATGTAAATCGACGGAAACCGATATAAATCGCAAACTGCCAAGCCTAGTTATAGGACAGCTAGTCATGAACTGAACAAAGGTAAGAAGTAAGACGCTTCTTAATGTAAGTAATATCCTTAGAGCTGGCACAGAAGACCAAATTGTCTGAATATATTGTTGTGTAGAAGAGCAACAGGACAGACTATGACTGATTGGATTTATGTGTAAGACAAATAATTGGGGATCCAGTATAGACCGTTATGGGACCCCCACAAGTGTTGGGGCAGGTTCAGACTGAGATTATTCAAATTTGACTCTCTGCAATCTATCGACTAGGTATTTTCTGAACCACAGGAGTGCAGTGGGAGATATACCCAGATCTCAGAGTTTTTCACAGAGAAGAGGGTGGTCGACAAGGTTGAAACCTTTTGTTAGGTCAATGAAGACAGCACCCATAAGGCAGCCCAGTCCATGCCTGGGGACATATGGTTTGTGAGAGAGAGAGAGAGACAGAGAGACAGAGCAAAGCAGTAGTAGTGCTATGTCCTTTACGGAAACCATGCGAGAAGAGGTCATGGGCATTAAGATAAGTGGTGAGCTGGGAGGAGACAATTTTCTCTAAGATTCTGCTTAGCACTGGAAGAGTGGCTATGGGCCTGGATTTGTTAATCAGTTTGTGATCTCCTTTCTTAAATATGGGCACAACATTGGAGAGTCTCCAGAGATCAGGCACCACACCAGAGAACAGGGATAAGTTAATAAGTCTGGCAATAGGTGGTGGGCGAGTTAAAAAGCTGCAAGCCTGATAGGGTAGAGCTTAATGCCATTGGAGCCGACACATTTCGAGACAAGAACCTGCAAAAAGAGTTTATGGACCTCAGGAATGCCAACCCTCTTAAAATTAAAAGATGGATGTCCATTGAGTTGGGAGGTATGAAAGGAAGAGTTTACTGTCAGGAGGAGGTGCCGATGCAGCTTGAGAGACTTTGGTATATTCGGAGAGGTCAGTGAAAAAGCTATTGAAAGCACTGGCTGTGATGATGCTACTTGTACAATCAGCATTGTTAAGGATCATGTCAGAAGGGGAATGACCACCAGTTTTGCCCAACATATGTTTGAGCTGTCTGCAAAATAGCCTAGAATAGTGAGTAGTGGAGCTGATAAGCTGCTTACAATGAGAGCTTTTAAATTTATTTATTTATTCAAACATTTTACTAGAAAGGCATACTGAGCAGAACTGCTAATTTCCAGAAGCATCCTGGGGGAAGGGGAAATGGGAGAGCTCTCCATCCCAATTCCCTCTATTGCCAGGAACCGCTCCCAGGCCACAACACAGGACGCCTTCTCCTGTGCTTCTCAGCAACTAACTGCTGCTGCCTGCTCACTAGGAGCTGCTTTTGGCTTCAAAGCCCCCCCCCCCCGCTGAACCCCTGGTTCTTTCACCCAATTCTCTCCATCGCCAGGAACCGCTTCCATGCCGCAACACAGGACGCCTTCTTCTGGACTTCTCTGCAACTAACTGCTGCTCCCTGCTCACCAGCTGCACCAGCAACTTCCACCACTCAAAAGAAAAGGAGCCATTTTTTTTTCATTCTCCCAACCACTGATTTCCTAAGTGTACAGAGATTTCACCTAAGTAGTCTTCTCGTGTAGTTTTAATCCAGAACTGCACTCATTAAGTTTGGTCAGCCATGTTTGTTAAATTTGTAACATTTGCCCTGAGAACTGTCCATTGAAATTAGTCTTTTCCTAAATATAAAACCCTGTTTTTCTGACTTAGTGCATGTATTTGGATTCAGTCAGCTTTTCTATCTGCTTAAGAGCAACAATATAGTTTTACCCTGTTTCAGTGCTTAGTGGACTTTTTACAATTCTCTAAGGCATTTAGCTTCAAATAAAATTCATGGCCCCAACCATTCCTTTTTTTTTTGCTTTTTTTGATCAGCGGATTTTAAAAAGAGGATCTAAAACAGAAAAGAAGTACAGGCATTTTAGTTTTAGAATTAATTCATGTCTTTAGCCTGTTTTTAATTGCTTGAAGGAATGTAACAACTGCTGTTACAGATTTCCCCTTGCTGTTCCTCTGTACCTTAACCTAGCCCTAATTTGCCTTTCTCATTTCCACTCCACTTCAGGGTAGTCCCACTCTCTGGCCCCTAAGCTTCCTACCCTGATTGCTTTATACCTACTCTGTAACCCAATAGTTCTGTGCCTGACCACCTGTGATCCCTCTTAAGACCATCACAACTATCCTCCAACCACTTCTTTTTTTGTTCTCTCCCCTTAGGAGCTGCTCTTTGCTTCCCAGACCCCCTGCTGAACCCCTGGGCTCTCTTTTCCAATTCTCTCCATCACCAGGAACTACTCCCAAGCCGCAACTCAGGATGCCTTCTCCTGGGCTTCTCAGCAACTGACTGCTGCTGCCCGCTGCTGCTTCACAGCAGCTCCCACTCCACCCACCCCACTCCCATCCTTGGCCGCCCTTAGTCAGTGAAGGAGGGGTGGAGTCCAAAGTAAAGTGATACATGTGCAGTGGCTGGGTCGGTCTAAAAACTATGTCCCCATTCTGCCATCTGCAGAATATATTAATCGACCGTTAGAAGGTGGTGACTTTACTCAAAACACCAGCTTAACAACTGTTCTTATTCCAATTGATAGGCAATTCGACAGCCTTTCCTGTCCCAACCAATCTACCACAGCACACCAAAATTCCATCCTGCTGTCCTTCTACTATTCCCTTCCTAGTGAAGACACAATACATTAGTTGTCTCGTATGAGGAGAACCATTTTCTCTTACTACTTTAAAGTGTAAATCATTGTCCTTAATAGACTGAAAAATTCACTTCCACATACTCTCTGTCCCCAGTCTAAGCTGATAACAACCCCCCTCCCTGATTCTTATCACCCTCTCAACATTGTTCCTTACCTCTCTGAACAATGTCCATCATTATCACCAAGACTCGGTCGGCCCAGTGGCACTGAGGGTTGAGGCACTGGATGCCTTACCTCGCGCCACACTGGCGACCTGGGTTCAGGAATGAGCCGGGACCACCGGGGGTTGGCTGGGGAGGGAGAGGATTGAGCATCCAGAGGACAGCTCTCCTCTCCCTGGGGTGGGCTCTGGAAGTCCTCGGCACAGTAGTGACACCTGATGGAGACCGGGGTTTACTACATGTGCTTGGAATGTAAGGGGAGGAGCACAGCAGATGCTCACATCTTCTCTGTGCAGGCACCACTGCACATCCAGCTCTAGGGGGCAACCTAAAAAGTAAGAAAAACCCCAGGCCAAGTATAGGCCAAGGCAGATCCAGTCTCGGCCACACTCCCATTGCTGGGCTCGATTTCCAGGGGGGTTCACTGACACCTGCCCAGCACATTAGATTGTAGATAGAGCACCAGGGCAGGCAGCCCCACTTCGAGGGGCTCATTGCCGGGGGATCCACCTGACAGGGTCAGCCTGGAATATCAAGCTTCAGACTGAGAGGTAGAGCCAGGCTGGCAAGGTAGCTGGAGAGAGTTCCTTGGTCCTGGAGAGAAATAAAGTCTACAAAATATATACATATATATATATATATATATATATATATATATATATATATATCACCAAGACTCTCCTAATATTCTGGTTTGCCTTAATATGTCTACAACATGACGCTCAATATGACTCACTAATAAATGGGCGAACGTTCTCTCTCTCCTGGACCTATATCTCCCTACCTCATTTCCCCTTTGCTCTGTAATCCAAATGTGTCCACATCTTCCTTGGGACTTGTGGCTCTCACACAGCATTCAAAACCATGCTAATTCACCCATGAACTAAATCCCACCATAAGTCACTATTCCTCCCTCCACCCGCTATCCACTCCCTAACTAGCATTCTGCTGTTATCTGATGACATAGAGCTAAACCCTGGCCCCAAAAGGGCAGTAAGTCTTAACTAACCCTTTCCTTTCCTCCCAGATGGTCCAACATTAAGGGACTTAAAATTACACATATGAATATTCAGAATATTAGGCGCAAAATGGCTGAACTTGAAGTCTGGGTCTCACACTACAAACCAGACATACTATGTATCACAGAATCCTGGCTAAAGCCCTCTATCCCCTCCCATGAAATCTCACTGCCAGGTTTCACCTCATATAGATCTGATCAGATCTCCAATCATGGAGGTGGGGTGCTAATCTACACAAAAGTAGATCTTACATCTAGTGAACTACCTGGGATGAGTATTAACTCATCAATTGAGCACTTATTCATCTCAGTTACCCTCAATCATGCAAAACACATAACGATAGGATATGTCTACCTACCAATAACCTTGCTTCCTCCATCTATGCCAATTTCTTCACTAACCTAGACAAAATCCCCCTGGTGATCATTCAGGCCTAGATACACCTGTAGGTGGCATCTGGAAGCATAGCCAGGTCAATTACGACTGTAGACATACTCAGTTGACTTTCACTCAGGCCTGGAAACATCGGAGGAAGTCAGCAGTTTTTACCTAAATATTAAACAAACCAAATTGCTTAGAATTGAGTGTATAGCACTGTTAGAAAGGTAATTTTGTGCTGAACAGCTTTTCTGCTGATACCTTGTGTCTATCATGTATACTTTAGGAGTTATTCACATTTGTTTAAGGTATGGTGTACATGGCTGACATTTATCTCTCAAACCTGACCTAAGTACCTAGAATAAATCTGAAAAAAAAAACGTTTTTTGATATTTCAGCTAGTGTAAAATAAAAACCAAATTGATTTCAATTGATTGCATATCACTTTTAGAAAGGTCAGTTTGTGCTGAGCAACTTTGCCACTGATACTTTGTCTCTATCACATATACTTTAGGAATTATTCGCATTTGTTTATGATATGGTTTGCATGGCTGACATTTGTTTCTCAAGCCTTACCTATGCACCTTGAAAAAATCTGAAAAAAAAACCCACAGTTGTTTGGTATTTCAGCTAGTATAAAATAAAAAATGAATTGATTATAATTAATTGCATAGCACCATTGGAAAGGTAATTTTATGCTGAACAACTTTTCCACTCGTACATTGTGTGTAGCACTTACGGTTCAAGAGGTATTCACATTTGTTTGTGGCATGCTGATTATAGCCTGATTTTGCTTAGAAAGGCACAGGATGCAGTGCTAAGAGTATATAGGACACAAGTGGTGGAAGTCTCAAAGACGTCTTGTGGTGTGAATGAGTTAATATTCAGTAGAGACTTTAGCCTAGACTGGTTAGGTCCTAATAGAACAAATCACACTTTCCCAACTCTCAGATGCTAAATTAGTGCAAATAATTGATCAGCCCACTAGACTCAACCTAAAAACTGGAAACCATAGCCTATTGGACTGGATGCTAATGAACAACACTCAAAACATCAAGGCTGCAGGAATTCTACCTGATGCCCTCAGTGACCACTCCCTGACCTTCTGTGTCTGGAGAAATAACTTTCACAAATACCCTCCTAAAATTATAAAAACACAAGACTTTACTAATTTTAGTGCAACTGCATTCACACAAAGTCTTAAATCAGTGGACTGGAGCCCAATCACCACCCTTCCAGATGTAAACCAAGCACTGGATTATTTCATTAACACCTTCTCCTCCATCCTTCACTCCCATGCCCCTATCAAAGTAATGAGAGCCAAAGGTATCCACTCACCCTGGCTTATGCAGCACCTAAGACATCATATGTGCTCACATGATAGAGCTTGGGAAGCTTTCAAAACCTCTAGACAAGCGTCCAACTGGCATTCCAATCAGCAATTGAGGAATACCTGCAAATCGAAAGTCAATAAAGTAAAGCGTGAATATCTCCATTCCCTACAGGAAAATAATCTTGCTAATTCAAAAAGGTTCTGGTCTTAAATTAACTCCATGCTTAAGGGAAAAGAACAAAACCTTCCTCAATCCATGATCACTAAAGGCTCCACGTTATCAAACCCCACTGATATGCTGTAGCTGCCAGCATAAATCTCTTCTTCATGGACCTAGCCAAATACAAAGATGATTGGCCTCTGTCCCTAAAGACCCAACTACCCCCAACCCCAATTACTTTTTCCCCCTTTCATCTACAGCTCACTACAAGGAAACAGTTCCTAAAGCTCCTCATAGGTCTCAATCCTGACAGCTCTCCTGGCTTCGACTCCCTTCTCTCTAAATTTCCTAGGATGGGAGCACCTGCCATTGCTCACTCAGTAATATTTCTGATCAACAAATCCTTCCTCACTCACACTATACCAGACAAATGGAAAAATGCAATAGTTGTCCCTGTGCATAAAAGTGGCCCAACAAATCAAGTCGAAAGCTATAGACCTATTTCAATATTATGTCCCCTAGCAAAAATTAAAGAAAGGATCCTCTATAACCACCTTTACTCATACCTTGAGCTGACTAATACCATAACCATCCATCAGCATGGTTTCCATAAACTACATGGCACTGAATCCTCTCTCCTGCGAGTAACCAAAAACTTCTTTCAGGTCATGGATCATGGTGAGGCAACTGGGGCAACTTTCGTGGATCTAACAAAAACCTTTGACCTTGTCAATCACCAGCTCTTCCTAAAAAACTCAGAAACCTAGCGCTCAACAGCCTCTCCCACTCATGGCTATTTAACTACCTCACCAATAGATTACAGTGCATCAAATGATCTGGTGCAATGTCTTCCCTATCTCCAATCACAGATGGTGTTCCCCAAGGGTCCATAGTGGATCCTCTCATATTTTCCATTTTTATAAACAAGCTCCCTCTAAATTATGGAGAGGCATCAATTCAGCTCTCTGCAGATGATGCTATACTATACAGATCCTCTAAGGATATTCCCTCACTCAACTCCAATCTGGAGAATGACTTCCAGACACTGGAGGCATGGTTCAAAACCAACCTACTTGTGCTTAACACGCACAAGAAAAACTAAAACCATGCTATTCCACCACACCTCCTTTGATCTGGCTACCCATCCCCCCGTTGGTAGCCAAGATATCAACTGGTGAGGCACCTGAAGGGATAAATTCCTTCAAATATCTTGGCCTAACACTTGACGAGCATTTATCTTTTGAATTACACACAGACAGAATTATTAAATCTACTCTTCAGAAGTTAGGCATATTATATTGTGCATTCCCCTACCTCACACCACAATCCAGAAAGATCATTGCCTCTGCAACTCTACTCCCATGTCTTCTATATGGAACTCCAATACTCACCACAACTAAGTCCTCAATCCTAAACAATCTCCAACAATCACATCACAGGATAGCCTGATTTGCTGCTTCCGCCCCAGCTCGAACCCACCACAGTGAAGTGCTCAACACCCTAGGTTGGTCTTTCTTTGAAGCAAAAATGGATTTCCCCTTACTATGCATCACTTTTACATCCATCCATCCACCTCCCCTCTACCCCAGCCTCGCCAACCTACTCAGACCAAAACCTGTCACCAGGTCCCTTTAATCCTCTGACCACCCAATACTAACTCTCACAAAGACCTGTTTAGCAGTTGGCATGAAATCCTTCTCATTCGTAGCCCCCAAAAAATGGAACAGCCTCCCACAGGAACTAATCTCCTATAAGTTTCTTCCTCAGTTCAAAAAACTCTTCAAGGATATATTCTTTCTCTCTCCCATCTGTAACTGCATATAACCACTACTCTTACTGATGTTCAACTATCCCTGCTTCTACCCCACTCTACTCTCCCCTAATAGCTGTACCTCCTGTGGCTTCAATCTCCACATTGATCTGTACTCATAGTACTCACATATTGACCTACTCACAATACTCTAAGTTGCCTCTCTATGTTTTGACGCTTATCACTGAGTGTGCTCGGGATGTTTACTCTACATCTGCACCACTAACTACTGATATATAATTATCACATGATGTTATTAGAGATTATAAATTAATAATAACCTTGCATTACTACTATTATCAAATACAACATCTTGTTAGCTAAGTCTTTAACTGATTTTGACACTCCATTATGTATACAATTATCTTTGTATTTGCCTGTGAATAAACAGGGTACAAGTGGAAAGCATATTTCAGAGAAAACTCTGCACAAGAACAAGGGGGCATGATATGAGGCTGAAGGGTGGAAGTCTCAAGGGTAATGTTAGGAAGTACTTTTTCACTGAGAGGGTGGTGGAGCCATGGAACAGCCTTCCAGCAAAAGTGGCTGGTGTGAAAACAATTCAGGGGTACAAAAGTTCATGGGATAGACATAAGGGTACCCTGGAGATGTGCAGAGCAGGAAAGCCACATACCAAATAGGATCTGGGGCTGCAGCAGTGAGTAGGGAAATGGGCAGACCAGGTAGGCCAAATGGTCCTTATCTGCTGACAGATTCTATGTTTCTGTGTATCATTTGACTTATGAAATGCTTTATTGTTTACTTATGGAATGCTATGTTCCCCAGGTCACCCCTGAAAAAGGGACATTGTTGTCTTAGTGGGCCTAATAAAATAAATAAATAAAATAGATCCTAATAGCTCTTTTGCACACATTTTGACATTCCCTGTATAAAGCCCATTCAAACTGAGAAGAGGAGCAATTATAGGCAAGCCAGTTTTTGTCCCTCTCCATAAGCTTAGAGAGGAGGGGACAGTCCAACCATTTAGTTACAGGCCCTGCTCTAACCCTTCTCTGTGTAACAGGGGCCAATTTATTTATTTATTTATTTATTAATTTATTTTTTTGCCAGGAGAGACACATTAAACTGAAAGCTTGTTTACAGGTGCAACCTGGGAGCACAACAAAGTTAAGTGACTTGCTCAGGGTCACACAGTATGCAAGTGGGGGCTGTGGGATTAGAACCCAGGTCTCCAGGTTTGCAGCTCAGAGTCTTAAACCACTGCGCTATACTGCCTCATCAATTTATCTTGTAGGCCAACAAAAGTAGAGATAAAAAAGCAACTGCTGAATTAATATTTGAGATCTCATATAGATACTGTAGGACTAGTCTCTTTGAATCACCGCAAACCTATAAAGTTCCAGGTCCAGATTAGGAAAAGTACAAAATTGAATAATTCTAGGAGGTGGCTTAATCAGCTTTGCATGCCACATACAGAAAACAGGAGAGTGATCGCTGACAGCATCGGAGAGTACACCAGAACATCTAATCCTATCAGGTCAGGGAGTGAGTATCCAGTCAATAAGGGTAGCTGTGCTTCCATTGTTGGATCTCCTGGGGTGTCTCAGAGATTAGCTGTGTCAGGTTAGTTTGCTAAGTTTGTGCCATGGATTTGTTGCATTAGAAAGCCAGTTCATGTTAAATTCTCCTAACAGGATGAATGTCTTGTTTTTAATCACAGAACTCAGGGACATGATCAGTGTGGAGAGGAGATTTACACCCCCAATAGGTGGTAGATGAATTCAGAAGAGGTGGAGCAATTTAATATTTCCCAGTGTAAATACACCATGGCAAAATTCTATGGAGGATGCAAGCTGAGGCACACTGCTTGAAAGGGAGACACCGAGAAGAGATCTGAAATAGATGAGAGTGCTTCCTCCTTTCTTGGGGCCGGGGGGGTCTCTATTTATTTATTTATTTGTTATTTACAGATTGGAATTACAACCCTTTGAGTCAGAGATTCATTTTCAAAGGTTCCATGTCACAAGTTCACATTTAGATACAGCAGGGTGGAGGACACGTGATGGCAGCCTGAGCAGCAACAGCGCTTCTTCACCACTCCACTCCCTTCCCCTCCTGCAAACAACCCCGATAAACTATCTTACCGAGGGAACATTTCAAACATAAAGGTAATCTCTACTTACAAGAACCATCAGACAATCCTCTCATCTATATAAATGGAAGTTTTCATAAAGAGGACTCCCCCATGGCAGTCCCCATCTCCTACCCCAGAAAAAGACAAGGCCGCCAAGCGGGCCAAGCAGCAAGCTTCCACCTAGCCTAAAACACTGACCATGCAGACAGCCCTCAGAGAGGAAAGATTTCTTGAATTTATGCAGCCTTTACAGAACACAGTATCGGCCATGTCAGCTGACCTTCTGAAGATAAAGGACTCTGTGGCATCCCTGCAGGTTTGGGTAGGAGATGCGGAGGCCAGGATTATATCCATCGAAAAGAAACAGGTGAAAGTTGACCGGGATTCTCCTACCAGTAACAGATGTATTAAAAAGTTAGAAGAAAAATTAGAAGACTTGGAAGGGCACAGTAGGCACAAACCTTTTGGTCATAGGTCTACCAGAAAAAGAAGAGGGTAACTCCCTGATTCAATTTATGCAGAAGTTCTGCGAGAAGATTGCTGGACCTTCCCCAAGTGGAGCGACCTACATAATTGAGAGGGCCCACTGTGCCCTTCGCCCGCCTCCACCACCGGGCTCCCCACCTTGACCTCTCATTTTCAAATTACTCAATTTCTTGGACAAACAGTATATTTTGGCCAAGGGTCAAGAACTACAAGAGGTCCAATGAGAGGGTTGGAAAATTCGTACTACCCAAGATCTTCTGCAAACGGTTCGTGTTAAGAGGCAGGAGCTTCATCCTATAGTTTCTAAACTAATTGCAGCAAGAAAACCCTTTCATGTGAAATACCCAGCGATCCTGCAAGTGAAGCACAGGGACCAATGGCTGGCATTTGAGACCCCTGAACAAGTGAGCCAGGAATTAAAATCTTTGCTTCCAGACTTGTTCAAGTGATCTGGTTCTCATGGCTTTGTTCTAGCACAACTGAATGATAGTGCTTGACGGGGTCAGTATAGCAGAGATTTATCTCAGTTTTGGACCTTTTTATGAAGCTCAGCAGAACGTTTTAACTGATGTTATCTCGGGAGAGTACTACCGATCCACCAAGTTCATCTAGGGTACTAAGGGTACTCAAGGCTCCATTGACATTTGAGCTTAATTGCGGATACCCTTTAGCAACCGTTATGACACCTCAGAGAGTAAAGCCAGAAATCAGCGTGTCTCTGGGTTATGGCTCTGTCTGAATAACTGATTCCTTTTCCTGCATAGAGACTGCAAATATTTCTATGACGTTCTTTATTGCAGCTGTTACAAGGATATCTTTATTTTGTGTGGTGTTTACAAGGCAGCCAAGATTTTGATGCAAGTGCTTAGGTTCTTTGCTTTTAACCCCAATTGAGGACCTCTTTTTGGTTAATTTACCCGTTGCTTTTGTTCACCTGTTAATTTTGCACTATACACATTTGGCTCTGCTGCTGCTATTGGATCGATACCGCCTAGTAATTTATTCGCCTAACCTCTAGGGGTCGAGAATGAAGCCTCGAGGGCCGCCACAACAATATAGAATAAGGGTGCTTATTATTTTACTAAGAGATGCTTTATAATTTTTCATGGGCCTCTTTCTCTCTTAATATTCTTGATGTTTGCCAAATAGCAAGTATAGTCTGTTTTTCACCGACCTAGTTCTTTACTATGAGATTGCATTGGTTGGGAGTATTGTATTGGGGTTAAGGCTCCCAAATATTTCATTAATGTTTATGTAGTCCTTAGTTGAAATAGTTTCTGGACCATAGTGTTTGTGGGGGCGGAGGGTTAGGGAGTGGCATACTGCTTGTTTGGCGCTGCACTGAAACATCACCTGGTGGTGTTATAGTGTTAGTGCGGTTGTTAAGAATTGGGGGTGATTATTTAGTATGATTAGGGATACGTTCATTGTGCTAATTTGTTCTGGGTGGGATAGGGGAAGGCAGGGACTTTGAAGGATTCAGGTCCACTTTTACTTAATTGTTTACGGTGTTAACGAGGGTTGGGATGCCAAATGTTTTTATGCCTATCTGATGGGAACTTCTAAAGGGTTACCATTAAAGGTGTTATATATACCTTTCTCTCAGAAGCTTTACGATATAATACTATGGGGGGACCTTATAATGTTGTGAGCTGGAACATTAAAGGGGCCCAGGACAGGTGTAAGAGGCATATAATTCTGCGGCATTTGTCCCAGTTTAAAACAGGGTTTGCATGCCTGCAAACAACTCACCTCCGGAGGGAGGATATTCGCCCCTTACGAAGATACTGGGTGGGACAGGCCTTCGACTCCGGGATCTCCACCAGTCATGTTGGTTTGACAATTCTGGTGTCAAGAATGGTCCCATTCTGGTTAATACAGGAAATTTGGGATCCTAATGGTCTATATATTCTTATACGTGGCTTATTGGAATCTTGTCCGGTGTTATTAGGGTCAGTAAATGGCCCAAATATTGAATCTCCACATTTTTTTACGTACTTATTGAGTTTTATCTCTACTAACCCTCCAAAATGAACAAACATTGGGCAGTGATTGGACTATCACCCCCCCATATAGATCTGGATAGATCAGATAATAAGAGGAAGGGCCTTTCCCTGGAGCAAAGGGCACTGCAAGATCTCATGAGTGGGGTGGGTCTCTTAGATATTTGGAGAATTTTAAACTCAAAAGAAAGGCAATATACCTTTTTCTCTCATCCCCACAATTCATACTCCAGAATAGATTATTTTTTGATTAGCAATCACGCTCTCACAGGTATACAGGAGGCAGTATAGCACAGTGGTTTAAGGCTCTGAGCTGCAAACCTGGAGACCAGGGTTTGAATCCCATAGCCCCCACCTGCATACTGTGTGACCCTGAGTAAGTCACTTAACTTCCTTGTGCTTCCAGGTCACACCTGGAAACAAGCTTTGGCTTAGTATGCATTTCCTGGTTAAACAATTCCCATTAGACTCGGCTATTCATGCAGGAGTTCTGTCTGATCATTCCCCTGTCAGACTAACAAATCTGCTGGGATCAGGTGTTAAGCGGGAGTTCATATGGTGGTTGAATACCCAACTTCTTCAGACCCCAACTACCTTACAGAATATTAATGATTTTATTTCTTCCTTCCTGGTGGCCAATAAGGGATCAATAGACAGACTTGATCTAATATGGGCAGCACTGAAATGCTCCTTAAGAGGAGAGTGCATTGGTTTGGCAGCGACTAAGTCATGCCAGTATAAGGTGAAGTAGATTCCCTTCTTCATTCTATCCGCGCATTAGAGGAGACCCTTAACCCGACCTCCTCTGGAGAAGAGTGGGTCAGGTTAAACAAACTCCAAACCCAATATGCTGATATGATGGTGCAGAGAGTAGAACTTTCTCTCTGCCGTATGAAGCAACGGTACCTTGAATCTGGGGAAAAGGCTGGTAAACGGCTTGCTATTAGAATCAAACAAATAGAAACCTCACAGTTTATTTCAAGTCTCCGCACTACCCGAGAGGGTTCAGTAATTACTGATCCAAAAGAAATAGCCAAAGCTTTTGGAGTATTTTACCAGCAGCTCTACTATGCAGACCCCCAAGCGTGACCATCAGAGATAGAGATCTCCCAATATCTCAACTCCATAATGTTTCCCCAAATTTCTCCTACAGAGGCGGCCTCCCTTTGCGGCTGCATTAATATTGTTGAAATACAGTTGACCATAAATCAACTCCCCTCGGACAAATCCCCCGGCCCTGATGGTCTACCTAATAATTTATATAAACCTTGCTGCTCCATTTTAGCCCCAGTATTAGAAGAAGTATACAATTTTTGGTTTGAGAATGGCCTCTCTGAGCATGTTTTTTTTTGGGTAGCACTTATGACCCTTATACCAAAACCCGGGAAAGATCCGTTATACCAAGAGAACTACCACTCCATATCCTTACTTACTTCTGATCTTAAAATCTTAGCAAAGATTCTGGCCAATAGGCTGTCCCCCATTATGAGTGGTCTTATCAGCAATGAACAGGTTGGATTCATGGTGAGTAGGTCCTCAGGTGACCATATGTGGAAACTGCAACACCTTATTTTGGCATCCAGGGACTCCGAAGTTCCAACTGCACTTATATCCCTGGATGCTGAGAAAGCTTTTGATTGTGTTTCCTGGGATTTCCTTTTTCCCGCCTTAGCCCACTTTGGTCTCCTGACAATTTTCTCAGGTGGGTCCGCCTGCTATACACCTCACCGGCAGCCCAAGTCTGGTGCAATGATATGCTCTCTACCTTGTTCCTACTTTCCCGGGGCACTAGACAGGGATGTCCCCTGTCACCATTTTTATTTAACTTGTATCTCGAGCCCGGTTGCAGGTGGGGTTTGCGCAAGGCCGTTCTCCGGCTGATCACCTTAGAACCCTTTCTCATATCTTCCATGTTGCCCAAATCTCACAGATCCCCATGGCTCTAGTCTCACTAGACGCTGAAAAGGCTTTTGACAGAGTCAACTGGGACTTCCTTTGGGCTACGCTCACAAAAATGGGTTTTCTGGCCTCCTTTATTCGATGGATTCAGACAATGTACAAGTCTCCTTCGGCTAAGACCTATTGTAATGGAGTTTTCTCTTCGCAGTTTTATCTCTTTACCGGCAGTAGACAAGGATGCCCCCTCTCCCCCTTCTTGTTTAATTTGTATCTTGAACCTCTCCTTCTCAATATTAAGCAATCCCCACATGTTCAGAGCTGCTCTGTATTACAACAAGCACTGACCCTCTCAGTCTATGTGGACTATATACTTCTTCAATTAGCTTACCCTGAAACATCGCTAACTCATGCCTTGCAGATCATTACACAGTACGGCCTTCTGTCTCATTACAAGTTGAATCTAGCAAAATCAGAAATATTTCTTTTAAATGCTCTCACACATAAAACTAACTTCACCGGATACAGGATGAGATGGTCCCCGCACTCAATCAAATAATTGGGAATACATCTTACCAATGATCCAATGTTACTCAGGAAGCTTAATCTGGATGACCTAATGACAAACATCCAACTGGACCTCCAAAGATGGTCCAAACTTCCTTTTTCCCTATGGGGCAGAATTAACATTATTAAGATGAACGTCTTGCACCACTTTTTCTACCCCTTAAACTTACTGAATCTCTGGCTTCCTTTATCTTACCTACAGAATCTACACTCCACTCTCTCCTAATTTATTTGGCAAGGCAGATTTCCCAGACGTTCCTTTCTTAGGCTTTGTCTCCCTAAAGATATGGGAGGACTTTGCCTCCCAAACCTAGTATTTTATTATTGGGCTAGTCACTTGTTTAAATTGGGAAGATGGTTCCCGTACAGGGACGAGGACCCTCCTCCAATCTGGCTCCAAATTGAGAGACGAATACTAGAAAAAGACAACCTCTGCTCCCCGACCATCTTTTTCCTTCCCAACTCGGTATTACCAACTTCAATACAAAACTCGACTATTGGCACCTCCCTCAAGGTTCTCGCTCAATGTTTGCACTACCTCAGAATTTCCCAAAAGAGGGATATGGCGCAGCCCCTCATATTAAACCCTAATATCCACTTAGATGGCTTAATGATCCCATTAGACTGGCTCCCTCAACTACAAGGGGTCTTGATTGAGAACCTTTACTCTCATGACTCCCTTCTCTCTTCTCCCGAAATCATGGCTAGGCTCAATATTCCCAATAGCAATATTTTTAAAGTGTTTCAGTTGAGGCACCTCATTAACACCAACTTTGGATCTGAATTCCGGGTTTCTCATGTCAGGCCTTTTCTCTCTCAATTGCAGGGGTATGGAAGTAAACCCCATGGGATTTCAACGATATACTCCTATTTGCTGGGTCTCAAATTTCCAGATACCCTTTCGGGCTCTACTATATGGTCATCTCTTCTGCCAGCTATTACCCCTAACTGGTCACAAATCTGGAAAGACCTACATAAATACCACACCCAAGATAGGTTTAGACTTACTCAATACCATATATTAAACAATATGTATTATACACCAGTTAAACTAGCTAAGTTGGGGAGGCTTCCTCTCTCTCACTGCTCCAGATGCTCCCAATCTGAAGGGAATCTGATACACATCTTCTGGTACTGTGAGAAAATTGCCCCTTTGTGGCATACCATTCAGTCCAATTTAGATCCACTATTGGGACTGGAAGGTTTTGTTCTCCATTGAAATTTGCATCTTAGGCATCTATTCTAATGTTGAAAGCCATGAGCGTAGATTCCATATGGCACTAATCTCAATGGTGGTTAAGAGGTTGGTACTTAAACACTGGATGGATCAACTGACCATAACATATGCTGAGTGGCTGAAAGATTTATCAGTTTGTTTCAATACTGAGAGACTGATTGCTAGTTCCCGCAATCGTATCGACTCCTTTTACAAAAAATGGGGTAAATTATATACTTTATACTTACATTAATGTCCACATTAGGTATGTCTCTGTAGCACCTAGCTCTGTTATCCACATTATTGTTTTCTAATTCTCTGATGTTACATTATGTTTTTGTTATGTTGGTTTAAGTGAGCACACTCCAGGGTGGGAATGTTTTAGGGTGGGAGAGGGCTGGGGAGGTACTGGGGAGGGATTCCTTTATCCTTCTACATAACATGCTTAAGAACTCTGATGAATATTGTGGACTGTTTGTGTGTTCCAGCTATAGTACAGATGAAATATCTGTTGGTATTTTGTACTTTATAAAACTAATAAACTTCTAATTTCAAAAAAAATAACTTGTATCTCAAGCCCTTGCTTTGCAAATTGTTGGTCTCCCATGATGTCCTGGGTATTAAATTAGGGGATCAGCGATATGCTCTCTCGGGGTATGCAGACGACTTACTTCTCCATGTTGAAAATCCTCAAACTACTATCCCAGCCCTCCTAAGGGAAATTGAGGCCTTCTCTAAATTGTCTTACTACAAACTAAACTACTCAAAGACTCAAGTCTTCCCCTTAAATTATAGAATCTCTAAGGCTGACCTGGCAGTGCATGCTTTTTCTTGGCAACCAAATTCCATTACATATTTAGGTATCAAAATATCTAGGGATTTAACAACAATGATTAGAGAAAATTTGTCTACACTGTAGAAAACACTGATGTTGGATATGGATAAGTGGGGAGCCCTTCCTCTCTCTCTTTAGAGGAGAATTAGCATTCTGAAAATGAACATCCTCCCCCGCATTTTATATCCCATGGGTATGTTAGGTTGTTCCCTTCCTAAGGTCTGATTTGTCAACCTCCAGAAAATACTTAACACATTTTTATGGAAAGGCAAAAGGGTCAGACAGGCCTATCTTAAGCTAACTGCCCCTAAGGCCTGGGGTGGTCTGGCAGTTCTTTCCTTTTTTACCTATTACAGTGCCCAACACTTAACTAAGTTGGCTTATTGGGTCCCAAGCACTGCCCCCACCAATCTACTGGAGTACACTCCTTTATGGTTGAGACTGGAGGAGCAATTAACTTTAAAATACTCGTGTTCTTTAGCTGCCTTTTATACATGACACCAGCGCGTATTCCCAAACCGCTCTGAAAGAACCCGATCAGATGGTCCCTGAAGGCACTCCACCAGACACAAAGCTATCTTTCTTTGAGGTGGCACTTGTCTATGGATCAACCTGTTACTGGTAATGCCAATATTAGAATTGGCAATCAGCCTATAATGGCCTCTTTTTGGGACATATTGTGTACCTGTAAACTCTCTAATTTTGTTAACCAAGGGAGAATGGTCTCCTTTTTGCAATTCCAAGCATGTTACAAGGTTCCAGATAAACACAAATTTAAGTTCATACAAACTACAGAGGCTATTTCATCATTTATGAGAAACATACTTACATTACCCCCTCCTAGGGTCGAACTACTGGAAATTGTAGCGATAGCGAAGCAATCCCACTCTGTCTCCATGGTATATAAGCACTTGCAATCATTGGACTCTCATTTACCGTCGGGGATTTGCTATTATTGGACCCAGGAATTGGCATTATTTGATAATATAGATGTCTGGAGGATGCTCTGGGAGGTTAATTATTGGTTCATTAAACAGGATAGGCTTCGATTGATCCAGCATAACATTATGCATAATTTGTATTTTACTCCCTTTAAGCTTTACAGATTCAGTATACTTTCCTCTCCAATCTGTTTCAGATGTAGAGAAGCCCTGGGAACCTTGTATCACATGCTATGGACTTGTCCAATAGTTAAAACATTTTGGTGTTCTATCAAAAGATCCCTGGATCCCTTACTGGGGATAGACACTTTGTTTTCCCCTGAAGCCTGTTTATTAAATCTTTTCCCCACAGTATCCCTAAAATAAGGAAAGTGCACCTGGCTTTGGTGGCCTCGACTGCCAAGCTGATTATTATGTGGCACTGAAAAGATGGAACACTTCCACCAGTTATAGAATGGTACAGAGAAGTGCTTCTAGCCCTCCAACTAGAGAGGCTTATTGCATTCATATGCAACAGGACTGAATCCTTCCATAGTACATGGGGTTCCCTTGAAGTTTTATGATCTATATAGAACCCTTAATCACTGGATTCAGTGTTTCCCAAGGGACAGGTAGTCTCAGCCCTTTTTTAATAAATAACACTTGGCATGGGGTAGGGGAGAGCTGGGAAGGGTGGGAGGGATGGGTAGTTGGGTAAAAATACTTTATTTAGGTCTTGTGATGATATTATCTGTCATAATTTTTTATTCATTTATTTTTTGAAAGTCGGATTTACAACCTTTGAGTCATGGACTCATTTACAAAGGCACCTCATCGCAGGGAGGGTAGACATGGTTACAGTGTGAGATACAACAGTGGTAGCATACAGATGCAATACAGATAACAAAAAGAACGCAATATAACAGTGGTTTATGAGATAAAGTTAAATGCAGTTAATAGCAATTGTATAAAGTATAACAACAGTAGAAGTTACAACCCTGATCATACCGGGGAAATACCTAAGTGGAAGGGTGGGAGGGGGAACAGGGATGAGGAAAAGAGAGAAAAAAAGGGGGGGAGCAGTCCAACAGACATTGTCAAGGCTATGGGCAAGAAAAGGGGAGGGACCCCAAAATTAGGTTGATTAAGGGCAACTACAGCTTCAGGCACCAAAGAGGTGGTTACAGAGAGCGTCTTTAAAGGGACCAATTTTGGTAGACTTAGTGACAGAAAGCAGGAGGGAGATGAACCATGTGGGGGCATGGTAGTGGAAGGACCTTTGGGCTAGGGAGGTTTTGGTATGGTGCACCAGAAAGGTAGCCTTAACTGAGCTATGGGTGGCAACAGATGGGGATGCAAGCCACAGGGATGCAGTGACCCTTGGGGGGTAGAGTCCTAGCAGGGATTTTTTGGCAAGTAAGCAGGTTTGGTAGCCCAGGCACTCCTCCAAGGTGAGCAGGTTGGCGGTGGAATAGACCAGGCAAGTATGGGTGCAGAGGGATGCACCAGTCAGGAGCCTGCAGGCCTTGTTTATCAAGGTCTGGATTCCGGTGAGGGTGATATTGTTGGCCACAGCATAGAGAGGTAGCCCATAGTCCCCTAGGGACAGGACAGAGGAGTTGATGGTCAGTCAGAGAGCGGTTTGGGGGAGGCAGTCTCTATGGTGATAGAGAAGGCCAATCTGAGAATTTATGGCTGAGGACAGGGTATTGATGTGGGTGTGGAATGTAAGAGCTGAGTCTAAGGTGATGCCCAGGTACTTGTAGGATGACACCTGCTCGAGAGAGTGAGCATTACTGGGGAGAATGCAGAGGGGGGCATTTTTGGCCTTATTCTGGTGATGCAAAAAAATCATAGATTTGTTTTTTTTGAGGTTAATGACCAGCTGGTGGTCAAGGAACCACTTTTCGGCTTGGTTGAATGTGTGCTGCAGGGATTCCTGTAGAGATGCAGGGTCAGGGTGGGAGGCAAGGAGAACCGCATCATTGGCATAGAGTACCATATTGCCTGAGCAGAAGCTGGGGAGGGTATTGAGAAATAGGCTGAACAGAACGGGGCCCAGGATGGAACCCTGGAGGACCCTTGAGTGAATGGACAAGGTATTGGGCAGGGTGCCATTTACCTTCACGCGCTGTGATCTGGCAGAGAGGTAACTGGTGAACCAAGCCAGTGGGCCAGGAGAGAAGCCAAGATGGTGGAGGGAGTCAAGTAGGAGAGGGTGATAGACAGTGTCAAAGGCCTTGGAGAGGTCAATGAACACTGCACCCGCAATACAACCAGAGTCGACAGCAGAGTGGAGGTGCTGGGAGAACTCCAGGAGGGCTGTAGTGGTGCTGTGTCCAGGATAGAATCCATGTTGCTCTGGACACAGCAGGTCATATTTGGCCAGATACTCAGAGAACTGAATGGCCACTATTTTTTCTAGTGCTTTGGGGGGGAGATAATGGAAATGGGCCTGAAATTGTTTGGGGAGGTTCTGTCTCCACTCTTATGGATAGGGGTGATTTCTGCAATTTTCCTGGCACTGGGAAATTGATCAAGACAAAGTGACTGGTTTAAAAGGTTGATGAGAGGGGCTAGTACAGTGTCTAGGACTAACTGGAGAATCCTAGAGTCCAGGGGATCACAGCTGGGGTTGTTGCTGGCTAAGGTTTTTTACAGATGAGGCCTGGCTTCAAAGGGAGAAATGGCATGCAGGTAGAAAGGGGGGCAATCCAAGGTGGGGGGTGGAGGCAGGGATAGGGTCACAAAAGTAGTTGGGGAGGACAGAGCTTAGATCTAAGAAAGCCATATTGAGGCACTCAGCTATGCAGGGAGGATCAGTAGTGACAGTACTGTCTATGAAGAGTAGTGATGGTGGGAGGGGAGCGGGTCTTTCCATTGAGCTCTTTCATATTGTCACAGAAGGCATGGGATGAGCCCCAAGTGGATTCAAGGGTGGCTAGATAGTATTTGGCCTTAGCCTGTCTTATAGCCCAGGTGCACTTGTTACATGCTGCATTACAGGCTTGTCTGTCAGCCAGTTTGCCTGTCTTGACAGCAATATGCCAGAGATTATCTCTTTGTTTCAGTGTTTGGATGAGGGATGGGGAGATCCATGGGGCGTTGTGTTTCTTGGTACGGATTCTGGTCAGGAGGGTGAAAAGGTCGCAGGCCTTGCTGAAGGCACTGGAGAAATAGGCTAGGGCAGAGTCAATATCTGTTGCGAGTAGGATTGGGGAAAAGTCAAGCTGGGCTAAGTGCATTTTTAGCTTTCTGAGACCCCCAGGGTGAAAGCACTGGCACGAGGTGACCTGGGACACTGGTTTTGGTGTGGGGGATGACCAGTGGCAGAGGACAGGAGAGTGGTTACTAAGACAGTCTGGTAGTACATTAATATCCCAATTTTTTGGGGGACGGTTCGACAGAACTACCTCTAGGAGGTTGCTGGAGCCACCTGACCAGCTAAATCTAGTGGGTGAGGTAACTAGTTGGGGCATATCTAGGGCAGTGAAGGAGTCCCTGATGTGGGGGGCAGTGATACTCAGCCAATTGACATTAAGGTCACCCAGAATGAGCTGCTGTGCCTTGTGTGGGAGTGTGGTGAGGTAATCAATGAGGGAGTGGACTGCTGGTCCCTGGTCCCTCTGAAGTATGTAAGACACTGTGAGAAAAAGAAGGCCCCAGGCTGGGTCAGGGGTAACCTTGAGGGTGAGGGCTTGGGCACTAAAACCGAGCTTGGGGGCAGGAAGTGCATGGCCTAAAAGTGTGTGATGCATGAAGACTGCACACCCACCACCACGTTTGACTATACTGTCTTCCCTGAACAGAGTGTAGGCAGGGAGGGAGATAACTGAGTCAGGAGTTTTTCTCGAGAGCCAGGTCTCGAATAGTGCTATAACATCAGGACGGTGTTGTACAGCCTAGCACTGGAGAGCATCAGATTGCTTTAGGAGGCTGCAAATATTCATGGATGCAATGCTGAGGCCAGTACTAGAGTGGGGTGTGGGGTGGCTAGTTGGCAATGGCCGGGGGTTGGGGTGTATGTTTTTGGAGAGCAGAAGGAGTACAGCAATTAATCTGAGCAGTCTGTGGGGACCAGGACCCTTAGTCAGGTACCAATGCAAAGTCCTACTAGTGGGGGTACAAGGGATGGGTAGGGAGTAGAGGGCAGGTATGGCAAAGAAGGGTTGGGCCCAGGGTGTCCTGCATGGAGCGGGTATTGGCTGGAGGTGGGTGCTGTGGAAAAATAGTGGTATCCAGGGTGGGGGTTGGCTGCTGTGGGGTGGTAGAGGGGGGTGGGACTCAGGGTGGAGGGTAGTGGGGCAGGATAGGACATGGGCAGAGCAAGAAAGGTAACCATGAGTAGGATGAGTGTGATAGCCGTGGTGCCCATTGCTATTTCTATTGGGGGGTAAGGAGAATAACTGGCCTTCAGTGAGTGTGACTGCCGCTATGGAGTAGTTTTCCTTTTTCTTCAGAGTACAATATGCTAAAATTGAGAACAAGGCAGGGGATAACAGTGATTAGAACAGAAAAAGGCAGAGGATTAATAGGAAAAATAAGACACCTCTAGTGGCAATCTGTTCTGTTCTATTTAGAGTGATGTACACAATTTGTAATTCTGACTGCTCGAAATATAATAAAGTACATTAAATAAAAAAATAGATACAGCAAGGTAAAAAACATAACATACAAACATATATACATTCATTTGCTATATCAGGTTTCATGGGTGAGAACAGTACAGTTCATGAGTTACAGCATTTTATATATGATATTGTAATCGAGTTAATATCCCAGAACTGACACTGTAGTGCAGCATGAGAGGGGTGCTGCACTTCTGAGGCGCATCTTTTGGATGAGACATTAAACCGAGGTCCCATCTGCCTGGATTGGTGGTAGTTCAGGTGGATGTTAAAGATCCCATGGCACTTATCAAAAAGAGTAGGGGTAGTTTTATTAAGAAGAAAAACATCATAAATACATCCAAATAAACAACTTTTGAAACAGAGCAAGGAAACATAATTAAACAATTATAATACAGAAAGAAAAAAAATAACAAGTCATACCTTGAGAAGGGTAAATAAAATAAGAAACAAATTCCTTGAAAAACTAAAATAAAGTTTCCATAATACACCTTATAACATTTTACTATTAGTGTTTGCTCTTACCCTAAAATCCCCATTTAAATGAAGTAGAAAAAAAATAATAATTTAAACAAAATCTATTCTAAACACCTTATTTATATTTTATAAAAAATGAAAAACCTTTCCACCATCGTTGGACTTGCCTATCCATTGCCCGTGTAGTATCAGTAACATATACTTGACCCATAGCATCACAGACAAAGATACTAACCATCTCGTAAGACATTCTATTCTGACGAAGTACCCAACTACATCTTGCCTGCCATAGATAAAAGTTTAAACAACAAAAAAAAATAGCAAGAGTTTCTGAGTGGAAGCTGGAGCCCAAAAAGGAATAGTTGCCTATAATGCATATCTCATTATTTAAATTAACAAGCCAAGGTATATTTCATACTTTGGCCAAATAGTCCCATAATTGTGTAGAATAAGAACAAAAAAATACATGATGCTCTATGGTTTCTTCCATATTTATACAATCCGGATAGGGACAATTCCGTTCCTCGACTGCTTTATGCTTAGCGTTCCTCCTTACCTGGGTTCTACCATAAACTGATAACCACAAGTGTTCCCACATCTGAGGTGGGATTCTGGGATTTACTAATTGAGCCAAAATATATTTATTACAGTCTGGGGTACAACATTTAAAACTCAGCTCTATTGGGTAGATTTTATCTAAAACAGTTTTATACAGTTGCTTCCCAGATTGAACCTGAATCTCTTTTTTTTGTGAGGTTCCAAATATATAATATGGAAACAGCTGATCTAAAAAATTCAGGAACATGTAAAAAAGACCCTAATCTTGGGGCCACCGCCCCCCATGCCCTAAAATATCTGTCTAAACTTAATCTACACCATGACCTTTGTGGTGATGATGATGATCCTAAACCACATTTAACCATTTGCGATAAGAAAAGGGTGTGAAAAAAAACAATAGGATCTAACATACCTAATCCCCCCTTTTTTGGGGGGAGAGAAGTAAAACACCTCCTAATAGGGTTTAAACAGTTTCCCCAAAGCATTTGAAAGAAAACACCATTTAATCTTACCTCTAACTGTTTTGATGGGGGATACAACATAGCTACATAAAGTAAAAGTGGGACCAGGAATTTTTTTTATTATCTGTATGCGCTTAATTTTCGACATACTCCATGATTTCCAGTGGGATACTTTGGTTTCAACTTTTAATAATGATTTTTCCCAATTAAATAAGGCCATATTCTGGGGTCCAAAAGTAATACCCAATATTTTCAATGGTTCAGAGGATATACGTAAACCCTGTACTATTTGAGCCTCCGGGAATCCTACCCCAATATATATAAACCTTGCCTTTTTGCTATATTCATTTTAGAGTTGGATACTTTAGTAAAATCCAACATAATGTTTGAAAATTTCTGAAATTGTGAAATTTCTGAAAAACAGGCAGAGATCATCCATAAAGCTTGAGCATTTATAGTTGGTTGCAAGCCTGTCCCGAATACCTTTCCATTTAGGTTTATCTGTTTAAATCTTAAAAAAGGATCCAAAGAGAAGACATAAAGAAGAGGACTCAGGGGACAGCCCTGACACACCCTAAGCTGGGTTTTAAAATTATAAATAATTTGATTTTGTTTAATTGGGTAAACTGTTGTAGATCTATAAATTAATTTAATTAATCGGATTAAGTACTCCAGAATTCCATAATATTTCAGAACTGAAAACCAAATGTATATGGGAAACCCAATCAAATGCCTTTTCTTGGTCTATTGTTATTAAAGTGCCAAATTTACCTGAAAGAGAAAGATGTTCAATAACATCTCTCACTATCATTAGGGCTGATTGTATTTTCCGTGAGGGTAAACTGCAATATTGAGCTGAAGATATAACCTGATCAGCAAAAAGCTTCAACATATTGTTTAAAATGTGCGTAAAAATTTTATAATCCAAATTAAGTATGGTAATAGGCCTCCAATTAGAAATGTGCTGTCTGTCACCTGATTTATAAGGATACATTAGTATGTCATCTAAAAAAGCGTTGGGATTTCTGTTCGCTTTTAAAAAATAGCCAAAAACTACTGCTAAACAATCAGATAATTCCACCTTGAATGTTTAATAAAATTCAATGGGCAACCCATCCAGCCCTGGGGATTTCTCTGATGTAATTTTCTGAATTGCTATTTTTATTTCCGAAGAATCAATACTCGTGACATTGTGTAGGAGCTCAGAAGGTATAGGAGGAATTTGAATATAATTTAGGTAAGCCCCAATATCCTGAACTGTGGGATAACTATCTGGTAATTATGTTACCCAATAATCTTTTATGATAGAAAAAAGGTCATAAACTGAACTTTGCAACACCCCCTGAGA
Source organism: Neoceratodus forsteri (assembly GCA_016271365.2). Classification (NCBI taxonomy): domain Eukaryota; kingdom Metazoa; phylum Chordata; order Ceratodontiformes; family Ceratodontidae; genus Neoceratodus; species Neoceratodus forsteri. The sequence goes on along the minus strand of CM057452.1, from coordinate 269,385,070 downwards.
ATCAAACAGAGCTGTCATTTCTGTATTTTCTCTCATAGTTTTACATGCCTGAAAAGGATCACCCTCTGTTTTTTTTTTATCCCATTCTGAAATAATACTTTCATGGTTTTAGCTCTATCATGTTGATAGACTAACATTTCCGATTTAATTTTCTTGATTTGTTCAGAATAATAAATTTTTGAAGTATTAGCCCAAGTGTATAGTTTATATAATTGTTGTCGCAGGGAGAGATACTTTAAAAAAATCATCATTCACCTTATGTTTCCCATATTTTTAACCAGTCTTGGAAATCTTTTTGAGTCCAGCCACCATTGGTCTATATCCGTATATAAAAAACAAACAGAACATCTTGCCTTAATAATGGCTCTTATTCCTTGTTGGACCCCTAGGTCGTCCAGGGCTTTAATATTCAATTTAAATCTGGTAACAGAAAATGTACATTCAGGGATATCGTATATCTGTACTATTAATAAAGCATGATCTGAAAATTCTGCTGGACAATTTACCATTTTAAATTCTAGATAAAGCCTTAGACACCAGTACATAGTCTATAGTGGACTTTAAATTCCCCTTCCTAAACGTAAAGTTTGGACCCCGTTCCTTGAATTTACTGCAATCAATCAAGTTAGCTGAGGATATTAAATCTATCAGAGCATTGGAATCGCAATATATTTTAGCCATAGACTTTCTAGTTTTAACATTAGATGGAATTTCACAATTAAAATCGCCACAAAAAATTAAATTCTGAGTGGTCATTAGGTAAGATTTGACTGCCACCAGCAGTGCTACTCTCCCTGCTTTAGTCTGTGGGCTGTAAATATTAATTAACCTATAATGCTTATTTTTCCATGTCCCATCCAATAGCAAGGCTATTCCTGGAAGGATATCCGCCAATTTTAGAAGATGAAAAGAAAAAGAGTTAAATATAATCCCCACTCCGTCTGCAGTATCCTGTCCGAAGGACCAATAAGATGGTCCCCAAAACCATTCACTCTAATAGTTTCATATATTATGAGTAGAAAAAAAACAAGTTTCTTGTAAAAAACAGATTTCCAAATTAAGCATATGCAAGTAATCAAACACAATCCGTCTTTTCCCTGAGTTTAACAAACTGTGTACATTTATTGATCCGATTTTAAGCATCAGCAGATGAAAACGTTTTTAGACCTTCTTGGTGATCAACTTTTTTTCCTTCTTTTTTTTTTTTCCCTTTGTACCCTGCAAACCCTTTTAGAGTCTCCATGTCTTGGTCCCTAGTATTACAGTCCCCTTCCTCTTGGTCCATGTCTGAGTCCCCCCATTCTGGTGCTAGCGCTGCAAAAGGGTTTTTGGACTGTACATCCTCTGAAGAATTTTTGGACTACACAACTTCCAAAGGAAGAGTAGTGGAGGGGGGAATACAAAGCGACCTTTGATTTCTTGAGGATCTATGCCTCTGAGGTGGAGATGAAGCTTCAAGAACATTATCCTGAGCTAGTTCGCTATAACACACTGGAATCAAGCATACCTGCTGAAACCCCTGTTGTTCCAATTTATGAGGGATGGGGAGGAGAGGGAAGGGGGAATGGATAGGGATGGTAGTCTTGGTGGTTAAAGCCCGAATTGCAACCTAGCCCAAACTTCTTTCAGAACAAGGCTCTTTTTTCCAATTCTTTTTGTAGCAGTTGTGCAGGTACCTCAGCTATATCTTGTGCTTGTTGAATTAAGAGATCAGGACTGACATTGCAAGCCACATTTTTAGCAGCCCAGGGACAATCCTTAAATGCATGTCCTACATCGTTACACAAATCACATTTAGTGTGTGATGCGCATTGAAAGGAAATGTGTCCCACCTCCCCACAATTCCCACATCTAGGTTTATCACATGTGCTTGATATATGAGTACAGGAACCACATTTGTAGCAGGCTCTGGGTTGCCCCACATAAAAGCACACCCCCTGACTCTACCTAACATAAATGAGTTAGGAATATGGACTATGCCTGAATCTGTATTTTGCAGTTTAACCTTATATCGCCAACCCTCGGTCCAAAAGAGTTTAGTATCCAAAATAGCCTCAGGGTCATTTAATAGTTCACAACGCTGGGATAACCAATATGTTATATCTGCTACATGCACACCCTCGTTACGAAACATTACTGTAATGAATTTGACCAACGGTTTAGAAAGTGGGATAACCACAAAAGGAGACCAGATAGGGGAATATTTTACCTGGGCACACCTTTCCCAAAAGAGATCTAAAAAGTGAGATCGAAAACTTATGTCGAAATTGTTCTCCCCTGAGATGTTTATGAAGGCAAACACCTCTCGGGGGGGAACCTTAAAGAGTCTTTCAATAATGTTTTTCCTACAAAATGTCTGTCAGGTCTGTCCTCCATGCCCCCTTTATACTGAATTCTCACCACATTCCTCCTAGGAGTTGCTTCTTTTTTTATATTTGCAAACAGTTCTGAAAGCAGAGGTTGTTTATTAGCAGATTCATCCAAATTGTGCTCAATCTCAGGATCCGCACTAGTTATCAGGATTTCTTCAACCTGTCTAGCAGTGTCAGTTCCCCCTGTTGGAGAATGTACTTCAATGGCTGCCTCAACAACATCTGTTTGTTCTGAATCTGGCGTCTCTTGGTTTTTAAGAGTAACTTCTGCTTGTTCTAAACAGTGTGCTGGAGTCCAAGTCGATGAAGAAGGAGTGAATGATAGATTATCGACCCACTCCGGATCTGGTACCCAAATCCCTGCAGGGTTTTGTTTCCAACCTGACCAGGACAGTGCTCCACCCGGAGGCCAGGTTGTATCTTGCAATTCAGCTGTCTTGAGAGTCGGTACTGATACAGTTTGTAAAGGTTTCATATTTAAATGTCTGTGTGCTAAGGTTTGTGCTAGCCTTTTATCTTTCTGCATTTCTTTTTGGCTGAACTTGTTTAAGTTGGTAAAAGAAAAATGCGTTGCCGTAGCTTGGGTTTCCAAGTTGTTTGTCTGAAATCTGACAGCCACTTGACCGTCAGGTAAGGCCATGAACCCCAAGGTTTTTGACAGCGTTAAATGCCCTGACTTAAGGGTGGTATCTGCCGACACTGTCTATGTATCTATGTATCTATGTATCAACAGTTTTAATGTTATTCTGAGTGATAGGTATCTTGGCAACCTTACTAATCCCAGTTTGTTCAACTAAGGGGCTCAGCTGTAGGCACACGTTTGAGACTGCTACGTTTAAACTGCCAGCCAGCTGATTCTCCCTTTTTACTTTTTCAAAGACAGTTGAGGAATGATTAACAACTGTGACTGACTCACCCTGCTCCAGCTGGGCTTTTGAGTTTGCTGCATCAGAGGGTTCCCTGACCGGCTTCTCCTTTGTATTTGTGCTTCAAGCCAAACGTGTTACTTCCTCAAGTTTAGCTTGCAACTTGGCTTTTTTCTGAGCATGCCTCAATTCCTCCTTTTGTAGAAATAAACGTAATGTCTGTTCAGCATTTTCAACTGTATCCTTAGAACTTGTGGCCTTTACCTCATTTGTTGGGTTAGCTGTAAGATCCTCTGTTGAAAAAAATTCTGTAGGAGTATTTCCTTCTTCATCTGAGTGTAACAAGGTTTCAACCAAATGCTGCATTTCCATACTTTGCACTAACTGAGGTAATTCAGACCCCTATAGAGCTTGCACCTCCATCATCTCCAACTGCAGATCTGGACTGGCCATTTCCTCGGCCATAGGTTTCCCCCTATTGACAGCAATGCAGTCATCTCCACCTCCTCCAGGGTCCGGGATGGCAGCCATCTTGGTCCCACAGGAAAAAGGTTCCCCAGCTCACAGGAAGCAAGAGTAGGGGAATTTCCCTGGTGTCCTGGCCAAATTTCCCTCATTCACTAAAAATACTACCAACAGCTTCATCTGGTTCAGGTCAGCCTATACAATGGTTTAGCTAAGCCTGTGGCATAGCCTATACAGTGGTTTGCTCGGAATTTTCATGCTGGAGTGGAGAGAACATTACTGTGTGAAAACAAATGCAAGGGAGTCTAGGAACAAGACTTTGTCTAAGTTGTAGCTTTGGTAATAGATACCATTCTCAGTCAGTGATGGCCCAGTGGCCAGCAGCTCACCACTGAGGGCATTGACAAGTGCTGGTTGTGAGTATGTGGTTCCTGAGGGCAATTTTGAATGCACCAATTTTAGGGAGGCTGGTGACACTTGTAGGGAGGGAGTTGAACCAGGATGGGGTCCTGTATGAGAAGATCCTTTGAGCTAGGGTGGTTCTTACCCATGGGACTGCTAAGGAGGGCTTATTGGTGTTGTGGGTGGAGACAGTGGAGGTTGAAAGGTGGAGAGAGGATGCAACTCCTGGTGGCGTTAGTTTGAGGAGGGTCTTTTGCACCATAAGGCAGGGCTGGTATAGTAGCCTTTCCTCAAAGCTGAGTATTTGAATGAGGGAGTAGAGAGTGCAGTATTGGGTTAGTTAGTCTGAACCAGGCAGGAGTCTGCATGGTTTGTTGATGGACGCTTTTATTTTGCTGAGGGCGGTGGCATCTGCAGCCACGTAGATCACTAGGTTGTAATCAATTAATAATAGTACTAATGAGGTGATGGCTAGCCAGAGGGCTTCAGGGGATAAGTAGTCTTTGTGGCAGTAGAGGAGGTCAGTGCGTATGTTAGTCATGGACGTGAGAGCATTAATGTGAGTGTGGAAGGTGAGGGCTGGGTCAAAAGTTATGCCTAGGTATTTATAGGAGGTGACCTGCTCAATGGGTTGGATGGAGCTAGAGAAGATCCGCAGTGGGGAGTTTCTTAGTTTATTTTGGTGGTGGGCAAATGTCATGGCCTTGGTTTTTTCAGGTTCAAAATAAGTCTATGGTCCATGAACCAGTGTTCAGTCAGGCTAAAGGAGTGCTGGAAGGAGGTCTGCAGAATGGTGGGGTTGGAGTAGGATGCACAGAGGATGGCATCATCTGCTTAGAGTAGAACCTTGCCATCACATGAGTTTCATAGTGCATTGAGGAACAAACTGAAAAGTAGTGGACCCAGGATGGACCCCTGTGGAACCCCTGAGTGGATGGGGCATATACTCAAGAGTGTCATATCGATCTTGACGCATTGTGTTCTAGAGGATAGGTAGCTTGTGAACCAAGCTAGGGGGACCTGTGAGAAACCCAGTTGCTGGAGCGAGTCAAGAAAAAGGTGGTGACTGACCATATAGAAGGCCTTGGATAGGTCTATGAACATGACTCCTGCTAGCTGGCCTTTGTAGAGCATATCATGGAGGAAATTAGAGAATTCAAGGAGTGCTATGGTGGTGCTATGGCCTGGGTGTAAACCATGCTGCTTCTTGCAGAGTAGGTTGTGGGTTGCGAGGTAGTCAGCAAATTGGTCTGCCAGTACCTTTTCCAGGGCTTTGGAGGGGGAGAGAATGGAGATTGGTCGGTAGTTCCTGGGAGATAGGTTATCCCCACCTTTGTGAATGGGAGTTATTACTGCAGTCTTCCAACCACTAGGGAACTGCCCAAGATAGAGTTATTGGTTGATCAGGCCAGTTAGGGGAGAAGCAGCACATCTAAGGCCAGGTGGAGGAACCTCATATCCAAGGGGTCATTTAGGGGGCTGGACCCATTGAGGGCTTGGGTGAGGTATGGCTTGGCTTCCTGAGGGGTTATTGTCCGCAGGTAGAAAGGGGGGGAGATAGAGGGTGGGTGGTTGGGAGCTTGTTATTGGGTCGAAGAAATTGTTGGGAAGCACCAAGCTTGGGTCCTTAAAGGAAGGGCCAGCCTTGGGTGGGAGGGTGGCTGGGGCAGGTGGAGCAGTCAATGTGTAGCATCGATGGGCTAACACCCCCAACAAACAAGCTGTGCAGAGAAGGCTTCTGGCTTTACCTACTCATGGCCCTCGGGGTCCATGTCTCTGCTCCCGATGTTGCTGTAGGAGTCCTGGCTGGTGTTCTCATGTTATGCTAGTTTATTTATGTAATGAAGCTGTACCCAGGGAGGGCACAGAGGCTGTCAGGTATGGATTTTCTCAGCCAAGTTTCAGATATAGCCAACATGTCACGCTGGTAGTAGAACACCCATGCTGTAAGTTCATCTAGCGTGGGGATGAGGCTACTTATATTAAGGTGCACAATTTGGAAACCCTTGGTAGATTGCTTTGGGCTGAAACTAATGAGGATAGTAATAGAAGGAACAGGATTTAATTTAATATAACCAGCTGACAACAAGTGAATTAAAGTTGTATAGATTAGGGAAACAGTAACTCAGATACATACACTTACTGGTACGACAGCAGTAACATCTTCTTAGATATAAACTCATCAATAAGATACAGTGTTTATGCAGAAACAGAGCATATGAGGCTGTTATTGTGGTATGTAATTTTGTGGTGGGGATCACAACATGTCCCTGTGCTGTGTTCTCATGTTATGCTAGTTTATTTATGTAATTCAGCAAAAGGACCCATTGTATAAGCCTGATTGCAAGGAAGTCTGGGTAAAGATACAATGTGGTATCCTGGAATGGTACAATTCCCTATGTTTTTGGGGAGGCAACCCTGCAGCTTTCTAGGTGACCTTTTCCTTTTTTCTAACAATATTGCTTAAATGGTAAAAGGGATTTGGGCCTCCAGAATACAGTGTTAAATAGGAGGGTCATTAAAAGTTAATGGCAGGTCCATTAAGTCAAGCCTGGGTTACTGGAAATGATTTGCCTTACAAAAGGCCCTGGGCCCAGGAGCAGCATGAAGGTGCCATGGAGTCTGGAGTTCCATTGTCTTTAGACTTCTGCACCTAGACTAGAGCTACTACAACTTAGTGGCAGCCACTTAAGATCTAAATGGTTTGCTCGGGGACAGAGGGTGAACAAAGGACCTTGGACTAGCAAAACCAGCAGAGGGTGAGACATGCTGACTCCAGTCACAGGCTGGGGGCAACTGTCTTTTCCAAACCCCCAGCTAAGAAACTGTACAGTTAAACTTTTAAATTTGAACATGGAGAGCAGGTTGGTCTTTTCTCAGCATGTGACAAGGCCAGCCTATCACAGCAAGGAATGCAGAAGGCAGGACTTTTGAATTTTCTTTAAAAAAAAAAAGCCTGCAAAGCTTTGCTAGAGGCATTATTCTCTCAGAAACTCTCCTAGCAGCAACAATGACTAAGACTTGAACCCCTGTCTGAATTTTCTCCAGACAGATGGGAGAACCAGCTACCTTCTAAGAACACTTTTCATTCCAGCCACTAAGGACTTTTCAAGGTAGAACTATATCAAACAGTTTATCTTTTTTGTATAATCTCCAACTTTCTTTTCATATCTTGTAACCAATATCTAAAATATTTCTTTTATGTTATTCACAGTACTTATTAACTAAAAAGTAAAGCCTTTGGCTTAATTTAAAATATTAACTCTGCCAGCATCTGTTGTGTGTGTTAATTTGGGAAAGTTGTTCAAACAATACTACACGTGCCTAACTCTTAAGGGCCAGACTCTAGTGAGATAGAATCCAAGAAGGGACTCTGAGAATGAAAGGGGGGGATACAAAAGGTCTCTCAAAGGGGTCTGTGGGGTTTGAACCAGTCTCTGCATTTTCAGGGAAGAGACACATATAGGGTGTATAGGGCACCCCCAAAGGCCTATACATGCCTATGGCTTTTCTGATTTGCTGCACAGTGGCTAAAAATGTTCTCTACCAGGAACACAGACTCAAAGCTGTATTTTCATCCCTCACACAGAGAGATGAGTCCCAGAATCCTCTGGCAGACGTTCAGTTTTAAATCCAGTGAGTTCCCTAGAAGGTCAAAGATGGGGTTTCCTGACCCAATCACAGGGGGATTCACTGTAGCCCAGGGAATACTGTCCCACCAGATTGGACCTGTGACAGACTGGTGCCAGGGTATGTGATTGTGAACTATTTGAACAAACCACACATAAAGAGGGCAGAAATTAGAAAGTGAAAATTGGTTACAGAATATAGTTCCCTACCCTGTTTTGGTTTTTTTTGGTTGTGGTGAAGGTCAGATTAGTGGTAGTGTAGGGAAGAAAGATTTTTTTTTATTTTAGTCTTTGGTAACCGGGTGAGGCCCACCAGGCACAAGTGCTTGTTTCAGGGGTGACCAATGAGCACTGGGCAGTTAAGTGACTTGCTCACAGTCACACGGTATGCAAGATGGCTTCCAAGTACAATGGCTACACTTTAGAACAGCTTAAGCAGCTGTGCAAGGAGCGAGGGGTCATGTATGAGGGACACACTAAAAAGAACTTAATGGAAGGCCTCATGGCAGCTGATGACCAAGCAGCAACACAAGCAAGTCACAGTCGGTGACTGCAGAGGACCAGACCTTGGATGCGGGGATGCCAGATGGAATTGCAGTGATTAGATCCAGGATGGAGGCCAGAGAGACCAGAGTGGACCGGGAGCCACAGTACCAAGTGAAGTCCACCACAGATTCTGAGCTAGAGAGGTTAAAACTGCAGTGCGAGCTGAAGAAATTGGAGCTTGCTGAAAAACAGTGCTAAAGGGAGCTCACCTTGCAGGAAAAACAGCTCACCCTGCAAGAAAAACAGCATGAGGCAAAGCTGCAGGACAGACAGTGCCAAATGGGAGTTTGAGCTGGAGAGATTAAAACTTAAAAAAGCGCCAGAGCAGGTAAATGGCAGGGTTGAAAATGAAACTCCAGGGCTGGGGTATAAGTTAAATTCTAAATTAATTACAGAATTTAAAGAGGGAGAGAACATGGATGCATTTTTAAATTCATTTGAAAAGGTCTGCATTCAGGCCAAGCTACCCAAAGAGGCCTGGAGCTTTCAGTTATCCCCACTGCTTACTGGCAAGGGGCATGATGCGCTGGCTCAAATGGACAATGATGACAGTAAAGGCTATGATAAACTCAAAAGTGCTTTATTAAAGAAGTATGATTTAACTCCTGAGGCCTACAGAGTGAAATCTCAGAAGCTCAGAAAGGGCCCTAAAAGGAGCTTTGAGGAACTCGCCACAAAACAACATCAGTTTTTAAAACATTTGTAGGAGGGGTTAAAAGCTAATTCTGTGGAGGCCTTTGAGGGGGTTGTATTTTTGGAACAGTTATTTTGGGCATGTCCAGCAGAACTGAAAACCTGGCTAGAGGACCGGGACCCTCAGACAGCAAAATAAGCTGCTGAGCTTGCTGATCGCTATGCCAGGAGCAGGCCTGTTCTGAAGGGAAGAGGGGGAGCAGGGACTGCAGTGGCAAAAGGGAAAAGAGCACTTTCAGGGAAGCCCAAACTCTTATTTCCCCTGCAGAAAGAGGAAAACTACAGTTTATCAAAATGGAACTTCAGGGAAAAGAAAAGTGATGACTGTTGGTTCTGTAAAAAGCCAGGGCAAATTGCCAGAAAAAGACAAGGTGTAAAAGGGGTCCCTCCAACTGAGATGGTTGCTAATTGTCTCCCTGAGGCTAGTCCTGTGAATATGAGGGAGCACATGCATCCTGTTACAGTAAATGGGGTACAGACTTAAGGGTTAAGGGAGACTGGGGCATCTCTTACCCTGGTAAAAGGGGATTTGGTTGGGCCTGAGCAACTCCTGCCAAATCAGTTTGTTTCTGTAAAAGGATTTACTGGGCGGGAGAGAACCTTACCACTAGCCAGTGTTATCCCAGACTGGGGAGATGCAAGAGAAAGGGTGCAAAAGTGGTTGTAGCAGACACCCTCGCTGTAGATGTTATTTTAGGAAATGATATTCAGCAGGGGGTGGTATGTGCTGTGACCCACAGCCAGATGGCCAGGGGCTCCTGTGATTTCCTGAACCCCACAGGAGCTCCTACAGGAGAAATTGGGAGGCTGGTCTACCAGTCTGTATCTCTTGCAGGGGAGAGTGATTTGGAACTCACATGAGTAGCCATTCACCAAGCAGCTACTGAAGCTGACTCTGAGGAGGATGGGGTAACGCATAGCCAGGGGACCGGGGATTGCTGTGACTCTGAATTCCCTAATGACCCACTCCCAAGCCCGATCATGAGCTGTCAAATAAAAACTCTGGTGGTCAGTGGACCTGCTCCCCAACCCGATCGCGGGCTTTGTCAAATTAAAAATTCCTGGTGAAGTCAGCGGTGCCTTCCCACCCACCCACTCAGACCCGTACTGTACTACACAGTCCCGATATGTGAATGAATTCCATTCACGTATCGGGACTGTGTTGTACAGTATGGTCTGCATGCCCATTGGCCCACACTGTGGACCAATGGGTGTACAGCTGTACTGTACGCTGTCAGTCGGCGGGCGGCCGGGCATCTCTTGGGTGGGGAGCTGACACCCGCTACTGACCGGGGGGGAGTGGGGTGGCAGGTCTGAGTGGGCGGATAGGGAGTGGGGTACTGCTGGACCACCAGGGATTTTTAATTTGACAAAGCCTGCAATCAGGCTTGGGAGCAGGTCCACTGGACCACCAGGGAGTTTTAATTTGATAAAGCCCATGATTGGGCTTGGGAGCCGGTCCACTGGACCACCAGGGATTTTTAATTTGATAAAGCCCACGATTGGGCTTGGGAGCCAGTCTACTGGACCACCAGGGAATGGGTTTATTTTAGAAGCCCACGATCGGGCAAGGGGGTAGGGTCCACTGGACCACCAGGAATACTTAACATTTACAAAGCCCACTATCAGGCTGGGTTTGGTCCACTGGACCACCAAGGATTTTACATTATTACAAAGCCTGCGATCGGGCATTGGGGCACGTTGCTGCCAAGGGGCAGAGGGCATTGGTCCCCTATGGCTGCAGCCTGGCAGGGCGCCAGGTGCAAGTCGCTGGGGATAAGCGCACCTGCTTGCAAATGGAGCCATAATGACATGCAAATAGCCCCATTTGTGCCTTGCATGCATAATGGCCCCATTTGCATACCCACAGCTGAATATCGCGGTCCCTGCACCTAGCGCAACCGCACTTGTGCTGGCGCATCCCCCTGCTCCTCTCTTGCCACTTGCACTGGCACAGGGCCACTGCACCATGCGCACTGCGGGAGGCCACGGTGTCATATTCAATGGTGCTGAGCCATGGCGCAGCACCATTGAATATTACCCAGACCACGCCCTGCTGCATCCCGGTTGCTCTGCGCCCAGGCTTGCACCCTTGCCTGGTGCAGTCTGAATATCTGGCCCAAGGTATTTTGGGACAGTGGGCTGTTACACACACAGGACATGAGGACAGAGGAGGGTGATGAGCAGGCAACTTGTCATTCCCCAGGGGTATCGTAAGTTATTGCTTAAGGTGGCTCATGGTATTGCCATGTCTAGACATCTAGGCATTGCTCACACTGCACAGCGATTAGTCCAAAATTTTTATTGGCCCAATTTTACCAAGCAGGTGAAGAAATACTGCAGATTCTGTCACTGGTGCCAGCAAATAGGGAAGGCAGGAGGAAAAGCCAAAGCTGGTTTGATTCCTTTGCTGACTGTGAAGGAGCCATCCCAAAAAGTGGGAATGGATATTGTGGGGACTTTGAATACCACAAGCTCTTTTGGTAAAAACTATTTCCTGACCATAGTCGACTTTGCCACACACTACACTGAGGCACTTTCCCTTTTCTCCATTAAAGCAGACAAAGTGGCGCATGCCTTGCTAGGGATTTTCTCCTGTGTAGGGTTTCCACAAGAGGTTATCTCTGATCGGGGGGGTAACTTCATGTCGGACCTGATGAAGTGTTTGTGGGAAAGGTGTGGGGTCCTGCAGAGGCGCACAACACCTTACCACCCACAGGCAAATGGGCTGGTAGAAAGATTTAATGGGACCTTGAAAACTATGCTCAAGGCATTTGCAGAACAGCATGGGCAGGACTACAAGAGGTACCTTCCCCACCTGCTGTTTGCATACAGGGAAGTGTCACAAGAGTCAAGAGGATTTTCTTTATTCAAGTTCTTATATGGACATAGGGTGTGGGGGCCCCTAGATTTGATACGGGATGACTGGGAAGGCAAGCATACCATCCAGGGGACTCCCATAGTGGAGTATGTCCTGAAGTTTAGGGAGAAGCTGAAGGAGCTTATTGGAGTGACCCAGAACAACCTGTCAGCTGCCCAACAGAGACAAAAGACTTGGTATGATCGTGGAGCTAGCTCGTGTGGAGTAGGACAGGAAGTGATGGTTCTGATCCCAGTCTGGAAGGACAAACAGCAGGCAGAGAGGGCGAGACCATAGAAGGTAGTCCGGCAGGTAAACTATGCAAATTACATTGTGGCATTACCTGACTAGAGACACACCCACAAGATGTAAAATGTGAACATGATGAAGCTCTATTTCAATAGGGCTGACATGATATTTGTGTTTTGCAGTCCTGGGGAAGGAACGGACAAGGAGGACCCTCTCCTTGACTTGATAGATGAGAATAAGTGGGAGTCATCTGTCGGGACCATCAAGCTGTCACCCCAGTTGACCCTTAACCAGACCCAGAAAGTTAGGAAAGTCATAGAGGACTTTGCCCCTTTGTTTATGTCCAAGTCTGAATGGACCCAATTAGCAGTCCATGACATGGACACTGGGGCACAAGTGCCCATACGTTGCCCAGCCTACCGGGTATCTGAGGCAGTCCCAGGGTTCAGTGCTGGGGACACTTCTTTTTCTAATCTACCTAAAAGACATTGGTAGGAGCATGAGGGGGTAAATTACCACCTCTACGTGGATGATACGACTCTTCACTATTCCAACAGTTCTGTTTTGGAAATTCTATCCACCTTGTAATCCAGGTTTGACTCACTGCAAAAATGTTTTCGACATATAAAGTTAAAGTGGAACACTTCCAAAACAAAATCAATCTTATTTGGTCTGGCTTCTAAGTTAAAACTAGACACAAAGTTAGAGATCTCTGATCTATCAGGTACATATCTAGAATGTATCAAAACATATAAATACTTAGGGTACTGTCTGGATCAGTTAGGAACAGGGAACAACCATGTAGACAATCTAATTGGTCAGGTGGGAAAAAGGGTGGGTTGTCTATTCAGAAACCAAAAATGTCTTGATTCAGATACAATGAGATGTATAATCCAAGCACAGATCCTGTCCTTACTCGATTATGGGGATTTGTTATATGGTAGTGCCTCACAAGACAGATTACACAGGCTGGATGTACTCTATAATAAACTGACTAGGTTAATCTTAAAATGTCCTATAACTACTCACCGTTGGGATCTATGTAAATCCCTGGGTTGGGTCTCTTTGTCTACTAGGAGGGACATACATACTTGTTTATTTGCATATAAGTCTGGCTTGGGTCTCATTCCCAAGTATTTGAGTGATAGGTTAATATTCCGGGATCTTGATCCATCTTTAAGAAACTCTCAATGCTCCCATTTAATTGTTCTCAAGACTCATACCATAAGGCCCATGCAATACTTTAGTCAGCTAGTTCTGAAGTTCTCTGGAATAAGCTTCCACATCATTTCAGGGCTCCAAACTCTAAATCCCTATCTGTATCTACATTAAAGAAATACTTGCTCTCAAGTGTTCGGATCTGTAAATGTTCTAACTAATGTTGTACAGTATATGTTGCACACTGTATGATTTTGGTGATGTATGTATTTAATGTGAGCACTAGGTTGCCATTGTGAATGAGCTTATGCTCAATGGTTATTCTTAATAAACAACAACAAAAGACATTAGGAGGGAGGTGGAAGAGATGCTGGATCTAGGGGGTGATCCAGAAATTTCACAGTCCCTGGGCCTCACCTGTAGTCCTCGTCCCCAAGCCAGATGGGACTACACGCTTCTATGTAGACTATCGTGGGCTCAGTGCCATCACAAAGTCTGATGCCCTGCACAGACAAGTTGCTGGACAAGCTGGGGGGGTCGACCTAGCTGACGACTATAGATCTGACCAAGAGGTACTGGCAGGTGAAATTGACTGCCAGGGCTAGGGAATGGTCAGCCTTCATCACCCCAATAGGTCTATTTGAATTTAAGGTGACGCCCTTTGGGATGAAGAACACCCCCCTGCCACCTTCCAACAGTTGGTGAATCAGGTGCTGCAGGGTACAGAGGAGTATGCAGTGGCCTGCCTAGATGATATTGACATTTTCAGTCATAGCTGGGAAGAGCACCTGACCCATCTGAGGGAAGTGTTGGGCAGGATACAGGCAGCAGGACTAACTATAAAAGCAAAGAAGTGCCAGGTGGCTATGGCAGAGGTATCCTATTTGGGTCACATAGTGAGGCGGGAGCAACTCCATCCAAACCAGGCAAATATAGAGGTGATTGAGGCATGGCCCATGCCTGAGACCCAGAAGCAGGTATGGAGCTTCCTTGGAACCATGGGGTACTACAGAAAATTGGTACCCAACTACAGGACCCTGTTAGCTCCTCTATCTAACCTATTAAAAAAGAAACAGCCAAAGAAAGTGAAGTGAGACCCAACATGTGAGAGGGCCTTCACACAGCTGAAAGTTGTGCTGTGCAGTGCCCTGGTGCAGGCCAGCCCAGACTACACCCAGCCATTTGTGTTACAGATGGTTACCTCGGATGTGGGGATTGTAGCAGTCCTCAGCCAGACATCCAATCAGGGGAAAGATCGCCCCATTGTGTACCTCAGTAAAAAGTTGCTTCCCCGAGAGCAGGCATACTCCACTGTGGAGAAGGAATGCCTTGTATTGATGTTGTCACTTAAGAAATTAGAGCCATACATCTGTGGGAGGTGCTTTGAGGTACAAACAGACCACAACCCCCTAATATGGCTGAACAAAATGGGGAAAACTAAAGCCAGACTCCTTAGATGGAGTATTGCACTACAAGCATATGACACGGCCATTACACAAAGGCCAGGGTCTGAAAATGCAAATGCAGATGGCTTATACTGCCAGTCAGAGAAAGGGACAGAACTGATGGAAACCCTCTGTTTAAGGAGGGAGGTGTGTGGAGAGGATCACACCATGCCCCATTGCTGTGATCTCATGTTATGCTAGTTTATTTATATAATTCACCAAAAGGCCCCATTGCATAAGCCTGATTGCAAGGAAGTCTGGGTAAATTTACAATACGGTATCCTGTAATGGTACAATTCCCTGTGTTTTGGGGTAGGCAACCCTATAGCTTTCTAGGTAACCTGCTTTTTTTTTGTCTTGTTTTTCTTTATTCTAACAATATTGCTTAAATGGTAGAAGGAATTAGGGCCTCCAGAATACTGTGTTAATTCAGAGGGTCGTTAAAGGTCAATGGCAGGCCCATTAAGTTAAGCCTGGGCTACAGGAAACTATTTGCCTTACAAAAGGCCCTGGGTCCAGAAGCAGCATGAAGGTGCCATGGAATCTGGAGTTCCATTGTCTTCATACTTCTGCACCTGGACTGGAGCAACTACAACTTAATGGTAGCCACTCAAAGCAGCAGTACTACCTATCCAGGAAGTGATCAATTTCCATTCTCTGTAGAGCTAAAGAAAAAACGGTGCCTGCCAGTCTGCCTATCTTTTACTGCTGCTGTCAACATGGTGGGAGACAGAAATGTAAACAAGAACAAAAGACAACTAAGCAGATTACGAGGTGATAGTACAGTGCAGTGCTCAACAGAGGACATGGAATAAACTGTCAAGAAAGCACAATTCTTTTTTACGTAGTACTGTTGCTTTAAGGTCTCAATGGTTTGCTGGGAGATAAAGGTTGAGCAAAGGACCTTGGACTAGCAAAACCAGCAGGGGGTGAGATATGCTGACTCCAGTCACAGGCCTCAGAGGGGGGGCACCTATCTTTTCCAACCCCTCCCCAGCTAAGAAACTGTAAGTTAAACTTTTAAATTTGAACATAGCTGGCTGGCCTTTTCTCAGCATGTGATGATGCCAGCCTATCACAGCAAGGAACACCGGATGCAAGACCTTTGAATTTTCTTTAAAAAAAAGAATGTGGAGCTTTGCTAGATGCATTACTCTCTCAGAAACTCTCCTGGCAGCAACAAGGACTAAGACTTGAACCCCTGTCTGAATTTCCACCAAACAGATGGGAGAATCAGCTACCTTCTAAGAACACTTTCCATTCCAGCTAGTAAGGAATTTTCAAGGTAGAACTATACTACTAGTTTTAACAGTATATTTTTTTTTTGTATAATCTCCAGCTTTCTTTTCATATACTGTAACCAATATCTAAAATATTTCTCGTATGTTATTTATAGTACTTAGTAACTAAAAAGTAAAGCCTTTGGCTTAATTTAAAATAACTCTGCCAGCATCTGTTGTGTGTGCTGGTTTGGGAAAGTTGTTCAAACAATATTAAGCCTGTCTAACACTTAAGGGCCAGACATTACCAAGACAGAATCCAAGAAGGGACTCTATGAATGAAAGGAGTGATGAATACAAGAGGTATCTCAAAGGGGTATGTGGAGTTTGAATCAGTCTCTGCATTTTTCTGTGAAAAGATGCATATAGGGTGTATAGGGCACCCCAAAGACCTATACATGCCTGTGGCTTTTCTGGTTCACTACACAGTGGCCAAGAGGGTTCTGTCCCAAAAACACAGACTCAAAGCTGTATTTTCACCCCTCACACAGAAAGAATAGCCCTGGGATCCTCTAGAAGATGTCTAGTTATAAATCCAGCTAATTCCCTAGAAGGACAGAGGTGGAGTTTCCTGACCCAGTCACAGGGGGATTCACTGTAGCCCAGAGAATCCTGCCCCACCGGAGTTGGCCTGTGACAATTTGCCATATAGAAGTTTGTAAGAGTTACCTAACTTTCCACGCGGGTGTAAACATGTGGGAATGAGTCAGACAGAAGCAGGGCTCCCCCTAACATTACTCTGTGAAAAGCACACACTAGAAACAGGCCCATAATTAATGATACTGTAATTTTATAAGGCAGGACCAAAATTTACTGATGCTCACCCTACCCAGATAAGGTGAACTGCAAATATCAAGAAATTGCTGGTTTATAGCAGCCCAGTGGGGTGTGGTTGAGGTCAGAAACCAGTTACCTGTAGGCACAAAATCTTTAAATTACAACCACTCTCATGGAGTGCAAAGGGGGACTCTAACAAATAGCGAAACATACAGGCATGGTAACTCTGCAGGGAACCAACACCAGTAACCATGTTATAATCTTTTAGAAGTGACACTTATAGATTGGAGTTCTTAGGGAGAAGAGCATGAAAGCTATATGATATAATACTATGAACACTTATGTAGCTAAATGCATAGTATGATACTCAAGCAGTTTTGTAACTTTGGTTAAAATAGTACCTGAAGTTGTCGATAATGTTTAGCATTCTAGAGTCAATATAACAGCATCAAAGTGGAGGAGCAGAGTTTCTGGCTGCTGGCTGTCTCCAGGCTGACTCCTGAAGGACTCATTAATGTCCTTCGTTCTAAGTCCTTCATACAGAGGGCTGTAGCATGGAGGGACCACTAGGGTATACTGCCTTTTAGATGAACTTGGCTGGAGGCAGTGGGGATAACTGCTGGTCAATTCTTTGTGTTCTGGAGCACAGTAGGAGCCGAACTTAGCTTGCAGAGTGGGGGTGGGGGAGAGTCACAGCTGCAAGGAAAAGTGACTCTCATGGACCATGGAGATAGCAGCTGCAGTTCTTTTAGGTTAGGGGCTTCAGTTTTTATCACTGCCAGCTGAGATTCAAAAAAAGTGCCTCTTCTGGTTACACTTCCAGCAGGTGGACTTGGCTGGAGGGGGTGGGGCTAATCACCAGTTGGTTTGTCAGGTCCCAGAGTAGAAAAGGAGCTGCAGCTGGTTTGAAGAGTGGAGGGGGGTCAGGACTCTCATGGGCCCCAGAGATAATGGCTGCAATTCTTTTAGGTTAGGGTTTCCAGTTTCTATTTGTCACTGGCCAAAATTCCAAAAGCATGCCTTTTCTAACCACTCTTCCAAAAAGTGGACTTAACTGGAGGGAGCAAGGCTAACTGCTGGTTGATTCATCAGGTCTCGGAGCAGAGTAGGAACTGTGGTCAGCTTGAAGAGTTGGGGGAAGTCACAGCTGCAAGGGAAAATAACTCCCACAGACCCCAGAGGTAGTAGCTGCAATTCTTTTAGGTCAGGGGCTCCAGTGTTTTTCCCCACTGGCTGAGATTCAGAAGGTGCATATCTTCTGGCCATGCTCCTAATAGGTGGACTTGGCTGAAGGAGGTGGGGCTAACCACTAATCAATTTGTTGAGTCCCAGAACAGAATAGAAACTGTGGTCGGCTTGAAAATGTTTTTGTTTTTTAACCAGGTGAGACACATTAAGCTGAAAGCTTGTTTACAGGTGCAGCCTGGGAGCACAGGGAAGTTAAGTGACTTGCTCAGGGTCACACATATGCAAGTGGGGGCTGTAGGATTCAAACCTAGGTCTCTATATTTGCAGCTCAGAGCCTTAAACCACTGTGCTACACTGCCTCCCCTGAAGATTGGGGAGCAGGAGTCATATCTGCAAGGGAAAGTGACTCTCACAGACCCAAAGGTAGGGGCTGCAGTTGCTTTAGATCTGGGCTCCAGTTTTGATCACACCAGCCATGATTCAAGAAATGTGCCTCTTCTAGCCGAGCTCCTGATAAGTGGACTTAGCTGGAGGGGGCAGGGCTAACTGACATTGATTCTTCAGGTCCCAGAGCAGAGTAGGATTCACAGTTGGCTGGGGTGGGAATAAAGTCACAGCTGCAAAAGAAAGTGACTCACGTGGACCTCAGAGATAGTGACTGTTATGTCACTAATTTCCCCCATTTTGGAGAAAGTTAGGAAAAACTGCACACATGCTCAGTTTAAAAACTAAACGTTCTGAGGATAACTGATTTTTTATGGCCACAAATTTTAAATGTGGTAGTTTGAGAAAAATGCGTGTACGTATCTGAGGGAGTGGGGCTATACGCATCACCACAAGGTGATTCCTAATACCGTAAGCAGTGCCTGTCTCTGTTTCTAATGCATTTGTTCAGCAGGGGCAGGGCTGTGCATCAATGCATAGCCCCCCCCCCCGAACATAGCTGCTGTGAAATAAGTTGAATGAAAGCCATTTGCAGCATCCCACTAAGTGGGTTTCTTTTCCACACACCTGAGTGCCCAATCCCTGGTGCCAGATAAATTTAACTAACATACTGAACACTAGGATGCCCAGTCTCCAGTGCTGGCTCAATTTATATAATGTATCCAACACTGTTGCGTCCATCCCCGGTGCCGGTTAAGAATCCCCGCCTGTGTTTAACTCCCACCCAGCCCTGCCTGTCAGATGAATAATACAGCACCAGAGTGCTGTGCTGTATCAGACAGTCCCATCAGACAGTCCTTCTTCCCCCTTAACAGTGTACAACACTGGAGTGCCTCCCCCCCTCCCATTCTGCCAAAACGTCAAACCAACACTTGGTGCCCAATCTCCAGCATCTGTACCTGCAACATAAAAATGGTCCTTTGATATTTTTTTATCACCTGTAATAAAAAGAAAATGGTCCATTGATGTCTGTTGAGCTTCTGCTCTTGCCCACTGCTGCCATCCCTCCCTGAACCCCCACTGAGCACCCACCATCTCACACCCCCACGCCCTCACTCACCTAAACAAGGTCCACCATCGTGGAGCCAGTCTCTGAAAGAAAGATGTTCTCATCCTGTAACCACGACTGCAAACAAAGGAAACAAGATAAGTGCAGTTAATGTATTTACAATGCATTTTTTTTTTTCTATTCTTTATTTGCAGCACCAGTCGTCAGCATTTTCAGCCCTGGTCACAACGCCCTCAGCTTCCACCTCCTGCATTGCTGGTGACTCCACCAGTCACCCCTGGCTTGCCCCCCCAGAGGGTGGAGTCACGGCACCATTCCCCAACCAGCGCAGCGGAACTAGGACTAGTCAGGGAAGCCCAGCTCAGGAGGCTAATCGAAGCCCAGGGTAGGGCTTCACATAGACGGGTGGGCAGAGCTTTTTTTTTATGGTTTTCTGGGAGGTGGAAACATGCAATTATGTCAAGCATCCACCCCGCCTCCTGGATCAGACCGACGCCAGTTGCATTGGAACTCCAGGCTCCGCCAGGGGTCCCCAATGCACCGAGCAAGCACCACCCTCCCTCCCTCCAGAGAAGGAGAGCTGTCCATGGGATGCTCAATCCTTTTCCCCCTGGCCGGCCCTCCAACTACCCGGGTCTGATCTCGAACCCGGGTTGCCAGCGTCGCAAGTAGAAATCCAACCACTGCACCGCCGGGCCGACATACAATCATTTTTAAGGTTCACTCATAACATGGTAATTTTTTAATATTTTCCCCAAAAACCTTCTACATGACCTTTTTAGGACCCCATCCCATGAGCTAGGTTGGTGATATTTTTCAAATCTGGCCCAAAAGGGGAATTTACAGTCGCTCTGAAAAATCACCTTTCTGGCGAGATTTAAAAAATGTCACCTACTTGGTTTATGAGGTGAAACATAGAAACACAGAATATGACAGTAGGTAAGGACTGCTTGGACCACCCAGTCTGATCATTTTCCCCTACCTACAATATCACCACAGACCCTAATCAATCTCTGGCTCTTTCTTCCTCACCTCTTCCTTCCTTTCCACTAAGATACCCTTATGCCTATCCCATGCATTCTTGAACCCCACTACTGTCTTTGCCCCACCACCTCCACCGAAAGACTGTTCCAGGAATCCTCCACTCTTTCTGTGAAGAAATATTTTCTCACATCTCTTCTGACTCTACAGCTCTCCAGCTTCAAGGCATGTCTCCTTGTCCTTGAGCTTCTTCTTTTCTAAAAAGAAATCTTCCCTCCTGTACCTTATTTACTCCTTGTGAGGTATTTAAAGGTCTGTATCATATTTTTTTTCATTTTATTTTTTTTATTTTTTACCAGGAAGTGAACTGGGCACAGCCCTTTTTCAGCCACACCTGACATATAACAGCATACAATACGCGATTAATAAATACATCACATACAGTACAAAACAATGTTAAAAACAAGAACACTAACATTTAACATTCATCCTGTACAATTTGGTTAGCAAATGTTTAAAGTGCCTTATCATATCCCCTCTACTCTTCCAAGGTGTACATATTGAGGTCCTTTATTCTGTCCTCATAGGGCTTTTGTTGCATACCCTGCACCATTTTAGTTGCCCTCCTCTGGACCGCCTCCACTCTGTCTTGACAATATATTCAAAATCAAGTTATAGTTTGTTTCCTTAAACACTAAAAGTCTGATTTGATATTTGTGATAGTTTTTTTGCAGATCCACATCAAATTATTGTAGAACATAGAACACAGAAACATAGAATTTGATGGCAGATAAGGACCTCTTGGCCCACCTAGTCTGCCCATTGCCCCACCTAATGGATAAGCTGCAGATCCTAGTTAACCAACAGCCTACTTCCACCTACCCCTGATTAGAATTACCTTATGTCTGTCCCATGCATTCTTGAATTCCCCTACTGTTTTTGACTCCACAACCTCCTCAGAAAGACTGTTCCATGCATCTACAATCCTCTCCATGAAGAAATACTTCCTCACATTGCCTCTGAGCCTTCCCCCCTCTATCTTCAAATTGTGCTCCCTTGTTCTTGCACATCTCTTTTTTGAAAGATGCTACCCACTTGGACTTTGTTGATTCCCTTGAGGTACTTGAAAGTTTCTATCATGTCCCTCCTCTCCCTCCTTTCCTTGAGGCTAAACATATTAAGCTCCTTTAATCTTTCTTCATATGTCTTCTGGTGCAGACCCTGCACCATTTTGTTGCCCTCCTCTGAACAGCCTCCATCCTGTCTATGTCTTTTCGGAGATGGGGTCTTCAGAACTGCATGTAGTACTCCAGATGTGGTCTCACCAACTGTCTGTACAGAGAGATAACAGCTTCCTTTTTTCTATTGGTGATGCCTCTCCCTTTGCATCCCACTATCCCCCCAGCCCTCCTTACTGCCTTCTCACACTGCTTGCCCACCTTTAGGTCATCTGATATAACTACCCCCAGGTCCCTTTCCATTTTTGTTGTTGTCAGTATCTCACCCCCATTGTGTACTCTTCCCCTGGCTTTTTGTTTCTCAGGTGCATTACTTTGCGCTTCTTTGTGTTGAATCTAAGCTGCCATACATTTGACCATTCCTCCAACCTTGCCAAGACCCTTCTCATCCTTCCCACCCCACCTTGTGTAACAACCCTGTTGCAGATCTTCGTGTCATCTGCAAAGAGTCATACTTTTCCTTCAAGTCCCTCTGCAATGTCACTTATAAAGACATTAAAAAGGACCGGCCTCAGTACTGAACCCTGCGGTGCCCCACTAGTAACCCCTCTTTCTTCACTGTGGACTCTGTTTACTATTACCCTCTGTGTCCTGTTGTCCAGCCAATGTTTTACCCAGGCTACTACCCTGGGACCCACTCCCAGGCTGGCTAATTTATTTAATCTTTTGTACGGACCTGTGTCAAATGCCTTGCTAAAGTCTAGGTAGGTCATGTCCACAGCCCCTCCCTGGTCTACTACGTTGGTCTCCAAGTCAAAGAAATTGATTAGATTTGTCTGACATGACCTTCCCACTGTGAATCCATGCTGCCTTGGGTCCTATGCCCCACTGGCCTCTAGGTACTCAACAATTCTTTCCTTCAGAAGTGATTCCATCATTTTCCCTACAACTGAGGTCAAACTGACAGGTCGGTAGTTTCCTGCCTCTGTCTTGCTCCCACTTTTGTGAAGGGGAATCACCTCCGCCCTCCTCCAGTCCTCAGATACCACACCATCCTGCCATGATTTGTTAAAAAGGGTAGTCAGTGGTGTTACTAGTTCTCCCCTTAGTTCTTTTAGACTTCTGGGGTGAATCCCATCAAGCCCCATTGCTTTATCCACCTTCAGTTTTAGGAGTCCTTTCAGAATCCTTTCTTCTGTGAAAGGACTGATATCAACCCCCCTATCCAGAGTGCTTCAATTGACTGGATTAGGTACCTCCCCCTCCTCTTCCTTTGTGAATACTGAGCAGAAGTATTCATTCAGTATCCCTTCTTTTCACTGTCCCTGTCTACCCAACTACTCTCTTCTTTATTCAGCCTCAGTATCCCCCCCTTTATCTTTCTTTGCTCCCTAATGTACCTATAAAAGGTTTTATCCCCGTTCTTAACCGAGTTGGCTATCTTTTCCTTGGTTTGGGCCTTTGTTATTCTGACTGCCTTCCCCACTTCCTTCTGCTTTAACTGGTACAGTTCTCCGTTCTGCTCCTTTAATGTTTCCTTATACTTCCTGAATGCTATCTTTTTCTCCCTAACCTTCCCTGCCATTTCTTTAGAGAACCATAGTAGTTTTTTCTTTCATTTTGATTTGTTTATTTGCTTCACACAAAGGCTTGTTGCCTCTGTGATGGTGGTTTTGATGTTTCCCCATTGTTGCTCTACCCCACCTACTTGCCTGTTTGCTAGTGCTTTTCTGAGGCACTCTCCCATTTCAACAAAATCAGCCCTCCTGTAGTCTAGTACCTTCACTTTTGTATGGCTTGACTCTACAGCTAAGTTTATCATGAACCACACTGTTTGGTGGTCATTTGTTCCCAACATTAAAAATAATGATAAACTGAATAAATAAAAAAATGGGAACGTTTTAAACTGCCATCTTTTGCCAGCTATTTAATCATTTCATATACAGCCCATGATCCTTTTCTGTATTTAATAAAATAAAATGAAAGGAAAATCTTTCTTTCTTCTTGGGCTTTTCAAAAAACAATATTAAAATTAATATATTGATGTGTTGTACTGGATGAAAATAATGCTATTTTGGTGCATTTTTAATTCATTTTTGTAAGTATGCATTGTGATATTAATGTGGTAGCACTATGATGATTGATCACTTTATAACCATTTGAATTTCCTCACTATGCACTTTA
The DNA here is from genome assembly GCA_016271365.2 of Neoceratodus forsteri. Taxonomy (NCBI): domain Eukaryota; kingdom Metazoa; phylum Chordata; order Ceratodontiformes; family Ceratodontidae; genus Neoceratodus; species Neoceratodus forsteri. The sequence continues at coordinate 269,361,344 of CM057452.1, read as the reverse complement.
AGTATTTAAGACTGTACATTGTTGTGTGACTCCACCCTATCTGATGAAGAGGATTTTTACCCTCAAAGCCCCGGGGAACCTTTGTAGTACATCCTATTAAATTATCACAACTCGAAGCTTTACTCCTATGTGTATCACATTTTTTTTTTGTTTTTGTGACTCTGTCTATGTCCTTCTGGATATGTGGTTTCCAAAACTTGACTAAGTACTCAAGGTGGGTTCTTACCAGTGATCTGTACAGAGGCAACACAACTTCCCTCTTTCTGCTGGTGATTACCCTCCCTATGCACCCTAGTATCCCACTGGCCCTCCCAATTGTCTTGTCAAACTGCTCGGCCACCTTTAGGTCATCCAGTATGATTATACCTACTGTAAGTCACTTTCCGGCTTGATGTTCGTCAATACCACTCCATCCATTTGGTAATCCATCCCTGGGTTTCTGTACCCTAAGTGCATTATTTTGCACTTTTTCACATTAAAACCCAACTGCCATGGGAGGAAGGGTATTTAAACTGTCATTATATGCTGATTATGCCCTTTTAACCATTCCTGATCTGGAGAATTCAGTCCCAGTTGTGTGGCAAATCCTGAAGCAATTTGGCAATCTATCTGGCTATAAATACTAATAAAATGGAAGTACTTACTTTGAATTTTATGCCCTCTTCCTCGTTGAAAACTTGTTTTCCTTTACATTGGAGAGGAATGAAAATTAAGTACCTGGGCATTTATTTGCCTTGTGATCTACTCCATTTAGAATTGGTTAATTATGAACCTCTCACCCAATCCATAGAGCAAGACCTGTATAAATGGACCCAACTACATTTGTTCCTTCACTCTCATCTAGAAGTTATCCATATGAATGTCCTTCCCCACCTATTATATTTGTTTCAAATACTCCCTGTTACTCCATCTTTTTATTATTTCTTCTCTTGGAATAAGCTTTTGTCATGATTTGTCTGGGCAGGGCACCGTCCCTGTGTTTGGTGTGCTCTCCTTCAGTTACCGCTGTCACAGGGGTGGACTGAACCTCCCCAATCTACTGAATTACTTCAGAGCATCTATTTTGTGTATTGTTATGGCTTGATCCCATGTATACTGCTTTATGGAAGCATTAAGCAATATACCACGACAGGGTGTGCGTGATGCCAGGATTTACCCATGCCTGGTGTGTTGTTTGGTCATGAGGCCGCAGGCCAAGTGAGCAAAGCACACCAGGTGTGGGTAAATCTTGGCATCACCTACACCCTGGAGTGGGTTATTGAGATTATACAATGTTCCCCTTTTTTAAAAAAATGAGAAAATTACAGGGTTTTACTTTGCCATTTTAAATACCTTTTTTTGTTATTTATTCTTGCACCACAAAAACTAGTTCCCTATTGTTAGAATAATTAGTCACCTATATCTCAGCAATGGAGAAGAGTTTGTTTATTTTTGCTGATGTTTTTGTGAGGGTTAATAACCCCCACCACCCCATGTCCCCTGGAACAAAGTTAATGAGCTGATCACAGCTACTGCGTATTCTGCCAGCTTTAGTTTAGTTTTTTTTTATTCCACTGACAGACTGACATCACATGGTTTTCACAATGCTGAAGACTTTAGACCTTCGTGCTTGCCTGTCACCACCCCCGTTCAGCTAAATAAATATTTTGTTAGTTTAATTATTGCTGAACTGGGGAAAGTGTTTAGTTATAAAAAACGAGTGGTAATTGTTATAGAAATCCAATTGTAAAAGCAGAGTTTTGATACTGGGTATGTGCTTATGAATATGCATGAGCAGTGGGATATGCATATGTATAAGCGCATGCCTAGAAATATGGCTCGCATTTTGATATTTTGGCTTTTTTTGTTTTCCCAAGCTGTTCGGTATTTTAATGTGGTGGACATTGGTAAGGAACTTATATGATGGCAGCAGTTGTGCTCCCAGTGACTGTGTGGTGTGGGGGTGCAGAAGACTGAATCACGGGTGGGGGTTGTTCATAGAGGATACGTCATGGAGCTGTGGTCATGTGGACTTCAGGAAGGAGAGTACTTCTTTGAGGTAGCAGGAGATGACATAACGATGTTGTGGGGATGGAAAATGGAACTGATAGATGAAAGGATAAGAACACAAAGTGAGGCGGGTGTACAGTCTGTGTTTTCAAGGAGGAGATGGTTTGGGGTATGTGATGTGAATTTGGGGACTGTTGGAGCTAATGGAAACTACAGTGGTTGTTTGAATCTCCTACATTTGCCTTGCACTTTAGCAAGGTCTTTTCCAGTCCTGGATTTCTTATGGTCAGACTGATTTCAGGTGGGGTTTCTGATGCAAGTCACTGGCAGCTGGCACCTTTTTCCATTGGGTGATGCTAGGCTTTACAACAGTTACAAGGTGCCAGCCAGCCAATCAGAAGGCTTTATTTTTCTAGCCATTGTATAATTAAGCAATAAGGCATGACAGGGCATGGTGTATCATGGGATATTGTTACGCCTCAGGTGGTTGGGCATGAAGCCGCAGTCCGAGTGGATCCAACCACCCAAGAAGTGATGATATGCCATGATATACCACACCCTGGAGCGACTTATTGCTATTATGAACTGAGTTTCAAGTTTTATAAATAAAAAAATAAAAGAAACAGGTTTTAAAATGTTTTATGAATGAGTTTTTGGGTGGTGTAGGAGTACATTTTCAAAAACTAGTTCTCAGACATTAGACAGCAAGGAGGCTGGTGGTGCCAGAGCTTTTTTGAAACCGTGTTGATGTAGCCTGATATCATCATGGCTTCAAAGAGCTCTCAGCCAATCAGATTCCTCTATTTATGATCCTCAGTTCATAATATTGAATTTACACTGAATGATCTGTTCGATACAAGGAGAATACTATTCGCCCCACTGACCGCCCTCCTGAAACTTTCTAATTTTACTCAACACACAGCACATACTTTGGGTGTATGGTTTAAATTATGCACTCTTCCCTTATTAACCCATATTTTTTATTTTGTTTTCTTACCGGCTGCTGAAACTGACTTTTTACCAGCCCAAATGGATCTTACTTTTAACAGGTGGCACCTTTTGGGACTCTGCTATATTTTTCAACTTTTAGACACTGAGGGGGTATGTCCCTTTGCCTACCTGCAATCTCAGTAGCATTTAACAAATAGGGAACACTTCCATTACTTACACGTTAGAATACAGTATTATTACTTCATAAAAGCCCACATAGAAGTTGTCTCCCTGAACCCCATCCTCTATTATTAAACATCATAATAGATTCCATAAAAGGACAGCAAAGGCAATACCTTATTGGGAATTTATATAAAGATTTACAGGAATACTTATGTGATTCCACGCAAACAATTTTGGATGCATGGCATAATGAATTATCCACCGATATTGTACATGATATGTGGCTGAAGTATGCCACTTCCTCAATTAAGATCACCTCGGTCCCATACTGTTGAGAGATTGAATGGAAATGCAGAATTAAATACTTTAACACACCCTCCCAGTTGATTAAGTACCTTCTGGCCAGGTTTGTACACTGTTGGAGATCATGCAGGGCCACATACTGTAAGTTAATAACACACATATTTTTGGGGCTTGCCCTGTCCTTTCCTCTTTTTGGCAGGAGACTGGAGACCGACTTCTTAGCTTGTTGGAGTCTGAGGCAGTCTCTTAACACCTGAGCTGGTCCTATCTATCCCCCCCCCAAAGGATGTTTGTATATACCCTAGGTCAATGATTTATATGTACATTTTAGCAGCCAAAAAGGCAATCACTAGCTTATTGCACCTGTTTTCTCTGGTCTCAGCTCATCCTTTCCACACACACGCACACACCCCTTGAGTGTTCACCCTGTTGCAGATTTTGGTGTCATCCACAAACAGGCACACCTTCCCTTCCAGCACTTCTGCAACGTCACTTATAGAGACATTATAGAGGACTGGTCCCAACACTGATCCCTGAAGTACCCTGCTAGTCACTCTCCCTTCCTTGGAATAAACTCCATTTACCACCACTCTCTGTTGACTATCCCCTGACCAGTTTCTTACCCAGTTTACTACCTTTGGACCCACTCCTAAGCTACCCAGCTTGCTTACTAGTCTCCTCTGTGGAACGGTGCTGAAAGCCATACTGAAATCTAGGTAGGCCATGTCCACCGCTCCACCCTGATCTAATTCTTTAGTCACCCAGTCAAAGAAATCAATCAGATTTATTTGACATGACTTCCCCCTTGTGAAGCTATGCTGAATCAGTTCTTGTAACCCAATGGATTTAAAATATTCCACAATCCTTTCCTTCAGCAGTGTTTCCATTAACTTTCCCACCATATATTGCTGCTGCTGCTGATGACTGACTGAAGTTACTACTGTAAACTGAGTGAGGAGGACATCCTGATACACACTGGGCTAAAGTGAGGAGTCTGGCTGCAGCAAGACTTAGTAAATGCATTTTTCTATCCTGGAACAGGTATGTCACCATTGCCACACACAAAGGTATAGTTTTACTAACCTTTCCGGTCCTTCTTTGGCATCAGCAATGACAAAGAACTTTTTGACGGGAAATCATGAGACAGTGTTTAGGCCTCTGATAGCTCCTTAAGGGAGAGAGAGTGGAGTATTAGCAGTGGAAGAAGCCTGCTCACAGGGAGGGAGCACTCAGAAAGCCTGTGGGGGCTTGGGCCTACCTGGTGGATCTCCGTTGGTTTTCCCTTACTCTAGTCTGGTTTGGGTTCATTGTATTAAATCCATGTCCATGTATGCATATCTGATCTAATATGCTTTTTATGTCTGAATGCTTTTTAACGAAATTGTATGGTACATTTACTGTTAGTCTGGGTTAGTCATTTTTAGATAAGTGTAGATTTGCGGCTGTTTTTTATGTGCCTGTGTTTTATGTTGCCCTTACTATTCCTTGATATTTACACTGAGGTAATATTTATTTATTAGCAAAATGTTCATTCTGTTCTTTTTTTTGGAATTATTCAAGTCAGAAATTGGAGTTATCCCCATTGGGGGGGGTGATTGGGCAAGAAACTCATGTGGTCCAGGAGGTTAAAGGGATAGCCCTACTCCCCACAGAATCATTCACTCCTAGTAAGCGAGTCAGAGAGCATGGAGAGTTGGAGAGTACGGAGGTTGAGTGAGGGAGCAGGGGAGCTTTCGGTTGTGAGTTTTGATTTGTTTTTCCTTTTCCTCTGAAGAAGCTTGGCTCCCTTCCGATATTTTTCCTCAGCTACCTTTTTTCAGCCCCGTTTTTAGTCTTTTTAGTTTCTGCATATGCTTTTTAACGGCAGTCGTCAAGCTTTAAGCCATCAGTGAAAATTAATTTTGGAGGTGCTTCTGATTAAGTAGTTTTGCTCAGATCTGCTACTCTAGCACTGAAGTGATAGATAAAGGGGGCTGGAGAAGGGTGTGGGTAGCGTACGATTGATCTGCTTGACCTTATCACACCTGTCTTGAGTACCTGCATCAAAATTTTAGAAACCGAATGCTAAAAAGTAAGTTTTTTAGTCTCTGGGTTAAACTTTGGATATCCTTGAGCATATTAAGATCTGGGGGAGGGGGATATCTACTGGATATGTTGTGTGTCTAAGTAATTAGTGACACAATAAGACTGTATATTAGCACATATAAGTGTACATTTTTATTAATTGTGTATAGCAAATTGAGCAAATTAGATCCGTGCTGAATTTGGTATTTGTACTTATATATTTTATATATATTTTATGTAATATATTGATATACTTATTGCACCCTGTTACCCCTATTTCCTTTGTGTTGTTTTTTTTTCTTTTCGTGTGCGCTGAAGGTGTTGCTCATTCCTGGAGGGGGTTACGTTGCCTTAGCTTGTCCGATTGGATACCCCATCTCGCTTGTTTTGATACTTTATATTTGAAAGCTGCTGGAAATAGTTATTGGAATTATTGGACCTGTTGATATTGTAAGGACCATTTTGTATTCAATCTCTACTAAGAAGCTAAAGGGGAAGGAAGCAACAATGGTCATCTCCCTATTAAAGAGTTGAGAACTGAGCACTGAGAACTTATTTCCCATATTTGATCTACAAAGGGAGGTTAAGTGAGACCTATCTGACTGTTTTTTGGGTGAAGTGATTTTCGTTTGAAAGGAGAACCACTGCTTTTGACTTTATATGTGACTCTGTGTATGGTACTTTTTCTACAGGGTTGGTCCCACTTGAGTAAATACTATAGACTTTTTGTGGTTTGGTATTCCGTTTGCTTTTGATTCTTCTGTGTCTTGCACTTTGGGCTTAAGCAATTGCTCAATAGATTAAGGGAGGATTAATTAAATGCCTGTTAATACAAGAAGTAGTAAGGAGATAATTGATATTAATCAGGGAGTAATTATTAAAGCTAAAAAGAAATTTACTAAAAAGGAGGATAAAAATAAAGTAATGATGCCCAAGTCACCACCTCCTATACAGGAGGCAGGGCCTGGCACTCATTAAAACATTAATACATAAAAAAATGGTTAAAAAGGAGAGGAAATAGAGACAACAGAGGATGTTAATGGTTTGGTGGAGTTCAGCACAGTGGAATTTATTTGACATCATGAACCCTCAAGGGGTCAGAATTCAGTCATTAAACTTGCATCAAGTATGAAACAGTTAACTCAATGTATTTTGGCAAAAACAAGAAGGTTGTCCAATATTAAAATGGCAGATGGAAATTCAGAATTTGATCACACCAATTCGAGCTATCCAGATGGGCAGTAAGGAAGTAAGATATAGTCAAGATGCTGATACACTTACTGCTTCTGAAAAAATTAATAAAACATTATTTCAGAATATCAGTTTAATAAAAATAGTTAACAATGAAGTAAGTAAAACAATAGAGGACATAAGGGAGACAATAAAATCTAACAACAGGATAGAACAAAAAATAAAAATAATTCAAGATATGAAACAAGGGTATGGTTCCTTTTGTGACAATATAAATGATGGAGGTGATAAAACTGACTGTGTAGAAGAGAATAATGTAGAGATGTTAGAGTTGTCAGATCAGGGAACTCAATGGATGAGCCCTATGGACCCAAGCTTACCTGTTTTAGAAACACTTACGAGAGAATGTACAAATGCATTAAAAGATCATTTGCTAGCAAATGCGATGATATATGAGCAGCTGTTAACAATTAGAAAGGAGCTATCCTTTATGAAAGGGGTAGTAATTGAAAATAAAGTAAGGATTGAGTCTATTGTTAGGCAATTGTCACAACAGGAAAACCGGAGGCACATCAAAGTAAATTGGGTTTTCATAGGAAGCAAAATTTTGAAATAATCCCTTATGAAGGGGAAACTATGTTGGACAGCCCTCTGAATGATATTAAAACTGTATTAGATATTTTTCATTCTACAGCAAGTGGAACGGAGGAAAGTATAAGTGAGGGTAGTTAATTAATAATACTTCCACAGACTTATGATAAACACAATAGTCTCGTTAAAGAATTAAGAGTTGGAAATCCTGATATATGGGATGAGGGAGTCATTCAAGAAAGAAAAAGAAAGAAAGAGAAAGGGGTTATTTAAGAACCCAAATTGAGAGCAAGTCTAGGGAAGCAAACCCTCGATCTTCAGAAACATCAGTAGAAAATAAAGACAATTCCCTAGTTCATACCAGCAAGAGAGAAGTTATTAGTGAAAAGTGCAGGCTTAGAAAAGCAGAGAAACTACCCCAAAAAGGAACTAGTAAAGGAAAGGAGATTAGAAAGATGATAGGGAAAAAAAGAACCAAAACAATTTCAAAAAATTTTGTTTTCCAAAATTTGAGTAATATAATGAATAGAAAAAAGTTAAATAAAGGGGCTAATGTGAAAAAGGAAGGAAAAAAGGATAACAAACACAGGGGGATGGCAAACAAAAAGCAGAACAATAAAGTTGGAGATAAACAAGAGCATGGAGGGAAAACTGAGGGAAAGAAGATCATTCATGATGAAGAATCAATAGTTGTTAGAAATAAAATATTAAGGCAGTTAGAGGAGGTGAATGAAAGAATAGAGGAAGATAGAAATGAGAGTAATCTTAGAGAAATATTAAAAAGAACACTTGAAACTGACCTTATTTTGTCCTTATTTGATGTACCAATAATTCCAGAGGAAACTGAATTGAAATTAAATATACATTTAAAAAATTTCTGAGTTCAGTCATGCAGGGAGGCTCTAATGATGGTAACCTCCTAGATAAAATGAGCATAATTAGACCATTAATAAATGAGAATTTGGTATTTATACTTTCCGATCAATATTATGTTCTGAAAGTAATTCAAAAACAAAAAGATAGACTCAGAGTATTAGGAGTTGAAATGGATGGAGTTGTTAATATTGGAACATTATTTCCAGAATATTATAAGGAGCTCAAAGGTCAGGAGCCAGAAAATAGAGATTTTCCCATATCTATTTATGGTATTGGGAATTTTCTCACAGAAAGTGAAAATAACCTTAAGATGAAAATAGTGGATCTATTGCAAAGTCTTTTTTAAGACAATACTTTACAGTAAAATGGGTCAACAGGTTTGGTGTCTAACCGGCATGGTGGAAACCAAATTTTCATCATAGCTATTTTTTTTCATCCCACCTCATGAACATGACAGGTGTTGTTCTTCAAATCCTGGCCAAAATGTGTTTTTGCACTTGTGGGAAAAAATGACATTTTGGACAGGATTTGAAAATGTGCATCTACTGGGTTGAAACATGGAGTCATAAGAAAACTATATTGACAATTAGGGGTCAAAATATTATAAAACAACAAAGTTATAAAGGTATGTTGTAATTTTTCAATGCTCATTCATAACATTGTTAATTTTCAGTATTTTGACAGCAAATTTTCAACATAGCCATTTTTTCACACTACCTCATGAACATGACAGGTGCTGTTTTTCAAATCCTGGCCAAAATATGTTTTTGGCACTTGTCATGTTTGGGGGGGGGGTCATAAAAAGACTATGTTGAAATTTGGGGGTCAAAATATCACAAAAAAAATAATGCCGTAACATTGTTTTCAGGGATAGCCGTTGGCCCAGTGCAGACCACGTTGCCTTTCTGTGCCAGTGGCCTGAGTTTGGGTGTGAGCTCAGTGAGCCAATTGAATTGGCCAAGGCTGGGGGGAAGGTGCACAGCGTGCAACTCTGGCCCTAACCTGTGACGGGACAGAGCACTGTTCTGGTGCACAGAAGACACCTCAAAGCAAGCCATAGAGGCTTTTCTCACAAGGGGTTGATGTGCATATTGAGCCCTGATGGGCCCATGCACTGCATCGGGACTATCTCCACTGTACCATTTATTTCATTTCATGCAAGTCCTGAATGAAGATATGATTCTACTATCTGAAATAGAAGGGAAATTCATTGAAAAAACTACATTAATGCAGACATTAGGGTTGAAGAAGGCAAAGTGTTCAAAGTAGGGAAATGAAATAATATTAGGGTTTTGGTCTCATGAGTCTTGGCAAATCAGTGGTGGGTCTTCCTTGGTGTTGTCAGTCCTAATGCCCAGCCTCTTCCCCTGAGCAAACCAGGTCAGACATGATATATTGTCTTCATGCAGGGCCCTCAGGGTCATGTGTAAACAAAGCTATAACAGATTCTGTTGGCAACATGTGGTGAACCGTACTTCTCTACCTCTGAAGAGTGTATCACTATGAAGCACTAGCTTGGAACTGTACCCTGTGCTTTGGACAGGAGGCTATGGGCTGGGGGAAGGGGTGGTCATTAGGACTGACAACCCCAGGGAACATCCCACCACTAAATAACCAATGCTTCAGAGGCCCAAAACCCTAATATTTTTTTAATTTCCCTACTTTGTGTTCTTCAACTCTAATGTCTGCATTAATATGTTTTTTTTGTAATTAATAATATATCTATATTATATATATATATATATATATATATATATATACAGTGATAGAGAGAGAGACAGATAGACAGAAGGAGAGAGAGAGAGATACAGATAGATAGATAGATAGATAGATAGATAGATAGATAGATAGATAGATAGATAGATAGATAGATAGATTAAAAAAATAGAATTTGGTCAGTTCTGGCTTCTCACTGATCAGGACCCTCTCACTTGGTACTGCATTAACCTAGCATATATCCCTGCTCTCATGATGTAATAAGGGTGCATTAGCTGACAGCACAACCTGTCAGGATCAAAAAGGTCAATATGCTAATTAGACAACCTCAAAGTCAAAAATGTCACAATGCAAATTCAACAACCCAGCAACAACAAAAGGAAATCATGCAAATAAAGAAAACACATGCTCCCACACAAACACAGCAACATTACTTACAGCGGTATCCAGTGATAACAGCACCTGAATGTCAGCAACTGCAAAGATAGCTAGTCAATAATGTAGAGTAGCATAATGCTGACACAGCAATATTGACTAGCGAGGAATGATAGCCACAGTGCATGAGAGCACCAGTCATGTGTGTCAAATGTCTTAGGGCGACTGTCAATAAGGGCAACTGACATTAAGGGTGACTGACATTAAGAGCGACTAACAATTAGGGCGACTGGCAAATAGAGAGACTGTCAATAAGGGTGACTCTCAAAATAGTGCACACGTGTGCGCATACCCGTGCAACACTGAATAGCACATCTCGACAGGCACACCCATACCCAGGAGGGACACACATGCTGGGCAGGTATGGCACCCAGGTCTATATGCAACCCCCTCCCACCACAACAGATGCACTGCCAGCCCATAGAGCATCGGTCCAGCGTTCCCCAACCCTGACACTCTGCCCACAAATCAAGTGCATCCCCCACCAGATATGCCACTACAATGACCCCCCAGCAATGTCACTGAGGAGAGCATACAGGGATGCCACCACCCCAGGGCACAGCATGTGACACACAGGTGCAGGCACCCCCAAGACATGCACCACTAGCAGTAGACCTATGCTGACACTCACACGCACCCCCCTCGAATGCCAATGCTTTGGAAGTTGGAATGCCTCCCCCCCAACATAAACAGTGCCACAATCTGCGGTCTGGTGTGCCACACCTCCACAGCACAGCATGCATGCCTGGCCCCTCCCACAGCAGCAACAACTCTTCAAGAGTGAACAACACCTGCCACTGCTGCAGCCATCACGCTGCCATGGTGTACGGCATTAGGCAGTGCATAGGCAGGCAGAACAGTGTACAATGCCTCGGGTTGGAGGTTCAAGGACACACATCGATATTAACTTGGTGGACAGAGGCTCAAACATGGATGAATTGTGAGTGCCCATTCCAACAGTGCACTCACCCATCAGGAACATGGCATCAGACCTGGAGAACACAGCAACATGGTAGTTCTACATAAGACAATACAGCTCTGCACCGTTCTGCCAAACAACTACAGACATAGCTCATTCATGCTCGCCTGTGCACATGGAACCCCCTCCCCCCGTAGGAGGTACACCCCTTTTCTTACCACTGGCTACAGACTGTGGATGTTCCTCTGCAGTTCTGCCCTCACTGACATTGTCTTTCACGTGACCCTGTGACACTACAAAGGGCAGCAGCCTGCAGGCACACAGTGTCTTTAATAATAATAATAATAATTTTATTTGTATAGTGCCTTTCAAATTATCAAAGCGCTACACCGTGGTAAACAGACTGCAACCCCCCTTCCCTGTGGTCCAATCTCGGGCGGTGTTATACCGAGTACCCGGCCGGGGTCATGGCCTCTACTATAGGGCCAGAATTTTCATCCAGCCAGGTCTCGGTAATGCAAGCCAGATCAGCTGAACCAACAAGGTCGGCAATAATAGCAGTCTTATTCCTAACAGACCTGGCATTGCATAATACTGCCCAAATTGGACAAACTTCGGAGGTTGTCAGGCCTATCTGCCTACTAAAATCAGTAGTGCCCTTGGGTATGGATACCAGACAGGGCGAACCCCGATCAGGATTCTATTTCACCCCAGGGCGCCTTCTGGACTTTATATCCCCACTACGATGGCCCCGCTCGTTCATCCTCCCCTGTTCGTGCACCCCCGCCCCCCTCGCTCTCCTGTGGGCAATCCCCAGTGCTCTACATCGCTGATAAACATCAGGTTGCAGGGGAGGAGTACAAAAGAGGCAGAGGGCGCGAAGAGAGGAGGATGAATAGCGCACCACTATGTGAGATAAAGGCCAGCACATACTAACATACTATTTGCCAGCAGATTAGGCCTTACGGTCTATCGAGTCTGCTCGAACCTTAGATCCTTAGTTGGGTGACGATGCCCTCCCATCCCTTGTGCTCCAGAAACCCCTATCATCCATCCCCACCTCCCTGGGACAGGTCATCATCTGATACATCCACTTTCTGTGTCTGTCCCACCCTCTCTTGAAGCCCTCCACTGTGAATCTCTGAACCAGCTCACCAGGCAGTGCATTCCAAGGGTCCACCACCCTCTCAGTGAAAAACTTCCTCCTCTTTTCCCCCCTCACCCTTCCACCTTCCAACTTCAAACCATGCCCTCTGGTGATACCTCCCTGCTTTAGTCTAAAGATCCCCTCCATGTTTACCTATTTATTCCCTTGAAGTACTTGAAGACCTCAATCATGTCCCCCTGTCTCTCCTCTCATAGAAACATAGAAGCATAGACTTTGACGGCAGATAAGGACCGCTTGGCCCATCTAGTCTGCCCATTTCCCTACCTACAGGATAAGCTGCAGATTCTAGTTAACCAACAGCCTATTTCTTTCTACCCCCCACAAGAATTGCCTTATGTCTGTTCCATGCATTCTTGAATTCTCCCACAGTTTTAGACCCCACAACCTCCTCAGGAAGGCTGTTCCATGCATCCACTACCTCTCTGTGAAATAATACTTCCTCACATTGCCCCTGAACCACCCTCCTTCTATCTTTAAATTGTGTCCCTTGTTCTTGCAAGTCTCTTTTCTGAAAGATGCTACCTCTTGGACTTTGTTGATTCCACTGAGGTACTTAAAAGTTTCTATCATGTCCCCCTCTCCTTCTTTCCTCAAGGGTATACATATTAAGCTCCTTTAGTCTCTCCTCATACGGTTTCTCTTGCAGACCCTGCACCATTTTAGCTGCCTCCTCTGGACTACCTCTATCCTGTCTACATGTCCTTAGGAGATGGGTCTCCAGAACTGGACACAGTATTCCAGATGGGTCTCACCAACTGTCTGTACAGAGGATAACAACTTCCTGTTTTCTGCTGCTGATGCCCTCCCTATACATCCCAGTATACCCCAGCCCTCCCTACTGCCTTCTCATTGCTTGCTAACCTTAAGGTCATCTGATATGATTACTCCCAGGTCCCTTTCCTTTTTGTTGTTGTTTCTACCTCCCACCCATTGTGTATTCTTCCCCTGAGTTCTTGTTTCCCAGGTGCATTATTTTGCACTTCTTTGCATTGAATCCTAGCTGCCATACTTCTGACCATTCCTCCAACCTTGCCAAGTCCCTTTTCATCCTTTCCACGCCTCCTTGTGTATCAACCCTGTTGCAGATCTTTGTGTCATCTGCAAAAAGGCATACTTTTCCTTCCAGTCCCTCTGCAATGTCACTGGTGAAGATATTAAAAAGGACTGGACCCAATACCGAACCCTGCGGTACCCCACTAGTAACCTCTCTTTCTTCAGAGTGGACTCCATTTACAATTACCTTCTGTGTCCTGTTGTGCAGCCAATGTTTTACCCAGGCTACCACCCTAGGACCCACTCCCAGGCTGGTTAATTTGACTATTAATCTTTTGTGTGGGACTGTGTCAAATGCCTTGCTAAAGTCTAAGTAGACCATGTCCACAGCCCCTCCCTGGTCTACTACTTTGGTCACCCAGTCAAAGAAATCTATTAGATTCGTCTGACATGACCTTCCCGCTGTGAATCCATGCTGCCTTGGGTCCTGTGCTCCACTGGCCTCTAGGTACTCAACTATTCTTTCCTTCAGAAGTGACTCCATCACTTTCCCTACCACAGAGGTCAGACTGACAGGTCTGTAGTTTCCTGCCTCTGTCTTGGTCCTACTTTTGTGAAGGGGAATCACATCATCCTTCCTCCAGTCCTCGGGTACCACACCATCCTCCCATGATTTATTAAAAAGAGTAGCCAGTGGTTTCACTAGTTCCTCCCTTAATTTTTAGAATTATGGGTGAATTTCATCAGGACCCATTGCTTTGTCCACCATCAGTTTTAGGAGTTCTTGCAGAACCCTTTCTTCTGTGAAAGGACTGGGATCGACCTCTATCAAGAGTGCTTCTGTTAATTGGATTAGGCACTTCCCTCCTCTTTTAGAATACTGAGCAGAAATATTCGTTCAGTATTCCTGCTTTTCACTGTCCCCTCTGCCCACCCACTGCTCATTCTATTCAGCCTCACTATCCCTCCCTTTGTCTTTCTACGCTCGCTGATGTACCTATAAAAGGTTTTATCCCCCTTCTTAACTGAGTTGGCTATCTTTTCCTCAGTTTGGGCCTTTGCTATTCTGACTTTCCTCCTTGCTTCCTTCTGCCTTAACTGGTACAGCTCTCTGTCCTGCTCCTTCTGTGTTTCCTTATACTCTCCTCCAATGAAAACAGGCAGAGCTCCTCAAGTCTGTTCTCATACGTCAAATCCCTTAGCCCTCGTATCGTCTTAGTTGCCCTCCTCTGTACCCTCTCCAGGAGCTGTATGTCCCTCTTCAAGTGTGGTCTCCAGTACTGTACACAGTACTCAAGGTGTGGTCTAACCAGTCCATTGTACAGCAGCAGAATCATTTCCTTGCTCCTAGAAGTGATCCCCCTTACGATGCATCCCAACATCCTGTTTGCCTTGCTAGCCGCTCTCCTGTACTGCTCAGAGTTATTCATACATGCATCCACCATGACCCCTAGGTCTTTTTCCCCTATTGAGGCCTCCAGCGCCTCCCCTCCCAGGGTGTACCTGTGTTTAGGGTTTCCCCGACCAAGATGCAACACCTTGCACTTGGTAATATTGAAATTTATTTTCCATGTGTGAGCCCAGCTTTCCAGGGTGTCCAGGTCCCCTTGCAGGGCCAACCTCCCCTCTTCTCCCTCAACTACTGCTCCCATCTTGGAGTCATCCACGAAGAGACTCATTTCACATCCTATACCCTCCCTGATGTCTGATATGTATGCATTAAACAGGATTGGACCCAGGACCGAGCCCTGCGGTACCCCACTACCAACCTCTCTAGGGTTCGAGAGCTCCCCACAGACCACTACTCTCTGGGTGCATCCAGCTAGCCAGTTTTCAATCAATCTGACCATCAAAGGGCCTACTCCTAACCCCATCAGTTTCTCCACCAGATCATTGTGGAGGACAGAGTCAAATGCCTTGCTGAAGTCCAAGAATAATACATCCACAGGCTTTCCCCTGTCCAGTTCTGATGTTACCCATTCGTAGAACTCCACAAGATTGGTTTGACATGATCTACCTGGCACAAACCCATGTTGCTGACTATCCAGACCTCCCACCTCCTCCAAGTACACCCCCAATCGTTCCTTTAGTATACTCTCCACATGACGCTGCTTGACTAAAATGAAACAAAAATAAACCAAAAATTAAAACTAAATTGACTTATACAATTTCAGTAAACATATAAAAACAAAACAAATGATGAAGTTCTGTATAATCCCTCCTCCCGGTCCTCTCACTACCGGGGAAGCGAATACACTGGCACTCTCACTGCCAGAACAACATAAAAATAAACTCCCCCAGTTCTCTCACAACTGGGGAAAATAATATCAGTCTTTCTCCCTAATTAGGAGAAGAACTCAAACTATGAAATGAACAAAAACTAAAACAAACAAATAAAAATTTTAGACCCAGGGTCCTCTCACCACCCAAGAGTCAAACAGAATCCCAAAAATGATAACGATCCACAGTCTCTTACAGTAGATCCAATAAATCCACTTAAGTTCAAAGATCCAAGTTCAAAAGGACAATCACATAATTCCAGAAAGGAAACAATCCAAGGCAAAGGTCCACAAAGGCTCTATGTAGCAGGAATAAGAGGTCTGGGGGGGGGTTATCCAAAACACAATTTCAGACCCACAAGCTCCCTATCAGGTACACACCAGGGTAAATTATGTCACTCACACCAAAGGACCCTATGAAAGAGCCACCATAGCAGCAATTCCCAGGGTCCAAAGGAGCGGGGCACTCCACTCAGTTCCCTAACTAGAAAGTACCCCAGCCCCTGTGGAGTGACAAAACCCTGGAAAGTACCAGCCGGAGCAAAGGAGTTTCAGGAAAATTAGAAATAATCAAACCGGGACATCTATAATACTCCAATTAAGTCTTGGCAGCTTTCACAATGTCCAAGTTGATTCTAAATTCCACTGATTATGCCCTGCCTACAGTTATTAGGGGAACAAAATCCAATGCATAAAATCCCCACCACAATCCATAAAAACAAATCCCACTGTCGTCTCGTCTTCAGAACTCATCCATTAAGGGAACAAACCCCTCCAGCAGCTCTTCTTTTAAACTCAGCCGGTAAGAACAAACCCCTCTGGCGACTCCTCTCCAAAATCACAACAATCCAGAAAAACGCCAGGAGAGACTAGCAACTCTCTCCAGCTCCACTAACAGGGAGTCCTCCGGAGCCCTCTGGTGTCAGAAACCCCTGCCGACTAAAAGCAAAAAATGGAGGAAAGTCGGCCAGAAATCAGCACGATTCTTAAAAGCTCAATCGAAACTCCTCAGGGCATTACCCGGTGTTACCTGGCGTCTCAGCGTCCTTCAGCTCTCGAAATCCAGAATCCAAAAGAAGTCCTGCAACGCTCCACCCGATGGCACCCAGCGGCACCGAAACACCAGAGCTTAAAACGACATGAAGTAAGAACTAAACTAAAAAATAAAATAAAATATTCAAACGATAGACGATCAAATAAAATAGAATGACAACAAAGAAGTAGCAGCGGCAACGCGCCCAGCCTGGCGGCCATATCACCAATACCGATTATACTTTTGGCAACTGAAGGATGGAGATACCCACATTCTTGCTCAGCCAAAAGGGAGACCCCTATTATCCTTTGCAGGATATGTATATCATAGAGATAAGGAGGTCAAAGAGAAGGTCTATTGGTGTTGTGGCCAGTACAACAGCTTTTGGTGCCCCGCATGCCTACACACAGTTGTGGACAATGTTGTGCACCAGGGGCAGAACCATAATCACGTCCCTAATGCTGGTGAGGCTGCTGTGCACAGGGTTATGGCTGATGTCCATGCCAGGGCATGGACAAGCATGGAAAGCACTGGACAGGTGATTGTCCAGTGCACCTCGGGGGTGTCAGATGCTGTGGCGGACAGGCTGCCCACCCTGTCACTATTGAAGAGGACAGTACAGCATATCTGACAGGCTGTAAGGAGCTGCTCAGCTACACCAGCCATGGTCATGGGCCTGAATGTACCACCCGAGTACTGTGTCACCTGCACAGGGGAGCCCTTCCTCCTGTTCAATAGCGGGCCGACTGAGGACAGGGTGCTGCTGTTCGCCACACAGCATTCACTACGATTCCTGGGTGACAGCAAGGACTGCTTCCTTGACTGCACCTTTCACACTGCACCACCCATGTTTAGGCAACTGTACACCATACACAGCATGTGCACAGATGTCATGGTGCCCGCTGTCTACATACTGATGTGCAGTCATCAGGAGCAGGCATACAACAAGGTGTTCATGGAGGTGTGATGGCTGGTGGGTGGCAGTACCCCATGGATGGCACTTATGGATTTTGAGAGGGTGGTCTGATGCACTTTCACTGCAGTGTTCCATGGGGTTGCACTGCAGGGTTGCTTCTTCCACTTTGGCCATGCCCTGTGGTGGCTCATACAGTGGTCACCCATGGCTCACCAATGGTATTCCATGAACGAGGAGTTTGCACTGCAGGTCCATATGGTGCTCGCCCTTGCCTTTGTGCCTGTAGTTGATGTGTTGGACGCATTTGTCACCCTGTGTGACTCTGCCTACTGCTGGGAGAATGAGGAACTGCAAGGCCCATACTGGATTATGTCAAGGAGACATGGCTTGGTCGATCCATGGGATGAACAGCCAGACAATGGCCTCTGTTGCCACTGGAGACTTGGAACATGTATGATGCCACCCATGCAGGGCTGGCACATACAAACAATGCAGTTGAGGGCTGGCACAAGGGTTTTAATACCCCTCTCGGTGCCACCCATCCAAGGATCTGGTGCTTCATTGACTGCATCTATGAAGAGCAGAGGTTAAGTGAGATCTGCATGGAGCACCTCATCTCTGAGAGTGGCCCCGCAGCCAAGCAGAGGATGTACAGGGACCTGACATGGTGGATTGAGGGCATAGTGGAGGAATACAGCCTGCACACCCCGGCCAACTACCTGAGGGGCCTGATGTATAATTTCCAACTCCAGGTGTAGCATGCTGTTGTCAGGTGCTGCACAGCAGACACCAACAACATCTGTTCCTGACTGCCCTCCTGTTCCACATCTGCCCTCCATGTCCTGTGCCCACAATGCCTGCTCCAGTTTGCACCATGCAGGTCCCCTGCTCTGCAGTGTTCACCAACAGCTAGCTGCTTCTGTTGTACAGCATGCCCCTTGCTGCTCGCTATGACACACCAAACCCGGATGTCCATCCACATGTACCACTGCTGCCACCTGTGCCATGTGCCGTTTACTGCCGCTGCACCTTCTGCCACCTGCATCACCCTGTGCACCATTGCCATGCACACCATCACTGCTGTCCTGCATACACCATGACCTGTGCTGTGTCCTGCCTCCATGTGCATTGCTCACAGTACCTGTAGGCAACCCTCCCATGCCTGTGTGTGGCTGTACTGTCCTGACCTCAACACTGCACTACCTTCCCCCTTTGTTCGCACCCTCTGACCATCCTGTCACATCCTGCATGGGGTCTATGCACCCATTGGCTTCTTGTCTGCACTCCCTGCTGTGCTCCCCCCTGTGACCCATTTGTGTCCGGGACTTTCTGTTCTTGTGGTGGTGTTGGTGGTTTTTTTTTTTTTAAAGTCCACCGTTCACTCATTTGATGATCGCCTTCCTCTACTGTGTGCCGTTCTGTGTTGCTCGTTTCTGCCACTCGCTGTTCTGCCTTGTGCACATTTGTGTGGTGCACCCAGTTGTGGCTTGGCATTCCCTCCTTTGTGCCGCTTTGCCATTCAGCAATGTTCCTGGGCCCACATTCCTGTCGCCTTTCCCAGTGTGCCCTTATCATATGGAAAACTTACGACACATAAACTGTGAAAAAAAGCCATGTAACAATTTTGCAAAAACATACTTCCTACTCAAAAATCCAAACCTTAAATGCCTTAATGCTATTCACACAAGAAAAATATCCCAAGCAATTAATAAAACACAATGTACATTCCAAAACTATGATTCTACACAACAGCAAAATCGTATATACAGTACATACAGCGCTAAAACCATCAACAAAACCTCTTCAAATACTACTCTAAAAGGAAGTAAAATATCCACTTACCTATCTGAAATGCAGAAACAAACACAGGGCAGTCTCGAACTCTGCTACTGCTTCATCAACTACACTTTTGTGCATCTAGGGTAGATCACATGGCATCTAATCAGAAGCCTAGGCTTCCAAGCCTGACTCAGATTACGTGGAATGTACAGGAAGCCCTCAACATTTCGTGCATGCCTGCTTTGTCAAGAAGATATCTAGTCAAGCACTCTGTAGTCTTATATACAATATATCAATCACATAAATAATTAGTGATAATACAAATAAACATGCTTACAACTGATATATAAAACAAACTGCAAATGAGTGCAGAGGCAATGATTAAAAACAGACATAGATTGTCAGATACAGTATATTAGCATGAAAAGTGCCTAATACAGAAACATAAAGCATCACTAAACATTGAATTCCTACAAGTAGGGTGCAATTTCTAAATGGTCATTAAGTCCTGGATATACTGTAGCCCTCAATTTAAATCCAGAATTGCTCTCTTTGTGCCAGGATGTTATCAAGGTCCCCACCCCTTGGGCCAATTTTTGCCCACTCAGTTCCAGTGAATCCCCAGTTATGTATGCTGGGTCAGTTACTGAGTGGCTATGATGGGCAATGGCATAATCCAGATTGCCATATTTTACAGCCCGTATATGCTCACCCAGTCGTTCTTTAAATTTCCTTTAGGGGTGACTGACACAGAAGGCTCCACATAAACATATTCCAAGATACACAACATAAGTCGTATCACTATTAATAAAATCATAAATTTGCACTTGTTGACCATTAATGGAGTTAAGGAAAGAGCTTGTACTTTCTGTGCTTGAACAGTACTTACATCTCTGACACTTAAAACATCCTTGTGGCAAAGGTGGAAACTAGCTGGTGTTCCGACTGTCAGTGTGGGCGGCTGATAACTGTGTTATTCTGTTGCCTGTATTACACGGACATCTATACACAATTCTAGGCATTTGCACTACATGCTCCCTGAGTCGTGGCTCAGTTTGTAATATATGTCAATTTCTCCTGATTATTCTTTCGATTTTATTCGACTCAATACTGCAAGTTGTAACAAAATTCAGTCTGTTAGAACGGCCTGTCTCAGCGTTATGATCTAACAACAGTTCATCCCTTTGTAATGTCCTAGCAAATTCTCTAGCTTGCTGTATAGAATGATCATTCTCAAACAGAATCATGCTATGGGAATAGACAATAAAGATGGACATTGTTTTCCTCAATGCACACTTTCGTGATATTTGCATCAAATGTTGCTGAAATTATAAACTGGTTCTTTTTTCACAAATGTGTACTTTGTGCATACTGAATCTTGTTAAAAATGCACAATTTAATGAAAGATGCACTAAAATTATAATTAAAGTGTACAGACCTTTGGTGGGGAAATACCACTGGCAGCATACCCCACCCCTTGAAAGGAAAGAATAATAAGCAAAACCGCATATGAGATAAAGCTGAATATCCTAGTGAACTTAACAGTCACTGGTTTCTTGGGAACCAAGAGATCACAGGTTCAAATCCCGCTAGAGACAAATACTCACTGTATAACCTTGGGAAAGCCATTTAACCTCTCAGCGCTCAAATCCACCCTGCAGCAGAATGTCAAAAAATTCAAACATTTATGTTTTCCAGTTTGCCCAGTTGAGTCTAGCTATGCTGTCTGAGTGAGTATTAATGTTTTGTTTACTGACTTAAAAAAAATGCATACTGTATCTCCACTTTCAGTATGGAGATCTCCATTTTCTCTTTGTTTCTGCTGCTGCTCTCTGGCATTGTTTTCCAGGATGCACCAAATCACACGGGACTGTAACATAGGATTGTCCTAGCTTACACAGCTGTGCATTGTAACATTGAAATAATCTAAGCAGTAAATTCTATTTTTTTCACTAACTTCTGTGCATTATCTACATGCTCACAAATATAAATTTGTACTTTTGATAATTTCAGAAAAATGTGTTCGATTCTTCATGTTTGGCGTGGGATTGTCTCTGTATTATTGAACTACTTATGGGGCCACTACCATCACAATCTCCGGAAAAACAGTGAAAATAATTACATAGAGAATACTGGATGGGCAGCTATGTACAACCAGTGTGTTTTGCAACAGAGGGGTTCTGATTCCCTCTGACCTTAAGAGCAAATGTCAATCAGAACCAGTCAGAACCAGGGATCAGAACCCTGAGGAGGCAGAACACACTGGTTGTGCATAAAGTTGCTCATCCTGTATTTTTTGCAGTGTACAGTATAGTGTGAAATGTGCACATGTATGTTCTTTCACATTCAAAGCAAAACTGACTTATGCAGTGTCTAGAGGTTTTGGAATGATGTTGTACCACAGAAGAGTACAATCACATTCCATGGACCTTTGAACTGTGGTATAACAGCATTTAGAAAGGGATTGAGTTCCATACAGGACAACACTTTACTGTATACTATTGCCGCTATTTGCCATGGTGCAGAGAGTCTACATGCCATGTATCTAGGCTGTGTAGACTCTCTGCGGCCCCTGTGCACCCTGCGCCCAATTCTCCAAGAGGATGATGGGCTGCTATGCACCAGATTCCCTACTTGGCTGGTGAGGTCCGGGGGCACAGTCCGGGGGGAGCGGTGCAGGGGGTGTGCCCACGCTCTATGCTATGCTTAAAAGCGCAGAGTTCCAGGTGAGGTGAGTACAAGCTATATGTCCCCAGGGCATGCATATCCACTGCATGCCCCCAATGGTTGTCACTACTGGCTACAGCAGTCATGTCAGGGCATCAAGTATCCCCCTACATGCTAGCCCTTGGGTACCCTATGGAGGGCCAGGGGTGGCCAACCAGTCACCCACTAGCCCCAGTGCCATAGCCGCTCCACAGCCACCCATTTGCTGTGATGCCCCATGGGCACAAGTGATCCAGTGGCAGACTGGGTCCGGGCATCCCATTGGATGCCTACCCATTTCCGCAGAAGTGACCCCGTGCATCTGTACACCAGGAGGTGTGGGGCCAAGGAAGGGGGCCGGTGGGTGGGAATACAGCCACTGCACATCATTCCACAGATGCAGGACTGCACAGGTGAGATATGTGCCTCTGGTGCATACTTCCAGTTCCTTGGAGAATCCCCACCATTATGAACATATTCTGCTTTACCACTGTTAAGCAGGCTTTGAAGCTAACTGAAGATAAGCAAGGTTTTTCATATCTTTGCTGCAGCCTGCTTTGTCATTCTAAATTAGCAGATGTGCTATAAAGACTAATGGGCAAAGGAACATCTTCTTCTTAAATGCTAGTACAGCTCTCAAGAACAAAGGAGATTTCACGTATCAGCAAATAAAGGCACCCAGGATAGTTACAGAGGGCTAGCAGGGTAGCTGTTGACAGTAAAAACAAACCATTCGGTCTTTTCAAATCCCTGACAGCTACAGAAATGGAGCTGACTGTTGACAAGTAAGCATATCAAATTTATAATTAATGTAGGTTTAGGTCTTCTTTAATGGTATTCCTTATCATTTTGCACTCCAGTTATGCTGGTATTCAAACCGGAGTAGCACTCCACCATGCCACTGCTCTGCAGTTTAATACGTAACACTTCTGTTTTGAACAGGCAAAATGCCAGATCCAGCGGCAGGCAGAATACCAACATTTAAATTGTGGGTATTTCACCTCCCACACTAGATCATTTTCCTAATTTTTACTCCTGAGAAATAAATTAACAAAATGATAAAACAGGCTAATAATGTCACACAGTTTAGCCAGGATCATAAAATCGCAGGGAGAACAAGTGGCTTCTTGGGGCCTTTATAATGGCCTCCACTGACGATTTGCAGCACAGTTCAGTTCAGTTTACTGTGAAGGGATAAGGACCATTGAGTAAGCTCATTTGCAAGGGGGTCCCTTTTACAACATACAGCAGCATAAGACAATGACGAGAGCAATTATATAGGTTACAAACAGGTAAAATGCGTTCTATAATGAGTATTAGATAAGATAAAACAATGGTTTTGATACAGACATGGTAGCACGGCTGAAGTGGAAGGGAGTTCCACAGCCACGAAGCAGTCACAGTTGAGGCTCTGTCCCCAGATGACTTCAGATGGACTCGTAGAATTTCCCAGTATATTCTTCCCATGGGGGGAGATGGAGTACATGGGTGCAAGAGGTCTTTCATGCAACTGGGACCAAACCTGTGTAGGGCCTTGAAAACAATCTAGCAAATCTTGATGGACAAGCACCATCTAACCAGACGTCACTGCAGATCACATAGCACAGATGTGAAATGATTGAAAGTGCTTGTGCCAGATATCTGTCTTGATATGGCATTCTTCACTAGCTGGAGACTGTGTTGCTTTAGTTCTGATTTAGAGGGTGATATTTTCTCCAATCTAGATTTTACTTGGGAAGAAGAAAACAGAAGTTAATTACATTAAAAACAAAAGTACAATCATGCAGATGGACCACAGTGTTACAAACATATGAAAGGTATGGTCTGTTGCTGAAAGAAGTATATTTTTCTTTTGAAAAAGATAGATATAAATCTTTATCTTTAGATTCTCAAAGAAATACATTTAAGCAATAAGGCACAACAGGGCGTTGTTTGTACTACATTTACCCCACAGTTAGGAGCATTGTAAGGCATGAAGCAAAGCTTAGTGCCTTCAGCCCCTGACCATGGGGTAAACCTAGTACAACCACTGTCCCTGAAGTGCTTTATTGCTTATATAAAATGGGCCCATAGGTAACTTTTAAAAGAACAAACACTCCAAAAGTTTTAAAAGTCACGAAGAATATAATAAAATGTTGCTAAAATAGTCCCTCCACAGATGTTTTTCACGTGTCAGTCATCTGTCTTTCAACACATGCAATGCATTGTGTGATTGTTTACCATGGAATAGATCAATTCAACTTTCTGCCTTATTGCAGTAGTAGAATGCTGCCCCCCCCCACACACACATGGAATGGTAACATGGAATACATTAATTTAAAATTCTTCAGAGTTCCACTGGCATACACACACACAGACACACACAAGCCTCAAGTAGAGCCAGAACCTCAATTTTATCTGTTGCCAAGTAAGGAGCAGGGAGTTCTCTGGAAAATTGGTAGGGATAGGAGAGGGATTTTTCACGGTCATCAAAGAAACACCAGAAATGGAAACTCTGAATAGTACTTGATTTTTTTTAAATGTGTGTATGTGTAAGGAGGGGCTCATGAGTGTAAATAACTTTAAATTATTTACTTTGTTTAATTTAATGGACTTTCATTTTTAGGGCCTAGCTGAAGGTTTTTATATACTGTACGAGTAAAGGTGGCAGTCATGTTTGTGAAGAAAATTAGGAAGTAAGTGGCTTATGAATTCTGATGTGAGTTGCCCTGGTTGGTGGGGACTTGTTTTTAGTCATTAGTCTTTCAGTATTCAATAGGCAGGGGCAGGGTCAAGGACCACAGATGGGTAGCAGAGGCAATGGGGGGGGAGAAGTGGACAGTCAGTCCATTCACAGTGGAGAGAGTTCTGGAAGAACCCAAAAAGCTGGTGGCAGATAAGGCCATGGGGCCAGATGGTGTCCACTTGAGGATATTAAGGGAGCTTCAAAGAGAACTGGCAGCACCTCTGGCAGCCCTGTACACAGAGTCACTCATCACGGGTGTGGTTCCAGAGGACAGGAGGAGGGCACATGTGGTCCCACTGCACAAAAGCAGCAGTAGGGATGAGGCGGGGAACTATAGGCCAGTCAGCCTCACTTCAGTGGTGGGAAAGATCATGGAGACACTGCTGAAAGAAAGGATAGTGGCACACATGGAATCCAGGAGTGCCCAGGATCTGAGACAACATGGATTCATAGCAGGAAGGTCATATCAAACGAATCTGATAGACTTTTTTGATTGGGTGACTAGGGAAGTAAATCAGGGAGGGGCAGTAGACATCGCCTACCTAGATTTCAGCAAAGCCTTCAACACCGTCCCACATAGAAGGCTGGTTAACAAGATGGGTAGTCTGGGCATGGGAGACAAGGTGGTGAACTGGGTTAGGAACTGGTTAACAGACAGGACACAGAAGGTGGTGGTAAATGGGGTACAATCTGGAGAGAGGGGGGTGACCATCTGGGTACCACAGGGATCAGTACTAGGACCAATCCTGTTCAATGCCTTCATTAGTACAACCCTGTGGAATTCTCTACCTCGTTGGTTGAGAGAATGTCCAACCATTGAGAAATTTAAAATGGAGTTAAAGACGTATTTATTTAGTTTAGCATATCCTAGTTATGGTTGATTAATTTATGATCGTTTTAATTTATACGTATATGTGATCCTTTTGTACAGCGCCTTGGTTTTGAAAAGCACTTTAGAAATAAAGATGATTTGATTTGATTTGATTTAGTGATATTGCAGGGGGGCTGGAAGGAAAGGTCTGCCTGTTTGCAGATGGTGCCAAGATCTGCAACAGGGCGGATATACCAGAAGTGGTGCAGAGAATGAAGAGGGACCTGGAGAAGCTTGAAAGATGGTCGGAAATGTGGCAACTGAGGTTCAGTGCAAAAAAGTACAAAATAATGCACTTGGGTAGAGGGAACCCTGGGGAGAGCTACAGGTTGGGGGGGAGGAGCTGCCACCAAGGAGGAAAGTAGGGTTACCACCTGTCCTGATATTCACAGGACAGTCCTGATTTGGGCAGCTGTATCCTGCAAAAAAACATGAAAAATACCACATGTTCTGATTTTATAGTAGAAAAAATATTTTCTAACTTTCCACTAAATGTTGCAGAAAACTACAATACCTTAAAGAGCACCTTTCATGATGGTCCAAAAAGTTACAACTTGTAGTCATTATATGTAGTACTAGACCTGAAAGGGTGTGTGCATTTGTTCTTTTTGGCCAAGGTTTACTCTACCTTCCATAATTTGGATTTGTTTTGGAGCCCTGCTGCACTTGCCTTTGATGTTCAGCTGCTGGGCTGCTGGGTCCTGATGACATCACTATAGGGCGGATGAGTGACTCACACTGTTGAGTTGCATCATTGTTGCAAGGGAACACTACCAGTACTCAGTGTACATACTGTGTTCCCTCTTCCCCAAGACACCCTGTCAGCAATGCATTATGTCAAAATCCAAATGCCTTGTCAGTGTTTTTTTTTTTTTGTGAAATTGACTCTGCCCTGTAGTGATGTCAGCAGTACAACCCTGGGCCCACAGCAACACCAGGCTTGCTATAGAAGCTCTGGTACATCCTGCAGTTTTAACAGCTCAGAATGCAAAAACTAACTGCAGCGAACAGTAATGAAATACAGTTCCAGAATCAATGCAAGAAGGGGTAATTTATGCATTAAAGTCAAAAGGACCATGAAAGGTGCTCTTTAACTAAAATATCTTAAAATTATAAGAAACAATAGAAGCAACTAAAAAACTACAATACTTAGCCTTAATTCTCATTATATAGAGAAAACAAGTCTTTTGCACTAGTCAAAGTTACTACTGTCCTGCGAAAAATCATGTTTCAGTAAGAAATGTCCCACTTTGGGCTTCTTAAAAGGTGTTACCCCTAGAGGAAAGGGACCTAGGGGTTATCATCTCTGATGACCTTAAAATATCAAAGCAGTGCGCAAAGGCAGTGGGGAGGGCCAGTAGCATGCTTGGGAGCATAGGCAGGGGTATCAGTAGCAGGAGATGGGAGGTGGTGTTGCCATTGTATAAAACATTGGTAAGGCCTCACCTGGAGTACTGCATGCAGTTTTGGAGGCCACACCTGCGCAAGGACATAAACAAGGTGGAGATTATCCAGAGAAGGGCAACAAAGATGGTGCAGGGCTTGCACCACAAAACATATGAGGAGAGAATAAGGGACCTCAATAATACTCACTGGAGGAGAGGAGAGAGCGGGGGGGACATGACTGAAACTTTCAAGTACCTCAAGGGCATAAACAAGGTGCAGGTGGGGGACCTTTTCAAATGTAGAAAAAGTACTAGAACAAGGGGGCACAATATGGAATTGGAGGGGGGTAGATTAAGAGATAATGTGAGGAGGTTTTTCTACACAGAAAGGGTAGTTGACACTTGGAATAGTCTGCCACAGGAGGTAGTGGGGCAAGCACAGTGGTGGAGTTTAAGCATGCCCAGGACAAGCACAAGGGAACCTTGAGAGGGGAGGGAGTGAGGAAAAGCCATTGATCACATAGGGTCAGTGGCTACATACAATGTACAGTATATTCAATTCAATTCAATTTTTATTTTACCAGAATAACACCATTGAGACAACCCATTTGCGAGGAGGTCCTGAAGGAACAACAGGTACACATCCAAACACTAGAGAAAGTTTACAATAAGTAAAAAAAGCAGTAATTACATACAAACAGATCACAACACAAAAATGGGGAACAATAGAACTGTAGACTAGAATATATGGCACAATGCTACAGGAATGACAACAGGGGAACAATAATCACATAGAAGTGTATTGGGGAAGGAAGGGGAGCACAGCTGGTGATAGAGAAGAAAGAGGCAATGTAAGTGTATAAGGATAATGTAGTATGGGAAGGGAAGTGACAGCTGGAGAGGGACAAGGCAGGAGGGAAGGAGACAGGTGTGAAAGGTGAGCAGAATGAAAGGATTAGAGGAATAAAGGAAGAAGTAGGTACTACAGTAACAACCCATGGTCAGGATTCATTAAAGCAGCAAGGGAGGTTATGCATAGCAATTGCATTGGTATTTCAGAGTAAATCTGAGCAGGGACTTAAAGGTACAAATCCCAACAGTATGCTTGAGTTTTGAGTGTCCTTTGGAGAGTGTTCCATAGAGTGGGTAAAGTATGGCTTATAGATGAGGAACCAAACACGGTTCTTATCCTAGGAATGTCAAATGTAATATATGAGAGTTTCTAAGTTTATATGCGCAGGGAGCATGTTTAAAAAGAGTGCAGATGTAAGGAGGAAGTTTCATTATGATGGCTCTATACATCCAGAGCCATGCATTCCACCACCTCCTAGTACAAAGTAAAGGCCAACCAATCTGCAAATAGAGAGAACAATGATAAGTGTTAAAAAGGGAGTTTGTGAAGAATCTTAAGGCTCCATGGTAAAGTGTATCGAGGGTGCATAATGCTGATTTAGGACTATGGCTGTATAGGAAGTCTGCATAACATTTAAAGGAAGGAAGGTCATTTGGACCAGTCTTAGTTTAGCATCATAGGGAAGCAGATGCTTTATTTGGTAGAAGAGCATAAGCTTTTGACATACATTTTTGGCTGTTTTCTCAATGTGCATGACAAAGGAGAGTTTACAGTTGAGCCAGAAGCTTAGGTATTTGAATCTCTCTACTGATTTGAGTGTCTCTCCCAGGATGGTCTTGATGTGGTATTTAGGGATCTATGTGATAATGGCGAAAGCCTAAAGGCGATTGCCGTTATCGCTAAGTCAAAGTGCGGAAAAAAATTTCAGCACTCTGACACCCTGGCGAACAGCAAAAGGGTGCCGGGGACTCAGTTTTTTAATTTTTGCTGTGGGGGGCTGCACCCCCCCATGGAGGGCTTCACCCCCCGCACCCCCTACTAAAAGATTCTCAACACCAGGATAGTGCATTTCGGGGGGTGAAAACATTAAAAAAATTAAAGGTTCGGGCCGGGCGCAATAAAAATGCACCAGTGCCTGAACCTAAACCCCGTACCCTGCCGACCAGCGCCGGCAACCCACCCACCTCACCATGGGGTTGGCTCGGCAACCACTGTGACACAACCCCTCACATCCCCTCCTGTGCTCGCTTGCTCCCCCCGCACACGTACGTATAGCAACAGAAAGTCGCTATATTCACCCATCCTCTATCCAGTCACCCTATTCCCCATAGCCATCCCTGCAATGCACTGGAGAAGGGGTCACCATTATTGTAGGTGCCCTTTCCCCAGTGCCTTTATCACGGGCTACTGGTATTTAGCATTCAAGGGGTTGGATGTTAATTCTTTGTTGTGAGGAGAAAGGAGCATAACTTTAGCATTTTTTGCATTAAGAAGTAACTTCAGATGGCTCAAGTTTTGTTGTAAAAGATCAAATTCATTCTGTAGTTCAAGACAGGTGAGTTGAAGGGAGGGCCTAGCAACATAAAGCACAGTGTCATCCGCAAAGAGGTGGACGCTTGCTGTGCTAATTTTGTATTCAATGTCATTAATGTATACGGCAAACAACAAGGGTCCCTGGATGGACCCCTGAGGAACTCTTCTCTGTAAGGTTTTTAAGGGAGAGAGTGCACCATTAACCTTTACCTGTTGTTGTCTACCTGTAAGGTAGTAGGAAAACCATTTTAAGGAGATGTCATGTAGCCCAGGATTATTTAACATAACTAATAATAGCTGATGGTCAACAGTATCAAAAGCCTTGTTCAAGTCTAAAAAGAGAGCACAGATATGGTTTTTGGCATCAAGAGAAGTTTGCCAGTCATTAGTGACTTTGGCCAGGGCTGATACTGTGCTGTGTTTAGGCCTGAACCTAGATTGAAGAGAGTTTATTAAGTTTTCAGATTCAAGGTGGACTCTGAGTTGGGAATTGACTAGTTTTTGAAGTAGCTTAGATAAGATTGGTTGCAATGAAATTCGCTGGTAATTGTTCAGATCACATGGATCACCAGATTTGAATAGTGGAATAATGTGCTATTTTCCAGTCAGGGGGTAGAGCACCTTGGGAAAGAGATAGTCTTAACAGATGGGTGATAGGCGGGGACAAGAAATAGTAGCCTAATATTAGGAAAAAGGGTTCAAGCTTATTGGCTCCCACACTTTTTTTAGTGTCCAGGGCAATTAAGAGATCCTTGACCTGTTTGAGGGAGACAGGAATGAAGCTGGATTAAGCAGGGGGAGGGTGGGCTTGTCTGGTGGGCACAATGAGGCACCAACGGTGGGCTGAGGGAGTAACTTACTAGCAGGTGAGGAGTCAAAAGCTAGGCCAGCGGTAACAAAGTGATTGGTTAACTAGTCTAGTATATCATCGCTACTTGTAAATGTATTGGCTCTTGAGACTATCTTGGCTGGGAGGGATGAGGGCGGTCTGTGGCCCTCAATTTCCCTTAGAGTTTGCCAAAATTTGGCTGCATTGTTCTTAGATGAATCCAATGTTGACTGGTAGTATTTAGCCTTTTCAGCCCAGATGAGTTTTGTGCAATGGTTCCTCGTAGTTCTAAAAGCAGCCCCATTGGGATCAGATTTAGTTTTATGGGCTTTCTTCCCTAGCCAGTTTCTGTGATGTAAAGCAGTTTTTAACATATTTGTAAACCAAGGGCAGGTTCTTTTACTTGTTCTAAGTTTTACCACTGGAGCATGCTTATTAATCAGTTCCAATACAAGGTTCTGGAACAGGTTACAGGCCTCAGAGATAGTGGTGGCCAGATAAAAGTCTTGCCATCTGATTGTGCTTAAATCAGCCAGGAGATCAGAGGTATTGAAGTTATGGAAGCTCCTTTTAATATGAAGTTAGGGTGGGTAACTTTGGGGAGGTGCTTCGTGCAAGCTATAGCACTTTGGTCACTAACATCATTATGGTAAACCCTGGTATATGCAATTTAGGTGTTTATCTACTTCTCTGCCCCAAGCTACCCCCTTCTAACTGACTCCCCCAGCCCCGTCACCTGGTGTCACCGGGACTTACCCAGAGCCCACCCGGTCACCGGGTGTGGAGCCCACGAGGAGTCGGTCGTCATCCTGCAGCTGAGGGTGTTTTTTCTCCATTTTGTCCAATTCCCACTGCTGGGGCACACATGCAGGATGTGCATATGTGGAGGCATGTGCCCATCCGCAGAAGTCCCACAGCACCCTCCCTTACATGGCACCCACAGTCCCGCACTGCCACCAGGCCTCCACCTGGGGGCAGTGGTTTGGTGGGAGCACCAGTCCTCCCTCCCTAGGAGAGAAGAGCTGTCCTCTGGACACTCGATCCTCTCCCTCCCCTGCCAATCCCCAGCGGCCCGTGCTCATTCCCAGACATGGGTCGCCAGCACGGCGCGAGGTGTGGCGTCTAACGCCTCAACCCTCAGTGCCACCAAGCCGGCAGTATATGCTATTTTATGTGGCTTATTAGTGAGGCTCAGATCAAGGAGTGTGCTATGCTCAGGATTTCTAATGTAGGGACAGGTGACAGCACAAATTAGTTGGGTGAGACTGTGTGCTTCACAGAGATTTTTAAGGGGCTCTGAACAGTGTGAGTTCCAATCTAGGTTGAAGTCCTCCAAGAATATGCATTCTGAATCAATAGCTCCTAGAATCCTATGGAGATGTAGGAGTATCCCAAGACCTCCTGAGGGAGGTCTGTAACAACCTGAGATACAGATCGACTCATTTGATGGTAAGGAGATTTTTAGTGTGAAACTTTCAAATTCCTTATGTGAGGAAGTAGAGTCAAAAACAGAGGCTATGTACTTGTCTAAGACACAGATTGCAAAACCCCCTTCCCCTTGAAGGCCTGTCTGCTTGAAATACATTGTAGGAGGGGATGTTGATAGCCTGGTTTGTGTTAGAAGCTTTCAACCATGATTCTGAGACCACTAACATGTCTGGAGTAGTGTGAAGAACCCAAGCCTGTATTATATCCAATTTTTTAAGTAGGCTTCCGGCATTAATGTAGAGGAAGCTGACGCCTTTTAATTGAGATAGGTCTGAGGGTGCAAGTTTGGGCATAGGTAGTCCAGGCTTTGATTCAATGTTGCCAGAGCATAATAGTAGTAGCAGGAAAAGTTTCTTAAGTGCATTGAATAGGAATTTGAAGAGCAGTAAGAGACCCCGTTTAGAAGAAATAGTCCTAGAGGAGAAAGAGTAGGGGGTAGCGTGGTGATAAAAAAGAGACTGTGCACAGAATGCCACATGGACAGGGATACTTAGTGGCTTGCGGATGCAGCATAAGGTCAAAGGAGTTTGAAAGGATTCAGTGTGTCCCAGGTACTTGGTGCCAGGGGAACAACATATGTGTGATAATATAAGTAAGTTCAGTAGAAGAGGAGGACAGCAGAACTGCAGCAGGAAGGAACTGCATAGGTTGTCATCTGGGGGCACCCCCAACATTGTGCATTCTATGATTGGGTCTATAGAGTTTAGAAGAATAAAGGAAGAGAAGAGGAGGTGATTTGAAAGGAAAGGATACATGATTTGGCAGGGTTTATTAGATTTTAGAGAAGAGAGAGCTAGCTCAAGAAGTAGTAGCCCTCAAGTGGCTAAAAGGTATGCAAAGCTTACGGAAAATCAAATCCATCAATCAAAATCAATCAAAACTTTATTTAACCAGGCAGAGTCATCATTGAGCAAGCTCATTTTCAAGATGGTCCTGGCAGAAGGGAATAGAGCAAGGAATAATACAATTGGACACTTAGTGCAGGCTGGTACATACAGTAAAAAAATAGCAACAACATCGGATAATACAGAGTGTGCAGATTGTTAACAAATTAAATTAAGGGTACACCAACATCTGGGGTGGATACTAAACAAGGCAATAGAAGTAACAGGGTGTGGTAAGAAGATTATATTAACAATAAAACAAGAAGGCATGAACGGACCGACCAGGAGGGTCGACCCTTTGTGGGGAAGGATGGGGGTTGGGGAGGGGAGTTTCAGGAGGAGGATGTCAACACTAGAGGGAGAGATGATGCAAACATAGTAAGGCCAGGGAGTAAGAAGAGTATACAGAGGGAGATGTGCAGAGAAGTGCTGGAGTTTTAAGTAAGTGCTAAGTAAATGGAGAGTATCCTACAATTGCAATTGCTAGCAATTGCTACAGTTCAGAATTCTCTAGAGGGTGGAGTTCAGGGGTGGATTAGCAGAGAAAGGTAGGAGTATAGTTAAACTATCAGGGGCCAGCAGTAGGGTCCATTTAGGAGTACTCACTGTTTACTGATTTTCTGATTGGTTGGGAGGCAAGGTGGGGTGGGGCCATCAGTTCAGAAACCCCATTTAAAGAGTGTTGGGGTGGGAGTGGGCCACCAGGACAAAGATTTGCAGTGAGAAGCAGGTCCTCAAACCGCTAGCAGAGGTCCAATGAGCGCACCGGAGGAGAAGGTGCCGAAATTTAAGTGGGGCGGCCATGGAAGTCATACGTTGCTGAGGGCCGAGGAGTCTTGTGCAGCAGGTGGTCAGCAGCTCAGCAGCTGAAGCCGTACTCTAGTAAGGTGAGCAGCTGGTCAGGGGTGGGAGGGTCTGGGAGAAAAAGAGGAGAGGTAATTAGTATATACCAGTGACTGGGGGGAGGAAGCACTAGCTGGGAGGGTCAAGAAGCAGAACAAAGGAAACAGTGGGGGCTAGGGAGCTAGGAGTAATTGGTGGGAGAGGTTTGCTTGAGGAGCCAGGAGGAGAGATAGAGGAGAGAGGTAGCGTGGTGGTGTGGGGTTCTCATATGAAAAACCAGGGCCCACAGGAAAATGGAGTAAAAAGACAGAGCAAGGGAAGATTAGAATAGCTGGGAGGAGGAAGTGAGTTAGAGAAGTTGGCAAGAGTGAGGGAGTTCTAATCAATTACTGTGCTTTAAGTTACTAAAAGCATCCCACGTAATTTAACAGGCTTTTAAAGACAACATTTCCTAGTAAATGAGGCAGAGTCAAACAGTTTAAGGTAGCAGTAAAGGAGCTGATTTCTGCTAAATCAGTTTTTAAGCAGCATTAATTTAAACAGAAATTCCCTTAAAATTATAAGCATCCCAATCAGTTTAACAGGTTTATAGGCAACAATTCCTAATAAATGAAGCAGAATCTAACGGTTTAGAGGTAGCAGTAAGGAGCAGATTTCCCTAAAGGGCCTACAGGCAGACTGAATGGGCCTGGCGGTGATCATCTGCTGACAATTTCTATGTTTCTATGGAACTGTGTTTTTGTTAAGGCCATGGCTAGGACTAAGTCTTGGACAATCAGGAGGCAGGAAATTCCTAACCCATTTTACATTGGGCTCCTTAGTAGCTGGAATTTGCTAACATCTCAATACCAGCCTCTACCTACAAAACAGGGTACTAAATGAGAAAAAGACAGAGGTAGAAAGGTCAGTGGGGGATGCTGCAACAGAAGGTAAAGCCATCAAAAAATGGAGAGCAATGAGTACCAATGCCCATAGTCTGAGTAACAAGCTTCCTGAATTAGTGGCCTTGATGGAGGAGGAACATCTGGATATCGTGGCAGTCACAGAAACATGGTACACACAAAACCATGACTGGGACGTAAACATACCAGGATACACTATCTACAGGAGGGACAGGGAGGGTAAAAGAGGAGGAGGAGTAGCTCTTTACATAAGGGAAGGAATCAAAGCAACAGAACAAAAGGGTAAACAGGGAGGAGAAGAAGCACTCTGGGTAAATTTGGACACAGGCAATGGCACCACAATCCGCACAGGGGTTGTATACAGACCCCCTTCTCAGGGGGAGGAAATGGACAAGGAAATGATAGAAAGTATACTTAGAATGACAGAAAAAGGGGAGATATGGCTGATGGGTGATCTGAATATGCCAGATGTTAACTGGAGTGCAGTTGCAGCAGCCACTTCGAAGAGTGGGGTTATTCTAGATGCCCTACAGGGGACATGCTTTAGACAACTAGTATTGGACCCCACTCGAGAGGGAACAATCTTAGACCTGGTTCTCTCAAATGGAGATGGAGAGAGGATCACAGATGTAGAAGTGGGTAGCCATCTGGGAACTAGCGACCATCGAACAGTGTGGTTCACAATAAACACAGCAATAGAGTCAAACCATACAAAGGCAAAAGTACTGGACTTTAGGAGGGCTGACTTTGCCAAAATGGGTGAGTTCCTAAGGAATGCACTAGCAAATGGGCAGGAAGGAGGGGTGGAAGAACAATGGGGAATAATAAAACTGCCATTACAGAGGTTACGAGCCTTTGTGAAGCAAATAAACAAAACAAAACGATGTAAGAAACCACTATGGTTCTCAAAGGAAGTGCAGTGAAGGTTCAAGAAAAAGAAAGCATTCAGGAAGTACAAGGAATCACAGAAGAAGCAGGACAGAGAACTGTATCAGTTAAAGCAAAAGGAAGCTAGGAAGGCAGTCAGAACAGCAAAGGCCCAAACCGAGGAAAAGATAGCCAACTCAGTTAAGAAGGGATAAAACCTTTATAAGTACATCAGGAGCGAAGGAAGACCAAGGGAGGGATAGCGAGGCTTAATAAAGGGAGGGAGGGTGGGCAGAGGGTGACTGTGAAAGGCAGAGATACTAAACAAATATTTTTGCTCAGTATTTACAAATGAAGAGGGGAGGTACCTAAAACAAACAGTAGAAACACCTGGATACAGAAGTTGATACAATGGAAAGGGAACTGGGGGTAGTCATATCAGATGACCTAAAGGTGGGCAAGCAATGTGAGAAGGCAGCAAGGAGGGCTGGGGGGATACTGGGATGCATAGGGAGAGGCATCACCAGTAGAAAACAGGAAGTTATCATCCTCTGTACAGACAGCTGGTGAGACCCCATCTGGAGTACTGTGTGCAGTTCTGGAGACCCAATCTCCGTAAAGACATAGACAGGATGGAAGCTGTCCAGAGGAGGGCAACTAAAATGATGCAGGGTCTGCACCGGAAGACATATGAAGAGAGACTTAAGGAGCTTAATATGTATAGCCTCGAGGAAAGGAGGGAGAGGGGGGACATGATAGAAACTTTCAAGTACCTCAAGGGAATCAACAAAGTCCAAGAGGGTAGCATCTTTCAAAAAAAGAGGTGTGCAAGAACAAGAGGGCACAATTTGAAGATGGGGGGCGGCTCAGAGGTAATTTAAGGAAGTATTTTTTCACAGAGAGGGTTGTGGATGCATGGAATGGCCTTCCGGAGGAGGTTGTGGAGTCAAAATCAGTGGTGGAATTCAAGCATGCATGGGATAGTCATAAGGCAATTCTGGGGGTGGGGGTAGGAAGAAGTAGGCTGCTGGTTAACTAGGATCTGCAGCTTATCCAGTAGGTAGGGAAATGGGCAGACTGGGTGGGCCAAGCGGTCCTTATCTGCCGTCACATTCTATGTTTCTATGTTTCTATGTAAGCCCATTTACAGAAGAAAGGGTTCTGAAAGAACTCTTAAAACTGAAGGTGGACAAAGCAATGGGGCCTGATGGGATTCATCCCAGAATTCTAAAAGAACTAAGGGTAGAACTAGTGACACCACTGACTACCCTCTTTAACAAATCATGGGAGGATGGGGTGGTACCCGAGGACTGGAGGAGGGCAGATGTGATTCCCCTTCACAAAGGTGGGAGCAAGGCAGAAGCAGGAAACTACAGACCTGTTAGTTTAACCTCAGTGATAGGGAAAATGATGGAATCACTTCTGAAGGAAAGAATTGTCGAGTATCTAGAGGCCAGAGGCACAGGACCCAAGGCAGCACGGATTCACAGCGGAAGGTCATGCCAGACGAATCTGATAGATTTCTTTGACTGGGTGACCAAAGTAGTAGATCAGGAGGGGCTGTGGACATGGTCTACCTAGACTTTAGCAAGGCATTTGACACAGTCCCACACAAAAGATTAATATACAAGTTAGCCAGCCTGGGAGTGGGTCCCAAGATGACAGCCTGGGTAAAGAATTGGCTGGAGAATAGGACACAGAGAGTAATAGTAAATGGAGTCCACTCTGAAGAAAGGGGGTTTACTAGTGGGGTTCCGCAGGGTTCAGTATTAGGACAGGTCCTCTTCAATGTCTTTATAAGCAACATTGCAGAAGGACTGGAAGGAAAAGTATGTCTCTTTGCAGATGACACAAAGATCTGCAACAGAGTTGATGCACAAGGTGGGGTGGAAAGGATGAGAAGGACTTGGCAAGGTTAGAGGAATGGTCAAATATATGCAGCTTAGATTCAGTGCTAAGAAGTGCAAGGTAATGCACCTGGGAAACAAAAACCCAGGGGAAGAGTACACAGTGGGGGGTGAGATACTAACAACAACAAAAATGGAAAGGGACCTGGGGGTAGTCATATCAGATGACCTAAAGGTGGGCAAGAAATGTGAGAGGGCAGCAAGGAGGGCTGGGGGGATACTGGGATGCATAGGAGAGGCATCACCAGTAGAAAACAGGAAGTTATTATCCTCTGTACAGACAGCTGGTGAGACCCCATCTGGAGTACTGCATGCAGTTCTGGAGACCCAATCTCCCAAAGACATAGACAGGATGGAAGCTGTCCAGAGGAGGGCACTAAAATGGTGCAGGGTCTGCAACCGGAAGAGATATGAAGAGAGACTTAAGGAGCTTAATATGTATAGCCTCGAGGAAAGGAGGGAGAGGGGGACATGATAGAAACTTCAGCACCTCAAGGAATCAACAAAGTCCAAGAGGGTAGCATCTTCAAAAAAAGAGGCGGAAGAACAAGGGCACAATTTGAAGATGGGGGGTGGCTCAGAGGTAATTTAGGAAGTATTTTTTCACAGAGAGGGTTGTGGATGCATGGAACGGCCTTCCGGAGGAGATTGTGGAGTCAAAAACAGTGGTGGAATTCAAGCATGCGTGGGACAGTCATAAGGCAATTCTAGGGGTTGGGGGTAGGAAGAAGTAGGCTGCTGGTTAACTAGGATCTGCAGCTTATCCATTAGGTAGGGAAATGGGCAGACTGGGTGGGCCAAGCGGTCCTTATCTGCTGTCAAATTCTATGTTTCTATGTTTCTATTCTACTGACTTGTTTTTACTAGCAGTTTAACATGCAAAGGTTAAAGATGCAGTATAAAAACAAATTATTTATTATAAAGAGTAATAACTAACTCATCAATGTACAGTCAAAAGATGTCCAGTTGTCTATCTGTTACAAGAAAACCCATGCTGTTTAAAAGGGACTTGAAGACCCATCTGTATAGATTGGGTTTCCCCAACTAAGTTGTGATCTGTGCTATTTGGGTATTATAATAGGGTTTGTGAATAGTACAATACGCTTACTATGTTAAATTCATTCTAGATAGTGAATATTTTAGTCTTAGGCAAGATGTGGAATAGGTCATAATATTTTACAAACATGTAGAAACTGGGCTGCCTGTTGTGTTTACAGCAATATGTAAGATGTGTTTTTTCATGTAAGGTGTCCTAAGCTTTTGGGATAGGACACCAAAAAAATAAAATGTGCCTACTTCACAAGAGAACAATAACAAAGAATTATGCAGTAAAACCAATAAATAAAAATAAAAATAAAAGACATAGGGTTCGAAAAAGGCACGTACTAAACAATTTCCTGCTGCTGTCCACTCAATTGCATAAGTAAAAGATAAAGATTCATTTCCAATCACAGACAAGGGCAACAGCTGACCTCCCGTGGCTGGTCAGCCATGCTGGCTTTGAACGGCCATTTAGTATCACATCATTATGTCCCAATAAAACTCTGTTACTCTTCAGTAAATACCCATAAATCACCAGGCTTCACCCAATCAGGACTCTGTCACTGTAACTAAACAGCGGTCCGAGAAACATCATGCCTCTATTGGCTGTGACAGCAAGGTATAAATCTACTTCTGGCCAATCGACTGGGTGCAATGGGGCTTTGCGGGGAAGGTGACAACCAATCGAGAACTCTATCATGAAGAGATCAGAAAGCTCCTCTCAGACTTGAAGAAGGGAAACTAACTATACTGGTTCTAGTTGTCCATTTGTTTGGTAATGTTTTTACACTATGGCAAAATGTTATTTTCATTGTTACTACAAAAGTAGATTGCTGGGTCATTTTAGGTGACTTTTGTCCCACGGTTTCAAACTGAATAAGATGGTTAAACTCCGCTATATCTCCAGGCAACTTCCATTACTATGAGAAAGGCTGACTTGTGCTTTAAAAGATGTTGATCTTCTCTCCAAAAGAAGAACTGCACAGAACAGGTCATGCATTTCCCAAGTGGAAGCATTTTTTATAAGTACTTTTCCAGTGTGGTTATTATTCCTTCTATACAGGCCTGTTTTAACTGCATTGGGCGTTTCTGATTTACACTCTGGTGTTACACACCATTTTAAAACTATATGCTGTAGTTCTGCCCCTCTCAATCACATTCTGTAGTAAAACACAGATATATTTTGGCAACAATGTAAGAGCTTAGCAAAGGACATAAAGTATATCATGCAGTTCTAAAATGGTTCTTGCAAGCAGTGTATAAATTTAAAATATTCACTTAATTTACTAAAAGGACAGTAAAGATGGAACAATGCTAGAATCCGAAACAGTATTTAAAAAATAGCTTCTACTGGGAAAAACGGCTTGCAGGTTCCATGTAGTTCTCCTTTAAGAAGTACAGCAATGGATCTGCAGTGAATGGAATTCACCTTGGCAGGCACCATTGAGATGCACAGAATTGTAATTTTCTATAGCAGTTGACTGGAGGGGGAATTTGAATGCCTTTTTGAGGTTCTCAGGCTTAGGGTCTGATGAGCACTTAGCTCTTAGGGCCATTTCTCCATTCGGGAGTCGTAGGTGACATAAGGAAAATATACAGGGCTGAATTTTCAAAGGGCTTGGACACTGATGCATCGCCGATCTTCAGATTCGTCAGCATCTGCTCAATAGCACCAAAAACTTGAGCTCCCTATTTTCAAAAGTGCTCATGTTTTTGAAACAGTTTCCATGATCTGCAGCTGCTTGCATCCCAAAGAATTGTGCATTGACACAAGCACCATCACTTTGTGCCAAACATTGGACCACATATTATGTGGTCTAATAGTCACATATTGGTGCAGTCATGCAAAGTTGTGCTAAAACATGGTGAACTGGATTGGAAAGCCTGCCCACAGTGTTTGGCTGGCCCAGTGGCATGGCCATAGAGTGTCGCATTGCCACCTGGGAGATTAGTGTTTGTGCATGAGCCCTGGAATCGGACACTGGGAGCAGGGTATATAACAGAGGTAAGGGGCTCACCTCCAGGGAGGAAGAGATGAAGAATGTGTGCCACCTGGCATTTGCATACCCTTTGCTGGCCAACCAAGGTTCAGCACTGATATCAGCTTTAAAGGCTGTAGCCTAGCTCTGGAAGGAGCACCTCTAGTGGGGTAGGAGGGCACTGTAGTTCTTTCTAATCCATCATCATCATTCAGTCCTTGACCACACTTATGTGACTGTCAGCAAGCCAATTAGTGCCTACTGTAAGGATGGTTGTGTTCAGCTAGACACTGGACTCGGAGCATTTGTTATCTCCATAGAAGAAAAATGAGGTATTGAGACTTTTCCTCAGTATGTATTGAGAAAATGTGTTGTTTTTGTATGAGGATTGTTATTTTTATTTTGCAAAGTTTGTCACATTAATGCTTTCATTTACTTTGGTATACAGTAACGCTGGCTTATTGATTCTTATCTCTTGTAAGCAAAACAAAATGGTATATTAAATGCACGCTGAAAATAGAAAATAGAGTTAAAATCGATGTTTCAGACTTAGGTATTCTTCAGGAATTATCTAAAAGAGAAAAAAGCAAAGTTAGGAACTAACTTTCTGAAGAAGGCCTAAGGTTGAAATGTTGATTTTAACTCAAATTTCTATTTTCAGCATGCATTTAAAATTAACATTTTGTTTGGTTTTCAGACTGCACTCACATGCAGCTCCTTGTTTTTTTTTTATCTCTTGCAAGGTTTATTACTTTATTCCTATAAGGTAAATATGTTTGTAAATGTTATTGAAATGTAGATCGGATAGCAGGAACCTATTGCATTATGCCCTTTATACACATATTGCACCACAAGAGCGTTTTACGAATCCATGTGATAGATACTGGTTAATGCATTAACTGTCTGTAGGCAAACACAGTTGCTGTTGGGATGATATTGGAAGCTCAGAAACAGTACCCATTAAACTCTAGCCCTAGCAGCAATTTGTATCTGGAGAAAACTACAGGTAAAATGTAACGTTCTTGAAGCACACTGTAAATGGTAGAAGCATGTCTGAATATACTATATAACACTGAAACACAAATGCAGACACTAACTCATTTGCTCCTTTTAAACCACAACCCCCTACTGGCAACATGAGGTATGTGTCAAATTGGGAACAGTAGGGACCTGAGGAGCAAACTAGCAATCAGCACTTGCAAAAGGGGATCGCTTCTGTGTGGACCTACAAGACCTTGCTGTCTGTAACCCCTAGGAAGTGCTATACCAAGGGCTACTACTCCTGCCTTGCCTGGCCACAATAAGGTTGAGGGGCCTGGGTTCCTAAAATTAACTTTAAACTGATCCTTTCCCAAGATAGTACATTGTGCAGTGCCTCCACTCAGAGTTTTACCTTACAGTGGGCTAAAGCTTAATCTATTATATCCCTCTGGGAAGCTGTACTCACTTACCTTACCAGGATGCCACCCCAAGTATGACCCAACAAACATTTCCACCAACGCAAGACATTTTGTAATTAGCGACTTACTACTAATAATGTACTCATGACGAGACAGGTTCTACAAAAACAAACAACAAGTTTATTTATAAGGGGAGGGTTAGGATGGGTAAATTCGAGTAGAGGTTATACCATTTACAAATTGGTATTAGTTTGATTAAGGATAGGATAAACATTTTGCATTTTAGATTAGTTGTAAATCATAGTGACCACTCACCAACCTCTGAAGTAGTCAGCTCCCTGACTAACTAGCTAGCTGAATTAAGGCAGAACATTTATCATTAATGCCCAAACTGGCACCAGTTCCCCACATTGCACAAGACCCCTCTGTCCCACACAACCTGGGTACCCAGTAATTACAGTTGTTAAAATGGTACAGGCCTGATAGATGGTGCAGCTGTACATTGGCTGGCTTGTTGGGGCCTTTAGGAGAATTAAGGAGAATAATGTTTGTGTTGCATCCCTAAACTTAACTGCAGCTTGCAGGATTTACCATCTTTAACTATTTACAAATTCCTTTCCATGGTCTTGCAAAGCTGACCTTGCATTACCTACAGTTAAACATCTTCATAGGCTTAGGCAAATCAAGATCAAGTGTTTTCGGCAGGCAGGCTATATCCCAGAAGGCTAAAATGCTGGCAAAGCTAACAGCCGGACCCCAATATTGACTGCAAAAGGTCTTTTTCCTCTTGCAGGTGGAAAACAACACTTTAACATTCTATAAGCTGGGCCCCT
Source organism: Neoceratodus forsteri (assembly GCA_016271365.2). Classification (NCBI taxonomy): domain Eukaryota; kingdom Metazoa; phylum Chordata; order Ceratodontiformes; family Ceratodontidae; genus Neoceratodus; species Neoceratodus forsteri. The sequence goes on along the minus strand of CM057452.1, from coordinate 269,318,933 downwards.
TTTCTGAGCTGAAATCACTCTTTTAATCAGACTAGCCGGTCTGAGTAACTCAGTGTTTTACGTTTAGCACATTTATGTATTCAGCACATTTATTCATTCAGCACATTTATACTTTACATCCAGCACATTTATGTATTCAGCACATTTATACTCTACATCCAGCACATTTATTCATTCAGCACATTTATACATTCAACTCATTTATAGTTTAGTTGCAGTTTCTTTTCCAGGTGTCCCAGTTGGTTATAGCAGACATAGACCCTTTTCTCTGGTCAGCCAGAACTTTAGAACCAGGCACATTCCCAATGATTTTAGGGGCAAGCACCCACACTCTGCACAGCAGTGTGAACAACCAGAGCCCAGGTTATGGATCCCACATGGACGTTAGGACACAGTCTCTTGGACAACTTTCATCTTCTTTGTCGATTAGAGTTGGAGCCTAAAGCACAACTTTTGTTACGACACCAGACCGAACTTGAGGCTGGGCTCACTACCAATTAAAATACTTTGACTTGACTGGGCTTGTGGCAAGACCCACACCATTTCACAGACTTCGCTGGCTAGCAACAGATGCAGTAGTCTCTTTCAGTGCAGACACTTGCTCTTGGCAATAAACTGTTTACTGTAGCTCTCTAGGCTTTTTTAACACCACACTTGCACTTGGCTGCAAACTGTTTCTGTAGCGCTCTAAGCTCAAACACAACATGCAGTCCCTTGTGGTACACACTGGTGCTTGCAGCTTCCATGGACAAAATACTGGACTTCCCAGGCAAAGTAGGAAGAGCCCCGGCTCTGAGTACTCCCCTTCCAGTCCTGTAGGCACTTTCAAATCAAACACATTTATATACAATACTTGGACCCTTCCTGGTCACTTGGCAGATGTCCACCCTCTGAACGTTGCTGTGAACACAGGGTGCAGACAGACAAACAGTCACTATTGGTAGGTTTTGGGCTTCTCTGCCCCTTAAAGACTTTCTCAGAGTTGCACTTGGCAAAAGCAATTTACTCACTCAGAGGTCTTGCAGAAATTGCGTTCCTCCTTTTAAGATTTCAAGGCTTTCATCAATGCTCTCACTGTTGAGGTAGGCTCAGCTCTCTCATGCCTGGCTTCATCAGGTTACTGGCCCACATTTTCCCTCAACATGGAAAGGCTTGCACTAGCACTGGAGGACATTATCTGGCAACCCCCAGACTAGTGTGCTGGCAGCCACTTGCTCTTTCTTTGGCAGACGAAAAGCCTCTTCCCCTGAGGAGGGGCCTACACTGGATCACTAGACCCATTTCTCTAGCTGAGGGCCTGAGCCCCTACCCCTATGGAGGCCTCCTGCTCGAACTGCTTGCACAGCCAGAAAACACTGTCTTTTATTGAGACCTTCTGGGGCTCCCTATTGGCTGAAGTTGTTTGCTGCTCCAACAACTATTGGTCGATCCTGCTTGTCAGTCCAATAAATGAATATTCATTTACTCCACTCAATGCACTATAGGCTCCCTGTTTTGGTGCCAGAAATTGGTCCCTGCAGCTTTCCCATAAGCACTTTGCTGTGTCCCATGACCTCTGGCAAAAGTCCCAAAAATCCTGGCTGGAAATCCTTGGCTGTTGCTGCACTAAAATGGCTGCTAGTACAAACGGTCCACTTGCAGATTTAACACAGTCCCCAATTGAGTCCTGGTGCAGCCAGAAAGAATGCTTAATTTATTTAGTTACCACACAGTTCAGTAGTCTCTTGTGCACCCTCTCAAGTGCTGCCTAGACTAAGCAGCGTGCCTCAGTCCTTTGCCTGTCACTGCTGTCAAAATTAAGCGCCCCCCAGGTAGCAGGCGGCTGTTCACCTGAGTCCCAACATCAAAACTGGTGCAGCCAGAAATACATTTATTTATATTTACTGCCCTTTTTATTTTGTTAGCCCCTTCAATGGTTTGGCAGCTGCTGTGGTAATTATACAGTACATTTATTTACAATTATTTTCCCTTGCAACAGCCTCCGAAAATATGCAGTCCCCCTGGGGACAGACAGAACCCTACTTAATATGCATGAGGGATCGGGGCTCTCCTCATTAATATTCATGAGCCCAAATCACATAGCTTTATGGTGCTCTTTATTTAAAACGGAAAGAGGGCTCTCTTGGCCCTGACTGAGGTCACCGGTCTCCACACTGCCTGAAGCAGGGACCGGGACCACCAAACTACCTCCCGCTAAACCTCAGAATGAGTGATTGGGAGATCAAAAGCTTTTCAGCGCATGTGCAGTACTGCCAGCTGGCCTCAGGAGGAAGAAAAACAGCGGGTGGCTTTGCAGTCACTCTAGCTCCTCTGGCCCCACTGGGAAACTGTGAGAAAAGAAGCAGGGGCTAGATGGAGACTTAAGGTGCCACAGGCACATTTTGGCACTTGGACTGTGACAGTGAGAATGGGGACACAAACAGGGACCTGGCAGACATCGGGAAGAATGGAAGTCATGGGAGCCAGATGGGCACAAGGTAAGCCTCCATATTTGGAAGGGTGTTACATGGCTTAAATCTTGGGGTTCCCTAAGGCTTAATCCTTGGCCATCTGCTTTTCTCTATTTTTGTTAATGACCACCCGAAGCACAGCAGGAGGTGTCATTTATATATTTATGCAGATGACACCATACTCTGCTACAGTGGAACGACAATGAAGAGGAAGCAGAGAGACCACAGATAAGCGACAGGAACATCAATAGAAGGGAGGTGCACACCAGTCCATTTACGGAGGATAGAATCCTGAAGGAACTCACGAAACTGGCAGTGGACAAGGCAATGGGGCCAGATGGGATATGCACAAGGATTTTAAGGGAGCTTAGGGAGGTGCTAGCAGCACCTCTGTTAGTTCTGTTCCACCATTCGCTGGAGACAGGAGTAGTTCTGGAGGACTGGAAGAGGGCAGATGTAGTCCTACTTCACAAGAGTGGGAACAGGGAGGAGATTGGCAACTACAAGCCAGTCAGCCTGACTTCAGTGGTGGAGAAATTAATGGAATCATTGCTGAAGGAAAGGATTGTGGAATATCCTGAATCCAGCAGGACAGAATATGAGGCAGCATGGATTCACTGGGGGAATGTCATGTTAAACAACTCTGATCGATTTCTTTGACTAGGTAACCAAGGAAATAGATCAGGGTGGAGCAGTGGATGCAGTCTACCTAGATTTCAATAAAGCCTTTGACACCATTTCACATAGGACTCGTACACAAGCTGGGCAGCCTGGGAGTAGGTCCTAAGGTGGTAAAATTGGTAGGAAGTTGGTTGAGGGATAGAAGATAGAGGGTGGTAATGAACAGAATTCACTCTGAGGAGAAGACAGTGACCAGTGGGATGCCACAGGGATCAGTATTGGGACTGGTCCTCTTTAATGTCTTTATTAGTGATATCACAGAGGGGTTAAAAGGGAAGGTATGCCTTTTTCCAGATGACACAAAGATCTGCAACAGGGTTGACACTAGGTGGGGGAGGAATGAAGAAAGATCTAAGTAAGCTTGAGGAATGGTCAAGAGTGTGGCAACTAAAGGCGCTTTTACGCACAGGTTTCTGTAATGGAATGACTGTTACAGAAACAGTATACCGTTACCTCCCCTGTATGTAAAATGCATCTGTTCCATTCCCTGGTGAACGTTCGCCCGAACCGTAATCTCTACCTTCCATGGTTCGTTTCATCTGGCTGTGTAAAACAGCCATTCTGGCAGCAGTGCAAAAACAGCCATAGAGCGCCACACTCCATGGGGCAGCTGAAGCACTAAATATTGAAAATGGAGACGGGGGTTCCCGGGATACCTTTCAGTGTAAAGTGAACCATGAACCGGACAGAGTACAACAGTGGCACACAGGTAATGTTCATTCTGTTGTATTCACCTGTATGTAGAAGTGCCTTAAGATTCAATCTGAATAAGTGCAAAATCATGCCCTTAAGGCATAGAAACCCAGGGGTGGAGTACACGATGGGGGGTGTAGTACTGGCGACCACCAAAAAGGAAAGGCACCTAAGGGTAATCATATCTGATGAACTTAAAGTGGCCAAGCAATGTGACAAAGCAGTTGAGAGAGTCAATGGGATGTCGGGGTGTATAGGGAGGGGTGTCACCAGCAGAAAGAAGGTGGTGGTGATACCGCTGAACAAATCATTGGCGAGATCTCACCTAGAGTACTGTGTCCAGTTCTGGAGGCCTCATCTCCAGAAGGACATAAACAGAGTAGAGGCAGTCCAGAGGAGGGCAACTAAAATGGTGCAGGGTCTGCACCAAAATCCCTATGAGGAGAGGCTGAAGGGCCTTAATATGAACACCCTGAAGGAAAGTAGGGAGAGGGGGGATATGATAGACACTTTTAAATACCTCAGGGGTATAAATAAGGTACAAGGGGGAAGCATTTTTTAGAGAAAAAGATGTTCAAGTTCAAGTTTATTGCAGGAATGAGCAAGCTCATTCACAAGGAGGTCCTGAAGGCATACAACAGGAGCATGTACAAGCAAATACAAGTAAAGGCAACTAGTATACATGAAACATAATACAATAACATCATACGTACATGGTAGTATGGAGACCTAACATTGTGAAATAAAGGATGCTTGGTATAAAACACAACAATGAATATAAAAATAATACAAGAAATTAAAGATGCATATTTCATGAACAAGGGGTCATGATATGATGCTGGACGGGGGGGTAGACTCAGGGGAAATGTGAGAAAGTACTTCTTCACTGAAAGGGTGGTAGATGCATGGAAGAGACTCCCAGCAGAGGTGGTGATGGCACAAATGGCAACGGAATTCAAAAATGCATGGGATAGCCATAAGGGAACCTTGGTGAATAGGAAGGGGGGTATAAAAGTGGAAATCAAGTAGGGTCTGCAGTATTACAGTAGGTAGGTAGGAAATGGGCAGATTAGTTGGGCCAAGCGGTTCTTATCTGATGTCAGTTTCTATGTTTCTAATGTTCAAGGCTAATTCAGTATTCCAATCTGATTTCAGTGCAATCTCCTTCTAGTTCATCAAGAACCGCCTGATCCTTAGTGCAGCCAAAACAAAGTCTATGGTGTTTGGATCCTGGAACTTGCTAACTCATTCAGCTAATCCACTTGTAATCATAACATCAGATGGCAACACTACTGAGCAAAGCAACATATTCAAATGTCTAGGAGTCTGGCTTGATGTATCACCTACATACAGTGGACATGTTGTTCACCTCTTATCAGCCTTTTTAGTTTATTTATTTATTCATTGAATTGTGTTGACCATGTAGGCCCACTGGAACACAAAGACCCTTTTTCAGGGGTGACTCAGAGTTAATAACAGAGTATACAAAACAATATAGATTGTACAGTCAGACAGTACATGAGGCTCAGCTTTCAAAAGCCCAAGAATGCCGCAAGCCCCAGTGTGCCGATCATACAGCACACAAGGCTGGCAGCATTCTCCCAGCGCCAATTGAGATTTTCACTCCTGTGCACCAAATACCCCCACAAGTTAGACCAGCTCCCCCCTGGTCTAACTTGCAGCATGTTGCTTACCTTTTCTAAGAGGCTTGTGCCAAATATGTGGTGCAAGCCACCTTAACATGTGGACAGTGTCACAACTGCACTTGATGTATGAAAATCAGGTGCAGTTGCACCGAAGGAGTATGGTGCAGCTGTGCCAAAAGATGGGGTTGAAGCAGGGCTTGATGCAAGCCCTGTGTCAGCCTTTGAAAACTGAGCCAATGGGGTAATGAACTAGGTGTGCTAAGATGGATACATGCCAGCACATAGAAAAGTATACACAAAGCTACAGGAGGCTATTACATAGACAGAATCATATTACTCGTCAGGGCATTAACACAGTATTATACAATCAAGATGGGTACCCATTTGGTAACGTGCAAGAAACAGAGTACAATGGGGAGGCCTAGTGCCACCAAGTGCAAAACCAGAGACAAGGATAACTGCAGCAGTTCCAGGTCAGCAGTTGCAGGAACAATTTTGGAGGGAAGCAGAAAGCATGTTCCACACAGATGGAGCTGAGCTGGCAAATGATTTCATCCCCTTGCTTAACCTAACCCTGGGTATTTCTAGTAAAGTGCATCTGGGGCCAGTGGACTTCAGTACTCTCCATTCTGTCATGGGAGACAGGATACCTTGGAGGCAGGGTGGAATAGGACCCTTTAGGATTTTATAAGTGGGACAGAAGAGGGGCTACCCTAGCCTGCCCTCTAAAGATGACCAGTTAGGACAGAGAGGAAGACATTGCAGTGATGCATCCTAGGCTGGGCATCAGGGAAAATCGGCCAATTTTGTTATGAAGTACTCCCAGTTTACTGAGTTCAGTGTTTCCCACAGAGTGAAGAGCAGGAACCCCATACTGTAAGAGGGGAAGAAGCGCACTCCTGGCAATAACTAGTCAAGGTTCCTTGGTGTGAGGTCATTACCTAGGCCATATACCACACCAATATTTTATGTAGAGATTGGGGGTGAGATAATCAATATGCACTCTGAAGGAGACTTCTTGATCATGGTATATCCCTAGGTATATTTAATAGCCTCTACTACCTCTATCTGGTTACCCACAGACATGGACAAGTTTAGCAGATGTTGCCTGGATACACCTAGATGCCTGGGGCTGAAAATGGTGGTTTTAGTCTTTTTGGCATTGAGAACCAGTTTATTTGATGAGAACCATCTGTCTAGCATCAAGAAGTCCTGAGCGAGAAGTCGTTGATGAGGGTGACATCACTGAAGCTATTATACGGTACTGCATCATTAGCATAAAACTGAAGACATGTCCCTCCACATTGACCAGGTAGCTCATTTACTAATAAGGAAAATAGTATTGAGCCCAAAATAGACCTTTGAGAGACACCGTCAGTTATGGTTTATAATGAAGATTTCATACCTTTCCATTTCACTTTCTGAGCCCTGTCAGTCGAGTAATGAGTGAACCACCTGCAGGACAAGTCATCTAGACCAAACCTCTTGAATTTTGTATTAGGAGACCATGACTGACTAGGTTGAATGCCTTTGTGAGATCTGTGAAGACTGCCCCAGTCATAGACCCCATCCATTTCACCCAGTATATCTGTGGTCAGCCTAATCAGAGCAGTGTCAGTGCCATAGGATTTTCTGAAACTGTGTTGCCAATTAGTTAAGAGGTGATGCTGCTCAAAATATTCTCAGGATGGACTTCCGGTGTGGAAGACGACAAGATGGCAGCATAGGGAGTGAGCTCCGCTAGCTACAAGTGTATTTCTGCAGTGATTTCTTCAGCCCACCAATTTTCTGCTATATTTAGCCTGTCGACTTGCTTACTGTCTCTCAAACTACCGGGCAGTGCATTTGGACTGTTGGTGTTTAACTGCTATCATACCCAACCATTGTATTGTGTTATTGAAGCCTTGATGCCCTCAGCTTCCAGGCTATGGCTTCATCAGAACCCTTGGTGTTTGTTAACAGGGAGGATTTGTCAGATATTTGCTCCATGCTGCAGTCCTTGGTCCAGGACATTCCTACTTTAAAGGCATCTGTCTCGCAGTTGGAGGACCGTGTCAAAGCAGGGGAGCAAAGAATTGCCAGCAATGAACTGTTCTGAATGTAGGTTGACTCTGCTGCAGCTCGGCAACAGGACAAGAAGTTGACCCTTGAGCAGCAGGTTTGAGCTCTGACTATGAAGGTTGAAGACCTCTAAAACTGAGATAATCGGAACAACTTGTGAATTATTGGTCTCCCTGAGGGGACAGAGGGAGACAACATGTGCAGTTTCCTGCAATCCTTTTTCCCTCAGCTTCTCATTTTAACTGGAATCACCCTTTGGAAATTGAATGGGCGCACTGTACTTTGGGACCCTGGCCGGCAAGAGGCTCTCCACCATGCCCTGTGATCGCCTACTTTCTTTGTTTCTCCATGAAGGAGATGATTTTGCAGCTGTTGAGAGAGTGAGGTCCCCTAAAATGGACTGGATATTCTATTTTTATCTTCCAGGATTTTTCTAAAGACATAGTGGAGGAGAGAAAGGCTTTTGCCCAGGTCAGAAAGGACTTAGCCTCTTGGAAGGTGAAATTTACCATGAAGCACCCAGCGATATTTAATGTGTAGTGCCCCCTCAAGATGCCCAGGCCCTTGTACAGACAATGTCTGGTGCATCAGAGTGGAACATGAGTAGAGCTATCTCATCTGCAACCCAAGGTTGCTTTGATCGCGGCAGGATAACGGCCGCTTCTCTTCAGAGTCCCTCTGCTTCAGGTACTGTTATCCTGTCAGCTACTTCAAATCATCTGGGGACCAGGAGTTAGTTTGGGGAGAAACTCTTTGGATGGCAGCAGATTAAAAGGCAGAGGGAGTCGAGGAAAGGTTCTGCTTCTGTTGTGCAGGCTCAAGGGTTTGTTTCTGCAAACCCTGGTTTCTCTTCATTTTCTCAACCTCTTGGCACGGTGGAATGCTCCCCTACCCTGGATCCCAAACACCATTGTCTTTCTCCTGATCCTCTTGATAGTTCAACAGATGGGAAGGAGATGGATTGGGATGACTTTGGTGCAGAGGACCTTTTGGATGCTTCTCAGGCTGTATTGCTGGATGATTCTACTTTGAACCACAGTCGGATATCTAACCACAGTGCAGCTTCAACCAAGTGTTCAACAGAGGATCCTGTGCCGAACTCTATGATCTTCAGACTTGGGACTGATGTGGTAGTTGCTACTACCAAAAGATGGCTAGTGCCTGTACTTGCACTCGGATATTACTAAGGCACCATAGGTATCTGTTCTGTGGAGGACTGAAACTTTCTTTTCCTTTATGGATCCTGGACTGGGGTTTGAAACTGTTTTTGCCTAGTTTTAGAGGGGGCCTAGCCAGGTCATTTGAAATGTTTATTACCTTTTGACTTCTGCTGTAAAGGGTCTCTCTAATTTGTTGATGGGACTTCTGTTCTAACTGTGCTATGTAGTAGTCCTCTCTATTGTATGGTGGGACATACTGATGTTTTTTTCTTTTTTCTTTCTTTTTATTATGTTACGGGGCTGCTGGTTGGGTTTATACTAGGGGGGGTTATTTTTTTCTGTACCGGTGTTCCTCTAGTTGGGCTTTTGAGGGGCTCTGGACTCATTTGATGGGACAAGGGGTTTGGGATATTATGCCTTACATGGCTTTTGGCAGCATAGGGGAGTCTGCCTGTCTGGTGGGATATGGCAGGTCCTTATGCTTTCTGCCGCACCAGCTGAGGAGTGGGAGGGCATTGGTGGGGCCAATCCACTAGCCCACTTTTCTCTACTCCTAGAGCCAGAATATGGTTTGGTTTGGGGGAAGGGGTTTGGTTTCTTACCCTTTTGGGTTGCTACCAGTTTGTTATGGTACACAGTGGGGAGGGGATCAGGTGGGGCTTATTAAACTGTTTGAACTGCTTGACATGTTTGGTTCTCAATCTGTGGGGGATTGGTGGACTGTTGGTCTATTTCAGATGCGTATTGCGGGGTGGGTATTTTAGGGAGGGGGCTCTTTTGTTGTTCGGGAGCTTTGTTCATTTCAATCATACGTGTGAGGTGCTGATGTTTTGGATATATCTGGTTCTTGGAGGGGGGGGTGGCGATTTTTCAAAGTGTTTGGGTGTTCTGTAAAACAGCTACTAACTGCCATTCTTATACCTTTTGATCATATTGTAGTTGGGCTATTGGTTGTTCTAATTTTGTTAACACCATTGAAGATTGTGGTGTATGGCTCAGTTATCTTTTATAACCTGGAATGTGCAAGGACTTAATATCCCTGTGAAGCAGAAAAAAATGCTGTCTGTTTTGAGATCTAACCATTATTATGTTATGTTTTTACAGGAAACCCACCTACTAAAAAAGGATGTGGCTGGTTTGGCTCATGGGTGAATAGGTAAAGCCTATTCTAGTTGCTTTACCTCCAAAAGAGGGGCGTCACTATTCTGACTAGATGTGGGTGCCTTTTGTGGCTGAAAAATCAACCACTGATAGGAAGGGGCATTGGGTTATGGTGTAGGGTAGGGTGGATTTGGTGCCAGTCCTCTTGGTTAATTTATATGCACCCACTGAAGAGTCCCCAGAGTTTTTTACTTCGTTAGCTCAGTCTATCTCAGAGATAGAGGATCTCAGATAGTCTATCTCAGATCCTCCCTTGGATCGCCCCTGAACTACTGGTCTGCTTCAGGCAGTGTGACCGGGCCTGGAGAAAACATAAATCTAATAAACATCCAAATGACTATGCCAAGTACAGAATGCTACGCAATTCATGTACTAACTAATTCATGCATGACACCAAGATCTGCAACAGAATAGATGATCCAGATGGGGTGGGCAGAATGAGAAAAGATCTGGATAAACTAGCAAAATGGTCAGAAGAGTGGCAACTGGAGTTTAACATGAAGAAGTAAAAGACCATGCACATAGGGGAAAACAAACCCTGAAGCCACCTATAGGCTGGGAGGGGAGTTGCAGGCAGTCACAAGGGAAGAAAGAGACTTGGGCATCATCATCACCGATGACCTGAAATCATCCAAGCAGACCACTAAAGCAGTAGGTAAGGCTAGGAGGATGTTGGGGTGCATTAGTAGGGGTATCACAAATTGGAAGCAGGAGGTAATAATCCCTCTTTACAAGACACTGGTTAGGCCCCATCTGGAGTACTGCATGCCGTACTGGAGGCCACACCTTCACAAGGACATTAACCAAATTGAGGCAGTCCAGAGAAGGGCAACCAAAATGGTGCAGAGACTGCATCAAAAAACATATGAAGACAGATTAATGGAGCTCAATATGAATACCCTAGAGCAAGGGAGGGAGAGAGATGATATGATCAAAACATTTAAACACCTTAAGGGCATTAACAAGGTGAAATAGTCTAAGATATTTCAATATAAGAAAAATAGCAGGACAAAAGGACACAGCATGAGATTAGAGGGAGGCCGATTAAGGGGTAATGTGAGGAAGTTCTTTTTCACAGAAAGGGTGGTGGATGCATGGGACGGCCTACCTCAGGAAGTGGTGGATATGAATACAGTGCAGGGCTTCAAACAGGCATGGGATAGCCATAAGGAAGCAATACAGACGAGTATGACTAGATAGGCCATTGACAGAGCAAAGGCCGATAGCACATTCCTAAGGTAGAAAAAGAAAAGGGCAGACTGGATGGGCCTTGCAGTCCTCATCTGCCATCAACTTCTATGTTTCTGTGCTTCTAAAACTACTAGACTGGCTAAGTCTGATTATTTCAACTCCTCATTCCTGACTAATATTAACTCTTCATCTAAATTCTGGAGGGTAGTTCATGCCCTATTCCCTCCCCCCTCTCCCCTTCCCCCTCCAGTTCTCAAAATAAATAACTCCTTAGTTTCCGACCCTTGCTCCGTGGCCAATGAATTTAATGCCTATTACACCTCGTGCGCCACATCTCTTCTAAATTCCCTTTCCCCATTGCCACCTACTAACTTCAGCCCTTTGCCTCAGCCAGTGCCTACCCCTCCCTCTTATTCCTTCTCTACTATCTCCTCTGACAAAGCTCTTATTCCTCTCCTATCCCTCAAACCCCTCTAAGGGCTCCTCATCAGATGAGCTTAATCCTAAACATCTCTACCTTTCTGCTCCTGCAATTGCTTATCCTATCTCCCTAATCCTTAACCTGTCCTTTATTTCTGCCTAAGTACCCTCATCCTGGAAACATGCCGTAGTCCTTCCTCTCCCCAAGGGTAGTGACACATCCATTCCTGGCAACTATCGCCCCATTTCCATCCTTCCTACCCTTGCCAAACTTCAGAACATTTAGTTCTCTCTCTCTCAACTATCACCCTTCCTCTCTGATTCCTCCTTCTTCACCCCCTTCCAATCTGGTTTTTGGAAGAACCGCTCAACAACCACCTCCCTCCTCAGGCTTGCTGACTCCATCCTTTCAGGGATGGATGATGGCCTGATCACCTTGGCCATCTTTGTCAACCAAGCCAAAGCTTTCTACATTGTTTCCTATCCCCTGCTCCTTGATTCACTCTCCTCAGCTGGCCTTGATCCATCAGCCAACAACTGGTTTAAATCTTACCTCATTGGCAGGACCCAATCAGTAAGAATCCTTGACTTCATCTCCCCTCCACTCCCCATCAACACTGGTGTCCCTCAGGGTTCAGTGCTTGGTCCCCTACGCTTCGCCATTTTCCTTAATGATCTTCCCACAGCCTTCTCATCCTCTTCTATCCACATGTACACTGACAATGTTGTTTTATGAAGCTCCGGCAAAAACCCTGCTGCTGCAGAAACCAGCTTACAGCATGACTTCAACCAAGTTCAGCTCTGGTTTGCTTCTCACTAGCTTTTTCTAAACGCCAAGAAGACAGTCTCAATGACCTTTGGCACCAGGCAGAGACTCTCTAGGCTCCCGGCCCTACCCACCTTCCACACCCTTGATGGGGCCATCTTGGAGGACACCTCCTCATTTAGATATCTGGGGGGTTGGCTGAACCAGCACCTCAACTTCTCTGTGCATATCGATGCTATCCTGAAGAAACTGCACCCCAAGCTTGGTGCTTTGTACAGGAATTGTAGTTGCATCCCGCTGACTGCGAGGTGCGAAATAGTCCTTAAGATGATACTCCCCATCTTTGACTATTGTGACGTAATCTATGGTGCTGCTCCCAAATCTTCCCTGACCAAGTTGGACACTCTCTTTAACTCCTTCTGCTGATTTGCTATTGACTCCCCTCCCCTTCCCACTCCCATCACTGTGAACTCTATTGCTCTCTAACCTTCCTTCTACTATCTCACAGACGCATCTCTCACTGTGCCAAACTAACCTCCAAATTCTGGTTCAGGGGGGTTCCTTCCTATCGCTCATCCTCTCTCTCTCAGATCAAATGAGGCCCACACCTTGATGGTCCCTCGCTGCTCCACCCTCATCGGTCAGACTGGTTTCGCCCATCATTTCCCTAAAATCTGGAATTCCCTCCCTCCTGAAATACTACACTCCTCCTCCAACTACTCCCTTACCTCTGCCCTACAAAATTACCTTTCCCTCAGCTGTTCCTGCTTTAACCCTCCTTAATACCTATCTCCAGTATCTGCCTTCCTACCATGACCCCCCCCCAGCAGGGTTCTCAACATCCTGAAGGGGGAAATCAGGAAATGACTACCCCTTCTCCTCATATTCAGTTCTTGCCTCTCCCCCTCTCTTCTCCACCTGCCATTCTGGGACACCAGTTTGCACAACCTACCTCATCCTTTTTACTCCAACAGCACTTGCGTACTACTTCGAGCCTGCTCCTGGTACACTCATGCACTATAAATGGTTCTATCACATTACTGCTGTTTAGAACGTTTATATGTTCTTTTGTATTATTTTGGACATGTATTGTAATTTACCCAGTGTTTCACTACTGGTTATTGTACAGTGCCTTGTGTTCCAACTGTTGCACAATCTTACAATGTTGTATTGTGTGTACTACCCACATACTATTGTAACTGATCATCCTTAACAACCCTATGTAACCCCCTTCCCCCAAGTCATACCGTGAGGTGAGCAACTTTTTGCTCAGTGTGCCCTCCTGGTGAAACATTTCCTTAAATGAAAAAAGAGTGGTACTCTTTTCCTACAATTTTGTTTTTGGGTGGCGATTTTAATTTAGTTCTAGACCCAGTCATGGACCGAAAGCCCTTGGAGGGAGGAAACCTTTCTCAGCATAAATCTCAGGGGGGTGTTGACTCATCTGTGTAAGGATTACCAGCTAACAGACTGCTGGAGGATACTTCACCCCACAAAGTGGGATGTTACTTTCAGGTCAAGGTTTGATTCTTGTAGCAAGCTGGATTATTTTCCATGCAGTGCTTCCATATTATCAGATCACCTGGAAGTTGGTCACAAACCCATTGTGTTGTCTGACCATGCTCCGGTGGAGCTGGTATGGAGGCCTCAACAATCTGTGTTGTGAACCCCATGATGGAGGCTTAACCCGGTTTTGCTCTGTAGTGAGGATTTTATTCAGTAGTTATGGGGTGAAATTGATTTCTGTTTTACTTCCAACTCCTTGCCTGAGGTCTCTCTGTTTATTCTGTGGGAGACATTTAAGTCCTTTATTTGGAGTTGCATTATTTATTATTTTATTTATTTATTTATTGAATAAATCAGATTTACAGCCTTTGAGTCAAAGACTCATTTACAAAGGCTCCTCATCATAGTACAAAACATCAACATAGTACAAAACATCAAATTAGCATGTAGTACACAACAATACAAAGTGGAAAAGGAAACACAGGTATGAACAGTATATACAACAGTGAGGGTGGTGCCTGTACAATTGAGTAGCTATACAAGTCCATCTAAGGAGCATGTAAGTGTCAATGTACAGTTCAGATAGTATGGAGGTTGCAGCCTGTACATTTGAGAAGCTATCAGGAAACCGACTTTGTCATTTACACGGTCAATCTTGTGTTGAGAGTTAACAGCAGTAGGGTACAAAGCACTTTAGCCCAAACTTACTCTGTGAGGTATAGGTGATACTGATGGTCTATGTGCACTTGCAGGCACCTGCATCCCTGCTCTATTACTGAGACAGGACCAGGCAGGCCTGGCCAGAGCTCAGTAGCCAGGGGTTGGTGGTGCTGAGTTGCAGCCCATACTGGCTGGTGCACTGGCAGTGGTGGGTGGAGAGTATGTGGTCTTTGAGGGCTATTTTGAATGGGCCCAGTCTGGGGATAGAGGTAATGGCCGCAGGGAGCTCATTGTACCATAACAGTGTTCTGTAGTAAAAGGACCTTTGGGATACTGAGGTCGTAACCCTGGGGACAGCCCATATCAGTTTGTTAGCTGAGCGGGTGCTAGCTGCAGCATGAGCAGAGCAGAGAGTGACAGAAACTCCAAGGGGGTTAGACCTAGCTGAATTTTTTTTCAGAGGAGAATTGTTTGATAACAGACTCTTTTATCTAGAGTGAGGATATTTGTTAGGGCATACAGGGTGCAGCTGTGGGTACACCTGTCTACCCCGGCAAGGAGTCTGCATGCTTTGTTGATGGCTAAGTGGATTTTATTTAGAGCCATGTGGTCAGCAGTCACGTATATGGTTAGCCTGTAATCCACTACAGAGAGAACAGAGGAGGTGACTGCAAGATTGAAGGCCTCTGGCAGCAGGCAGTCTCTATGCCAATACAGTAGTCCTGTGTGAATATTTATGGCTGAGGAGAGGTTATCAATGTGTGGGTGGGATGAGAGGCTGGGATCAAATGTAAGGCACAAATATTTATAGGTATGGACCTGTTCCAGTGGGAGGCGGGCTTTGGAAATGATTTTTAGTTGGGCATCAATGTTCCTGCTTTGCCGGTGGGCAAAGAGCATTGACTTAGTCTTTTTCACAGTGACCACCAATTTGTGGTCAATGAACCAGTTTTCGACGCGGTTGAAGGCAAGATGTAGGGAGGACTGTAGGATTGTGGGATTTGGGTGGGCGACAAACAGTACCACATCATCTGTGTAGAGCAGTTTACTTGGGCATGCTTTTGGCAGGGTGTTCAGGAAGATGCTGAATAATAATGGTCTGAGGATGGAACCCTAGGGAACCCCAGAGTGGACAGGCAGAGTAGCCGAGAGAGTGTTGCTTATCTTCACACATTGGGACCTATTTGACAGGTAACTTGCAAACCACATGATGGATCCAGGGGACAGCCCAGTGAGGTGGAGAGTATTTAGGAGCAGGGTGTGTGAAACAGCATCGAAAGCTTTTAAGAGGTCTATAAATACTTCTCCTGCTAGGTGTTTCTTATCCAGGTCTTTGTGCAGTGAGTTAGAGAACTCTGTGAGGGCAGTTATTGTGCTATGCCCTGTTCTAAAGCCATGTTGTTCTCTACATAGTATGTTGTGCACAAGCAGGTAGTCGGTGAGTTGAGTGGCAACAATTTTTTCCAGGGCTTTTGAGAGCGGTGAAAGTATGGAGATGGACCGGTAATTATTGGATGAGGTGGGGTCACCATTCTTCAAAATGGGTGTGATAGTGGCCATCTTCCAGTCTGTTGGAAACTGCTATAGACATAGGGAGAGGTTGAGATCAGTCAGTGCTGAGAGTACGGAGTCTAGCACCAAGTTAAGGATTTTCATATCAAAGGAGTCTTTACAGTACTTTGAACCCCCGAGGGTATTTGCAAGGTATGGCCTTGCTTCCCTCCTAATAATAACCCAGAAGTAGGCATTGTTTGGTTCAGGGGGTGTGGGGGCGGGGTCAAAGAAGTTGTTTGGAAGAATTGCACTCAGGTTGGCAGCAGGTAATTAACATCTTCTTGGCGGTGCTTATTGGTTCAGCCCTCAGGTTGAGCTACAGAGGCCACGCAGAACTTGGAGGCTGCCATTTAAACAGCAGGACAGCTCCTACTGCCCCTCAGAGGGACTGCGCCATTGTCATTCTTGAAACAGGCAGTCCTTTTGAGATAGAGGCCTGGAAGTCTTTGTCAGGAACCAAGTCCTTAACCACAGCAGAGGGCACAAGGCCTCTTGGATCCAGCCCAAGTCCCACCTCAGCTGTCTGAGGTGGATGCCTCTCAGCAGTAAGGGGAAGCATCTGATTCAGTTTTACAACCAGTGAAAGTCCAATCCAGTGGACATATGGGTCATCAGGATTGTCCGAGAGGGATACTCTCAGGGATCAGAGCAGTAGAAGTTGTTCAACGGCGAATCAGAACACAGGTTTCTACTTCCTTTGCTTGGTTCCAAGATAACAGGCAGCATGCACCTTTTTCTCAACCTTGAAAGGTTAAACAAGTACCAGTTCAGGGAGAAGTTGACTACAACCTTGGTGTTCAAGTCTCATTTCCTGGACTTTTGGCTTCGAGCCAGCCCATTCGGGCCGGAGTCACAGGAAGCAATTGCCTCAGCTTCTCAGATGCTGTCTTTCAGGAGGGGTTTCCTGATTCAGGAAAAGTGCCAGATTCACCTTCCAACAGCTCCTTTTCATAGGAGCCCTCCTGGATACCTCCTAGGTGAGGGTTCTTCCTTCCAGAGAATGGAAGAAACAACATCTTCAGATGTGCCATTACTTCCACAGAAAGTGACTCAGTTCGGGCCCTTTTCAATGCAGCGGATGCTGGGACTCCTGTCTTCATCTGGAGCAAATAGTGGTCTCCGACCATGCATCTGCAATCCTCCGCATAAATGACAGAGCCTCGGACAAAATTGCTCACATGGTAGATGCAGTTGGTCTAGCTTCTGCTAGGTCTACCGTTATCCCTGAAATCTCAGATCACCATCACGATGGTTGCACTCCTGATCAGTTGGGGAGCTCACTGTCAAGACTTCCACACTCAGGTGTGGAGCCAGGAGGATCATAATCTTCTCATAAATATCTTAGAGATGAGAACTGTCTTATACGCTTTCCAAGTCCTGAATGAGGCCCTCTGCCACAAAGTGATCCCACTTTAGATGGATGACAAAATTGTGACATTTTCATCAACAAGCAGGATGGAGCACTCTCTTACTCCCTATGCAGGAAGGCCATGAGGATATGAGAGTGGTGCCTGGAGCATGTTGCATCAGTTCAGATGTCATGCAGTTGCTACTCAATGAGTGGGGCAGTCAGGACTTGGTCCTTTTTGCATCCCCTCTCAACACAAAACTGCCTCTATCCTGCTTCAGAAATCCAGACCCTAGTGTTTTCTGTCAGGATATATTCATTGCAGTAGACAAGATGCTTCCTGTATGCTTTCCTTCTCTTCCCTTAGTTCAGAGGGTGCTGCTCAAGTTGTAGACACATGGGGGTAGAATGATTCTCATTGTTCCAGACTGGCCTCAGTAGATAGGATTTGCGTTGACCAACAGTCAGTCAGAAGTTCCCCTGAGGCAACTCCCTCTAGGAGCAGACCCTCTGATGCAGAGGATTTGGCCTATCCTTCCTGTGCTACATTCATCTCCATGCCGGGCTCCTGAGGAGATGAAAGTGGGCAAGTTTTAGATTTCCCAGACAATCGTAGAAATCTTCTTAGCCACGCATAGACCTCCCACCAGGAGGGCTTGCACAGCTAAGTGGAAACACTTCTCCGTCTGGTGTGCAAAGTCCCGTCTGAACCCTTTTGGTTGCCCACCAAATAAAATGTTGTGATACCTCATGGACCTGTTGAAAGCAGGTCTGCAATTCTTAGCAGAGAATGTACACCTTTGGACTATCTTGAGCCGGTAGAGAACATGTCACTGGCTCAGTTTCCGCTAGTCAAGATTTGCTTCTCCCTACTTCATTAATTCCAGAATGAAGGAGAGCACTCCATTCTATGAATGCTAAGAGGGTTCTGCGGTTCTACATCGACAGAATGAAAGAGATATATAATCCGAGCATCTTTGTTCCTTTCAACATGCCTCGGCTAGGCCAGCCTATTGCCATATGATGTTTTTCTGCATGGTTAGTAGCATGTCTTTGGCATCACGAATCCATGGCCCAGGTCAAATTGGAAGGCTGGATTCACACTACTCTACTAGAGCAGTTGTGGCTTTCCTAGTGGAGATTTATAATGTACCCATGTATCTGTATGGCAGCAACATGGATGTCAGTGTATTCCTTTGTAAGCACTATGTTCTGCATGTCCATGCCAGACAGTTCACGTTCTTCGATAGGACAGTCTTTTTGGACTTCTGTCCTGTCTGAGCTCTATCTCCTACCACCTTTCTCAGAGGGGTTGATTTTTAGCTCGGTACTCTCCCATTAGTGTGAATGAGTGGTGGAGACTTTTAGTTCAGGAAGATGTGGAAATTACGTACCTACCGTAATTCTTGATCTTCTTGGACAAAGTCTCCACCACTCATTCACATGCCCACCCACCATCCCCCGAGCTCACTTGTTCTGTTTTGGTCTTATTTCCTTGTTGTTCAGGCTGTGAAGTCATTGTTAAACTGACCCTTCTTACATAGGTCAACTGGGCCTTCTTATGCCCGGAAGTTAGGGTTAGGTTTTTCTTAAGTTAGTTTACACTGCATCTCCTCAGTCGATGCTGGGATAGCCTACATGGCACAAGCTAGTCTTGTGGCACCCCACATACATGGTCCTATCCTGGCGCCGACTCTCCTGAAGATTTGTGGCTCCCACATGATCCTAGCACCTCTGGCGCAGTCCCATTAGTGTGAATGAGTGGTGGAGACTTCATCCAAGAAGATCAAGAATTACTGTAGGTACACAACTTCCATATCTACCCTCTGTCTGCACCAATTCCTGCATTTACATGTTTGCGGATGATACTGTTATCTTTGCCTCAGGGCCCTCCTCAGCTGACATGCAAGTTCCTCTCCAACAGGATTTCAACAATGTCTTGACTTGGTTCCAAGCTAACCATTTAAGGGTTAATGACAAGAAGACAGTTACTTTGACTTTCAGCTCCATGCAGAAATTAGACAGACTCCACACCCTACCAGTGTTCTCCACCCAGGATGGTTCTCCTCTTGAAACAGTTTCTGCTTTCAAATACCTTGGGGTCTGGCTGGACAACCACTTTATCTTCTAAGTCCATATTGATGCCATCAGCTTTAAACTCTGCCCCAAACTTGGCATGTTCTATCGCAACAAAGACTGCTTCTCCCTCCCTCCCTCCCTATTCGTATGGAGCTATTTGCAAAAATGATACTCCCAATCTTCAATTATACTGACTTAATCTATGGCATTTACCCTACTACCTCTCTCTTCAAACTCGATACTCTACTAAACTCTTTCTGCTGCTTTGCTACCAATTCTCCCCCCCACCAACATACTCACCACTGCTCCCTCTACTCTTCTCTCTCCATTTCACCTCTATCCCACAGGAGGCTAATCCACTCACTGTCCTTCATTGCCAAATTCTGGTTTGGTTTCCTTCCACCTTATGTCTCCTCTCATCTATCCCCTCCTACTCCTTCCTCTTATGCTTTGTACACCAGGGACTCCTCTTTCTTCTACATCCCCATCACCACTCTTCGGCTGGTCAGTCTGCCATCTTCTACTGTGTACTCTTCCTCTAGAATCAGCTCCCCCCTCCCTTTCGAAACTCTTCCTCTCTCCCTGCCCTCAAACAACTGACTCATCTGACTCCTTCCTGTCACCCCTTGTTCTTGCCCTTCCTCCTCCTCTGTCTCACCCCACCCCCTCCCTAACCTCCCCTATTCCAGCCATTATTTTACCTGTTGAATGGTGTTGCACATATAGTTCTTGATGTGCTTGCCACTATCTACAGCTACTGTATATAATTTGTTTTTGATATTTAATGCTTTCTGTACAGTCACAAACTGTTTTGTACTCAATGCATATGAGTCTTTGTAATTCCTTTGTTTGTTTCGCACCACTGTCGCCGGGTCACACCTGCAAATGAGCCTCAGCTCAATGTACCATTCCCAGTTACCAAAATGTTAAATAAATAAATATTCTTGAAACTGGTTATAGATAAGTCTTTCCTGAATTTTAGCAAGGGATCTAAGTAGAGAGATGGGGTGATACATAATTTTTTATAGGCTCTTTAGGGTCACCCTTGTGAATGGCTATTACAATGGCCACCTTCCAACTATCACAGATGCTTCCTTCCATGAGAGACTTGTTGAATAGCATGGAAACAGGAGAGGCAATTGCAGTAGCAGCTATCTTCAGCAGCTTGGGCTCCAGATTATCAAAACCCTCCGAGTATTCTGCTTTTAGATTTTTTAGTAGAGTTAGAATCTCTTTTCTGGTTATTCATCTAAAATGGAATTTGGGATTAGGTATCTCAGTTTCTTGCTGACCTGGGGTGCTCAGGGTGGTTTCTGAGAAGGGGATTTTATACCTGTCTAGGTCTGTGAACAATCTGTTAAAGGCATTACCAGTTTCAAGGTGGTCATGAAGTAGCTTACTCTTGGCCAGGATGTCTGATTGAGAGTGGGTAGATCGATCCTTTAAAAGGGTGTTTATGTGGGTCCAAAACATTTTGTGATTGGACAGATTATTGTCTTGCAGATTCCTAATATGTTTTATCTTGGCCACTTTAAATCTAGTTTTACAGATATTTCTGTACTCCCTGTACTTATCTCAAGCTGATTAGTGACCAGTGTTTTTGAATATTCCCTGTGCCTTGTCTGTCCATTTCAGTAGCTTTCTAAGATAAGCATCAAATCATTTGGACCTCTGACCTTTTACCATAATTTCTTTAAAGGGGGCATGGAGGTTAACAGCATATAGGAAATTGTTGGTACTGTAGGCATCACTTAAAATGGATGCCTTTAAATCGGACAGCTGCTTTTCGTGGACATCAGTTCTGTGCCTAAATCCTGCTCCTATGTTGTGCATGTTATTTTCTGCATTTAAAAGGAACTTTTACTGCTACACATTTAGGACACCTACAGGCACACTTAACACACTGAGCAAGGTGTTAATTTGTTAATAAGTTATAAATGACACCCATACGTAAGCTCTGACCTCCTTGATTTGGTTATTTCCTGATGTGCTTACCTTGGTGCTGGTCACGGCTTTCATAGATATGGCAAGCAAATGAACAGCTGTCAGTCTGAGTCAGAAGATTAACATTCTGAAATGTAGAAACATAGAATTTGATGGCAGAAAAGGACCACTTGGCCAACTCAGTCTGCTCATTTCCCTACCTAATGGCTAAGCTGCAGATCCTAGTTAACCAACAGCCTACTTCCTACTACCCCCAGCCCCTAGAATTGCCTTATGTCTGTCCCATGCATTCTTGAATTCCCCCACTGTTTTTGACTCCACAACCTCCTCATGAAGGCAATTCCATGCATCCAAACATTGGTTTGTTATCTCCACTATGTCTTCTTTCAGTTTCTCCCATTATTGTTCCACCCCCTCTATTACTGTACCTCTCCCTTCCCGAGGACTGCTTGTATACATCTGAAAATTTCAGAGGAATACACCCTCCTGAAATCTAGGACTCTTGTCCTTGTGTGACTTAATTGAGTCCATGTGTCTAGGCTGAACCACACCATGTGGTGGTCACTAGACCCCACCTGCCCTTCCACCTGTATTTCTTCAACTCCATTCCCATTGGTCCATACCAGGTCCAGGATTGACTTGTCCTTGGTTGCCTCATGCACCAGCTGCCTGAGTCTAACCCCCTGCAGGGATTCCAGGATGGCTGTGCTTCTGGCTGAAGCAGCTACCTAGGTGGCCCAATGTGTATCTGGCATATTGAAATCCCCCAGTATCAGGCTTTCACCTTTGGCTGCCATGTTGTGTATTTTCTCCACTAGTTCCCTGTCTAGTTCCTCCTTCAGTGCTGGAGGTCTGTAGATCACCCCTGTGCATATTGCTGTTCCATTCCTTGGCTCAAGGGGGAACCAGATTACCTTGTCCTCCCCTATCTTCCCTGTACTTCTATAGCCTTTATACCATCTCTGATGTACAGGGCCACTCCCCCACCCTTTTTACCCATACTGTCCCTCCTGAAAAGTGTATAGCCTGGTACATTGACTTCCCAGCCATGATCAGCAGAGTACCACGTCTCTGTTATTGCTGCTATTGCTAACGGCAGTCAATTCTCTTCCCCACATGAGTGTGTGTGATCTTGCTGTCTATATCTCCCTGCTCAAGTCCACCATGACTGATCTGCTCAAGGGTAGGGTGCAGAGTTATGTGGAAGGAGAAAAAATCAGAATTTGCAGAGGGTTTATGAAATTCTTTAAAATTCCATGAAATGTCATGGAATTTCATTGGAATTTTGCTGAATTTTTCTAATTTATTAATGTGGTCATAACTCAGCACTGTACTGAGCTAGATCTCCAATATTTGGCATGCATACATTCTGTGATGAGTTCTAACAATGTTCTAAATAATGTCAGATTAAGTTGGATTGTCTCAAAATTATAAGTGCTCAACATCTGTCATTATTTTTTTGTGGAAATGTTCACCAAAAGTTTATCTGCATACACCTCAGCCATCTATTGGGCCAGAGATCTGAAATCTGCCATGCTTGCTTGACAACATAATTTCTAAGAATGTGCCAAATGTCATGATTTTAGAATGGATTGTCTCAAAATTATATGTGCTCAAAATCTGTCATTTTAGTTTTTTTGTGGGAAATTTCATGAAAATGTTTATCTGCATATACCTCAGCCGTCTATTGGGACAGCGATCTTTAATTTTGCATGATTACGTGATGATAGGTATTTTAAAAATGTGCCAGATTTCATGACATTAGGATTCATGGTCTCAAAATTATATGTGCTCAAAGTCTGTCATTTTATTTTTTGCTGGAAATTTTATGAAAAATGTTATCTGCATATAACTCAGGCAGTGTTGGAGCTAGATATGTATAAATTAGCACACATAACCTTTTTGTAATTGTTATAGACATATAAATGTGGAGAGAGTTGGATTACAGATTTTTATGTTACAGGGGTTCATACTTTTATTATACAAATATTTGCAACATTTTGTGAAAACTCTCGAAAATGTGGATGCTTGTAACTTCTATGCCCTTGTGGCATAGACTTAGCATTTGACTTGCATAGCCAATGTTAGAGTAACCTGGAGTCTAACACAACTGGGTAAATTGGTTTAGTAGTTTTAAATTTGCAGCAGAAAAAAATATTGGTAACATTTTCTCAAATATTTATGGTAGCATATAAATGAAGTATCCAAAATTCTTTTTGTGAAATTAGTATTCACAGTGCACATATGACTACTTCGTTTGATAAGCTGATCTGAACTTTTTGCAGTCCTGCTGTTCCTCTCTTGGTGATGATTTTGCCCCTTCTCTCTTAGCATAGCTAGATTAACTCAGTAGAACTACTGATCCCACTGATATCCCCTTTGTTCTTTACAGTAACAAAATCCCTTAAAATGAGAGTCACCTACTCATTTCCCTATGAACCTATCCTGTTGGAATAGCCAGAATTCTTCCATCCTGGTGCCCCAGACATTCTTTCCCCACTACTTCTTTTAAAATATCTATAAGTCCCAGACTTGCACGTACATCATGCTTCCTGCATCATCAATTTACTGGTTGTGAACCTTATATATCCTGCATTCAGGTTTCTAATTGTTGACACTCTGTGCTTCCTTGCTCCAACTTTGGGGGGGGGGTCTACCAGAGGTCTGTTACCCGGCTCATCTGCCCATTTCTTGGTGAAACTATGCATCTAACCCCTAAACCTTGTAACCCCCTGTACTACCTGCCTCTCATATCCACAATCCTTTAATTTGAATCCCCATGATAAGGCTGAGTGAAATTCCACTTTTAAGGAATTTTCATGAAATTCCACAATTTTCACAAAGGCTCATGGAATTTGACGTTAAGTACAGATGTTATTTTGCAGTTTCTGGAATCAAGCAGTTAATACAACTGACACACACCGTCTCCTTGCAAGGTCTAAGAGCCTGCCAAATTTTATGGAGTTCTGTTCTCTAGTTTATAAGTTTTGGGGGTTTATAAATTTGCAGTTTACATTCTTGCAACATTTTATTTTAAAATGTTGTGAAAGTTTGACTACTGTTAATTCAGTCCCATTTAAAGCTGTAAACACAAACTTTGTCAGAAATCACCAAGTGGACTAGTAGTTTAAATGTTTCAAATCTGGTTAAATTTGGATATTTGTTTTCAAAATTAGAGGTAAATAACTGAAATGTAAATGATGGCAGCATGTTTGGCAGGCTTTAGCTCAGTTCTGTTTGATGCTAGAAATGTGAAACTATATACACACATAAAGGTAGTGAGAACTTGTATACCTGTAAAAGTTTATAACATGTCAATGAGTACTATTAAAAGTATACTAAAATAACAGAAATCAAAATTTTGGCAAAATTTGACTACCTATAACGCACCCTCATTGAAGCTTGAGACCTAAAATACAGTGCACATACTCATGTTGTAAGTTTCTCTCAGTCCTGAAGCTGTGGAGAAATTTGGATATGAAATGTTAAAATTATGTCGAAATAACTGAAAATCAAATTTTGAGTAAATACTTGGTCACCCATAACTCTGACCCATTTCAAACTATGACCATGACATGTGTATGTACGCCATTACTGTCTACGTACCTAATTTGATGTCAATTGGATGTGCACTTTTAAAATTAGAGCAAAATAACTTAAATTTAAACTTTGGCAAAATTTCACAGAATCAGAATGGTAGTTCCATGGGCATTCCATGGGCAGAATTTTATATTTCACACAGCTCCAACAGGGAGAAATTATTTGATCAGTGGCACTCAACCACAACCCTTCACGCAAACACAAGTGTGAAAGCAAGGATATCGACATTGAAGAAGCTCTATTAAGGTGGCTTGCAAATGCCATGGGAAGGGAGGCTATGTTGAGTGTTCCCCTACTGATGGACAAAGCATGCCAGCTCACTGTAGCCATGTGTAAAAAGGATTTCAACCCCTCAGAAAGATGGCTGCAGCATTGGAACAGAGGAACAACACTGGATTTAAGGTGGCACATGGGAGTAGAGATGCAGCAAATTTAAATTTTGCCGGCGAAGTGCCCCTGAAGTGGGCACTTCGCATTGTCATTCTCCTATGTGGAGTGGCCAATATGAAAGGCTCAATTCGCCTTGTAATGATTATTTCACACTGTCATTCCACCTTAACACGAAGTAAGGCAAAGTGACAACAATACTGGCAGCCACCCACACACACAATCACCAGAATTAATGTGTATCCCCAAAACACTACTGTCTTGTGTCCAGAAAATTCCCCAGTGCTGACAAAATGAAATGAAATGAGAGCACAACAAGAAATGTAAAGTATCCCAGAATTAATGGCACACTTAGTCATGCGCGCAGTAGTCACACATGATCACCAGAATTAATGTGCATCCCCAAAATGCTATTGTCTTTTGTCCAGAAAATTCCTAACTCCAGATGAAGAGAAATGAGAGCATAAAATGGAAAGAAATGTCTCCATTTAATTTATGCCACACTCGGTCATGATGTGCACAGATTCCAATAAGAACTACAGTATGTCCCCTGCTGCTGCTTTTATAATTTCATGTAATGCTTCTTGACCTGACTGGGCTGATGTGTCTTGTCAAATGATGTCCTAGAAAGATGACCCTACCATAGAGTTAACTGTCTATAATGATGTGATAATGCATGTTGGTTGCCCAATGTCTCCTGCAATGTCCCCCAACAGGGGGGATGCCCTCTGTGTGTACACTAATACTACCCTTGGTAAGTTAATGTACCTGGCACCATCATGGTTTCCACAGAACCTGAGTTGACCTTAAATGTTCATATCCATTATATTTATATATATATATATATATATATATATATATATATATGTATAATATATATTTTGTGATATATATATATATATATATATATATATATATATATATATATATATATATATATATATATATATATATATATATATATATATATATATATATATATATATATATATATATATATATATATATATATATACACACACACACATATGTAATCATTGCTTTTACTTTTGTATCACAGGTCATATAGTTGAACTAGGGGTGTGCATTTCTTGGCTTGATGAGGAATTTTGGCACTGGAATACTGTCAAACCAGTGAAGATAAGTATTTTTTTTTGGAGGGGCATTATTTATAAAAAGTTAAACAAGATTTGGCAGTGTTTTGGTCAGCTTTACATGTCTTCAGCATATCATCAGAACTGAAAAAACAAGCATTTGTCAATGCCGAATGTTTGCTTGCTGGCATTGGCAGTGGTAATGTAGAAGTTACAGAGCTGCGTAATAGGAATGGCAGTGAAGTACTGAACTGATGCCAACCCCACCACCACCCTGCAGAGAGTGACAGGCATTGGGGTGTGCATTTGGGTCATCAGGCATAACGGCCTCGCCATTTCACCACACCCCACCCTGCAGACACTAACAAGTGTCACGGTGTTCCTTGGGGTCTTTGGCCCTTATGCGCACCCCATTTCATTAGGAAATGTGGTGAGATGGGTGCGATATAGGAGAATGGAATGAACTTTGGGGCTGAAGAGTCCAAGGCATACCTCAATGCCTCTCACTGGCTGCAGGGTGTGGAATGGTATGAGCATTACAGGCAAGAATCCCAAGTCACACCCCTGATGCCTGTCATTCTCTACAGGGTTGGGCATTATGGTTGGAAACCCTAATACCTCAGGCATTCGTTGGTATTTTCACTCCAAATTTTCAACATGTTTTTTTTTGTGACCCCACCTCATGAACAGGGGGAATATCAGTGTGTTAGCCAAAAGCTGCTTATGCACAGCGAGTACGGCATTTAGCACCACAGGTGCAAAAACATTCCGAACAGGATGTAAGAAAATGACAGCTGTACTGTTCATGGGGAGGTGTAAAAAATGGCAATGTTGCAAATCTGCAGTAAAAATATTTAAAAAAATGGTGAAGTCATGAGCGTACATAGAAACTGTGCAACGCACACCCGTAATATAATTAGGTTGGGGATATTTTACAGCAGATTGTCAACTCAGGCATTTTGGTGCCTCCAATCATGAACAGTGTCACTGTGATTTTCTTTATCTGTGCCGAACAATGATTTCCCACAGCAACCATGCATCTCAGCGCTGAAAGTGTGAAAACACACTTCAGCCATGTTGTGAAAAATGACAGCTGTACTGTTCATAAGGAAGTGTGAAAAAATGCCACTGGTGAAAATCTGGACTGAAAATATTACAAAGTCATGAACTTACGAGGGTGCGTGGAAACTGCGCATTGCTCACTTGTAACACAGTCATTTTATGGACTTTTGTCACCAAATTTTCAACATAACCATTTTAAGACCTCTGCTCATGAACAGTGTAACTGTGATTTTCTTAATCTGTCCTAAACATTGCTTTTGCACACCAACAGCACCATTGTGCGCTACATGTGCGAAAACACATTTAAGCATATATGAAAATGGCAGCTGTACTGTTCATAAGGAAGTGTAATAAAATGGCAATGTTGAAAATCTGGAGTGAAAATATTAAATTTGCAAACTTAGACATGCATAGAAACTATGCTAACGCACGCTCAGAACAGTCTATTTTTAGAATTTTTTAATAAATTTCAACATAGCCATTTAAGACCTCTGCTCATGAACAGTGTCACTGTGATTTTCTTAATGTGTCCTATGCATTGATTTTGCACATACTGTGCCATTGTGCGCTACATGGGCAGAAACACGTTTTGGGTGAGATGTGAAAAATGACAGCTACACTACTCATAAGAAGGTGTGGTAAAATGGCAATGTTGAAAATCTGGAGTGAAAATATTGAAATTTCACGAACTTACGAGCCTGCATAGGAACTGCGCAACGCACCCTCATAAAACAGTCATTTTTTGGAATTTTGGCACCAAATTATCAACATGGGGTTTTTGGGACCCCTTCTCATGAATGACGTCACTGTCATGGCGGTATTTGGGCCCAAAGGGTGATTTCACAGTCACTGCAAAGTCACTGCACGAAATCACCCTTTGGGCCCAATAACGCGCAGACAGTTACATAATTCATGAGAAGGGGTCCCAAACCCCATGTTGAAAATTTGCGCAAATATTCCCAAATGCCCGAGATATAATAGTTGAAACCCCTATGTAACCCATTATACAGCTTACGGCATTTCCTCAGTCCGCGTCGGCTTTGAAGAGTGCAGGCGTGTTCCCCATCCACGAAGATCGTCGCGCCAGAGTCCGGAGGTAAGTATGGGGTCGGGGGTAATGGGGAGGCTGGGTGCGCCAGTGGGTGGAGTGGGTTGTGGGAGGGGTTGGGGAGGCGTGCCGCGGGACAGTTTTTATTTTACAGGTTTAAAAACAAAAAAAAGACGTCATGGGATGTTTGCCACACTGGGGTGGGCTCCCAGCATGGCACAAGGACTTGGGGGCGTTCAGCCGACGGGGGATTGGGCACCCCGTCGGCAAAATAAAAATCACGGCACCGTTTGCCACGCTGGGGTGGGCTCCAGCATGGCACAAGGACTGGGGGGCGTTCAGCCGACGGGGATTGGGCACCCTCCGGCCAAAGGACTACAGTGCTTGCCACGCTGGGGTGGGCTCCCAGCATGGCACTGCCTACAACTGGGGGTGGGGCGCGAGCTCAGCCCGATGGGGGATTAGGCACCCGATACGGCTACTACAGTCTGCGAGGGAACACGCGACGTCTGTCTGTGCATGGGGAGCTGACGTGAGCAGCCGACATCTTATCGGTGCTCACTCAAGCATAGCTCCCTTTCAATCAGACATGTCTGCATTTTGGAGCGTGTCATAGACAGCTCCAAAATGCATTGGCTTACAGGAGCCGCGCCTGCCAGTCCACTGACTGAATTGGAGGAGGAGGTGACACACCTCCGAAATCTCCGATGAAGGCACTATGTTTCTTGCACATGCGTGCAAGCAAACATAAAAATTAACTGCTGTGATTCATGAAGAATGTGATTTGTCTCGTGATGAGTATCTGGCGTGACATGACCAATGATAATAAACTGTACAGGAATGGGAATACCTACAGCTGTACTTCCCTGACCTGTACCACACAAAACTACCTGATTTGAAAACTCATATCAAGGAGTACAATGGTGACTGAAGCCGAGACCTGAGATACTATGAAACAGGCTTACATGGAACTAACTAAAAAACAAAGTACAGTTTTGTGGTTCATGAATCGTGACCATGAAGATGAAGAATGCGATTTGTATTGTGAGTGACTTGTGATGATTGCCTTGACTTAAAAACACACATCAACGAGTACGATGTTCATGCAGAGATATGCACTACACCAGTACTTTGAAGGGAAGCCAAACAAACAACTGTGACTTAAGTTACAGATGGAGACTGGGTCCTAAGGACAGGCAAACACACAGACAGATTAAGATTGTGCTGCGCACTCAAGAGATGCAGACACAAAGGCACAACAACACCTAACCAGTGCTCACTAGTCACAAATCCAAATCTGGTAAAGAATACCTTTTGCCAGTTGGGGGTAGTGCACAGCAGCAACAGTCCACTACCAGTAAAGATACCATAAAGCAGTACAAACAATTCATGCAGGTGTGGTGGATAGCAGGTTCACACTGCTGCAATTACTCTGTGGCACAATAAAATGTGTCTGACTTGATGGCACACATCACACACACACTACACTACAAGTAATGCATAGCAAATTGAAAACTTCAGTAATATAACCAAATCTTTTAAACAAACTGAAATTATGCACTACTGCACCACAACAATCAGCAAAAGAAATGTCAGGAATTACTGAAAATATTGCTGTGTGCACATTAACACAGTTATAGAACATAGAAACATAGAATTTGACAGCAGATAAGGACCGCTTGGCCCACCCAGTCTGCCCATTTCCCTACTTAATGGATAAGCTGCAGATCCTAGTTAACCAGCAGCCTACTTCTTTCTACCCCAACCCCTAAATTGCCTTATGACTGTCCCATGCATGCTTGAATTCAACCACTGTATTTGACACCACAACCTCCTCCAGAAGGCTGTTCCATGCATCCACAACCCTCTCTGTGAAAAAATACTTCCTTAAATTACCTCTGAGCCGCCCCCCCTCTATCTTCAAATTGTGCCCTCTTGTTCTTGCACACCTCTTTTTTTGAAAGATGCTACCCTCTTGGACTTTGTTGATTCCCTTGAGGTACTTGAAAGCTTCTATCATGTCCCCCCTCTCCCTCCTTTCCTTGAGGCTATACATATTAAGCTCATTTAGTCTCTCTTCATATGTCTTCCTCTGGACAGCTTCCATCCTGTCTATGCCCTTGTGGAGATTGGGTCTCCAGAACTGCACGCAGTACTCCAGATGGGGTCTCACCAGCTGTCTGTACAGAGGGATAACAACTTATTGTTTTCTACTGGTGATGCCTCTCCCTATGCATCCCAGTATCCCCCAGCCCTCCTTACTGCCCTCTCACATTGCTTGCCCACCTTTAAGTCATCTGATATGACTACCCCAGGTCCCTTTCCATTTTTGTTGTTAGTATCTCACCCCCCATTGTGTATTCTTCCCCTGGGTTTTTGTTTCCCATGTGCATTACCTTGCACTTCTTAGCATTGAATCTAAGCTGCCATACATTTGACCATTTCTCTAACCTTGCCAAGTCCCTTCTTATCCTTTCCACCCCACCTTGTGCATCAACTATGTTGCAGATCTTTGTGTCATCTGCAAAGTGACATACTTTTCCTTCCAGTCCCTCTGCAATGTCACTTATAAAGACATTGAAGAGGACCGGTCCTAATACTGAACCCTGCGGTACCCCACTAGTAACCCCCCTTTCTTCAGAGTGGACTCCATTTACTATTACCCTCTGTATCCTATTCTCCAGCCAATTCTTTACCTAGGCTATCATCTTGGGACCCACTCCCAGGCTGGCTAACTTGTATATTAATCTTTTGTGTGGGACTGTGTCAAATGCCTTGCTAAAGTCTAGGTAGGTCATACAAGAAACAAATAACCAAACTAGAAAGACTGCCTTTTTCTTCCAGTTTTAACCTACCTCCACCACAGATACATCCCCCCCAAAAGCACACTTCAAGTGTCTGTCAGTACACAGACTGAATGTCCTAAATTAACATTCAAAATCCACACACAAACAATAAACACTCAATAATATGAGCACAGAGGGTTTCCTACAATTGATGTACTAAATTTTGAGAAAAAAAAATGGCTCAAAAAGGCTTTTTTAACAGCTTTTAGAGGATTTGAATTGCAGAGCTCTGAAAGGAAACTGTCTCCATCTTCCACTACACACACACTACAAAGAACTGAGGCTGTGCAGAACAATCTAGAGCCCATGTGACCTGCAATCCCATGAATCACTGCAAAATTCACCTTGGAGCTCAATAACAAGGCGAAGTGATGCGAAGTACATTGATTTCAATGTACTTTGCCTTAAAATTGGTGAAGAAGTGGTTTGGGGAAGGTGGAATAATGTGAAGTCATTGGTTTCAATGGACTTCATGTTCCTCATTATGACTCAAAGTACTCCACTTCCTGTTGCGGATTACTTCACTTTGCCCACCACTAATGGGGAGAAACTGAATGCAGAAATGCTTGGTGCTCATGGCTGGCTCACTAAAGTGCTGCTTGATCTGCTATGGGACTATGAGCCATCCAATGTGTTTAACTGTGATGAAACCTGCTTGTTTTACCAGTGTGTGGGGTATGGGATACAATCCTTCAAAAGTGAACCTATGATGGGCTTAAATCAAGCAAATGAAAGGATATTGGTTATGTGCTGTTGCAATGTGACTGGGGAAGAAAAACTGGTCTTACTGGTTGTTGGTAAAGCAGCCCAGGTGTTTCTGTGGTGTCTGTAACCTCCCAGTCATCTGCCATAGCAACTGAACATCATGGATGACTGTGGACATTTTCACAGAGTGGGTCTGGGGGTGGGATCGAAGACTGTGAGGGAGAAAAGTGCCCCTGTTGCTTGACAATTGTACTGACCATCCAAATGTACAGCAATTAAGAAATGGCAAGCTCATTTTCCTCCCTCCAAACACAACTTGAATTATTCAACCCCTGGTCAGGAGATAATTTACACATTTAAAAGGTATTATGTGTGCTCGGTGAGGGCAAGGGTACTGCAGGCTCTGGATATTGCAGAGGAGTTAACAGCTGCCTCCTGTGTCAAGCAGATTAGTCTGTTGGATGTGGTACGGTTCATGAAAATTGCATGGGATAACGTCTCTTCTGCGGCTATAGCGAAATGCTTTTAGAAAACAGGATTTACTCTCCATAACACAGAGAAAGGCACCACAGATCAAACAAATGACTCAGAAATTGATGCCCAAGATGACCCCCCCGAAGGACTGATCTCTGATAAATTTGACCAACTTCACCATATGGGAGACAACGACAAGCAACCAGAGGCTAACAATATCGAGGAGGCACTGGCAGATCAGAGACAGGAGGAGGTTACTAAGCCCGTTACAGAAGGAGATGCTGACAAGAACGATGACTCCCCCACCCCACCATCATCCCTGCAGATGTTCGTCAGGCATTGGTGACATTGAGAATGGCAATCACATAGCATGTGGAAATCACACTGAACTGGAACAACCTGAAAAAAACAGAGCAGATGTGGAAGCACTACAGCACAAAAAAAATGTCAAGCAGGCCAGAGTAACACATTTCTTCAAGAAGTAAGATGAAATAAAGTTGTTTTAACAGTCCACTTTAGAATCCATCCCATAAAGCACCAAGCACCCTTCCACCACACATATAGTAATAAAGTTGTCTTTTAATAGAATGAGTTAAACACCAAGCACCTCCCTAACACATAAAGCCACAACTCAGTTTTAATGAACTGAGAAAATAAGTGCTCTTTTAACTGTGCACACAGAATCCTTCCCGCAACGAAGCACAAAATACAGAAGCCCTCTTTTAATATTTCACAACAAATCCTTTCCATAATCAAGCACAAAATACATAACACTCCTAGATGAAATAAGCAATAAGCTCTTTTTCAAGTTTAAAAATATGCTGTCTTTTAACACATCAGATAAAATTAAGTGAGCGATCTTTTAACAGTACATTCCTGTTAATCATCAGTCACCAAGCACACTATCCCCTGCACAATGTGCAGCTTACAGTAAGTGCAGTAAACGCAAACCGCAGACCAAAAAGCATACCACAGACTGCATAGTGCTGGGGGCTGTACCACAGGCACCATAACAGTAAAACAGACATCATTTAAGTCCGACAGTAAAGGTGGTGGCAAATGTGTCCATTTTAAATGGTACCTACAATAAAGAAGTCATGGGTGGCATTAATATCAAGGAGAGATTTGATTATTGCCCATTGTACGTTGGGCAAGATTGTCTGGAAGGCAACTTCATCAAATTTTGAGACATCTCTGGTAAGAAAGGTCCTAGGGAGATGCTTGGGAGCACTACTCTTTCAAACACAAAATGTTGGGGAGTGGTCACTTAGAGAGTCTGCAAGTATGCCCACAGCTTTTATCCTGCTGGGTTGGAGACTAGGATCCAATCAAGTAAGGTATCTTTACCCAATTTTTTGTTCAGCCTGGTGGGTTCACAAATAACTTGAATGAGCTGTGCCTCCGGGAGAGCATTCCTCGGACTTCCCTTTATATCTGGGATCCAGTTTAGATTGAAGTCTCTCAAAAATACTGTCTTACCAAGTGGATGGTCTGCCACAGTCTTAAAAAGAGGGATTCATTCTGGAGATGCTGCTCAAGTGGGGTTGTAAAGGCAACCCACACAGAGGAGTTTAGTACCACCAAGGCGTGTTTTAACAAACAGTGTTTCCCATGATAAGTCATCTAACTCTGGGACAGATACTTGAGTGGTGTTAAGAGAGGACTTTATATAAAGGAACATTCTACCACCTGTCTTACCAGGCCTATCCTCGCAGAGTGGAGAACCCTGTGAGCTCAATCTCATGGGAGAGCACAGATGGCTTTAGCCAGGTCTCAGATATAGCCAATATATCAGGGGCATACATGTCTGCCCAAGTCTCCGATTCATGGATTGTAGACCAGAGGCTATTGATGTTCATGCGAGCAATCTTCAGGCCTCATGTATTAGACCAGATTGCATCAGAGGGAGAGCATATTCTGTAGTTAGGGGGGCAGGACCAGAATTAGGCTCTATATCTCCAGACAATATCAGGCAAAGTACTGGCAGTATCCCAATGGGGGAAGCAGATATATAGCAAAGTAGATAATTGTACTCCCTCATGAAGGTACCAGAACAGATTATAGCAGTTTCCCTTTCTGTACAGTTCAAGAGGTACTGTCTGGAGCAGGTCCACTGCACAGCAGAGAAGGAGCAGCAAGATTGGAGATGGTGTACTGTACCTGTGTGTTGGTTAGGCTGCTAGGGACTGGTGTAATTATTTCTAGGCTAAGAACAGCACACATGTATAGCACTGCTAGGGATATGCTCCACTCAGCCATAACGAATAGGTCTAGATGAGCTGCAGGCAGTAAAGGTATTGCTTGATTGTGGGTTATGGTATTCAGATAAGATAGGGGCTTGCAACACTTGTGAGCAGGAAATATAGGATTATCAATGCACACCCCACATCAGTAGGATTGAGGGGAGAGCTAGCAGGAATAAAAAAAGTACAGCAATCACAATGACTAGTTTAGGCAGATATTGAGAGCTGTACAGAACTGATTAGCAATAAGCTCCATACCTAACGTGGTTGTGACCCCAAAGCAGGACAGGATCCTGGGTTGCCTTAGATCCAAGTAACACAGTAGGGATATATGATACCACATTAATGAAATGCCAGTAGTTTACCACTAACTCA
Source organism: Neoceratodus forsteri (assembly GCA_016271365.2). Lineage (NCBI taxonomy): Eukaryota > Metazoa > Chordata > Ceratodontiformes > Ceratodontidae > Neoceratodus > Neoceratodus forsteri. The sequence continues at coordinate 269,283,779 of CM057452.1, read as the reverse complement.
GTACTTCACTAACAGTTTATACCTTGCACTATCAGGTTGCTACTACAGAATCAAGCACAACTGAGTGTTAAATATATGTATCATATTGCAGAGAGATAAACTTTATATTGCGTTACAATGCAGTAAGCCTGGAATGTGCCTATGCCCTAGAACTAAAACAAACACATTCCTGCCCACACCCAGTGCATCCTGTAAACAGCATTAACTGTATAGTGCACAGAGGCCTAATTAGACTTCAAGCAGCTGTTGTAGGCTAAACATCTTTTACTAAGGACAATATATTTTTGCTAATAATGGTTCCTCAGACATTCCAAGTGCAACATCTCCCACACCTGGCAGCTTCTCCCGGTGGACTCTCCCTGACAGACTCTCCTGTCTTCCTTTGCACTGCGGTCCTTTGTGCTAGGACCACAGAGCAGAAAGACTGCTTGGGGATGGTGGGTAAATACCAGGTGGTCTCATTTGATTGGACCATGTGGAGGAGGTGCGGTTGAGCAGTGCTCCAAGTGGAGGGAGTCTTTTCTTCCTGCCAATAGGACTCCCATGGTGATCAGCAGGGGGAGGAGTTATACTAGAGCTGGAAAGCCTCCTCATGATCACTGCACTCAAGAAGAAGGGCTGGCAGTGTCTTTGGTGTGGTCAAAGCTGCAGCTCATTTTGTTGTCAGGCCCTTTGTTTAAAGGACTTTCCCAGTCTCGTTCTTGTTACCCTCCAACTGGTCCATGCACAGGAGGTGTGGCTAAGCAGTGTTTCATGTGGAGCAAGTCTCTTCTTGATCCCAAGAGGACTCCTACAGCAATCAGCGAGGGAAGGGGTTTCACTGGAGCTGGACAGCCCCGCATGACCCCTGCACTGAAGAAGAAGGGTTGGTGGTGCCTGGAATGCTAGTGTAGCATCATTAATCCAGTGGGATATAGGACCCAAGTAGCATGGATTCATCGGGCAGGTCATACCAGATGAACCTGATTGATTTCTTCGACTGGGTGACCAGATAAGTGGATCAGGGTGGGGCAGTGGACACAGTCTTCTTAGACTTCAGCAAGACCTTCAACATAAAACCAAACAGGAGGCTTATAAGGAAACTGGCCACTTTGGAGGTGGAACCTAAGATGGTAAACTGGGTACATAACTGGCTGATAGATAGGCAACATAGGGCAGTGGCAAATGGCACTCACTCTAAAGAGGGGAAAGTAACCAACAGGGTACCTCAGGGCTCAGTTCTGGGACCAGTCATTTTCAATGTCTTAATAAATGACATTGCAGAAGAGCTGGAAGGCAAAGTATGCCTCTTAGTGAATGACACAAAAAATCTGCGATAGGGTGGATATTTCAGAGGGTTAGAGAGAATGAGGAAGGACTTCAGGAAACTCCAGGAGTGATCAAGAGTATGGCAGTTGGGTTTCAATGCAAAAAGTGCAATATCATGCACCTAGAGAATAGAAACCCAGAGGCAGTGTATAAACTGAGGGAAGTGGTATTGACAGCCACCAAACAAGAACAGGACCTTGGGGCTATCATATATGATGACCTGAAGGTGGCAAGGCAGAGTGACACTGCAGCAGAAAGGACCAGCGCAATGCTGGGGCACATACAGAGAGGTACAGAAGGAGAGAAGTGGCGTTACCACTGTATCAGTCATTGCTGAGACCCCACCTGCAGTACTGTGTCCAGTTCTGGAGACCACATCTCAGGAAGGACATAGACAGGTGGAGGCTATCCAGAGGAGGGCAACTAAAATGGTGCAGGGGCTGTATTAGAAGGTCTATGAGGAGAGACTGAGGGATCTCAGTGTGTACACCCTGGAAGAGAGGAGGTGGGGGGGACATGATAGAGACGTATAAGTACCTCATGGGGGTAAATAAGGTACAGGAGGGGAGTATTTTTCAGAAGAGAAGCTGCACAAGAACAAGGTGGCATGCAATGAAGCTGGAAGGAGGGAATTTAGGAGGGATGTAAGAAAGTACTTTCTTCACTGAAAGAGTGGTGGATGCCTGGAACAGACTGCCTGCATAAGTGGTGCAGGTAAAAACGGTAGGGGGCTTCAAGCATGCATGGGATAAACACAAAGAAATCTTGGTAGTAAAATGGGGTTGGGGGGGGACCTGGAGATCAGGTAGGGTCTGCAGTGATAGTACAGGCAGAGAAAAAATGGGCAGTGTGGGTGGACTAAGGCAAGGTGCCATTATCTGCCCAAAAATTTTTCCTGTGTTTAGGGCCCAGGCTCAACTTTTCCCTGTATGTCTATATGCTGCCTCAGTGCTGATGTAAGGGAGTAGCTGGTCTCCCACTTCCTGCACCCTTCCACTGACTAGGAAAACATCATAGACCGCTGTGCAAACAATTGCTCTGCTGCACCTGGATCATTTGAACAACAAGATCTGCAGGTTCATCCTCTCCTGTGAATGGTGTATGCATCATCTGCTGTATGAGCAGTTTAACTGGACAGGTCCCTCAAGCAGACGTGACTACCACTGAGTTATTTTTTTTGGTACAATTGTGGCGTGCAGGTAAAGCCCCTGAGTATCACCTAGCCCTCCTCAGACAGTCAAACAATGCCTGCTCTCTCTGTTCAACAGCAGCACTTGCCTTCTCAATTTCCAGAATGAAGCGTGAATTTGGTAGAAAGGCCTTTGCATTTGCAGCAGAACCTGGAACAAGCTCCTTCTCCAGCTGGGGAATGCTTCCAGCTTGCAAGTGTTCAAGTCCCGTCTGTTCAAACACCTTAGAACTCCGTGAATTTGTTTGGGTCCAGAATCCTCATCTACCTAGCCATGATTATGTTGTATAACGATGTTCATTCCCTTTGTGTGCTGTAACCCCACCTGGTTAGCTTGTTCTGGTTACCATTTGGATGTACTTACCTTCAGAACGTGTTTGTTTTTCCTGTGTATATTTTAGTCTTTAAAATCTCCCATCAAATGTTTTCTGGGACTGCTTTACAGTAGGGGTTACGTACAGTCCTCTGTGACTATACTTAACCTAGGGAGGACAGCAGGACCAGCAAACAAAAGATCAGGGGCTCAATATTCAAAATGTTGCCCGTGGGCAAAATTTACACTGCCCGGCGGGCAAAATTAGCCCACATCCATAGTAACATACATAGTAGCCGATGGCAGATAAGGATCACTCAGCCCACCTAGTCTGCCCGTGTTCCCTACCTGCATCAATGGCCAATGACCCTACTTGATCATTGGCTTTCTTTTGTCTTCCCACATCTAGGATTCCTTTATGTCTATCCCATACATGTTTGAATCCCCCAACTGTGTTAGCCCCCACCACCTCCTGGGGCAGGCTATTACAAGCATCTATCACCCTCTCCGTGAAGAAAAACATCCTCACAATTCCCCTTATCCTGCTCCCCTCCAATTTCATATCATGCCCCCTCGTCCTTGTGCAACTCTTGTATTGAAAGATATCGCCCACCTGTACTTTGTTAAAGCCTTTTAGATTCTTGAAAGTCTCTATCATATCTCCCCTTTCCCTCCTTTCTTTTGGTGAATATATATTAAGGTCTTTTAATCTGTCATCATGTGTCTTCTGATGCAAGCCCCGCACCATCCTGGTCGCTCTTATCTGGACTGCCTCCACCCTGTCTATGTCCTTGCAAAGATGAGGCCTCCAGATCTGAACACCGTACTCCAGATGAGGCCTCACCGGCGTTTTGTATAGGAGCGTCACCACCTCTTCTTCTGCTAGTGATACCCCTTCCTATGCACCCCAACATTCCACTGGCCCTCCTCACAGCCTTGTTGTGCTGTTCATACACCTTAAGGTCATCTGAGATGATAATCCCTAAATACCTGTCTTCCTTGGTGACCATCAACACTCCCCTTCCCCCCCATCTTGTAGCTCTCCTCAGGGTTTCTTCACCATAGGTACATGATTTTGCACTTCTTTGTATTAGATTTTAATTGTCACAATCTTAACCATTCTTCCAGCCTTTCCAGATCCCTCCTCATTCTTTTGACCCCCTGTGGATTGTCTACTCTAGTGCAGATCTTTATCATCTACAAATAGGCAATCTTTCCCCCTAGGCATTCAGCAATGTCGCTGATGAATATATTAAAAAAGACTGGCCCCAGGGCTGATCCTTGAGGCACTCCACTCGTCACCATCCTTTTCTCGGATTTAATCCCATTTACTACCACCCTCTGCTTCCTGTCTCTCAACCAGTTTCTAACCCACTGTTCCACTTTGTGGCCCACCCCCAGGCTACCTAGCTTGTTCACCAGTCCTCTATGTGGTATGGTGTAGAAGGCCTTGCTAAAATCAAGGTAGGCAACAACATCCACCACTCCTCCCTGATCCACCTCCTTCATCACCCAGTCAAAAAAGTTAATCAGGTTAGTTTGACGTGACCTTTCTGCTGTGAATCCATGCTGCCGTGGATCCTGTGTTCCCATGGTTTCCAGGTGTTCCACAATCCTTTCCTTAAGCAGCGCCTCCATGACCTTACCCACTACTGAGGTAAGGCTGACTAGCCTATAGCTTTCTGCCTCCTCCCTTCTACCACTCTTGTGAAGAGGGACTACATTGGCCCCCCTCCAGTCCTCAGGAACCACCCCTGTATTGAGAGACTCACTAAACAGAGCTGCTAGAGATGCTGCCAGCACCACCCATAGTTCTTTTAGTATCCTGGGGTGCATATCATCTGGACCCATAACTTTATCCACCCTCAGTTTTGAGACTTCCTCCAGGACTCTCTCTTTGGTAAAAAGACTGGCATCTACATCTCTCCCTCCGTTGATTCTGCTGCCTAGTTGTGGTCTCTGTCCCTCTCCCTCTACCGTGAATACCAAGCAGAAGTATCATTCAGTACTGAAGCTTTTTCTAAGTCACTCTCCTCACACACACCCTTCCTTCCTTCCCTTCCTTTGAGCCTTACAGATCCTTCCCTGGCCTTCCTTCTGTCACTAATGTATCTATAAAATGTCTTGCCCCCCCCTTTACCATCTGCACTAATTTATCTTCTATTTGCACCTTTACGCTCCTTACAGCTTTCCCTGCCTCCATCTGTTTTTCTAGGTGCATTGCCCTATCTTCCTCTGTCTTAGTCTCCTTGTACTTTCTGAAAGCCACCTTTTTACCCCTCACTTTCTCTGCTACCTCTTTTGTGAACCATAGTGGTTTGTTCCTTCTTTTTCCACACTTCTTTTTCAATTGCACACAATACTCAAAGGAATAGCCCGGGGCAAACACAGTTGAATACAGCGGGCAAACGAAGGCGGGCAAACATGGCTGAGAGTGCAGTGCAAAGATAGCCTGGCAAAGAAGACAGCTCTGAATATAGCAACCGGGCAGTGCAAACAGCAACAGCAGCACAGTGCACACAGAGGTGGAGCCAGGCACAGGTGAACCACGTGGCCACTGGGGGCTCCAGCGCAGAAGGAGACCAGAAAACAGACATTTTGAGCATACAGTAGTGGAAGAGCCAAATAATAGCAACAGAAACACCAAAGGCAATGTCACAAAAATGTAAACCGAATGTAGCTACATGTATCGGATGTGTAGTGTGGAAAATGAGCATAGAAGGGACAGTGGGTAGGTGCCCGCACAAAAATATATCCCTGCTACTGTACCAGGCCGACCCAAACCTGTGCCCACTGTTCACAGGTGGAGGAGACAAGACCCCCTGACATGGAGCAGGGGACAGCACCCAAAAAGACATACAACAAGAGGTCACAGGGGGATGGAAGTAACTCACAGCAACAAGGGGAAAGCCACGGACAGGTCCTTACACCAAGGTCACACAGCCATGCACTTGGGAAGGGGTGATGGCCAAGGAACAGGGACCATACCATGACCATGGACAGCCACAACTCAGAAGGTGGCCAGCATGCACACATGAGATGCAGGGGACACATGGAGAACAGAATGTGACCGCCCACAGGAACACACAACCACCATGGCCAGAACACTGTACAAGCAGATGCACAGGTAAAGACAGTGCAGGGGGAGCACTAGAAAACCCCATGCCATGGGATAGGCAAGAATGTCACCCACCAGGGTGATGCAGGTGGTCTGTAGGAGCAGAACTGCAAACTATGGAAATTGGCCAGAGGTAACCACTACCTAGAACTATGAGTGGCTCCCGTAACATTTGGCAACACACTGTAACCCAAGCAATCATTGTCCACCAAGTGACTGTACCCTTTTCTACCTCAATGCTTATGTATACTGTTATATAATATCAATAGCCCCCACTGTAGTATGGCTGCAAAACTGTAGACATGTCTGCTGAGTACTGCCTGTCAATCCCATAAATGTCATATTGTTTGCACATTGTTTATTGTAACCTCCCTGGCCATACCTGAAAATAGGTATTAACTGGCTAGTGAGCTTTCCTGGGCAACAAAAGCCAAAACATAAAGCAAGACACAGGACATGGGATAACAACAGTCAAAAGTGTATTATCAAAAACAAAACAGAAACAATGTTCTAAGAGAATATATACAAAATAGCAAACAACAACAATGGGTGGGGGACTGGTGGGTGAAAACTGGGACACTGTTAAAATACAGGGGTATGGTGGTGGATACTGAGAGGATGAAGATGGCTGATAGACCCTCACAAGCTGCTCCAGGAGCTGAACACTGTTCACACATACTCACCAACTGCTCCTGCCACTCCATTATGACCCGGGTCTGTCATACAAGGTGCTGAAGTAACTCGTCCCGTCCTTCATCCTCCTCTGGCTATCGTGCCCACACCGAAATGCAATGTGTTTCTATGGGGTAAAGATACCCACGTAAGTATGGTGAGCTGACAGTGTGGAGCACTGTAGATGCCAGAATGTCACCCCAGAGTAGCACAGCATGTCCCAGCTAGGAGGCCCAAATACCCAAAAATGGACACAGCACAAATGCCACCATACTTGTGCCAGTCGGCAACATCCCATGATGCCATGGTACCCGCATGGCCAACCCACACAGACATGAAGGCTGGCATGGCCATTGGCCACAGTACCACCAATGGGATGCCTTCCCATGCATTTCCAGTGCAGCCTGTGATATAATACTGCCACACAGCCTCCTGAGGTAACCCCCAGTCAGCCCCATAGCATGATCAAATATACTGGGGCATCATATTGTCTGTGAAATGTTGCCCACCAGAACACAATGTAGACCTATGAAGCATTGCAAAAGCACAATCATAAACCCTGCAACCTCCATCCACAGGGCAACAAAATGTGGCCTGAGGACACAAATCACAGGGCTGTGAAGCAGACCCAGCACAGGTGCCCCCCAGACACACACACACAGCCACTGTCTATGGCACATGTGTGCTGTGGGGATGTGTATTGGACACAGTACCCTAGGTGATGACACACCATGGAGATGTACAGCAGTAGCAACAATACTCCTCTATCAGATGCCAGGTTGGTGGCCACAGTGTGCAGCACAGCCCTGACATGGTGGCACAGTGGAACAACACATTGCAACATGAGCGGTATGCATGGCCATCCCTGATGATGCACAAATGGCCACACCACCGTGAGCACACAACAGCTGAATAGTCAAGGCCCGTAGCATGGTATGCAATTGATGCATGCTGTGGGAATACACAGAACCACAGCAACCATACAATACACACCCATCATGACATGGTCATGAAGACCACATACCCACTGTACAATGTGTACACTACACACATGCCTACGGCATATATATGGGTATAGTACAATACAACCCACAGGAGGAGACAGCCACAATCAATGGTATACTACAACTGTAGAAATGTAGAAGATGAACAATGCACAGTGCACAAGGTGAACACAGTGGGAGAACAGTGCCTCATACACAGCCCAGTGGTGTGGAATGTACGTGCCCGTGATGGACTGTTGGTCAACAGGTATAGTCCAATGCGCAAAGTTAAAGGAGGAAGACATGTCCATGTCAGCATGTCATGGCCACACGTGTGGGTGTGGGCCACTGAATGACAAACATGCATCCCCTCAGAATGCAGATGCAGGACAGCAGGACAGCAGCATCAAGGATGGTGTGTGCCTGTGTAAGGGATTGCTACATGCAGAGAACAAGCACTGCATGGCCCAGGCATGCATGATGCACCATGTTACCACAGTACAGGACTGTGAGCTGACGTGCATACACATCGCAGGCCCACAGGTTGTGTGGCCAGCAGAATTAGTGGCCAGGTGTAGTGTCAGAATCAGTGGCCAGGTGCAGTGTTCAACAAGCTGCAGTAGGGGTGTGCGATGCTGTGCCTAGCAGCACAGCAGCCATGGGCACCACATAACCATGTGCCCCTGGAACAGGTGAGATGATGCAGGGCAAATGCACATATGGTGGTGACGCTATGCTGTTAAGGGGTACCATACATGTCACACCCAGCAAGGAATGCAACAAATGTAAACCACAAAGGAGCACACTCACATGCGGCATCCTGCTGCCCATCACCTCCCTTCTGAGTCTGCTGGCCATGAGCCACAGTCCCATGTCTGTGCACTCTTTGCTGCTGCTGTGCCCTGGTTGTGCAGCCTGCAGAGTGAAGGGAATATAACAATGTAAGTACCCACATGAATACCAATAATAACCCCCTCAACTGTGCCAGTGACACTGTGCGAAACTGTCAAAAAGTGTACTGTGTCCCACCCCAACCTACATATAGCATATGGAACACATGCGCAATGTTGTTTCAATGTACTGTAGTGGTCCATGTTCAGCACACATGTTAGGCCATCCAACATCATCTGGATGAGCAAAGCACAGACAACAGTAGGACAGATGTGTACACATCTGTATGCACCCGGCACATATGTCCTGCGGGTGACACACAACCAAATGGCAAACCCGGCAGTATACCCCCAACACACAGCAGGGATGGGCCATACCTGTGACCTACCTGTGCCCTCCCAGTGGCCCCACACTGTCAAGATGTCCCGGTGGTGGCCCAGTGATGAGCCAAGATGTCCTGTATGACTATATGAACATGTGACACAGGGGATATTGCATCACAGTTGTGCCAAGCACACCCCACACAGACAGTGCCACTACAGTGCCCATTACTGTGACGGACATGTGTGTCAGGCGACCAATGGACACAGAAGGGTCCAATGTCATGTGACCAGTGGAGCACATGGTCACACTGCTGTGACCACAGGGAACCTGACCAGTAGCTATATGTCACTCACAGGCAACTGTTCACCCACACCGGATGAATGTTCTTGACATAGGTGGCAGTGGTCAGCAACATTCCTAGCACAGTCACACAGTATGCACCATGTCCACCTGCAGGTAAGGTCCAGTGGCACCTTTCTGGAAACACAGGCAGCAGTGTGCTTGTAACCTACACACATATCTGGACTGTGTGTGGCCAATAGGCCCCCCACAGCAGACCATGTCATTGTACAGAGGTGTGGCCAGACAAGCCATTGTTTTATATACACCATCCAATTCCATGAACATTGTGACATATATGTGCACATGTGCAACATGTGCTACACTACCATTGATGCACAACACCGATTCCTGTCACAGGGTAACATTATGCACATCATATGTGCGAACACATACACAGGCACTGTTGACCCACACGTGGGCACCAGTGTACCCCTATTGGTGTACACAAAGCAATTCATGACAATGACCCAAAGCATGACAGGTATGTGTGTATTGACCTATCCTACACATATGTGCACACATGTGTACTGTGTACATGGCAGCCCACACCCACAGACATGCATATATCATGGTTTTGAGAAATGTGTCCACTTACCTGGTGCATGCACAGTGCCACCACGCACCATGTGCTGGAACCTCTCCAGCCTCTGCCGCTCCCTGCTATGCAAGTCCATGTATCAGTGACTGCACTGCTACTCAGTGTGTAGTATACCCGTGTGGTCGGTGAGGTGTCACGCAATGGATGCCCACACCTCACGCTAAGGCTTATCCCCTTCCCCCACCTCTTCAAACAGGTGGCACCCCTTGGCCATTACCAGCTGAATCATGTTGGCCAGCTCCACCTCCCCATCTCTGGTCCCTCTGGACCACCGCCCTCACCCTTCTCCTGTCTGCCATAGTACTTATTTCACTTGTAGAGGCAACACCCTGACACTAATGTGCTAGGAATGCTGTCCAGACCACAGTCGGAAGTGCACATACCATAGTGCTGTGCTAGCTAAGGATGGCGCCGTGCAAAATACTACAGCACCGTGCTAACTCAGAATGGCCTAACTGAGCGTGCATGACCCTTGCAAGACCTTCCCAGTGATGACATAATCATGCATGCATCCTACAAGCGGCGCAAAATCATTTTGCCCCACGCAAGACATTTAGCGCTATTCGTTTGCCTGATGCTATTGACTACAATATTCAGAGCTGCTATGCAAATGAGCCTACTTAGGCAGTCAGAGTGCAAACCACCAAATTAGCATGTCATTATAGCCTAATTTGTATGCATTATCATATGTGGATTGCCCAGGCTATTTCAGTAGGGACACAGCACCACCTACTCAGCTCACTGGAACTGCAAGCAGTAGGCTGACATCTTCACATTTCACAGTAGGCCTCAACATGTCCCAGGAGACGAATTCCACGGGAACAGATAGGTGTTCTTCAGACAATTCACTGCTGTCATGGTCTTCTACAGTGCGTGAAGTCTGCTACAGTGACCTTTGGCTACAGCATTTGTGGGTGAACATATTTGAAATGTAATGTATCAGGTACTGCCGAATAATGCAGTCACACATGCACCAGGTTCTGCTTACAGGTGTGGACTAACATTGAGCTGCACAGATGTACTGTTCTAGCACACATATACACTGTGACAGTGGCACTGGAGTCACACCTCGTGACACACATACAGATGCCCAGCAGCTCATGTGCATCTACAGGTATGCATTATGTTCCCTGGGGGTCACAACACACAACACAGCCATACTGTTCACGTGATAAGTCCAGGATACACTGCACTCAAATAGCAAAGAAGTTGAGGCAAATACTTTGAAATATATTCCAAACTATTTATTGGTAGATTTTGCAGTACAGATTCACCTGACAGTGTGGAGTTAGCAACTTCTATTAGACTTTCCCAAGTACTTCGAACAGGTGTGGTCTTCCTCAGGGGATGAGGTCTGCTTAGGCCGTCCTCCTTTAAGTAGCCAATTCTATTACTCTAGGGTTCCCCCTATAGTTTATTTAATCATTTTTGATTTCAAGTGGCTCTAGGAGGACTAGAACATCTAATCATGCTAACTCCACCATCATGTGGATGTGTACCCCATGCTGAGCTATGCATCGACCTGGACACTGTGTGCACTCAGCCATCTCCACCAGTCCCTGCATCCAGCATGTCACACACCTGTTGATGTGCAGACACTACACGGGATCTGTTTCAGTCCGCACAATGCAGGCTGCTGGTGTTTATGTGGGACATAAACACTGTCATGTGACCGCCGATCACAGACAGACATGCGGGGGCCATTGCTGGGCAGGAACAGCATGGGGTGTGGGCCAGTACCTTATATCTCTGTGATGCATGCCCACAACCAATGCCACAGTGTGGCCCATTTGTGGTATGGAGTCACACACACACACACACACACACACACACACACACACACACACACACACACACACACACCTTACAGAACAGCCATTGACCACTGGATCATTTCCATCCCCACACAGATGTCTTTGGTCGCTGTGAATGGCAGAGAATCTACAAATTCTCCAGGGAGGAGCTGAAGGCCTTGGCTGATGCCTTCAAGGCCAGGGTGAACTTGATGTGGTGCTGTAGGACCACAGATGCCATGGTAAGAGTCCTGTGGGAGAGATAATGGCAGAGGTGAACGCTGTTGGTAGCAAGGGACGCACAATGGATGCAGTCCAAAAACACTGGCATGATCTTCATCACTGGGCAAAGGAAGACCAGGCAGCATACCACCGTGCACTACTCAGCATGAGTGGTGGGCCGCGGACAGCAGACGTTGCTACACCTGTTAACCCTGTGATGGAGGTGGTGGCATCAACCCTCAGGACTGTGGCTGTGGCAAGTGTACACGGTGGTGGGTGTGAGACACAGCTGTCATCCCACAGGACATGTGAGTACATGGCTGTGTACCAGCATGGTGTGCATGGTTGTGCAAGAGTATACGTGCTGCTCTGCCAGTGTTGTAGAACAATGCTGCCTGGCCTGTGCACACATGTATGCATTGGGCTGGGCTGAGTGCAGTATGGCACTGTCTGCTGGTGTGTTTACTGCAGTACCGGACTTGCAGCATGTGACACAGTAACACAGTCAAGCTGCACTCTGCAGACAGAGGCCCTGTGCCTATGCACATAGTGGGTATCTTAGCATCAGATGTGCCTTCTGTGTGCAGTGTTGCATGCTGCCACTTATGTCACTGGGTGCTTTACCTATGCCATCCATTTAGCTGGTGGTTTTCATGTGTGTGGAAGTGTGAGATACATTTGGTGTTCGCCGTGGGCATGCCTGTAGGAGCCACAGTCCACTCATAGGTATACGTGCACCCTGGATGTGTGAGTGCATAGGCTGTAGTCACCTATTATGTGCCAGCACTGGGCATGATGGACAGCAGTGGTGTGGTATGCACGTAGTAGCACTGGTACAGGACCACTATGTTTTGTGCAACACACTTACTGTGTTCTTCTCTGTCCACAGTGCAGGGAGATGCCACTGCAAAAGAGGTTGACTTGGAGGAGGAAAATGGGCTATCCACATCTGGTGTCCAGAAGCAGATGGCCCATGCAGGTGGGGGGGGTCCATTGGCACCTTGTTTGAAGACATGTCTGACACTGACAAGGACACATACATTCCCCCGAGGACTATTTTGCAGCAATCGCTGCACTGGGGAGGGGGGGGGGCTCTCACAGTCAGTGCTGTCCCTTGACACACCCAACTAGCAAGGGCTGAAAACAGTGGGGCCATCATGGCCACTACATACTTGCCCACCAGGAACACATTGCCATTGGTGCTGGCAGGGTCCCTGGAGGGCCATGCCTCCACTACCTCCAGTGCCACCACCACCACCCTCCACGGCACTGCCACAGGTATGACCACCGCACACACCAGCTTCCACACCACCTGACTGACACTGTAGGTGTCTGTGGGTGGCCATGATGTTGCCCCACCTGAGCACTCCCACAACATGTGGTGCTCCACAGCCAGTGAGGCAGTGCAGCACACAGCCTCACAGAGTGTAGGGTGTACATGCCCCACATGTTGTCAATGCCGACATCCACCCACTGTCCTAGGTGACCCTGCCCCCGGGACAGGATGGCTCGGGGTCTGTGGTGAACTTACAGTCTGCTGCACAGAGGGTGCTCCATGCATTCCGGAGGGAAGTGTGGTACGAACTTGACCACCTCCAGGAGGCCATGCACGCCGACCTTCTGCGTGCTGAACAGCATGCCGAGGAGTGTCAAGCACGTTTGCTGGATGCCCTCCACCACATTTTTGATAACATCACTGGGGCTGTGAGGGAGCTCACTGCCATGGTGAGGGAGAATGGGATGGCTATGTGATATTGCACCACCAGCACATGCCATTAGCATGTGGGTAGTGTCTCCCGGCATGCATCCTCGGCACAGAGTGGTAGGTGGAGTCAGCCAGCACTGCTGCTATGCTATCATTCGTGGGTACCCACATACCACTGGGCAACACATAGCCTCGGATACATCCAGCCTGGGGTGTGGCCATGGTTGTCCTAGTGTGTCACCATCACTGCAATCTTCACCTAACAGCTCCCCGGTGCACAGTACCCCACTGTTATGGGCATGCGGTAGACTGTCTGTGAGGACCCGTGTCGGGAGAAGGCAATGGTGTGTGTGTGTGTGTGTGGGTGTGTGTGTTTGTGCAGCACCTTAATTTCCCCTTCCCCACTTGCACCCTTCACATGCACCATGTTGTACATGCCCACGCCCACCACTATCCCTGTCTCACCAGTGTGCCATCCTTTTGTTACTTTGTTTTCATTGTGTGCATCCTCCCACCATTGTTTTCTTGTAAATATACTGTACATACAGTATTGCAAGCATATCTGTTGTCTATATTGTTTTCACTCACCTGCCCATACCTGACAGTGTTTCAGTGATGTTGTGTCGATTTTCCTGGGACCTCCTGGCCATGCGTGGGTCATGCATATCAAGCTGCTCCACTATTCCATGCACCTCTGGCTCCATGTCACTGTCAACATGTTCCTTAGGTTCTGGCAGGCATATTCCATGATTGAGTGCCTTGATGTATAACATACAACAGGCTAGGAATATCTGGTATGCCTTCTAAGGAGTATATTGTAGGGCACCACAGTAATGGTCCAGGTATCTGAATCTCATTTTGAGCATGCCAAAGACACACTCAATGATGTTAAATGTTGTGCTGTGTGCTTCATTGTATGTCTCCTCAGCCATATTTGCTGTTCGAAGGACTGGGGTAAGGAGTCAGTGTTGCAAGGGACAGGCACTGTCACCTGTGGAAACATTAACATGTTAGCAGTTGTATACTGTATCACTCACCCTGTCCACTTTGCCGTCCCTTCTACATTGGTTGTCCTGTGTATCTGTACACCTTCACCTCCCCACCCTCCTCTCTTTACCCCCTTTGTGTGCTGTATTGTGGCACTGTCCCACCATTGTGGGGATTGTGGTTGTGCCTGCTACAGGTACTCATCGACAATATGTCCTCTGGGTAATTGGCCACCCTCAAATGCCTGGCACAACTGAGACTGGTGCCAGATGAAGGCATTGTGGACCCTGCTGGGGTATCATGCTGGGACATTGATGATGCATCCCATTGCATCTCACACCACCTGGCAATTGATGGGGTGGTAACCTTTCCTGTTCAGGAAGGTGTTTCCCATGGTTCTGAGTGGTCAGGGCACCAGCTGTAGGGCATCTGCAATTAGGGCACTGGAAGGAGGATGCCAGAAAGGACTGCGCTGCACCACAAAGTCACAGGTAAGCAGGAGCATAACCCGACCGAGCGGAGCAAGGCACTGCCACAGCCAACAAACCCACCCAAGCAATGTACACAGGGCAACTGACAGTGCAGAAACAGCACAGAGCATCCCTGAGAACAGTGCGACAGGGACAGCAGCCCTGCAGGGGCCATGCGTAATGCAACAGGGTGCCATGGCAATGGCACCATGGCATGCACACCAGCCTACATGCACAGTGCCACTGGGAGGAGACGTGAAACACCAATGGTCCCTCACGGACTGGGTGTGCAATCTTGGGGGTGGTGGCATGGATGACACAGCACCCAACAGTGTGCAGCAATGGACAGATAGGGATTGGAAGGGCCAACGTGGCACACAGCACAGGCACCCACACTCAGGTAACACCATGGCAGTGGCCACAAAGTGGCCATGATGACAGGGTGCCATGCACACAGTGGTGCACAGGGATACTGGCCGCCAGCAGCAGCGCACAACCCAGCACAGGAAAGGCCCACCGATGCTGCACCTGTGGACAGTGTACACCCAATGGGAGGGAGCTACTGCCGCTCCCTTCCAGTCACCAATGTGGCAAGAATAACTCCCTCTGCACCTCTGTCCAAGTGGCTCCTACTGCTACCATCCAGCCACCAATGTGGCAAGAAAACCCCCTCTGCTCCTCACACTGTCTCTGGTGGCTCCCCCACCTGAGACCTCAGTGGCATGTCCCCCGCTCCCTCCTGCTGGCCTCTCCTCCCTGTGCCCACTCGCTCCCCCAAATGCCTATTCTAATACTATGGGGAAACCTAATGGGAAAGTTAGAACTGATAGAGATAAACATCTAAGGAGCCAATTATTGTAGTGTTTGTTGTCACAGAAAGAATGTACTGGTGATGTTTCCATACAAAATAAAGATATAAAGCCTAAAATGGTAAAGGTGCAATATGATAATAATACATCTCTAGAAAGGGAACACGACTTCAGCATGCAAGGAAAGAAATGACATAAGAACCCTGTGAGTGTAGTACAGATGTGAGAGCTACTAAACCCTATCATTTGTAATATCAGCAGATGGCGCCACGATAACTGATACTAAGAGGATTCTTCAGGAAATAGGGAAATATGTAACATCCCTTTTTACTAGTCAGACCTTGTCCTGAGAACCTTTACAAGCTTGGCTATCATCTCCCCCATGGTTCTTTGGGGTTGCAAGCCCTCCTAATAGCCCCTATTACTAAACATGTACTTAGGTCCGTTATTTGGTCCTTATATACAGGGGTAGCACCAGGATCAGATGGCCTTCCTCATGAACTACATAACACTATGTTTGACACTGTAGGTAATGAATTGGTCTGTTTGTGTAATGCAGCATTGAATGCTGGAAGACTGACAAATAGCTTGTATATTGCTCATGTTATATAAGACTGGTAACAATGGCAACCTGCAAAATTGGAGACTCCTTTCATTGTTAAATTTGGAATGTACAATGCTCAGAATGTTAATGAATAAGAGACTTCAGTTCATTCTGGACAGTTTTATCCATCCATTCATCCAATGGGTGGGGAAACACAGGGGCACCGCAGCTGCCAATAGCACCATGGCATGGCAATGTAGCAGAGGATATGGGCATGAGCAGACTGACCCCAATGGACCCCAACAGCGGCAGCCCACAGCGTTAGGTACGGTACATGCGCCCACCTCCCAACATACACACCACATGGCCAGCACCACCGCCAACCTGACACCCGCAGCCCTGGCACAGGACCCGCCCTGGCAAAGGGTGAGACATGCAGCATACAGCATACAATGAGAAGCCATGCAGGGCAGGCAGACCACACCACAGGGAGATCCTGGTGCAAGTGTGAATGGTCTGTGCTGGGCAGCGCATGGCACCCACACATCTGTCGCACAGTGCACCCCCGCACATGCACTGCAGGCAGACTGTGGCATGTCCCAGGGGACCTGACTGTCATACAAACACACAAATGTGCTAGCAGAAACAGACCACCCTGTCTATCTGAGTTTGCTCGAGTGTGCAGCTAGCACCCCTAGTTTGCAGCTGCCCCACCCCCTTCCCATTTGTCATCCCACTGCCACCCCCACCTCCCTCACCCTCACTCTCCCCTGTTCCCTGTCCCATGCCCTTTTGAAGTTGTTCACAGATTTACATGATACAACCCATTCTGGTAGGGCATTCCATTTTGCTACCACTCTCATTGTGAAATAGTGTCTCCTCATTTCCTTCCTAAATCTTCCCCCCTCTATTCTTAGCCCATGCCCAATGGTGACCCTTCCTCTCCTTAATTTAAAGACCCCATCTGCCCCATCCTTATTAATTCCCCTCAGATAATTGAATGTCTCTATCATGTCCCCCCCCCCGTCCCTTCTATCCTCCAGGGTGTACATATTCAGGTCTCTCAGCCTGCTGTCATAGTCTGTCCCTTTCATTCCACATATCATCTTTGTTGCCCTTCTCTGCACCCCCTCCAGCAGCCTGATATCATGCTTTAGGTATGGCCTCCAAAACTACACACAATACTCTAAGTGTGGCCTTACCAGCGACCTGTAGAGGGGCAAGATCACCTCTCTTCACCTGGACGAAAACCCCCACGCTATGCACCCCAGCATTTTGTTCACTTTTGCAGCCTCTCTCCTGCACTGGACAGTGTTGTCCATGGTCCCTGTTATCATTATCCCTAGGCCTTGCTCCACCTCAGTGATCCCCAGCTTAACTCCTCCCAGTCAGTATTCTCTCCTTGGGTTCTTCACCCCAAAGTGCTTAACCTTACACTTCTTTGCATTGAACCCCAGCTGCCACCTCTCTGACCACTCCTCTAGCTTGCTTAGGTCCCCTTGCAGCTGCTTTCATCCCTCCTCTCCATTCACCACTGCTCCAATTTTGGTGTCATCAGCAAACAGATTTATCTTGCTCACCACCCCATGTGCAATGTGTAATATGAAGAGTCCAAACAATATTGGCCCCAACACAGAGCCCTGTGGCACCCCACTCATCACCGGCCTTGGCGTTGAGAGCTCCCCTCTCACCACCACCTGTTGCAGCCTTCCACTCAACCAGCTTGTAATCCAGTTCATCATTTTTGCCTCTACCCCACACCACTTAGCATCCCCCCAAGCCACCCATGAGGCACAGAATCAAAGGCCTTGCTGAAGTCCAAGTAAAGAACATCCACTGCATGACCCTTATCCAGCTCACCTGTCACCCAGTCATAATATTGCAACAGGTTGGTTTGACAAGACTTCCCTGACACAGACCCATGCTGCCTCACATCCTGGAGGCCATTGTCCTCCAGGTACGATGCCAGTCTTTCCTTTAGTATTGTCTCCATGAGTTTGCACACTATGGAGGTGAGACTTACCGGGCGATAATTACCCAGTTCATCCCTAGGTCCGCTATTGTGTAATGGTACTACATGTGCCATCCTCCAGTCCAGTGGCACACATCCTGACTCCAGTGAGGTGCTGTACAGATCCACCAGCAGCTCTGCCAACACTTCCATCACTTCCGACTGTCAGACATGTACCAGCACACAACAGGACATGCAGGGGCCACATGTGCCCGGCAGTGGTTGGCTGCTTGGCAGGTGATGGCAGCCTGGTCCATGGCAGTGACCCTTGTCCCAGGCAATATACAATGCCCACGGTGGGGCCATTGGCAGGACGTGAGTGATCCTACACCACTGGTGCCGGACCACATGGCGTGCATGTGTGCAGGGAGACTGTGGACAGGTAGGAGTCATGTACATGGCAGTGCCATGGACACACCATAACCGCCAGTGCAGCGCGGCAGCATGCCAGAGTCACGGCTGGGGCCAGCAGGGGGGGCTGACATAGCACCTATACACGGTGCACACAGGGGCATGGGGATGGACACAGCATGTTTCTGACCCATGCATGACCCTGAGTGATGGCTGGGGAATGGCTGCATAGTGCTGTGGGGCAGCGTTGCTGCACAAGTGAGTACACAGTACACAGACCCAGCCATGCAGTACATACAGCCACACAGTGGACAGTGGCAACATGGTTGACACAGGCACACTTGCCCATGCACACCCACAACACCTCCCAACCACACCCATATGCCACCACACCCACACCCACACACAGACGCACACATGCCCACACATGCACTGTCACACACAAAGAAAAGTCGTGAGATGGTACTGCTGTTCACACACTTTACTGATGTAGAGGGGATGTGTTAAACTTCACACATCCTCTGGGGGTAGGAGACTGTATGTGGGACATGCCAACATGGACAGGTGCATGGCCATGTGGACTAGACCTGCAGGTGAAAGTGCATGGTGATGCCCTTCAGGTAGTCCTGGTTGCTGTGCTCCCCATACCACTTGACAAGCTCCATAATCCACTGGCTCCTGTCCCTGAACCTCCAGCGAGGTGATGCAGCAGGTTCCCCAACCATGAATTGCTGCACCTTGATGTCATTCAAATGCTGTTCAGAACGTAGGCAGTCAATGAATGTCCAGATGCTGGGGTGGTCTGCCCCCAGCAGGGAGTTGAAGCCCCGATGTCACCCTTCGACCACATTGATGGTCCGTGGCAGTCCAGACTGTGCAGCATCATAGCAGTTGCAGACCTCTACTGGGAATGTTGACTAGCACCTGTGGCCGCTGCAGATGGGCTGCCCCAGCCAACTGTCCTCAAAGTAGTCTACGAGGGGCACTAGCATTTTCTCCCACTCCATGTAGAACTCCCAGGTCCACAGCTCCTCAAATGTTGCCTCAACCTCATTTGGTGGCATGTATACCAATGCCGGGAGGAGCCAGATGTACATGGCAGAATCGGGGTCACTGGTGTATGCATGCTGGACGTCTGGCACCTGCTGCACCTTCCGCCACACCACCTGGCACAGGTGGAAGAAGCAGTCCCGCAGGGTAGCATGAGGAAGATGGCCTAGAATGCCTTGTATGCAGCCAGTTCATAATCCATCATGACGGCATGTAGGGCAAGGCCAGGGTGCAGCTCCAGCAGCTTTCAGAGAACAGTTGGGTAGGTGGCTGTGGTGCGCAGTGCCATCAGGGCATACACTGTGAGTATGATGTTACTGTAGTCAATGCCATTGATCTTGTACAGCTGACGGATTGGGGTGGGCAGCATTTAAATGTCCCATCTGTGTACCAGTGGGCGCAGTGCTCCATGTACTGCAAGATCTTTGTGGTACTGAATATCAGAAACCTGTTCGGGCCTGTCCCTGAGTCCCACAGTAGGAACTGCTCACCCTTCTGTGTGAGTATGTATGGCTCGAGCACCTCCAGATCCATTAGTGTCACTGGCAGGGGTGGTGCAGTACTTGCAGACCTCCTGGTGTGCCTCACAGACCTTTGCAGGTTTTCCAGGCATGGTAGCTGGCCTCCCACAGACTCTGGCATGGTACTGCAGCATGCTGCCACCACCTATTGGGGTGTTTCTGATGTTTGCAGTGCCCTCCGCTTGATGTCGGCCCTGACTCACCGCACTGTGATGTCCACACAGTCGGGGACATGGTTGTGTGTTCCAATGGCTGTTGCTATCTTGTCCTGGGTGCTGTTGGCTCACGCCATGCAGTGGCCACCCCAGTACTCCATACACTTCCAATAGTTTTTTTCAGCCCATGTCTGCTCCTTTCTGTACAGGTATCCCTCATGCAGCAGCAGTCTATTGCCTCTTGGGCTGTCTACATACTCCAATGGCATAGCTTGTTCACCTCCTGTGCCTGTGGCAGCTGTGCTGTAGTGCTGCTCTTCTGCCCTGCTGGGTGCATGTCATTGGCCACCCATTATGCAGTGCATCTGGACACCCGGACAGTCTGCCTCCCTGTGGACCACCCTCCTTGATCTGTGCACCTTGCATTTTCAGGTTGTGGGGCTCCCCTCTGTGTATTTTCCTCCCAATGTGCCTGTGAGTGCACTGTTCTCTCGCTGTGCTGTGGGTGTGTGCGCCCACATCCACACACAGTCCATGCCTGCAGTGCTCTGCTCTCTATGACTTGCCTACTGTTCATTACGTGTACCTACCCTGCCCTCTCTCTCCCTCCATTCTGGCTGTGGCTCCACTGCTCTGCTGGGTGTGTCAGCTTCACCATGGCAGCACACATTCCAAGGCACTCCAGCAATTGCCTCATTGTCTCCTTGCACACCTGCCTGTTTGTGGTTGCTGTGGTTACTGTGCTAGTAGATGGTACCAAGGGGATCCACTGATTGTTGGACTGTGTTGCCATGCCTATGTGGATGCTGGCCCTGCCAGCCTTGCCAACGTGGGTCTGCTTTAAGTCCCCTACCGGCTGTGTGCACCATTGCCTGCCATCTGCTGTTCCCTGTGCTCCTGCCAACATCTGCTGTATTGCTGCTTGCTGTGCACACCCGTACGCCTTTGGTGGCATTCACCTGTTCCCTGTCGTGGTCCTGTCATGGTCCTGTCATGGTGGGTTATGTGCCTCTGGGCACTGTCCATTGCAGATGCCGCTGCTCTTGACATCCTGGATGTCGCCTGCCTGCGGCCATGTCCCGGGGCTGTCCCGTTCCAATATTCGCTTTGGCGTCAGTCACCATGGTTACGTCCAACACTATGCATACGCCCTTATTGCCAGCACCACTGCATCCTGGTGCTGTGCCCTCCTGCGCAGCATTGGCCACTTGGCTGCAGGTTGCTATTTTGTCCTGGCGCTCCACTTGCAGAGGCACACCTGTTGACTTTTGCATCATGCCAGTGCTGCATTTGCGGTGCTCTAACACCGGTGTCCTGATCACCCAGAACCATTTCCCGCTTCTCCAGGGGGTGCCCAGATGGCAACATGGGTGCAGTTAATGGCACCAAGTACCATTGGCAGGTGTGCAACCTGATAGAATTGCTGCATTGTTTCTCTGCGCACCACTGCTGTGCTGGGGAATACAATGAATTCACCAGAATGTGGCAGCATAGCATCTAGGAATTGAGCCAGGAGGCACAAGGTAGCAGACAGTGACATGACAATGGTGTCCTCAACTGGTGTCTGGAAGGACCCGGTGGCTACGAAGCACTTCACAGCTGTCACCTTTTCCTCTATTGATGTGGCTGCACAGGGTGGTGGACTGCAGCTGCTCATGCAGGAGCTCACAGAGCTGCCTTAGCAAGGCTCTACTGAGTCAGTACCAGCCTACAAGGTGGTCATCTGTGAGTGTCTCAAAGGGCACTCTGGGCCAGTACATTCTGTTTGTAGCATATCTCCACCTTGGCTTATGAAGTGGCCCAGGGTGGCCTTCTTCCCTCTCATCCTCCTCAGTGACTGCAGCCATTCAGATATACCATGATACTGTTGTTGCCGACAGCCATGTTGCCTGTTGCTGCTGTGTCCACGCCCCCCTCCTTGTTTTGCCCAGGGTTAAGACTACCTTTTTATAGGCCGTAACTTGCGCCATGCTGCATGTTGAACTAGCACATGTTGCGCGGTGTTGTGGTGCTGAATATACTGTTGTACCTGTATTCATGTCCCTGCCCCTCACTTTGCCCCATGCATACATTATCTATTAGCACAGGTGCTAACATGTTGCACTGGCGCTATTTGGTCTTTTGAATATGGTGGTCCGGCTCAACTGTGGTGCAATCCCGGTGTAAACGGTTTGCACTCAGTGCAGACTTTTGAATATCTGGACACAAAACTTATAAACTCTAACATGCACTGCAGGCTATTGAATCTTCTCACTCCTGCCTACTGTTCTGATGTCATCTACAGGAGATTCTGGGATTTGTAGTAACAGAAGATGTCAGCCTACATCTAAACACAATTAGTCTGATACAACCTGCTATACTTCAGTGAACATTAAGCAAACTAAAATGTTTTTGCACACAAAGTGCACATTGTGACCATCCCCACACTTGAGAGTGGGGGCCCTTGCTGGGCTTTGGGGGACTTGCCACACTATCATCCACTCAGAGAGCAAGAAAAATGAATCTGTTTCTTTGTGATGTTCACTAGCTAATAGCAGTGTATGTTTTGGGGGCCTGACACTTCTTTAGCTAGTAAGAAAGCAAAGATTGGACTTACAAATGTGTGACCATATGACAGGTTGTAAATATGCCCTGCATCTAAAATTAAGTAAGTCTTTCTTTAAAGAAGAATAATCAGCATTTATATAGCTCTTTTCATACATAGTGTATCCCAAAATGCTTTACAAGCCATGCTAGACTGGTAGTGAAGTGATTGAATGAGTCGTACTGGCCATATCGCACATCACATCAACACCCACACACAACCTGGACAATTGCATGATCCGGTTTATGGGAAGAGGAATGTTGGCCAGGACACTGGGAATGTCCCCTACTCTTTGTGAAGAGTGCCCTGGGATCTTTTATTTCCACCTGGACACCCATAAGGACAGCACCAGGATGGGTAGAAGTGACCTCGGTTTAATGTCTCATCTGAAGAATGGCACACCCCAGTAGTACAGCACTCCTCTAATACTGCACTCAGATGCCAGCGTTTTTTTTAGGTATGAGTCCAATCCCCATGTGGGATGAGAACCCATGACCTTCTAGTCCAGAGGTGGATGTGCTACCAGCTGAGCCACACTGACACCTACTTTGACACCACTTTGAGGTGACAGGACCACATGAAAACCTTTCTGGCTAGCAGTCTACCAGAGGGAGCTGCCCACCTCCGACATCAGCACCTGCTGTCAGTCTGTGCTATATAAGGTGGGCAGCCCCCATATACTCCTCAGTTCTTTCCTGCTGTCCACCAACACACATCAGACCACTGGAACCCTCGCAGCTACAGTCGGCCCCCATTTTCTCACGTTTGCCACGCTTTCTTATTTTACAATTCCTTTTAGTTCTAACACCAAAATCTTAGTGTTCTCACCTGATAGTTTATGTCTTCTCAACCTTCTGCATGTTCAGACTGCTCCATGAAGTGCGCCTGTGGCAAACAGCTCATGGACAAGGATGGCCATTCTGCCTGCATCTTGTGCCTAGGCCCAGTCCATGATGTCCAAGCCTATGAGACCTGCCAGAAGTTCAACCCGGCCACCCTCAGACATTGCCAGAAGATCCTGGAAAACCATCTTCTTAAGCAGTTCCTCTGCTTCCCAGGCCCAGTCCTTGGGGTCTTCCTCATCCAAGTCCTGGGACAAAGCTCCAGGATGGCTAAGTACCGGGACAAGGACTAGGACTGACCCCAGTCCACCTCTTGCTCGCAGTGGCCCCACAAGAAGTCTTCAACCACGTCTAGGTCTTCCTCCCTCAGAGGGTCAACTTCCTGGGCCCCACAAGACCTCACCTCCACATGGCTACCGGTGGCCTCGCCGCCCGCCTGACTCTCCCTTGTGGGTGCCAGAACTTTGGGCCAGGGTGCTGTACTCTTCCCCACAGTCCCTACTGTTCCAGCCCCTGTTTTCTGTGGGCACTCAGTCATGTAGCATGGTCTGAGTCCCTCCGGCTGGCATGGGTGTGACAGTCACCAGCCTACCAGCAACTGCCCCTCCAACACCCACACCCCTGACGGTGGTCTCAGCCTCTGGGAATGCCATTGGCTCTACCCCTCTCTCACAGGGGCAGACATTGCAGGGCACTGGCATCTCTCAAAGCCCAGTCTCCTCTCAGCCTTCATCTGGGGGTCTCCCTCCACCCCAGCTCCTGCCTCTCCATGGCAGGTGTTCTTGGACCCCACCCCAGGACCATCCTGGCCAACGACCACGGAGAATGTGCCTGTCCTTCCCATGCTGCAGGCTGTGGGTCCTATGCTGGCCCAGACAACCAAGCCTGTGACAGCTCCACTGCCAATGTCAGTTGGTCCTTCACCCGTGCAGCTGCCCCTTGCTCCTACGGGACCAGTGCCCGGTCATCCACAACCAGCACCTATTATCCCACATCCTGGGTATCCCACACCAGCACCAGTGGGTTCAGTGCCTGCCTACCTCTATCCTGTGCTGGTGGGGACCTGCACCAGGTTAACCATACCTGGCACCCATGGGACCTGCACCCATCTACCCCTGCCTGATGCCTGAGGGACCAGCGCCTGCCCTAGCTGATTATCATGACCTTATCTCTGCTTTAAGGTCTTTCATACAGACCCAGGCCCCCACACCGAGGGTTCCAGCTCTGGCCCTCCCTCAAGGGCCTCCTCCAGACCCCTCCCAGCCCTGGTATGCCCAGACCCCATTCTTCCTCATACCCCCAAAGGAGGGCCTGACATCAGATCTACTAGTCGCTGTGATGGATGTCGGCCTGAGGAAAGTGACAATTGTGACAATGGTGAGGAGAGCGTCAGCAGTGAGTCCTCCTCTCTCCCACCAGATCCCTCAGAAGGGGTGGAGCTCCAAGCTAATGTTCCCAAGTCCCCTCCAAATGACCCTAGCTTTATGGCCAAAATCTCAAATCTGATTGGTGGAGAGCTACCTTTTATTCAACTGCTAAAGCAAAAAAGCGTCCACCATGCCACACAAGTACAAATACAGCAGCAGACAGCAAGAAAGCCGAGTGCTGTCACCACAAGCAAGCCTCAGCTACTAAAGTTACCACACTGGCTTTACACAAAGGACATCTGTTGTGGAAGCCTGACAGAGTCTGGTAACACCTAAGGGGAGGTAGTGACTCATACAACCCTAAATATTTGGCAGCCTCTCTGATCACTGAATAGGAGAAGGACAGGAAGAAGTTTGTTCTATAAGAAAATTGAATCACAATGCACGCAGTGAATCAGACTCACTCACCAAATTCTATATTTCATTAAACGCTCCACAGTATGTTTGTTGGACCACCACCCACAAGGTAGATGATGTGCTAGGTTCTTGGCAGGACAGACTGGCAGCTGTTGGTTTTTGGGTGAATGATCCCTAATTTCATAGATGATAAAGAGTTTTGGGTGTGGTGCTGTGCCTCTACCAGTGGGGATTCTTTTGGACAAACTTCAGCATATCAGGGTGTGGGCCCACAGGAAAATATAACACTCCCATCCACAGTAACAGGGGACCTAAAATTATGCATCACAATACCACTCCCCAGCATGTATAACAAGAGTGCAGTAGCAGAAAATACAACACCACACAACAGTTGCAATGAAGGTAGTAAATATAGTGCAAGAAAAGGAAGGACTTTATTGGGGGAACAGGACTCTGGAAATGAAAGATTGAGTAAGACAAACAAAAGCACTCAATTAACCCACAGGTCCTAATCCCATCACCATCTGTTTACATAGAAACATAGAAGTTAATGGCAGATAAGGACCGCAAGGCCCATTCAGTCTGTCCATTTTTTCTACCTTATTAATGTGCCATAAGCCTGTACTCTGTCAATCTCTGTCAATGACCTAGCTATTCATACTCATCCATATTTTATTTATTTATGTGTTTGAAATGTTTCACCAGGAAGGCAACATGAGCTGAGAACAGCTCATTTCTAGAAGCGTCCGGGGGAAGGGGGTTTCAATGTAGGGGAAACAAGGACACAAAGTACAGAGTAATACATTGCAGAGTAATATATACAAGTAGCACACTACAAACAATATATACAAATAACATACATTGACAGGGTATTACCAGAGGGTAACAAAGTTAGGAAAACAAAAACACAAACTACAAAGTAATACTGTGCAGAACAATATGTACTATTAACACACCTTAGCAGAGTCATACCAGAGGGTTATAATGTTAGGAGAAGCAAAACAATAACAATAAAATACTGAGTAATATACTGCAGAGCAAGATGTCCAAATAACACACCTAGCAGAGACATGCCAGAGGGAAGCAGAATGACTCAGGGTTGACCTGTACCTTCAGGGGAGACAACTAGGTGGAAAAGAACAGAGGTACGACCAATAAGGGTAAGGAATGGTGAAGGTAGACACAGAATAAGTGCAGGGGGAAGAGACAGCTTGTGTGTGAAGTGCTTGGTTAGGTCAGTGGTGCAGGAAGGGCACATGGGGAAGGAGGAGGAAAAAGAGATGGTGGGGATGGGGATGGGGAAGAAGAGCAGGAGAGAGGACCTGGAGCCAGACCCCCTCAGGGTGCTGACAACCCTGCCAGGGGAAAGTAAGACCAGGGAGTGAAGAGCAGGAAGTGGGGGGGGGAAGGAAGGGGATGACCTGAGGCCATAATCCCTTTAGGGTACAGAGAGCCCTGCAAGAGGAAGTTAGTACCAGGCAGAGAAAATGGGGGAGGGGTGGCAGAGGGCAGGGAGGGCCGGGGAGAAAGGAAGGAAGGGGATAGAGGAGTGAAGGGAAAGGCTGAGAGTTTGGAAAGCAGGGAGGGAAGGGAAAGGAAGGTGTTGAGAGGCAGTTCACTAGCAGGAACAGGGCCCCTTTAGGATGCAATGAACCCTACAAGGAGAATGAGAAATTTAGAGAGGGAGGAGGAGGACAGGGAAAAGAGGGGAGATGCTCAGAAAGGGAAAAAGCTAGGGAGTCAAGGGAGCATGGGGAAAAAATATAGATGGGAATAGACAAGGGAGAGAAAATAGGGGGAGACATGGGATAAAGGCAGGAAGAAGGGTAGGGTAGGGGAGAGTTAGGGACAGGAGCAGTTTGGGGAATGAAATTATGAAGGGCTAAGGAAATAGAAGAGGAAGACGATGAGAGGTGTATAGGCGAGGGCAAAGAGTTCCAAAGCTTGAGCAAGCGGTAGGAGAAGGCTTCCTGGTCAGTGGAGGCAGAGCATCGAGGGACCGCTAGGGTGCGAGAGTCAGAGGATCTGAGAAGGCGGGCAGAGGGGGGGAGGAGCAGAGAGGGTGCAGGAGAGGTAGGAGGAGAGAGTACCAAGCCAGAACTTGGACGTGAACTTGGTGCAGTGTGAGAGACGTCTGCACTCCAGAGAGGGGAAAGTAAGACAGTGGTACAACGAGCAGTGGTGGGTGTGGGAGGTGGCATCAAGAGCCAAATGACAGAAAGCATTGAAGAGAGTATCCAGTCTGGTGGGGGAAGGCTTGGGAGCAGCACTGTAGACTATGTCAAAATAATCAAATATAGGGAGGATCATTTTCCACACAAGATCGTGCCTTACCTGTAGTGGAAGGGAACTACAGTTCCTAAATAGGGTGCCAAGTTTGGGGCGCAGTTTTTTCAGGATAGCATCGATATGTATGGAAAAGTTAAGGTGATTGTCTTGCCATACACCCAGATATTTAAAGGAAGAAGAAGAAGAAGAAGAATCAGTATTTATATAGCACTTTTCATACATCCAAAGCGCTTTACAAGCAATGCTAGACTGGTAGTGAAGTGACTGAATGTGTGGTGGTGGCCATATCGTACATCATCACCCACACACAGCCTGGATAATTGCATGAACCAGTTTATGGGAAGGGGAATGTTGGCCAGGACACCGGGAATGTTCCCTACTCTTTACGAAGAGTGCCCTGGGTTCTTTTACTTCCACCTGGACACCCACCAGGACAACACCAGGATGGGTAGAAGGGACCTCGGTTTAACGTCTCATCTGAAGGACGGCACATCCCAGCAGTACAGCACCCCCCAATACTGCACTCGGATGCCAGCGATTTTTAGGTGCAAGTCCAATCCCAGTGTGGGACGAGAACCCACGACCTTCTGGTCCAGAGGCGGATGTGCTACCAACTGAGCCACGCTGAAGGAGGAGGTATCCCTAAGAGTAGTCCCGTCAAGGGTGTTGAAGGAGGGGAGGGTGAGTAGCCTTGAGAGTCTCTGCCTAGTGCCAAAAGTCATGGAGAATGTCTTCTTGGCATTGTGGAAAATCTGATGTGAGATTAGCCAGCATTGAATATCATTGAAGTCCTGCTGAAGTCTGGAATTCACATTGAAGGGAGAATGGCCAGCGGTGTATAAAACCATGTCATCTGCATACATATGGATTGAGGATGAGGGACATGCAGATGGAAGATCGTTTAGAAAGACTGAGAATAGGAGAGGGCCAAGAACCGAACCTTGAGGCACTCCAGTGGAGATGGGTAGTGGAGGGATGTAGAATCAGCTATTTTAAATGATTGAGTGCATCCTACTAGGTAGGCTCTAAACCAGTTGCAGGCTGAATGAGAAAGTCCAGCAGAGCAGTGGGTTTCTAGGAGGAGAGAGTGGGAGACAGTGTTGAAAGCCTTTGTAAGGTCAACAAAGATGGCGCAGGCAGAATGAATAGAGTCAGTCAGTCTGAGAAGGGAAGTGGTGTAGAAAGAGATGTTTAGGAGGTCAGCAAGAGGCAGGGAAATGGCAGGGACAGAGGTAGAGTAACTTGTGGTCGAGATCATCTGGGGAGTGGCCTCTAGAAGGGTTAAGAGAGAGACGGGTCATTGGACTGTCATTGGGGGAGAGGGTAGAGAAGGCAAATCTCTCTGTAAATTGTTGAGGCTGAGGGGTGAGAGGGGGCAGGGAGGGTGTCAAGAAGGGAGGCAGCGCAGGAAATAAAATATGTATTGAATTCCACAGCAACTAAGGGGAGGGGGTCAGCAGTGAGTTGGTTGTTTATATTAAGCATCGGGGAAGGGGGTTTAGTGTGAGGAGAGAAGAGCGAGTGGACTACTTTCCAGAATTTTGACGGGTTTTTTATATTGGTATCGAAGATTGACTGAAAATAATCCACTTTAGCCAGGTGGATGGCTTTTGTACAAGTATTTCGGAGTGCACAGTAGATAAAGAGGTCATGTGGTAGTCTGGAGGATTTGTGGGTTTTTTCTATGCCTAATCCCTCGCTTGTTGACAGGCTAGGAGTTCAGGGGTGACCCAGGGAAGGTGGTTACTGCGCACTCTGTTTTGTTTCAGTGGGGCATATTTGTTCCAGACGTTAGTAAAATTGGTTGAGAAGTGTGACAGAGCATAATCCACTGATGTGGAAGTGGATAACAGAGACCAGTTGACTTGAGATAGGTCTTGCAGGAGAGGGGCAAGGTCAAGTGATTTGTAGGAATGGATAGTGATTAGTTTGTGGGAGGCCATAGGTCGATGAATCTTCCTGACAAGGTAGATCATATGATGGTCATTGAGCTCTTGGACTTGGATTAATTGGGATAGGTTAAGGGCAGCGATGTCTGTGCAAGTTTTAACTAAAGAAGGAGTTAACCAGTTCAGGTTTAGGGCGGTGGCAGACCCAATGGAGGTGATTAGCTCTGTAGCAACAGAGTTCGGTAAGTCTGGATGACAGAAGGTTCCTGCAATGAAGATTGCCATGGAGAAAGGGAGAGAGAGAGTCTGAAGACGAGAACTTCATAGGCATTTGGATCAGTGGAGGAGAGTACAGTGTTTATTTGGAGAGAGGAGTGGGAGTAGATTGCTATGCCCCCACCTCTGCCAGAGTGGTTCTGATGGGTTACTGCATATCCTGGAATTGCAATGGAAGAGTCAGGGATTTTGTTAGATAGCCAGGTCTCAGAGACTATTAGGATGTCAGGAGTGAGGGATACGACCAATGGGAGAAGCAGATATAACTTAGGAAGGAGGCTGCGAATATTAAGGTGAAGGATTTTTAGGCCACGTGAGAGAGAGGCAGGGGTGGGGGTGGAATCAGGAGAGGGGGAGTTAGGATTTATATCTCCGGCGGTAAGGAGTAGAAGGGCGATAATGATAAAGTGGAGCTTTGAGCTCTTGGACCAGGGCACACTAGCAGAGCTATGCCTGTCTTATGCCTGTTTGAAACCCTTTACTGTATTCATATCCACCACTTCCTGAGGTAGGCCGTTCCATGCATCCACCACCCTTTCTGTGAAAAAGAACTTCCTCACATTACCCCTTAATCAGCCTCCATCTAATCTCAAGCTGTGTCCTCTTGTCCTGCTATTTTTCTTATATTGAAACATGTTAGAGTCATTCACGTTGTTAATGCCCTTAAGATGTTTGAATGTTTCGATCATATCACCTCTCTCCCTCCTTTGTTCTAGGGTATACATATTGAGCTCTATTAATCTGTCCTCATATGTTTTCTGATGCAGTCCCTGCACCATTTTGGTTGCCATTCTCTGGACTGCCTCCATTTTGTTAATGTCCTTGTGCAGGTGAAGCCTCCAGTACAGCACGCAGTACTCTAGATGGGGCTCTACCAGTGTCTTGTAAAGAGGGATTATTACCTCCCTCTTACAACTTGTGATACACCCACTAATACACCCCAACATCCCTTTAGCCTTACCTACTGCTTTAGTGGTCTGCTTGGATGATTTCAGGTCATCTGTGATGATGATGCACAAGTCTCTTCCATCTCTTGTGATTGCCAGCAACTCCCCTCCCAACCTACAGGTAGCTTCAGGATTTCTCTTCCCTATGTGCATGATCTTGCACTTCTTTGCGTTAAAACCCCAGTTGCCACTTTTCCGCCCATTTTGCCAGTTTTTCCAGATCTCTTCTCATTCTGCCCACCCCATCTGGATCATCTACTCTGTTGTAGATCTTGGTTTCATCTGCAAACAGGCAAACATTACCCTCCAGTCCATCTGCAATGTCACTAGTGAAGATATTGAAGAGAACTGGCCCCAGGACTGATTCCTGGGGTACCCCACCTGTGATTTGCATCTCTTCTGACTGTATACCATTTACCATCACTCTCTGTTTTCTGCCTGCCAACCATTTTATTTTTTTTATTTTATTTGCAGGAAAACTCCATTGAGTGTGCTCATTTACAAGGTGGTCCTAGTTGGACAGGTTCAGTACATAGACAGTATAATATAAGGATGGTACAAAAGCAAGAGATGAGTAATATTGGACAATGCAATACCTAGGCAGTAAGATACAATGGAATGTACAAAGCAGGAGACAGGTAAATTCAGAACAGTATTTAGGCAACAAAACTGTCATAATATTCCCTTCAGAAACCCTTAAACCCACTCCATCTGGCACCCTAGACCCCACAGTCCCTTTGGGAACTCGCACGGTGTCTCAGTGTGTACACATACAATAAACTGAGTTTGCCAGCCTAAATAAAACAAGCATTTGTCAATGCCGAATGTTGTCTCGTTGGCATTGGCATTGGTAGTGCCGGAGTTAGAGATGCATAATAGGAATGGCAGTGAAGTATAGAAGTGACACCAACCCCATCACCACCCTGTAGAGACTGACAGGCATTGGGGTATGCCTTTGGGTTTTCAGCTATAACGCTCATGCCATTGTACCTCACCGTACCCTGCAGACACTGACAAGTGTTGTGGTGTACTTTGGGGTCTTTGGGCATTATACTTACCCCATTACATAAGGAAATACATGGAGGTGGGTGCAGTATAGGAGAATGGGGTGAACTTTGTGGCCGAACACTGCAAGGCACACCACGATGCCTGTCACTGGCTGCAGGGTGGGGGTGGGGTGGGGGTGGAATGGCGTAAGCATTACAGCCGATGATCTCAAGTCACACCCCTGATGCCTGTCAGTCTCTATAAAAGCAGTTGGAAACCCTAACACTGTAGTCATGTGTTGGTATTTTCACTCCAAATTTTCAACATGGGCTTTTGTGACCCTACCTCATGAAGATACACAATCAGTTTGTAAGCTGAAAGGTGGTTTTGCACAGCGGCTATGCCATTTGGCAACACAGGGACGAAACACATTTTGGGCAGGAATGTGGAACATGACAACTGTATTGTTCATGAGGAGGCATACAAAAATGGCAACACTGAAAATCTGGAGTGAAAAAAATGAAAAATTGGTGGAATCATTAGCATGCATAGAAACTGCGCAGCACACGTCCATAACCCAATTACTTGTGGGAGTTTTTTAGCCACATTTTCAACATAGGTATTTTGTGACCTCCCCTCATGAACAGTGGCACTGTGATTTTGTTAATGTGTCCCAAAAGGTGATTTCTGACAGCGACCACGCCATTGTGCGCCACAGCTGCGGAAATGCATTTTGAGCAGGCTGTGAAAAATGACAGCTGTACTGTTGATAAGGAAGTGTGAAAAAATGGTAGTGTTGAAAATCTGGCATGAAAATATTGCAAATTTGTGAAGTTACAAGGGTGCGTGGAAACTGCGCAATGCACGCTTGCAACACAGTCATTTAATGGACTTTCGCCACTAAATTTTCAACATAAGCATTTTAAGACCTCTGCTCATGAACAGCGTCACCGTCATTTCCTCAAACTGTCCCGAAAACTAATTTCGCACAGCGACCGTGCAATTCTGCACCGGACACGTGAAAACACATTTTGGCCAAGATATGTAAAATGACAGCTGTACTGTTCATAAGGAGGTGTGGAAAAATGCCAATTTTGAAAATCTGGAGTGAAAATATTACAAATTCACGAAGTTACGAGCGTGCGTGGAAACTGCACAACGCATGCTCGTAAAACACTCATTTTATGGACTTTTGTCACCAAATTTTCAACATAGGCATTTTAGGACCTCTGCTAATGAATAGTGTCACTATCATTTTCATAATATGTTTCAAACATGGATTTCCCACAGTGACCATGCTATTCTGCGCTGGAACTACAAAAACACATTTTAGCAAGGATGTGAAAACTGACAACTGTACTGTTCATAAGAAGGTGCAGAACAATGACAATTTTGAAAATCTGGAGTGAAAATATTATAAATTCGCGAACCTACGAGCGTGCATGCAAACTGTGCAACGCACACTCGTAACACAGTCATTTATGGAGTATCGTCACCAAATTGTCAACACAGGCATTTTATGACCTCTGCTCATGAACAGTGTCACTGTCATTTTTGTAATCTGTCCCGAACACTGATTTCCCACAGCGACTGCGCTATTCTGCACCGGAAGTGCAAAAACAATTCCGGCCAGGATGTGAAAAATGACAGCCATACTGTTCACAAGGAGGTGTGTAAAAATGCCAATGTTAAAAATCTGGCATGAAAATATTGCAAATTCGAGAAGTTACGAGCGTGCATAGCAACTGCACAACGCACGCTGGTAAAACAGTCATTTTTGGGATTTTTTTCCACCAAATTTGCAACATAGGCTTTTTGAGATCCCACCTCATAAACACTGGCACTGTCGTTCTGTTACTCAGTCCTGAAAGGTGATGCCACGCAGTGACCACAAAATCATCTTTTGGAGCCAAATAACATCATGACAGTGACAGAATTCATGAGGAGGGGTCCTAAAAACTCCATGTTGAAAATTTGGTGCCAAAATTCCAAAAAATGCCTGAGATATGCATCAAAGTTGAAAAAAACCCTATTCATTCCATTATACAGCTTACCGGCATTTCCTCAGTTCGGGTCAGCTTTGAAGAGTGCAGATGTGTTCTGTCCACCAAGATCATCACTCCGGGAGGTAAGTATGGGGTGGGAGGCAGGGTGTGCAGAAGAGGTGGTGTGGGTTGTGGGGAGGGCAGGGGAGGCAGTGATGGACTATTTTTCCCACAGGGTAAAAAATTGCAGGACAGTTTTTTTTTTTACAGGGTATTTGCCACTGGGGCTCCAGTGTACCAGCCAAGTGTTTTTTTTTGGGAGATGCAGTAGCCGATAGGGAATTGGGCACCCCATTTGCACATATGGGAGGGAGTGGGGATACCGAGCCGAGGGGATTGGGCACCCCTTGGCACAGGAGAAAGGGAGGACATCATGCTGATAGGGAGGGCTTCCAACTGGCAGATCTAACTGGGAAAGTGGGGAACTGAAGTCAATGGATTGGCTCCATCCAAAGAAAGTGTTTTTGGTGGGCATGATGAGGGGGATTGGGCACCGGCACACAGTAGAAATGGGAGAGGGGGAATTATGCTGACGGGGAGTGGGCTCCCCTGTCGGCATTGTGACAGGCGGCAGCAGTCACTGTTGCCATGTTGCCTGCACATCGGGAGTCGTGATGTGGTCATGCTGCATGAGAGCTTCACTCTCATTGCAGGGGACCTTTTCTCAGATGTTGTGGCTGCATTAGATTTGCAGGGTGTCGGCCCCTGCTTCTAGCTGATTGGGGAATGAGGGACACACCTACTGATGCATGCCCTGCATTTGCCCAACAGTGACCACGCCTACAAATCTGCTACTACCACAATATGTTGGCTGCGCATGCATGAGCCAACATAAAAATGATGGGCTACTTACAGAGGTACAGTACAGATCCTAAACAATAACCCTGAAGCAGGCAGTAGAGGTTCAAACCCACCGATGATCTAATATAGAGACAAGCAAATCACCTGGGGCTATTTTAGGTAATAATTCCTTGCCCAGAACCTAACTAGCTAACTCCTATCTATCTACAATGTTTACATTGCATCCCAGTGGCATGCTGGGATGGGAACATGGGATGAATAGTCAGAGGTATCACTAGCAGAAGATGGGAGGTGGTGATACCATTTAATAAAACACTCGTGAGGCCTCATCTAGAGTACTGTGTGCAACTCTGGAGGCCACATCTTCACAAGGACATCAACAGGGTGGAGGCAGTCCAGAGAAGGGCAACCAAGATGGTACAGAACTTGCACCACAAAATATATGACGAGAGATTAAAGGACCTCAATATGTACTCATTAAAAGAAAGGAGGGAATGGGGGTACATGATAGAAATATTGAAGTACATCAAGGGCATAAACAAGGTGCAGGGGAAGACATCTTCCAATGTAAAAGGAGTACAAGAACAAGGGGGCAGGATATGAAAGTGGAGGCAGGCAGGTTAAGAGGAAATGTGAGAATGTTTTTCTTCACAGAGAGGGTGGTGGATGTCACAACCCCACTCAGCAGGTCAGGCCCTCTGCTCCCACAGTGCCAATCTCCTAGCACAGTATTGTGAACAGTTAACAGAACAGGGTAACCCTCCTGTCTGTTTTGTGGGTTCAAATCAAACTTTGGTCTCAAGTTCTGGAGGGATTCAAACTGTGAACCTCTTGCTAGTGTACCCAATGTACAGGCTCAGATAATTCTGCTCTTCATGGGGGCCAGATATCTTTCGCCTACGGGCACCTAACCAGGTGTACAAAATGAACCCTTAAAAACTCTATGAAAGACCTCAGAATAAACTCTTACCTTTTCACAGTTTAGTAAAACCAGTAAGCTTTGTACAGTGTCAGCTTTAACCATATACGCTTCCCTTGTCAAAGAAAGGATTTCAAAGGCACACCAGGTAGTCTCTAAAAATAGAGGTTTACTTAAAATAGATAAAAATGTAAAATGTAAAACACAGAATCATATATCACAAAACATACAATCTTTTAAAACAATAAGGTTTAAAAAGTGCAAATTCCTACCAATAATACACTTACAGTAGACCTGTCTACCTAATGTATTCTTATCTTCTTAAAGTGCTGTAGATGTTTCTTTTTTCAGAGTCCAAACATGTGTGTCTGTGACAGTCTGTTACAGCATAATTAAAACACTGTCTTGACCCTGCCTTCTCCATAATGTCACCCAGCTCCTCCTCTATTTATTAAAAAATATACAATCAGGATGTCTTGTGTCAGGAGGTAAATTAATAGGTGACATCAGCAGAAAAAACTTGATTCCCCATATGACTTCCCAATTAAGTCTGTAATTTTCCAAGTCCTTTCATTCATCCATGAGCAGCATCCTCTCTCAAGGACATCAAAGGACCTTTTATGACTTCGCACCACAGTGACATAACATGTATTCTTTTTCTAAACGTCATAAAAGTTTATGATTTTCCAGCCTAGCAGCTGACAGCTACAATTAAGCTAGATAAACAGGAGGTCCTTACTTTAAGTCTCTTCTAGCCTGTAATTATCACCTGGCTTTTATCTTTTAGCTGAAACAGCATGTCTCATGAGAGAGACACTCAATAACACATTTTTATATTACAAAAAGCATGGATTACTCAGAACCAGCTGTACAGTGTCACAATCCTCCCTACCTAGACTGAATTTGGGGGCTCTATCCCCTTCATGGGATAAGCTTCCCAAATCAGTTCACTCCTCATAGACATGAGACAACCCATCCGAGTTCTGATTTTTCACTCCAGCCCTATGTAGAATTGTCATGTCATACCCTTGTAAAGCAAGACTCCATCTTAGCAATCTACCATTGTTTTTTCCCATCTCCGTCAGCCAAACCAGGGGGCTGTGGTCAGTCTGTACCACAAAATGCTGCCCATACAAGTATGGCTCCAACTTCTTTAGGGCCCACACTATGGCAAGACACTCCTTTTCCACAGTGGAGTATGCCTTCTTGGGAAGTAACTTTTTACTCAGATATGCTACAGGGTGATCTTTCCCTTGGCTGGATGTCTGACTCAGTACTGCCCCAATACCCACGTCTGAGGCATCAGTCTGAACTATAAAGGGTCTGCTATAGTCAGGACTTGTCAAAACAGGAGCACTGCACAGTGCCTCCTTCAGTCTGGTAAAGGCTTCTTCACAGGCTGGTCCCCAGGTAATTTTCTTTGGCATCCTTTTCTTTACCAGGTCAGATAGGGGAGCAGCCAGGGTACTGGCAGCTACAATTAAGCTAGATAAACAGGAAATCCTTACTTTAAGTCTTTTCTAGCCTGTAATTATCTCCTGGCTTTTATCTTTTAGCTGAAACAGCATGTCTCATGAGAGACACTCAATAACACATGTTTATATTACAAAAGCATAGATTAATCAGAACCAGCTGTACAGCGTCACAGTGGACACATGGAATAGCCTGGCACAAGAGGTGGTGGGAGCCAGCACAGTGGGGGGGGGATAAACATGCCTGGGACAGACTCATGGGAACCTTGAGGTGGGAAGGACTGATGAAAAGCCACTGACCAGACAGGGTCAGAGGCCACAAACAAGTATAGGGCTTACGGGCAGACTGGATGGGACAAGCAGTCCTTATCTGAAGACATTTTCTATGTTTCTACGTAGGGTGAACTTTGATTTGTAGTCACAAACCGGAAACTCCGCCATAGCAGATCTTGGTAGATGTCCTGTGGTTCCACAGGCAAGCTGGAGTACAAGTTTGGAGAACTTACACACCAGAAACAGCTACCACTGCCATAGCACCCATCCCAATATGGATGGCCTAACAAAAACACTATCCCATTCCTCATATCTCACTAGTTTCTCATACCTCACTAAAGTGCAGTTGCAGTACAAGAGCACAGTACTCTTTGATTATAATTACAATGACTCTTGTATGATTTCATCCTATGATATCGGCCATGTATAACTATAAAGGCACAAAAACAACCTTTATAGGCATTGGTTAATGCTGGTTGAAATGTGCCATTAGATCTTTCTCTTCCACATGAGCAAAGATCCAGGATGGGGAAAATGGGCCTCAGATTCATGCCTTATCTGAAGGATAGTGCCTCTAACAGTGCAGCACCTCCAATTAATGCACTATATTGTCAGCACTGGATAGAAGCCCCAGTCCCTGATGTAGGACTTGAAACTAAGACCTTCCAGTCCAAACACAGGGGTGGCATGGCATCCACTGAGCCCGTATTTTATAGGTTTTCTCATGAATTACTCACACCATTCTATATATAATGTCTCGAATGAAGTGAGGTCCCCTAACAAGAATCCTCTTTTCATAAGTAATGCCAGGTAAGAAAACTCTGGCAACTGTACATATTAAATCACAAACCATGAACTGCAAGTCTGCACTTATTTGTATCCAATAAATATTGGTTGAGCTTTGATTTGAAAAAATGAATTCTTGAAGCCTTTTTGACATCAGTCGTTAATAAAATCCAGAGTGTATAGTAGGACCCCCTGCAGCCAATGGACTGGTTGTTAAAGACTTGGCTTATAAAAACAGGAGTTTCCAAATCTGCGGTTAAAGTTTGTTCCAGAGAGGAAAAAGTAAAAAAAGTGGAGCTTATTACATAAAAAAATGATGGTCTTTAGTTTTTCACACAGGGAAATAACATATGCTAAAAATAAACTAAAGATTGTAGACTGTATTTATGCTTCAAAGGTAGGACTAAATATATTGCTATTTGAATTTGACAGAAGGATCTATTTTTCATTGTCAGAAAAAAAGGCATGAAGACTGAATAGCAAATTGCCAGGAAGGAGGACGAGTGCATAGACAGTAAATGAGCTTAACAATTGACAGGCAACTGTCTGAAAAGAAAAAGAACCTCAACGAAGTCTGAGGTGCAGACAAATCATGAAAAGAATTGTGGAGCAAACAGATCCCAGAAATAAGACTGGGGAGCAGACAGATCCCAGGAAAAAGGTTGCAGAAGCAGGCAGATTTACATATTACAAAAAGCAACAACCTCAAAGGTAAGCTGTGTCCAGTAAATTGGAACACAATGTAATTACAAAAACCAGCACAAGCAGACAAAAAACATTACTAAAGACTGCACTTAATGTGGTGTTTGCTTTAATAAATCTTTATTGTAATGCCAAAAACACAGTGTAAAAATTTAGTACTCACAAATCCCGGAAAGTGTTGGGGTGCAGACAAAACACAGAATGGAGGTTGGGGTGCAGAATGATCTGAAAAATAAGGTTGGGTTCAGACACTACAAAAAAAAAGAAGGCTGGGCACCAATGCAGGGCATGAGAAGAAATCTTTGTTTTTGTACTGTCTGCACCCAACCTTATTTCTGGGATCTTTCGGCACCCCAACCTTCTTTCTGGTTTTTGTCTGCACCCCAACATTTTCAGGGATTTGTGAGCACTAAATATTTACAATAAATCAAGACCCAGAAAGAAGGCTGGGGTCTGCACTCCCAAAAAAGAAGCTAAAGGTACAGGCAAGGTCCAGAAAGAAGACTTGAGGCATGGAGAAAAGACCTATAAAAACATTTGGAGATTACAGCATTGATAAACCAACTCAGACCCACTACAGATTTCTTTAAAGTTTAGCTCAGGATATCTTTATTCGTTAGCACCTCTAAATGTTTTGCTGTCCCTTCACGGTCATAGCTTCACAGGTGTGCATTATGTCAGTTATCATTTAGGC
The DNA here is from genome assembly GCA_016271365.2 of Neoceratodus forsteri. NCBI lineage: Eukaryota > Metazoa > Chordata > Ceratodontiformes > Ceratodontidae > Neoceratodus > Neoceratodus forsteri. Next base: position 269,244,133 of record CM057452.1, on the reverse strand, counting down.
ATTATGGCAAACAATTTGTTATGGTAACTCTCTCTGTCAACTGTACAAACAGAAAATAATAACATGTTTGAAACAAAAATGGGTTACTGTACAGGAGTTACAGAACAAAATTACAATACTTACATTGTAAACCTTAACTGTTTTACAGATCATCATTAGTGCTGCTGTGGTTAATTAGCACTGAGACTGGCTTTTCTCATGAGGGTTTCTTCTAATGATGAGATATCTTCTCACACAGGGGTTGAACTAGTGGAATGTTCCCCTTGCTAATGTTAGAGGAGCTGGTTTCTTTTATCAAATGCGGAGATACAACTCCTCAAGTTTTTCATTGTTTGTAAATTAAAAACTTGATGATTTTTACTAGATCAGTATGGCTGTCACATATCTTTTCACTCTAAAAGATGGAGTATATATATCTATATATAGATATATATATAATGATACTGGTTATGTAGTGCCAGTGTAGTTAGGGTTGAGTGGAATGTTCAGTGTTAAACCGACGTGTTTCACAAATTTGTCTCAAATTTTCAATACCTAGGAAGTGTTTGTGAGGGTCACTAACCAGGTTTCTGAGATCCAGTTGCGTCATTTTCACGGAGAAATCTATGTTTTTTAGGCTTTTATTACACGTTCATGTGCTCTCATCTAGAGCCTAGACAGTATGGATTGTTTTCCAAAATTCACATGGTAGAAAGAGCTGGTGCCAAAGTAATGCATTTTGAAGGTTTTGTGAAAACAAAACAATGGTTCCAGAGTTACAAAGATTTAAAGTTTTTTCTAAGCATGCTCAGTAGGGTTTTAGGATAACTCTCTGATACAGCACTAGAACTTTAAGTTTGTGCGAGAGCAAAATGCTCACAAACTAAAGGTGTACTAAGCTGCCCAATGCAGCAAGTCCGTATCTCAAAGCATTTTTGAGGTATAGCCCCCAAAAGGTACCCGACTGCCACAATGTTATCCTATGGGAAACCTCTAAACTTCAGAATGTTATAACTATGTAACCTATGTAAATTCTATCAGCAAACCCTCAAAAGGCACATTGGTGGGGCAAGGCCTCTGTACCCTGAAAATTTCAGTCCATAAGAGCAGATCATTTGTTTGCCATGCCATGGCAAAGAAACAGGCATTTCTTCCAAAGCACTTTCATAAATTGCGACACTTTTACAAATTTTGTGAAAGCTTTTGCAAACTGTGTCGCAATTTTCAAAAGTTTCACAGAAGTAGCATTGCAAATTGTGACACTATCAACTGTCAAATTAAAAAAACATATTTCTGGTCATAACTTTTAAAATCTTATGACACAATCATGTTCCTCAGGCCCCGGTTAGGTAAACACAACTGTTGGTGTTTACCATGGGCACTATTTTTTGAACTACAACCTGTCACTAACTGAAAACAAGATGGTGGCAGCTCAACACTACTGATTCATTTGTGAAAACAAAAGTGCTTTTGCACCAGACATCTAATTTTTCCCATTGGCTATAATTGGAAATTTAAAATTTTAATAACTTTTGAACGGATTGATATTTTTTCACCAGACCTTTGAAAGGCACATTTGCGACCCAGACCCCATATACTCTAACAATGTCAGATCACAACACCAATCTCTTTTGGAGATGCAGAACAGCAAAGGATTTGCACCTAAATGGTAATTTTCGCATTGTTTGACACTATGCAGCTCTGCAACTGCACATCTGACCAGAACAAAACTTTCCGCATCAAAAGATCCATGGCTCCAGACAGTGCATGCAAAATTTCAGGCAAATTAGTCAAATAGTTGCAAAGTTATTAAACTGAAAAATGTTGGGTTTAACAAAGAAGTGACCGTTGAACCCTAACTATACTGGCACTACATATGTGCGTGTGTGTGTATATGTATATGTGTGTGTGTGTGTGTGTGTGTGTGTGTGTGTGTGTGTGTGTGTATATGTATATATATATAGATATACATAGATATATACACACACACACACATATATATACATATATATTATGGTAGAGGAGCCATTTCCATGTTAAACCCAAAATTTTGCACCTTAATAACTTTGCAACTGTTTGATGGATTTGCCTGAAATTTGGAACGTATGATCAAGACCCATAGGCCTTGGGATCTGCCAAGTTTCGTACTGATTGGATATACGGTTGTGGAGTTATTAGTGATCTGTTACTGCGATGTTTACGCTTTTCCGAATTCTGTGGTCGCGTACTACAGGTCGTGCGGTTTCATGATGGCTGAAATCATCAGGGAACATGCAGCCAGGGTCCCCGATTTGTCTTTCAAGATTTCATGAAAAATATTAAACGGTTCAAAAGTTATTCAAAAACAGTTTCCCATTATAAGTCAATGGAAAAGTTAACAAAGTTCAACACTTTCGCAAATGCATTTTACTTTCGCAAATGGGCCTGTTACTTTCGAAATCGGCCATTTTGTTTTCAGTTGGTGATCAGAAAAATGGTTGGCATTTAAATTTGGGACCCTCTAGCAATCTAATTTTTTGTATTCACCTAGTCGGGCCCTGAGGATGCTTGCCATGTCTTTATTTTGTGGTAAAACACCCCAGAAATATGTTTTTCAAATTTCTGGAAAAAGTACTTCGCAAATTACTTTCATGCTCATGAAAGTGTCGCAAATTTTTGTGAAAGCTTTCTCAAATTGCGACAGTAATTTTCTAGTCTGTGGGAAAATGACAGCAATTCTTTGGCACTGCACTGCAAAATAACCGTTGGGAGTTTTGGCTGAAATTTGGAGGAACACAGCTGACATCTCACAGATGTGCCTTTCAGTGTTGTATTGAAAAATATTACACGGCGGCAAAGTTATGGCACTCAAAGTTGACAGTTTTCCCATGAGAAAACATTACGGTGCCAAGCATTACAGGAATCCTTTGGCACCCTGCTGCAAAATAACGGTTTGGTCTTTTTTCCTGAAATTTGGAGGGAAGACAGCCAACAATACACAGATGTGCCTTTCAGTAGCTTGGTGAAAAAATATTACATGGCGGCAAAGTTACGGCACTCCAAAATTGACGGTTTTTCCCATAGGATAACATTACGGCACCCGACACTTAACAGAAATCATTTGGAGCCCTGCTGCAAAATAACGGTTTGGTCTTTTTTCCTGAAATTTGGAGGGAAGACAGCCAACAGCCCACAGATATGCCTTTCAGTAGTTTGGTGAAAAAACATTACAGGGAGGCAAAGTTATGGTGCTCCGAACTTTTCTTTTTTTCCCATAGGATAACATTACGGCATTCGCCGCGCCTTTCAGGGCCCGTATCTCGGAAACGGTGCGAGATACGGACTTTTCGTTGGAAAACTTCTTAGCCCCTCAAGGGGCTAAGATCCAAATTAGCCAGGACAGTTGTAAATAATATGACTTTTAAATTTTTTTTCTACGTCGTACGGTTCCTGAGATATAATGTATTTAGTATTCCAAGATCTCATTTTCTGCGCCGATACTCATTATTTTGCATGCATTATTTGTACTCACTGTCTTTCTCAATGCAGGTTTTGGGGAAAACCAGCCTGTGCTTACATTACTGTTACTGTTGCCCTTTCTGCTTGCGGATCCGTACCCTATTCACTTACCATTGACGTTTGCGCCACCATGTGCGTTATCCTTTGCGTTTTCATTTGCGCTTGCGTTTCTGTTATTTTTTGCCATTTCTGTCTACAGTACTGTTTATCTTACTGTTTCACTTTACATCACCATGCCCATTGACATTTCTGTTTGCAGGCACCATGTTACTATGTGACATCACGTGGCAGACCATTCCCGTCTACGTCACCATGTGCGTTACCCTTTCTGTTCTCATTCGTGCTTGTGTGCATTATGCAGCGGAGCGGGGCCCTCCCGCCGCTGCATTACATTCACTATTTCTTGTTATCCTTCTCAAAAAGAAGGGAAATTAGAGGCAAAAAACTCCGTTTAATGCATTAGTTAGGGTTGTTCCACAGCGACAAAAGTGAGGAAATTCGCTGTTAGGGTTGAAAACCCCCTTGAACCCGCCCACCCCCAACCGGCATTGGGGTGCGCTTGGGATCGTGGGTCCTAACTCTCACCCCATTCTCCTATACTTCTGCTGATTTACATGTCATGGGGTGAGAGTTAGGGCTGACGATCCTAATGCGCACCCAATGCCGTTGGGGGGTATGGGATGTCCAAGGGGGTTTTCTAACCTAACAGCTAATTTCCTCACTTTTGTCGCTGTGGAACAACCCTTAACTAATGCATTAAATGCATTTTTTGTTTCTAATAATATATATATATATATATAGAGAGAGAGAGAGAGAGAGAGAGATAGAAAGATAGATAGATAGATAGATAGATAGGTAGGCAGGCAGACAGACAGACAGATAGAGAGAGAAAACAAAGCCCCAGGCTGCCATACCTTTTAAAATCCCTTGCTATTCACGTCTCACTATTATTGGTGGTTATCACCCCCCATCTGGTGGCACTGACATCCTCACCATACTTAAATCCTTAATCGCCTCCGCCAACACTGAAACTTTAATACTTGGGGATTTTAATATGGACTGGCTTACCCCCAAGTTGCACAGCCTGAAATCTTTCTGTGACAAAGTCGGCTTAGCCCAGTTAGTCGGTGAACCCACTAGAACCAATACATCCAATCCCGACAACAGTTCTCTCCTTGATGTCATACTTTCTATGCATCCCCACAAAAGTCTTCACTCTGCAGTCTTCCACAATGACATGAGTGATCATGGGGTGGTTATTTGTACAAGATCACAAATTATTGCCCGACAGCAACCAACACTCATAACTAAGAAATCCTTTTTCAAGTTTAATGCACCGGACTGCTTCTCCGACTTGAACAAAATTAGATGGAAAGACCTCTATCTTGCCAAAATTATCAATGAGGCAGTCACTGACCTTAACGACAACCTCACCATGCTGGCCAACAAGCATGCCTCTTTGATCAAAGTCAGGGTGCGTAAAACATCCAACCCATGGTTTACATCAGATCTCAAGGCTACACTCCTATGCCGTGATAAACTCTGGGTTAAGGCTAGAAAATCCAAAAGCCCAGCTGACTGGCAAGCATTCAGAGCAGCTAGAAACACCTGCGTTAAACAAATCTGTGCAAGCAAAGCCAACTATTATGTCTCCACCCTTGAACAGGCAAAAGGGAATTGCCAAAAAATCTGGACAACACCCAAGTCCATCAAAGGTCAGCCTGTAGCCCCCTCCATCCCTCTGAAGATCCTCAGCAATGGTAGGGCTGTGGAAAACAGCTGAGTAATCCTCAAGGAAATCAACAATCACTTTGTAACTGCTGGCCTAGCTTTTAACTCTTCGCCTTATGCAGCCTGTGGTAGCAACCAAGACTGTAATAACATTGACTCACAAACTTCAACCTATCCACTCCAGTTGTGCCCACTTAGCTATAAAGAAGTTGAAGATTCACTTCTTAACATAGACATTCAAAAAAGTGCAGGGGACAATGGTCAAGAACCTTTTTTTCTTAAACTTGGCTATCTCAACCTCACCACCCCTATCCTCCACCTATTCAACTTTCCATTTCCACTGCCACTGTTCCCTCCTGCTGTAAATATGCCCACGTCCTCCCATTATTCAAGTCAGGGGACCCATGCGACCTAAACAACTATAGGCCTATCTCAATCTTACCTGTCCTCTCCAAAGTCCTCAAAAAGCTAGTTTACTCCCAAATGAAACTCCATATCGAATCATCTTCAATCCTCAACCCTGTGCAATCTGGCTTCTGGCCCAACCATAGTACAGTAACTGCTCTAGCCAAAATTACCAATGAATGGATCACAGCCATGGACTCCAGCAAAGTTACTGGTGCATTATTTTTAGATCTCAGCAAAGTGTTCAACACTGTTGACCACAATCTGTTAATCTCAAGCCTAATAAAAGTAGTCGCCTCCCCCCTTGCTGCCCAGTGGTTTACTAATTACCTATCTGGAAGGACCCAGAAATTAAACGCTGGTGGCCTCTTTTCTGCATCCCTCCCAGTTGTCAGGGGAGTCCTGCAAGGCTCCATATTAGGTCTCATCCTCTTCTTCCTGTACATCAATAACCTTGACGCACATATATCCCAGTCCCATCTGCATTTCTTCGCTGATGATACTGTACTGTATACATCAGGTCCTACACTGGCTGAGGTGAGGTATGTACTACAAGCTGACTTTGTACAACTAGAAATCAACCTAATCAATGCCAAACTACTTATCAATGCCAAGAAAACTAAGGCCATGATCTTTGTCCCAAACACCACCTCCATTTCCCTTGCAAAATACGCACAAAGAATCCATCACTACCTCCCTAGGTGAACCCCTTGAAATCACCTCCAAATTCAAATATCTTGGTATGTGGCTAGACAACAAGCTTTCCTTTCATGACCACCTCGACGATCTAGCAAAGAGGCTAAAAATTAGGCTAGGTTTCTTCTTCCGTATTAAGTCCCTCTTTCCATTGGATACCAGAACTAGGCTGGTGTAGGCCACTTTCTTGCCTCTACTCAACTATGGAGATCTAATCTATTTCTCCACAGCGGTCTCAGGACTGAACAAACTAGATGTCCTCTACCACCGTGCCGTATAGTTTATGACTACCCTACCGAACCCACCATTGTGATTTGTACCTAGACATTGGCTGGACATTACTCTCAGCTAGATGCACAGTTCATGCTGGTATCTGCACTCTTAAGCTACTTCTGAACAAGCTCCCGAACTATTTCACAACCCTTTTCCATATTTCCCATAGTACCTACTCTCTTAGGAAAAATGATCTCCTCCTCCTTGATGTACCGAGAACTCGCACCTCACTCGGCAAGCTGGCCATATCGAGCATACTCCCAACTATCTGGAACCAGCTCCATGGCATACTGAAGCTTCCCGGTACTGTCCCTGTCAGCCTATTTAAAAGGTTGGCTACAGCAAAAATAAAAGATACGTGCAGCTGCTTCTAAATCCTAGCTCACTGCTCTAACTCTAGCCCACTGCTTCCTCTTACTTACCTAGAAAATAGCTGCCTTGATACTCTGAAACAAGCACTTTGTACCTTTTTTCTGTACTTGTATTTTTCTATGTCATTGTTATTTTTATGCAACATGTTAATGCTTGCCCATAATTCTGTACTTGAATTTGACTGTTTTTTTGATTATGAACTCTGTAACTACCTGTCTGTGTCAAAGGACCTCCTTGTGAATGAGCTTGCTCAACAGAGTTTTCCTACAATAAGATTGAACTTGAAACTTGAAACTTGAACTTTTTTAGACTTTCTTGCTACTTGCACCTCAAAGGTGTCCACAGATGTTGAAGGAGCTGACTTTGCTATGCTTCCAACTAGACTGGGAATCACCCGATCATTGTATTGACTGAACCAGATATGAGATTGCACATGGGCAGAACTGGCTTAGGGTATGGATTTGTTCTTAAACAACTGAATTTATGTAAATAAGAACTTTTGTGGGAAACTGCTTTTGGAGTACAAGTTGGCAGCCATTTTCATCATCTCTGTCATCAGAATGGCATAGTGATGGGGGCAGAAGAATGCGGGCCAACCAGTCAGGTAACACTGCCCAAGGAGAGAGCCACAAGGGCTCCTTGACTTGTGATGGACCTAATTAACTCAGGTGCCTCTCCAGCCATCAATTACTTGAGGCATCAACAGTAGAAAACAGGAAGTTGTTATCCCTTTGTACAGACAGTTAGTGAGACCCCATCTGGAGTACTGCGTGCAATTCTGGAGACCCCATCTCCGCAAAGACATAGACAAAGTGGAGGCTGTTCAGAGGAGGGCAACCAAAATGGTGCAGGGTCTGCACCAGAAGACATATGAGGAGAGGCTAAAGTAGCTTAATATGTATATCCTTGAGGAAAGGAGGGAGGGGGGACATGATAGAAACTTTCAAGTATCTCAAGGGAATTAATGAAGTACAAGAGGGTAGTATCTTTCAGAAGAGATGTGCAAGAACAAGGGGGCACAATTTGAAGATAGAGGGGGAACAGCTCAGAGGTAATGTTAGAAAGTATTTTTTCACAGAGAGGGTTGTGGATGCATGGAACAGCCTTCCTGAGGAGGTTGTGGATTCAGGAACAGCAGGAGAATTCAAGAATGCATGGGACAGGCATAAGGCAATTCTAGTGGGAGGGGTAGAAGGAAGTAAGCTGTTGATTAACTAGAATCTTCTGCTTATCCAGCAGGTAGGGAAATGGACAAACTAGGTGGGCCAAGTGGTCCTTATCTGCCGTCAAATTCTATGTCTCTATGTTTGTTGAGTGACAGACCTCCAGGACTACCTGCTGTGACTGACAGCTCAGTGAACCAATCTGAGCTGCAAATTCCCTACTGAATAGGGGCTATTCTGAACACAAGTCAGATCGGCTCCTCAAGGGAGCATGTCTGTATGTGTTTGCTGAATAGACAGGAAGCTGAGTGCTACTGATAGCTTGTACTGCAGAGACAGACTGCATGTCTGTCTGAAGATGAACTGAGAAGTGAGTAGCAGATTACTCTGCTTGTAAAGAGAGGTACTTGCATGATTTGAAATTGAAAGCTGCAATTTACAAAGCGCCCTTGCTTGTACTAGATCTGGAGCCTGAAATTAAAACAGAATTCACTTGATACGCACCACTTCCAGGTGATGGTCATTACCACCCCCTGTGGGACTGGATGCCACAATAAGTAGAATAAGATAGATTGTTGAGGACTGGCACAGGAGTAGCAACACTGTGAACTGCTAGTTGCTGTAGTCAGGAGGGGCCTCACCTGCATAAGAGGACAGCTGATGCCTGTGACACAAGCACCATCCCAGATGGGAGCAAAAGTGAAAGAGAAGAGCCACAGAGCTACTGCACACAAGTCAGAGAGGGATCACTGCAGACTGTGTCATCAGCTTCTGCACAGTGAGAGAGTTTCCCTCGTTTAGGAACTGTAAGTAAACCCAAAGCTAGCCCCTGCAACAAAACCTGTTAGATAGCTGGAAAGTTTTTAATGCATTTAGCCATCTGGTCAGGAGTTAAAAATACCTCAGGAGTGGTTTTCATGTGTGAAAAACAGCAAATTGAAACTGCACTCCATTGGCACAAACCTGGTGAGAAACAACACAAGAGCTCCAAAATTAGTTGCTGCAATTTTATTAATCTGTAACAAACAGAAGTGTTTCTCCAAGTAAGGCTGGTCACCTGGGAGTTACTGTCCCAGCACTTCACCAGTCAAGACTTCGTATGGGGGTGGGGTTCCAGAGGCTCACATTCAAATAAATACAGATCAAGTGATGGCATCATTGCCTGCATCATAGTGCAATAAAATCCATGGTGAAAAGCACATATAAAAAATCCACAAATAAGGCATAAAACTTTACAGTACATGGAGAAATTAATTCTCAGGGTTTTAAATAATTGATTAGCAGTTTTTTCCTTAGGACAATACTAACTGTACAGAAAGTATTCATACAGGTTTTCTAGAAGTGTTATGCTAGTTAAACACAATGAGGCAAGTGCTATGCATTTTCACAATGTTTTAGAACTTTTATGAGCAAACGCTAATCAATTTTTAGAGTTAAATAAAACCCTGATTCTTCTAATACTTAATAGTAGGCAGTATACAATATACAAGGGTTGAGAGAGTAGATCCTTTCAGGATTAACAAAAGTGATCACCCATGTTCTGTTTCTTGCTGCAGTAGCTCTGGGGATCCGCTGTAATGTCATAGCCATCATGCAGGTAACCTTAGATTTAAAATAAGAGAAAAAAAAATTCAGATGCAATTATTCCTGTTGGTAAACCTGAGAGAGAAAGAAAGAGTAAGGTATAGTCTGAACCAGAAGATAAATACAAAGTTCTACTATTGTCACAATATTAATACAGCTTGTCATTTTATAAAATGCTTCAGATGCTACATTTGATTCAAACCCTTAGGAGTAACTGTGTCAAGATGAAAAATCCAGAATTTTGTTTTCCTAAGTAGCATTCTAACCCTGCCTCCCCACCCCACCCCACCCCACCTCGCTTTCTGGATGGTTTTCACATTCTAGACCCATAAACATAAGAAATCTGGGGTCTGAATTGTGGTGCTTAGCAAAATGTCTACCAACCAGACTGTCCATCTTTTTGTTTACAATATTCTGAGCGTGTTCCTGTATACATTCTTTAAGCTTTCTAATTGTTCTACATATGTAGGACAGTCCACAACTGCACCACAAAACATATACTACAAATGTAGTTCTACACAAAATGAAATCTTTCATTTCAATTTGCTTAGAGCATCTGGGATTTACAAAATTTTTGCCTGGAACCATATAATCACAAGTATTACATTTACAACATTTGTAACAGCCAGCTGGTCTGCTAGGCAGCCAAGAACGGGGGGTTGTCTGTATGGCCTTTGTATCTGGGGTTTTCAATTTCACAATGCATAGCTAACTTTAAGTGCACCAGTGCTGACCAACCACTTGCAATGTCATCAGATCTACACAATTACCATGGCTAGTAGCCAGTGAAGAACTGGGAGCTTTCTTGTCAGAAATAGAGGTAAAGCATGTGTGCCAGTGGTACCAATGGAGAGAGGGTAGTGCCCTAGCACAAGAGGGCTGAAGCAAGTGTCTGCACTGTGCATGTGTACTATGGCGGATGTGCTGAGTTTGAGAGCTACCCCTGGAAAGGCTCATAATTACATCCCAGGGAAACGTATTTATTTGGCTGCACCTTGGAGGGCACAGAAGAGTGATCAGAGCATGCCCCCCACCTGTTTCTTGTATTTAGAGCCTGAGTCCTGACCCCAAATAAAATCCCATGTTCTTTGTATCAAGTCCATTTCTGAGTACTGTTTAAGTGATGGTATTAAGTGCATGCCTTGTGGGGACAGTCTCTTGCTGGCTCATGGGTGGGGTGACCTAGTGCAGAGGTGGGAAATAATTGCATGACGGGGGAAAGCACTATACTTACGCCAATCCCACTTTATCCTTTTTTTCTGGCTGGAGGCACCACACTAATTTTTAGCTTAATCTTGGATGTCAACACATCAAAAACAAAGAGGGCCTTGTAGAGACAACAAGGCAATGACGCTTTGACTCGGAGTGTGTTTGTCTGTTGGTCAACTTGGATGTTCTGTAAATGAAAAAGACAGCTTAGTTCCAGATGTATTGCTGTTGGTGTCCTGTTTACTATGGAGGTGAGTGCCTGAATTGAAATAGTGGAACTGCACTGACTGTTCATGAGTACAACTTCCCCAGTACCCACTTTTCTATGTTGATGACAACAATGCAAGGGTAGCTACCCAAACATCTACAGTGATCCAGAGGCATTATAAGGCACCTCAAGTGAACCCATATATATATATATATAAAATGGGTAAGAAAAAAAGGAATCCTCTGGTTGGTTGAAACACATCAGATGACCATGTGTATATCAGAGCGTGACCGCACACCTGCACTTTTACCGCCCTCCAAAACAATATTGCCATTTTATAAGATGGATAACCCACTCTATGGTGTGCTGTCGTGCTCTGATATAAGCACGCCTTGGGAGGTTGGCGCACACCAAGGCATGCATATATCAGAGCTAGAAATGCAGCAAATTTAAAATCCGCCAGCAAAGTGAATGCAAAGTGGCCACTTCACGTTGGCACTTCACTACACGGAGTGCCCCATAGGAAAGGTTCACTTCGCCTTGTTATTATTACTTCGCGTTGTCATTCCACCTTAAATGTGAAGTAAGGTGGAGTGACAACAATATTGGCAGCATCCCACCCACACAGTCACCAGAATGAATGTGCATCCCCAAAGTGCTACTGTCTTGTGTCCAGAAAACTATGCAGTGCTGATGAAGTGAAATGAGAGTGTAACAAGAAATGCAAAGTCTCCCAGAATTAATGGCGCACTCAGTCATGTGCACAGTGGTCAGGTCACACACAGAGTCACCAGAATTAATGTGCATCCCCAAAATGCTACTGTCATGTGTCCAGAAAATTCCCCAGTGCTGACAAAGTGAAATGAGAGCGTAACAAGAAATGCAATCTCCCAGAATTAAAGATTGCCTGCACACTCAAGGGATGCATACAAAAAGGCACAACAGCACCTAACCAGTGCTCACAAGCCACAAATCCAAATCTGGAAAGGAAAACATTTTGCCAGTTGGGGAATTAGTGCACGGCAGTAACAATCCACTACCAGTAAAGATACCACAAGGCAGTATAAAAAATTTATACAGGTGCAGTGGGTAGCAGGTTCACACTGCTGCAATTACTCTGTAACACAATAAAAAGTGTCTGATTTAATGGCACGCATCGCACACACACTCACACGCACACTCAAGTAATGCGTAGCAAATTGAAAACCTTTATTAATATAACCAAATGTTTTAAACAGACAAATTGTACACTGCTGTACCAAAAACAATCAGCAAAAAAAGTCAAGAATTACTGAAAATATTACTGTTTGTACACCAACACAGTTATACAAGAAAAATATAACCAAAACAGAAAGACTGCCTTTTTTTCCCAGTTAATCTACCTACACCACAAATACGCCCCTCCCCCAAAGCACACTACACAGTACACAGACTGAATGTTCTAAATTTACATTCAGAATCCACACACAATAATAAACACTCAATATGAGCACAGAAGGGTTTTCTACAATCAATGTACTAAATTTTGAGCAAAATATATTACTCAAAAAGGCATTTTAAACAGCTTTTAGAGGTTTTGAATTGTAGAGCTCTGAGAGCAAACTGTCTCCAGCTGCCACTGCACACACACTGCCCAGGCCAGAACTGAGGCTGTGCCGAACAATCTAGAGCCCATGTGACCTGCAATCCCATGAATAACTGCAGAATTTCATTCGGAACTGAATTACAGGGTGAAGTGAGGTGAATTACATTGATTTCAATGTACTTCACCTTAGTACTAGTATCAGATGACTTAAAGGTGGGCAAGCAATGTGAGAGGGCAGTAAGGAGGGCTGGGGGGGATACTGGGATGCATAGGGAGAGGCATCACCAGTAGAAAACAGGAAGTTGTTATCCCTCTGTACAGACAGCTGGTGAGACCCCATCTGGAATACTGTGTGCAGTTCTGGAGACCCAATCTCTGCAAGGACATAGACAAGATGGAAGCTGTCCAGAGGAGGGCAACTAAAATGGTGCAGGGTCTGCACCAGAAGACATATGAGGAGAGACTAAAGGAGCTTAATATGTATACCCTTGAGGAAAGGGAGGAGGGGGCACATGATAGAAACTTTCAAGTACTTCAAGGAATCAACAAAGTCCAAGAGGGTAGCATCTTTCAAAAAAAGAGGTGTGCAAGAACAAGAGGGCACAATTTGAAGATAGAGGGGGATGGCTCAGAGGTAATGTAAGGAAGTATTTTTTCACAGAGAGGGTTGTGGATGCATGGAACGGCCTTCCGGAGGAGGTTATGGAGTCAAAAACAGTGATTGAATTCAAGCATGCATGGGACAGCCATAAGGCAATTCTAGGGGGTGCGGGTAGAAAGAAGTAGGCTGCTGGTTAACTAGGATCTGCAGCTTATCCATTAGGTAGAGAAATGGGCAGACTGGGTGGGCCAAGCGGTCCTTATCTGCCGTCAAATTCTATGTTTCTATGAGGAGTGGTTTGGGGAAAGCGAAATAACGCAAAGTCATTGGTTTCAATGGATTTCACATTCCTCATTATGAAGCGGAGTACTGCGCTTCACATTGTGGAGTTCTCCACGGATTGTGCGTTACTCAGTGAATCACTTCATGGAGCAAATTGGGGCCACTTTGCCCACCACTACTTACAGTACTGTAGCTCACATGCTGTATAGGAAGGAACGTGAATGCCTATGGCTGAACTTCCCCGATGAGCTATATCACAAAACTCCTCAACTTAAAAACACTCACTAATGAGTACAATGGTGGAGTGGTGAAGCCTGGAGAGATACTACAAAACATGCTTACAATACATCCAAGTAACTAGTAAAAAAAGTTAATGTTGCTATTCGTGATGTGATAGTGAATTGTGATTTGTGACTGAATTTGTGACCGTGATGATGAAGAATGTGATTCGGCGTCGACAGTGTGAGATAACCAATATGGAACTGTATTGGGAATGCAAATGCCTACGGCTGTACTTCCCCGATGAGCTGTAGCACAAACTCCCTGACATAAAAACGCTCATTAATGAGTACAATGGTGGGGTGGTGAAGCCTGGAGAGATACTACAAAACATGCTTACAATACATCCAAGTAACTTGTCAAAAAATGAGTGTTGTGAGTCGTGACATGATCATAAATAGTGATTTGTGACCGAATTTGTGACCGTGATGATGAAGAAGAACGTGATTTGTATCACGACTGATTCACGATGATGGTCCTGACTTAAAAACGCATATTAATGAGTACAATGTTCATGCAGAATTATGCACCACACCTGTCCAGTACTCTGAAGGGAAGCCAAAGAAATAACTGTGACTTAAGTTACAGATGGAGATTGGGCCCTAAAGAGATGCAAATACACAGGCAGATTAAGATTGTGCTGTGCACTGAAGAGATGTAGCCACAAAGGCACAACACCTAACCAGTGCTCACCATCAGAAATTCAAATCTGGAAAAGAATACCTTTGCCGGTTGGGGCAGGCTGCGGGGGGGGGGCAGTGTACTGCACTGCTGCAGTAACAGTCACTAGTACTAGTACCAGTAAAGATACCACAAAGAAGTACAAAAATCACACAGCTGCAGTGGATAGCAGGTTCACATTGCTGAAATTATTATGTGGCACAATAAAAGGTGTTTGATTTGATGACATGCATCACACACATACTCCCACACACACTAAGTAATGCATAGCAAATTGAAAACTTCAGTAATATAACCACATATTTTAAACAAACTAAATTATGCACTGCTGCACCACAACATTCAGCAAAAAATGGCAAGAATTATTGAAAATATTACTGTGTGTACATTAACACAGTTATACAAGAAAAATATCACCAAAACAGAAAGTACTGTCTTTTTCTCCAAGTTAATCTACCTATACCACAGATACGCCCCTCCACCAAAGTGCACTTCCAATGTCTCTTAGTACACAGACTGAATGTTGTACATTAACATTCAAAATCCATATGATATGAGCACAGGAGGGTTTCCTATAATTGATGAACTAAAGTGTCAGCAAAAAAAAATGACTCAAAAAGGCTTTTTTAACAGCTTTTATAAGATTTGAATTGCAGAGAGCTCTCAGAGCAGGTTATCTCCTACAGCTTCCTACACATACTACCCCAAACTGAGACTGTGCAGAACAATCTAGAGCTCATGTGACCTGAAATCCCATGAATAACTACAAAATTCACCTTTGGAGCTTAAAAACAAGGCGAAGTGAGGCGAAGTACATTGTTTTCAATGTACTTCGCCTTAAGAACTGGTGGAGTAGTGGTTTGGGAAGGCAGAGCAACACAAAGTCATTGTTTTCAATGGACTTCATGTCACCCATTATAACACAAAGTACTCTGCTTCGCATTGTGGAGCACTCCGCAAATTCACCTTCATTCTGCGAATCACTTCGCAGAGCGAATTGGGGCCACTTTGCCCATCTCTAATCAGAGCTCAACTGCGCACCTAAGAGTGGGTTATCTAGCACATATATATATATATATATTTATACACTGCCAAGAAAAAAATCTAGAAATTTCATTGGCTAAAAGACATCACCTGACTGTGCACTAAATCTCTACAAACGCACAGACAGGTGCCAAATCTAATTTTCCTCCCACAAAAAACTACTTAGAGCCATTTTATAAGTGTAAGAAGCCCCATCCAGAGTGTGCATCTCAAGATTTTAATGTACTTCCTAGGGCCATAAAGACACTCAGCCTCTCTGCTTTATGCCTTACTATATCATTGCGGGTATGCATTAAAATCCTTTATAAAATGACAAGAATAAATCTAGTAATTTAATTGGCCAAGAGACATCAGCTGATCATATATTAAATCTCTATAGATGCACAAATCAGCTGCCGAATCTCATTTTCCTCTCCTCAAAAACCTACTTACCACGCAATATCACTAAGCATTCCTTCAAACAGAAAGTTAAAAGAAAATAGCCAACATCTTGAAAATATTAAACTTTACTACATTAATAATTAAATATTATACAATGGCAAGAAAATTTCCTGGACTCTGATTGGTCAGTGTGTCCCTGGCACAGTGAGGTTATCCCAGTACAACCTCACTGTATTGATTTGTTGGATGATTGTTTGGAGCTACTCTTAAGAAACAGAGATATATTGCCACACTAAATATCTACTAAAAACAGTTTCTAATTTTTTTTTTATTTCGTATAACAATGAGCCATTGTATAATTGCAATAATGCACTTCAGGGTGTGGGTTGTGCTGGGATAACCTCACTTCTGGGACATTGGACACACTCGGCCTGAGGCCTCTTGCCCAACCACCCAGGCGTAAGGTTATCCCAGCACAACCCATGCCCTGTCATGCATTATTGCTTAACTATTTTTCATTAACTTGAAACAATGTTTTCAAGAACAGACTGCACTGCCACACTTACAGCACAATGCAAAACATACCATACAAATTAAATAAACCAATTAACCTCCAATTTGCTTAAAATTATATGTTTGGCCTATTCACGAAAACATACTGACCTTAGCAATTCCACTGACAACTGACCACACACAGCCCACCTCAACATGCACAGAAAAAAAAAACTCATCTCCTGTCCTACAGACCACAGTTAATGTTTTTCATGTATGGGCTGTTCTTCACCTCCTCGTTTCCCCTGACTATGGTGGGAGACGTGTGGGAGAGAGCCGCAGAACTTCAAGAAATCAGAAAAAACCTGAGGGTGGAAGCATAGCTCTTGATGAAGCTCGGGACGCAAGTTAAACTGGTGCTCCTTAGCTGCCTGGCCCCATTTTTATAGTTTGTGGGGCTGGGAGAGCAATTCCCTGGTAGAAGGGTAAGTGAACATAGGGCTCCAGGGCTCCTGCTATGATCGGCAACAGCCAGTCATGTCCTCCCTTGCCCAATTTCTACATGTTGTGATGGCCAGGATAGCAAATCATAGTGTGGCTCATGCTGCAATGAAACACAGCTCAGCATGGCAGCCCATCCTATAGGAGGCTCATGCCACTGTGGAGACAAGTCTGTCGAAGGATGTGGGAAAACAGATAACTTCCCACTAAAATGTCAGGTTCAACATGCAAGCTGGGTGATAAAATTATTCCCAGGCAGACCTCTCATATCACTTGCCTAAACTGTGGAATTCCCTTCCAGCTGCCATTTGCCATGCCCCCTCACCTCATTACTTTAACACCCTCCTCAAAGCCCACTTCTGCAACACCTGCTCCTGCTTCTAATCCTCCTGCTTTTCCCACTACTCTCCCCCCCCGCAGGCCCGCTTTCTTCCCTTTTTAACTCACCGATCAGCTGCGTGGCACTGGGCAACTCTGATTTAATGCTCAGTCCAACTGGGTATGTTCTAACACTTGTCTAACTGTTGGCCAGCCTGTCTGGCCCTGTTGTCCCCTCTGTATAAACCTGTAGTGCATCCTTGTGTTTGTAATAATTTTGCTGTAAATATTCTACTATTGTATTACTAAACTTGCTGTTACTGTACAAATATTGTATGCAAATGTATCATCTCCTTCTGTTCCCTCCCCCCAGGATGCATCTGGAAACAAGCAGTTGTCTGCTTAGTATGCCTTCTTGGTGAAACTTTTAATAAATAAATAAATTATAGTTATTTATTTTAATTTTTTTATAATGTGTTTCTCTTTTATACCTTTTTATTTAAGGCCAAAAGTTTAGCAGGAGCAAGCAGTGCTTTTATAACAACCAGGTTTTTTTTCCCATGACTCTATTGTCTCATCCCACACACTTCTTGTTGTGACACAAGTAAGCTGAGAGATAGCCCAGGAGTGAGAGAGAGAGAGACCAAGAGAGAGGAGCAGTGCTCTCTTCTCTAGCACTGACATGTGGTTCTCTCTCTCCACTGTTTTCCCCAGTCTCCAAAGCATGACAACTAGTTAAATTTAATAGTTTTAGAGCTGGGCTGTAAAGTAAAAAGGGAGCACAGTTACAGGGAGTGATTTAAACATATAATAAAGTTTTAACAAGACGCTCCCAAAATGGAGCCCATGGAACAGCTGGTTGTATTCCTATACAAGCTCTGAGAGATGTGCTGCTGTACGGGAGCAAGGGTTTGCTCCACAAATTCTTTTAATAAAAATTAGAACCTTTGGACAGTTTTTAACATTTTCTTTAGGGCTCTTAATCCCAAATATGTAACTAATGAACAAAAATGGAGCAGTTGTTTACAGAGAGAAGTTGTGAGTTTCAAAGCCTCTCCGTCTGCAGTGGTCTGACACTCTTTTAGAAGGGTCAGACGATTCCTACAAATATTGCAGAACTTAAAAGAAACTTAAAAATTACATAAAATGTGTTTTCCCATGAGGGGACAAAAAAAAAAATACTTTGGAAATTACAATAGGAGCCTGGAAGGAATAGCTTGCAAAGTTCCTTGCCAACGCTTCTAATTCCGGAAAACATGCTAATTTAATAATAAATGGCTTCTTATGTTAGCAAATGAATTAATACATCAGTTAAAGGTACATTTTCTTAATATTTATGAATTTTTATAATTTCCTTCACACAGTATCAATTTTGTAACAACACATTGGCACTTCAGCAGTATTCCATAAGCACTTGTTTGGTACCTTATAACTTTGGAAGGACTGGAAAAGAAAACTGAAATAACAGAGGAAGATAGACAGAAAGATGGGAGGTCCTGCAGGTGGCCAACCTGACAGAACTAAGAGGTAAATAAAGGATCGTAAAGGATAGTAAGATTTCATAGTGCTGTTCCAACAGTCTTCTGATGAAAAGCTGATAGTACAGAGTTCATTGAAGTCAGATAGGGCATGACCCTATCACAAAGTCCTCATGCAGAAACACAGCTGCTGCTCTTAATCAGCTCCACCAACCCCATCTGCAGACTTTGTGGGGGCTGGGAAAGCCATTGTTTGCACATCTCCATCTCCAATTCTGCTTTTAGGTGGCAGGTAGCAGCAAGAAAAAAAACAGCTGCTTTTTTAATCGTCTCCATGGTTCCATCCTCAAAGTTCCTGGGGGCCAGGAGAGGGAGGGATCCAGTGGCCTCCGCCATAAAGAAAAACCTCTGCTTTCCTTGTGCCATGCCAGTGACCTGGGTTCAAGAATGACCTCGGATCATCGGACAGCAGACATGCGGAGGGAGGGAGCAGGATCGAGTCGCCAAAAGGCAGCTCTCCTCTCCCAGGGTGGTCATTGCACCCCCTCCCATAGTTCTGCTCCCAACAGAAGGAGGCCCAATGAGTAGCATAGGTGGGAGGGGACATCTGCGTAGCGGGAGGGCGCCTCGAGGTGTGGTGTGCACATGCCTCCACATGCATGTGCATGCACGGGGCACAGGAACGGGGAGAAAACAGGGAAAAAGTCAATAAAAACAATAATTGAAAAAAAAAACTCTGCACTGAACTAGACTCATGCTGCTGGTGTGTGGGGGGGGAGGGCTGAGTAAACATGCAGTGCTGGCTCCAGTGTTATGGTTACAGCTCTATAACCAATGTCCAGGTGTTGGGGGATCACTGGTAAGAGTGGAGGGGGGCTGGGAGAGTTAGTTACCATTCAGTATTAACACAAAATGACCCTGCAGAAGAGTAAATTGTGTTAGCAGCACCATCTGCTATTCAACTAAGAGACTGGGACTATGTTTTTTTTTTTCTAAAGTGAAACAAAATCAATTAAAAATACCCACAACATGTTTATTTAAAAAGGTAAGTTATTTATTATTTTGTTAACATAACACTACAAATGGGCCATTTTATAAGTGTGTTAAGCCACTTCGGAGTGTGCAGTAAAGGATTTTAATGCACTTCCCAAGGGTGTAAGGACACTTGGCCTTCAGCCCCATGCCTTACTATGCCCCTGGGACTTGCATTAAAATCCTTTAATGCATGCCCTATCATGGCTTCTTACTTACAGTACATTTTGCACACCCTGCCGTGGATTATGCAATATACCATAGACCAACTGAAATTACCTATGTTATTTTCCCAAGTGCAGCTTGACCTTTTGATATCATGAGTGGTGAAGACACAAGTGATGCCAATTGCCAAACTGAATGAGGGGGAAAAAAACATAGACATTTTCTGTCAAGCCATGGCATATTCAATTTATTCCATGACCTGTTCTATATTACTTTTGGCTTGTTTCATGTGATTTGTTTCATTTTTTTAAAAGAAAGCATTGTGAGTGAGAGGGCATCTGTTGTGGCAGTCAGTGGTATTGATCAGAAGAGCAAGGGTCCATGTATGAGGGACAACAATGGGGACCTTGTAACTGAAGATGTGCATATGGCACAGATACAGTACTTAATGAGTACTTCTGCTCAGTGTTCCACGAGAAGTCCAAAATTGTAATATTGGACCGTGTGGAAGAGGCAGTTAGCCTATTATGGTTAGAGGTGGAGAATGTAAAATCTAGAGTGTTACAATTCAATCCATTTAAGGCCCCTGGCCCAGATGGTGTGCATCCCAGGGTGGCTAGGGAATTGGCCAAAGAACTGGCCAGACCAATAACTAAAATACGTGTATTCTGAATTTCATTGGATAACAGGGCTGTGGTTGAAGCCTGGAGGAAGGCTACGGTAGTACCAATTTATAAGAAAGGTAGCAATTTTGTCAGGATGTCCTCCAGTTAATTAACTTGCTGGGCATTACATGGGTTTTATTTATTTATTTATCTAGTTGTTTAGCCAGGTATAGCACACTAAGCTGAAAGCTTTTTTACAGGAGCAACCTGGGAGCACAAGGAGGTTAAGTGACTTGCTCAGGGTCACACATTATGCAAGTGGAAGCTGTGGGATTCAAACCCAGGTCTGGTCTGCTGGATGTCACCAAATTTGCAGCTCAGAGCCTTAGACCACTGCGCTATACTGCCTCCTCTGTGACCCATATTCATGGTCACTCATTGGATTTGGTCTTCCTACTGGGGATGGAGTCCTCCGATGTGGTGGTGGAACCGGTCGGTTGATCTAACCATCACATCTTAAGGTTCAGTTTCTTGGCATCCCCCAATAGGCCTGCTCCTGTGGAGGTGGTCCGGTCCTGCCCTTTGAGAAGTCTGACCCCAGATGGCCTGATGGCGGTGCTGGATTTATCGAGCATGCCAAGTGTTAGCACAAATCCAGAGAAACTGCTGCTGGCCTATAATAAGGCTGTGGTGGAGGCTCTGGATTCTGTTGCTCCTGTCCAAGTTCGTCCACTCACTCTTCACCCTTGGTCCCCTTGGTTTGATGGGACCTTGAGGGAGTTGAGATGAGTGGGGAGTAGGCTGGAGCACTGCTGGCAGAAGTCCGGCCTGGATGCCAACAGACTGAGACTGATGGCTCATTATGAGAACTATCAGTCAGCTATCTCCCGTAAGAAGGCAGAATTCTTGTCCAGGGAGATAGCTGCTGCACAGAACTGACCAGCTCAGTTCTTCCGGACTGTGGACAGACTGTGCAGTCCAGCATGTCTCCAGCCACAGAGAGCCTTGTCACAGAGAAGGTGTGATGAGTTTGCTCGGTTCTTTGCAGATAAGGTTACCGGCATCTGGTCAGATATCTGGGCAGCCCACTTCAATGGAGTTTACGGCAGACAGTGGGAGGTTGCTACACCTCAGTCTGTCTGGTCAGATTTTGATTGGATGGCAATCATGGATGTTGTGAGGATCATCCAGAATTTGCAGCTGACCTGCTGTAGTTTGGATCCAGGTCCAACATGCCTCTTGGTGGGATGTGTTGTGGTCATCAGCCCAGTCCTTGTAGAGATAGTCAGGTGTTCTTTAGAGACAGGAGTGTTTCCAGGCACCCTGAAGGAGGCGGTGGTTATACCCCTCCTTAAAAAATCTTCTTTGGACCCTGACTGTCTTGTCAACTACAGGCTGGTCTCTAACCTTCCATTTTTAGGGAAGGTTATTGAGAAGACAGTCACGCTGCAGCTGGAGGATCATCTTACCATCCACGAGATCTACGATCCTTTCCAGTTGGGTTTCAGAAAGAGGCATAGTACCAAGGCAGCACTTGTCCGGGTGCTAAATGATCTGATAGCGAGCGATCGGAAGACCCATTCCATCTTGGTACTCCTTGATATATCTGCAGCATTTGACATCGTAGACCATGGTGTGCTTCTGGAGTGCCTGAGGTTCATCTGTGGACTGTCAGGTACAGTCCTCAGATGGTTTCAATCATGCCTCATGGGCAGATTTCAGGGAGTGGTGTTGGGGATTTATTCCTCTGACCCAGTTTCCCTGCCCTGTGGGATTCCTCAAGACTCCGTGTAGTCATCCATGTTGTTTGCAGAGTATATGCTGCCATTGGGGACATTGTGAGGTGGTATGGGCTGAGTTTTCACTGCGATACAGATGATACTCAGCTCAACATGTCCTTTGTACCCATGCAGGATGATGCGATCTCAGTATTTAACAACTGCCTTGCTGAGATCCAGGACTGGATGAGTGCCAACTGGTTGAAGCTGAACCCAGACAAGACCGAGGTGTTGCTTGTGGACCCGGGCCATCGCGTTGAGGGACAACTGGCTGGTCAGCCCTCTGGGCTTTGGCTCAGGGTTAGTCAACTGTTGACCTCAGACTGGGTGTGTAATCTGAGCATAATTTTTGATGAAGGGGTGACGCTTACATCACAGGTGTCTGCTGTTGTCAAATCCTCTTTTTACCATCTGAGGAATATCATCTGGATAAAGCACTTGGTCCCACCTGATGACCTTCCAACCTTGGTCCATGCCTTTGTGACCTCACGCCTTGACTTCTGCAACTCCATATACCTATGGCTTTCAGGGGTTGAGATTCGCTACCTGCAGCTGGTGCAGAATGTGGCAGTCAGGTTGTTGAGTGGCTTATCAATCAATCAATTCAAGTCTATTGTTTGACTATAAAAGTCATCAACAAATACATATACAGACAATACCAGGTATAAATACATAAACATATACACATACAGTACACTAAAAGATATATAAAAAGAACAAATAAATAAACACTATAAATTTGAAATTGCTCAGTTTAAAATCCTACCATCGTAATTGCATTACTAATTTTCTTTTTAATTTTGCTTGCTGCCAGGAAAAATGTTTCTACTCTTTCAACAGAGTCTACATCTCGTGTATGTATTAATATGAGAGTCAGATTTACACAATCAACAGTATACCTAGTACTTATAAAAGGACCCAACCAATACAGTCGTTCTTTATTGTACCAGGCACAGTGCCACATGACAAGGATTAAATCTTCACGTCCTCCAACTGCACAGCTACAGTTTTCATCTGTAGTTTTATTATACCTGAGTCTGAGAACACTAGTATCAAATTACTCAAATTTATATATGGAGAAAGTCCTACACAAAATAGGATCAGTTAAAACATCACGATATGTCTTATATCCAAAGTTAAAATTATAAAGTGCAAACCATTTGGAGTAGGCAGAGTTTTTAATTATTCCTAGATCTTGTTCTTTCTAAAAGTTACCTATTTTTTTAGTAACATATTTCTTATATTTAGTGCTTAATTGGATCCACTTCCTAACATACCCTGCAAGGAATTCCAGTTCATATTTTTCCAATAGTTAAACAATCTCTGTGTACCAAAAACCCTGTCTATATCCCATATCAAACCATTTCTGTTTTTCCTCCGTACATAAGGCCATTACTCTAGATGTTAGGAGCCTTGTTATCCAGATCTAAAAGTTAACCTGTTTAGTATCACATAAAGCATTGATATTAATAATTCCCAATTCAGATCTTATATAAGAAGATGGGCATGTCTTCCCCACTCCCAATATGTTTCTTAAGCTTTTAAACATAAGGGTAGTGAGTTTCTCCATATGGGCAACATTTGATATTTCTGTACCATATAACAATTGTGTTTCAAGTTTAGATTTAATTACTTGAATCAAAGGCTTAATACTGGTTCCACCATATCTATAATTACAATGGACTAAACCCAACATTGTTTCAGTTGAATTTTCTAAACATCTTTGGAATTGATGATTCCAAAGCCCATTAACACTAAATTCAACCCCTAAGTAAACATATGTTTTCACTACTTCCAATTTATTACCCTGTAGGTACCAAACTCCTTCCTTTTTCCTACCTCTGGGGCTAATAATAAGTACTTTAGATTCAGATAGATTAATTTTCAATTGCAATTCTCTGTAACTATCACTGAGTAATTTAATTTTTTGTTGCAGCCCCTTCTGAGTCAAGGAAAGTAAAACCAAATCATCTGCATAGGCAAGAGCTGTGCAGTATTGATCCTGTATTTAAGGGGAGTCTAAAGTTTGATTGTTTAATTCTTTTAATACCCAATCAATATATCATGCAAATAAGATGGGGGCTAAAACACAGTCTTGTCTAACTCTATTTCAAAAGGGGCCAAAAGTTGACCATTCAAACCCATTCGTACTTGTGCCCAATTATTAATATAAAGATTATACATAATATTAACCAGTTCTTTATCTATACCATGATTCAATAAAATATCCCAAAGCTTTTTCCTGGATATAGTGTCAAAGGCTGTTGAATAATTTACAAACATTATATTCAATTTTTGCTTCCTAAGAAGTACATACTTCTCTACTAGATGATGAAGTATATAAATGTTATCCACGGATGAAAATTCCTTCCAGAAATGAGAATGGAATTGAAAGATCCCACCTGTATCTTGTATAACTTCATTTAATCTTTCAAGAATTATTTTAGAAAATATCTTTAAATTATTATCCAATAAACTAATTGGTTGATACACAGCAGGGTTCTCTTTATCTCCCCTTTTATGTATGGGTATTATATATGCTCCTTTCCATGTATATGGATATTTATTTTCCTGTATATATTTATTATACAGAGTAGTCAACACTCTACAACATAGACCAGTATTGCATAAATAAACTTCTGCTGGGATATTGTCTGGGCCTGGAGCTTTCTGCAATTTCAGTGAGTTAATAGCCAAGTACACCACTTGATAGGTAATTTCTAATTTTTGTGACCCTATTATTTTATTTATGTTACTGTCCAAATTTGGGTCTATAAAAATCTGGGCAAAGTAATTAATCCAAACAGAGTCTGGTAAGTAAGTATCCATATCTTCTTTATAATTAGTGGTACCCCTTGCCACTAATTGCCAGAATCCTTTTTGATCTCTACTATAATTACTTTATTCATTTCTTCCCATTGACTGATATATTTTTTTATCTTTCAAAAATCCTTGTATTTTTTTTGTCTGTTTAATAACCCTCAGTAAATCTTTATTTTTATGCCTCATATACTGTTTATTTAATTTTCTTAATTCTTTGTTATGCTTTAAACAATCATCATCAAACCTACCCCTTCTTCTATTACTCTTTATCTTAACAATAACCTCGAACTCACTCCTTATTCTCTCAAAGAGCTCATAGAATTTATTGATCAGTTGTTCAACAGTATATATTTTCAAAGATTCTAGGCTTTCTATTAAGAATTATTTACTGATAATATGCAAAATGTTATAAGGTGTCTCTATTTTCCATATCATTTTTTTGTTTGTTCTAATTGCCATCCGAATCATTTGTCTAGGTACAGGTAATTGTTTAATTCCTTTTATTTTACTTTTAAGGACAATAAGGTAATGGCCACTCTCAGTTCTTAAATCAACAGTCAGGCTTTCCTAAAATTCAATTGATCCTGCCCATAATGCCAAATCTATCAGTGAGGATCCTCTACTAGATAGATAGGTACATTCACCCAAATGGTCTTCTTTTAATCTTCCATTCAATGGGTGTAAATTAAACTCCTTTAATAAGTTAATCAGTGCAATACCAGCTTTATTAATTTTCATATCTTCAGTTACTCTTTTATCCCAATGATACGGGGATATTGCACATTGACAATAAGGGTTATCTCTCAATCCATCATATGTGCCTATACGGGTATTTAAATCACCAAGTAATAAAATATCTACTTCCAAAAATGTACTTATAAGTTCAGTCAGTAAGTGGCCTAATTGCTCCCATATAGTCACATTATAAGTTGGAGACCTTTCTGGGGGTACCCACCCATTTATTACTAATAAACTCTGACTCTTACATTTTAACAATACAGCAATAAAATTCTCACTAGGCACAATATATTCAGTAGACGTAAAACGTTTCAAATTTATATATGTGGCAATCCTACCAGAATTCTGCCCCCATTTAGCATTCTTTTTACCTGGCGTATGTAAAACTTGGAAACCATTTAAATCAATCTGATCATTTATACCATGCCATGTTTCCTGCAAACAGATCACATCTTAAGTGGTTATAAACTTAAGCCAATCATCATCCTGTTTTCTGTCTCTAATACCTGCAATATTCCAGAAAATAAATTGGTAACTACCACTAACACTAACATTTAAAATAGATTCAGACTCTGAGGTAATTTCTCTAGGAATTTCAGTTCCTAATGCCTCTGGTTGTCAGTCTGAGTAACCAGCTAATAACTGACATTTATTTATGAGTGGAATTTACTTTACATCATGATTTCTATCTAATTTCCCTTTATGGCTATCCAAGACTTTTGACTCTACTATGTTCAGGCCCATAGCATCCAATATGGATACTTTCTTAAAAATGTGTTCAACAATTCCACTATTCTTAGCCAGAATGTTAACTTGAGATTCCCTTCCTACTCTTCTAACAGATAATATACCATCCCTTCCTAGCCGGACTTGTAAAAAGTTCCTTAATAGACTACATATCTCTCTAGTTAATTTTCTATTTGTTTCCCTATATAAATCATTTAAACCAAAGAGCACTAACTCTACAGTGTTTTGTTCTGGATTATTAAAGTGTGACACATGTGTGTTAAATAAATGCATATTAGGGAAAGTAAAAATAATCTCTTTATCCTTATGAGCAATACCATTAAGCCAAACATAGTTGGCCATTCTAGGTGAATGAAAGTAAATATCAACTAACAATGCTGAATCAACTCCCATATTTTGTACCTCCAGAATCTCCTCTGGACCAATATCCATATCCAACTCTATTTTTAATTTTTCTACCAGTTTCCTTGTTTGGTTTTCACCTTCTAATTGCATCCATCCACTTGGTGCCAAAACCCTAACTAATGGTGTAGAATTAGCGGCTTCTACTGGGTTACATTTAGTTACTTGCTCTTCCTTTCTGTCATGACTACCTTCTAGTTGTACCCATCCTCGCAATGCCAAAACCCTAATTAATGGTGTAGAATTGGTGGATTCTACTGGGTAACATTTAGATACTTGTTCTTCTTTTCTACCATAACTACCACTTTTTTCTTTATATGCATTACCCTTTATTTTGACATAGGTGGATGGGACTTCAATCTCTAGATCTTGT
Organism: Neoceratodus forsteri; assembly: GCA_016271365.2. NCBI lineage: Eukaryota > Metazoa > Chordata > Ceratodontiformes > Ceratodontidae > Neoceratodus > Neoceratodus forsteri. The sequence goes on along the minus strand of CM057452.1, from coordinate 269,216,710 downwards.
GTATCATTTACTTCATTTGCAACAGTTACATTCCTAGTCCCCAAATCATAATTCAACTGTGCAATTTCTTTTTCCAAATAATGGAGACGTGTAGTCAATTTAGAGTGGATAGGTGGCTCGATAGTTACTACAGTAGCATATAAATCTTGTTTTGGACAGGGTTCCTGATTCCCCTTTACTACCATTTGATTAGATTTTATTTTTTCTCTAATTAGAGCCTGAGGCTCTTCCATAGTTGAGTCAATCAATACTGAGTTTGTTTTAATAGCAGTTATCTTCTTTTTCTTACTTTTGGTCTTGTTCCCTGGAATATTACTCTTCCTACACCTTTTACATCCTTTTATTTTTGTTTTTTCATAGTTGGGCTATCAGGTATATATATGCTGTCAAAATCAGGTCTACTCCCAATAGCCTTCCTATGGGATTTTCCCTTTTCTCCTCCTGCTTTGACTTCCATTGACTCAGTTAAAATTGCTCTAATTTGTACTATATCATTTCTAACTGTTTCAATTATGTCTTTGCTTAATAAAACATGTTCCATTACCAATATATTAGCCGTATGTTGATGAGATAATAGAGCAATTAATTTGTCACTCAAGTAGCTTGATTGTTAATCATACTGTAAGTCTTCATCAGGTTTCACAACAGATTCTTTATGACATTTCTTACATAGCTCTGTTGACTCATTCTGCTCATTAAACTGTTTTAAACCTGTAATTATACCTCGCAAATCCCTTGAGACTTCCTATAACACAGTCTCTCTTTTATTAGATAACGTTTGTTATTCCATAATTCTGGAGTTGTTTCATAGGGGCTAATTGGGGAAGCCATTTCTTGACTAGTTAAACATTTATTTATCTTAACTTCCCTTACATCACTTAAAAGTGAATGAATTAATTCAGTTTCATGAAGTCCACTACTATTTTTCTCCACTACCCCTTCAATTAGTGATAAATCGGGTATGAATCTATTATGTGACATCTGTGTCAATGGTTCAGTGGAATTACATGATTTACTTGTAGGAGTAGAAGGTCTGCGAATATTAGCACCCTCTTTAATTTTGTTTAAATGGTCTGTGATTTTAGTCTGTTTTTTCTGCTTTATCTGTTGCGTATTTACAGGAGATGAATCATTTATTAAAGGGAAAAGATTTGGATTATTCATTCTTTGTAACCTGGTATTAACCATAACAAATTTACAGCACTTACACAGATCAATAATAACAAACAACGTTTAACCAAATATACAAAGTTATTCCCAAAAATGAAAAAAAAAAACAGCAGATCTCTAATATCAACAGTTTGCAACCCCCCAAGTAGTAAAGCACCCTAAATCCTAATTGGCAATTAAAACTAAAATGCTCAGGATGAGCTATGATGATGAGCTCAAGATGAGCTATAGTGAAATTTTCCGCTTCTCACTGCTACCTGATTTACTGATTAACCGTTGACCATTAATTTAAATTTAAATTTCTCAGACACACACGTCTCAAATCACTGTACAGAAATTATACCAGTTCATGTAATTAATAACCATGGTATTCGTACATTGCACATCTTTAATAGTTGATCCTCTTTACTGTAGCATAAATCAGGAGTGAAGCAGTTATTGATATAGTTAGCTCAATTAGTCCAAAGAAGTTCAAGTAAGATATCCAAATTGCAATATTTATTCTCCTTATAGTCTGTTCTTTTATTCATGACTTTAACATGGATTCAAATCTTAAACTAGTTGGAAAACACACACAAAAAAAGTCAGTATATTTTATCAGATGTAATGAGTTACTCTTTCCATAGTTCAAAAGTAATTAAACGCTACCAAGAACTAATGAGGAGATCTAAATCTAAATATTTCTACATAAACTGCTGTTCGCTATACACTATTCAACATGTGAATTTAAGTGCTTAAACACTCAAACACTTACATAGTATGTGCTTTCTGCTTTCACTTGCAACTCATGTTTTCTCCTTAGGTATACGCACAGTTCTATCCTAAAAGATGCAGTAGCAGGCTGAGTAGATTCCAGGTCTCCAACAGGCCTCTAACAGTGAAATCAGGTTGTTGTAAAAGCAGAACCCTCAGAAGTCAGCAATGCGCTTCTCTCTGCTGCTACAGCTCAGTTCCACTTGGTAATACAATCTAATGCAGGCCAGCAATCTGACCAAGAACACCACGCATGCTCTATTAATACAAAATGGTAAGTCACCTGACTTCCAGAGGTGTGAAATTTATAATGAAAAAAAGTATTTTTAAAATTTAGCTATCTAAGCTAAGTAAAAAGAAACTAAGAGATAACCAACAACATCAATACACACTGATACACACAAAACACCCCCAGAGAAACTTGACAACATTCGTAAATCACGGAGTCTAACTTTTCAAGTTAAAAATGGAGCAATTTTAACATAATCAATAAATACCTAGCTAAAATACAGAGTCCAGTTTTCAAAAAAAAAAGGATTATGTTCGTTCTTTTCATACAGACTCAGAGTCTCAATCAAACTCTTCCTCTCAGCTTGTAAGATCAGATAGAAGTCATCACAGGGTTCACTCATAATTTATGGCTTCCACCCCTGCAGTCGAATGCTCCGCAGCACTTTCCTTAGGTCTCCTCCACAGCTTGGCTAATCCCTCCACGAAACTCCAGGCTGTAAACTGGACAAAAGAAAGATGGCAGAAGGGAAACCAAAATAGGAGCCATGCGAGGTGGCCCAGAAAGGCTGCACACTCAGACAGGTATGGAAAGGCTAGGATGGCATACCTTTTCTGGAAAAAAATTAGGCGTTGTGCTGCTTCTGCTCTACCAGCTACTCCTCAGCTGATCAGCATGCAGAGACTCTCCTCCCAGATTCTTCAACCCAGTCTCCTTCATCCTCTTTCCAGACTGTCTGTAGTTTACATGGAATGACCTGAGACACTTCGAAGAGTCACAGGAAACTATCATTACCGACTGGCTTATCACGATCATGCCATATCACACCTGTGCTCCGCAGCCTGCACTGGCTGCTGGTTTGATGGTGAGTTAACCTTCAAGGTCGGTTTGCTGACCTACAATGCCCTACACAGACAGGGTCCATGGTACCTGCAAGAGCTCCTGCATCCTTACTGCCCACTTTGTCCACTTCATTCCACTGATGAGGGCTTGCTGGAGATTCCCAGTATCAGGTTGAAGACATCTGGTGCTATAGCTTTTTCATGCATGGCCCTGACCCTGTGGAATTCTCTACCTCATTCAGTAAGGGAGTGCCTGACCATGGAGAGTTTCAAGTCGGCCTTAAAAACATATCTGTTCGGTCTTGCCTTTCTGGATTCCTGATGATTATTTATATTGTAAAATGCAGTTTTATATTTTATTAAGTGTTTATTTTGCTGTATTTTAATCTTTGTACAAGCTCTTAGATATTTTGATTTGCACTTTTTAAAATAAAGATGAAATGAGTTGAGTTGAGGTGAGTAAAAAGGTGCGCAAAAATTATGACCTGTTAGCCTGACATCAGTCCTGGGGAAGATCTTGGAAGAAATTATCAAAGAGCAAATGGAGCAATTTGTTAATGAGACCGCCATGTTGGATAACTCCCAACATGGATTCACAAAACAGCATTCATGTCAAACTAATCTGTTGGAGTTTTACACCAAAGTCAATGATGCTTTAGATCATGGTTGCCTGTTGAATGTGGTCTTTCTGGATTTTACAAAAGCCTTTGATAAAGTGTCACACAAAGAATTAGTTGAAGCTTTTCAGAACTTAGGTTTACACAGGACTGTAGTAACCTGGATAGACTCCTGGCTAAATAATAGAATACAGCAAGTAAGTTTGAGAGGTACCACCTCAAAGTGGGTTTCAGTGACTAGTGTAATACCACAGAGATCAGTCCTTGGGCCATGCCTTTTTAACATCTGTATTGCCTCGATGAAGTGCGATGAGGGCATATGGTTCTCAACATTTGCTGACGATACCAGAATAGGTACCATAGTGAATAATGGTCTAGATGCTGTCAATCTACAGAAAGCACTGACAAACCTGAAGCATTACATTAAAAAATATAGACTTGATTTCAATATAGACAGATGCTCAGTGATGTACCTAGGAGGAAAAATATTAGAGCTAGTTACCAGTTGAACTGCCACACATTAAAGGAGGTAGACGAAGAGAAGGATTTGGATATAAAAGACTTCTCCTTTGCAAAAAACTGTCATATGATATCAAAATGGGAAAATGGGATTTTAAGCAGTATTAGTAGACACATCATGAGCAGGGACAGGGAGGTACTGTAGCGGTTCTCTTATATATCTCTCTTTGGTCAGGCCACACTTGGAGTATTGTTCCCAGTTCTGGTTGCCATGTAAGAAATCGGAAATCAGAATAGTGGACGGGGTCCAGAGGACAGCCATTAAGATGATTAAAGACCTTAGAGGCTTATGTTATGAGGAGAGACTGGATAATTTGGGCATGTATTCTCTGGAGTACAGAAGGTTGAGGGGGAACTTATGTTTATTATATAGGGCCCTTACTAATCATGATACTTGAGACTGTCTGGGCTTGGAATTCAAAACTCAGAAATATAACATATCCTTTACAATTGAAAGGGAATGTGAGCCACTCAAAGAGGAAGGCATCATGATATAATCAGAGAGTTGTTGCCTTATGGAATTCACTCCCACTGGAGAATGTGAGTAGCACGAGCATAGCTGACATTACGGTAAAGTTGGATAAATTTTGTATTGAAAATTAAATAAAAGGATACTTTTCCTGAGAAATGGCAAGCCTCAGGGGGCATTTCACCCTTTTCGCTCATATCTAACCTATGAAACCTGTGAATACTGATGCTCATCCTTATTGCATCAGCAATTCAGGTTATCAGACTATGCAGCCTGCTTCTTGTGCAAGATGCTGTTTCCTCTGAGCTGGTGTACAGTCAAGGCAGGGAGAAAGGCGCTTAGGGGCCAGACAGAGGCATCTTATGTGTGGGTGAGCAGTAACAAGCAGTAGCAGTCATAGAGAATTGGAACTTCATTCTTGATGAATGCAGACAGTGACAGTGACCAGTCAGGAGTGGGTGAAAACTGTGGGGAAAAAAAGGTGCATTTGGTACATTTAAGTATTTGTTTTTTTTTCAATTCAGGGCTTTGTTTTTGAAGGAACTCCTACACTGATGGCTGGAGCTGACATGCAAGTTAGCTGCGAGAGTCAGAAAGCGAAAGTGTACTGCTGCTCATGCTGTTGGCTCCAGCCAATCATGACCTACTATGTGAGTTTTTTTGACACAATCAACCTAGAATGAGAATAACACTGATATTCTCATTCTAGGACCCCAAAGTGGCAAAAATGTAATTGATGTTTGCCACAATTTATCTTCGCATGAATGGCATATGTACAGTGAAGTTCACCAGAATGAAACTAAACTCTGCAAGAGTTATTGCAGAAAACAATGCAATTTCAATAAAAATTAATCCCTTTTGTCATACAAGACAATATGACACTGCACTTCATCCTGGTGGGCTTCACTGTTTAGCTATATGTTTGTATTATACAGGCTTGGTATAGTTAGGGTTGACTGGGGTGCTCATTGTTAAACCCTAACTTTTCACCTTAATGGCTTAAGCAGTGTTCACAAAATTGCCCCAAATTAGGCATGCATTGCCCAGGAGGCAAGTTCTCAAGTGGTGGAAATTTTTGTGACAGTCGCTTATGTGGTTTCTGAGATCCGAATATCGCATTTACAGAAATGACTAAACTTTTCCAGTCATTTATTACATTTTCTTTTCTGCTGTCACCTGCAGCATAGACAGTATGGAATTTTTGTCTGAAACTTTAAGGGTTGGTGAGGCCTGTGCCAATGTAGTGCCTTTCAAAGGTTGCATGAATAAATATTAATCGTTCCAGAGTTATAAGGATTTAAATGTTTTTCTTCTGAGCATGCTCAGTAGGGTTTTAGGATAACTCTGATATGAAAGATAAATTTACCTTTCATGGGCGTTTACCTTCACAGAATTAGTGTTTTACCTTTTGTGATAAAAAATATTCAAGTCGTAATGGCTGCCATTTTGTTTTTGGTTTTTTTAACAAAAAAGTTGGAAAATACATATGTGATGTACTGTATTTTCAAAAACAAACACATGAATCTTGCTAAATGGGATCTGTTAAGCAAAATGTTATTGTTTGTTTTCCCCAAAACAAGCCAGAAACAAATTTTTGGGACTTGGACTGTCAGTTTACTGAAATGGCCAATTTTGATGTGGCGAGCTGAGAATTTTGGTGTCGCACATTTAAGTGCGGCACTAAAGTGCAACACTAAATGTACGACACTAAAATTTTAGTGTCACATATTTTAGTGTTGCACTTAAATGGGCAGTACTAAAATGTGCAACACTAAAATTCCATTTTTGTGTCTCACATATTTTTACTCATAACGTGGCTGTTTCGTTTATTTTATTTGCTTTTGTTTACTGGGTAAGCACACTAGACAGCCAAGTGCCTATTTTCAGGTGCGACCGGGGAGGATTGCAAGGTACATGCAATCAGCAACAGCAGGAAGAGTCCAAGTAACATACAAGAACATTAGGCATAACAAAGATTAAAGGGTAGCTAACAGGACAACAGACTTCATGCACAACTGATTAATGTTTAGATATCAGCATAAGATTCATAGTAGATTAATTCAGTAGATAACATCATAATACAGAATAGCACAGAATAGTACAGACCTTTCAACAGGGTAGTCAATATAGGGTATGCCATTTCCCTAGGAGGATGCTAGGTGGTTAATGGGAGAAGTACAGAAGTGCAGGAGAGAGACATGGAGAAAGATAGGGATAGATTAGGTAGGGTACCCCTCTGGGGCAGGTGGGCAGGGAGTGGGTCCAGTGTGAAACTGACAACTATTGTTATATCAAGCCAGTTCCAGGGGTAGAAGTGCTTTTAAAACACTGGAACCATGCCCCCATCAGTATGAAACTGGGAAAAAAGTGAGCCTCAGCAGGTGGTCTATGCGGCACAGAGACAGGTGGAGGCACATTTCAGGAAGCCCCACAGGGAGGTTTTAAAACAGGGATGGGAGGAGGAGGAGCGAATTAAGGCAGAAAGGGAGTTCCACACTCTCGGTGCATAGGCAGTGAAAGCCCGATCACCCACAAGGGTGCAATTTTTTGGCACCAGGTGGTCCTGCAACTCCCTAGACCTTAAGTGGTAGATTGGTGTTTCATGTTTAAGGGGTAGGGTGAGAGCAGAGGGGGTAGCTGTTCTGACAATGTTGTCAATGAAGCTGCTGAGGACAAAGGTGCGGTGCTTTTCCGGGGGGAGGGAGCCACTCCAGTCGCGTGTAAAGACCACAGCAGTGTGTGAGGCTTGGGGCCGAGAGTACAAAGCAGTAAATATTATTGTAAGCAGTGTCCCATTTTGTGGGACTAGATTTAGGGACAGGGGCAAAGGATATAAGCCCATAACAGAGCGTTGGTAGGAGGACCCCCCTGGCTAAGGCCAGTCATGTAGCCGGGGTGAGGCAGCTTTTTGCTCTATAAGTAAGTCTGAGCTTGTGATTGGTTGCCTTACATATGTTCTGAATATGCAGGGTAAGATCCAGTAGTGGGTTAAGGGTGACTCCCAGATACTTGACAGTATCCACTGTCTGCAGGAGGGCGCTATCTACCCCATAGATCTTTAGTGGATCAGGGCAGGTTTTTTTCTTGAACAAGGAGCCAAATAGCATGGCTTGGGTCTTTTTAAGATTTATGGTCAGCTTATGGTCTTCTAGCCAGGTATGAATATGCATAAAGTTGGAGTTTAGCCAGAAGTTAATGGTAGCGATGTCTGGGGAGCTGGCTAGGATGACAAGGTCATCTGCATGAAGTATTGTATGCCTGTGGGCAGTGATGGAGTGGAGTTCATTAATGAAAAGGGAGAACTGAATGGGTCCAAGGACGGAACCCTGGGGAACCCCGCAATTAACTGAAGAGGGGTCAGAGAGGGTACGGTTGAAGTTAGTGTATTGCTGCCTGCTCGAGAGGTAGTTTGAGAACCAGGCAAGGGCAGGGGAGGAGAATCCAAGGGACTGAAGAGTGGAGCAGAGGAGGGAGTGATCAACCCAATCAAAAGCCTTCGAGAGATCCATGAAGATGGCTCTGGTGAGATTGCCTTGATCAGCAGCAGTCCTGATCCCGGAGGTAACCACAGCAAGAGCTGTAGATGAGTTGTGCTCTTTTCTGAACCTGTGTTGTGCAGGGGAGAGAAGGTTGTAAATCTGAAGGTAGCGTGAGAGCTGAGAGGTAACTACCTTTTCTAGAAGTTTGCATATAACTGACAGAATAGCAATGGGTAGATAGTTCTGGATATCTTAAGGGTTGTCTTGTTTGAAGACAGGGACAACCTTGGCCACCTACCACATGTCAGGGATGATCCCTGAGTTTAGAGAAGTGTTGAAGATATGTGTGACAGGCCTAGCAAGGAGGGATGCCCCCAGCATGAGCAGTTCAGGTTCAAGGCTGTCGTGCCCCACCCCACTATGGGGGGGGGAAGAGACCAGCAAGGAGCTTCTGGGTCTTCATGACCAAGACCCATTTTAGGTAGAAGGGAGCTCAGGGGGTGTGTCCACTCAGGGAGGGACCAGGAGACTTTGGGGCACGGGACTGGGAAAGGGGAGCAGACAGGTCGGAGAACAGGGAGTTAAAAGAGTTAGTAATAGTGAGGGGGTTATTGCAACTGACCTCTCCGATGAGCATGTCAGTGACCTAAACTCTAGTGGACCCCCCCAACCATGTTTTTAATGTTTTGCCAGAAACTCCTCAGATTACTGGCAGAGGATAGCAGGGCTGATTGGCAGAACTCACTCTTGGGTGTGTGGATGGCTCTTTAGCAAATATTTCTGAGCTACCGATATTCTAAAAGGTCATTATTGTTATGGGAGGCCTTGTATCTCTTTCAGCATTTGTCCCTGTGCTTCATGAGGGAGAATAGGCTGCCGTGGAGCCATTTTGTGACCACACCCCTCACACTCCTTCTAGTGAGGGGGGCATGTTTGTTTTGCAATGGGACAAACCCCACCATGAAATGGTCCAGAGCTTCTGCAGGGTCATTTGTGGCTATGACCTGCGACCAGTCAGTTTTCTGTAGGTCCACAAGATAGTCATTTAGGTTAAATTTTGAATAATCCCTCAACTGGATCACTTTACTGGGGATTTTGGGTGCAGAGATGCCCCATATGCAAAAGGTTGGAGAGTGATCTGAGATGACATCAGGAAGAATACCTGTGGATACTATTCTGTCTGGTCTATTGCTCAGAACCCAGTCGATAAGGGATCCATTATGTCCCCGATAGGAACGCCTTGTGGGTTCCGTCATGAGTTAACTTCAGACAAAATCAGCACAACTGAAAGGCACCTTACTGCTATGATTCAGTCAGTAGACATCTGGGAACAAGTGACCACTGCACAGTGTGCTTCACAATAAGCACAACCATGGAGACAAGCCATACAAAAACAAGGATACTGGACTTTAGAAGGGCCGACTTTGGCAAAATGGGTGAATATCTGAGGAATGCATTAGCAAATGGCCAAAAAGGAGGGGTGGAAGAACAATGGAGAAAAATCAAAACTGCTATCATAGAGGCAACAAGCCTTTGTATGAAACAAATAAAGAAAACAAAGCGGAGTAAAAAACCACTATGGTTCTCAAAAGAGGTGGCAGGGAAAGCTAAGGAGAAAAAGGCTGCATTCAAAAAGTATAAGGAATCACAGAAGGAGCATGACAGGGATCTGTATCAATTAAAGAAGAAAGAAGTGGGGAAGGCAGTCAGAATAGCAAAGGCCCAAACCGAGGAAAAAATAGCCAACTCAGTTAAGAAGGGGGATAAAACCTTTTATAGGTACATTAGGGAGCATAGAAAGGTTAAGGGAGGAATAGTGAAGATTAATAAAGGAGAGGCGAGGTGGGCAGAGGGAGACAGTGAAAAGGCAGAGATACTGAATAAATACTTTTGTTCAGTACTCACAAAAGAAGATGAGGAGGAGTTACCTAAACCAGACAATAGAAGCACTCTGGGTAGGGGCGTTGACACCAGTCCATTTACAGAAGAAAGAGTCCTGAAAGAGCTCCTAAAACTCAAGGTGGACAAAGCAATGGGGCCTGATGGGATTCACCCCAGAATCCTAAAAGAACTAAGGGAGGACCTAGTGACACCACTGACCACACTTTTTAATAAATCATGAGAGAATGGGGTGGTATCTGAGGACTAGAGGAGGGCAGATGTGATTCCCCTTCACAAAAGTGGGAACAAGGCAGAAGCAGGAAACTACAGACCTGTAAGTTTGACCTCAGTGGTAGGGAAAATGATGGAATCACTTCTGAAAGAAAGAATTGCTGCGTACCTAGAGGCCAGCGGGGCACAGGACCCAAAGCAGCATGGATTTACAGCAGGAAGGTCATGTCAGATGAATCTAATTGATTTCTTTGACTGGGTGACCAAAGTAATAGACCAGGGAGGGGCTGTGGATATGGCCTACCTAGACTTTAGCAAGGCATTTGACACAGTCCCACACAAAAACTAATAATCAAGTTAGCCAGCCTGGGAGTGGGTTCCAGGGTGGTAGTCTGGGTAGCAAACTGGCTTCACAACAGGACACAGAAGATAATAGTGAATGGAACACATTCCGAAGAAATGGGGGTTACTAGTGGAGTACCTCAAGGCTCAGTACTGGGTCCAGTCCTCTTTAACATCTTTATAGGTGACATTGCAGAGGGTCTGGAGGGAAAGGTATGCCTCTTTGCAGATGACACAAAGATCTGTAATAGAGTTGATACACAAGGGGGTAGAAAGGATGAGAAGGGTCTTGGCAAGGTTGGAGGAATGGTCAGACATATGGCAACTTAGATTCAATGCAAAGAAGTGCAAAGTAATGCACCTGGGAAACAAAAACCCAGGAGAAGAGTACACAATAGCAGGGGAGGTACTAACAACAACAAAAATGGAAAGGGACTTGGGGGTAGTCATATCAGACGACCTAAAGGTGGATAAGCAATGTGAGAAGTAAGTAAGGAGAGCCAGGGGGATAATGGGATGCATAGGAAGGGGCATCACAAGTAGAAAAAGGGAAGTGGTTATCCCTCTGTACAGACAGCTGGTGAGACCCCATCTGGAATACTGTGTGCAGTTTTGGAGACCCCATCTACGCAAGGACGTAGACAGGATGGAAGCAGTCCAGAGGAGGGCAACTAAAATGGTGCAGGGTCTGCATCAGAAACCATATGAAGAGAGACTGAGAGATCTTAATATGTATACCCTTGATGAAAGTAGGGACGGGGGGACATGATAGAAACTTTTAAGTACCTCAAGGGAATCAACAAAGTCCAGGAGGGTAGCATCTTTCAGAAAAAGAGATGTGTAAGAACAAGGGGGCACAATTTGAAAATAGAGGAGGGACGGCTCAGAGGTAATGTGAGGATATTTTTTTTCACAGAGAGAGTGGTGGATGCATGGAACCACCTTCCTGGGGAGGTTGTTGGGTCTAAAACAATGGGGGAATTCAAACATGCATGGGACAGACATAAGGCAATTGTAGTGGGGGGTTGCAGGAAGTAGGCTGTTGGTTAACTAGAATCTTATCCAATAGGAAGGGAAATGGGCAGACTGGGTGGGTCAAGTGGTCCTTATCTGCTATCAAAGTCTATGTTTCTATGTTTCTATTCCCCTAGAGTTAAAGCTCCCCCAGAGTGGTGCAGCAACTTTGGTAATTCAGCTTTATACTCTGTCTAAATAGACTATCTATTCAGCTTTATATTCTGTCTAAATAGACTATCTACATTGCTACACCGACAGAAAAAGGTGGCATGGCCCCCATAAAGATGGCACCAAGTTTGAAAGTTCAGTTGTTCTCCTCATTACAACTGCGCTCCAAGGTGGAATTAAGCAGGTGTCTAAAACACCTTCAGTTGTGCTCTGAGGAGAGAGAAAAATGCAGGCATCTGAAGATTCACCATTGGCTGTGCACCAGGTTTCGGGAGATCCACAGGTGTCTGGCTTGCTGGGGGGGAGGGCAGTCACTGAGGCCCTCGTGACTGTCTGTGCACTGGGTTTCGGGAGATCTGCAGGGGTCCAGCTTGCTGGAGGGTGGGAGAGCAGTCACTGAGGCTCTCGTGGCCGTCCTTGTCCCAAATTCTTAATATACAGTTTACATGACCCTTCCTCATGAACAAGAATTGTGAAAATTTTCAAGTACAAGTTGAAAGGTGATTTCACAGTCATTCTGTGAAATCACCTTTTGGGTGGCATTTAACACATTCTAGTGTCTGTGTTCATGACATAGGATCAAAATAATTTTCACGTCTCACATTTAAGTGCAACACTAAAATTTGCAACATTAAAATTTTCCATGCACACCAAAAATAGAATTCTTGGGTTGCACTTAAATGTGGACAGACGCTTCTTCCCTTGTCACAGGGCCAAGAGGGTCCTGCACATCTACATCTAGAAAGGGAACACAGGAAGGGACCTGCTTGAGGATACAATTCCACTACCTCAAAAAAAAGGACATTCATTGCAAAAAAAATTTGCATCTATGCACCAGTTAGGGTTCAACTTTACATCACAAAAGTAGGGAAATGTGGTGTTATGGTTTCCAACCCTAACTCTATACCCCCCTCCCATGCAGCAAAAGGACAAGACAAGACAGGCAACCACAGCCAGACATCATCAGGTAAGACAAACAACATACAGTTGTTTCCAGATGACACAAATGCAGTAGCACTGATGTGCTACCTTCATGGATTTGTATCTGTGGCATGCACACTGCAAGACATACAGACTCACTTCTAGTGCAAATAGAAATCCACAATGCTCAAATCATAAAACAACTTCTGTCTGAAAAAGAACATGCTCCTGCAACCACAGATGCAAATCCATGACACCCAAAATATTAGAGTTTGCAAGGTAATACACCTAGGGAAACGGAACCCCAAGATGGAGTACTGGACAGGCTGAGTGAGACTTAACACTCCAGAAGAGGAATGGAATCTAGGAGTTTTCATCAGTGACTCCCTTAAACAAATGAACCTATGCAACAAGGCATATAGCATGGCTAACAGGATGCTGGGGTGTATCGGGAGGGGTACTGATAGCAGAAGAAAATCAAATCAAATCAGATGTTATTTATAAAAAGTGCAATTCCAGAATTGTTCAAAGCGCTTGTACAACTTAACCATGAAACACAGACAAATAAATTTAAAACTATACCACTTTGTAAAACCAATATCATAAAATCGAAACCATTTTCAAAAACTTTAAATAATCATCATACATACATACACAGCTAATCTCAGTTATTAAAACCATCTCAAAGATCTAAAGATAATCAGGGAAGGACAAACTGAATAAATACATTTTAAGAACAGTCTTAAAGCTCTGGATGGTCAGGCACTCTCTCACCTGATGAGGTGGAGAATTACTCAGGGTAGGGGATGCAAAGGCAAAAGAATGGTCCCCAGAGGTCTTAAGTTGAACCCTGGGAACCTCTAGCAATCCCTCTTCAGAGGAGTGGAGCAGGCAGAGGTGGCAGTAGGGACAAAGGAGATCTTGCAAGTACTAAGGTCCCAGCCCGGGTAGGGCTTTATAGGTCAGTAAACCCAACCTTGAAGGCGATCCACCACTGTACTGGCAGCCAGTGCAGTCCGCAGAACACAGGTATGATATGGCAAGATCATGAAAATCCAGTCAACAACCTGGACACCACATTCTGCACCAGCTGCAAGCAGTGGATATCAACCCCCAGAAGCCCTAGGTAAAGGCCATTGAGATAGTCAAGGTGGGAGGTCATAAAGGCATGGACCAAAGTTGGAAGATCATCAGGTGGAACCAGATGTTTTATCTGGGTGATATTCCTCAGATGGTAAAAAGAGGTCTTGACAACTGCCGACACCTGAGATTTAAGCATCTGGCCATCATCAAAAATAATGCCCAGATTCTGCACATGGACAGAGGTCATCAGTTGGACACCCCCAAGCCAGAGCCTGCAGGGCTGTCCTGCTGGTGATCCCATACCCTGATGACCTGGGTTCACCACCACCATCTCAGTTTTATCTGGGTTTAACCACAGCCAGTTGGCACTCATCCAGTCCTGGATCTGGGAGAGGCAGTTGTTAAAGCCCAAGATAGCTCCACCCCGTTCAGGCACAAAGAACATGAATAGCTGAGTATTATCTGCATAGCAGTGAAAACTCAGACCATACCACCTAATAATGTCTCCCAATGGCAGCATATGCACTGCAAACAACATGTAGTAGTAGTAGTAGTAGTAAAAGTATTAGTAGCAAAAACTTTTATTCATTACATGAAATGGAAGCTCAACTGAGACAAGCTCATTTTCAGTGAGGTCCAGATTGTACAATGATTGCTTCAGATGTTATACATAATCATACTTCAGCTGTTACACAAAAATAATCACATAATTAAGTACAAACACATTTTAAATATACATAAAGTACATACAAATATAAAATACAAACTATTGCACAAATACAATTACAACCAATTGATCCCTAACCCTAATTTTTATTCTCTCATCCCTAAACCAAAATTTTATTTGCGCAGTCTGTTTCTTCCAACCTTTTTGCCTAAATGAAACCGGTAATGAATTCTATAAGTACGGCCCTTTATAGAAAAATGTGATCTTCCTAATTCTGTATTGTATTTTGGGAGATAATATTCCATTCCCTCTACAGAGCTAAGCCCTACCTTAATGTCTCTAAAGTTTAATCTATTAGTAATGTAACCTGGAACCTCATTTCTAAAACATTTATCCATGTAGATTATTGCATGAAGACTTATTCTGTCTCTTAAAGAATACCAATTTATTGCCTGATACAATTCTCCTATATGAGTTATTTTTGGTGCCATATTGATATAGTGTGCCAATTTATTGTACATAATATCTAATCTGTTTAATATAGAGTCATTAGCACCCATTAATATCAAATCCCCATATTCCGATAATGGAACAATAGTAGTATTGATCACATGTTTTCGAATTAACTCTGTTGTACAATGTTTTATTCTGTACAGAGCTCCCAAGCATCTGCTAACTTTTTTCACAACCTGATCTATATGAACATCCCACTTAAGTGATTCATCCAGATACATACCCAGATATCGATAACTAGAGACTTGTCCGAGTACTGAACCTTCCAATGTTTTAATCTGTAGAGTTTTTTCCCCTATATCCCTACCCTTTCTTTTCTTATGAAATATCATAACTTGTGATGTCTTTGAATTTAAAACAAGTTTAGATTGTAACAGAAAACTCTGCAATTCATCAAAAGATTCTTGCAAAGCTTTTTGCATTTGATCATTCGAGGAACCACTTTCACAGGTAACCATATTGCCTGCATACAAGTGATAATTAACATCCAAATTAGTAAATTTAAACAAATTCATATAAATATTATATAGCACTGGCCCTAAAGTGAATCCTTGCAGAACCCCTGACACAATTGGACTCAAACATGACTCCCATCCTTTTAATGCCACTAGTTGTAATCTACCTTTTAAATAGGATTCAAACCACCTCACAGCACTGTCAGAAAGTCCGTGGGTGTCAAGATGGAGCCCTACAGCACCCCACAGGATGGGGGAAGGGGGCAGAGGAATAAATCCCTGACACCACTCTCTGAGTCCTACCAGCAAGGAAAGATCGAAACCAACTGAGGACTGTACCAGACAGTCCACAGATCAGCTGCAGGTGCTCCAACAGCATACCATGGTCCACAGTGTCAAATGTTGCACAGAGATCAAGGAGGACTAAGAGCGAACGAGTCCTCCGGTCTCTCACTATTAGAAGATGGGAGATCATTAAGTACCTGAACAAGTGCTGTCTTGGTGATATGCCTCTTCCTGAATCTAGACTGATGAGGATCATAGACATCATGGATGGTCACATGACCATCCAACTACAACGCAGCCACCTTCTCAATAACCTTACCCACAAAGGGCAGGTTAGAGACTGGTCTGTAGTTAGCAAGACAGTCCGGGTCAAGGGAGGATTTTTTTAAGCAGAAGTCTTACAATTGCCTCCTTCAGGGGGTCAGGAAACACCCCTGTCTCCAATGACCTCCAGACTATCCCAGCTAGGACCAGGCCGATTACCTCAACACACCCCACAAGGAGGCACAATGGGCCCAGGTCCAAACGACAGCAGGCAGGTCATAAAGTCTGGATAATCCTCACAATGTCAGTGACTGCCAGCGGGCTGAAATCAGACCAGGTAAACCGGGTACTCGCAGCCTCCTACTGACCTCTGCAACACCCAATACAGAGTGCTGGATAGGTTCTAGATCTGATGGTGGCAACCTTATCTGCAAAAAAGTGAGTGAATCCATCACACTTATCACGCCACCAAAAAAGGTAATACTTCCCCCATACGGATCTCTGGTGAGGCCTCACCTGGGGTACTGCATCCAATTCTAGAGTTCTCACCTCAGAAAGGGCAGGGATAGTTTGGAAACAGTGCAGCACAGAGTAGCAAAAATGATTCAGGGCCAGCAGAGCAGATCCTATAAGGAGCGCCTCAAGGCACTAATTATGTACTCACTGGAAACCAGAAGGGAGAGGGAAGATATGATAGAGACATTCAAGTTCCTTAAAGGAATTAACAAGGTAAACTGTGGGAAATTATTTACCCTGCATACCAACTTGAGGTCACATGGTCAAGAGTGGAAATTAACAGGAGGGAGGTTCAGGAGGGACGTGAGGAAGTACTTCTTTATGGAAAGGGTGGTGGAACCTTGGAACAGTCTGTTGGCTGAGGTGGTGGGTGAAAACATAGTCAGACATGGGATAGAATGAAGGGAATAGTGGTTGCCCAGGATACGAACATATGAACATACGAAATTTGCCAGCAGATAAAGGCCTAGAGGTCTATCAAGTCTGCTCGAATGTGCAGCTAGCACCCCTTATTCTTTAGCTGCCCCTCCCTTCCACCCTTCCCCTTCATTAACCCCCCCTTGTCCTGTCCCATCCCCTTTTGAAGCAGTCCACTGTTCTACTGGATACCACTTCTTCAGGTAACGCATTCCACCCAGCAACCACCCTCTCAGTAAAAAAGTGTCTCCTCATCTCCCTCCTGAACCTTCCTCCCTCCAGTCTCATATCATGGCCCCTGGTGTCCCTCCCTTCCCTTACTTTGAACAGCCCCTCTGTACCTGTCTTGTTTATTCCTTTCATGTATTTAAAGGTTTCAATCATGTCCCCCTGTCCCTCCTGTCCTCCAGTGAGTACATGTTCAACTCCCTCAACCTCCTCTCATATGATAAGTCCCCCAGCCCCTTGATCATCTTTGTCACCCTGTGCTGCACCCCTCAGTAACTTAATGTCCCTCTTCAGATACGGGTGCCAGTACTGCACGCAGTACTCAGGTGCGGTCCAACTAATGACCTATACAGTGGCAGAATCACCTCCTCCCTCCTCGAGGATATACCCCTTGCAATACAACCCAGCATTTGTCGGCCTTTGCAGCTGCCTTCCTACATTGTGCCGGTTGTTCATTGACCTGTAATGAGGCACCCCAGATCCTTCTCCTCCTCTGTCTGGGCTAGCTGCACTCCCCAGCTGGTAACTCCTCCTTGGGTTCTTCATCTCAAAATGCAGCACCTTGCACTTTTGGCATTAAACCCCAGTTGCCAGGTGTCTGACCAGGTTTCAAGCTTTGCCAGATCATCCTGCAACCCCACCATCTCCCCTAGGTTATCCACCACCGCTCCTACCTTGGTATCATCAGCAAACAGACTGATCTTGCTCTTGATGTCCCATGATATGTCTGCAATGAATATCCCAAACAACACTGGTCCCAACACGAGCCCTGTTTAACACCGTCATCCCTACCCTTGGGTGTGAGCTCCCCACCCACCACCACCCTCTGTTGCCTTCCCTGAGCCAGTTTCCTACCCATCTCACCAGCTTTACCCGCCCCTGTGCCTACTAATTTACTTCCCAGCCTTCCATGCAACACCCGAGTCGAATGCCTTACTGAAGTCATATACAGGACATCCACTTATGGCCCCTGTCCAGTTGCCCTAGTTACCCAGTCCTTAGAACTCCACCAGGTTGGTTTGGCAGGATCTCCACATATAAAGCCATGCTGTCTGTTGTCCTGTAGTCCTTTGGCCTCTGGGAGGGCCACCAGTCTCTCCTTCAGGATAGTCTCCATTAGCTTACCCACGATGGATGTGAGGCTCACTGGTCTGTAGTTTCCCGGTTCATCCTTGGGCCACTCTTGTGGAGGGGCACCACATGAGCCATCCTCCAGTCCTGAGGTACACACCCCGAATGTAGTGAGGCATTAAATAGGTCTGCCAAAGGTCCTGCAAGGACCTCTGCCCCCTCGTTCAGTACCCTGGGGTGGATACCATCTGGGCCTGGCACCTTGTCCACCCTCAGTGCCTTCAAACCCTCCCAAACTCTGCACTCCATGATTTCCCCATCTGTCACCCCTTCCCCCCCTGTTTCTGCCATTTCTCCCCTTGGGTGTCACCCCCTCTTCTCTTTAGTAAATACCGAGCAGAAGTACTCATTTAGTGCTTCTGCCTTATCGCACCCTGCTTCCACCCAACCCCCCTCCTTCCTAATCCTTACTATGTGGTCCTTACAGCTCCTTTTCTCCCTGATGTACCTAAAGTCCTTCTCCCCGTCTTAATGCCTTGTGCCAGCCTGAGTTCCGTACATGCTTTGGCTCCCCTTACTGCCCTTGTCACCTCCCTCGATTCTGTCAAGTACTCCTCCTGTCCTCCCCTTCCTGTTTTCTTGTACTTCCTAAAGGCAGCTCTTTTCTCCTTACCTTTTCCATGACCTCCTTGCTCAACCAGCTCAGTTTCTTAGCCTAGCCTTCTTGCTCTGGGCCTTGCAGCAGGTTTTGTTTGCCTCCACTATCCCCAGCTTTATGATCTCCCACCTCTGGTTGGTGTTCATACTAGATTGAATTCTGGCCAGGTGCCCTTTTACCACTTCCCCATCCTCCCAAGTTGGCCCTCCTGAAGTCCAGCACTCTTGTGCCCGATTCCCTCCTTCCTTGCCCATATCCAATGTGAGCCATACTGAGTGGTGGTCACTCCCTGACAGCGGTTCCTCCACTGTAAGTTCTCTCACAAAGTC
Organism: Neoceratodus forsteri; assembly: GCA_016271365.2. Taxonomy (NCBI): domain Eukaryota; kingdom Metazoa; phylum Chordata; order Ceratodontiformes; family Ceratodontidae; genus Neoceratodus; species Neoceratodus forsteri. The sequence goes on along the minus strand of CM057452.1, from coordinate 269,197,586 downwards.
CCCATTTGCCAGCACAAGGTCAAGGGTATTTTCTAACCTGGTTGGTTCATTGACCATTTGCAGCAGGAAGCTGTCCTGGAAGGCATCCAGCAGTACCTGATCCCTTCTGTTCCTGGTTGTTGGGGTACTCCAGTCCACTCCTGGCATGTTGAAGTCCCCCACAATCACCACATTACCCTTCTTGCAGGTCCTCCTGATCTGTTCTGCTAGTTCCCTGTCTAACTCCTCTGTCTGAGATAGAGGCCTGTACACCACTCCCATTCTAAGAATCCTATTCTTGGAATCCTGGATTTGCATCCAAAGTGACTCTGTACTACCCTCATCCCCTTCCTCCCTTACACACACTTCAGTCCTTCCTTCACATATAGTGCCACACCCCCTCCTTTCCCAATCACCCTGTCCCTACAAAATAACCTGTACCCTGGTACAGACAGGTCCCAGTCATTGTATTGGGTGGCCCATGTTTCTGTGATGGCTGCAATGTCCACCTCTCCCTCTGCCATGAGTAGCTGTAACTCTGCAGTTTTCCTCCCAAGGCTCCTAGCATTAAGGGTAACCACCTTCCACCCTCCCCCCCATCCTGCCCTCCTTTCCTAGCATCACCAATAGTACTTGCCATTTGTCCTTTGTCACTGTTATGGTGGGTAAGCTCATATGGTTTCCCAACCTGTGGTCTCTGCATATCTCTTGCCCAATTGCCACTCCCCACTCTTAGTTTAAATTCCCAACTTCCTCTGTGTACTCCTCCATCCTCTGTTTCAACACTTTCTTTCCCTCCTCACTCAAGTGTAGTCTGTCCTTGGCATAGAGACTACTGTCCTCCCAGGTCCCTCCCAACCCCCCAACAGCCCATACCCTTTAGCACAACACCAGGTTCTTAGCCATCCATTAAATTCCTCTATTCTCAGCTTTCTTGTTGTGCTTGCCTTGGGCACCGGAAGTATCTCTGAAAAAGTTACTGATCTTCCTGCTCCCTCACATAAATGTGCTAGTTCCTCAAACCTCCTCTGGACTATATCTACTGCTTTGTCAGCCAGATCGTTTGTCCCAAGATGTATAATTAAATGAGGCTTGTCCCTACCCCTTCTAGCATATTTCAGAACAGATTGTCCCACCCTTTCTGCTGTCATTCCTGGCATGGCCTCCACCCAAATGCGACTATGCCTCTCCCCCTTGCTACCCCACCTGACTCCTCTTAGTATTGAGTCCCCCAGCACTAAGATTCCACCACTCTTAATCCCTGCTTGCTTCCATTCATCTCCCTCTCTCATTTCCAGCTCCTCTTCTTCTTCCTGCACATTATTTCCCCCTTTTGCCCCTGTTGCCCCTGTTGCAATTCTCCCAGCAGAACTTCCCCCGCTCCAGTTTGGTCCAGGCATTTATCAATTACTCCTCTAATTTCATCATTTCCCTCCTCCACCTTCTTCCTCTCTAGCAGTGCAAAACTATTTTCTGAAGACCCTTCACAAATGCCCGCTCCCTCTCTCTGCATAGTAACCTGTTCTCTCCTTTTCACTCCATGGCTTTTGCCACTTCTTCACCTCCCCTCACAAGTCCCTATCTCCTCCTTCCATTTGTCTTTTGTCTCCTGACCTGGTTTCCCCAGCAGTCGTTCTTCCTGGCCTGGGCCCCTTTGTCTCTGCTTCCCTTCTTCTGACCCTCTCCTCACCACTGTTGGCTTAAATCGCTCTTCCTCATCTCCCCTTCTTCCTCCCTCCAGTATTGGGCTAAACCCACCCCCAATCTGCCTTGCATGTCTTAGTTTCTCCTGCAGACCCTCAATCTCCTTTCTAAGTTTCTCTATGTGGTTGCACACTAAACATCCTCCCACACTCTAGGCAATTTTTAGAAAGATTGGTGCACCATAGTTGTTGCAGCCTACCACCCTACCCATTGTTGTCGTTACCCACCAGTGACCCCCCACCCTTCCAGATGCAGGATACCAAACACTCCCCCAAGTCTCCCCTCTCCCCACTCTATCAGTGCAAAACATTCTTTTCTTTATTTCCCTTACCCCTTTGTTGTCACGTTTAGATAGATTGAGCAACTGCTTTTTATATTCCTATCCTTCCTATCCACACTCAAAAAGAGACTTTAAGTAGCTATTGCACAACCTTCTTCAAACTCCTACTCCTCCTTTCCCCAATGCAATAGCAATGTGAAGAAGTAACAATGAAAGCTCCTAGATTTGCAGTTACTTCCCTTCCACTGAGATAGCAGTCACCTCTTCACTTGCTGCTGTTCCTTTCCTGGATGTCTGCTTCTGCTATGACAGGTGCATATCCTTTGCCAGTTTGAGGAACTGATGTCAGAACCCCTGGTATAAAGGAAATAATGGACTAGGGATGGGTGGGGTGAGGGGCTTGGGGGGTGGGACCAGCCCAAGTTTTCCAGAAACAATCAGGTAGCTGAGGCCCCTGGTCAGACCATTAGCACCCTTCCCCCACTCTGCACTAAGCTTTGCAGCTAGTGAAGCCAGCAACAATGAATCACAATTCTACTCAAAGCCCCCAAAATAGGTTTGCTGCCCAAAGGAACAGGTCTCCAAACAACTTCACCAACAACACATCAAAATAGGCTTGAAATTAGAAGATATAGGTCTCCACTTCAAAGAAACAGACCCAGTTAAATCACACCACTTATGTTTTTAAATCAGAAGAAATAGACCTCTACAAATGCAGCCTGCCACACAGTGAAACATCAAACAAATGAGCCCACTTATAGCTACCAAAACAGGTTTCAAAATTCCAACAGCCCCAAACAATACCCTGCTAGCCCCTTAGAAATAGTAAGAAAGAAAAGAAATAACCTTCTACCAAGCAGAATCCACAAGAAACAATGTAAAAACAAGAAGAAGTAGAGAGGAGAATAGGGACAGGACATAGAGCGTTAGCACCCTGGAGGAACAATAGATTCCAGGGAAGGTTCCAAGGATTATTGGGAAGACTGGATGGACCTCTGGTCTTTTTCTGCCATCATGGTCTATGTTTCTATGAGTTCATTTGTCTCAGATGTGCAGGCCCCTATAAGGCCAGTGGTTCTGTAGCCCCAGGTATTCATGCACACTGTAAGACATACTCACTTCTGGCTGCAAATGTAAGACATACACACTGATCTCTGGCTGCAGAAGTGCAGGCCTCATGAAATGCATGATACACAAATTGCAACACTACCTCTATTTGTAGAAGTGCAAGTACCTCATGAACCTGTGCTACTGCAGCTCCAGGTGTAAGACATACTCACCGACCTCTGTCTGTGGAAACATTTGACCCTGTGAGGCCTGCACTTTTGCTGCTGCATACATAAATCCATGATACCTAAATTGCAACACTACTTCTGTCTGTAGAAGCATAGGCCTCTGTGGGTCCAGAGCTTCTGCAGCTGCAGGTATTAGACATAGACACTGACTTCTGTCTACAGAAGTACAGACCCCACTGGGGCCTGCATGTGTGCTGCTGCATACAGAAATCCACAATACCCAAATTGCAGCACTACTACTGTCTCCAGAAGTGCAGGCAACCAAGGGGCCTGCACTTCTGCTGCTACAGATATAAGACATACACACTGAATTCTGTCTGCAGAAGCATAGGTCCCTGTGGAGCTTGCACTTCTGTTGCTGCATACAGAAATCCAGCATACTTAAAATGCAATACTACATCTGTCTGCAGAACTGCAGGCCCCACTTCTGCAGCCACAGGTGTGAGACATATGCACTGACTTCTGGCTACAGAAGCACAAGCCCCTGCGGGGCCTGCATTTCTGGTGCTGCATACAGAAATCCATGACATCCAAATTGTAACAATACCTCTGTTTGCAGAAGTGCAGGTACCTCAGGGGCCTAAGTTTCTGCAGCTGCAGGTGTAATACATACGCATCGACTTCTGTCCGCAGAACCCCTGGCCTCTGTGGGGCCTGCACCTCTGCTGCTGCATATAGAAATTCATGATACCTAAACTGCAACACTACCTCTTTCTGTAGAAACACAGGCCCCTGTTGGGCTAGTGCTTCTTCTGCCTCAAGTGTAGAACACAAACACTGACTTTCTGCTGCATATAGAAATCTATGGTATCTAAATTGCAGCACTGCATCTGCAGATGCAAGTACTCATGCATCCTGTAAGATGCACTCACACTTCTGGCTGCAAATGCACAGGCCCTATTGGGCCTGTGCTGATGCAGCCACAGAGACAAATCTGTGAATGTAGCACATCAGCATTACAGAATTTGTGTAATCTGGAAACAGTTGTATGTTGTTTGTCTTACCTGATGATGGCTGCCTGTGGTTGCTTGTGTGGTCTTGTCCTTTTACTGATGGGGGTGGGGTGGGGAGTTATGGTTGGAAACCCTAATGCCACATTTCACTACTTTTGTTGAGCTAAGTCCAACCCTAACTGGTGCATTAATGCAGTCTTTTGCACTGAATCTATAAATATATATAAAAATGGGTGAGAAAATTCAGTAAAAATACCATCTCCTGATTGGATGAAACACATCACATGACCACACATTGTCCCACAATGTCTGCATGCCTGTATTTCTTTCTATTTTTCACCCCCAAAACAATGTTGTCACTTTAATAAGACAGATATTTCCACTACAGGGCATGCAGTAGTGCTCTGATATACTCATGCCTCAGGTAGTTAAACGCACTTGGCCTGTGGTCTTATGCCTCACAACACACACTAAGGTATGCATATATCACAGCATGTCTGCATGCCTTGTAGTGGATTATCTGTTACATACACAACAGGGAAGAGAGAGAGAGAGAGAGAAAGAAATGTCACAGAATAAAACTGGTATTTTTGATCCCATTTTGAAAGATATCATGCATTTTGGGGTAAGTCACAATTGTTATCTAGCAAAGATGGATACATCACAATGGAATGTGCAACAAATCAGACCGCAGCTTTCATAATGCAGATGACATCACAATAGCCATGTGAAGCTCTAAAACTAGCATTTAAAATCAATGAAAAGCACTTAAATCTTCATACAGACAGAATCAGTTAATGTTTTTAGAAACAAAGTTAAACAGGATTCTGCACATATTTGTCAGAGTTTCAAATAACCACATTTATACTCTTGTATGTACTTGACTAGTATATGATCATTGATTATTTATGTCTTTACTGTATTTGGATTTTGTTTGTCCGAAACATTTTATAAACAGCTTACAGAATCACCATGAAAACAGGGCTTTAACAAGACCTAAGATGTAAAATTTGCTTGTCAAATTTAATGCCTGTATGAATAAAGATGTTTTTACTACTACTTAAGATTTAAAAGTTTTAACTGTTAAGTTGATGTTGTATAAATCAGATATGCAATGACCTGACTTAAGATATGCAGTTTATCATCACTTGTGAGGAGGAGGGAATTTCATAACTCACTTGTGGCTCTGCCACAAGTGAGCTATGCTCCTGCTCCCTCACACTTGTAGATACATTGCATATTTTGAGTCAGGTCATTGCATATCACCTATTTATACAATACATTTGTCCAGAGAAATAACAAGATAAAAAGTGTTGTCATAACCCAACATAGCAACATAAATGAAAACAAAGCTAAATGAAGTTGGTCTCTTGGCAAGCTCAGAAATTTATCTCACTTATTTTGGCAACACTGAGCATTCTCAGAATTTTTTCAGAATTTATTCTCACATGTGAGATGTCATTTATCTTTTGATGCCATGAAATTGAGTTATGGATTAGTTGCTTTTATACTGCACAGAGAGGCACTGTTTATATTTTGCACTTTTTTTCCTTTTGTAATTTTGTAAAATTTCTATTACAAAACCACCTAAACCCGTAGCCTGATATTAAAAAATGGGCAAAGCAGAGTGCAAATATTTGTGCTGTGCCTTGCGGTTTCCCAGGTATCCAAAAATGCTACAGCTAGTGGAATAGCACACCAGAGTTATTCAACTGAATATAGAGCCATGTCACAGTACAAACAATAACTGCAGATTGGAAAAACATCAACAAATGTAATACAGCACCATGAATTCAGAGCAACTGCACAGAAGTTTTGTTCTTGAGCTGCAAGAGATTGAGACACATATAGAGATGGATGTAGAGACATTTGCTGATGTACCAAGACAGTCAGAAACTGCTGTTAACCAGGTATACATTGTTACAGAAAATGGCAGTATGCCCCTAGATAACATAATACATCCTAATAACTGCCCATCCAGTTTTGATATAAATTCTGTGGCAGAAATGGAGATAACACAGCCCACAACAGTAAACAGAGAGCCCCTCTTGTTGCTACTCACAGCATATTTTATTTTTATTTAAAAGTTATGGGTTTACAGGATAGGTGCCATGACCACAAGACTCGTTTGCAGAACATCCCAACCAAGTCAAAATAATACTAATACATGACAAAAATTATAGACATACATAATAACACATAAACACTTATACAAGATCAAATAAATAGAATACAACACAATGAAAATCAAAGATAAGTTACTCATGAAAAACAGTTACAAATGGATTGTTTCTGTAAAAACATTTTCTTGAGATTTTGTTTAAAAATATGTAGTGTCCGAGAATTACGTAACTCAGGGGAGAGTTTATTCCAGCACAGAGGGACATCAAAATAAAAACAATTTCTTCCAAATTGAGTTTGATATCTAGGTAACAGTAAGCCCCAATTGGGAACTTCTCTGAGATTATGGCTAAGGGTGGAAACTAGTAATCTATTTGAAAGATAAACGGGTTTGATGATTTACTGCTTTATAAATCAATGTAAGCCAGTGGTGTAAATGTCTTGATGAGGGGCACAACCCATTTAATTGAGTTAAAAGAGTGCAATGATGTCCATTTTTGGGACTACTTAAAATAAAATATGATAAATGAAAGTAAACCTTATCAATTAAAGGAAGATGCGTAATGCTGGAATTCCAGTAAATGGAATTGCCATAGTCCAAAATTGAAAGACTTGATTGAGCCTCTATGTTTTTTTCAATCTTGTAATGACAAAGAATGTCTGGCCCTCCTCAATCGACCTAGGCATTGTCATGTTTTTACGGTGATGTTATGAATATGAGACTTAAAAACGAAAGGGGGGACAAAAATCAAGCCCAAATATTTAAATTCATGAACAAGCTGCAAGGGAACATTCTGAAGACTAATAGAAAACGAAGAATAAACATTGTTGATAAGAGACTGTGAGCCAAATAACATTATTTGTTTTTTTTGAGCATTTAAAAGTAATAAACTGGAAGAAAACAAATAAGCAACTTTATCAAAATCAGTTTGAAGGGTAGAAGTTAGAAACGTTAAGTCTTTATGAGCAAAGAAAAGCGTAGTATCATTAGCATCAAGCCTAATAGTGCAATCTTTAAGTAATGAAGGTGAGGGATCAGCAAATAAATTAAAACAAATAGGACCCAATATAGAACTCTGGGGTACCCCTTTGTTAAAGGGAAGAAAAGAGGATAGACATCCATTCAAAGAAATAGACTGGCTTCTGCCATGTAAATAAAATGAAAACCAAGATATATTTGTAGAAAAAAAAAAAAGAAAGTAAACATTTTAGAACCAAGTGATGATTTCTTATGTTGAAACCCTTGGACAGGTCCCAAAACTGTCCCAACATATTGACCCTTGTCCAAGACCTTCGAGATAGAATCATGATAGTCAATTAGGGCTGTCTGAGTGGAATGATGGGGTCGAAAAACCAGACTGAGCAGATGAAAGCATGTGATAGTCAAGTAGATATTGAGAAATTTGCTGATGGACTATTTTTTTCAAGAAATTTGAAAGCATTTGGTAATAATAAAACAGAGCGATGGTTATCAGCCAAAGATTTGTCCCCACCCTTGGGTAAAAGGATGACAACAGATTGCTTCCAGGTAGCAGAAAAGATTTGGGAGGTAAGGGACAGATTAAATATATGAGTTAGTAAAGGGGTAATAATGTCAGCACTGGATTTCAATAAGAAATTATCCAGATTATCAATACCTTTAGCAGTATCTTTTTTTATGGATGATAAAAGATCAAAAACTTCTTTGTGGCTAACATATTTAAAATAAAATCTAGGTCTAGAAGAGGGCACAGAGTCCTGATTCCTAGGAGGTAAACTTGAAGAAAACAACCCAGCCCTTTCCAGTAACTGACCGGGATCTTCTACAAATAATTTATTGAAAAGACCACTAATATTTTCTTTAGAATAAACAATATGACCATTGTAAGATAAGTTGGAAGTGTTTGAAGCAGGTGGGGCTTTCCAAATGGAATCCACTAACTGCCAAAATTTGGGGGGATTAGACCTAGAGTCTAACAAATTAGTTTTGTAATAAGAAGATTTAGATTTCCTTACTAAATTAACACAATGATTCCGAAATTTTTGGAAAGATTGTCAAACTTTCGGGTTGCCTAATCTCCTGACCTTTTGGTACAATTTGTCACATAACTTTAATTGTGAAATAATAATGGGAGTTGCCCATGGGGCATGATGAGACTTAACTCTTTCCTCCAAAAAAGGAGCATTGTAATTTGAAATTTAACTAAAATTGTAATAGAAATAGTCCCAAGCCTCATCAACATTGATAATTAACAATAATTTCCCCCAGTCATCGTTAAATAAGCTAGTACAAAATGCTTCAAGATTAACATTTTTAAAGCTTGGAAGTTTGATAATATTAGGAATGAACTTTGGAGGGGAAAATTTAACAGACAATAAATAATAGTATGATCACTGAATAAATTTTCCTAACACTCCAAAACAGTGATCGGGAAATCAAGTGAAACAAAAATCAGGTCTTAAAGAGAAAAAACTTGTCTGATTGGATCATGATGTGTTGGTTCAAAGATCAATTGTTTTAATCCCAGAGGTACCATTTGTGATTTTAAATTTAGGCCCTTACTAGAAGACCAATTTGCGTTAAAGTCCCCTAAGAGAATAGTATGTTGAAAATCCCCAAGGGTACCAATCAGGGGCCTGATATTCAAAGCCTTGTCCCAGGCTCAAATCCATTGCACTGGACTAGCACTGAATTTGCATCCAACCGTAATATTCAAAAGGACATTTAGTGTCGGTGCTAGGTGTTAGCACTAAATTATAATGTATGCAGGGGAGGGACTGAGGGGAGAGGCCACAAATGTCGGCACACCAGCATATTCAAAAGAGTAGCACCATGCTGCAAGTGTTCGCGTGACCCACAGTGTGGCGTACATTACAGCCTGCAAAAAGCAGGCAGTATTGCGGGGCAAGCAGTGGGAGGTGCATTCCCTGGTCCCCGCCACATACGCACAGCAAACCGTACCCCCCCATCCATATCTCTGACACCCAGTCCCAGTGTTACATTACCATCCCTGGTGGCCCAGTGGCCCATCTGCCCATCACAATCACTGACACCTGTTAATTGTATGTATCACCATATACTCTGGTAATTTAGTGGTCCCACTCTCACCAAGCAGTACCAATCACCCACTCCTCCATCCCGGAACTGATCCGGTGACTGGCTCAACCCTCTTCTCACCTCCACGGCCAGCAGCCAACTGAGTTCTGATGCATCAGGTGCAGTAATGAATGAGCAAGGATGCAGGGACAGCGCCAGATTTTTGTGGGCCCCTGGGCAATGCACCTCCAGTGGGCTCCCTAGCCGTCGGCTTCCCCTCACCCATCTGTTCATGAAAAAAAAGGCAAAGAAAACTATAATCAAACCAGCCTCAGTGCTTTGCAGAGATGCAGCATATGAAGCATAGGCAGCCAGCCCCCCCATCCTCCTGAGCCATTGGCGCTGTTGTCTCATGTCTGAATGGACCGCAACTTGGGCTCCCTACCCTACAGAGAAATTCAGCATGTGGCATGGTGATGCATAGTTTTTTTACTTGATGGATTCAGTCATGTCCTGTCACACAACAACTCCCACCAGTTTACAGGTGCTCATCATCAGCATTGTTGAACATGACATTACTGCCCTCCCCCCTACAGCCAGAGTGGCTTGCTGGTACAAATATATTGCAGTTGTGTTGACAATTTTTTCATAAAAATAACCTGAGGCTGCATGCATTTACTCATATTAATCTCGTTCCTTTTCCTTAAACCAATGACCATGACCCCTTGCTTGCTCTGTCTCCTTATTCATTAAAAATATTATTTAATTAACACAAGTTGGAAGTCAGTATTAATGCAGAGAGTCTGTCTCTGTCTGACCTGTTTGTTGCCACTGCCAGTGCCACTACTCCAGATGCTCCTCCAGCTCCAGGCTCCAGTCCAGTCCTCCAACCATTCTCGACTCCTCCTCACTACTGCTGCTGCCTCTGAGCTGATAAACTTAATTTTTAAGTTCCACCAGGATCATTGTTGCACCACACCAGCCCAGGAGAGCTTCTTCATCCATGGTTCGATTCTGCTGCAGGCTGCAGCGGTATTGCTCCTCTGCTCTTGGTGTCACTGCTGACCCGCAACACGATCGTCCCATCACCATTTCGGACGGAGCTTCCTCCCCGGCCCCAAGCACGCAACAAGGAATTCAGTGACACTCCACTAGTCTGCTTGGTGCTTTTGCTCTGACAATGATGACTCGCCCACCCGCTACTTTGTCCCGCCACCCCAGACCAGTCAACTGGTACACTCCACTGCACCATGCCCCCATCTGGCCTGACTCCCGCCTTTGCATTTCAAACTGTAACTTGACCTAACAGCTAACCAGCAGGGGGGGATCAGGCCTGCCTCTCCACCACACTCTAGAGCCAGTGATTTGCCACCACCTGCACATGCACACCCCATGGCATGGAAAAAATGCTACCTGTTGGATCGGAGCTGTGCTGCTCAAGCAGGGCTGGCAGCCTTGAGCCTTCATTTTTTTCAGGGCCTGCAAGTCGCAAGGAAATCTTGGGAAGTTTCCACTCTCGGTCAGCATCAGCATGCTCAGTGTCAGTACACTGCTGATTTAAATTGGGGATGGAGGTGGAGCAGAGCCCGGCCCATAGTAGCTCAGAAAAAAATAAGCTGCTGATGGGTTGGCAGCCCCCCCAGTGTTGCTGAGCCCCAGGCATTTGCCCTGGTGGCCCGCGTGCTGATGCCAGCCCTGCAAGGATGCGTTCATTCATTACAGTAAGCAATCAGTCATAACTCAGTCGGTGGCTGGCCATGGAGGTGAGAGGAGGGTTGAGCCAGTCACTGGCTCAGTTCTGGGATGGATGAGGAAGGGTTTGGGAGGGCAAGCACTGCTGGGTGGGGGGGCAGGAGGGTCACTAGACTACCATGGAAATGTACAGCATATAATTTGATGGGTAATGAAGATCATGGGGGTCAGTAGACCGGCAGGGACTGTGAGAATAGCATAGGTACACAGACCATGAAGGTAGAGAAGGAAGAAGGACTGCTTGTCCCACTCAGTTTGCTCATTTCTCTACCTAATGGATAGGCAACAGATCCCAGTTAACCTAAAGCCTACGTCCCCTCCACCAGGATTGCCTTATGCCTGCCCCATGCATTCTTGAATCCCCACACTGTTTTTCACCCACAACTGCTGTGGGGTGCCTATGTTGGTGTTGGAGGCTGGGGGCTGTCTTCCACGGCACATATGGACACGGGCAGTATACATAATATATATATATATATATATATATATATACACACACACACACACATACATGGCAAAAAACTCTGTTTAATGCATCAGTGAGGGTTGTTCCACAGTGACAAAAATGAGGAAATTCGATGTTAGGGTTCCCAACCCTTTTGCACCCCACCCCCACCAACAGGCATCAGGGTGTGCATTGGGTCGACAGTCCTAACTCTCACCCCATCCCATGTGTAAACAAGCTGAGGTGATGCAATACAGGAGAATGGGGTGAGAGTTGGGACCGATGACCCCAACGCACACCCCGATGCCTGTTGGTGGGGTTGGGGTACAAGGGGGGGTGGGAACCTAACATCGAATTTCCTCACTTTTGTCACTGTGGAACCCTAACTGATGCTTAAACTTAGTTTTTTGTCATGAATTTCCCTTCTATTTAAGAATGAGCACTATAAAGAGTGAATTTTTTGTCACATAGTAATGCTAACGGTAACGCAAATGCAAGCGCAAACAGTAATGCACATGGTGACACAAAGGTAAATAGTAATGCAAACTGTAAGAGAAATGCAAGTGCAAGTGTTAATGAAAACAGAAATGTTAACGCAAATGCTAACGGCAACAGAAACATAAACGTTAACGGAAACAATAACATAAATGGTAACGCCAATGGAAACGCAAATGGTAAGAAAAATGCAAACAGTAACAGAAACGCAAATAGAAATGCAAACGGTTAAGTCAACGGCACCACAGAAGGAAACAGTAACACAATCAACAATGGAAATGCAACCGAAAATGCAAATGCTAAGGGCAACAGAAACGCAAACGGTGATGAAAACGCAAACTGTAACGGTAACACAATTGGAAATGCAAACAGTTACAGTAACAGCAACAATGACGACAAAGTGAACAGTAAGACAAAGGGAAATGCAAGCGTGTATGGAAATGCAAATGATAATGTGCATGGGCACAGTACCACAACTGGAAACACAAATGCTAACAGTAACAGCAACGATGAGGCCAAAGGAAACACAAACGCAAACAGAAGCACATACGCAAATGCAAACGGTAATGCACACAATGACACAAAATGAAATGCAAACAGAAACAGTAATGGAAACGCAAATGGTAACAGTAACACAAATGCAAGCGTAAATGAAAACACAAAGGGTAGCGCATATGGTGGCGTAGATGGAAACTGTAACTCAAACGGTCACGGAAACGCAAGTGGAAACAATAAGTGTAACAGTAACAAAAGTGTGCACCCTTTTTTTTACCCCAAAAGCTGCATAGAGAAACACAGTGAATACAAAAAATGTATGCATAATAATGGGCCTCGGAGCAGAAAATGAGCACTTGGAATACTAAATTGCTTATATCTCAGGAACCGTATGACGTAGAAAAAAAATTAAAATTTCATATTATTTATGACTTTTCTGGCTAGTATTATGCTTAGCCCCATATGGGGGCTAAGCATTTTTCTGACAAAAAGTCCGTATTTCAAAGCATTTCCGAGATACGGGCCCCGCAAGGCGCGGTGGACGCCATAATGTTAGTCTATGGGAAAAAGCGTCAACTTTGGAGTAATATAACTTTGCATCCCTGTAATATTTTGTCACCAAACCACCAAAAGGCACATCTGTGGGATGTTGGCTTTCTTCCCTCCAAATGTCAGCCCAAAAGACCAAACCATTCTTTTGTAGCAGGGTGGCAAAAATTCCTGTTATTTTGGGCATTGTGTCGCAAAGTAGTGCCGTAAATCACGACACTTTCGCAAAATAAATCAGGAACGTGTCACAGGTGCGGCACTACTTTGTGACACTACAGTTTAAAAAGACATGGCTAGCATCCTCAGCACTCAACTAGGTGAATGCAAAAAGAATTGTGTCCCTAGAGGGTCCTAAATTTAAATGCCAAGCATTTCTGTGACCAGTAACTGAAAACAAAATGACTGACTCAAGACACTACAGGGGTAATTTGTGACACTAAAAACTGCATTTGCAACACTGTCAAACTTTTTGTTAACTTTTCCCATTGATATAATGGGAAACTTGTTTTTTGAATAACTTTTGAACTGTTTAATATTTTTTCACACAACCTTTGAAAGGCACATCGGGGACCCTGGCCGCATGTTTCCTGAAGGTTTTGAACCAGTCATGCAAACCGTGTGACCTGTAGGTGTGAGCAAAGAATGCACAGAAAAGCATAAATGTGACACGGAATGGCGCTTTATAGCTCTGCAACCGTATATCCGACCAGTACAAAACTTGGCAGATCTAGAAATCTGTGGTACTGCTCTGTGCCTGCCAAATATCAGGCAAATCTGTCATATGGTGACAAAGTTATTAAGCTGCAAAATTTCACACTTTAACCTTAAATAGGGTACTCAACCCTAACTATAGTGGCACTACCGTGCCACTATAATGTATTTATATAACATATGTTTTGGTATAAATACAGGAATAAAATCTACTATCTCTGTCAGGTAGTGAAGATATCAGTTATTTCTCCACGTTCTTATACATCATTGTGATATCCCCATGTTCCTATACGTCATGGAGATATCGCAACGATCCTATACGTCATCTGCTTCAGCCTGCCAGCTCTGCCGTCTTTTCCTACTACCACAAGCACTATCAATATTTGTGCTCTGTTATCTAGCAAGACCGAGCGGTCTAAAACTATGCAACTCTGCATAAAAAAAAGTAATATTTATGCTCACCTTTTTTTTTAAATCCATCAAATGTACAGACACAACAGTAGTGGTGTAAAAGTATCACCGAGACTTGTAAAACAAATGCTTTTCAGTTGTCCTGCTGATACCGTGACCGAGCGGTGTCAATGATGTAGTAGTAGACAATTTACCTAAGACACGCCGAACTAAAAACATCTTGGCAAATCTAATATTTTTCATAATTGTGCTGCATTTTTTTAAAAGAAACCGCAAACTGTACAAACATGAGAGGGAGCAAGTCGGCAGCTTCATAGTAGTAAATGCAAGAACGAGCATTGCTATAGCAATGCTCTCTCTTACATCTAGAGGTCTGAAACCGCTAACTCACTCCCTCTCATCTCTCCATAGTCAGAAGCTGATTTCAAATAAAGGAATTCTCATTATGAAAAAAACAACATTTTTACTACACTGCCTTACCTAAATTTTTTACCACCACATCATTCACATTGTTTGGTCACGCTACATAGGAGAACATATTAAAGTGAAAGTGCTACCAGCAGGGAACGTGAAAGTGCTGGTTTAAAACACAGAATTAATTGCAGGATCAACCAGATACATTTTTGTAAATAAATAATGCATTTTGTGCTGCAACATATGCAGAGCTGGGGGGGGCATTAAAACATAACGAAGTCACCTACAAAGGGGGAAGTCCAAAACCTCTCCAAATTTGATAACCTGTAACTACAGAATAGTGTTTGGGGGACATGTAATCAGTAAGCTTGCCCTTGACGGGGCCCAAAATATACATTGTATAAACAGAACATGACATGACCTGACTGAAGATATCATATTTATCTTCACTCGAGGCCAATGACATCAAGATATCTCACTCGTGGCTTCGCCACTCGTGAGATATCATGATAACATTGGCCTCTCGTGAAGATAAATATATCTTCAGTCGGGTCATATCATATCCCTTATATCTATACTATATATATAGATAGAGATACAGATACATATATATATATATATATATATATATATATATATATTTTTAATACCACGGGCTAAAGCTTTCTCAGTAGGAAAACCTATGTTATTGTCTCTGGAGTGAGGATAAATCCTGATGACATCAGCAGAGTGAGGATATCACATTTATCCTCACTCTGCTGATGTCACCGGAGTGAGAATATATGCACTGCAGCTTGCATTCTAAAGGAAACTGCTTCAGACAACAGTTTCTCTTTCTCACTAAAACTGCAACTTACTCAATTAGCTTTGCAAAACACTCCCACCTGTGTCCCACTGAGTTTCTAACACTCCTAGCCCATTACTGTGCTGATCTCAGCCTCAAAACAACCTGAATTCTAAATGAAACTTTTACAAAGCAGTTTGTCTTTCTCAGTGCTACCTGCAGCGGTTTGTCTGTCTCACTGAGCCTCTGAATCATTCAGTTAGCTTCACAAAACACACTCACCTGTGTTTCTCACTCCCAGTCCATTCAGAACACACACACACACACACACACACAGAATGAGCAGGAAACACACAGAAACACAAAAAATGTTCCTAAAGCTCTCACCCCTGTGGTATAAATCGCACACATGATGTGCAGATTGTGGGATATGGGAAATATTCTGACTCCTGCAGAGTGAGCTGTGCATTCTCATTCATGCCTTCAGCACTTGTGAGAATACAGAGCACACTCTGCAGGAATGAGAATATTTTCCATAGCCTACTCCTGCCCATAATGTATGATATATATATATATATATATATATATATATATATCGTGATTGCAGTGATGAATGGGTGGGTTGTATGCACAGCTTGTGCCTGCCTATACCCATACCCTGCAGCATCCAGCCTGTACTTCCATTCTGACCAAAAAGTGGAGCTGTGTGCTCCATGCAGTAGCACCAGGCAAACAACATGGACATGTATGCTAAGCAGCACATAATGAGATGCAACTGTGATGTTTGCCCATGGATTACCTAATGAGGCTCACTTGCATATGAGCTTTGAATATAGCAAACTTTTGCCCTGTGCTAACCTGTTTGCTCTGGGTTAATGTGATAGCACTGTGCAGTCGGGTTAGCCCCGGGCAAACCTCACATCAGCATAGCACAGTTGCAGTGTGTGGCCTGCTTTTTTTCCTGCAGTTGTTGTGAAACACCTCTTTGCAATCACACACATTGTCCTCTGCCTGCAGTTCTGACTTGCTCCACCTCTGTGTCCATTGGGCTGCAGTTGCATTTTACACTTCCCTGTTGCTATATTCAGAGCTGTCTTATTTCCCAGGCTATTTTAGCACTGCACTCCCAGCCCAGTTTGCCTGGCTTCCTTAGCACTCCATATTCAGCAGGTTTAGCACCGGAGCTATTCCTTTTCAATATGGCAGGCTATTGGTTCTAGGCTAATTTAGAATGTTGGGCAGTGCTAATTTATCCCTGGGGCAACATTTTGAATATCTGGCCCCTGATGTTGTAAATTTGAGAATTTGGTAGCTTTAAGCTAAGGGGAACAATAAACGCTACCAATTAATATTTCCTTCCAATTAAGGCCCCTGGTTGCTCATTGCAACACCAGAAAGGTATGTATGTGTTACTCACAGGGAAAACTCAGGGGCCTTAATTGGCTGAACTCTCATAGCTCAGTTAGTTAAGAGTTAAAGCATGGATTTCTGAGATCCTGGGTTCAAATCCCAGTAAGAGTTACACATTTCCTTTCATTCCTACAATTGAAGCTAAGAAAATGAAATTGCTGAGGTCCTGGGTTCAAATCCCAGTGAGAGTCACACTTTTCCTTTCATTTCTACAATTGGATTTCTAAATTTGCCTTGCAGTGGCATACACTGCATTTGGGAGAGATAGAGGAGGAGGAGAAGTGATGTGCGTCTGTAAAAAGACTTTCTGGTTGCTCATTGCAACACCAGAAAGAAATGTATGTGTGATTCACATGGGAAAACTCAGGGGCCTTAATTGGCTGAACTCTCATAGCTCAGTTAGTTAAGAGCTAAAGCATGGATCGTTGAGGTCCTGGGTTCAAATCTCAGTGAGAGTCACACTTTTCCTTTCATTTCTACAACTGGAGTTCTAAATTTGCCTTGCAGTGGCATATACTGCACTTGGGAGAGACAGAGGAGGAGTTATATGAGTCTGTAAAAAGACTTTCTGGTTGCTCGTTGCAACACCAGAAAGGAATGTATGTGTGATTCATATGGGAAAACTCTGGAGTCTTAATTGGCTGAACTCTCATAGCTCAGTTGGTTAAGAGCTAAAGCACTGATTGCTGAGGTCCTGGGTTCAAATTCCAGTAGAAGTCACACTTTTCCTTTCATTTCTGCAATTGAAGCTAAGAAAATGAAATTTAACACTCAGTAACATAGCAGGGTTTACCAAATTAATTGAAAAAGTGTCCAACCAAGGAGGGGGAAAGGTAAAAACATTATCAAATCCTTCTTATAAAGGATACTGTAAATGCTCAACAGAAACAAAGCTGTGAAACAAAGAAAAAATTACAATAAAGAACCAAAATTATTGTAGGGGTAAAACATAGAATGAAAACCCATAGCTTCAGATTCCTTAGCTCTCACCTAAGGAAATTATGAATAATATACAGTACATGGAGTCTAACCCCCCACTGTTGCCACCAGTGGGAAAGCACTCCCAAAACCTTGAATAAATGAAAGTTTTAACCCTTTGCTCCCACTCAAGGGTCAAACAACTGTTGAATTATGTTAAATGAACAAATCTAATATACATGCTCTAGATGTTCTCCTAAATTAAGAGATAAGTTAACATCTCTTGGCTTTCACCCAGTTATTAAACGCTATGCTAATTTTGCTAATGCTTAAGTAATACACATGGCACTGCTTCTGTCATTTAAACATGGAAATTGTCAGGTGTATACCCACAATGTAAAAATGGGTCAGTAATTAAAAATTAAAATAGCCACTTAATGTTAAAATAATAGCATTGACTGAAATTTCTAGAAAAACTATAAGTAATAATAAGCTTTCAGAGAA
Source organism: Neoceratodus forsteri (assembly GCA_016271365.2). Classification (NCBI taxonomy): domain Eukaryota; kingdom Metazoa; phylum Chordata; order Ceratodontiformes; family Ceratodontidae; genus Neoceratodus; species Neoceratodus forsteri. The sequence goes on along the minus strand of CM057452.1, from coordinate 269,179,350 downwards.
ACTATTATAGCAGTAATAAAATGTTATGTACCACAAAAGTTAAGATAAAAGTGTTCCTAATAAATTTGAGTACACATATCAAGTTTACCAGAACAAGACAAGCAAATCTTATAGGAGTATGCCAATGAAATTTCTCCCAAATTAGCCCCACCACCTTGCTGGCATTCACCAGTTGCCGACTCTCCTGAGCCCCTGCACACCGGAGCAAATACCAGCAAGCAAAGTCACTGCCACAGATAAAATACCAGCTGCAGATTTACCCTTCCCTGCTGACATCATAGAAGACAGGCTCCCAAACCAGCTGAATGCACACCCACCTATAGTGGGCTTACATGTCCTTTGTGCCTGAACAGGTGGGAGCTGTCTCGAGCTTTAACAACTACCTCTTTGAGATTCAAGACTGAATAAGTGCTAACTGGTTGAGGTTGAACCTGGAAAAAACTGAGGCTCTGATGGTGAACCTGGGTCATCGGGTAGAGGGACCGTTGGCTGGACGGCCATCTGGGCTCTGTCTTGGAGGCTGCCAGCTGATGACCTCTGAATGGGTGCGAGATCTGGGTGTTATTCTTGATGAGGGTCTGACGCTTAAATTCCAGGTGTCATCTGTTGTCAAGGCAGCCTTTTACCATCTGAGGAATATCACTCGGATTAAGTACCTTGTTCTGTCTGATAATCTTCCAACTCTGGTCCACGCCTTTGTGACATCCTGCCTTGACTTCCATAATTCCCTGTACCTACGGCTACCGGGGGTTGCTATCCACTGCTTGAAGCTGGTGCAGAATGCAGCAGCTAGGCTGTTGACTGGGCTCCCCTGAGCTTGCCATGTTATGCCTGTGCTGCACAGTCTGCACTGGCTGCCTACTCAGTGGTGGATCACCTTCAAGGTTGGCTCGCTGACCTACAAGGCCCTAAATGGACAGGGACCATGCTATCTGCAAGAACTCCTTCATCCCTACCTCCCCCTCTGCCCAGTTTGCTCCACCAATGAGGGATTGCTAGAGATTCCCAGGGTTCATTTGGAGACCTCTGGGGCCCAAGCATTTCAGTTTGGGGCCCCCACCCTGTGGAATTCTTTACCTCGTCAGATAAGAGGGTGTCTAATGGTGGAGAGTTTAAAATCTGCATTGAAAGCATTGTTGTTTAATCTTGCTTTTCCTGATCCTGAATAATTTTTTGATGCTGATATTTATTAACTATTTATGGATTTTTTAGCTGTGGTGTTATGATCTATTGTTCTAGCGCTATGGTCTCTGTGTGAATAGCACTATTTTATAAATAAATTTTGCTTGCTTACCAATGCCAAATAGTAGCACTACTAACATGGTACCAAACCTGCTGGATGTTCAGCAGCCCACATTGTACTTACCATTGCCTGGTGACAGCAGTAATGACAGGCCTTTGTCTAGCATGGCTGAATCAAGAGATGTGAGCATGATTGACAGTTACAAAATTCAATAAATCAAAATACTTATAGAGAAACTGCAGGGGATGCAAATTTATTTAAGCATTACTTTAGTTACATTGTCAATGACAGTTGCTTGTTGAAAAGCTTAACACCTGAGGATTTAAATAAATACCTGTACCACTACTTCTTTTTTTTAAACAGATGTACTGTATTTGTTTCTCCATATACAATGAGCACAACTAACAGTTATACAGTTCTACATTTACCCACAACCCCTCCACCTACAGCTTTTCTTACATATATAAGTTCAGACGAGATCATAGGTAGTACAGAGTTATGCATCTTTCTTAGCTCCATTTCACTGCCACAAATTTCATAAACAGTAATGGAAAAAAAGCAGACAACCATATGAACCCCTAACTCTACACTTGCTATTCCAGAGTGTAGAACATTACCTGAAATGGAAAAAATACCCTATCTCCCTGTCATCAGGCAGAGCTTTTGAAAAGAGCAAGAGATGCTGCAAAGTAAGCAAAACAAATCTGAAGGTTATAGGTCTCAGATGCTGATCCAGTGCTGCTGGTGAGCTGACCGATGACGTAAAGCCAGTACTTCACAAAAAACAACAATTGGGCCTTTCCCTCCGGATCCACTTTCAAATTGTATATGTGGATCCTCATCGGTGTGTATTTCACTGTCCATGGGAACACAAAAATGAGAGCAGTTCAGTGGGGAGGTGTCTAACCTGAAGTCAGACGAGAATGGGAAAAAACACTGTCTTATGAAACCAAGCAACAGACAAAAACCCTAACTGGGTTCCATCCAAAAGACAACAGAAAGATAAAGCCCAGAGCATGCAAAGTAACAAGCAATCAAATAAAATGCCCCGTATTTAATTAAACATCGTATATGCAGCAGCTGGTTACCAGATTCTCCATTTTTTCCTGCAGTAAACATTAAGGCATGTAGATCAAAGTACTCCACCACATGGTACAAAAACCAGCCCGTTGGGATAAATAAGTTGTCAAATACTGTCAAAACAGTGATCATGAATGCTGGTATAACTAGCGACTAGAAACTGACAAATCATTCTGCCAGGAAACACCTCATATAAAAATTGACTGATTCTGGAGTGACACCCACAGACATAATTCACATCTCAGGCCACAAACATCTGCAGAGCTTAAATGATTATTCTACAGTAGATGAAAAAAAGTAGCAAGAAATTTTCTCAAAACTCAGTGGAACATCTAACCAACCTGGACCTTCACAAGTAAAGCCATCAACACAACTGTCAATCATCTCCAAAAATCTAATCGACCTTCTTGGCACATGTTTCAACAAGCAACTATTAATGCTAAAACTATCACCTTTAACATTATAGGCAAGGCAAATTTTATTTATATGGCGACAATTCCCGAAGGCTCTGGGCACCTAACAATAAAGCAATACAAATAATAAAAGCAGAAAGAATATAAATAATAACTAAAATTAATAAAATTCATAGTCACAAGGTAAGTAAACCACCAACACCTATGTGCACTCAGCAAGCATCACCCTACTTTATATAAATGTACAGTATCTGCTTTATGTTTGACTCCCAACTAAAAATTCATTTTTTGTGTTTTTGTTTGTTGTTTTTTATTGTTGTTGTTTCCCACAGCATTATCTGGCTAAAACCAGAAAACCACTACAAAGGCAAAAAAAAAGGAGAATTAATGTTCAGTAACTGACAATGATTCAAACTAGGATCGACTAGTAAGTAGAAAAAAAATGAAAAGACACAGACACACTAATTTTGATGCCTTACCCTGAAGGTTCATTTATTTATTTATTTGGTTATTTTAATTTTAGTAGGTTATACACTTCATGGGGTGGAATATTCTACAGTTTTTAAGACAACTTGTGTTAAAACTCAAAACCGGTGTCATATACCAAACATGGCAAAGTGAAAAACAGACACTTAAAAAGTAGCATTGCCAGTGCACAAAACAGTCACCAGAACATTGGATGTTTGATAAAGCATACAACATTGACATTATGTACTGTATGCCTAACTGATGCCTCAGAACAATAGCTGTGATAGGTATACAGTTTGCATTTGTAGATCAATTGTGATTTGTTTTTTGTAAAAGAAACAATTTGAAAATGTGCAGAAAAGCAACAGTAAAAAATTTCTTTCAACCTTAGTTACTTGACAGTTCACAATAGGTGTGTCTCTTTAACTACTTCTTATAATACATTTGTGTGTGTTGATTGGGAGGGGGAGGTTAGGGGAGTTGTTTGGAAATAAAAGAAACAGAAACAAGGGGCGTAATTATATATATAAAATAACCAAAAATGGAAATGTATGAAACCAGCATATAACTAGAAATTCAATCCATTCTGATTAGCCCAACACACAGTTCAGTTTGAAAGGCCCACATATTCAAAGGAGATGCACTGCCAAAAATGGAGACGCGTGGCACATCTCAGAAAATGTATGGAAGTGCAATATTCTAAAGGGATAGATGCATTGCGTATTTCTGAATGTGCAATCACACAGAAATAATATATGTGGTGCAAAGAAAAGGGTCGCGTACATGAATATGCCACGCAGCCGTATATTGAACCTAAATGTGTGACACATCTGCCATGCAACGTTAGGCAGACAAAAGGATGTCCTAAATTGGCCAGCCAGCCACCCACAGGAAGGCCACAAGACTGCAAACAGGCCATCCCAAGACAGCCCTTGGAGGTGCACCAGGATGTGCTCCAGGCACCCATACACAGCAGTCAGGCCAGAACGGAAGTACCCAAAGCCACAGGTGCTGGCACACCATGGGCACTGCCCAGAATGCAATCCCCCACACTGCATCCAGGATGTAGACACCCAGCAGCCACATGCCAGTGCTGTCAGTGCCCTCCCCAGCACACCAATGGAGCAGATGGCCACACTGGAGCACATGTACTAGGGTCCATGGCTTGCACCCAAGTGGCCTGCAGGGTGCCACCCAGTGGTGGCATGCACCCAGGGTGACATCTGGGGGGTATCACATCACTTCATCGCAAACACTTCATCGCAAACACTTCATCGCAAACACGTCATCATAATAAACTTTATCGCATCCAACATTTCACTGCATGAAATCTCCTCGCAAAATACATACATAGAAAAAAATACCATTTCGTTTACTGTGTTGAAAGTACCTTTTTGATTACTGTGTAATGCGTCTGGGTCAAATATGCGTGATGTGTCATGCGTAATGCGTCTGGGTCAAAGGGCAGAGGGCAAAGGTCGGGCAGGGGAAAAGGAGTTTGTGGGATCAGACGAATCATTAGCAAAGGTAAAGGCCGTTATCGTGAAGCACTATATATTGTGTGTCCTCTTGTTTGGTATGGTGGAAGCATTTGCAAAGTTAAAGGCCATTTACTGAAGGTTAAAGGGTTAAAGGGTTAAAACTGAAATCTTAATTGAGGTCAAATAAAAACAAATCTTGTCATCTTCAGTACCCCATCTAGACCTGCAGTTGGAAGTTATGAGCAATAGCTCTTAAGAAGTCCATCCTGTTTGTATCACAGTATGTTTCAATGACCTTGACAATTCTTTGTGCTGTGTCTTTGTATTTCTTTCTCTGAGCTGGAGGCTCTATACCAGCAAGATATTGCTCCATTCGGTGCTCATTAAGGTTCTGTTCAACCTTTAGGGCATTAATGAACTTCCAAACAGTGGAATGGCATGCTCCAAGCAGACTATTAAAACTTCGGTGCCACCCCTCTACTGAGTTTATGGTTCTCGGGATCCCAGTACTGACTGCACCGCTGCAGTTCCAGAAATTGATAGCAAAATGTGGTCTTCGTCTACCACGGCGACCAACTGGACTCCCAATCGATGTGTCTTCAAAGTAATCAATGAGAGGAGCCAGTTGGTCGTCGTTCGCAGTATAAAACTCAGTTGCACGTAGTTCCTCGAAGGCTTCCACAATGTCTGCGGGTTCAACATATGCAAGTGCAGGAAGCATTCTTATTTGTAAGGAATAATCAGCATCCACTGTATAATTTTTAAGAATGATTGCATTTTCCTGCACTTTTCGCCACACAGCTTGGCAGAGGTGGAAAAAGCATCCCCTTGTTCTAGCCCCAGGAAACTCACTTGCCAATGCTTTTACTGCTGCTAGTTCAAAGTCTGTCATTACTGATGAAGGGCACAGTTCAGGACAAAGCTGTTTTATTTTTTGAAGAACCCTTACAAAACTGTCAGTGCAACGATTTGACATTAATATGAAAACAGATGGGATAACTGCAGATTGGCGGACTCCATGTATAGTGTAGAGCTGTGTGAAAAGTGTTGGTGCACATTTAAATGTCCCATCTGCATACCAGTGGGGTGTGGAGCGCATGTACTGCAGGTTTTTTGATGTTGCAAAAATGATAAAACGCTGATTATCTTGAGACCCAGAATCATACTGCAGAAATAGCTCTCCTCTCTTGGTGTTCCAATACTCTGCTGGAATCAGTAAATCTACAAGACATGTAGGCTGAGTAGGGACTACAGCGACAGTCTGGCATGCTCTCTGTGCAGTGCGCTTAAGACATTCAACGGATGGCAACTGAGAACTGACTGCCTGGCTAAGCCCACTAATAGCACTTGAAACCAGATGCTGGGTGCTGTCCTGTGAAGAACTAGCTTTGTCCTTCAATAAAGATACTGCTTTTATTGCCATTGTGGAACCAGCATCAGTAACATGGTTATGTCCCTGTACATATTTTACTATGACATCATTACTAGTGTGCACTCTAGCAGGGCATTTAAAAGTGTCATATTGACAACACTTCCAGTATTGTTTACTCCCATAAGTACGCTCCAGGTGGTATAAGAATCCAGAATCACACAGCATCGGCTGACCTCTGATGCTTTTTACAAACTCTAATGGCATGGCTGTCAGAACTCAATTTGCACAGTAGGTGGCGGCGCAACAGAACAGTGAATTAACATACGCTGAACTGTCATGCGCTGTAGAGTCTATGCGATGAAATGTATCGCGTTGAAATTACCACGCGGTAATTTACCACGACAAAAAGTTTTGCGATGAATGACGTGGAACCCATCTAGGGCAACGATACCCAGGTAGCCTGGTGGTAAGAGTGGCAGCCTTGCATGGGTCAGGGACTGACCTGTGGCACGCACCCACGGTGGTACACCATAGGTGCACACAGGTGGGGCCCACCCACTCAGGTACCTGGTCACCATCTGCACACTGCCATTCCTTGCAGTTATCACCATATTCTTCTCATACAGGGGTGTGTGGGGCACTGCTGATGACTTTAGGCTGCATATGGAACTGGTGTATCACATACATGTGGTATACCGATCACACTGTGTCACCCTGTGCCCTCCCCTATTGCTTGTCCAGGTAGACCCCTGTGGCCACTGTCCAGGTGGGGCACCTGTACCCCAGTCCAACCCTGTACATGGCTATGGGTAATAACATTGCACCCAGGCCAATGCAGTCCACCCATCACACACACAAACATTCCATCACACCTGCCTGCTAGGCTGCAGTACCTCCTGTTCATCTTTGTGGGGTGGTGGGGCAGCCCTGCAAAGCTGGAACGGCACATGCCTGGGGTATACAAATGGCCTAAATACATTCCAGTAATGAGCTGCGCATGTGGGGGAATGAGCTCAGAATGTGCAATGAGGCTATTTGCATATCTCAGCTGAATATTGCAATTTTGTGCACTGCACATGTGGCTGCCCATCATGCATTTCCCTATGCTCTGCATAGAGCTCAGGTCATGTGCCATGCCACGCATCTCCCACTGCACAATCACACATGTTCGGGATTTTAGCCAGACATGCGCGATTGCATCTCATGGGGTATTGTATGAATATACCATTATTTTGTGGCGACGCAGGCACTTTCACAATGCAACCTGAGACTTTTGAATATGGGGCCCCAGAAGTGTGAAAGTTGCTAAATAAAAAAAGGCAAACAAGTTATTGGCATGTGGTGCCACAGTTAATAAAGTTTTTTTTTTTTTGCTTGCTTATTTAGCCATACCTGTTGATGCTTCTTCTTAATGTTGCAGTTGTACAACTATAAAAACTACAGATTTCTTTGTCAGTATTCCAGCCCCTCCAGCCCCCCCCCCCAAAAAAAAAGCATACCCTAATACATCACAGCTAGACTCATGGGTGTCTTCTTATTCTCATATAAAAGTATGCACTCAGAACAAAAGTAGTAAAAAAGTCCAACTACAATAGGGCTATAGCAAGTTATTAATATGATAAGTATTTAAACTGTGTAAAATAAACCCCATAAAAAACTAAACAGCACAAGTACCTCAGGTTTAGAGCCACCTGTTTCTTGTAGAAATGTGAGCTCCAGTGTTTCTGGATTAATAATGTAAGTGTGGTGCTGTACAGAAAGAAAAAAAAAAAAAGAAAACTTGCAATAGAAATCTTCTCACCCAACAACCTCAGGGTCAGTATCCCAAAACCTGCTGAAAAGTTGAGCCAGTAACAGAAATTGGGCACCACCAGTCTCCCAATTTGCAGAGTTCCATGCTGTCCCTATCTTCTTGCCCAACCACTTCAGGGCCAGTACCCATGAAAATGTTGTGCAATTGCTCCAATGCCAGAAAATAGATGCCATCAGTCTCCAGTTGAAGAGTGGATATGTCACTCCTTCCAGGAAGTAAGATGCAAGACCAGACTCACTGTGGAGGAAGTTGACTCCTGGGTAGCTCTCAAGGAAACACTGCTGCTCTGAACACCCCAAACAGCTATGCTGTAAACTAACTCTATCTATCTGACTTTGCACCAATCAGCACACTGACTCTGCACATGCACGATCCTACAATGTGTGGCATAAACGTCTGGCCAATCACTAACACCATAGCAATATAGCCTAGCCAATCACATGAAGGTATCTCTCAGACCATAGCAACCTGCTACTGCCAGAGTGGAAGAAGACAGCATAGTAGAAGAGTGCCCCACAAACTGTTATTTATTTTTAAGCTAAGAAATGCTAGCTAAATATAAAAAAGTGCATTAGAGAGGAGGCTTATTGCATACATTGAATATGCAATTGGGCAGCATATGACAACTCTTTTATCTGAATGGGTTGAGATTTGACCTCCATGTCCTCACTTGTGGCTCCACCACTCATGAGCTTAACGAGGGCAAACCTCAACACATTCAAATAAAAAAATTATCATAGACTGCCCCATTGTATGTCCCTTATATATTATACAGATGCGGTAACACTTGTATATTAGGGTTTAGTAAGTACTTTATTTTAAACCCTGATTTTTCTCCTTAACAACTCCACACCTGTTCAACTGATTCCCTTGAAATTGCAGATAGAGTGGGTGCCAGGGTCTCAGTCTCCTGTCAATTTTGAAGCAATTGATTCAGAAGTAGCAAAGCTATAGAGGTGGACAAAACATAAAACTGGCAAAAATTAAGAACTTTTGTTATTGACCTATAACTAAAAAACTTGGAGGATCTCAAACCTGAAACTTACAGGTTTGATAGAGTTTGCCCCAAGGTGTGTGCTTTTGTGCCTTATATGTCTGTAACTTGCCCTGTGTTTGAGTTATTTAGGAAAAACCATGGGAATGTATGTTCAGTTTTAAAAACTGAGCATTGTAAAGACAACTTATTTTTACCACAGCATTTCTAAATGTGATCATTTGACAAAAATGAGTATGTGCTTGTGGGGAGGGGCTATAGGCATCACCATGAGGTGATGCCTGATGCATCTATTTCACTTTCAACTGTATTCATTCAGTAATAGCGGGGCTATGCATCAGTGCGCAGCCCTGTCCCCGATAAACAGAGCTGTGTGACATTCTCCTCTTTGCCGGATTGTTGGTGCTGGCTACACTGGCTACAAAACCCCCCCCAACATTCAACATGGGGATGCCCACCCCGATGCCATTTGACAGCCCTGCATGTTGTGCACCGTTATCTCCCCTGCCTGCTGCATGAATAAGCTGACACCATGGTGCCTAATCCCTGGTGCCAGCTTAAACACCTGCCCACTGTAAGTGTGCAACACTGGAGTGCCACCCCTGGTGCCATCAAGCAGAAAACTGACAATGGGGTGCCTAATTACTAGTGTAAGCACTTGTAAACAAATAGAACTGTCCCTCATAGCATTTTTATTCTGAAATAAACCATCCATCAATTTCTGTTGCAGCTTCCCTGTTCCCTATGCCAACCCCCACCTCACCTTTACCCCCCAACTCAGCACCCATCATCCCGCAACCCCCCATACCCCTCATTCATCTAAAACATGTCCAGTGCTGTAGATACACTCTCTGCACTGAAAAAATGTCCTCCTCTTGCAACTGTGAACTGAGGAAACAATGTAAGTTTGGTCAATGTATTTTCAATGAGTTTGGAACATTTACTCATAACTTCATAATTTTTGTATTTTTTTCACCAAACTGTCAACATGACCTTCTTGGGACACCACTTCATGAACGACATAGCCAAAAGATGATTTTACAGTCACTCTGCACAATCACCTTCTGGACAGGTTTCGAACATTTTCACTTACCAGGTTCATGAGGTGAGGGTCATAATTTATTTATATACAGTATTTAAAAAGTTTCACCAGGAAAGTCATACTGAGCTAAAATAGCTCATTTCCAGATGCGTTCTGTCAGGGGAAGGGGTGGACTGGGTAAGTACAAATTGTTGAATATACAACAAGGATACAACAAAATAATAAAACAAACAACATAAAAACAGTTCTTTAAAAATAACATGTGCAGATATATACAGGTGTAATGTTTGTGTTCAAGGCCGCCTCCTAAGACATAAACTTTTGATATTTGAACATGAACAGGAGGAGAAGGTAGAACCTTGAAGTAGAGGGCTAGGGTGGCATAAAAAGACTCATAAGAAGACTATGTTGAAAATTTTGGGTCAAAATATTAAAAAGCAACAAACTTAGGATGGTACATTGAAATTATTCAATGCTTGCTCATAACTTAGGAAATTTCCAATATTTTGACCCCAGATTTAAAGTGTAGGCATTACACAAGCTCATAAATGTGACAGGTGTCAGAAGGCACTGAGGTGTGTGGCACTGGCCTCAGCCTGTGGAGGGACAGAGCAGTGCTCTGCCGCACAGACCACACCATGTGGTGGGCCGGGAAGCCTTCTCTAACAAGGGGTTGACATGTGTATCAAGGCCTGATGGAGCCACACACTGCATCGAGTCAAGTGGGTTGGCAAAAGAAATTGGGAAAAGAGCAGCTGGCAGGATGAAGGGACAGTCACTGGAGGCCCTGCACCATGGAAAACCTCTATTGCTGTCAGCCACCCAGTTCCATCCTCTCCATCTCATGGACTTACCTTGTACCTTTGGAACCACCCCACAGACTTCCCCCATGATGGCAATAGGATGGCAAGGATGTCCACCCCTCCTTGACTCTCGTCCAGTTTAGTAGTTTGTCACCCTGTCAGTGTTGCAGGATATGCAAAAGGTGGTGGCTTCATTCTAACCTGGTGATGGTCGATAAGCAGAGCAATCCCCCCCTCCAGAAAGGAGAGTGGTCCCAGGGATGCTGAATCCTCTCCACATCCCTCACACTGGCCTTCATGAGTTACCCAATTCCATTCCTGAACCCAGGTCACTGCCATGGTGCCTGTACCTACCTACCTTCCCAACCAACCCACTTTAGCCCTCCCCAAAAAACTACAAGCCCTTCCCACCTGACACCTCTAATTGGTATTTTTATTAGTCATCGTAACAACTTGTCACATAATTCTGTACTGTAGTTTAGGGGTTTTTTTGTTTGTTTGTTTTCTTCTAGCTGTTTTGATAAGTTTGAAAGAGTCTGAGAGGAGAAATGAGATAAAGTTGCTTGCCAGAACCAAGCCAGATGACTCTGGAGAGTGATTACAATCTCTTCGTCCTGTAGTACAGGATCCCCTGTATAGGCATAGTCGGAGGTAGGGTTCCTGGGTGCCCAGAACCCCCCTCCCATATGGCCTCCATTATGTTTTCATTAAAAAAAGCATTTCTATATGGGGACTAAATAATGGGATTTCTTTGGTAGAGACCCTCCATTCTGAAATCCTGTCTGCATCCCTGCCCTGGTCAATTAATGGGATAGCTGAAAGCCAAAACAGCCCTTTCATGCCATTCGCCTTACTTATTTGTTTGTTTCTGCAAATCCAGATGTCTCAGGACAGATTGTTTGACATTCCAACATGGTCTCTTCTGTCTCATCCAAATGATCCTGCACAAATGAAAAACTGTTTTCCTTACTAAGGCACCTCAAGTGTGCGATGAGGAGTATTCCTTGAGGAAAGTTTTATATCACTTTTTAATATGGCACATTTAGTAACAGGCATTGCTCTGGTATATCACCTTACCATCGCTGCTTTCAGTTGTTCAGACCTTATTTGGCAGCCACAAATTTGCTCTTAGACTGGAATGGTGTGTCCATGTTTGCAAAGATCCAGCTACAGAATTAAACACTTGAACTTTCTTTAATGCAACATCATCCTATAGTTTTGAGGCACTTTGTGGCATTTTTGATTTGCTCATCCAAGGCCATCAGAAATTCAAGATTCCTCATTTTCAGTCCATGCATTCCTTGTCAGAATCATATGATTTTGTGACAGCTGCTCTCATCTGAGATCACCTTTGGAACAATCAACCTGTTATATTCTTTCCTGATAATCAAGCAGACATAGCCATAATACATAAAGGTCAGTCTTCCTCCTCCATGATGAATATCCTGAGAAGATCAACATGAACTTTATACACAATTTAGAACTTCCATCCTCTGCCTGCAGAAGTTATGACTCTTGCTCCATTATCCTAGGATCTGCATACTGTTCACAAGCAATCAGCCTGTTGGCCACATCATGCTGATACAAGAAAGCAGCCCTTCAGCTACATCATACTGCTCAATAGCAATTGACCTGTTGTCCATATCATGCTGCTTGTAGGTGTTCGGCATTTCATCCTCAATGTACTGCTCACAAGTATCTAGCCTGTTGACCACATCATACTGCTTGCAAGTATTTGGCCTGTTGGATTCATCATACTTCTCACAAGCAGTCAGACTTTCAGCCACATCATACTGCTCCAAGCATTCAGCTGTCAGCTAGATCTACTCTCTCAAGCATTAGGCCTGTTGGCCAATACTATTATATGATATACCATATATTGGATGATTAGTTTACCTTAAAGCTACCTATCCTAGCTCATGCTTATCCAGTCCAGCAGTTAAAGCATTCCTTTAAGATTTATGAAACTTATTTCATAGGCAATGACCTTAGCCCTCTTTGAATTCTTAAGACCTAAGGAACATATTATCTTGTCTTTGGCTGTATTCAATCACACACTATTCACTTCCCCTAATCATTTCAAAGCTGCTTACCCTCATGCCAAAAAGAAATGATTCCTTCATCACCATTCCAAGAGCTGCAAATGACATATTAATCTTAACCATGCTTCTGCTACCGTATGGGATTCTCTCTAGCTGCATCAACAAGCCTGCCTTCATATTAGTGTGAAAGAAATTCACTACCTTCTGCACCCTTCAAAGCATAGACTTTGTGCAATATTCTATTCCTCGTGTTCTTGCATTTGCGTCCTTCTGCTTTCAAACATTTAGATTGATAGCCACAACAATCAAGCAATATATCTCAGGCATACTGTTTACTTTGTTGTCCATCCATCCTGATAAAATATACTCCTACTATTCCTAGCAACCAAGGCTTTATACAAGGTTCAGGAAAATCTACTACTCAACATCCCACAAGGAAGCCTATGTATTACAACCTATATTCTTCACTGATGGGCCTCTTAAAGTATGGAGTTTTGGATCTTTTAGAACATAAGAACATAAGAATGTGTCAGCAGAAGGGGGCCATATGATCCATCTAGTCTGCCCAGATTGCCTACCACCTATTCTGTTCTTCTTCTGAGATTACCGAAGTACTTGTCCCATGCTAGCTTAAAAGCAGTGACTGTTTTGGCCTTCACAACCTCTGGTGGTAAGCTATTCCAAGAGTCCACCACCCTCTCTGTGAAGTAGAACTTACAAATGTTGGTTTTAAACTTATCCCGTTAGTCTCAAACTGTGCCCCCTTGTTTGCATGGTCTCATTTTTGTGAAAGATGTTTTCTGCTTGTACCTTATTTATGCCTTCTATGTATTTGAAGGTTTCTATCATACCCCCCCCATTTCTCCTTTGCTCGAGGGAGTACATTTGCAGTTGCTGTAGTCTAGAGTCATATTGCGCTTGGTGCAGTTCCTGTACCATTTTAGTAGTTCTCCTCTATACAGCCTCCAAGCGGTCTATGTCCTTTTTTAGGTGTGGCCTCTAGAACTGTATGCAGTACTCGAGATGTGGCCTCACCAAGGACCTGTACAGAGGGAGTATGACCTTTTGCTTTCTACTTGTAATGTCTCTGCCAATACATCTGAGGATGCTACTAGCTTTCTGCGCCTCCTTTTCACATTGTTTACCCACCTTTAAATCATTGAAAATAAGCACTCCAAGTTCCCTATTCGAGCTTTGTTTCTGTTAATTGTTCACCATCGAGTGTGTATGTTTCCCTGACCTTAATGTTCAAAAAGCCATGACATTAGCATTCCTTGGATTCCTAGGACCTGAAGAATTTAACTCTTCTTCTGTCTTCAATTCTGAAATTCACCTAACAAAGAACAGCCTCAAGAAAGCTTCAGCAAATCACTTTGCCTTTATTTTACTAAGATCAAAAACTGACAGAAGTAATGAGAGGTCCACATATCCTATTTTGCAACAAACTCAGCGTGTTGACCCATTCAAGTCTTTTAACAACTACAAGCTATGGAGACACGTCCTAATTCTACTCATCCTCTTCTCTGTACTGAAAACTGTTACACCATTACTACTTCCTGGTTCATCCTTCATGTCAAAGGTTTGCTATCTTGTTTGGATTTCTAGTCCTCACCTATTTTTCATCCAGTCATTCATGAGTGCACAGTGATCTCTGCTTCAGGAGACCATACCAGCTCACATTGTCAAGGTCAAAGAACACACAAATCATCCTGCTTGAAACCTAGGCATCCAAAATTAAACTCCACCAATCTTATCAACAGCTAGCCTCATAATTTTTAGAAGACTGGAGAGAAGGCTAACCCAGTAACCTTGGTTTTCCAGAGGTTCCCCCACATGGGGGGTTGTTCTCTCCTTCGTGTTATTGGGTCTATTCCATGAGTTAGAGGAGGTGGATTCTGTTACAGCACACTTTGGTCCTTTGTCTTTTTTAGCTACCAATTTCCTTTGGCCTCGAGCAACTTCTTCTGCACTTCTACTGAGGGTGGAAATCCAGAGGAAAGAGTCAAGCCAAAATAACACTAAAGTAACATTGCACAATCACTTACACAACTGGAAGCCATACATTGAATTGAAAGGTTTCACCCATGGTTCAATGTGCAGCTGGCAGACTCCACTCCCTGCCCTACAAAAGCCATTCACTCACACACCTCTTCTTGCCTAGAGTTTTTCATGACAACCTCCTGCCCCTCCTCCTTCTCTGGTGCTCTGCCTCTAGTGTGGCTCTTTTAGCTGCCAATTTCCTTTAGCCTTGAGAAACTTCTTCTGGCACCTCTATCAAGGGTGGAAATGCAGTGGAAAGAGACAAGCCAAAGTAACAAATCCGCCACTCCTCCTCCCTTTACTCCCTTATCACTGTGTTGTACAACTACCTTACACCTACCTGCACCTGCTCCTGACCCCCCTCCTTGCATATCTGTCTCTCTCTCTCTCTCTGTTTTTCTCTCCCTCTCCCTCCCCTCTTTCTCATTCCCCCACTCTTCCTGCCCTTATACTTATACTTCCCCTTATAGACTAGCTCTTAATTAGGGGTGACTGGTTCCTATGTGTTCACCCTGCCGCATATTGCATCACTAGTGTACTGTCTGTAATGTATGCATTGTCAGCCTTGCATCCCATTGCTCATTACCTGTACTGATTATATTTTGCATGCTGCTCCTATGAACTGCCTGCACAGTATCTCTTACAACAGCCTATATCCTAGCTGTGTTCACCATCTTACTATAGCTGCCTCTGTTAACTGCATACACTTCTCCTCCTCCTCTACACCTTACTCTTCCTATAATTGACCTCCTTCAATAGCACTGTTGTACATGAATTGTTTACTGTTATTTCACTGTTGCTTCCTTGTTGTCTGTTATTTCTGAATTGGGACCTTTGTAAATCCTAGAATAAATAAATAAAAAAAATGTATTGTCTCAGTTTGCCATGTTCCTGTTTTATAACTGCATGTATAATTTCATCATTTGTTATGTATGTATCTCAGCTCTTACTCTGTACATCCCTTTCCCCTTCCCCCAGGACATACCGTGAGACAAACATTAAGTTGCTCATTGTATCTTTCCTGGTGAAACAATTCAATAAATAAAAAATAAATAAATAGAAACACTCAAAGTAGCAAGGTAACACTCCAAGTAACACTGCACAAGCACTTACACAACTAATAGCCACACATAGAACAATAACATAGAAAAATAAAATTGTACAAGATAGCTCTTCAAAAGGGCAGTATAAACACAACAACCTTACATCTGAGTCACTCTCAATTTAAATCTCTTCAAGTAAAACACTGCTGTCTTTATGTTTTTCCTGGCTGTTTAAATTCTACATCCTGGTCTTGTAAGTTACATCTCCTGATTTCCACAAAATGTCTCAACACTTTGTCACTTTTCTTCCTGTGACCAGCCAGAAGAGTACATCTAGTCTTAACAGGTGAAACAAAATAGAACATTCTGTTCCAGACCTGGTCTCCTGTTGACAATTCTGTAAACAAGCCTTGTGGTGGACAAAATATATCTCAAAGTCAACCTCCTGTATTACAAATTTATATTTTTTAAGATACCCAAAAAGCTTTATGCAATCATTTCTACAATATAAATATATACATTTGCAAACCAAAGGATCCCAATTTCACATAAAGATTCACAGATATTTTTTAACCACAGAGAAGTAAGGGGAGAAAGAAAGACTAGAAAGAACAAATAAAGGAAGGCAGTTTATAGGGAGAAATTACAGGACCATTGGAATGGCCAATTCTCAGGTGCCAAAAGAAAGAATTGGTTGCACGGTCAGTCAGGCAAGAGACAGAAAAGTGGCAGAATAGGAGAGGATAAATTAGATCCTCCTTTATAACTCTCTCTGCATAACTAATAGTACAGGGTCATACATACCCAACCCTGTCACATGTCCCAACTGTGCTTGAAACCATTTATGTTTTTTTTGCACTCACCACATCTGCCGGTAGGCCATTCTATGACTCATCCACTCTTTCTGTAAAATATAACATTCTCACATGCTTCTTGAACCCCACCACCATCACCAGCTCCTACTCTTGTCTCTGTGTTTTTCACTCACAGTTTACTATCATATCTCTCCTCTCCAATGAATACATTTTCAGATCCCTAAGCTGATCCTCCAAGGATCTGCTCTGTTGCCCTCGAATCATTTTGGTTACCATATGCCATACATAT
Organism: Neoceratodus forsteri; assembly: GCA_016271365.2. Lineage (NCBI taxonomy): Eukaryota > Metazoa > Chordata > Ceratodontiformes > Ceratodontidae > Neoceratodus > Neoceratodus forsteri. Next base: position 269,162,412 of record CM057452.1, on the reverse strand, counting down.
TGAGTCTGTCTTTGTCTTTCTTTAGGTGGGGATTCAAGACTTGAACACAGTATTCCAGATGGGGCCTCACCAGTGATCTATAGAGAGGTAACATTACCTCTTTCTACTATTGAAACCTCTCCCAATACACCTCAACATTTTGGTTGCCTTGCTGTAGACCTTTTTGCATTGACTGGATTGCTTTAGGAGACACTTACCCTCTACTAGAGGGTGGATACACCAGACAGGATGGAGAAAATGAGGAGAGACATGGGGAAGCTTTAAAAATGGTCTGAGATGTGGCAGCTGAGGTTCAATTCAAAAAAGTACAAAATAATGCCCCTGGGACATGGGAATCCTGGGGCAAGCTATAAGATGGGAGGAGTTGCTGTCAATTACCAAAGAAGAAAGGGACCAAGGGGTTATCATTTCAGACAACCTAAAGGTGTCTAAGCAAAGTAAAAAGGTGGCGGGGAGGACCAGTGGCATGCTGCTGTACATAGGCAGAGGTATCACTAGCAGGAGGTGGGAGGTGGTAATGCCATTGTATAAAATACTGGTGAGGCCTCACCTGGAGTACTGTGTGTAGTTCTGGAGGCCGCATCTTTGAAAGGACATCAACAGGGTGGAGGCAGTCTAGAGAAGGGCGACAAAGATTGTACAGGGCATGCACCAGAAAACATATGAGGAGAGGTTAAAAGACCTCAATATGTACTCGCTGGAAGAGAGGAGGGATTTGGGGGACATGATAGAAACTTTCAAGTACCTTAAGGGCATAAACAAGGTGTGGGGGGGGAGACATCTTCCAATATAGGAGGAGTACAAGAACAAGGGAGCATGATATGAGATTGGAAGGGGGCAGGTTGAGGGGATATGTGAGGAAGTTTTTCTTCATGGAAAGGATGGTGGACACATGGAATAGCCTGTCACAGGAGATTGTGGGAGCAAGGACAGTGGAGGGATTTAAACATGCCTGGGATAGGCATAGGGGAACCATAGAGGTGGGAAGAAGTGGTGAAAAGCCATTGACCAGGTAGGGTTAAAGGCTACATACATGTGTAGGGCTTACAGGCAGACTGGATGGGATTGATGGTCCTTATTTGCTGACAATTTTCTATGTTTCTATGTTATGATGACTCCTATACCTCTTTCTGCAAAACTAGTCTCATGCTTAACCCCTCCCATATAATATTCTGTCCTGGGGTTCATATTGCCTAGGTGCTTGCACATTTTGGCATTGAATTTCAGCTGCCTGACCTTGAACTACCTCTCTAATCTTTGCAAGTCCCTCTGCAACTGCCTTACTCCTTCCTCGCTACATATGTTTAATATGTTGAAAGTACGTGAATGTCCGTTTCCAATAACATCAGTGCAGAGGATGACTTTTTTAAAATAGTAGCATTATATTATCCTGCTAAGCTACTTATGAAACGTGGGGTAGATAAAATGAAATATACATTTTAAGACTATGCCACAAAAAATAAAAAATTATTAGATGCAAACTTTGTATTAAATTTCAACCTGGGCACGGATTCAGATATTGAGGCTATGCTGTTTACCATCAGAAACATGTATGTGCACTATTCTAATACATCCACTGCATGGAATCTAGTATGTGACGCAGAGGTGTTACATGCCCAGAGCGGCCTGCAGGGGAGTTCCAAATGTAGGGTGGGGTTCACCCACCCTTCTGACAACCCCAATATGCGCTCTGCCAGGTTGCTCATCAGGACCACACTGTGGGGAGGGATAAGGGAAGGCTTATTGGGAACATATACCCCAGCTGCACCTAGTAGGTGAAGCTGCCCTTTTCCATTATGTCACAGTAGGGCCCTACAGATTTTTCCCGTGTCTCGACAGCTCTTCCTTCCCAGAACTCAACTATCAAGTGAAGTATCCTCCTACTGGCTTGAGGAATCTGGGAGTCTCACCCACAAGGGACAAGCTATGAGTTCTAGTCAGGTCTCCAGAGAGAGGGTGTGGAGCAGTGGCTAGTAGCAGGTTGCACCATCACAGGACTACTACAGCAAGCAGAAGAGCTTGGGCAATCGGAACGATGACCTGGCAGCTTTCAAGGACAAATGGGTACAAAAATAGAAACTACAAATAAAAGTAAGTCTGTCAGCTACACATTCTTGATAAACAAAACTGTGATGGATTCCTTTGCTGACTAACGAATTCTGTTGCATTAAGTGGCTGTATTCATGTTTTATGAACCTTGGCACTAAAGAGAGGAAACACTAAGGCACACAATGGTAGAAAACTTTGGGAACCTAGAAAGGCACATGATCCCCATCACTACCTCCCTGGCATTCTACTACACTCCTACAATGTTGTCCCACATGAACTTCTGTCACTTCTGCCATGCCTTCGTATCATCCATTGAAAGATACGTTACCTGACCTGTGACTGAAACTTTTACCTTTTACTCTGCAGGCCAGTACATCACCTACAGAGCTAGCTTGGTCCTTCGGTGTATTTTATATGGCTGACAGAAGCTTCTTGCTTTAAAGGGGAATAGGAACACTGCAACATTTCAAATTCATATTTGTTTACCCCTTGTTTTCTTTCTGTACATATCCCTCTTTTTGTTCTCTTTCTCGCGAGCGTTTAAAACCATCTCTATGTGTAGCCCTGTACAGTGCTATTATAGATGCTTCAACCAGTGACATCACTGGCCAGAATCAGTCATTGCTTCTAACACTGATACTACTACTACATACTTTCCCTGCCTATTACTTCAGTGCAAATGGAACACACTGAGGTGCTGCTCCATTTTCATTAATGTGGCAGCCCATACCAGTAGCGGTATCAGTGTCACAAGCCATTGACTGATTCTAACTGATTATGTCACTGGTTGGAGTTTTTTATAATAATGCAGTGTAGTGGGGTGCACACACAAAGCAGGTTTTAGAAGACTGGGGAGACAACATAGAGAAGTACTGTATGTGCAGGAAGGGAACAGGGGATCAACAAAAATGAACTGGGCACATTGCACATTTTCTGTTCCCCTTGAAAGGGTGGTTTCAGCCACCAGCAAAAAGATGAAATTGGCATCAGCAGAACCAATGTACACATTGCCCCCATAAAACACGTATTTCAAGCTAGTCTGTTTCTTATTGCTATAGATCCTGCATCAAAGCGGTATCTGCTACTGATGCTTATTCCCAGACTGAGGTTACAATCTTCTGCCTGTCACATCACACTCTGTTGCTGTGGAAATGACTGCAAGGTCGCACATGGTGGATTATGACTATCGGTTGGGAAAAAGCAGCAGGAACAGATGAATCCAAGAGGGAAAAGATATTGGGCCCAATTCAGAAAGCTAAAAAGTTGACACAAGGCACCTGTGTCACTCAGAGTTCACGCCAGAGGCCCCTTGTGCCAAAAATTGCAGACTTCCTGATTCAGGAATGGTGGCTGTGGTGACGGCAGGGTCTGGTGCACTGAGGGGGTCCTGCATCAGAGCTGCAACTGAAGGGTGGGTGCACCATGGCATAAAGTGGCTTGAACCAGCACCCAGCTGCAACATTCTCTATGGTGGGATTCAGGAAGCCTCTCAGTCAATTACACTGATGCCAATGCTTAAACCAGCAAAAGGTTGATCTAACAACCCATGCACCACACTAGTCACCCACGGCGGCCATGTACCAGGGGCATCAGGATGGTAGCACCCTGCAAGGCATGGTGCCGCATGCAGACATGGTCATCTTTGGCCCCACCATGCCATGCCCTGCATGCGAGCAGCCAAGACATGCAGTGCCACACAGTAGTGGCACCTCCCTGCCTGTGCCTTACACCCCAGTGGCTGTCAAGGTGCCGAGGCCCATACTAGGTCTCCCAGACTACACGGCACTTGTGGAATGCACCTGGTAGTGTCCTGCAACCCCAGCACAAGACAGAGCCAGACAGAGTAATGCCCACCCCTGCCCAACTGCCCTCCCACACTGTCTAACCGTACTGGCATGCTGTTGTCTGGTCGCCGACGTCTGTGAGGTGGGGGTGCCACAGATACCGTGGGCACTGTCCACACCCAGGCTTGCATCCACAGGGCCAGGGCTGCCATAAGCCATAAGCCTCCATCTATCCTCTCCCATGCACCTTCTGTTTGGCACAGTAGAGCGGATGCAGCAGCAGCTGTGACAGTGTTGCCAGAACCCCTCTTGATAGTGAATTGGGTGCAGGGTCCCTTGCACACTGGAGATCAGCACAAGCTGCTGTTTGACACAACTTGTGCAAATCTTTGTGACTCTAGCCCCTCTTCCTCCTTATGCCCTTATCAACAAAGAAAAAAAATCACTTGAAATTTCAAATCAACCAGGAACATTATGCAATTGGGTTATGCTGATGACAGCTGTGAATTTGTATTTTTGGCTGGACCGTCTCTATAAATAGTAATTTATATAACATGAAAACAGTAAGGGAGGTGAATAAGTAAACAATAGCTCATGACAGAGCCTGTTTCTAAAGAATGAATGCACTCCCCAGGTGAATCAGAAGGCACAAGGCCAAGTGCACACTGCGGAAGTGCCTCTATTCTCAAGAAACCCATGCTCTGAAGTAGGTTACTGTGGTTGTAAAACAGAAAAAGTTTTTTTTTTTCTGCAGTTAGGTTGTTGCTAGATAAAATATGTGAGCTTGGTAACATAGACAATAATGTATAGGTCGCTATTGGTAGCAAGCATGTGTACACATTGAGAGGTTGCCACGGCAACCATTTAACCCTCAAGAGCAAAGCTCAAGAGGTTCAGTCACCGTGGCAACCTTGAGATGGCAACACATGCTTTGTTGCCAATAGTGGACATGTACATTATCTTTTATAGTGTATGGTCCACATAAAGAGGAAAAAAATATAGTTAGGATCCTTACTTAAGGTTTTACTCTCTACTATCACCTTTATTTTTCATCACCACCGATCTCTATCGGGTCCAGCTCTCACCGCCTCAGCCAGTTCAGGAAGACCAGAGGATCGCATAATGTGCATGCACAAATGCAACCCATGTTGTTGTTCCATTAATGTGATGTACCCATGATGGTATAAGAGCATTGTGAAGTCACGTCAAGGGTACAATGACCTTGTAAAATCATCAATATTTGCACATAACAATGTTTTATCATACACTATAAAGACTGAGTACCTTTGAATGAATTTGGGAAGTGCCTTTATTTTAAAGAAAGCTATGATCTGTTTGGCTTTGCATTTTAAAGTGGAAACATTCATTTGAAAAAGTTTTTTTTTTCATTTAGCTTGGCTGTTGCTAGGCAGCTTAGGGTAGGTTAGTTATGAACTGTCTATATTTCAGAGATTATCCAATGGTCAGATTATGTGTTTAGACCAATACAGTTGCATGAATTCCAAAGGTCATTTTATAAAATGAAAATACAATAGCACAGTAGCAAAAGTAACCAATTACATACAAAAATTAGAAAGGTAAAGGTTTTTTACAACAGTATACAGTGTAGTAAGGGAAGACGTGAGAATAAGTTACATTAAGCTACATGTGGACCATCTCCTTCAAACGGAAGGTGAAGCTACATACAGTATACTGTATGATCAGTCATACTCAACAAGGACGTTTCTCACTCATAAGGTTTCCGTGGTAATAGGAGACCTCGAGAGCACATCGAGAGGTCTTGTTACCATGGAAACCTTGAGAGTAAAAACACCATTGTTGTGTATGATTGATCATATACTGTCTTTTATAGTGTATAGTCAATCACATCTTGAAGAATTTCCCCTTACTTTTGCCATTTCTTTGGATGCTTCTCTCTTCTGAGGTCCGTTCTCAGTGTCATGGCGTTTGAGGACTCATGGGGTTCTTTTCTTTGTCTTTGAATGTTCAAAGTTGTTGTGCACTAGCTAGATAGCTAGTGCAGCACAACAGCTATGATGATGTAGCTACTGCAGTGCTACAAAATTGTTCAAGGGATGGATTTCCATCCCAAATGACATTCCACCAAACACTACAAACTGTTTACTTAACAGCAAACTCACAACAGTCATTTTATTCTCAATAAAATGACAGTGATGGTATCATCTTTCCTTGTATTCTAACTGGAGTAAGGGTGAAGAAATACATGCAGAAATAATCATTTTTGTAAAGCACGTTGCATAATAACAGGCTATGATAGTTGATTCTCTAGCCTTGGCAAAAAGTTGGCCTCATACTTTATCAAATCCACAATCAAAGTATTGCCTCATATCGTGAAGTCACTATCATTATTGCTTAAATAAAATACAACTGGTGCCCTAGCAGAGCAGTAGGGGCATAAGCAGCAGGTCATGGTATAGATGGAAAAGAAAGTGTGGCTAAAAGCAGGTAATGAAGAGGGTACAAGAGTGGGAGAATGAACTGGAGCTAACAGCAAGGAGGGAGGGGGTAAAAGTGGGGGAAAAGAACTGTAGCTAATAGTAGGGAGTGATGGGGTACAAAAGGGTGGAAGGAACTGCAGCTAATAGTAGGGAGGGATGGGTTACAAAAGGGGAAAAAGAACTGCAGCTAATAGGCGGGAGGGAGGGGTATAAGAGGGGAGAAGGAACTACAGCTAATAGCTCGGAGTAAGGGAGTCCAAGATGGGAGAAAAATTGTGGTTACTAGCAGGGAAGGAGGGAGTACAAGAAGGGAGAAGGAACTGCAGCTCATGGCAGGGAGGAAGGGTGGTACAAGAGGAGAGAAGGAACAGTGGCTAGTAACAGGAAGGGAGGGAGGGAGTACAAGAGTAGAGAAGGAACTATGTCTCATAGCAGGGAGGAAGGGGGTACAAGAGGGGAAAATGAACTACAACTAATAGCAAAGAGGGACGAGGCATGAAGGGGGCTAGTTCTGAGAGCAAGTGTTTGATGAGATCACATAGGAAAACTTTAAAGAAGAAAGTGGAGGAGGAGCAGAGAGCAAGAGAAAGAATATTCTAGAGGAGGAGATGAAAGGAGATGGCAGATTGCCCTGCTGAGGTTTTACAATGCAGGACTGAGAGGGAGAGAAAAGCTGGATCTGAGGGAGTAGGAGGTGAGATGGGGATGAGGAGAGGAGGGCAGACAGATAATGGGGAGATTAAAATAGACAAAGTGAGAAAGGAGCCTGCCCTTGAGTGATGGGAGGTAGAGCCTGCAATAGAGAAAACAGTAATGAGTGCAGGGAGGGTAGTTTAGGGCAAAACAGGAGAAGGCATGAAAGAGGTTCCCAGTCTGGCCAGGGCAGGTTTGGAGGCAGCCATGCATACCACAGCCATGTAATCAAACACTAGGAGGATCATGCTGCTGATAATGTCATGACAGACTGGGAGTGGGAGGCAGGATTTATTGCAGTGCAGTGCGCCACATTTGGGAAGGAGCTTTTATGGATGGCATCAGTGTGGGAGGAGAAATCAAGATTATGATCCAGAGTTTCAGAGACCAGCCTAGTGGCATGGAGGGCTGAGGTACTGGTGACTTACCACCTGCCATGCCAGCGGCCCAACGTTGGGAGCAAGCTCGAGCTGTTGAGGATCAGCCAGGTGGGAGAGGATTGAGCATCTGGAGAACTGCTCACCTCCATTGAGGGGGGGTTCAGCTGCACTGCTTCTAGACTGTCACCATGTGGAGGCATGGTGGTAGGGCAGCCAGTGCAGCACAGTATGGGGATGTCCAGTGGCAGATGCATGGTGCGTGCCTGCCTCTACATGCGTGCATACCTGTGTCATAGCACACCACCGGGTGGGGGGGAACCACGAACATAGAAAAAAGCATGGCAGGTTGGACTATGATGCCTGATCCACTCTGTCACATGGAAAACCACCTCTCTAGACTGTTCTCTGGGAAGGGCGTGGACAGACTTCCACTTAGTGGCTCTGCCACTGGGGGAAATCTGCTGTGGGAACTTGAAGCTAAGTCCCAGGGGAGGCATATGCCAGCTGGATGTGAGTAGGGGCAGATAGCTGCTGCCCCCAGGGCCATTAGAAACAACTTGATTAAAAAAACATATATTATGATCCAGCCACACATCCCAGTACTTAAAATGGTGGACTTCTTCAAAGGGAGCCATCCAGCATAGTGAAGACTGGAGTTCTGTCGAGCCTGTCAGGTGTCCTCTTGCTACTGAAGCTCATAGAACCCATTTTTCTGGGATCAAGGGAGAGTTCACTAGAGTGAACCCAGTGCTGGACATCACTGAAGTTGCACTGCAAAGTCGCTTCCAGCTCAGGGGCGAAGGCAACAGTGAAAACAAGTTTAGTGTTATCCATTTACAGTACTATGTATGTGCAGAGACTTAGGCTGAGGTGTAGTCATTAAGTAGACTGGAGAACAGAATTGGGCCAAGATGGAACCCTGGGAGACACCTGAGCAGATAGGGAGGGGGAGATGGTCATTCCCTACTTGTACTGAAAGGTGCCTGTGCAACAGCTAGGAATGGAACCTACTGACTGAAAGATCAGAGAGAGACCTGTCTCTGTTAGTCTGTTAACTAAGGTTGGGTGGGTCATGGTACTGAATGCCTTGACAAAGTTAAAAAGATGGCAGAGCTGATGTGCATATAGAGTACATAATGCACAGTAAAACATTACCTGTTTATTTTATTTAGTGTTTTGCAATACTGCCAGCAGATGTTAGACTGGCTTGCATATAGGCTGAATAGAAATGCTCATGTGCTTTGGTAGGTTCCAGACCCACAAAACGTCACTCCAAGCATGCTCAGTTGGTGTTTTCAAAGTCTTCTTACTGTTACCAAAAGCACACTCAGCCATTGCCTTTGAGGCCCACTTGTCATACATGGTTGATTTAAAACTGAGAGCATAATTTACCTTTGAAGGTTAACTCCATGTGAACACAAGATATAAACCCTCAACAGGACATATTTATGGAAAATGTGATTCAGCTGGCAATTCAGTAAATGGATTTTGGTTTTTTTCCAAAACCTATTAGGGTGACCTACACCCCCAAATATTTTTTAAATCTTCCTACGTGAAACTTGGTTCATATGGACATACGAATGTTGCCAGGAAAATAACATCTAGTGGTATCTGCTCATATTGCAGAGTTCCAAGTCACAGCTAAGGACTCTGCACCCCCCCCCCACAATTAATACCCCTTCCCTTCTGGCCATTCCCCTGTTGACCTGACCTTACATTTTACCCTGTCCCATCCCTATTTGAAGCCTTCCATTGTTTCTCGGGATACCGTTTCATCAGGGAGCCCGGTATAATAATATTGACACATTAATACTGTTGATACAGCTTTGCTCTTTCTATAAAGACTAGCAGTGTAACTGGATCAATAGGCTGCACACTTATCTTGAGGGCAGATATACTGAAAGGTCATTGCTGGGTTCTGGTCTAACACCAGGCTGATACCCAATATTTGTCACTGGGAGGAGAGAGGGTGCTGCCCTGTTGAGGGGACATCATTTAGATATAATGTTAACCTAAGGTCTCTTCTGCCTATTTCTGATGGCTGTCCACGTAGAAGTAAGAGCTCCTGTGGCTTTTATAATAAGAGTGACAATTTTCTCTAGTATTGGAGCAAACCCTTCCAATGTCAATAAAACAGATCCATGTACCCCCTTCCCCCTGGAAACAAGCTGCCTCGGCTCAGTGCACCTTTTCTGGTCAATTATTACAAACAAACGAATAGGGAGAACATACAGCGAATAACATGAACATAACTTTCATCCTTTAATTTTTCCAAATGTTTACACATGACACCTAAAAATGTGAAAATGTGGTACACAGATCCAGAACATAAATTCACAAAACTTAACGGATCATAAAAATACCATGATGGAAAGAATAGGCTAGAAGCCCAGTGGTTAGAGAGCACAGTTGCAAACCTGGAGATCTGTGGCTGAATCCTGCAAGTTTCAGACTCACTATATGACCTCAAAAAAGTCATTTAACCTCCCTCTGCTTAACCTGTTCACTCCCTCTCCATACTTTAAAAATAGCCAAAATAAAATAAAAAACTTCCTTCAGTAGCAACTTAACCTCCAATGTAAGCTTAATGGTTTCTGTAGTTGTTTATGGACTGTAACATGCTTTGGAATGCTGCACATGTGAAAGGCACTATCTAAGCCAAACTCCATAACAAGCACTTCTTTTACTTGCATTGTATTAAGCAAGGCCAATAATCCCCTGTTATAAACACTTGCTTTGCAGGGCTGAAGAAATGTTTAGTGTTGAAAAAGACCCTCCCCTCAAACACACACACACACACACACACACACACACACACACACACACACACACACACACACACACACAATGTAACAGCTGAGAAGTGTATAATGCTATATGTACAGACAGGCATCCTCTCCACAAGGGACATTAAAGAGTTAAAAAGGGGAACATTATTGAATGATTCAGGGGCATGGACATAGCCCATACAATTTTTTTTATCACAGAAACAGGAAAATGAAAGGACCAGTGGAATGACCAGGCTCAGCAGGATCTCTTTAACCACAAACCCACCTTAACAACTACAGTATGTTATCTGTAAAATTCACTTTTTGTGTGTAGAAGGAGTACCTTTCTATATGTTTACACCCACAGTTCCTGCTTTGTAACCTTGTCACACGTTTTATATTTCTATGTGTAACTTAATTATGTTTGTGTAGAACTTGCAAGATGCATTTGTAAATGAGGTTCAGCTTAATGCCTTTTGTTCCTCTCATGATTCTTTTCTGACAATAAACTTAAACACAAAAAACATTGAGTGCCAATTTTATGTTCTGCGCTTCATTATTGCACATAATAATTCATATCTGATTCAGTTTTTTTTTTAAATAATGGCTAGGATTTAAGCAACTTTATATTTTATATAAACTTTTTGTGTAATGCACCTTCTTGTATTTTGGAATCTTTCTTGAACGTGACTAAGTGTCATATTTGTGGCTACTGTTTCTGTCCCCAGGAGCCTCTTGGAAATTAAACGCTACCCCTAAATGAAGCCATTTTGGTGGGGAAAAATGAATGAATAAAATAAATAGTTGGACAACCAAACTGACAACAAAACTACTTTTTTTTATTTGTCCAGAGGACAGTTGGTACTAGCAGCTAGATTACATTTGCTGGCAAGGTTTTGGGCAAAAAGTTGCTTTATCAACAGAATGATTTCCATTCCACAAAAATGCAATTTGCTCAGCAAATAGATTCTGCTGAGTGATAAAATGCATGTTGCTTACAAAATAGTCCCCATAGTTTGATAATAAAATGCATTCAAGCCACTCAACAATGAGGATTTTATTATTTTTATTTTGTTACTTGTTTTTTCCTCTGGATCCCCCATCCCTCATCCCAGCAAATGAGGACCCAGTAAGCGGCTGCACCATTCTCCTGTCCTGAAGGGTTGGTAAGTGGCTGTCTTCCCAATCAATGCTAGTGTTACTCCTTGGTCAGCTGACAGCATGTACAAATACTGGACAGTCTGTGCTCTGTCTCCTATAGCTTATTGTCTCAGATATGCTCAGCAATCAGCCGGCCTAAGTGTGGGATTCTAGGAGTTGCCCAGGTGACAGCACATCCTACCACCATCACACCACTGTCCCAGACCAAAAATAATGTTTTAACTTAATGTGAAATATAGTCTGTAGAGTTGTGCAAAATGCAAAATTCTGGCAGAATTACAATTCCACTTCCAAAATGCTTGGTGGAATTTTGTGGAGAATTCTATGCAGTAGCACCAAATGAACTGCAATTTGTTTCCTAAGTAAACTGTGGGTTTTTAATGTGAACTGTGATTTTGTTTGATAAATTATGGCAACATGTTCTGCAGAAAAACAGTGGAAACTGTGGAGTTTTGCTGTTTCACATCAGTTGGAGAAATTCTACATGTTTCATGATTTGTCACAGTGGAAAAGACCTGCCCCCCCCCCCCCAAGTGGACTAGTATTCTGTCCACATAATAGCTATTAACAAAATGATTTCTGTAATGTAAGCACATTTTCTCTTCAGAACAGACCTAACTGAGCTGCCAGTCATTGTAAAACTAACCAATGTAAGTACATATGAGTTGGCAATAGTGCTTTCCCCAAAACATATGTCAAGTAGCTCCTCAATCTCTTTATTTTATTTATTTAGTTTTTATTAACTGGGAAAGGAAAGCCAGCCAGTACAGTATAGTCTATTTTCAGCCTTGTCCCAGGGTGGGGTGGGGGGATACAGATGCAAACCAACTGAAACTGAACCAGATTAAGCTGCTGTTGGTATTTTATTGAATGGGGAGGGTTGGATTTAGCCAGAATAGTGGGATAAATTCCCCTACTCTTTTAAAGGTGGGATCTATAACGTCCACTAGAACACCTTCCAGAAAAGGCAGAGAGGACCTCAGTTTAACAACCCATCCAGAGGATATATTACATCTGTCCAGAAGTAGGAGGGGATCTCAAATTTAAAAGATAAATGCAAAGTTACCAAAAGCTTTCTGAGGATGAAATCTATTTGACTAAGTCGAAAATTCATTAAAATGCATGCTGCCAAGAAGAGCAAAGCGCTGTGGCCATGAAATGCATTTTAACAAAGCAGTGAAAATGTTCTGCAAGTAAAATGCATTTTGCTAATCAACAAAGATATAGTCAGAGAAAAATAAAGCTTTATATGAAACAGCAAAAAACATTCTGATGAAGAAATTCTCTTTTTCTGGAACAGTAAAATATTCTGAAATAATTTTTGCAAATGGAAGAAATAACTTTATATATAGGTTAAATACTCTTTTTGGAAACTGAAAATTTTTCAGTGGGTAAAATGCATTTGTGAAACAATGAAAATCATTCTTTAGACAAAATTATTTTGTGAAACAGTAAAAATCATTCTTTAGAGACTACAGTATTTTGTGATAAAGTGAAAACTCTTTCTGTTGGGGAAATATTGTTTGTGACACTGAAGATTTTTTGCTGATGAAATGCATATTGTGATACAACTGAGATTATGTTGTACATGAAATGCTTTTGTTATACAGTAAAATTCCTTCAGGAGATGGAATTTTGTTTTTGTGGTGAATGGGTGTCCCCTATGGCATTATCAACTTACACATGTAATGTGACTGCAGGGGTCTTACACTGCTGCATCACTGGGATGCTAAGAAGATAGAAACAATATGCCGTGCATGTAGAACATTGTGAAAAATCAGGTTTGTTCTTTACTAACACACATGTTCACTTCATTTGTAAACCTAAATATCTTCTGTACTTTGTGATACTTTTCAAAATATCACAAAGTGACTACTGAAAGCTAAAATCTATCATCCTGTGAAATTTTGCATTGTAAAACATTGTGATTATTGCTGGAAGTCATTCCAAAACAAGTGTCTTAAAAAGTAAAAGTGCTGATTTTTGTGTTTTTCTTACATTTATAACTTTATAACCACATGCTGGATCTTTACAACATTTTTTTTTTTTGCTAGTGACACACAGACTGCCTAACTTTCAAATCTTAGACATAGTGCTGTATAATCAATTGAGATATGTGTGACCATATAGGGATTTTTAAATCAAGCAGCCAGGTGGAACTTACAATGTACTAGGAAAAGCTGATAAAGTCATATCAGTATTTAAAAAGCCATTAAACACATTTCAACATATAATGAATCTTTTTTTTCATTTTATTCATTACTTTTTGATTTTATTCAGTAATTTGTTTTCCTTTTTCTGAATGTTGGTTCAGGTTCAGATCTGAATTATATCTTTTGCACAGAAAGATCATTAGCGCTATTTATTATATTTTTGTACTATAATTCTGCCATTTTAAAAATCTATTTATTGGAAGAGAAACCTTTGGTTGTTCATGAGGTGGGGTCCCAAAAAGGCCATGTTGAAAATTTGGTGTAAAATACTAAAAATGGTAAAGTTATGAATAAATGCTCAAACCCCATTAAATCGGAGTTACCCTATTTTCTCATCTAGCAGTCACCAGTTCCAGCAGCAAGACATGTCCTCAATTGGAGAGCCGATCTACATCATGGGACATGTTCAGGTGAGTGAGGGGGTGTGGGGATGTGGGGTGGTGGGTGTTGAGTAGGGAGTCAGGGTCGGGTGGGGTGGTCTGGGGATCAGTTAGCCAATGGACCATTTTCTTTTTTCAGGTTACTAAAAAAAAAAAAGATCACTGAGAAACAGTTTTCTTTATTTCATGGGTACCCAAGCTAACACTGGAGATTGGGAATGTCAGTGCCAGGATGACCTTCGGCAGCACCAAGGGTGGACACCCCAGTGCCACCACATATATTAAATATTTGAGAAGAGGGGTGGACAACCTGGAGGAGAGAGAGAAAGAAATGGTACAGGGATTGGGACTGTTCAAGAAAAATTAGATAGATTGGCTAGACAGATAAGAGAAAAAGAGAGAGAGAGTGATCGCCAACTCATTGCTCTCACTGAAGCCAGCAGCAGCACTCTAGCTGCAGCTGCAAAAAAAAAAGAAAGTCCTGCTGTTGATCTCATGAAAGAATCATAGTTCTTTCATTTGATCCCATGAAAGAATTATAGCCATCACTGGCTCACTACTCACACTCAAGCGAGCAGCAGCACTACAAAATCCAGAAGTCCCACTGTTGATCTCATATTGCTCAGCTCATTGAACAACCATAGTTCTTTCACAGGAGCCCTTGCTAAGCCTTCCACCAAGGTTTTGAGGGATGTCTAAAAACAATATTTCGGGGTTGTTTTTCAAAAAGCAAATACTAGAATCAAGATAAATTGGTCTGTTTGGCTAGATTCATGTGTTTGTTTTTTTCCAGGGCATCATTTTTATGAGTTTTCAATTTTTTTAATTAAAAACAAAATGGTGGTCATAAAAAAATATATTTTTTCTCACAAAAGAAGAATTTCAGCTCATGAAAGAAGAATAATCTTTTGTAAGCCAGACATTCTTTTAATTGGACATATAAATGAAATACCCTACTAAGCATGCTCAGAACCAAAATTTCAAATCATTATGACTTGGGAAACAATTATTATTTTATCACCAGACCAAAAAAGGCATCTTTCTAGGGCAAATCTCTTCTATTCTGAAAATTTTAGAACAAAATTTCAGAACAGGATAAAAGTTCAGACCTGCATCCTAGGAAAAAAAGCAATGCTAGGTCTCGTACCACCCTGCATCCAACAAATGGTCTGGATAACAAGCTCCCAGCACAATACCAAGGGGACCTCACATTGCTCACTTAAGGTATCCTTCAGAAGAACATCCCTAGGGCAACGCACTTTCTCATATAAGGCTCTGCAATGGATGAATGATCTCCCTATTCTCCTAACTGGTGCTGAAAGCTTGAAGATCTTCAAAACACTACTGTTACAGCACCTCACCAACTTATCCACCTGCAGCTGCCTCATGTAAGCAACTTCCATTTGGTGGATCCATTTCCTTCCCTTACGAGCAACACTAGCTTCCTACCTCTGACATCCCTTTCCTAATAAATTACTTTCATCTACCACACCTGCCATGAAGGGCTCTGTCCTTCCCCATCCTTACTGGTGCATGAGGGCCCATCTCATTCTAGCCAAAGGCCCACAAAATATGCTTGTTAGGCTGTTTCTAAGGCTTCACAAAATATGCTGGTTAAACTGCTCCTCCCTTCACCTCATCTGTCCCACACCCCCTCACTATTTTCCTCATCCTTTCCCCTCCCAACTCTCCAAAGACTCAATCTGCCTCCCCCTTTCTGCCTAGCTATCTAATCTACTTATATCCAACAAAGCCTACATCTGGCAGCATTGGGCTCTCTTACATTCTCTGTAAGCCATTCTCTTCTTTCACAATCTCATTAGTTAGCATATTTAGTATGCCTTACTCTAACCCATCAATGTCCCTGCTCATTTTACTACATATATATAACAAAGTTTTTAATGTTGTAACTGTGTATAACTATAGTATGTATTGTGAACCTTGCTTATGTGATTTTGCAGTCTGATTAATTGTGACCTTACTATGTGTATGTTCTACTATGACATGGAACCTTTGTAAATGAGCTTCTAGCTTAAAGGTTGTTTCCAAATCAATAAACATGAAACATGAAAATTCCAAACTGTCAGGGCTGAAGATGAGAGCAAAAAATGGCCCAAATCCTTGATTTTTCCACTTT
The DNA here is from genome assembly GCA_016271365.2 of Neoceratodus forsteri. Taxonomy (NCBI): domain Eukaryota; kingdom Metazoa; phylum Chordata; order Ceratodontiformes; family Ceratodontidae; genus Neoceratodus; species Neoceratodus forsteri. The sequence continues at coordinate 269,146,388 of CM057452.1, read as the reverse complement.
TTGTACTATCCATATCTTGGAATTTGGACATCCGACTGTATCAAGAGACTTTGCCACTGAGACCACAAGTGCAAAATTCATGCAATTCCATTGAATGGGGGCAAAATTATTAAGGTGCAAACTGGGGGGTTAACACTAAGCACCCAACTAAACCCTAACTATAGGGGTACTACTGTTCCCCTATTATATATATATATATATATATTTTTTATATAATAATGTGGGAGCTGTGTATTATGAGTTTTATTTACACACCCCAGCTGTGTCATTATACATAAACATCGAGAGCAAAGCTCAAAAGGTTTATGTAGTTATTATCACACACTGAGGGAGTATTAAAATAATATACAGTCACAACTCCCTGTTCTTTATTTTTTTATAGTTACTGGTTCTGAGACTTTTTGCAAGTACAGTAGTGAAAAAAGATCACTAGTAGACCTTTATGTAGGATTTCAACAGTGTTTACTAACCCAACAGCAACAATGAGAGTAACATGTATACACTAATTAAACTATAAAAGAGAACTTGTAAACATTTATAAACTTTGAAAACCTTTGTAGAAAAGGATATATATCTGTAGTGTAAATTGATCAGAACCACTGAACTTAGCATGTGATAGAAACCGCCATTAATACATGGGTATGACATCACACCACTATTTTACGGTGTTTCACTCCCCTCTTAATTTCAGGTTGATAACAGGGTCATCCAGTAATTATAGCCATATTTTCAGCACAGAACTGGAGTTCAGCCAGTCAAAGGTCATGCAACAGAAGTCTGTGGTTTGCTGTTTTCAGTCTTAGCAGACTGTTTGTGAGGGCTAGTGCTCCCTGTAGCCCAGCTCAAAGCTAGCCATAGTGTTTTCAGTTGTATATGTCCTTTGGATGGGATTTTTTTTTATTTATTTTTGTTTTATTTTACAATTTTTTGGCCAGCAAAGACACTCTAAGTCGAGGCTTGTTATGAGGTGCATCCTGGGAGCACAGGAAAGTTAAATGATTTGCTCATGACCACACAGTGTACAGGTGCTGGCTGTGAGATTCAAACCCAGTTCTCCAGATTTGCAGCTCAATACTCTTTAACCACTATGCTGTACTGACTCCTGAAGTGCCTTTTTGCCCATCTCTGTTCACAGTCCAGGTGGCAGTAAAAGATCCAATGGCACTTATCGAAGAGGAGTACAGGAGTTTCCCCAGCACCATGGCCAATATTCCTCCTGTCAATAAAACAGATTCATGCAACCCACACCCCTGGGCGCATCTGGAAATGAGCTATCATAGCTTAGTGTGCCTTTTCTGTTCAAAAATTACCAATAAATAAAAACCTTACCTATGATGCATTGCATTAGGAGAATATATGTAGTTTGGTGCTTTTAGCTGCCTATACACTTTTTGTGTAATATTTCAATCAATCAATCAATCTTTATTTTACCAGGTGAAACACCATTGAGCTAACTAATTTTCAAGGTGGACCTGGGTAGGTACACATGGTCAGTACAACAATATAAAGGGGACAATGTAGAGAGGATATAATCAGTACAAGTCTTTGCCCCACTGCTTTGCACTGAGGCTCTTTTCATTCATACTTCTAAGCAAAACCTAATTGTTTAGGTATTGTACCATTTTATTAACACTGTATCCTAATTTTTTACTTTTGTGTCTGTATTTTCTGTTAGTTCTGTAAAAGTATTTTGCAGGTTTGTTTATAACCATGAAGCACCTTTATTTTTGGCCTGTCTAGGCCCAATTCATCCCTAAAATGGTCCCTGGGCCAGTGTACTTACTGGTCAACAAATACATAAAGAGGACAAGGAGGGTGCAATAAGTCTGTCTGGTTTTAGGTGGTCAAGCCCACCCTCTGACATTCTGCACACCATTAGTATCGGACAGTAGACAGAAATATGTCGGGTTCAATTTGTTTCCAAGTCTGGGCTACTTTAACTGTATCCAGATCTCCAATAGATAATGGTTTAATGAGTGCTCTGTTTTGTATTTAAAGGGCTGGTAGTAAACCCCGGATCACATTTCTCGCTCAATGGGTTAAAAAACCGCTTACGCTCATTTCTGCAATGTAAAATGACACTATATCAAATCAAACATTTCCAGATGTGGCCAGCTTGTGTGCACAGAAGATGCAAGCAGTAGTGTGTGTGTGTGTGTGTGTGTGTGTGTGTGTGTGTGTGTGTGTGTGTGTGTGTGTTTGACAGAGAGAGGGAGAGAGAGAGAGAGAGAGAGAAAGAGAAAGAGACTTGTGAGGGGGGCTAGCCTGAGAGGTGTGCAGAATGTATAGGTTGGCAGTGCCACCTACTGGTAAGGTTTTACCTAACTCACAATAGAAGTACTGCAGCCTCCCCAATCAGACTGTACTGCATGTAGAAAGCTCTGAGTGTTTATGTAACGCATAGTTAGAACCACACATTCAGTGTGATTTAAACCTATTTACTACTTTAAAAATCAGAAAATGCACTCCTGCCATTTGTAATCTAATGCAGAATCAGACATGACATACTAATAATAACTTTTTTGGGTCACACATTCCGGTGCAGTTCAGTGGTGCCAAATGGTGGCAATGACCTCTTTGTGCCACTGCTCTACTTTGGACTTTTTGATGTCATACAGAAAGAGGTTGCAAGTCTTTCCCAACACTGGCATGATGGACATTGCCCTGGCAAAGGGAAAGAGGTGGGGGCAGATTGCATGTAAAGCACTGTGCTATGTGCAGTCACTTCCCAGCCCCATAACAGCCAGCTACATGCCACGGTGCCTCTTACCACTGTGGAACTGTGAGAAGCTGGCATGAAGCAGCTCAGTGAGAAATCTACAAGAGGATGAGATCAACGAAGGAGCAGCAGTGAACAAGCCATGTGTGGGGGAATGGCGCTTGGGGGATGGGGAGGGTCCACTAGACACAGGGGATTACCATATGAAGTGATTGGAGGGGCACGCTAGACAACCAAGGATGACTGGTGAGGGACTGTGTAACTCAAACATTATGCTGCTCACATGCCATAAAGTATGAGATTGGGGAACTGAGGGGATGACTGAGGCAGCAGTGCCTCCTGCCAGGACCTTAGCCATACCATTGTGCCATATGACTGGCACAATGCCAGAGAAGACATCTATGGTGGTCACTGTTTCCAGGCTTTCTGACCACAAATATCTGACAATAATCATTTGCATTGTGACTTAGCCACCGGAGGAAAGACGTCTCCCAACCCCACTCAAAGGCTAAGTCAGAGTTTTGTGTACAGCAGTTTTCGTGGGTGATAGGCCAGGGAGTCTCTTAACATCCCTAAAGTGCTGCCCCAACTGTGACTGTGTACTGGGACCTTGATTTTTACAGAAGCAGGTAATATTTTAAAAAAACTATTTTTCCAACTGGCTTGCTAGTGAAGCAGTAACACTATCACTTGCTATGCTGGTGACCCAAAGTCAGGAACTGGCCTGGGTTGCTCAGGGACTGGCTGGGGAGAGTGCATCCCAAAGATACCTCTCCTCCCTCAGGGAGGATGGTTCCCCTGTCTCATTGTATGCCTGACACCCAGTGGAGACCGGATGTCAGCACAGTATGGATTTGCAACCTTAAAGGAGGTAGATGGCCTGCCTTCGGTACTGATATTTATGTGTACGCACACGTACCATTGCATGCTTGGCAGCCCTTGTGGGGAAAATACAACATACTGCATAATGAAAAAATATATCCCCAGACCCATCTCAAATATGTTCAATACTAAATCAAAAGTGAAAGGTTCCCTCAGTGAATTATTTTCTTCAACACTGAAAGCAGCCTTCTTGCTAGTGGTCCGATGGGCATGGTCCAAACCAGAAAAGGTGAACTTTGCTGTTTAAACCCTCTGAGGGAAAAAGTCAGTGGGGCGCCGACCACAGCACAGTTGTAATGCAATATCTTTAGACTGTGTAGTAATCTCTACTATTGCATACCATCTGCTTGACCTCCCCATTTCAAGTAGTTCATAGAGGGGAGCTGGATCAATACCCCAGGAACATTTTTCCTGTTGTCCAGTAATGTGGGAACTTTACATCACAATAATACCAGTAAATTACAAGTAAGCCACATGTTATCCCTTATCAGGCTAACACATTAGCAGCCATATTGGCTGTAACCAGAATTTGTTTGCTGTGTATAGGGTTTTCTCTTGTAGGTGAGGGTTCCTTTTTAATATGAGGTGGTGAGTGTGTAAATTGGCATGGGAATTTCAGTAACTGGTTTCGTAGGTTTGTTAATTGATGTGTTTATTGGTTTAATTGTTAAAACATGTGGTTCCTGTGCACAAAGGAAGTGCTCAGGAACCGGTTGAACGTTTCCGTCCCATATCCACGGTCTGCACCCTGGCCAAAACCCTGGAAAGCTTTGTCTATAACCAGCTGCAAGTGTACATTGAGGCAATTGCTTTGTTAACTGAAGTTCTGCATGGTGTCAGGGGGAAAAAACATGGTTCTGAAACTGCCCTTGTTCACCGCATGTAAGATTTATTCAATGCCATGGAGGCTGGTCAAGCTACTGTTACTGATTTTATAGGAAGCAGTATAACGTACTGGTTAAAGGCACTGAGCTGCAAACCAGGAGACCTGGGTTTGAATCCCATGAGCCCCCACTTGCATACTGTGTGACCCCGAGCAAGTCATTTAACTTCCTTGAGTTCTCAGGTCACATCAGGAAACAAGTTCCGGCTTAGTGTGCCTTTCCTGGTTCAACAACTTCCCCTCCCTCCCTTATAGACTTGACCAAGTTGATCTGGTAAATCACAACCTTTCTGATTATAGATTGAGGAGGCTGGGTATTAGCCAACTATCTTGTTCATGGTTCCATAACAGCCTGGAAGCAATCAGTTGGTTAAATGGGGGATAGTAGGTCCCCCATGTAGGAGATTACAGATGGTGTTCCCCAGGGCTCATAGCTTTATTATCTGATTTGACCCCTTGATGTATATTTGCTTGTATAGCACACTTACCAATCATTTATTTTAACTGTACTGTGTGTATATATTTATGTATATTTATATGTGTATACATGTTACATAAAGTAAATATCAGTGAACTAACCATCATTATATAATTTATGTCATATAAAGCATCACAAATTAACAACAAAAGTCTAGACGTGTACCTTCTAATTAGATTCATCACAATACAGCAGACAAACAAGTAAACGCAAACATGTACACACCTGTTGACAGGAGGCAACACATATAAGTATCATTTCTGAGACAAAAAAGAAAGATTAAAAACAGAAGAAAGAATGGGGTATCATACAGCCCAAACAACTTCTTGAAATACCTGCATAAGATGCTGTTCATTTAAAATATTAAAGGCATTTTGCCATTAGCCTGTATACTGGTTGCTTTTAGTCAGATGGCAGAAATACAGCTTATCAAGAATTAAAATGTATGCAAGGTTGCTGATTTAGTCTGCATAAGATGGGGATGAGATGTTCCGTCAAAGTTTCAATACTATAATATTAGCAGTAGCAGTCAATGTTAATTTTTGCAAGGTTTTCATAAGGATACGCCTTATGAGCATCTGAGCATAACCAGTGTGAAGTCTTGTCCTATGTGAGATGCAGAGACATGATGCAGTAATGCAGTTGTAAATCTTTCCTTTTTTCATATGTTTTTTGACACCTCAGGAAAGGCAAGGGGCAAAATTCAAATGGTATCTCACATATGTACTACCTGGAAGAGAGGAGGGAGAAGGGGATATGATAGAGGCCTTTAAGTACCTGAAGGAAATAGAGTGGCTAGAGAAGGTCCCAGCAAGCTGAGTAACAACAGATCCACTAGGGGGCACAAATTGAGGTTGGTGGGGGGGAGGTTTAGGAGGGTTGTCAGGAAGAGATTTTTTCATGGAGAGGGTGGTGGACACACGAATGCACTGACAGAAGAGGTGGTCTCAGCAAAGATGGTGGAAGGTTTTAAGAGGGCTTGAGATTAGCATAAAGGGAACCTATGGGACCATGGGGGAGAGTTATGATGGAAGGGTGAACAGGGAAGGGGGCAGGGTCAATGATGTAAGCCAAGAACACTGCATAACTAACACAAAGACTCGATAGACCATTTCAGCCTTTTTCTGCTGGCTCTTTCAAATGTTCATACGTTCATATATTCATATATTTTCCTATATTTTTTGCATCACATTTCCTCATTCGATCTAGGTCTCTCATAATCCATCTGCTCTTACTACTTGCTAGACATACCAGAATTCTGCAGAATTCTGAGAATTCACCCTAATTCTGTGGAATTCTATCAGAAGTGGAATTCGGATATTCCAAAAGCAGAATGTTTTTTTTTCTAAAACTGTGAATTAGTGATCAGCGGTTTGAACACAGAAACACAGAATTTGATAGCAGATAAGGACCACTTGATCCACCCAGTCTGCCCATTTTTCCCTGCCTATCATATCCTGTCATCGCAGACCCTACTTAATCTCTGGCTCCCCCCCCATCCTTGCTTCCCAACTAAGAATCCCTTGTGCCCATCCCATGTGTGCTTGAAAAACACCACCATATTCACTCCCACCACCTCCACTGGAAGACTGTTCCAGGCATCCACCACTCTTTCAGTGAAGAAATACTTCCTCACATCTCTCTTAAATTTACTCCCCTTCCAGTGTCATTACATATCCACTTGTTCTCATGCATCTCTTCCCCTAAAAATACTCCCATCCTGTACCTTATGTACCCCCATGAGATATTTGTAGGACTCTACCTTCTCTCTTCCTGGGTGTACATATTGAGATCCTCAGTCTTTCTTCATAGGGTTTCTGATGCAGCCCCTGCACCATTTTAGTTGCCCTCCTCTGGACAGCCTTGACCATGTATGTGTCCTTGCTGAGATGTGTTCTCCAGAACTGGGCACCGGCACGGTACTCCAGGTGGAGTCAGTTTTGTAATCTGCAGATTCATTTTCTGAACACCACCATGAGAGATCACACCATAGACCAAGTAGGGTCTGCAGCACAAAAAATGAAGGCTCAAAGAGTGAGAGACAGAGAGACAGAGAGAGAGAGAGAGAGAGAGAGACTGAGAAAAAAAATGGACAGACTGGGTGGGGCCAGCGTCCCTTATCTGCCGCCACAGTCTATGGTTTTATGTTTCACCCAATAATATTCTGTGGATTACATAAAAATGCCTTTCAGAATTCCAAGGAATTAAAAACAAAATTCCAAAAAGTATTTCAGAAATGACATTGCCATTCTGCATGAATCATGCTGGTGCAACTCCACATCCCACACAGCTCGACTGATTACCCCCTCATGAAGTCATAATCACTGGTTTGTGACATCACAGTCTGAAGCTGTGAAATTTATTGTGACTTCAGCAGCAGAGACTTTTTACTTCAGGTGGAGGGGAGATCTTGTTTTTTTTCCATATAGGTTTGCATCCCCCTCTCACTAGCATCTTCCTTGTTGGGCAACAACCAGTGAACTAGCCAGTCAACCAACCAACATAGCGGTAGAGTTTCTGCTTGTGACGCTGATATCCTGGGTTTGGGAACAGACCTGAGGAGTTTGAGGGCCAGCTGGGGATAGGAGGATTGAGCATCCAGTGGACTGCTCTCCTCCTCTGGAGGGAAGGTGGGTGAATGTTCAGGGTATTCCTGACCTCTGGCAGAGGCCAGTGGGAGAAGCTGCCAGTGCCTAACTGGTGGGAAGGCATGCCAGGCATTGTCACTTCAGCAATGTCATGTCATTGCATGCCACACCTCCCATATGGGGATAAGCATCCAAAAACTGCCAGCCCCACGTATGACGCCTCACTCCACTGATCCTGCCCCACTTGCCCACGGCACTCGGCTGGTGACTGAGTTTAGTGTTTCATCAACTGGCTTGACCCCATGGCCCTGCCCTGGGGGGGCAAGCCAAGGAAGCACACTGGTAAGGGGGCCACCGGGACCCTGGTTTAGAATTCCATCTGGGGCACACCTGCTCAGTGGCCTTGCCTTGGGGGGCAAGCCCAGGAGGATTACCACTGAAGTAAGTCCCAGGGGGGCTGTGTGTGGGGGACTGGGACAGCAGGACCTGAGCCTTCGAGGAACCAGCAAAAAAAAAACAGTGAGCACACAGCACCAACGAGCACTGTACTGTTTTAATTGTGGCACTGTTCCTGGGACAACTGACAGTGTCTACCACTAGTGGTGGTGGGAATTTTTTCACAGTTTTCATCCTTTGCCTCCACCCTCCTCACATTTGTGGCCATGCCAGTACTGCAGTAGACCCCAATGGAGGAGGCATAGAATCACCTCCATGGCCAGCCTCAGGGGTCTCTGCAGGAGAGAAAGCAGGAATGCGTTACTCCCAGGCCAGGGATTGATGCCATCAGCAGCAACTTGACCCTGGGCCCACATGACCCTAGAGAACTGGACTCACACCTGAATGCAGGTCATCCACATGATAATGAGACACACTACCACTGGATCATCGGGGTCACCCCAAGAACTTATTTCATGCTCATATATGCTTAATAATAAACTATGACTGAAAAAAAGATATGAAAAATGAAGGAAATAGAAGCTGAATTGTGTTTAAGTGTTATGTCTTGAGTTTTCCCAGAGGCATCAGTAGCTTTTTAAGACATTCTGTCCACTTTCCAAGGGTTAATCAGGCAGGACACATACATTCAGAATGAAGATTAATGTGAAGCACAGTACAGTGATTCAGATACACACATATAAAGTGTCTGTGTTAAGTCATATTTGAGTGTTTGTACATACACTATACACACACGTGGAAAACATACATTCTAAACCAAAGACAAAAGAATGCAAAGATTGATGCAGCACTCTGTTGGTGGCAATGAAAACCCTTCTAATCACTGTACAGCCATCCCCAAGTATGTATCCGATAACATGAGCAAAACTCAAACATGTTCTAAGCAAAACCTCAGAACCACATTTTGGTGCTCATAGCTGGATAAATACTGTAAACAGATAAACACAAAGGAAAAGTGCTCCTACATCTGAAAAAAGTGTGAATTTCTACCAGTTAAATACGGGCTACCGCTTGCTGAAGAAAACATTAGCTTTAAATAAGAAACATATAGAGAATTGTGTATGAGCAGTCATACACAACAAGGATATTCTTATATCGAGAGGTTTCCTTGGTAACAGATTACCTCGAGAGCGCATTTTGCTTCGTATTTTTCTCGGAGGTACAAAACATTTTTTTTAACCCTGTTTGTCCACTTCCCTGCCAAGCTGTCCCATTTAGCCAGCACCCCCTAGCCATATCACTCACTTTCTCTTGGTACTTGCCCAAGCCTTCTGTTCCCCCATGGTTTGCCCCTCATGGTGTGGTTCTCGGAGAGCTCAACGTTTCCCAATAGATCAGGATCCAGTCATGGGTGCCTAGTTGACAGTGTGGAACCTGCAGAAGGCTGCCGGTTGGATTTTTTCCACCATTTTCTCTCTGTTGAAGGTTGCTGGTATGCAATGATGTGCACACTATCAGTGTCTGATGACTGCCTCTCCCCCGATGTTTGTCTCCAGGAGGCTACCACCTGGCTTCCACCAGATGGCAGACCAACAGTAGAGAAAACTGTTCCCTCTCCTCCCCGAAAGAGAAGAGCTGTCCATGGAATGCTCATCTTGTATTCCCCAGATGCCCCCCTTGCAACCCATGTCCATTCTTGAACCTGGATCATTTGACTAGTGAGTAGAAGTGCTATCACAGCACCTCCTGGCCAGCTTGCAAACCACTTTTAATAAGAAACTATTTGAGGACCATCAAAATGAAGTCCAAAATGAAGGAATTTCAAATTTATAGGAACAGTTTATGTTGGCCATTAAAAAAATGGCATGACTGTTTCTGTAGCACTCCACATTGTCAATGGGTAATCAATACAATTAGGGTATAGTGCACCCCTACCAGGAGAATGGTATAGCCCAAGCTTTTCGAATGTTGGGCACCCGAGGATTCCCTACACTAACGGCAAATCCCGGTTTTGTTGTGCCATTTGCAGGGGAAAGAGTTACTCTCTTTTCTCAGAAGAATTTTCCATCAGGAATTCAGGACTTCAGTTTGGGGCTGCAGTTCTGCTCTGCAGGTCGGGGCTGCCTGTTTACAGGGAGCACCCTTAAATTTAAACTATGCCTGTTAATCTGTGGCTTTAAAATTGATTAACCTGCCTGTTTTTTCTCACTCCCTGTGTGGACTGGGAGCCACTTATGCCTTGCTAGGGTGGTGTTATGGTCTCCTGTTACAATTAAAAAAAAAAGCTGAGAAAAGATGCCTCAGGTAGGTACAGTTTTATTTCGTGGGAGTGTATTGGCTCTGAGGGGTCACTCTTTGTGTCAGTTCCTTGCCCCCACCCAGCTTGAGGTTTTTATTGATCTTTTTTCTGTATTTTACTGTGTTTCTGCCATTTTAGCCAACTTGTGAGGAGTGTTTTTTGGAGTTTCCTGACTTAGCCTTTGTTTTTTACAATTGTGCGGCTTTTACAATTCTGCCACTAGAACTTGGCGCATACTTCCTCAGCTTTATAGTTTCCTGCCAGTAGACAGGGGGATGCAGCATTTCTGCCTTGAGAGGAGTACACACTCGGTTACAGCCTTTCAAGCAGCTGGTACATTTTTTACAGTTGGCTGGCAGTTTTTGTGTAGTTTCACAATTGCATTTTAAAAATCTGTCACAGTTTTTTCAGTTGTGGAGTAACTTTCTTAAAGACAGTTTAAAATAAAGTTTCTGTCACATTTTTTCTGTTTTTGGCACCATGACTTTCAGGAGACCATACATTATGAAACACTGTAAGACCTGCAGAGGTGTGATGAGGCCCTCTCTCATGGGTACATATTGTCCTCATTGTGTTGCCCAGCATAATATATCTCTCACAGTTCCTCCCAGCCTGTCCTTTGAGCTGAGAGGGGGGCACCTGTTCCATTGCTTGGCAGTGGCAGAGCAGAATTGTGTAACAATCTCACTGCTCAGTGAGCTTTTGAGCCCCAATGTCCCACAGGGCATCCCAGTGGATACACCCGACCCCAAACTGGACCCCTCAGGTCAGGGGGGGTCCACACAGGCATGTCTAGGTGCGATGCAGCAGGAGCAGGCTGTGGAATTGGATATGCAGGCAAATCCTGATCCTGACCCACCAGAAGGCCAGGAGGATGATTACAGGGATCTTAGGGAAATGCCTGATCTGAGAAAATTACTTTCAGATGAGGAGGACATCCCCTCTGAGGAGAATGTAGAGGAAGGAGAGTGGACAGAGCCCAAGACGAGGATACCGATTCCACCCCTCTGATAATAAATCCTTGTCCTTTTTGATAGCTGAGGCATGTAGATCTTTACAGCTCAAGAATGAGCAGTCTACAGAGTCACTGGATGTTAATCCAATTCTGTCAGCGTCCTCCGCTTCTCCAAAATGTTTCCCAGGTTTTCTCCACTGTGACCAAATTATTGAACAGGAATGGGCAGGCGTGGAGGAGAGAAGAAATCTCCCAAAACCAAAAACTAGGAATTATCCTTTTTAAGGGGAGAGGTCTCACAAATGGGACCCCCCCCCAGCAGACAAGGCTGTTTATAATTCTATAAAGCACACCACCATTCCAATGGAGGGACTCTGGCACTATCAGATTCACATGACAAAAGGATAGATACCTCAAGCAGGAGGGCCTTTGCTGCTTCAGGCACAAACATTCATACCTCCTGTGTTTCATTTATTGTTGCTGGAGCCTTAAACCTCTGGGTCACTACACTGACTGATTACATCCCTCCTGATTTGGAGGGTGTGAGTATTTTTCAGTTGGTAGCCATGGCATCCTCCCTCCTTGGGGATTCCACTGTGGACAATTTACATTTGTCAGCCCGCTTGACCTACCATTCTGCAGCAGCCATGAGGGCCGTGTGGCTGAGACATTGGGCTGCTGATAAGTCTTCAAAGATGAAACTGTTTAGCCTTCCTTCTGAAGGAAATTTATTGTTTGGTCCTGGTCTGGATTCTATCTTGCAGGATGTACAGAATAAGAAGGGCCACCTCCCAGTGTCCAATCAGCAACGCAAGGCCACAGTTCCTCAGCGAGGACAGGGCAATGGTCAGTGCAAACAGTCCCGGGAAGGGTATTGTCCATTTTGGAACTTTGGTACCCAAAGGAACAGAGGTACCTCTTCAGGCAATAGAGGATCCTTCTCCAGGCGCCATGGAGGAGGACCAGCACAAAGGACTTTTACCACACAATGAAGGTACGTTGGCCCATCCCTCCCCCCTTCCCCTTGGTGGAAGACTACTGGAATTCCTTTCAAGATATGCCCAAACAACATCAGACACCTGAGTTCTGGAAATCCTTCACCTGGGCTATGCCATAGAATTCTTAACGGTTCCCTCAAGGGGATGTTTTCTGCTGTCCCCAGTTTCACAGCAAGTGACAAAACGTCAGGTGGTGTCAGACACTCTGACCCATCTCATTCAAATCGGGGCCATCATTCTGGTTCCCCCAAATGAGAAGGGTTCAGGGTTCTACTAACTCTACTTTGTAGTTCCCAAGAAGTCCGGGGGGGGGGGGTTTCAGACCCATTTTGGACCTGAAACATCTGAACAAGTTTGTGCACCGCTAGACATTCAAGATGGAGTCTCTGAGATTGATAATCCAGGTTGTTTAACCGGGGGACTTCTTAGCCTCAATAGATGCGACAGATGCTTACCTCCACAGCCCCATCAGACAGTACCACCACAAGTACCTCAGGTTCTCAATACTGGGCCAACATATCCTGTACAAGACACTTCCATTTGACCTTGCAACAGCCCCTCAAGTTTTCTTGAAGGTACTGATTGTCCTGGTGGCTCAACTACCACAGGAGGGTCATCATGTCTACACTTATCTGGACAATCTGCTCATTCAAGCACCGATGATGCTTCTGGTGAAGAGATCAGTGTCCACCCTGGAGATCCTGGAATCACATGGTTGGATGGTGAACTGAGAGAAGTGCTCCTTAGAGCTATCGCAGTCCTTGGAGCATTTGGTGGCAATCTTCAACATGAAAGTAGGCAGGGTGTTCCTTTCAACCTCCCAGGAGGAGATGTTGCTGTTGGAGATACAGAGTCTCTGACTTCAGTCCTCAGCATTGGCCCGCACTCTGCTATGAATTCTGGGCCTCATGGTGGCAGCAATAGACTTAGTACCCTGGGCCCGCTTCCACATGTGACCTCTTCAGATGGGGCTGCTGATGGCCTAGGACCCATCATCAGAGGACCATGAAACCAGGATCCCCCTCACCCCTCAGCTTCATTACTCCCTGAGTTGGTGGTGGAATGTGCAGAATCCCAACAAGGGAGTTCCTTTGGAACTACTGCCAGAGGTTATTCTCACAATGGATGCAAGCCTGCATGAGTGGGGGTGGTCCTGGACCAACGTCCCACTCAAGGGATGTGGTCACTACAAGAACAGCATCTCCACATAAATGTTCTGGATATGTGGGCAGTTCACTTAGCTCTGTTTCATTTTCAGTCCAGATTGAGGAAGTGAAAATGCGATCGGACAATGCTGTCACAGTGGCATACATAAACAACCAAGGAGGCACAAAAAGCAGGGCAATGCTTTGAGAAACCTTCACACTACTGTGCTGGGCAGAGGAGAATCTTCTCACTCTATCAGCAGTTAACCTGATGGGGAAGTTGAACATTCTGGCGGACTGGCTAAGTCGTGAAATTGTTCACCCTGGAGAGTGGCAGTTGAACCCAGAGGTGTTTGCACTGCTAAACAATTGGTTTGGGCAACCACAGATAGATCTGTTTGCTTCAAGCCACAATGCTCAGACCTACAGATTCTGCAGTCAGTATTGGTGCCCTCAGGCAGAAGTAGTGGATGCTCTGACTCAGGTATGGTACTTCCGCAGAGCATATGCCTTTCCTCCACTGCTTCTCCTTCATAAAATCTTAAGGAAAGTAAGATATTTAAGCAGAATCTTTCTTCTGATAGCCCCAGAGTGGCCAAGAAGACCATGGTTCTCAGATCAAGTAAACCTAGCCCAGCGAGTACCCTTCTGCCTTCTGGTACAATGGGACCTCCTTCTGCAAGGTCCCATTCTCTAACCAAACCCAGGTGCAATGCAACTCACGGCCTGGCTCTTGAAAGGAGGAGACTCTTAAAATTAGGTTTTTCCCCAATGGTAGTTGAAATCTTGCTAGCGACAAGACAAACCTCTACCATGGTTGATTACACTCAAGTCTGGACTAATTTTTTTCTTGGGTCAGAGAAAAAGGAATTAAACCTCTGAAGCCTCCATTGCTCAAATTCTGGAATTCCTTAAGGATGGCGTGGATAAAGGGCTGGCATTGAGCATGCTGAGAGGGTAGATTTCTGCTCTCAGAGCTTCCTTTGTGTTTTCCCTAGGAACAAATACAGAGGTTGTGCATTTTTTGCATGTGGTTGGCAGGAGCCAACCTCTGTTTCAAGCCACGGTTTCCCCCGTGGGATCTTAACCTGCTTCTAAATGCACTCTGTGTTGAACCCTTTGAGCCACTGGCATCTGTGCCACTGGCTGTGCTGTCCTACAAGGTCTGTTTTTTAGTGGCCATGTGTTCAGCCATGAGAGTAGGCTGAACATCAGGCCTTGTCTCATTAGGAGCCTTATCTTATCATACAGTACATAAGCACAAAGTGGTGCTGAGCACTGTTCCATCCTTCATCCCTAAAGTGTCCATGTGAACCAAGAAATTTGCCTTCCGTCCTTCTGTCAGCATCCTTCTCACTCCAAGGAGAAGGAGTTGCATAAACTGGACCTGAGGTGGGTAGTTAGAATCTACCTTAAACGTACATCTGAATTTCTAAATTGGATAGTCTGTTTGTGCTTTTTGAGGCAGCCAAGCAATGACAAAAGGCACCTAAACCCACCCTAGCTTGGTGGGTATGGGCCTGTGTTGCTAAGGCCTATGTGGCAAAATACAAGAGGCCCCCAGCTCTTATCAGGGCTCACTCTACCAGGACATTGACAGCTTTCTGGGCAGAGAGGGGCAAAGCCAGTTTCAGAACTATGCAAGGCAGCTACATGGACCTCAGTTCACACGTTCATGAAACATTATAAATTTAATGCTCAGAGTTTTGCTAATGCAGCTTTTGGTCACAGAGTGTTGCTGGCAGCAGTTTGCAAATAATTCTGGAGCATCTGGCATATGGGATAACATTCTCTCCCCTCCCATTTTTTTGTCTGGGTACTGCTTCTTAGAACCTAATTGTATTGATTACCCATTGACAATGTGGAGCACTACAGAAAGAAGAAATTAACTTCATACTTACCATAATTTCCTTTTCTGTTAGCTCCAGTGTTGTCAATGGGACCCGCTCAGAAGCATGGCTCCTGAGGGAGAATCTTATCCTGCATGCTAGGAGAAAGGTCTTTTAGTGAAATCCCCTACGTGGATCTCTCTCTCTCTTTCTTCTGCTGCACTGTACTCTGATGTGATATATCAATTACACTGACTTATCAATTATCTGTGACCACAAGTTAACAGGTTTTGTTTATTAAGGTGTGTTTCCTGTTGGCAGTTTGTTTCTTTGCATTCTCAAAAAAAAAAAAGACAAAGAGCACGTTTCATTATATGTTAGCTTCAGTTCACAGATAGGTGACTCTTGTGGGACACGCTGTGCCTCTGAAGCACCTTGTGACTGCATGTTCTTTCACTTCAAGATCTGAATACTTCATGCATCTCTTCTCTAAGTATCGGGTAGGAAGGTAAGACAGTTTTTAATTATTGTCAACATGTGACTGGTTTTTGATCGTGCATCTGTATGTAGCTCGCATGGCACTGCTAACTAGTAACTGGGGATTTGCCATTAGTACAGGGAATCCTCAGCTGGCCAACATTCGAAAATCTTGGGCTGTGCCATTCTCCTAGTAGGGGTGAACTATACCCCAATTGTATTGATTACCCATTGACAATGTTGGAGCTAACAGAAAAGGAAATTACGATAAGTATGAAGTTAATTTCTTCTTTTTGATTCATAAAGGGAGTGCCTAAGCTCCCATACTGAATTGTACTTCTGTAATATAAAAATAAGGGTAAACTAGTTTATTTTTACCTTAGCTATTTGAGAATAGGAAGAAACAATGACTATACCCAATCCCCGCTGACTCTAGACCAATCATGACAGAGCCGCTGTGTTAAGGTTGCATTTATCGTTGCACCAAAACTCCTATTTCTGACAGCTTATAATAACTCAGATGTCTTAGGCACTAGGACTGTGAAAAGTGACATGTACAATCTCAGCCCAGTGGTTAATTGCCTAAAGAACTTTGCTAAGATTAGTTTGGTGTTTTTTTCTCTAGTTATAGATTGCAACATTTTTACATGAATACCCATTTCAAGATGCTTTCTTTGTACACAAATAATGAAATAAATAATGAAAAAAAAAAAACACAGAGA
Organism: Neoceratodus forsteri; assembly: GCA_016271365.2. Taxonomy (NCBI): domain Eukaryota; kingdom Metazoa; phylum Chordata; order Ceratodontiformes; family Ceratodontidae; genus Neoceratodus; species Neoceratodus forsteri. Next base: position 269,130,017 of record CM057452.1, on the reverse strand, counting down.
GTTACATTTTGAAACTTACAGATTTGTTAGACCTTGTTTCAGAACAGGGCCTTTCAGCGGTTGCAGAATTATATCTTCTTTTATTGTGAAGTTGTTAATACTTAACATTTTTTTTAAATTGTGCATGCATGAAACAGAACAGTCCATCAAGGAAATATATGAACAAACATAATGATTTGTTTTGTTTAGTTAAAGTTAGACATAAACAAAAATGTTACAATAATTACCTAACAGTAATTTTTTTATTTATTTATTTTTATTTATTTGAATATTTGGAAACAACCTTTGAGTAAGAGCTCTTTTACACAGATTCCATGTTAAAAATAAACATACAATACAGACCTGATTTTTACAATGAATAAGATTATAAGCATGTAGTTTCTTCAGGAACACAAGTCTTACAGTGGGATACCAAAGTTCAAAATGTAGAAGATTCAAGCAGCAACATTAAAAGACTACAGCATGGAATTCATGTGGTGCAGCCCCGGGAGTGCCTTGTCAGATTATAGCATTGAGCTCCAAATGTAGAAGAATCCGACAAGAACATGAGAAGACTACAGCTTAGAGTTCAAGTAGTGCAGCCCCGGGAGGGCCTTGTCAGATAATAACATTGAGAGAGAGGAATGGACAAATCTTAAATAGAAGAGGATAACAGGAGTGGAAAACAGAAGGGGTGGGGTGGAGATGTACTGTTGTACGGGAGGGTACAGATTCAGAAATACCTCAGCCAAGGATATAACAGTGTCCAGAGGAAGGGGGATTGGATGAGGGGGCAGAGACAATTATGGGAGGTGGGAGGCACAGGAAGAAGAGAGGGGAGAAAGTAAGAAGACAGAGGGGGAGGGGAGAGAGAGAGAGAGGGAAGGAGAGGAAGGGGTGAGAGAGGGGAGAGCTAGAGAGAGAAAGAGGGGGGAAAGAAGACAGAGGGAGGTAGAGAGAGAGAGGAAAGAGAGATATAACATGTGCAGGAGAGGGAGTGAGAGAGAGAGAGAGGGGAGAGAGTGAGAGAGAGAGGGACGAGAGAGGGGGAGCACAGTAGAGAGAGAGAGAGAGCGAGAGAGAGAGAGTGAAAATAATAAATGTAATGTAATGGAAGTGGATGTAACACTTATGTAGTTATGACAGTAAATGGTAACACTTATGTAGTTATTACAATAGGGTCTAACGAGATCTCTTACTTTTTAAAAATATTTAATTTATGTTAATACTGTATTCTAAGGGTGGGATATTCAGACTGCACCAGGCAGGGGTGCAAGCCTGGGCGCAGCACAACTGGGCTGTGCCAGGGCATGGACCATGCGATATACAACGGTGGTGCACCATGGCTCAGCACCGTTGAATATGGCACTGAGGGTGCACGCACTGCAGATGGTGCAGGGGCACTGCGCCAGCACAAGTGGCAGGAGGGGAGCCGGGGGATGAGCCAGCACAAGTGCGGTTACGCTAGGCGCATCAACCGTGATATTCAGTACTGGGCATGCAGATAAGGCCATTATTCATGCAAGGCACAAATGGGGCCATTTGCATGTCGCTATGGCCCCATTTGCATGTGGTGTGCCGATGACTTGCACCTGGTGCCCTGCCAGGCTGCAGCCATTGGGGAACAACGTCCTGCAGGCCCTTGATGGACCGGCACCCATGCGCCCAAATGTGGGCATATGTAAAACAACCTCCCTTGTGGTCCAGTGGACTGTGCTCCATCGCCCTATCGCAGACATATGTAAAATAGCTCCCTGGTGGTTTAGTGGACCACGCTTCATCGCCAGATCATGGGCATATGTAAAATAGCTCCTTGGTGGTCCAGTGGATGGGGCTCCATTGCCCAATTGCAGGCATATGTAAAATAGCTCCCTGGTGGTCCAGTGGAAGCCCCTCCCAGTGCCCGATCATGGGCGGATTTAGCAAAACCTATCCTGGTGGTCTAGTGGTACCCTCCTCTCCCCACCCACCACTGGTCCCCGCCACCCAGCACCCCCAGTCAGCGGCAGGCAGCGCATCCCGCCCGCACAGCGTTCGGGCGCACACTAACTGACAGCATACAGTACTGTCTGCATGCCTATTGCGTACTGCGTGGGCCAATGGACATGCAGACCATACTGTACTACACAGGCCCAATATGTTAATGGACCAATAGGTGTACAGACAGTACTGCACACTGTCAGTCTGCGGGTGGCCAGGTGGCATAGAAACATAGAAACATAGAATTTTACGGCAGATAAGGACTGCTTGGCCCACCCAGACTGCCCTTTTCCCTACCTACTGGATAAGCTGCAGATCCTAGTTAACCAGCAGCCTACTTCTTCCTACCCCAACCCCCCAGAATTGCCTTATGACTATCCCATGCATGCTTGAATTCCACCACTGATTTTGACTCCACAACCTCCTCCGGAAGGCCTTTCCATGCATCCTCAACCCTCTCTGTGAAAAAATACTTCCTTAAATTACCTCTGAGCCGCCCCATCTTCAAATTGTGCCCTCTTGTTCTTGCACACCTCTTTTTTTGAAAGATGCTACCCTCTTGGACTTTGTTGATTCCCTTGAGGTACTTGAAAGTTTCTATCATGTCCCCCCCTCCCTCCTTTCCTCGAGGCTATACATATTAAGCTCCTTAAGTCTGTCTTCATATGTCTTCCGTGCAGACCCTGCACCATTTTAGTTGCCCTCCTCTGGACAGCTTCCATCCTGTCTATGTCTTTGTGGAGATTGGGTCTCCAGAACTGCACACAGTACTCCAGATGGGGTCTCACCAGCTGTCTGTACAGAGGGATAATAACTTCCTGTTTTCTACTGGTGATGCCTCTCCCTATGCATCCCAGTATCCCCCAGCCCTCCTTGCTGCCCTCTCACATTGCTTGCCCACCTTTAGGTCATGGATATGACTACCCCAGGTCCCTTTCCATTTTTGTTGTTGTTAGTATCTCACCCCCATTGTGTACTCTTCCCTGGGTTTTGTTTCCCAGGTGCTACCTCTGCACTTCTTAGTATTGAATCTAAGCTGTCATACATTTGACCATTCCTCTAACCTTGCCAAATCCTTCTCATCCTTTCCACCCCACCTGTGCATCAACTCTGTTGCAGATCTTAGTGTAATCTGCAAAGAGACATACTTTTCCTTCCAGTCCTTCTGCAATGTCGCTTATAAAGACATTGAAGAGGACCAGTCCTAATACTGAACACTGCGGTACCCCACTAGTAACCCTCCTTTCTTCTAAGTGGACTCCATTTACTATTACTCTCTGTGTCCTATTCTCCAGCCAATTCTTTACCCAGGGTGTCATCTTGGGACCCACTCCCAGGCTGGCTAACTTGTATATTAATCTTTTGTGTGGGACTGTGTCAAATGCCTTGCTAAAGTCTAGGTAGGCCTTGTCCACAGCCCCTCCCTGATCTACTACTTTGGTCACCCAGTCAAAGAAATCTATCAGATTAGTCTGGCATGACCTTCCGCTGTGAATCCATGCTGCTAGGGTCCTGTGCCCCTCTGGCCTCTAGATACTGAAACAATTCTTTCCTTCAGAAGTGATTCCATCATTTTCCTATCACTGAGGTTAAACTAACAGGTCTGTAGATTCCTGCTTCTGCCTTGCTCCCACTTTTGTGAAGGGAATCACATCTGCCCTCCTCCAGTCCTCGGGTACCACCCCATCCTCCCATGATTTGTTAAAAGGGTAGTCAGTGGTGTCACTAGTTCTACCCTTAGCTCTTTTAAATTCTGGGATGAATCCCATCAGGCCCCATTGCTTTGTCCACCTTCAGTTTTAAGAGTTCTTTCAGAACCCTTTCTTCTGTAAATGGGCTGGTATCAACTTCTGTATCCAGAGTGTTACTACTGTTTGTTTTATATACCTCCCCTCTTCATTTGTAAATACTGAGCAAAATATTTGTTTAGTATCTCTGCCCTTTCACAGTCTCCCTCTGCCCACCCTCCCTCCCTTTATTAAGCCTCACTATCCCTCCTTGGTCCTCCTTTGCTCCCTGATGTACCTATAAAGGTTTTATCCCCTTCTTAACTGAGTTGGCTATTTTTCCTCTGTTTGGGCCTTTGCTGTTCTGACTGTCTTCCCAGCCTCCTTTTGCTTTAACTGATACAGTTCTCTATCCTGCTCCTTCTGCGATTCCTTGTACTTCCTGAATGCTTTCTTTTTCTCTTGAACCTTCACTGCCACGTCCTTTGAGAACCATAGTGGTTTCTTACATTGTCTTGTTGTGCATGCAGGCAGGGTCCCGCCGCCCGCTGCTGACTGGGAAGGGTGCTGGGTGACGGGGGACCTCAGTGGGTGGCTGGGCAGGGGGGCACCACTGGACCACCAGGATATGTTCCGCTATATCCGCCCGCAACCGGGCACTGGAGGGGGCTTCCACTGGACCACCAGGGATATATATATTACATATGCCCGTGATCGGGTGATGGAGCACTGTCCACTGGACCACCAGGGAGCTATTTTACATATGCCCACGATTGGGCAAGGGGAGCGCACATCACTCCCGGGGCAGTGGGCTTGGGGTCAGTGTTTTGGGTGGTTGGGTGGCCACCCATGGCAGGCGGCTGCTGTGTTGCATCTACAATATGGCAGCCCACCTGTGGGTGTCCCCGACTTGTTTCCTGGCTTTATGGACACATCTTTGCACCCCCTCCTCTGCCTGGTGCAAGGCGGGGTTGTGCCTGCATATGCGCCACACATCCCGGGCTGAATATTGTGCCGCATACATTACTGTTGCACCCTGGCACATCAGGAGTTGCGCAGTGCAACTTGCGGCACTGAATATCATGCCAGGGTGCATCAGTGGGTTGTGCAAGGCCCAACCCTGTTGCGCCATGCACAACCCTTTTGAATATCCCACCCTGATTATTTAAAAAGGTTTGTGAATACTATTTCAAGGATTAAAAAATTCTGAGTGCTACATTTATTTTTAAACTGCTAAGTACACATGTGCAATGTACAAAAAGGTGGAAAAAATATATAAAAACATATGTATTATAAGGTGCATGCATTTGCTACCACACAACAAAAAATAAAATGTTAATTTTTTGTCTAGTTAAAGTTGTACTTGAGAAAAATTTCAAAAACCTAAAAATGACTTGAGATTTTATGTTAAAACTTATGAAGTGGTGACAGAAGGGTCTAATGAGATCTCTAACTTGTTCATTTTTAACAAAATAGGTAATTAACAAAATAAGTAATATTAATGCTTTAATTATTAAAAAGAATTTAATGAATTCTTTTGGGAGTCATAAAACTGTAACACACATGGTGAAAAATAAAACAACGTGTACAGTTTTTTTCCCCTCACAAATTCCTTCTCCAGTAATAAAAACCATAGACAGACAGATAGATAGATAGATAGATAGATAGATAGATAGATAGATAGATAGACAGACAGACAGAGAGATAGATAGATAGATAGATAGATAGATAGATAGATAGATAGATAGATAGATAGATAGATAGATAGATAGATAGATAGATAGATAGAATGATAATAGGGGCACAGTAGCACCCCTGTAGTTAGGGTTACAAATGCTATTCTATGTTAAACCCCTATTTTTGCCTTTGATAACATGCCTGTCTCTGGACAGACTAGATTTAAATTTGTCATGTGAGTTGTGGGGCTCAGATCTTCAGGTTCTGAAAATGTGATAAGGGTTGGTTCAGGGGTTAAAAAGTTCTACAAGGTTTAAGTTACAAAAAATTTATAAAACTTAGGATTTATTTTGTTTTTGCTTAATTGTAGCTCAAAAACAACTGACAGTTAAAGCCTGAAACTTTCAGAAGCGTTAACAGTTTGCACCAAAGGAGGTTCATTTGATCAGTGGTTTCACTGATCATTTTTTTTAGTTTTTAATGTATTTTAGTTAGAAAATACCATTGTCATGCAAATGGTCCAATTGTAAGGTGTTTTTCACAACTGTATTTTCTTATTGTTGTCACTCAAAACTGTTGACACGAACCAAAACTAAGGTTGCAAGTTTGGTTCGATCTTAACCCTAAAATAATCAAACCCCTGCTGATCGCATGGGTGAGAACCCCCATGAACATCCTGATGCTTTGCGAAAACTTTAGTTCATTTTGTTTATTACTTGATCACAGGTCTCCTAAGAAACAGTTAGACTTAGTTAACAGAAGCTGGTACTTTAAAAAAAACACCGGCTTTTTTTTTCAAAATGCCCTTCCCCTGAGTGACTTTGAGGTGGTGCTATGAGGTGGGCAGTAGGGTCGAGTTATGGGACGCTCATGCCACCTCAGCCCACTGTCCCACTTCTTGCACTGCTATGCCCTCATCTTTGGTGGCCACCAATCTCAAACAGCCTAGTCACCCCCACCAACTGAACCCATCCACCAACTGTCACTAAATGGATATGACGCATAAGCACAGGAAATGACACAGCCAGTCTGGTGCCAAAAATACCATTTTACTGTCCTAAAGAAGGCCGTGGCATGTTGTCAGCATTGTGGACTATTAAGTCTCAAAGTGCAGCGGTGGTTTGATGATTGACTGAAGAGGAGCCCCTGTCAGATCTTGTACTGACTTTTTATCAGGCATGGGCATTCAATACCCTGTTCTCAGAAAACGATAGAGGACCAGAGCAGACTCAGACCAGCAGCAAGAAGGGATAACTAGATGAAGTAGGCAGCATATTGTTCATCATTCAGCTGTCATGCAAGTCACCACTGATAAGTGACAGAACTGAGACTGGGTGGCATCCACATTTCTGTTGCGTGTGGCCAGAGTAGATAGTAATGGTTTTTGGTGGGAGTGTTTGTCACAGTCATCGCCCCCCCATGGGCCCAAAAATCTTGTCTTTGATAGATGTTCTGTGGTAATCTTTGGAGCAGCCCTGATAGGACAGAGACAGAAGGCTGTAGATGAATCATTAGGTGTAGGGTGTCTGTTCCAGTGGATGGGGAAGACAGTGAGGGTGAGAGGTAAATATAAATATAGATGTCTAACATTTGGAAGTGGGGGCTCAGGGTTGTGGTGTTTATATTTTATTTTATAGCTGCCGCCAACAAGCACTTGTAACTGCCTGGGTTTTGCAGCGTCTCCCCCAGATCCTGATATGCTCGAGTATATGGCGGGGAGCTTGGTATCCAGCACCAGACCCTGTTTTTTTTTTTTCTTTTTTTAACCAGGAGAGACACAATAAGCTGAAAGCTTGTTTACAGGTGCAACCTGGGAGCACAAGGAAGTTAAGTGACTTGCTCAGGGTCACACAGTTTGCAAGTGGGGGCTGTGGGATTCAAACCCAGGTCTCCAGGTTTACAGCTCAGAGCCTTAAACCACTGCACTATACTACCTCCTTATGCCATATTGTATGCCATGCTTGTTGATGACAAGGTAGCTTGGGATGTGACTTGTGTCAGGGTGGTCTTTGCAATTGGACACCCCCACCACAAATTGGTTCCATGTCAATTGAGTGAAGTTAAAATAGCGAGAGCAATTGCAGCAACGGCATTTCGGTGACTACAATTATGGCACCTGTACATATGGGCAAGCACCGAAATGGTGACAATTTGGCAAATGCTCATTTTGTGGGGGATTTCACCCTCCACGCCCCCCTTTTCTGGGGGCTCTGCCCCCAACACCACCTTTACTAAAATAACCAACTCCGAGGTCATACCACCTCGGGGAGGAGGGAATGCATTTGTCACTGTTTTGGTGCTCACCTATATGTATGGGCACTGTAATTGCAGTCACTAAAATTCCGTCACGGAAATTGCTTGTTGCTATTTTATGTTTGCTCAGTTAACATGCTACCCCACAAATCCAACCCCAAACTGTATTGTCTATTGTCACTCACACTCAGCATGGCATATGGAAAAAGTGATCTTCTGCTGGATAATGTCCTTCTTCTACCCCCACATAATGGGTGGCAGCAGGCTAGCCTTGTTAGGGCAATTAGGACAGGGGAAATGAAGGATGGAGGCACACACAGCTGTGCCCCCTGAAGACTGGGCCACTGGACTTTTTTTTCCTAGTCCAGCATCCACTCTGGGAACCAGAAGGAAATGATGAGAGGATCCTGGTTAAAAGTTGAGCTTTCCCCCAACAGGGGCACAGAGGAGGAGGAGGTGGGACAGAGGATGGGGTCACACAGTACTGCTGTGCTGCACCTCCAAAAACTTCATTCTAGTTAAGGAAGGGGTGGGTTAGGATGGGGTAAGGGTTTATGATGTACTGTGTGGTTGGACCAGGTAGAACCTGGTAGAACGTTTGTATCTTGTACTGTTTGGCTTGAACTATAGTAGGTAGAACCTAGTTCTACCAGTTTTATCTGATAGAACGGTTTCAGGTTCTACCCATAAAGTTTGTGAAGTAGAACTTTTAGAGGTTCACATTGGTGGATATTTTCATTTCTAGCAGTTTCTGTAACTCAAATGCCTGACCTCATGATGCATAATCTGTTTTCAGGCCTACAGCTAACTTTAACACTGTGAATGTTGACACAATAGATTTGGTTTGCAAAAGTAATGAATGGTGCTTTTTTCTTCATTGAGGTCCATTCACTTTATTAGGAAGTATTTGTCCTTGGCCAGGTTGCTAATGTTATTATTTTTTTTTTATCAGGAGACATTTAATGCAGTCCTAGCCCTGAAACTCAACCCTTGGAATATGTTGGAAATGGCTGCTGGTCCAACACCGAAGACTTACATATTATGCATTTGAACATGAGCAGCCTTGTACCACAATTGACTGAACTAGAGTCATGAATTGCAATGTGTAAACCACATATCTTTTCTATAAGTGAGAGCTGGCTCAAGCCCCCTGTATTGGACTATGAGGTGGCCATTTGCAATTATGTTATTTTTAGAAAAGACAGACCACAAAAAAAGGGTGGAGGTGTTATGTTTTATGTGGACAAAAGTTTGTCTGCTGAAGTTTGTATTCCTGACTATGCAGCAAAAACTGATTGTGAGTGGTTGGTTATAAAATTAAAACTGGTCCCCAAAAGTTGTATTTATTCTGTGTTTATAGTCCTCCAAAGGTGGGTATAGATGGTTTAAATGATCTTATGGCTATGTTAACCCAGTTGGGTACTACAGAGATTATTGTCCTTGGAGATCTTAATTTGGACTGGATTGGCAACACAACCACCTATACAGATTTACTGCATAATTATGGTTTCAGCCAAATTATCTGTGATTATACCAGACTGAATAACAAATCTTCAAAGCATGCTTTGTTGGATTGAATTATGGTGAACGGAGTCAATAGATTTAGGATATCTGGGTCTCTGTCTGACTCCATTTAGTGCCCATACAAAAATCTTTTGCGTGTGATCCAATTTGGCCATACAGAAGCCCAAATCTGTTGTTCACTGGTTTTATGACTACTTAAAGCTGATTCTGCCTGAATTTCTAGAAGATCTCTTCAATATTGATTGGTCTTATCTTGATTTAATGCCAGATGTCAATTATGCTCTTGATTTGTTTATCATCGAATTTACTAGAATTGTACATAAATATGCATCATTAACTAGAAGAAGGCTGCTTGCAAAACCGTTTGATATGGCTCATGAGTAGTTTTTCAATTTCTAGTCAATTACGTGGGCCAGTCTCCGTGGGTGCTTTTGATGTTCATCCTGCTCGCCATTTGTCAAGTACGCATCAGTTACATTTGATGCTTTACTGACAAGGTGGTGTCAATAACAAAACTCCCTTACTACCCAACAAAACTCCTAACTCCCCAGCTAACCCGTTCACCACAAAAAAAAAACAAAAAAAAACAGGAAGACAATATCAGGATCATGACTGCAGCTTAGTTGCCCTTGCTCTCCCTTAGCCTTTGACAAGAACAGTTAAAGATATCCACTCTGCATTTACCAATTCCCCAAATGCTCTCCCAAAGGCCACCAGCACTATGACTCATGCTGGGTGGGGATATGTGCAGTGGTTAATGGGGCTCGAACCTGTGACCACAGTTAGGATTATCATCAACAATTTGTGAACTGCATCTTGGGGGAAACAGCCACTTCCACAGAATTTTAGGTGACTGCGGGTGTCTGTAGGGGGGCGAGTCTTCCATGAGCTGACCTCAGCACTTGCCTTACCCATTGGCAGTGACACATTACACACCGGACTAAAAAACATTGGCTGATAATATGCAACACCAGACTACACACTAGAGCTGCTCTAGATATGCTCTGAATAAATTAAAAAATATATATATATTTTTTAACAATAAAATTATTTATTAAAGGGACAGCCCAGTGGCATGGAGGGCTAAGGCTTTGGGCATCTTACCCCCTGCCATGCCAGTGACCCCGAGTTGGGAACAGAACCTGGTTGCTTGGGGGCAAGCGGGGAGAGGAAGGACCAAGCATCCCAAGACACTTCTCCTTCCTTGGGGAGGGGGGGTTAGAGTGGTGCGCTGCTTGCCTGCTACCCAGCGATGGCTGGGTGGCAGCAGATGCATGCCACCATACACGGAAGGGAACCCACATGCAAGGTGCTGGGTCCACAGCTCAGACATTGTGCCATTGCACGCACATGGGCCCAGGGAAGAAAATGGAGGAAAAACCTCCCCAGGTGGCAGGATGAATGACCGCCCCCCCCCACAGGCCCCATACCAGTGGCAGGGCACAGCCACAAGTTCTGTGACAGAGGATGACAATGGAGGTAAGTCCCAGAGGAGCTGGGTGACAGGGCTGGGGGGTCGATCAGAAGAAGGCCACCAGGGGGAGAACCAGGAGATAAAAAGAAGATAAAAAATAAATACTTATTAAAAATAATTATTGAATATTGACTGTGTTATCATTTTAACTCCTAAATACAGCTAAATATGGGTATGGTTCAGGTTGCACGTTGTTGTGGCTTGCGGCTTAGTCAGAAATTTAAAAGTGGCTCATGACCAAGAAAAGGCTGGACACCACTGGTTTAAAGGATCAGATTCAAAATGGTTAACTAAAGAACTTTTCAAACTTATGAAAAATAGGGATCTGGTCTGGGTTAAAAGTAAAAAAAACTAACTTAAAATCTGATTGGGAGCATTATGTAATACTTGCAAAAAATCTATATTCTTAGCAAAAAGAAACTATTTGAGACAACAGTAGATCGCTAACCTATCTAACTCTAAGAGTTTTTGAAAGTGCCTGAATAATTTATTAAATCACACTAAAGATTCATCACAACTGAGCCTGGAATATGGAGGTAATAATATAACTTACCTGTCAGAAATATCTAATATTTTCAATGACTACTTCTGTGATTTTGAAAAACATGATTTTTGTTTGAAATCTAGTCCTTCAGCCATGGCAGACAACTTAGAATTATTCACTTAAGATAGACCATTGTTTTACTCAAGAGGAAAAAGAGACCGCTACGATTCTTTAAGGAGGTGGCTGGGAAGGTAAGCGCAAAAACGTTAGCATTCAGGAGGTTTAAGAATACACAGAAAGGGGATGATAGGAAGCTATATCTGGAAAATCAGAGAGAGGTAGGGAAATCAGTTAGGAGTGCAAAGGTGAAAACAGATGAGAAAATATCCCAGGAAGTAAAGAAAGGGGACAAGACATTTTTCAGGTATTTATTTATTTTATTTATGGAATTTTGGTAACCGGGTAAGCCCGCTGAGACCAAGGGGTCCTTTTTCAGAGGCGACCTGGAATTAATTACAAGCATTGGATACAAGCAAATACACTACCACAAGACAATGACAATAGTACAACAGCATACAAGGACAGTGAAATTTAGTTACAAACAGTAATTGCACAGTATCATATAAAGACTATAACTTTTAAATAATATAATACATATGAATATCATTGATAAAGATATATAAAATAATTGGGAAATACAATAATCCATTGGCAGACAATATACCATACACTGAACTGATAGTGCGAGGAGGTAATGATATATTCGCTAGATGGACTAACAGAGGGAAAAGAGGATCAGCGATAACAGCTGCAATGGCAGCATTCTAATAGATAGGCTTTAAGCCCTGTTTTAAAGCCTCCAAGAGAGGTGGAATTAAGTAGTCTTTCTGGAAGGGAGTTCCAGTACTATGGGGCAGAGTGGGTAAAGGACCATTTGCCAAGGCTGGTTCGCACCCTCGGGATTTCAATTAGGTTGCCATTCGAGGGACACACTGTCCACTTCAAGGGCTTAAGGGTCAGTAGCCCAATAAGGTTAGGAGGGGTATAGACCTGGGTAAGTTTAAAGGTAAGGCAAAGGGGGGGATGAATAAGTCTGTCTTGCAGGGTAGGCCAGTTCAACAAGGAGAGTTCCTTACAGTGATGCCTCCTGGGGGAGACCCAGATGCAAAATGACTAATTTTGTTATACAAGACAGTTACTTTGCAGGTCTCTGAGTTCCTGAAGAACTGTTGTACAGGGGCACCATAAACCATCATAGGGAGTAGGGTACCACTTGCTATGACAAGCCTGGATTCAGCAAACAGATAATATCCTATCTGGTACAAGAGGCCAGGTTTCTGGTAAATTGTTTTAGTGACATGGTCAACACTGGAAGGGGGAAGGTTCAGGAGGGAAATGAGGAGACCCTTTATTACGGAGAGGGTGGTGTCTGGATGGAACGCATTGCCAGAGGAAATAGTATCCTGTAGAACAGTGGGATGCTTCAAAAGGGGATGAGGAGGGTCATGGGGGGAGGGAGGGACAGCTGCAATATAGGGGCTGCTAGCTGCACAATTGAGCAGACTTGTTAGACCATAAGGCCTTTATCTGTCAGCAATTTCATATGTTCATATGAGGTTTAAACATAAGCATTTGATCAAGGTAAACACCAAAATATTTTACTTTGTCAACCACCTCAGTCAGGGACCCAGAGGCAGAGGATATAGGGAGCATGCTTTGCCTATTTGTGCCTAGGTGTTTGGGCCCAAATAAGACTGCTTTGGTCTTCCTTTTGTTCATCACCAACATATTGGAGGCATGTAAGCAAAAAGAGAAAGATCAGGGGAGGGATTGTAAGACTAAGTGGGGAAGGGGTGATTGTGTAGAGAGGAACCAAGAAAAAGCAGACATCTTGAACAAATACTTTTGTTTAGTGTTCACAGAAGAAGGGGAAGGAGAGGGGCCACAGAAAAGTGACAGAATCATCAAAGAAAGGGAGGTGGACACTAGTCCATTTACAGGGGAGAGAGTCCTGAAGGAACTCACAAATCTGAAAGTGGACAAGGTGGTGGGGCCAGATGGGGTCCATCCAAGGATACTAAGGGAACTCAGGGAGGTGCTAGCTGCACCTCTGACAGTTCTGTTCAACCTCTCACTAGAGACAGGAGAGGTTCCAGGGGACTGGAGGGGGGCAGATGTAGTCCCACTTCACAAAAGTGTTAGTAGGGAGGAAGCCAGCAACTACAGGTCAGTCAGCCTGACTTCGGTGCTGGGGAAATTATTGTAATAACTACTGAAGGAAAGGGTAGTGGAATATCTTGAGTCCAGTGGCTTACAGGATGCAAGACAGCATGGAATCATGATGGGGGAGATCTTGTCAAACAAATACAATAGATTTCTTTGACTGGGTGATGAGGGAATTGGATCAGGGAGGAGCAGTGGGTGTGGCTTACCTGGATTTCAGCAAGGCTTTTGACACATTCCCACATAGGAGATTAGTAAGCAAGCTGGGTAGCCCAGGAGTGGGACCAAAGATGGTAAATTGGGTCATAAATTGGCTAAGAGATAGGAGACAGAGGATGGCGGTAAATGGAGTTCACTCTGAGGAAGGGAGGGTGACCAGTAGGGTTAGTCAGGGATCTGTACTGGGACTGGTCTTCTTTATTGTCTTTATTAGTGACATTGTAGAGAGACTAGAGGGAAAGGTCTGCTTGTTCATGGATGCCACTAAAATCTGCAACAGGGTAGACACTCTTGGGGGGGAATGAAAGAGGATCTGAAAAAGTTAGAGGAGTGGTCAAGGGTATGGCAACTGGGCTTCAATGCAAAAATGTGCAAAATCATGCACTTGGGGCACAGAAACCCAGGGGAGGACTACAAAATGGGAGGAGAGGTATTGACAACCACCAAACAGGAAAGAGACCTGGGAGTTATCATATCTGATGACCTCAAAGTGGCTAGGCAGTGTGACAAGGTAGTCTGGGGAGAGCAAGCGGGACTGCTGGGGTGCATAGGGAGTGGCATCACCAGCAGAAAGAGGAAGGTGGTGTTACCCCTGTGTAGATCACTGGTGAGACCTCACCTGGAGTACTGTGTCAAGTTCTGGAGACCTCATCTCCAGAAGGACATAGAAAGAGTGGAGTCAGCCCAAAGGAGGGCAGCCAAAATGGTGCAAGGCCTGCATCTAAAGCCCTGTAAGGAAAGACTGAAGGACCTTAATATGTATACACTGGAGGAATGGAAGGAGAGGGGAGATATGATAGAAACTTTCAAATATCTTGCAGGTATAAATAAGGTTCAAGAGGGAAAAAAAGATGCTCAAGGACATGGGGTCATGCTATGAAGCTAGAGGGGGGTAGACTCAGGGGAGATATGAGGAAGTACTTCTTCATGGGGAGGGTGGTGGATGCCTGGAACAGACTCTCAGAGGAGGTGGCGGGGGCAAAAACTGTAACGGGGTTCAAGAAAACATGGCATAGGCATAAGGGAACCTTAGTGCTAAGACAAGGGGGGATAAGCCAGAAATCAAGTAAGGTCTGCAGTGCTACAGTAGGCAGGGAAAAACAAGCAGACTAGATGAGCCAAACAGTCCTTATCTGTCATCAGATTCTATGTTTCTTTGTTAAAGCAGCTGCTCATACACACGTTTATAAATTATTAAACAGTAATAAAACAGATAATTCTGCTAAGGCTGAGGGACGTCTCCCAAAGTTTTTACAACTTGCTATTCCAGCCATGGCTTATCCAATAACAAGGTTAATTAACCTCTCATTTGAATTCCAGCAAGTGCCCAACCTTTGGAAAAGAGCTCATGTGGTTCCTTTACATGTCCTATCAGTGTTATCTAAGACTCAACAGAGAATTTTCCATGCCCAACTAACTGAATATTTAGAGCAATATCACTTACTAAGTGAATAACAGCATGGTTTCTGACAAAATCACAGAACAGACAGTGCCTTGGTGGAGTTCACGGACTCCATATATAAAGACATGGACAGTGGCTTGATGACAGGAGCAGTGTTTGTGGACCTCGTCAAGGCATTTAATTTGGTAGACCATGGTCTATTAATCAGTAAAGTTAAAAGGTTAGGCTGGGGCTTCTTGCAATTGGTTGGTTCACAAATGATTTAAGTGACAGGAAACAACAGTTCAAGTTGGGATCGGTTTTCTCAAATGTTAGGGACGTTTCGTATGGAGTGCTGCAGGGGTCCATACTGGGACCCCTGTTATTTTCACTCTTTATAAATGATGCCCTGAAAGTCTGAAATAAAACAAGTATTTATTTATTTAGTTAGTTTTTGTTGACCGGGTAGGTGCTTGAGACAAAAACACTGCCTATTTTCAGGCATGATCTGGGAGGGTTACAGACAAAGTGAAAAACAACAACATTTCATACAGGTAAAGCGCAAGATTACAATTGTTCAAAGATCTCAAACAAGGTAAGAACAGAAAAACTAGAACAATATGATTATATGCACACATGGAGCAGTACAGAAAGATATAAAGCAGACCAAATAAGTGTAAAGTAACAAGAGATATACAGACCATAGATTCCAAAAGTCAGAGCCTCAGATACATGAGCATTTATCATTGACCAGAGGAAGTTTCCTAAGATCATTCTTAAGAACCTGGTGTGACTTAACACTTCTGATTGTCTTTAGAAGGGAATTCCATAGCTTGGGTGCAAACACAGAGAAAGTTTGCTCACCCATCCTTGTAGTGCATTTAGGAATATCAAGGAGTGACTTATCAATTAACCTCAAGGAGTAGGCCTGTTATGTGGGTTTAAACATGTTGACGAGCAACTTAGGGACACCCACTCCAATAATACTATCCACTGTACAGCCAGCATTATACAGTCTATAAAAGGATGGGGAGAGACAGCCAGAGCTAGCATAAAGGACACAGTGATGGGTAAGCCTAGGTACCGACAGTGCAAATCTACAGATGCTTTTGTAGCACATGTTCCATTTGCTTAACACCCCTTTTTTCACCCCCAAGTAGGATATCAATCCATAACTGAGGCTGAGCCTCAGTACACCTTGAGTGATGGCGAGCCTGGAAGCAGCAGTAAGATTGTATCTAATCTTGTAAGCTATGCCAAGTTCAGTGTTAACAGATCTGCAGATTGACGATGTATGGAGCTTAAAATCCAGAAAAGGGTCTAAAGTCATCCCAAGGTATCTAAACGAGTCAACAGCCTCAAGAGGGGAGCCACCAGTACCATATATAGTTAGAGTGGAGGGGCATGCCTTTAGTCTAGGTGCAGAACCAAAGAGCATCGAGAGTGTCCCTTTGGAGTTCATGATGAGTTTGTTGCATGTTATCCAGGATTGCTTTGTGCAGACAATACAGTACTCTTTACTCATGCAAAAGAGATTTCAGTTATAACAATACTCTAAGCACCAAATTTAATTCTTTGTACAGGTGGTTTGAGAAAAATAGGTTAGAAATAAATGTTACAAAAACTCAAGCGATGCTTTTGGGCTCAGCACCGAAAATTAGAACAAATGCCAAAAAATTTTCATTGTCAACTCATATGGGTGAACTTTAGAGATGCAGCGAATTTAAATTTCGCCAGTGAAGTGAACGCAAAGTGGGCACTTCGCATTGTCACTCTGCTTCGCGGAGTGGTCAGCATGAAATGCCCACTTCACCTTGTTATTATTACTTCGCATTGCCATTCCACCTTAATGCAAAGTAAAGCAGAGTGACAACAATATTGGCAGCCCCCCACACACACAGTCACTAGAATTAATGTGCATCCCCAAAATGCTGCTGTTGTCTGGTCTCCAGAAAATTTCTTAGTGCTGATGAAGTGAAATGAGAGTGTAACAAGAAATGCAAAGTCTCCCAGAATTAAGGGCACACTCAGTAATCCGGGCAGTGGTCAGACATAGTCACCAGAATTAATGTTCATCCCCAAAATGCTACTGTGTTGTGTCCAGAAAATTCCCTAGTGCTGACCAAGTGAAATGAGAGTGTAACAAGACATGCAAAGTCTCCCATCTTAGAGATGCAGCAAATTTAAATTCCACAGGTGAAGTGCCCTCGAAGTGGGCACTTTGAGTTGTCACTTCGCTATGCAGAGTGGCCAGCATGAAATGCCCACTTCCCTGGTTATTGTGATTGTGACTTCTCATTGTCATTCAGCCTTAACCCAAAGGAAGGTAGAGTGACACCAATATTGGCAGCCCCTGGGTCCTCACACATCACATGGCTTACAATACTGTAACTCACATGCAGTATAAGAATGCAAATGTCTATGGCTATAGTTCCCCAATGGCAATGACCTGTATCACAAATAGAGATGCAGTGAAATTAAATTCCGCCAGTGAAATGGCCGCAAAGTGGGCACTTCAAGTTGTCGCTCTGTGGCCAATGCAAAAGGCTCACTTCGCCTGGTAGTTATTACTTCGTGTTATCATTTCACCTTAACTCGAAGTAAGGCGAAGTGACAACAATATTCGTCAGCCCTTCACACACACAGTCACCAGAATTAATGTGCATCCCCAAAATGCTACTGTCTTGTATCCAGAAAATTCTCCAGTGCTGTCGAAGTGCAATGCGAGCACAAGAAATGCAAAGTCTCCCAAAATTAATACCGCACTCAGACATAATACATGCAGTAGTCACAAACAGTCACCTGAATTAATGTGCATCCCCAAAACGCTACTGAGAGCGTAACAAGAAATGCGAAGTCTCCCAGAATTAATGGTGCACTCTGTCATGTGTGCAGTGGTCACACACAGTCACCAGAATTAATTTCATTCCTCAAAATGCTACTGTCTTGTATCCAGAAAATTACCTAGTGCTGACAAAGTGAAATGAGAGGGTAACAAAAAATGCAAAGTCTCCGAGAATTAATGGTGCACTCTGTTATGTGTGCAGTGGTCACACACAGTCACCAGAATTAATGAGCATCCCAAAAATGCTGCTGTCTTATGTCCAGAAAATTCCCCAGTGCTGACGAAGTGAAATGAGACAGTAACAAGAAATGCAAGTCTCCCAGAATTAATGGCGTACTACAAACGCACAGACAGATTAAGATTACGCTGCGCACTCAAGACGCAGATGCAAAGGCACAACAACACCTAACCAGTGCTCATAAATCACAAATCCAAATCTGGAAAAGAATACCTTTTGCTGGTTTGGGAGGAGGGTAGTGCACAGCAGTAACAGACAGTCCACTACCAGTAAAGATACCACAAAGCAGTATAAAAAATTCATGCAGATGCGGTGGATAGCAGGTTCACACTGCTGCAGTTACTCTGAGGTACAATAAAAGGTGTCTTATTTAATGGCATGCATCGCACACACACACTCACACACACTACAAGTAATGCGTAGCAAATTGAAAACCTTTAGTAATATAACCAAATGTTTTAAACAAATTGAAATTATACACTGTTGCGTCACAACAATCAGAAAAAAAATTTCAAGAATTTCTGAAAATACTACTGTGCATACATTAACACAGTTATACAAGAAAAATATAACTAAAACAGAAAGACTGTCTTTTTCTCCCAGTTAATCCACCTACACCACAGATACGCCCCTCCCCCAAAGAACACTTCACAGTACACAGTCTGATTGTTCTAAATTAACATTCAAAATCCACACACAAACAATAAACACTCGATAACGTGAGCACAGGAGGGTTTCCTATACTCAATGTAGTAAATTGTGAGCAAACAAAATTGCTCAAAAAGACTTTTTTAACAGCTTTTAGAGGATTTGAATTGCAGAGCTCTGAGAGGAAACTGCCTCCATCTTCCACTACACACACACTGCACAGAACTGAGGTTGTGCAGAACAATATAGAGCCCATGTGACCTGTAATCCCATAAAGCACTGCAAAATTCTCCTTTGGAGCTCAAGAACAAGGCGAAGTACATTGATTTCAATGTACTTCACCTTAAAATTGGTGGAGAAGAGGCTTAGGGAAGGCAGAATAACGCAAAGTCATTGTTTCCAATGGACTTCGCCTTCCCCATTATAACGTGAAGTACTCTGCTTCATGCTGCGGAGCACTTCTCGGATGCCGCTTTACTCCATGAATCACTTCACGGAGTGAATTTCAGCCACTTCGCCCACCACTAGTGAACTTCTTCATACTGTTAGTGATTTTAAATATCTTGGAGTCTATATTGACTCTAATTTGACATTTGGTCATCATATTAAGAATTTGATTTCTATGTTGCACCAAAATTTAGGTCAGCTCTATCAGATAAACACATTCTTGAAGTGCGATGCCAGATTTACTATAATGAAACAACATCTGCTTCCATCATTAGATCATGGCTCTTTGGTTGTAGATGCAGCACCTAAAGTTAATTTTGATTAAAAAAGTGTTTAAACATAAATTTGCAAAGTTCACCTGTCAAAGTGATAATAGAGTGCACTACTGTTCAATCTTCGAGGGTGTGGGTTGGCTTCTGTTTGATACGAAGTCGAAATTAACTTTAGCTAATTTTAGCTTTAAATTGTTGAGTAAGAAGCAACCTGTTAGCTTAGCATGTTTGCTTCAATCAGTCATGCTGAATTTCAACTTGAGATCTATCCAAAATCTTTGTTTGTCTGTCCTCATATGCTAACAAATATAGGTCAAAAATCATTCAGCTACCAGGCTCCTTTTCTATGGAACAACATTCCTGAATCAATTAGATCATTAATCAGTTTTACTATATTTTCTAAAGAACTGAAAATATATTATTCAACATTGAAGAACTATGTCTTTTCTACTTGAATTGTTGTATTTCTCATTAATGTTTTTACCTAATTTCAGATGTACTTTTTATAACATATGTATTATGTATGTACTGTGTACCTTTGCTCACCAGGTTGTACCTGTAAAAGGTGCCTTTTGGCACCAGTGATTCTTACCTGGTTAACAAAATAAAAACAAACAAACACAGCTTTAACCAAAACAGTTCATGTCAACAGTTTCTAGTGACTACAACTACAAACCTGAATCAGCTGATTCCACTGGTGGTGGGTGTCTGATCCACTGTCAGTACCCCCTCCTGCCCAGTCAGCTGTTTCTGTGTTAAAATTAAGTGACAGTGGGTGCCTAATCCTGCTTCCAGTATCCACCTCCTATCTGTTCAGTTGTGTCATTATATTCTACTTAATAGTGGTGGGTGTCCAATCTCCCACCTGTGCTCCCCTTCAGCCTGTCTGCCAATTATATAATCTCCCACCCCATCCTTGCACACCCTGTAGTAGTAGCACCCAGCAACCTCCTCCTGCGCCAGTGCCAAGAACTATGTCAAGATTAACGATGGGTGCCCAATCCCACTGCCAATACCCCCTTCCTATGTGGCTTCCTGATATATATTAATTTACCCCACCTTCACCCACCCTCTGGCACCCATGCCACTATCATCCCCCCACTGACACCCACCTCTATTCTTCATCATGGTTCCTCTGTCCCTTGAAGCAGACCCCTCAGTATCCCTCAACATGCTCCTCCATCTGTTATGGAAACAAATGATGAAAAAGCTAAGTCTGAAAATGTTTTTGGGCTTAAGGTTTTTTTAAGGGGGCATTTTTTAAAACTTTCTGCCATAACTTGGCAATTTGAGGTCTGACTGACCTCAAATATTCAGAGTGGCATTATCATTATCCAGCCTCGTGAATATAAATGTGTGGTTTTGTTAATGCATCCCAAAATGTGTTTTGGTAGTTCACCCCAACACACAATTCAGGACACATTAATAAAATGACACTTATGTATTGAGGAGGAGGGGTGTAAATATGGCCACCCTGAAGCTTTGGGGTCAACTGGACCACAAATGGCCAAGTTAATGCTAAACATAAAAAAATAGCAAAAAAATTAACTACTGGACTCAAGTCAAGAGTATGAGCAGTAGAATTAGTCTTTGACAAAAAAAAACATAACTTTCTATGTCAAACACTAAAAATATTTAAAGTAGCAAAACTGTCATTGAAAATGTGCAAAGGCATAATACAAGTTGGGACTCATAAGTACTTTGTGCAAGGCTCAAAGGACCCTGTGCAAAGTAAGATGCAAGTCAGCACATCTTGTTTTGCACAGAGCCCTGTGTGTCCTGATTATCACAAAACAAGTAGAACACAGATCCAGTTTCAGGCCCTGCATGTCTTGTTTGTACAGGGCCCTATGCTAAAAAAGTTAGGACTTACAGTACTTCTTGATTTGCACAGAGTGAACATGTTAGGACTGCATCTTGTTTCGAGCCCTGCATGATGACTGCACTAAGGCACATTGACTATCTAAAAAGACAGGAAATGAATGGCAAAAAATTACATTAATGCAGCAGTTAAAGTATTGACAACATCAAAAGTAAGGAGTTCTGATGTTAGTGATTTTTTTAACCCTAACTCTACCCATCCCCGTGCACCACCCTGTGAACTTCACCAAACTGGATGCCAAAGCACAATTCCAGTCCTAATCCCAAAGGGCCCTTCACTAAAAGTGAACTAGGAGTCAGGTCCTGTTTTGTGCATGTTGTTTTGCACTGGACTTGCAATGCCCTGCATGAAGTACGTTAGGACTCAGCTTGTGCTTTGTGCCAGGCCCTCTGAGCCCTGCAGTTCCTGTTTTATGCAAGCCCCCCTGGGCCATGAATAAAGCAAGTTACAACTCTACTTTTTCAAAATTAAGGACATTCACTTGCTTTGTGCAGAGCCCTTTGGGACTGAGATATGGAGTGTGCTTTGACTTTTAGTTCAGTGGTGTTCACAAGGGTAGTGCATGGGGTGGACAAGTTAAGGTTTAAAAAATTCCTAACATTGGCTTGCCTTGCTTTTGATGTTTTAAATTCCCTAACTGTTGCATTAATGTATTTTTTGTTATATAGATAGATAGATAGATAGATAGATAGATAGATAGATAGATAGATACAAAGATAGATAGATAGATAGATAGAGAGAGAGACAGACAGTAGGTAGATAGATACAAAGATAGATTGATAGACAGACAGACAGACAGACAGATAGACAGATAGATAGATAGAAACAAAGATAGACAGACAGACAGAGATAGAGAGAGAGAGAGATAGATAGATAGATAGATAGATAGATAGATAGATAGATAGATAGATAGATAGATAGATAGATAGATACAGGTACCTCATCTACACTACACCTTGCCATGTCATTGGTATCTAAATGCAGCATGACCCCATGTATTCTACCTTCTCTCATACTAGCCCTTAAAGCTGTTGTTTGACATTATTTGTCATTACCCATTGAATACATAGAACTGATTTGTCCACCAAGCTCTATTAGCATACTGCTCTCCCCTACATCTTACTATTGAGGCCACTATTAATATTACGTGTTTCCTCCAGTTCTCCTGCTTCCCCATTAGGTTCATTGTTTTCAGATACAGTTAGTTACTTAGTTACTTAGTTACTTAATTGATTTTGATAACCTGGTAGGTGCACTGGTGCCAAGACACTTTTTTTAGGTATGTCCCAGGTACTGAAGAGTACTGTACAGATCAAGACAATGAAACACATTATAAGTGTATACAATACATAATAAAGTGACATCACGTAAGAGTATAAAATTCAAACATGTAAAGCAGACAAGCAAAAATTGGTAAGTTATGCAAAACAGGTGGAAGCATTAACCTTTATGAAGATGATCTTTCAGTTTAGCAGAGAAGGCTCCATCTACCCTGAACACCTTCAGGACATGGAATGTTATACATGCACCACAGATTACTAACCAGTCCCCCCCCCCCCGTTGTGCTGGTGAGTATGTATGCATCAGTGTGTCTAGTAATTACAGGTATGATGGTGTAGTACCTAGTATGTCTATGCAGTTAATAATGTCCTGCCCTTGTTCCCCTTCTGTTCTAAGTCCCCTTTTGTTACTTATGCCCTAGTTTCTAAGCACTTACACTTATGGTACTTAGATGGGTGGCATTGCATGCCTCCACATGGCTCGCTTCCCCTCCTAGGAAATTTCCTTTTATACTAATTACCTTTCACCTGACCCAGAAGAGCTTACTTGCCCTTCCTGTCAATGTGCCTATAGAACATAAGCCCTTCCAGCCCTCATTTTGGACTCTGGTCCCATGGTTACAAGGTATGCAGCAGAAGCGTTGTTGTGATAACAAAAGATTCCAGGCCCAATCCCTGGTAGGCCATAGATATTTTAGTAAAAGGATTAATTTCAGCAGTTCTAGGCTTGAGGCCCAAATGAAAACATCAAAGGTTCAAGCCCCTGAGGCCCAAGTCCAGCAACTCCCTTGATAAGCAGATCTTCTTGGTTCACAACTATAACAAAATATTGGAAGACACTAAGCCTGATTCAGCTCTTCCCCCAGTCAGGCACCTGCTTCATAGGAAACAACCACTCAGCCCATAAAAAGCTATAATATTCTATCCAGCTATTTTTCCCATGCTGTTTCTAGTATTCTTGAGATTAAGAACAGACTGACACAGACTCAGCGAGATGATAACAGGTTGGCATCTTTACTCAGACTGAGAAAAAAAGAATACTATACAGAAATAAAGGCTATAGCGCTCCAGACTGAGCATGACAGAAAAATACAATGACTTGCTAATTGCTCACCACAGGGCAACAAGTAAGATGGCTGCTCAGGTACTTCCGCAAGGAAAGTAGCAGTACCATATTTACTACACTTCTTCCCTTTTGACAGAACTAGTCTACAAAACATATATATCTTACCTTCCTGGGTGAAGTGGACTGTTCAGGCCCTGACAAGTTATGGGGATTTTTCTACCCCCTTAGTGAGAACTTGCTGTAACTAACAGACAGTGCTGCTCTGCTCCCTGCCGCTTCGTGCTCCATGCCCTGTTCTGTGTTTTTTGGCACTTGTTGGCATCAGTGGGCTCTAGTTTTAAATCTTCTGAATGAAACCTATGGTAATTTGGTTTAAGGTTGATAAAATATGAGCTTTCCACTGTAAAACGTAAAATGTAACAGAGCGGTTGTGTGGTTTTGTTGGCCGATGGTAAAGTCTTACTCAGTGTCCTTTTGGTCTAAACATTGGATTGAAGCGAAGGGGGCTGGACACATGTAGAATCAAGGAGAACAGAGAGCACCATGCTGATATGCTATTTTTTCTCTAATAATAGATATGCGATCACTGCACAGGGCTGAGAGGATCCTGAATTTCCAATGATGGGAAAATTGTACTTTGTTCAGTGGAGCATCTCCTTTCCTTTTTTTCCATGGTTGCTTATGGAGGACAGCAATCTTTAGTGAGTGAGGACCCAGGACATCTTGAAACACAAAGAGGCAGCTACCCAAGACACACACCGGTGCTACCACATATGTAGAGAGCAAACGAAACGAATAGTGGAGCAGCTCAGAAACCCCCAAAAAAACCTCACTGTTAGGTCAAGATATAGAGAATAATTTATTTATTTTATTTAATTTTTGTTTACCGGGTGAGTGTACTAGCCATAGAAATTATTATTTTCAGACACGACCCCTGGAGGTTACATACATAAACAGTACAGTACAGAGGCAGGAATTGACTTTAGACAGTGACTAGCAAGGTATAGTTAAACATGATGCAAAACACAGTTAGGTTACAGCAGGGTGCTGCAGATTACAGTAACACATTATACAAGCAGTGAGAAGCCATAATCATCTGTTTAACAACATACTAGTACAGGCCCAGGGTATTTGCCATGAGCCTGTCACGCATATAATTAGCATAAGTGCTTAGCTGGTGAAACAGCAAGAGACTCTAACACCAGAGGTGACTATGGAACTGGGAGCAGAGAATCTGAAAGGCCATAAGTGGTGGGAGTAAGAGATGGTAGAAGATGTTGTGGGGGCTTGAAACATGTGCAAGGGGGCAGGTTCACATAGACGGAATCATTAGGCTTTCTTAAAACAGGGATGCATAAGTAGGTGTGTGATATGCAGTTTTTTTTTACACTCCCAAGGTGTGTGATAATATATAAACCTCAAGAGCGAAGCTCGAGAGGTTTCTATATTGTCATACACCGAGGGTGTGTAAAAAAACTGCAGATCACACACCTTCATATGCGTTATTTTTTATAATAACTGGTGCTAAATAAACAAAGCTCAGAGTCTTAGCATTATGTGCTTCTGCGTTGCTGATTCGACCTCTGTATGTGCTCCATGGCATGCTGGTTGTTATGATGACAAGGTGAAGGTTCAACGGCTTCTTCATTGTTTAAAGTTTTAAAAAAAACTGTGAACAGTTCAATTTTCTGAGTTGGTAAGTACCTTAGCGTGGAGGTAACCCATGAAAAATCGCAGGAACTTATTCCAAAATGGCTACTAGTTTCTATAGAAAAAGGATATCATTAGCCTATAACAGAGTGGCATAACTGAGACATATTGGTGTGCCCATTACCAGAATCAGGATCTGAGCATGGAGTAAAATGACCCAACACGTAGTTATGGGTCTAGTCCTCAGACCCTAAATTTGTCACGTTAAAGTACAGGCTGGTAGAGTGCCTGATCCAGGGGTCTTCTAAGCTGAATATGGGGCAGCACATGCTGCGGGGTACCTCCATTGCGATCCAGGGATGGGCCCACTCTGGTAGTATATGTTGACAAAGTTAGGCAATGTGGAAATGACCTGTTTGCTCATATTTGGGACAGAGTAATTTTATGCACTAATCAAAGATTTCTTGCATGGGGCCAAATTTCCTTAATTTGAACTCGTCATCCGTTGAGTTTAGAGATGGTTCCCTGAATGAGGAATGTATTAGAGCAGCAAATAGATCACTGGGAGAAGCTGGGTAGACCATTTCCCAGATGAAGCTGCAGTTACTTTTCTGGGTCCATGTCCAAATCAAGTGAGAAAAGTAAATCAAAGGAAAGGGATTAAAGAAAGATTTACTTAATTTTAGATTATTTTTGATCTACTTATTTTAGTCATTGATGCAAGATGTAATATGTAAGTTGAAAGAGGACCTGTACTGGTTATTGACAGATTTGGGAATAGTAATTGTACTGATTAATGTGGACTATTGTATGGTATTTTTAATGTATTTTAAATTGAATATGTTGTAATGGCTTAAACAACCGATCAACAATAAACTAACTTGAACTTGAACTGTAACAAACAACGATGCAATTCAGTGGCACCACAGGTAAAAACCAAAGATCAGAGAACTTGGTAGAAGACCCCAAGTCTCTTGCACCGTCCCTGGACTCCAAAGTTGTTTCTGGTTCTAGAAGTCGCAGACCATCATCTTCTTCCCTGATGAAAAATGTGGAGCACCTGTGTAATTCTGTCATGTCCCTTCTTTTGTTGTAGCTGGTGCTTGTGCACTTGGTGGAACAAGTTTAGTTTTAAAAGAGACTATGTAGTCAGCTGGTGTTGTTTAAAAGCAATTCAGCTGGTCTCCTCTCAGTAACCATGGGTGGGGTGTTCTGGTGTGGAGAAAGAAAGTTTGTCAGCCACTGGGTCCTCACCTTGGAGTCCCAAATAAAGCCATAATCTGGTTTCCAATATAGTTTAATGGTGTAGCAATTGTAAGATACAAAGTGACAGGCTGTATTACATGCACCAAGAACTTTAAACAGTACAACCACTCTGTAGCAAGGGTGCCCAAGCACTTTGACATGTACAGTAGGTCTTCATCAGAGGGCAGGTACCCATTGCATATAACTAATATATATAAAAAATAGGTAATATCAAAGTTTTTATTAACAAGGCAAATGTGGTTTTCAAAATGCTTTATATATTAATTATGTCTTTCTGCCGCTGCAGCATTTGGAAACAAAACTATACGGTACTTTTTCCAAGCATTATGGGGTAGTCGTCTTAATCCTGTCAAAGCAGAGTAACATATAAAACTATACCATTAGGTGGGTTGAGGATGGTTAACTTCTTAGTGTTTTAGTACAGCTTTTTTATACATAGTAATCCGAGTCCTGTGTTAAAACAAAATGAGAAAAAATATGGATTAATGCTGGTAAATAGTGGGTATCTCATTACTTAATGGCTTGGAAAAATAATATTTTGAAAGTAATAAAGAAAACAGTATTTATTCCAGATTACAGTGTGTAACGGCCACCTGTCAAAAACGTAATAAATGGAAATATCATTTATATAGGTACATGCTGGTGGCAGGCTACAATTGTATCAAAGAATTATAGATACTAATTTTGCAATAGAGGTAAACTTCCAACAACATCCCAGAACTGATGTTGGAAAGGTATTAAAACATCTACAGAATACAAGGGTTCCCTCCTTTGTATAGGGCGTGTTGTGGTTAAGCAATCGTGGAAAACTAGGGGTTAAGAGACTGTAATAAACACAAACAAATTAGTGAAAGCTATTGCCCCAAAGAAAAATGTGGCAATATTTTGGAAACTCCAGAGCATATGTTTTTGGTCTGCCCCTTTGTGGAAAAATGTTGGGAATATCTGGCATACAAATGGCAGGAACCTTTGTTTATAACAATTAAATAACAAGAACTGGTGCTAGGTATATTTGCAAAGAGGTGGAAACAGTATATCAATGAAACACTGCAAGTCATATGGGTTGTATTAAAATGTTAGATATGGCAGGTCAGGTGTTCATGGATACTACAATAAAAGCATGTATCACATTTAGAAATAAGAAACGTTGAAACTGCACAAAAACTATATATGCAAGATAGTAAACAGTTACTTAAACATCAGATGGCATTATTATGGAAAAAGAGTCATTCCTTTTTTATAACTATTTGATCGATAACATATTCTCTTTCATGATAGTGATGCTATGCTTCTGGGCACCCCGTCAAGTGAGCGCTAACAGAATAGCGCCGCACTATACGGTGGTAGTCTGGTAAGCACTCACACAGACAGTGAGGGGGGGATTTACAGCACTTGCTGTAAGCGCTCCCCTGGTTGCTGTCCATGGTGCTGACAATGCACAAGAGCACCAGGAGCCAGTAGGCTGGCCGAGCTGCTCCCACGGTGTGGAGGGCTGGGGCATCAAGCAGATTGGCCAGTGCCACTGGAGGCCAGGGCTCTAATCCTGGTCTCCAAATATTTTAGTGCACTCGGGACTTACACTTTGTTATGTGGGACCATGGAAACAGTATTACACGGCCCCATGATTTTTAACTTTCCCCGATATCCACTCCCCCTGGAATTAGAATCCTTTAGTCCAGGGGTTGCGGGGGGGCATTGCCCCCCTCTGCGTCAGGGGGTGTGGGGGCTAAAACACTGTGCCATTTTTGCAGCATGGTCCAAGCCGACGCTATTCTTGTCTGCACTCTTTGGATCCAGTGCCATGTTTCTGATTAAATAGAATTCACTTCCTTTATTCTGTATTTTTTTTGTATATGTTTTGTATGTAGCTAGGGGAACTGTGTGATATGTACAAGTTTCTGTGTGGTTTCCTTTTTTTTTAATCATAAAAAATTCCTCTATGCTTGCAAAAAGAGCCTTGGGTTCTTTTACTTCCACCTGAACACCCACCAGAAACGGGTAGAAGAGACCTCGGTTTACCATCTCATCTGAAGGATGGCACATCCTGACAGTGCATCACCCCCCCAGTACTGCACTTGGGTGCCAGCATTTAAGGTATGAGCTCAATCCTCGTGTGGGAGTAGAACCCATGATCCTCTGACCCAGAGGTGGATGTGCTACCTGCTGAGCTACACTGTCACTGACACATAGATAACTGTATTTCATGTTTTGTTTTTTTTCCACCTGCCCACCTTGCCCGATCACTCCTTCGGGCCCCCGTAAGCCCCCCCCCCGTTCCATCCTGGAATCACCCCGCCTTCACCACCATGCATGGCAGCCTGCTCAGGTATCCCCAACATAACCCTGTGTCAGGTGGGTCCCTTACCTTTATGAGGAATGAGCCTTTACGGCCATGTGGTGCGACCCTGGGTGCCACTGAGGCAGTGGATGCAGGTTGAGGCATCCAGGAGGCGAGGGGATGGAGGGGCCATCACCAGATCGGCCAAGGCTCTGTTTCTCTCTTTTCTCCCCAGAGGAGTGGTGTGCCCTTGACATCATGGCATACGCCGATGTCCACCACTCCCCTAGTGTCTGCCAGCTAGCCTTGCTGCTGCTCCTAGCCTCCACCAGGAGCCACCAGACACCGAGCTGCATCCGCACCCTCCCCCAGAGAAGGTGAGCCATCGTCGGACACTTCTGCCTTGCTCCGCCGGCCGGCCCTCCAGCGACCCGAGTCCATTCCCGAACCCAGGTCGCTGGCGTCGCGAGCGGAAATCCAACCACTGTGCCAACAGGTCAGCCGTATTTCACATTTTTAATTTGTTTATGTGTGTAAGTAGGGGCTATGGAGAGAGAAGATTATATTATCATTTATTTATGATAAATTTTAAAGGAGTTTTACTTTTTAGGACATTGTTAAAGGTTTTCAGTGAGTAAAGGCAGCAGCCATGTTTAAGATTGCACTCAGGAATGAATGAAATGGGTCAGGAATTCTGTATGTGATTTGCCTGCATTCAGAATCACATTGCATGAACTTGTCCAAATCTGTGCATTTCTTGGGGATTAACATATGGGTCTTGGAACTTATTTAGCCAATTAGAAAGCAGGAAATGTCAAACAAATTTGATAACCTGCAATAAGCACCTCAGTATGTCCTACTTATAATACAGATATTTACATTTTGAACAAACATAACAGCAGTGCAAACAGGAAGCAGGGCAGTGGGCAAGATGTTGAAACAAAAATTTAAAAGGAAGGTTTGGGAGGCAGTATAGTGCAGTGGTTTAAGGAACTGAGCTGCAAACCTGGAGACCTGGGTTTGAATCCCACAGCCCCCACTTGTATACTGTGTGCTCCTGAGCAAGTCACTTAACTTCCCTGTGCTCCCAGGTTGCACCTGTAAACAAGTGTGTCTCTCCTGGTTAAAAAAAAAAAGGTCCAAAGGTTATGGACTACTTAAGCAATAACATCTGAACATGCAAGCATTTCAGGGCACCCAGATTTACAAGGATGTCTGTATTTTCCAGGAAAAGGAAGCAATTTACAGGGAAATTGTTTCCATTGACTGGTACTGGTATACTGGAAAATGGAGCCATTTAGGTTCCATAGGGGATAATGTAATCTACAGGAAAATTACCCTGGAGTTTCAGAGAAAATGTCAGACTGACCTGTGAGCCCTGGCATTGTGATTGGTTGATCATCCATGGCACTCCAGACATTACCTTATGGGTTTTAGCCCACCTGATAGGCTAGTGATGCACATGACTCTAGGATCAGATTTCTACTATATCCAGGTCCCAGAAACCCCTGCTCTCCAGTTCAAACTTTGCATCTGATCAGGTTAGCACACCAGAGTCCCTGCTGTCCTAATTACCAAGGTAGGCTTCTTAACCTTCACTATTGTGCAGTTTCTAAACAATGCAATTTGAATATAGAGCATGGTTGTCAGACAGACTTTGAATTGGAATAAGATTGTTCTCCCCTAAGGGATTGTACATGCCTTACAGTGTTTGTTAGCAAGAATAGGGAGTACACGCCTAGCTTGCACTGGGAACCCCCACTGTGTGTCCTTTCCTAATGTGTGGAAGAAAGCAATCTGCAGGTTTCAGCATTTCTAGCCTTTTTGTTGTCATTTGTTTGTTAGAAGATTGTATGAACCACACTGGTGCAAAGTGTTGGGGTAAATTAACGAGTTTTCTCCAGTCGTGAGCTTGTGCCTTGGGCAACTGCAGAGTAGAGGTGAAGCTCTGGTGCTAAAAGCACCGCGCGGATGGTTTGTTTTTTGCTTATTTGCCAAGTGTTTCCCGACGCGCCCAGCTGCCCACCTTGTTGCGGCTCTCTCTCCTTCACCCCCCCCTTTCAGCCTTCGCTATCCACGAAGGGCTAGAGTCAGGGAAACTCACCCTTCTGGTGAGGCCCTGGGCCAGAGAGAGCTCGAGCATGGTGGCCCTGTCCGGGCCTCAGCCTTCAGGAGAGCAATGAACTCCGTTGGGTCGCCCTGCAGCCCTGCCACCTCCCATGTGGTTCCCCTCACGGTGCGGCCTACTCGGCCGTGCTCAGCGCCCTTCCTCATGCGGTGCCCCCCAGCCCCGCTCATCATTCGTGCACTCGCCTGGTGAGGCCTTCTTGGAGGACTTACTCCCAACAGCGACCATTGCTTTCCCCAGGAGAAAGAGGCGTGTTGGGCCCAGGGATTACGCGGAGCCCTCTGTCACGGCCTAACATGGCCAAGACGGCCATCTTCTGCTCCTCGTCACTGGGCCTTCATGGGCCTTTGTTTCTTCTCCCGCTGGCCTTGTTTCCTCACTACTGGAGCCGCTGGTGCTCATAGAGGTTGGAGCCAGCCCCGCTGGGGCTTCCAGGGAGGGGTCAGCCTTGCGCTGTAATCCGCGATGGTGGCTCAGCAGTCAGTGGCTCAGGCGACGCTTAGGAGCCGTTTTTCGGTTTTTGGTTGCCTGCAGGGTGGGGTACCTGGACGCGGAGGAGCCCCACAGCACACTCAGGATGAAGATGGCCCCTGTTTCAGTCCAGGCAGGTGCCATTACGGGGTCTCCTGGCCTCAGCTCCACGTCCTTCTGGACTACCCCCAGGCTTACAGTAGGCTGCCAGGACCAAATGTTCGGAAGAGGGCCTGAATCAGGGACTCACAGTTTTCAGAGAGATATAGGAGGGAACAGAGGAAAAAAAAAAAACTTTCTTGTTCAAGACCATACGGGTTCCTCTCTCACGCAGCCCATATGAGTCTTTCAGTAACAATTATGCCACTGGGGTCCCTCTGTATAGCGATCCCCCGCATTCCAGCCTCCATGTGGGTCCCTCACTACAGCGACCTCCATGATGAGGACAGCCTGCACCTCTCTCTCTCTCTCTCTCTCTGTCCCCCATTCCTCTCAGCTTAACGCATCCTCAACGCTGCCTAACAGGGCCCACCACCTGGTGAAGGCCCATTTGGTACCCTTTGTAACACATGCATTCTTTTGTCTTTCCCAGATGGTCAAGGCCAAGAAGTGCATGGCGTGCAGTGCTAACCTCCTGCCCCATGCCCCTGGCCCCCTGTGCACCGCGTGCCTCCACGACGACGATGACCTATCACTGGAACAGTCCACTGGCATGGGCCCAAGCAACCCGGGCCCCAGCAGTTCAACATGGCTGGATCCAGGCGCCTTCCTACTACAGAACCAACAGGCCACTGTAGCTATGATGGAGAGTCAGCAGAATTTTATGCTGAAGGTAATGGAAAAATTGGAGTCCCTCACTCAACATAGATTACCGGCGACGCAACCTCTGGAGCAAGACGTTGGGGGAGGGGCCAGCGAGGATCACATGGACCTGACGGAGCCAACCCCGGACCATCACAAACCCGACACCGGGGAGGACATAGACCTGCCAGAGGAGGAAGATGGAGCAATCTCCAATGAAGAGGAGATGGAGCCACAGGCCATTCCATCGCTCGCCTCAAAACTATGCTCCTTTGATATGGTCCCAGGCCTCATTAAAATCGTGAAGACCACCATGGGGTTCGAGATGGAGGAAAGTAAACCAGAATTCAAATTGGGCCCCCTGATCCAGCAGAGGTCCACTATCAGAGAGACTTTTCCCATCTGTCCTGGCGATCGAAGACATTGTCACTAAGGAATGGCAATCCACCAATCCTGACCGGATGTCGAACAAAAGAAACCTGGACCGTATGTATCCTGTTCAGGAGGACAAGGCCAGCACATGGTGCACCGCCCCAACAGTCGATCCTCAGGTGGCCGCGCTTAGTAGAAGGACTATTCTACCTTGCGGAACCATCTCCTTAAAGGACCCTACAGACAAAAGGGTCGAGGACATGCTAAAGAAGGCCTTTGAAACAGAGGGCATGGTGGCAAGAGCGTCCACAGCAGCCATTTATACAGCACAGGCACAGATACGCTGGCTAGATGAGCTTCTGGAACAGGACAACCCCAAGCCTAGAGAGGCAGAACTATTAGAATGCACTCTCGTTGCAGCTAGATATCTAGCCGATATGGCGGTAGACTCTCTCAGACTTAACGCAAGAGCCACAGCCATCACAAACAGGGCTAGACGGGCTTTGTGGCTTAAACTGTGGGAAGCTGACAATGAGACCAAGACTTTACTACAAAATCTTCCCCTGAAGGGTAAACATGTGTTTGGGGAGGGTCTGTTAGAGTTTCTGAAGCAGAAAGAGGAGGGCAAGGAACTCCTTAGAAACAAAAGTAGGCACTCCTATCTACCTTCCGCTAGACAGAGATTTTTGGGGGGGGGGCCAAAGATCTTACCAAACTCGCAGAGACACAGCACACCAAATCACCTCCTTTCATGGTAGAGGCTCCTACACCTCACAACCCTCCACCCAATCCTACCACCCTTCACCCTTCAGAACCCGTGGATCTAGGTTCAGAGGAAGAGGTAGAGGTCAGCGAAGTAAGCAACAATGGCTGCTCACACAGGACCCCTTTGGGGCAAGGGCACTGTCCCCCCATGGGTCAAAGACTAGCACTCTTCAGCCACCAGTGGTTGCACACCACCTCAGACAAATGGGTTCACAAAGTCGTGCCTCGAGGCTACTCAATAGAGTTATCAGAGTCTCCCCTGACACACAGGTTCATCACCTCACTGATCACAAAAAAGAGGGCCACGGCTCATCAGGTACAACAGATCCTGTGGAACCTGATCAGCAACAGGGCGATACAGTCCATACCCCTACATGAGGGGTTGGGAGTTTACTCCATCTTCTTCCTCGTTCCAAAGAAAACCGGTGAACTTCGCCCCATCCTGGACCTCAAACACCTAAATCAGCACGTGGTCCCCCAGAGGTTCAAGATGAACACTCTGAGGTCAACACTATGCAGTATTCATGTGGGCAACTTCCTGACATCCATAGACCTCAAGGACGTATACCTTCACATTCCCATCAGGCCGAAACACAGGCAGTACCTCAGATTACATATAGACGGTCAGCATTTTCAATACCAGGCACTACCCTTCGGGCTTTCCTCGGCTCCAAGAGTATTTACCAAAGTATCAGTGGTACTAGTGGCCAGACTCCGGGAACAGGGTCTTGATATCATCCCCTACCTCGACGACTGGCTGATCCGTGCGCGATCCAAGGAGCTCTCTCGCCAACACACCACCCTCACTCTAAGGGCTCTCGAACAGCACGGCTGGGTAGTAAACCTAGACAAGAGCCACCTGGCACCCACACAACAGATAGAGCATCTAGGCGCAAGCCTAGACACAGCAAAGGGATGGTCGAGACCGTCCGAGGCGAGGGTCCTCAACCTGATCAGTCTGGCATGCAGAGTGCGCACCAACCATCAGGCATCCATGGCAAGACTAGCCCAACTATTAGGGTGCATGGCATCCTGTATCGACCTGGTTCCCTGTGCCAGATGGCACATGCGTCCACTGCAGATGTATGTCCTCACATGGGGATCTCCGAATGAACACAACCTGGAGGCGACACTCCCACTACCACTATCGGTGAGAAAATCACTAATGTGGTGGACAGTCTGCGCCAACCTAACCAGAGGAATCCCACTGGAGGCTCCCTTTCAGGTCTCCATCGAGATGGACGTGAGTCTTCAGGGTTGGGGCGCTTGCATGGCCAACAGGACAGCACAGGGCCGATGGACCCCTGCAGAAACCAAGCTGTCCATCAACGTCCTGGAGATGCGGGCAGTCTACCATGCACTAACAGCCTTCAAGTCCGCTATCTCGGGACAATCGGTGCTGATTCTCTCCGACAACCAGGTGACAGTGGCATATATTGCCAAACAGGGAGGCACCA
The DNA here is from genome assembly GCA_016271365.2 of Neoceratodus forsteri. NCBI lineage: Eukaryota > Metazoa > Chordata > Ceratodontiformes > Ceratodontidae > Neoceratodus > Neoceratodus forsteri. The sequence goes on along the minus strand of CM057452.1, from coordinate 269,095,230 downwards.
GAAGCAGAGCGATGCTGAGGGAGGCGGCAAGGATCCTCAACTGGGCACAGCACCACCTCTCCAACCCCGGCGCAGTTCATCTCACCAGAAAGCTCAACATTCATGCAGACTGGTTCAGCCGGCAGAAAGTCCACCAAGGGGAGTGGCATCTCCACCTCAGTCTTTTCCAGCTGATACAGGAGAACTGGGGACCCGTTTCCATGGACCTCATGGCCACGCACAAAATGCGCAGGCCAGAGACTACTTCTAGAGGTACAGGGAGAGTCAGTCACAGGGAACCGATGCTCTGTTGCAACCTTGGCTCCGGGACCACTCCTACATCTTCCCACCCATTCCCTTGCTACCTCAAGTACTCACCAAAATCTGCTCCTTGGGATGGACCATCATCCTAGTGGCTCCCTAGTGGCTGCAGAGAGCATGGTTTGCCACGATCCTATCAATGACATTGGCCACTCTCAGATTACCCTACTGACCTGATATGTTGACCCAGGGCCCAGCACTACACCCGGCCCCCAGGACCCTGAAGCTCACAGCCTGGCTCCTGAAAGGAGAAGACTAAGAACTGCGGGTTACCATGACTCAGTCATTGCAACAATGCTGCAGTCCAGACATTCCTCAACCACTTCTACCTATGGCAGACAATGGTTGGTGTTCACCAGGTGGTGCCGAGATCAAGCTACGGATCCGGAACTTGCTGACATGGCTACCATCCTGTTATTCCTTCAGCAGGGTCTGGATAGGGGATTGTCCCACTCATCCCTCAGGGTACAACTGTCGGCCATCGGGGCAGCTATTGGGTCCGTAGGGGGCCACAGCCCCGGTGCCCACCCGGATGCCCTACGCTTCTTAAGGGCAGCCGAGATTCTGAGACCTCGAGTGTGCCCATCCGTCGCTCCTTGGGACCTCTCCCTGGTACTAGACTCCCTCAGCTCGGTCCCATTCGAACCACTACAGAATGCAGACTTGTTCTGGGTTGGTCTGAAGACCTGCTTTCTCGTGGCGATATGCTCAGCCCACAGAATCGGGGAGTTAGGCGCACTGTCCTGCAGGGAACCCTACACAGTGTTCACGCCGCACAGGGTATGCCTACGCACTGTCCCAGCCTTTCAACCAAAGGTCTCCTCCCCTTTTCACAGGGAGCAAACTATTGAGTTACCCACATTCACGGGAGATTCTCAATCGGGAGGCGTAGCCGTCCCTCAGTACCTGGACGTAGGCACCACCCTATCCACGTACATAACTAGGACACAGCCTCTGCGAAAGACAGAGAGGTTGTTCATAGTCACGTGGGGCCAGAGACAGGGGAATGTAGCCTCCAAGACCACCATTGCTGGTTGGTTATGGAGAACCATTCAGGAGGCCTACATAGCAAAACAAAAGACACCGCCTCGGGGGATCAAGGCACACTCCACTAGGGCGGTAGCTACCTCCTGGGCAGAGAGGGCCAATGTGTCAGCGGAGGACATCTGCAAGGCAGCTACGTGGACTTTGCTCCACACCTTTGCCAGACATTATCATTTAGATCATCTGTACCAACTACAACCAACCTTTGCAACACAGGTCCTCTCTGCGGCCACCAACACTTCCTTTCGCTCCTAGACCACTCTGTCTCCTTCCCGTGGGTACAGTACTGCTTCTTATCTACCCATGAGGTAATGTCTGGAGTGCCATGGATGATCAACCAATCACAATGGGTGTTTACTCACCTGGTAAAGGTGATTGTGTTGGTTGACATCCATGGCACTCCACGACCCACCCGACACAGTAGTCAAGAGGCGACCAGGAACTAGTACACAACACTGATCTGAACTGACTGTCTCCTTGCCTTATCATCAGACATCCAGGATGTCCACCGTCAGCTCATTAGGGGTCGAGTCTAGATTGTATTATCAGGGAAATAAAGTAGGGGCCCATGGCCCAAATTGACAGTCGCTTCGCTCTGCTTATTTGTTCCGAATGGACATTGTACATTTTGAGTGTTTTTTTCTCTCCTTTGTGGTATTGCCTGTCACTAACCTTACTTTCAGCTTTGGAAGATTTGAACTGGAGAGCAGGGGTTTCTGGGACCTGGATATAGTAGAAATCTGATCCTAGAGTCATGTGCATCACTATCCTATCAGGTGGACTAAAACCCACGAGGTAATGTCTGGAGTGCCATGGATGTCAACCAACACAATCACCTTTACCAGGTGAGTAAACACCCATTTCCAGAGGATTAACACCTAAGGGGAAGGTGTTAGAAAGGTAGATAGTGATGGCAGAAAAAAAAACATTGGTCCATCTGGTCTGGAGATCATGCAGACTCTACAGTGTTACTGTAGGCAGGGAAAAATGGACAGAATAGATATGCCAGGCAGTCATTATCTGCCGGAAAATTCTATTTTTCTATGTTTCTATGTCTCTGCTTATAATATCCTATCTTACCCCAAGACCTGTGTCTATATGGGGCTTTTGTTTACACTACTCGCCCCCACGTTCCCTGCCTTACTGCTAACACCCCCTCCCGAGTAACTACTAAGCCGTTCATGCTATCCCAGCTGTGCTTGAAACCATTAATAGTTTCAGTACCTACCACCGCAGCTGGCCAACTGCTCCATGGCTCAGTCACTCTCTCTGTAAAATAAAACTTGCTCACATCCCTCCAGAATCTCCCCCTGTCCCCATGTTCTAGATTCTCTAGTCTTGTTGAGTAGTTCCTCACTGTTTACCTTGCTCATTCTTTTCAGGAACTTAAAGGTCTCAGTCATATCAACGTTCTTCTCGTCTGGCCTCCAGTGAGTAAGTTTAGTGCTCTAAGCTGATCCTCATAGGATCTACATTACTGGCCCAAATCATTCTGGTTATCCTACACTGCACTGTCTCCAGCCTATGTTTGTCTTTCCTTAGGTGTGGACTACAGAACTGGGCACAGTACTCCAGATGTGGCCTCACCAGTGATCCATAGAGAGGTAGTAATAGCTCTTCCCTTCTGCTACCAAAACTACTCCCAATACATAGAAACATAGAAACATAGACTTTAATGGCAGATATGGACCGCCTGGCCTACCTAGTCTGCCCATTTCCCTACCTACAGGAAAAGCTGCAGATCCTAGTTAACCAACAGCCTATTTCTTCCTACCCCCCCCCAAGAATTGCCGTATGTTTGTCCAATGCATTCTTGAATTCTCCCACAGTTTTAGACCCCACAACCTCCTCAGGAAGGCTGTTCCATGTGTCCACCACCCTCTCCGTGAAAAAATACTTCCTCACATTGCCCCGAGCCATCCCCCCTCTATCTTCAAATTGTGTCTCCTTGTTCTTGCACATCTCTTTTTCTGAAAGATGCTACCCTCTTGGACTTTGTTGATTCCACTGAGGTACTTGAAAGTTTCTATCATGTCTCCCTCTCCTTCTTTCCTCAAGGGTATACATATTAAGCTCCTTTAGTCTCTCCTCATCGGCTTCTCTTGCAGACCCTGCACCATTTTAGTTGCCCTCCTCTGGACAGCCTCCATCCTGTCTATGTCCTTGTGGAGATGGGGTCTCCAGAACTGCATGCAGTACTCCAGATGGGGTCTCACCAACTGTCTGTACAGAGGAATAACAACTTCCTGTTTTCTGCTGGTGATGCCTCTCCCTATACATCCCAATATCCCCCCAGCTCCCTCTACTGCCTTCTCACATCGCTTGCCAATCTTAAGGTCGTCTGATATGATTACCCCCAGGTCCCTTTCCATTTTTGTTGTTGTTACTACCTCCTCCCCATTGTGTAATCTTACCCCTGGGTTTTTGTTTCCCAGGTGCTTTATTTTGCACTTCTTTGCGTTGAATCCAAGCTGCCATACTTCTGACCATTCCTTCAACCTTGCCAAGTCCCTTCTCATCCTTTCCACGCCTCCTTGTGTATTAACCCTGTTACAGATCTTTGTATCATCTGCAAAGAGGCATACTTTTCCTTCCAGTCCTTCTGCAATGTCACTTATAAAGACATTAAAAAGGATTGGACCCAATACTGAACCCTGCGGTACCCCACTAGTAACCCCCCTTTCTTCAGAGTGGACTCCATTTACAATTACTTTCTGTGTCCTGTTGTCCAGCCAATGTTTTACCCAGGCTACCACCCTGGGACCCACTTCCAGGCTGGTTAATTTAGTTATTAATCTTTTGTGTGGGACTGTGTCAAATGCCTTGCTAAAGTCTAGGTAGGCCATGTCCACAGCCCCTCCCTGGTCTACTACTTGTTTCACCCAGTCAAAGAAATCAATTATATTTGTCTGACATGACCTTACCACTGTGAACCCATGCTGCCTTGGGTCCTGTGCCCCACACTCCAACATCCTGGTTGCTTTATTGTAGGCCTTATTACATTGGCCAGATTGTTTAAGGAGCCACTTATAAAGACTGCTAGGTCCCTTTCCCCAGAAGTAGTGTCCAGCTTAACCCCTCCCATCCAGTACTTCATGCAGGGGTTCTTGTTCCTTATGTGCATCACTTTGCACTTCTTTGGTATTGAATTTCAACTGCCAAATCTTTGGACCACCTCTTCAACCTTTGCTGGTCCATCTGCATTTCTCTTACTTTCTCCTCACTGTCTACACTACCTCAGAGCTTAATGTTATCTGCGAAGAGACACATCCTGCCCTGAATTCCTCCTCCTCCTCTGATACCGATGAACGTACTGAAAAGAACTGGACCCAGGACTGATTCTTGTGGCACCCCACTAGTAACCTCCCTCTCCCCAGATTTGACTCTGTTTACCACTACTCTCTGTTGTCTTTCCCACAGCCAACTTCCCACACATCTAACTATGTACTTTACTGCATTTAGATCCTCTAGCTTCTTTAGCATTGTTCTGTGAGCAACTGAGTCAAATGCTCTGCTGAAGTTGAAGTGTTGATGGCCCAAGGCAAAGCCAACAGCCATTAACTCGAGACTGAGTTAATCCTCTGCAAATGCTTGCTTTTGAGGATGTTATTATGGTTGTAAGTCTAATAATTTTATGTGGTTGGCAATGTGAGAGCAAAAAGTTGCATTTTAGAAGTAAAGATACTGATTACACTCACGTACTACAGCTGTGACTATACCAGACATTTCTATGAGATTAGCACTCAGTACAGCAACCAATAACAAAGTGTACCAGCCTCATCCTAAATAAATAATAAGACTTATAAAAATGGATTTCCTAGGTTTCTTTTTATTCACAGCTGTTTTCAGAGGTACATTATATTTTCTTGACTCACAAGGAGTAAGGTATACATGTTACACTTCCAATCAAAAGAGTAATTCAGTTAATAATTAATAACATATAACTTTGTACCAGAGGACCTACAAGTAAGGAGATATGTCATCTCATGGGACTATCTGGTGTTCTTAATGTTTGTAAACTTGAAATAACTCAATATGCTCTCAAGTGGTGAGGCCATCCTGTGTTAACTATTCTGGTTAGTTTGGTGTCATCTGTAAACTTTCTTCTAAAGTAATTAGTGAATATAATGAACACCAAGAGAGGAGCCAGCAATGATCCATGAGGGATTCCACTTCTCACCCTTCCCTACTATGAGTACTGCCTAGTTACAGACACCCTTTGGTTTCTGCCCCAAAGCTGAGTCTGGGCCCATTTTGCTATCCCCTCCCCAAGCCATACTTGTTGACCTTGTACAATTATTTCCTGTTTGGGACTGTATCAGATGCCTAACTAACAGCCACTACCTTGCCTTTATCAATGCTTTCTATGATACCGTCAAAAAAGATCTTTAAGTTTGTCTCATTGAAAGTTTGGCACTTCGGCAGGGGAGTAACCCCTTCAAACTACACTATAGTGTCAGTATTGGGTGTTAGATGAAGTTGTTGGTGTGGGACTAGAACCCATAATCTTCCAGCCCCAGCAGAAAGATGTTACCTAGTATGTCACAGAAAATAATAAGTAAACAATTAATTTTTAAATGAAATGTGACCTGTTTTCTTGTGTTGCAAGTTGACACACACTGTTCTCAACACAGATGCACACATAGATGCACACACACACACACACACACACACACACACACACATTAAACCAACAGACTCAGACATCTTGCATAAAAAAAACATTGATTCACACAACCTTTCTTTCACTTCTGCAAGCTGGATGCAAGAAAGTAATTTAATTTTTATTTTACCAGGTAAAAGTACAGTAGCTAAGGCAAGCCTTAACCTCTTCTCATTTCTGGCAAAGATTCAGATGCAGGGCTCCTTTATAATTATCCTTAAAAATGAAATTAGAGTAACCAGTGTGTAATTCCTTGGATCCTTCCTTGAACCCTTCTTGAATAACAGGACCAGACTGGCCCTTTTCCAGTTTTCTGCCACTCTTCTTATTCTAATAGGCTGCATATCCCCACTAGTAAGGGTTAACAAGCCATACTGACTAGTGGTGAAGCCATGATTTAGTTATGCAAAATGGGATTTATTCCCTTGCAGCCTACTATATATTTTACATATACCACATTGGTTAATGTGTTTATTTATTTTGTTAGTATTTTATCTTGTATCATCCTAAAGCCTGGGTTACATTACACTGTAAAACCTTTAACTGGCAGAGTGTTCTCTGTGTTCTAAATATTATGTTTCATTTGGAAATATTAGGTTCTAGATGGTAACGGTTATGTTCAAAGTGCAATGTTTTTATACCAATGTTAAAAAAGCACATTGGTTCAGACAATTTATTCACCCCTTGTATGCTATATATTTAAGCAATAAGGGAAGACTGGGCTGTGTTATGCTGGGATAACATCATACCTCAGGTGTGGTGTGAGATACATGGTGCAGCTGATTGCTTTCAACCACTTAAGAAGTTATGTTAGCCCGCATTACACCCCCTGAAGCCTTTGGCCTTTGTTGCAGTTATAAAAGTAATCCAGTTGATTAAAAAATGCTTTTTATATTAATTATTCTTTAGTTTCATATTGTGATATACTGGGATAACATCACAGCTGGGACTGCCTCCAGACTTCAGGTTTCAGGATTATATCTATCCATTTTATAAACAAAGGATATTTAATGGCTTATGTTGCAGTAATCTCATTTATAACTCAGTTGAGATGTTTATGTATCAGTAGAATAAAACACTACAGGATGTTCTGTAACAACTGCACTTCCTGATGGGTTGGAGGTCTTTGGCGAAAATTCACTGCATGGAACATTTGCAAAGTTTTCTGCAATTCATAAACTTCTTTCATTATTCGAAGCTGAAACTTTGTGGGGAAAAAATAGTGTTCTGTAGAACAATTGTTCCACTAGAAGGTTATCCTGTGGGGAAAGTATTCCACTGAATGCGAAAGTTGGCACTTAGGTAAAAATGTGAGTTCTGCAGAATAATTGTTCTACAGAAAAGTTATCCTGCAGAAAAAAATATTATGTAAAATGCAAAGTTTCCCATGAAGTGCAAAGAATCCACTTTGCAGAACATTCACACTTCATGGTAACGTGGCCAGCGAAGTTTAATTTAGTTGCATCTCTACTCGCAACATACCCAGGGCATGTGGTTACTATGGAATCACCACATACTCTGTCATAAGTCATGCCTTACTTAGTGCCACATTCAAAGAAGAAATCCATTTCCATGAGTTTTAAAACATGTTATTGGAACACAATATATGTCCTCAGATCTGAAAACGTGTATCAGAGAAAGTACTACACTGATTGGCAAAGCCACAAATTTGTTGTAAAAGTCTTTTAGAAGTACACTAGACAAATAATCACGTCACAATAGCAACCTCATGATCTTATTATATTTATATGTTTGAGGGTTTTGAATTAAAAAAAAATCTAATTGCAGTTTTTCTTGCTGTTGTGACATTTCTACCATTGAAAACTTTTGTATTCCGTTGTGGAATGTTTGCATTTAATTTACTATTTGTTTCCTTTGTAGGCTCACTGAAGATTATGAATCTCCACTTGCAGGAGAACCTTGGGCATAAACTGGGCATAAAACCACACTAGAAAACTGCATTCAAACGCAGTTGGGAATCTAACCATGTGTATCTCCACATCTAAGTGCAAGAACCATAGCATACACACAAATACAAAGTCACAGGAAGCACAATTTTATAAATTATACATGGCATAAACAAACATGAAATATGCATGTTATGTAAGCAATAAGACATGACGGGATGTGCATTACAGTATGATAACTGCATCCTGGGGCGTAGTTAGGCACAAGGCTGAAGGCCAAGTGCCGGTCATCCCTATGAGTATGGTTATCACACTGTAACGCACAACCCCAGAGTGTCTTATTACACTTATAAAATGTCCCTTTATTTTTAGAAGCAGTTTTTTTTTATTTTAAACACATTTTTAAATAAGTAAAAATTTAAGTGAACCTGTGCTTTTAACATAAAATAGTCTTTCTGCCTATTGGTGCTAGATTAAAGTAGTGTTATACAGTGTGTACTTCCCTGCCCACTTAAGCATCATATTCCACTGCCAGCCACAACAATTCACAAATGCTGTTTTTCTCATTCTAAGTATGACACATAGCCCCCCTTATGTTATTTCATTCTCCTCAGTCTGTAGACAAAACTAAAAGGAAGCCATAACAGAGACTTCTCAGTTCCCCAGTGCTGCGAGCATGAGCATGGTTCAAAACTGCCACACTCACTGACAGTATCATGAACTGCTCACTCTGTCCTAAAAGATAAACAGCAGGGTGAGTCATTTACCATCTTTTCTCTTTGTTTATATAGTATTATTGCTTACTTTCTTCATTCTGTTTTTTTTTCCTCTGTGTTTCCCCACATTCAAGAAATGGAATGTTTATCATGGAACGTTTACCATGGAATACAGGGATTCAAAATTCTGCTCAGTTCTACTAGTAGAATGTTCCTCTACTAAGATACTGTATACACAGACAACAAAGGCCTGTTTTAGAGCCAGAGACTCAATTATCTCGCTTGCCAGGGAAAGCAGAAAGAGATTTCCCTTTTGAGCAGGTAAAGATAGAAGGGGGATTTTTCACTGTTAGCAAACAAACAGCTGTAATGAAAACTATAAACAATACATAATGTTTCTAATGTGTTTATGTGTGTAAGGAGAGTGTGACAATCTGGTAAACAACATTTACTTCATTTGTTTTATTTTATATTTAAGATAATTTTAATTTTAGGGCCCAGTTGAAGGTTTCTACAATGTAAAGGTAACGGTCATGTTTGTGGTGGAAGATCAGTTCTGGTTGTAGGGAGACTGATGGAAGATAGTTCTGGTTGTAGGAGGACTGATCTGCTTATTGTGCAATGTGGTTTAGGACCAGGACGACTGTGCGTATACAGAGAATTAATGTACGGTCAGCTGATCTGTATTGGCCAATGAGATTTCTAGATTTTTTCTTGCCATTTTATAATTGCTCTGATTTCATTAGATATCTATGCTTATGGATAAAGGACAGCATAAACTCAGGAAAATGAAAAACACATTTTAAGCTGCGACACATCATATGCCATTTATATCCCTTTAGCATGGTGATGATATAAAAGTTGAAATAAAAAATTACTTCCGAATCCAAGCTAACATCCGTTCTTAATTTAAAATGGGAGATAACACCAGACAGTGACATCAACAGTCAGAATCAGTTTAGTTCCATGTTTCATTGCAAATAATCCAAATATTCTAAAACATAATCAACAGGCATTTCTCAATGCCAAGTGTTGCTTGCTGTTATTAGCAGCGGAAGTGCAGGAGTTAGACAGATGCAGTATAGGAATGGCAATGAAGTATTGAACAGACGCCAACTCCACCCCCACCCTGCACAGATGGACAGGCATTGGGGTGTGCCTTTGGGTCAACACCCATAACGGTCATGACATTTCACCTCACTCTACCCTGCAGACACTTACAAGTGTTGAGGTGTGCTTTGGAGTGTTCAGGCTTTACACTCACCTCATTCCATAAGGAAATACACTGAAATGGGTGCAGTATAGGAGAATGGGGTGAACTCTGGGGCCAAAGTGTCCAAGGCACACCTCGATGCCTGCCACTGGCTGCAGGTTGGGGGTGGAATAGCATGAGCAATACTGTCGACAATCCCAAGTCACACCCCTGATGCCTGTCAGTCCCTAGAGGGTAGGGCATTATGGTCAGAAACCCTAACACCCTGGGAGTTTCTTGGTAATTTTACTCCAAGTTTTCAACATGGGCTTTTTGTGATCCCACCGCATGAACAGTGATACTATCAGTTTGTTAGCCGAAATGTGATTTTACACAGAGACTGCGCCATTTGGCACCACGGGTGCAAAAACACATTTTGAACAGGATGTGAAAAATGACAGCTGTACTGTTCATGAGGAGGTGTAAAAAATGGGAATGTTGAAAATCTGGAGTGAAAATAGAAAAAACTGGTGAAGTCACGAGTGTGCGTAGAAACTGCCCAACACACACCCGTAATGTAATTAGTTTTGGGATTTTTTACAGCAGATTTTCAACATAGGCATTTTGGAACCTCCACTCATGAAAATTGTGACAGTGATTTTCTTCATTTATCCTGAACACTGATTTCCCACAGCAACCATGCTATTCTGCACTGGAAGTATGAAAACACATTTCAGCCGGCGTGTGAAAAATGTTCATAAGGAGGTGTGGAAAAATGCCAAAGTTGAACATCTGGACTGAAAAGATTATGAATTTGTGAACTTACGAGGGTGCGTGGAAATTGCACAATGCACCCCTGTAACCCAGTCATTTTATAGACTTTTGTCACCAAATTTTCAAAATAGCCAGTTTAAGACCTCTGCTCATGAACTGTGTCACTGTGATTTTCTTAATCTGTCCCGAACATTGATTTCGCAGACCAACCACCCCACTGTGTGCTACATGTGCGAAAACACATTTTGGGTGAGATGTGAAAAATGACAGTTGTACTATTCATAAGGAGGTGTGGTAAAATGGCAATGCTGAAAATCTGGAGTGAAAATATTAAAAATGTTCAAAGTTACGAGCGTGCGTAGGAACTGTGCAATGCACGCTTGTAAAACAGTCATTTTGGGGAATTTTTTCACCAAATTTTTAACCTAGGGTTTTTGGGGGCCTACCTCATGAACAGTGTCACCATGATATTCTTAATCTGTCCAGAACATTGATTTCGCACACCGACCACGCCATTATGCGCTACATGTGCGAAAACCCATTTCAGGCAAGATGTGAAAAATGACAGCTATACTGTTCATAAGAAGGTGTAGTAAAATGGCAATGTTGAAAATCTGGAGTGAAAATATTAAAAATGCTCGAAGTTACGAGCGTGCGTAGGAACTGTTGAAAATTTGGTGAAAATATTCCCAAAAATGGCCGAGATATGCACCAAAGGAGGTAAGTATGGGGTGAAGGGGGGTGTGGGGAGGTGGGGTACGCAAAGGGTGGGCACAGATTGGGGGAGAGACAACCAGAATCAACGAGGGACTGTTTTGTAGTTTACAGGTTTATTTAAAAAAACAAAACTCACGGGAAGGTTTTCTTCTTTGCAGAGACATTTAATTTTGTCACGCTGGGAAAACCTGAGTGTTTGGGGGAGCTGTAGCCGATGGGGAATTGGACACCCCCATCGGCACATACTGAGTGCTGGGGGGAGCAAGAGCCGAGGGGCATTGGGCACCCCCCTCAACACACAAGAAATTGGGGGGGTCATTATGCTGATGGGGAGTGGGCTCCCCCCATCTGGAAAATTACTAGGAACGGGCATGCCTACAGGGGGATTGGGCACCCCTGTCAGCACATATAAGTGCAGGTGGGGGTGGCAAGAGCCGAGGGGGAATGGGCACCCCTCAGCACACAAAAAAATTTGGAAGGGGGGACATTATGCCAACAGGGAGTGAGCTCCCCCGTCGGCAAATTAAACTGGAAGGAGGCATGCCGACAGGGGGATTAGGCACCCCGTCGGCTTTTTTTTTTTTTTATATGTTGAAATAGTTCACCAGGAAGGCACACTGAACAGTAGGTGGTGACTTTCTGTCGGCTTCCTGGGGACTATGAGAGGCCGACGGAGAAGCCGTCGCCATGGGGACACCACCCAATCAGCTGTTTTGGTAGTTTATAATGCACCAAAACAGCTGATTGCATGGTGACGTGGCCCGAATTTCCTGATGTATTTAGGCATTCTCCCTAACTGCTGAAAGCAATGTGTTTCTTGTACATCTGTGCAAGCAACACAAAAAGGACTCAGCAGTTGATGTCACAACAGCAATATAAACTTCAGTTGAGCAAACCCACACTTATAAATATCATAAGGTTGCCATAGTGACATAGCTATTTATCCATTCATTACAGAGACTCGCATCATTTTTTGCTTTACAAAATATCATATTTATATCACAATGGCTGCCATGTGATATTGCCTCTCTCCATCCATTTCTAAAATTGGCTTGATGTCAGAAAATCAAAGGTACAACTGAAGCCCCATTAGAACTAATGTGATTCCTGTTTGCCTGTTAGACTTTAGAACTGTCTGTGAAAACCAGAGTCTGGTCTCCCATGGGTACTTTTTGACCTTCAACCTCAGGTCTTGAAATTAGCAAGGCATAATTACCCTGTTAGTTCCTACAGGGCCATAGCACTGCATACTAAGATATCAAGGTCCTGTGTTTACCTTGGAGGGTTAAAATGCTTGGGTTAAATACTATGTGGCCTTTCTTGGCACTGGGAGCAATAGTGTGTCTTAAGTGGTAGCATATGAGCAAGAAACATACATGACCAGTGTGACCACAGATACATTTTTGTAAGCAATTACAACTCCCCAAAGTGTTGAAGATTTGAAAGGCTCTTGGCCAAACGGCAGCCAGAATATTTATTTATATACAATATTTGTTAAAGTTTTCCACACCAGAGTACCCTCATTCACTGAAGGTGCTACACCTAGTTTGCAAGGGAGTCCCAGATGGCAAGAACAGCAATAGCAGATATAAGATTATGAAGTTCCAAAATGAATAAGTGAAGTAAAATATGCATTAACATTATCAATTAAATACATAGAGAGAATAAACACACTGAGGTATTAACATGTCACCTCACTGCATCTGGCAGAATCAGGTTATGCTGAGGTGATTATTTTGATTTTATGTTGTTCTAATGATGGGGCATTCTTCGTATTTCCAGAAAGTGTCCACAACAAAATGATTTGCTGCAGTTTCTTCAATGAAGCTTCATTTACAGAAATGAGAGATTTCAGGCTGGCCCAGTGTTGCTTAGGGTTGAGGCCCTGGATGCCACACCTTGCGCTACACTGGCGACCTGGGTTCAGAAATTAGCCCGGGATGCTGGGGGTCAACTGGAGGGGGGGAGGGAGGAGCTGGACTGAGTCACTGATTGGCAACTCTCCTCTCCTGGGGTGGGGCGGGCACTGTGACAACCAGTGGGTGGTGTCAGGAGGGGAGGGCACCGTTAGACAAGTGGCAAAAGCCATGCCTCACCATGGCTTACCACTTGGACATTGGTCCTGTTCGCCAGCACCCTTGGGGGTGAGGACAGGACACACTAGCTACTTAATAAAAAAAAAATCCTGCCCCACAGCCGTGCACAGTAATCCCTCATCAGGAAGAAGGAGCCCTGGATGGTGGTATGCTGCCACTAAGCCCTAGCCAGAGTGGGCTTAAAAGAGATAATATAAAAAAAAGAAATGAGAGATTTCTAAGAAACTTGAGAGCCAGTTTTCATAAAGGGTGAATCCACCCTCTGTGTGGGACAGATATATATTTTATCTTAAACTCCAAAAACACAGTTGTTGTGTTTTGTGGCACATGGCAATGCCATGCCAGGCTCTGTCACTCCTTCCTTCAAACCCTCTGTGATGCTCCATTTGAAGAGGTCACCCACTTTCAGTACCTCAGTGTGTGGCTGGATAGTACTCTGGGCTTGTCCATCCATATGGATGCCATCCATAAAGAAAACTCTGTCTATAGCTCAGCACCTTGATTATCAATTAGTCCAGCCCACCCCTTCCAGTCCATGGAGAGATCTTACTAAGGGTGATCCATCTGACAATTATATTTATTTATTTATTTTACCAGGGAAAAAAAGCTCCATTGAGCTGGACAAGGAGGTCCTGGTTAGGACAGATAACATAATGCAGAGAAAGATGAAAAAACAGAAACGGCATTTTTGGAAGACAGACTAACATATCTGAACTAAACCTAGGTCTAGAAACAAGAGGAATACTTACATAGAGGTAAGAAGGCTGAGTTGGTGCTTGCTGGCAGCTTCATGCAGTTTTAATCGTATAATAAGACACACTTTACATTGTAATTTGACTGTGACGATTTGCTCTACAGTGCTGTCCTCATGTCCACCCTGGTTAGTCTTGATCCCCTCCTCAATTCCTTCTGTTGCTCTCCTACTGACTCCCCACTATACTCTCACCACTGTTCCTTCTATCAGAACCTCTCTATGCCTTCTCTGGAATCTCGGCATCTCTCTCACTGGGCCACCTTCCTTTCAGAGTACTGGCCTGCCTCATTCCTTTATTACTTTTCTGGCTTTCTCCCACCCAATACTCCCTCTTCCTACTCACTCCACTGCTCAGATTCACGTTCTTTCACATTCCTTGTCGCAGCACCTTAACGTGCCAAGCCACCTTCTCCATGTCATTGCCTTTCCCCTGGAACTCCCTTTTGTCATGCCATCTGCCACTCTTCCCTCAAACAAATCCTTACAGCTCACTTGATCCCAGTCAGCTTCTGCTTCTAATCTCTACCATCTCTGACCCTCACATAAACCCCACATGCTTTTCCTTCCTGCAGATATCTACAAACCAAGTTTCCTCAGGTTTAACTTCAATAAAATGTGTTGCCTCCTCAGTGGTTCCAGTCCTTGGTTCCTCACAGTTGCTTAAGATGTTATGCCACATTTGCGCTGTTAATTTTTATCGAAACTCCTCAATTGTATAGATACTATGCTACTGTTGTGTTACACTAATATGTCTTTCTACTGTCTTTCTCCCTTTGTACCCCTCTGATTGCACTGGACAACAAGCCTGAGCTCCCAAACTCAGCTCAGTGTGCCTCTTTTACTAACACTTTCTAAACAAGCATTTGTCAATGCCGAATGTTGCTTGCTTATATGTGCTGTTTAGGTGTTTGGAAGTGACAGTTTCATGCCTTCCTCCCAAGACATCCACTGTGTCTTTCCGTTCAGTATTAGGTGTGGCAAAATGGCAATGTTGAAAATCTGGAGTGAAAATATTGAAAATTCGCGAACTTACGAGACTGCGTAGGAACTGTCTAGCCCTTGCGCTCGTAAAACAGTCATTTTGAATTTTTCACCAATTTTCAACATAGCCATTTTAACACCTGAGCTCATGAACAGTGTCACTGTGATTTTCTTAATTTGTCCGCACATTGATCTACGCACACCAACTGCGCCATTGTGTGCTACATGGGTCAGAAGCCACGTTTTAGGTGACATGTGAAAAATGGCAGCTGTACTACTCATAAGAAGGTGTGATAAAATGGCAATGTTAGAAATCTGGAGTGAAAATATTGAAAATTCGTGACCTTACGAGTGTGCGTAGGAACTGCGCAGCATGCGCTAACTAAAACAGTCATTTTTAGGAATTTTTTCACCAAATTTTCAACATAGCCATTTTAAGACCTCTGCTCATGAACAGTGTCACTGTGATTTTCATAATTTGTCCCGTATATTGATTTCGCACACCCCGACTGCGCCATTCTGCACTACATGGACGGAAACACATTTTGGGTGAGATGTGAAAAATGACAGCTGTACTGCTCATAAGAAGGTGTGGTAAAATGGCAATGTTGAAAATCTGGAGTGAAAATATTGAAATTTCGTGAACTTACAAGCCTGCGTAGGAACTGCGCAATGCACCCTCTTAAAACAGTCATTTTTTGGAATTTTGGCACCAAATTTTCAACATGGGGTTTTTGGGACCCCTTCTCATGAATGATGTCACTGCTATGGTGGTATTCAGGCCTGAAGGGTGATTTCACAGTCACTGCGCCGTCACTCGCATAAAATCCTCCTTCAGGCCTGAATACCTCTCATAACAATGTTTATAATTAGAAGTCCCAAAAACCCATGTTAATTTAGTCAAAAAATTCGAAATGTCTACAATAAAGTTGAAACCCCCATGTAACCCATTATACAGCTTACCGGCATTTCCTCAGTTCGCGGTCGGCTTTGAAAGTGCAGGCGTGTTCCCGTTCAGAGGTAAGTATGGGGTGGGGGTGTGTGGGAGGCAGGGTAAGCAGTGGGTGGAGTGCGGGTTGTGGGAGGGGTTGGAGGCAGCGCCTCGGGACAATTTTTATTTTACAGGTTTAAAAAAAAAAGGCGTGAGTGGGACATTTGCCACGCTGGGGTGGGCTCCCAGCATGGCATGCAAGGACTTCAGGGGCGTTCAGCCCGGCGGAGGATTGGGCACCCCTGGCCAAGGACTACAGTGCTTGCCACGCGGGGTGGGCTCCCAGCGTGGCACCTACAACTGGGGGTGGAGGACGCAGCTCAGCAACTGGGGGCGCAGCTCAGCCTGACGGGGGATTGGGCACCCGTCGGCTATGCAATCTGAGGCGCTCACGTCTGTCTGTGTGGGGGGAAGCTGCAGTGAGCAGCCAATATCTTATCGGTACTCACTCAAAGCGTAGCTCCCCTTTCAACTGTATGCCACTGCATTTTGGAGCGTGTCATAGACAGCTCCAAAATGCATTGGTTTACAGGACCACGCCTGCCAGCCCACTGACTGAATTGAGGAGGAGGTGACACACCTCCGAAATCTCCGATGAAGGCACTATGTTTCTTGCACATGCTTGCAAGCAACATAATAAATGAATGCAGTCTAATGTAGTAGATGGTTTCCTGCATGCTGAGCTCAGAAACAATATAGCATTTAGAATCTATGGCATCTGAGTGTCCAAATACCAGTTTTCAAACAAGCCCACTATATGAAAAGTTCAGAAATGAGGTATTTCTTAACTTTTAAAAATGATATTATTTCCTAATGAAAATAATTTTTTATAATCTGATCTACTCTGATTTGTTACAGTGCGGTACATTGAAACACAGTAGGAATATTGCAAAATTATATTTATTGAAAAAAAAATCAAACCTTATTTAAAAAAGAAAGAAAAAAGAAATGGCCACATTCATCATCTATTGCAGAGCACTCACAATCCGATACAGTATTATTCAACCCCCTCATTCAGATCATGTATTTTATGTTTTTAAATAAAAAACTTCAAACACAAATATAAATAGTTTTTGATAAATTATTGTATCAGGCAGTCTAATACTGGCCTGGGTGCCAGTTGTACCTTTGTATAAGCATTTACAGGAAAGAGGAAGGGGAAGGGAAGGGAAGGGAAGGGACTTGCATTTATGTGGGATTCAAACATGAATCGCCAGGCTTGGACTGCCTATATAATCCCTATATACCTATCCCTCATCTCATTTCTCCTAATTTTTAACTTTTTTTTTTTTATTTGTACTTGACCTCTTACTTAGGAATCCCTTCCATTGACCAAACCTCTACCTGCTCATAGACCGCTGCCTCCCAGGAACAAACGCCAATCTGATGTCGCACCACTCTCCTGTATTCCTGTGGTTCTCCCCACCCCCACCCTTCCAGTAAGGCTCAGCTAGCATCAACCCTCCTCAGCCAAATGGTATCCAATGAGGTGATAGTTTGGCAGAGGCCTTATTCTTGAGGCCCTGGTTAGCATGTAGGGAGGTATTGATTTCAACTGCAAAAAAAATCCCCCTTTCTAGTTTACTGTCCCTCACGGGGGCTAGAGCTGAATGAATGCTGTTCTGCAGGAGGTATCCAAGCCCCAAGCTTCTCCCCTCCCATTTTATTAAGTGTCATCACACTTGTCACGTACCATCCTTGGGCACCAAGGGGTAATCAGGAAGAAAGACAGGTAGCACTCCCTCCTCAGAGGTAGAGAGCATCTCCTGGACTGCAGTTTCCACTGCCAGCTGGACCATTGTAGCATTTCCCAGCTTGGGCACAACCTGGGGTCACCCATATTGCAGATGGCTCCACAACTACTGAATTATCAGGCCTACTATCTGTCCTGTTGTTTTAAGCACAGTATACCATAAATGTGAAAGTAAAGACTATTTATATCCTGCTTCCCAGCCACATCTGGAAACTCCATCTTCTCCGGCACGGGTCCCAAGTGCTCAAACCCAAACCACTTCCGAGTGCTTAACAGGTCTCATCTGAACATTGAAAATTCATTTTCAAGAGTACAAATCAGGTTCTGAGGTCCTGTTCTAAAACAGTTTCTTCTATTTGTGTTCAAGGGCAGAAATATTTTGAGAACTGGGTTAAGCACAAGTTACTTTGTGTACTGTATTGTGCTGTACTGTACTGTGCCATACTGTATTGTACTGTGCTGTGCTGTGTTGTATTGTACTGTACTATACTACACTGTACTATATTGTACTATATAGTACTGTGCAGTACAGCACTGTACTGTATTTTACTTTACTGTACTGTACTATATTGTATTTATTAGGAAACACCTTTGTGATAAAAGGCCATTTTCATACTCTGGCGATTGAGCCTTTGGCTATTGCCATAAGGGGAATGAGGAAATGATGGGGTGGGAGGAGGGGAGGGAAGAACGCAACATAAACTTGCATTATATGTGGACGATATGTTGCTGTTCTTAAGGGACTCCGGACAATCGGTGCCTCCACTTTTACAGCTGATGGAGGAGTTTAGTATCTTCTCGGGCTATATAATCAATTTAGGAAAGTCGGAGGTAATGTGGCATCAGGGCTCGGGGAGCGAAGTGAGACAGTGGGGACTAAAAATGGTAGGTACATGTATGAAGCACTTGGGTGTACAGGTGGGGCAATCCCTAGGGTCCCTTCAATTTAAACTACTCCAAATTAGTGAAAACTATTAAGACGGACTTAAGGAGGTGGATGCAGCTGCCCCTGCCGTGGTTGAGTAGAATCAACCTTATTAAAATAAACGTGTTGCCCAGGATCCTGTACTTTTTGCAGATGTTACACATAGGATTGAAGAGGGAGGATATTCACAGATTGGAAAAAGCTTTCTCTTCTTTCATATGGAGAGGAAAACACCCGAAGATAAATTTGGGAAGGCTGAAAGTGGATAGAGAAAGAGGTGGGCTGAACTTTCCAGATTTGGAAAATTGTTTCTTGGCTATCCAACAGAGGTATGTGGTGGATTGGGTGCATAGGTATAAGGTAGCCAGCTGGGTTGAGATGGGACAAGAGACGACTAAAGTTAACCTAACGGCATACCTTCATAGTAGGGGCCTGAGTGCATATAGGTCGGGAGGAGAGGCCAACCCCTTAGTAGTCCAAGTATTGCTGGCCTGTAGGATGCTTGAGAGATGAGGATGGAGGCAGGGGGAGGAGACACTGCTTTTGCCAGTGGCAGATAATCCCTTTTTTGTACCGGGAATGGAGGATAAGGGCTTCTGAGAATGGGAACATAAAGGAATACGGAGTTT
This sequence comes from Neoceratodus forsteri, assembly GCA_016271365.2. Lineage (NCBI taxonomy): Eukaryota > Metazoa > Chordata > Ceratodontiformes > Ceratodontidae > Neoceratodus > Neoceratodus forsteri. Next base: position 269,075,788 of record CM057452.1, on the reverse strand, counting down.
GGGGCACCTCTTGGTACGAGGGCAGCTGTGTTCCCTTCAAACACTACAAGAAGTGGTGGGAGGAGGGGGAGACACAGGTTTAGGTTTCTGCAAGTGAGGGCATTTAGGGGAAGTCTGGGAAGGGAGATTAAAGGGGCATATGAAGTGGACTCGGTGGAGACTGTGATCTACCAGGCCAAAGAGAAGGAGAAAGGTTTTATTGGTCGGGCGGTAAAAAGAGGGAAACAAATACTTCCTGATAGAACTGTTAGGATGAAAAAATTATGGGAATGTGATCTAGGGAGATGCATCATGGAGGAGAATTGGGGGATGCTGCTACCAATGCACTCTGGGATCATGGCCTGCAATAAATATAAAGAGACATATTTTACATTTGTCCACAGGCTGCACCACCCGCTGGTGATCGTGCATAAGGCACACCCTGCAGTATCACCCCTATGTGGTAGATGTGGGGGGGGAGAGGGGAACGTACATGCACTGTTTCTGGACGTGCCCGGTGCTGCAAAAATTTTGGAAAGAGGTGGTTGCTGAGGTGAGTAGGATCACTGGTAGGGAGCTGCCATTAGATCCCCTGAGCTGCTTATTTGGAGTAGAGATTGGTGAAGGAGAGGAGTGAACACTGCTCCCCAGGTGGATCAGGGTGCTATATGTCCTGGCCTGACATGGTATACAAAACACCTGGGTTTCCCAGCTCACGCCAAATGTGCAAGCTTGGAGGAGGATGGTGCTACAGACCCTGGGGCTGGAGAGGCTAACCTATGCAATGTGAGGGAGAGAGGAAGGTTTTACCAGGAGTTGGAGTCCATTCCTAGCTTCTCTTACGGTGGAGGAAGGTTGGATTCTGACGGAGGGCACTCTAGGCTGAAAGGGGGGAGAAAGAGGAGAGAGGGCCTTGGGAAGGAAGGGGAAGGAAAATGAGTAATTGAAGTAGCTCCAAAGGGGAAAAGGCACTGAAATTAAGGAATGGTCCAGGGATATAAAGTAAAGAAGGGAGAAATGAACTTGAGAGCAAAGGTACTTGTGTGCACCATTTATTTGTGTTGATTGTGTATAATTAATGAAGTCAAGATGTTAATTTTTTTTTTTTTTTATTTTGAAGTGTTGTAGTTTGTTAAGTAGTTGTATCACTGTTGTGGCAGTAAAATGAATTAAAATATTACACACACAAAAAAAGACTATTTTCAAAGGTTACACATCCTTATGCAGACAACATGCATGTAAAAGCCAATAAAACACACAGCATACAACAAAATTACTATGTACAATTACATTTGTTAAACTCGTGAAGTAGTCCTCATAATTTACTCTTACATAGAGAAAATCTAATCAAGTGGAAGATATCATTCGGTAAATCATTTCAATATAAAAATTGCCATAAAACAGAAGGAACATTGACCAGGAGTAGTCATGCAGAAGGGTTTGATCAAATTACATCTAGCATCTTTTGTGTACTAGTGCTTTTAAAGGTGGAGCCCACTAGAAGAGTCTCTTAAAGGGCCACTGCCAACCACCTTAGACCCCAAAGTGTCCCTAGGTTAAAAAACACCTTATAACTGTTGACATTCTGCAGAGACTGCTGGTGTAGCTGATGGTTTGGTTCTGATTCCTTTTTCTTTTAAAAATTGGAACACAGACTCCCCACCATACAGGTGTTACCGCAGAAATAACATGTTTGTTTACATTCCTTAATCAAATCTCACTGCATCATTCCTGAACTTGGGAACCCACAACACAATCTAGCCGCTCTTTATGTAGTGGCAGGAGAGAAGACTATTGCATCACTACTGGCTGCAGTGTTTGGGGGTGTTGCTAATGTTCTGGAAGTATGCAACAAGAGTAGATCAAGGATTTGAAACAAAACGGTTGGGTATAATTATCGTATTAGCATGCATTTCAGTTCCACTAAGAAGGGAGGCATATAAAATAACCAGCAACATCAATAACTTCTAAAGAAGGAAAGCAATCATAAAATGCAGGGTTTTAACTAGTAATAATATGATGCAAAAAAGGGTGACAGTATCCCTTAAAAAGGGGATCACTTTTGTAAACCACCAGTTACCTTAAAAAGAAGGATGAGGAGAATGCTGATGAACTTGTGGAGGAAACCCACAGTCCTGCTCCCCCTCATTTCTAACTGGAGCTCCTGCAAGCTTGGTGTCAGAGGTAGAGTCTCCTGCCTGCACAGCCTTCCTGCAGCATACAGTAGATGCTTCTCTTTCAGCAGCACTTGTTTTGGGGGTCTGGAGACTGTTAGTTAGCACTGGCAAAGCCAGCATCATGCAGGATTTGAACCTGTGACTCTGGGGGGGACCATGACAACTGCACTGTACTTTTTCATTTAACTTAGTTGCCTTCTAGGGCCTCACTTGTTTACTGAAAGGAAAATCTTTGCCAAGAAGCTATTACAAAGTATGAGTACGGCCTTGTGCCAGCACAACATCCTGCCAAACCTATAAAAGCCACTTACCATTTGCCAACCACTGTGTAAAAGAAACAGATACCCCTGGCCTGCCCTTATAGTACTGGCATGCTGGTGTGCAACCAGGAACTATTTTTCCAGTATTAAGGACTGAGAGCTAGAGTTTCAGAAAGGATTATGGCCCAGCAAGCTACACTTGAGCCACAGACGTGGTCTTGCGGCTTCAGGGACTCTTTCAAAGTCATTTTGTGGGTTGCTGGTTGGATTATTTCTGTGAGTGCAAAGCTTACAGTATTTTAAAAGCCACTACACCACCATATGGACAAAAGGGATCAAGGATCATTCAGATGCAGCTCCATCCATGTAGTCTATCTGATCCCATGTAATAAATGCCCCAGGAAGAACCTTTATTTATTTATTTTTCTTTTGGTAACCAGGTAAGGCCCACTAGGCATAAGTGCCTGTTTTCAGGGACGACCTGGGAGCACTGGTCGGTTAAGTGACTTGCTCAGAGTCACACAGTATGCAAATGGAGGTTGTGAGAATCAAACTCAGGTCTGGTCTGCTGGATGTACCAAGCTCATTAACACCTCGTTCCTCTAACCTCTAGGCTATACTGCCAGCCCTTTATGTAGGTGAAACAGTGGGAACACTATGGAAAAGAATGAATATGCATCAGAAGTTACATCACAGACACAACAACAGTGATTGAGCATTTCTCCAGGTCAGGACACAATGCAAAAGGCATTCATTACAGAGGCAGTACTGAAAGGGAACTTAAAAATCCCACATGGATGGAAGAACACGGTGATACACATTTATGGAGCAGTTATCTCGCTAGACTCTATGCTCAGCAAAGGATTCATGTTCACTTATTCAATGTTAAATAATCTACCTCTACAACAGAACATTTCTTCTTCACTTAGCTTGGTGGGAGACAGCTTTAGTATAATGTACAAGATATATGAGACGAGTAGCCATCTCCTCCCACATGCTGTACTTTTTTTCCTAATTTTTAAAAAAGTTGTCAGAAGAGTGCTCTTTTTCTTGTTTGTTTGTTTATTTATTTATGCACCCCTCTCTGACCATGCCTTCATCATGCCGACCTCCCCAGCCACCTCATCTGGCTTCTCTTGGGCTTATAATCACTCTTCCCTCATTGGTCGCCCCTTACAGCAAGGGTGGCCGGGATCCCCAACTCCTACTGTGGACAGGATCCAGTCTGGAGATGGGCCACATCACCAGAGTAGGACCTACGGGAGGTTAGAATTCATTCTCCTCTGGTTGGTGTTTTCAATGCTTTTCTGATTCCTATGCCTCCAGGATGCCAGTGGCAAGGGTGCACATCCACATGCATGCAAGCGTGCCAAGTGTGGCAACAACTGGCCTGCCCCTCCCCACAAAGTTGCACCAACTGCACTGCCACCTGGGGTCACCCAGGGGCAGTATTACAGTAGAGCTAGCTTCTCTCCTCCCTGGAGGAGCAGAGCGTCCTCAGGGACTCTCAGTCCTCTTCCCCCTAGCCAGTCCCTGAAGAACTAGGCTCACTCCCAAACCTGGATAGCCAGTGCTGTTAGCAGTAGTCTTATCACTGCACTGAAGGGCAAACACCAAAAGAGCACTCTACTCAGTAAAGCATTATAGCCACCAATATTTTGGGACTCGTGGAGTTTTTTGGCTAGTAGCATCCAACAACTGGCTTGAAAAGGCAGTATTTGGGTTTATATTATCAAAACATTCTCAAGTGAAAACTCAGGAGAATGTTGTTCCACCAAAAGAACACCATTTTGCAGGTTCTGCTGACTACTCAGTCATAGTCTTTGTACTCCAGTGGAGGAGAGGTTCAGGGCAATTAAATACTGGAGATGTTAGACATCATTCAAAAGTCATGTGCCAAACAAAAATGAGTTTCAACCACATCAGTGGCAAGGGGGCATTGCATCACATAGTCACTGGGGAGATTGGGTTCATGTGTGGGCCTTCCCTAGAACCCCACAGTGAGGCTGGCTGGGCATGTTGCAGAGGTGAGACACTGAGCTTCCACTAGGATGTGGGCCCGCCTGGTGTTTGCACACCTTCTGCTGGTTGACACCAAAGAGTGGTACTGATTTTGGCTACAACTCACCTATTCTCCTGGCTGAAAGACTGATGCCACCGTGGTGACCCTGGTCATCAAGGTAGGGGATAGTGTGAACAAAAGAGGACAAAATTTGGAAACCCCAAATTATTTTTATTTACTTGCAGTTTGTGCTGCTTTATTGATGTGATCCCTGTCCTCTGGATTGGGCCCAGCCTCATTCCTCCAGTGTCCCTTGCACTTACTCCTCTGCCTCTCAACCCCATGAACGTGCCCCTGATAGTGGGTTATGGTCATGCTGGACACACATCTCCTACCTCCCAGAGGGAATAAAGGCAGGAAAACCTTGGATGGAGAGGGTGGCTAGTGGCACCTGGCAGGGTCCTATGCACCCGGGATCATCCCACTCATCCCAAGGCTTCTCCATTTTCATCCCATTTACTTAGGAGGTTGGCGTGCAAGGAACCCCAAGCATGCACACACAAGCATGCTGTCCAGAGACCACCAACTTACTGCACTGCCATCCCTGGTCACTCTGGTAGCAGTATAGCAGTGGGGATAAATATCATCCCTCCATCCTTAAATGAGGTAAGTGTCCTCTTGGATTCTCAGTCCTCCTTTCCCATACCAGCTCCCGATTACTGGAGCTCACTCCTGAACTCAGGATGTCAAACTTAAAATAATTAAAAAAATACGAGTCTGATGGTGTCACCTTATAACACCACCCTCACAACATCATTTGTCATAGCTGTTTGGCAGCATCTGGGATGAAATCAAGCCCCAGGGCCAAACATACAAGGAGCCAGATTGGCTCTCTCACCTCTTCCCAGTAGCTGTCCATCTGGAATGAGGTGGGAGTGGACAAACACATATACAGTAGGGAACCAATTGCCATAAACAAAGGCTTCTCACAGTAAAAAATAGGATTTTCTTTAGCTCACTAGTCCAGGAAAGTCACAATTTCTTGTAAAGAAAAAATAATTCTGCTGCCTGGTTTTTTAAAAGGCAATAATCCCATACTTTTTCTTTTATAGATCTGCTGGTTACTAAATAAATGGTTAATAATTCATAAGGGCATGATAATAGACAATCTCATAATATTCAGGAAGACCTTTAACAATCCCAGAAAGTCTAATGACTTAAAATTCCATTTTGAAAAGTTTGCTTATGCTTTTCAACTGATGACTCCATTGCTGCTACCAATGGTAGATTTTCAAAAGGTCCCGAATGGAGCGAGCCTGGGGTACGCTGAACAAGAGGCGCACAGGGCTTGTGTCATTCTCCTGGCCAGTGGATGGAATTTTCCATCCCATGTGCCAATTGCCACAAATTAGACTAACTTTTCTGATCTAGCTTGTGGCAATCATGGTGCCCTTTTTATGGGGCTTGCACCAAATATTTGGCGCAAGCTGCTATAAATTGGGTAAGGTGTCGTAACTCCGCCCGACCTACTAAAATCAGGCAAGGTTGCGGCAGAGGTGTTTGGCGCAGCTGCACCAAAAAACAAGTTTGATGTATGGCTTGCCCCCAAGCCCTGCATCACCCTTGGAAAATTCGGTCCCAAACACTACTGTTAATGAAACATGTTGCTTTTCCTAGAGACCGCGCACAATCCAGGGCAAAATCTGAGAGGATTAAGAGGTGTATATTGAGGAAATATTACCTGCGGTTATGCCATTTGAATGTTTGGGACTCAGGCCCCATTTTCTATAGACCTTTGTGCTTTAGATACTTTTTGTTTTGTAGACTTTGCAATTGCAGATACTTGTCTTGATCTTAAGCACTGTAATATCTCACAACTTTGTATGCTCGTAACATAAAACCTGCAAATTGGCTGAATCTGTGGGTGTACATTGTAATGCTCCCCCAAGACAGCTCATCTGATCATAGAAATACCACAACAGCCCTTTGGTAGGTTTGATAGAACGAAGTGGGGGGAGGAAGAGAGACAGGGACTGAGATGGAGACAGAGAAAGACGGACACATGACAGATTGCTGGCGGAGAGTTTTGAGCCCAAGGAATGCTAGCTGTTTTTTATTTATTTGAAACATATTTTTTATTTGAAATATATTTTGTCAGGTAGGCAAGCAGAATTCCTAATGGGCTCGTTTCCAGTTGCGACCTGGGTGAAAGGGGATTTAGGGAGCATCAAGGATAATCCATATCAAGCAAAGAGGAGTATACAGTAAATCACAGCCACAATATATACAGAGTTCAAAGTGTTCAACAAAATAGCAGTACTCTATGCAAAGAAGAATACATAGTGGACTATTTACAAGGTCTCGGTAAAGATACAGTACATCACAAAACTGTACAAAACTAGAAACAGACTGATATAAGACATAAATGTAGGACAGGGCTGGGTTTAAGGAATGGAGTAAACAGTTACAGTACCAGTGGCTCCCACTCCCACCCGTCCCCACCCCTACCTCAGCAAGCTGCTCCAGAGTCTGCAAATCATTTAAAGAGACACTGATGCCTTGAGAAGAACTTCAGAAAACATAATATTTGAACATAAAACAGCTTATATTTATTATTAGCTCTGTACTTCTTATCCATATTATTTATTACTTAGGTCACATGCATGAAAACAGGAGAGCTGCTCCTTGAAGGTTCATCAGCTCCTATTGCTTCATCCCAACCTGATGTCGTAATACTCTGCTTGTGACATCATAATTATTCCCATAGCAACATACTGTGATGTCACAACAGAGCATCATGATTTCAAGCAGAGAATAATCTATAGAGTCTGATAAACTCTAAGGGATAGCGATATTGTTTTTGTGAGAATTTTATCAGGAATAAATAATGGAGAGGAGAAATACATAGAAAATATATGTAATACAAGCTGAATTATGTCTAAATATTATACGTTTCCCAAAGTTTTTCAAAAGGCGTCAGCTGCTCTTTAAGATAATTCCATTTTCTTACTTTTGTCTTCATTCCATCATTTTAACATTTTAAAGGGGTTCTTGGTCTCATCATTTGGCTGAATCATGATTGCCTGACCATCGATGGCAAGGTGACCCCCTCGTAGGTCAGGTACCTACACTTTCCATTTTAACATGCCAATGTGAGCTGAGGTCCCCCTGCTATCTCTCGCTCTCTATTTTTTTGTTTGTTTGTTTGTTTGTTTTTTGTGGAAACCACTCTCTGGCTGCATCTTTTATATCCTGTGCTGCCCCAAAAGAGGGTCACAAGGGGACATGTGGAGCTTAATATATAGAAGACCTCTCCTGTTCTTTGATAAAACTTTAAGGGTTTATCAGGCTCAACCCTGGCCAATTCACTGATATTTAATCACTTGCCTTACATATTTTTCTTACGTTTTGTAGGGGTGATACTGGTGTGTGGCCAAAATCAGACTCAGGCAGTTATAGTACTGGTGCTGCCCCCAAGACAAGCTGTTCCAAAGCCTGCAAAACACTGAAAATAATGAAATGTTCTTACTTTCTGTCTTGATTCCATCCTGTTAACATTTTAAAGTTGTTCTTGGTCTCATCATTCTGCCAAAGCAAGATTAGACCACTGACAGCAAGGAGAACCCCTCATAGGTCTGGTGTCTACACTTTTAACATTTTGTTAAACAAAGGGAGGATCAGCACCAGGAAACAGCTGTGGTGCTACTATATAAACACAAACAACATAAGGCAAGAAAAATAAAGCACCCACAGCAAAGACTCCACACAAATATGGATGAAATAAGTTTCTTACCATTTATTAAAAGAAAATGCAGCATACAGTACCATCCTGAACCAACAGTGTGTGGAAACAACCTGCTGAGGTGGCCT